>CM070664.1:22219959-23471959 GCA_036346575.1 Dendrocalamus sinicus | reverse complement strand
TGGGTCAGACCAGGCCAGCCGGCCCAGTCCAACCCCTGCGCCCCTTTTTCCTGGCGAGTGGCCCCGCCTCCCTCCCGCTTTCTTCCTCTAGCCGAACGGGCCCGCGCTCCTGCCCCTCCTTTCTTCTTTCCTTTCCTCCCCCGTCCTCGCCCGCGCCTCTTCTTCCTCCTCCGTCTCACTTTTCTCTCTGCCTCGCGCTCTCTCTTTCTTCCCGTGGCGCGAGACTCTGCCGTGTGCTGCGGCTGCCCCGAAGCTGTCGCATCGAGCAGCGCGCTCGCACCCCGGCCCTGGTTTCGCCCTCGCCGCCCACAGCTCGGCGCCGCCGCCCACCGTTTTGCCTCCGCCACGTCGCGTCATCGGCCACGTGGCACAAGCCTTCTGTCGCCCAACGCGCGCACAGCGCGAAGCTGCAAGCCGCGCCGTGTATTCACGCCCGTATCGCACCAAGACCACGCCACCACTGCCGGTCACTCCGCACCTACTCCCGTCAGTGTTGCGCCTCCGCCCATGCTCTGCCGCCCGTCACCTCGCGCCCATGTTGCCATCGTCATACCGCGGCTATAAGAGCCGTCGCCCTCGCCAAACCATTCCCACACCGTCTACCTCCTCCCGAGTGAACAACTCGAGCCTCTCGCTTGCATAAGTCTTCCGCCGCCGTGCGCAACCCCGCCACCTTCGCCGCTAGCGCCTCGGCAACCCTCCGCTCATCGTCTCGCCTGTCTTCTCCGCCTCCGCGCCGCCGCCGCCGCGAACCCGACCGCCCCAGCCCGATTCCTTCCGGCCCGAGCATCTCCACGACGCCCCCAACCTTCCTCAAACGTCGCCTGGCCTCCTCGACGCCCGAGCTCCCTCCTCCACAGGAGCCTCCTTGCCGCCGCCCCGGGCTCACGCCGCCAAGCCGCCCCGGCCATCCTCGAGCTCCTCTGACCCCCAAGGTAGCCTCCCGACCATGCCAAGATGCTCCCTTGCAAAGGAATCGGATTATTATGCCCTCTCGTAGCCGCATCCCCTTCTCCCCTGATCTGCCGCCGCCTCGGTCGCGCCGCCACCCTCCGCCAAATTGGCCAGCGAGAACTCGGCCAGAGGTAGGCCAGATGCGAGCAACCCATTTTGGGGATGCCCACGCCCGACCGTCGCTTCCTCCGCCGGCGGCGAGCTCGCCGTCCTTCGGCCGGAGGAAGAGGATAAACAGTGCCGCGGTTAGAGACGGTTTGATTAACGTTAAGACATCATTAAGACATATAGTTAATGCTAAACCGGTTAGTTAGTTTAAATCATCCACTGACGTGTGGACCCCGCCTTTAATTAAACAGAATCTGGACCCCACCTGTCATAGGCGAGTAAAAGGCAATAAAATAAAAAGAAAAGTTAAAAATTCGGCTGGGACCCACCTGTCAGATTTCTGTTATTTTTTGGATTTATTAGAACTGAGAATTTCATAAGGGCATAACTTATTCATTTTAACTCCAAATTGGGTGAAACAAATTTCTAAATTCATCTAAATTCAAGATATGTCTAGTGGAACTGAAACCATAAATTTTAGAAGTCCATTGAATGTTTGGTCATATTTAATGTGGTTTGCATAAATAAGTTGAAAAGACTAAATATTAGTTAACGTGTTGATAAAGAGGAACAACTTTGGCTAAACATCCAAACTTAGTAAAGCTGCTCTTAAATCATAATTAAAACATAAGTTCAATATTTATCATGCTGTCACCTAATAAATCTCAGTGATGTACCCTATTAAATAGAATAATAGAATACTTCCTTGTACAAAGATCTCTGCCTAGATTATAACACCAGCTTATTTAATATATAACTATAGATTAGTTATCACATATGAATAAGTAATATTTAACTCAAGGACTAAATGCTAATTAAAGGCATTAGTAAAGAAAAGTTTCCTTGGTTGGTATCGAAATTTAGTATAAGATCTCAATTGAAAAGAAATTCCAAATAAAGTTAAAAGGTTTTGGATATTATGCTTATAAACAAAGTCAAGGCTCTAAATTAGAAACTACCCTTAATTATACTTAGAACCTAGGTCAATATTTAAAATACTGCCAATAAATAAATCCTAATGGTGGATTCTGCTAATTAGCAAATACTGAAATATAACCCTGTACGACAAGCTTTGCTAGATAAATAAAAAATAAAAATAAAGTTAAGCTTAATAATAACAAATGTGCAAATAAAATGGTAATGGTACCACTAATTAAATCTTGACACTAGCTTTAGTGCATAATAGCATTAAGCATAATTGTATATATAACAAGTTAGGGCCCATATGAATGGATCCTAATTCAACTTAAATTTAGCCTAGCTATGAATGAAGATACATAAAATATGGTAATGGGATTATTAGAGATTTAAATTTTAATCAACTACCATATATGAATGAATATTGAGCCTTTGCTATTTATCTTAATCTAATTAGTAAGTAAAGGCCTACATCAGAGATTGTTCTAAAACTTGATAAAGATATCCAAGTGTTATAATACTTTCGACTAAAAGATTTATAGAATAAGTATAGATCTCATCCATCACCCAGTTTGCTTTTACCATAACCTAAGTTACAAGGAATACCTACCCAAGCTGGACTCGCACTTCGATACATAAGTCTAACCTAACTCATGGAACTTCCTTGATAAATAACAAAATAATAAAAAAGAGATTATTAATAAAAAGATCAAGTTATCGTATGCTATTACCAACCTTGCCTCGAATCACCGAATCACCCATTAACTCGTAACAAAACTAAATTGAGTTTATTCGGATTTATTTGGATATTTCTGAGTTATTTGCTTTATTTGGATTCAGTCGTTTGTCACGTAATTAGAAATCGGGAGTCGTGAATATTCAATGGATCAAGCGAGATCAAGCTCGAAGTGAAGATAGAGACCAAAAGCTCAAGAGAAAGCATTGCGTGAGCTCAAGACAGCGGTAAACCGCGCCAGGCGAGTCAATACTTTGATCATGTTGAACCTACATTTTCTGCGAACTACTTTGATTTATATTATCAAATTGCATGCTGTTATTCATATGCAAATACATGATAATTTAAGATTCTAGTTATATGCCTATTGTTTAACTTGAATAATATTACCCCTCATTTGGAATATTTGAATGTGTGAA
Source organism: Dendrocalamus sinicus (assembly GCA_036346575.1). Taxonomy (NCBI): domain Eukaryota; kingdom Viridiplantae; phylum Streptophyta; class Magnoliopsida; order Poales; family Poaceae; genus Dendrocalamus; species Dendrocalamus sinicus. The sequence continues at coordinate 23,468,824 of CM070664.1, read as the reverse complement.
CTTTGTCGCCATAGAAAAATTATAATAGTAACCTTTCGAAAATAAGTTCCTGAATATACGCCATGCTTAATATTGCATAGATACTCATGGGCGCGAGAGCGCCCATGCATCACTTTTAATCCTGAGAAATATTGGTTGGGCAGTCATGGTGGCAATGACTGGTGTATGTTGGATATAGTTATTTTATATTCCCAAAAACCTCGAATTGCTTATTTATCTGGGCGGATGGTTTGGGGGTATGGTGCAGTGGTGCACGAGAGTGTGGTTTGTGGTAGAACCGCCCGGATACTAATAAGGACCGAATCTTGTCATGACCTCCTGTGTAAAACTGTACAACCACAAGTCTGTAAAATACAACTTGGCTAAGTAAATTTATCGAAACCCCCGGACTCATCTCACCGGTAGTGGATAGGAGTGGATATGCAAGGGCAAGGGGAGGCCTAAAGGGACACTGAGTGGAGGGTGACATTTCCCAGTCGTGCTAGCGCAGAGGGGAGTGGAGCCCATACGCTAGTATCCGTGGGGAACATCCCGTGCAACGTATGGGACCCACCGCAAGTGGGAACAGCCCATAGGGTGAGATGACAAAAGGGACTAGATACTTTGAAAAGTCACTGTGATGGTCTGCTCAACCACACTTCTAAGGAATCGTGTGGGGCAATGAGTTGATTGTCTCTTGTGGTGAAAGTGTACAAACTCTGCAGAGTCAAAAACTATTCGAATAGCCGTGCCCACGGTCAAGGGCGGACATGGGAACTTAACCAGATATAGTTCTTTTTCAAAATGTCTTGTGGGTGGCAATGGAAAAGTGAAGGGCGAAGGACTGCCCTGGTTTGGAATTGTCCTGGGTGTCGTCCCAGTGGTAGGTTAAGCGTATATAACGCTGAAAAATAAGCATATGGTGCAGATGCCATATATGGTGAACGAAAAATCTGTATCACTATTAATGATATTGCATTCTTTTTCACACATTATGATTTGGTTCAAACTGCTAGGTCTTAGGGATTTTTAAGTAATTGTATTCAAAAGCACTCTACGCAAAAATGAAATAACCTGAGCCTTCCTTTGGTTAAGCCATGCATACTATTTATTTGCATTCTGTGTATTGGCTCGCGAGCACGGGTCGAGTGCTCACGCCGCTTTGCAACAAAATTCAGAATCGGAATCGAATCACCTCGCCTCAAAGAATGTGATTGGACAATCTGGCCGAGAAGATGAAGATGTCAAGGGCTAGGTCGCGAACCTCCAGTTGGCTGCCTGTGGGCATGTCCTGAAGGTCCCACTTGCGTGCTTCGTTCTTCCGCTGCTACAATTTCATGATTTCAGCCTAATCGGCCAATGAGTAAGTCTACTATTATATTTACGCTTCTGCATGATATGTACTTTGATAATCAGAACTGTAATCTGTGAGCACTATCTACTGATCTAGGGAATAGTGCGGTTGAATCACAGAGGATTCCGGATGGTATAATCTGGGGTCTGACAGACTACCCAGTTACGGAGTAGTGGTTAGTAGTCCCAAAATAGGCTACTACGCATGTTGGGAACCATGATGATCTCAAGTCTAAGGATTCTACATAAACACTACTTGAGACCAACTGATGACACATGGAATCTCTGCAGTGTCTCATGGCGGGTCTATCCAACATATGTTCACTCACATGTCCATATTATTGATTTGGTATCACCATACCATGATCCATGAGACATGATCATCAATCAATACATATGCTAATCTTTGAATCATATTTGTTCCTCATATGATATATGATCAGGGATCATTTAGAAATAGCAACATTTTAGCATTAAGAGTCTCATGAATAAGTCACATACTCATTGATCAATAATGATAATGTCTATTTCAAGGAACAAAGTAATGCATCATAAAAATAGTATGTGATATATATAACATCTCCATGTTGCCTCTAGGGCATATCACTAACAGCTCCTAGAGCGTGGGCGAGAGCCACGGCGACGATGCGGAGCGAGGCGTGGATGCAGATATGGACAAGCTCGGCCAACCCCATGATGCCCAGTTGGACACTGGCGCTGGACGCTGAAGGCTCTCACTGTGAGGATCCGAGTTCGAATCCCCTCTCTGCACCTTTTATTTTTATTTTTACTTTTATTAATCCATTTCAATTAAGGAAATTTAGGAATTAATCCAGGGAAGCTAATAAATTTGGTTGGGATATAAAATAAGATTACTTGGATGTAATATTAGATTAAATGTCATATATGAGTAACTAATGTAATTTAGAATATTTAATTAAAATATAATTATTAATTAAAGGCATTAATAAAAGATGACTTTGGTTAAGTATACAAATTTAATAAAGATATTGGATATCATGTTTAACAAAAAAACAAAGCTTTAAATTAAAGATTACCCTTAATTATGGTTAAAACATATGCCCTGAGTATAAGCGATCGACAAAGTAATGCTCAGCTAAACTCGTACACCGATCCATAGGTCTAATCTAACTCATGGAACTTCCTCGATAAATACAAAAAAATAATAAAAGAGATTACTAATAAAAGGTCAAGTCATCGTAAATCTACCACCAACCTTGCCTCAAATCACCCAAATCACCCATTAACTCATAATAAAACTAAATCGAGTTATTTGGATTAATTTGGATCTTTTGAGTTATTTGCTTTTATTTGGGATTCAGCCGTTTGTCGCGTAAATAGAAATTGGGAGTCATGAAAATCCAGTGGACCAAATGAGATCCAGTCCGAAGTGAAGACAGAGACCCAAAAGCTCAAGAGAAAGTATTGTGTGAGCTCAAGACCGCGGTAAACTGCGCCAGGCGAGTCAATACTTTGATCATGTTGAACCTACATTTTTGCAAATTACTTTGGTTTAAATTATCAAATTGCATGCTATTATTTTATATGCAAATACATGTTAATTTAAGATTTTAGTTATATGCCCATTGTTTGCTTGATTAATATTACACCTCCTTTGGAATGCTTGAATATGTGAACCTTGTCGCCTTAGCAAAATTATAATGATAACTTTTCAAAAGTAAGTCCGTAATTATATGCCATGCTTAGTTTTGCTTAGATACTCATGGGCGCGGGAGCGCCCTAGCATCACTTTTAATCCTGAGAAAAATTGGTTGGGCAGTCATGGTGGTAATGACTGGTGTATGTTGGATATGGTTATTTTATATACCCCAAAACCTCAAATTGTTTATTTATCTGGGCGGATGGTTTGGGGGTATGGCGCAGGGGTGCACGAGAGTGTGGTTTGTGGAAGAACCGCCCAGATACCACTAAGGATTGAATCTTGTCATGACCTCCTATGTAAAACAGTACAACCACAAGTCTGTAAAATACAACTTGGCTTAGTAGATTTACCGGACCCTGAAAGTCATCCTTCCAGGAGGAGGTGTGTGGTAGTGCAAGCGGCAGTCTGTGTGACGGCTTGAATGGAACACTCGGAGAGGGTGAAGTTCTGCTGTGGTGGGCTAGCAGGGGACGTAGCCAGCTGCTATACGTTCAGAAGGAGAACATCCCGTACAACGTATGGGACCCATCGCAAGTGAGAGCGACCCATAGGGTGAAATGATGGAAGGGGCGAGGTACTTTGAACGGTTACTGTGATGGTCTGGTCAACCACATGACTAAGGAATCGTGTGGGGCAACGAGTTGATTGTCTCTTGTGGTGAAAGTGTACAAACTCTGCAGAGTCAAAACTATTCGAATAGCCGTGCCCACGGTCAAGGGCGGACATGGGAACTTAACTAGATATAGTTCTATTTCAAAAACTTTGTGGGTGGTAATAGAAAAAGTGGAGGGCAGTGGAAAGCCCTGATTTGAATTGTCCTAGGTGTCGTCCCAGTGGTAAGTTAAGCGGCTATAACGCTGAAAGATGCTATATGGTGCGGATGCCATGTAACGGTGGATGGAATCTGGATCGCTATTATTATTGCATTTTCTTGAACATTATGTTTTTCTTCAAAACTGCTAGGTCTCAGGAAATTTTTATGTATCATATTGCAAAAGTAAAATGTTTTCTCTTCTCGCAAAGTAAAATATATGAGGAAATAAGTAGAGTCGGGAGTAATGAAGATGGAAGTTTGTGGTAAAAACATAAATATATTGGTGGACTCATGTCGATTATAAAAAGAAAACGATAGTGTGGATTCTGGGAGAAATGAGCCCAAATGGATATCTAGACTAGATAGATGATTATATGATCTTTGGAGTATTAGGAAGTGCAAGGGTATTGGTTGGATTACAACACTGATATTTGATATAAATTCTTGGGAGATGTTGACAATATTGGGATTAATAGGATTTGAATGAGTTCTGGATGGATGAATTGATCTTGGGAGTTTGGGGTATGATAACAATTCCTGGAGTATAAACTTGATCAACGATATTCTTGGTGGATGTATACTCATGAATTAGTTAGAGATAGATAATGGAAAAATAAGATTGATTATTGAAGAATTATGATTGTGGATCAATAACGAAAGGATTGTCAAGAATTTAGAATGCAAAGGATACTGGTGGATTAAATAAATGATATTAGATAATTGATGTCGTTAGCTGTTTGGAGTTATAGGCGGTAATTGATCAGTGGACTATATAAGTTATGATACTCGCTATGTGGGGATTTAGGCAGCAATGAAGGTATGATTGGTGGATTGCATAATTGATGATAATCGCTGTTTAGAGTCATAGATAGCAATCAATATGGAAAGAGCATGATCGGTGGACTGATTAAATGATGTCATTCGCTGTTTGGAGTCTTGGACAGCAATCAATAAAGGAAGTGTATTTTGGTGGATTAAGTCGATTATGGTAGTCGCTAGGTGGAGTATAGGTAGTAACAATAACACTATGATTAAATAATAACAATGCTACTAAAAGTGATTTTTGGCAAATAAAATAACCCGAGCCTCTCCTTGGTTAAGCCATGCATACTATTTATTTGCATTCTGTGTATTGGCTCGCGGAGCACGGGGTTGGAGTGCTCACACTCGCTTTTGCGACAAAATTCAGAATCAGGAATCAAATCACCTCACCTCAGCAACAAGATTGGACAAGCTGGCAGAGAAGATAAAGATATCAAGGGCTAGGTCGCGAACCTCCAGTTGGCTGCCTGTGGGCATGTCCTGAAGGTCTCATCTGTGTGCTTCGTTCTTCCGCTGCTGCAATTTATTGATTTCGGCCTAATCGGCCCATGAGTAAGTCTACTATTTTATTTATGCTTCAGCATGATATGTAATTTGATGTCCATTACTATAACTGTGTGCACTATCTACTGATCCAGGGAATAGTGCAGCTAGACACAATAGATTCCGGATTATAAAATCTGGGTCTGACAATATAGAATGACATGATAAATTTAGTAAGCTAGCATGAGCATGGAAAAAATGTAAAGCAAGATATCATATCACACAAGAATAATAGTCAAAACTCCATGTATTTATATTATAATGCACATTGTTGAATTTAAAATACAACATGATGCAACAAAGGTCCTAGCTCTCACTTAGCAAATGAGTCAATTTTAGAGACAGTTTGGTTCAAGTTGAGTTATGTCAACATTAAGCTTAAGAAAATCTCAAATTAACTCCCCTGAACCAAGGTAATAAGCAAGAAAGAAGAAGCTTGGGAAAAATGAAAAAATGTTAGTCCTGAAAGCATATACAAGACTATGGGATCACTATGGCTCAAACTCGCTGTTCTACCCCATATGACTCTAAGACTATTAGCTGATCATCTAAATACAAGGGAGTAAATACGTTCTCTGTCTACCTAGGTAGGTAAACACATTCTCTGTCTACCAAGGTAGGCCAAACCCTATTAGACCTATAAGAAGTGAGTGAACTCAACCAGTGAGAAGAAAGCAATTAATAAACAGTATCCTAAGGCCACAAGAAAAAAATCACCATATGAAACAGAAAGTACAAGATCTTGGTAAAAATATCAGCTAACTAGTGGTCACTCTCTACAAACTGAAGCACTATGTCACCCTTCTCTACATGGTCTCTAAGAAAATGATATTGAATATCTATGTACTTAGTCCTAAAGTGCTGCACTAGATTCTTAGCAATGTTAATAGCAGAAGTGTTATCACAGAAAAGTGAAACACTATTTATGGCTAACCCAATGTCGCACAAGGTGGAGACCATCCAAATCACTTGACTACAGCAACTAGCGACTGCAATATACTCGGCCTCTGCGGTTGACTGTGAAACATTACACTACTTTCGAGAAGATCATGAAACAAGAGAAGCGCCAATGAATTGGCAAGTGCTAGAAGTGGTCTTCCTATCTATCCTATAGGTAGAAAAGTCTGCGTCAGAGTAGGCTCTAAAGGAAAGATAGGAAGTAGAAGAGTACTACATACTATAGTCTAGTGTAGCTCGAATGTACCTGAAGATGTGCTTCACCGCTTAATGGTGAGAGGCGCGAGGAGAAACCTAAAATCGAGTGCATAGATACACGGTGAAATGTATGTCTAGCCTCGAAGCAGTGAGGTACAGGAGGGAGCCAACCATGAGGTAGTACTCCTTCTGATCTATAGGCTTGCCATCCTCATTAAGATCAAGAGTGGTCAAAGTTGCCATCGGAGTCGACACCGGCTTGCCATCACACATGTCAAAGTGTCTCAGGAAGTATCGAGTGTACTTGTCTATATGCAAGAAGGTACCATTCCGAATCTGCTTGATCCAGAAACCGAGAAAGAAGCTCAACTCGTCCATCATACTCATCTCAAACTCTGTGCTCGTGACATTAGAAAACTAGAAACATGAGCATGAGAAGAGCCGTCAAAGATAATGTCATCCACATATATTTGGACGAGCAAAAGGTCATAGCCATGCCTACGAATGAGCAATGTTTTTTCTACCTTACCTATATCAAACCTATGACTCAAAAGATAGGACTTCAAGCTCTCATACCAAACTCTAGAGGCTTGCTTAAGTCCATACAAGGCTTTGGAAAACTTGAAGACATGGTTCGGATATTTAGGGTTCTTGAAACCTAGAGGCTTTCTAACATAAACCGCTTCCTCAGTATACCCATTGAGGAAGGCACTGTTGACATCTATTTGGTACAACTTGAAGTCCTTATACGTAACAAATGGAAGCAAAATTGTAATGGCCTCTAGCCTAGCTGCAGGCGCAAAGTTCTCCTCCAAATCTAAGCCCTCAACTTAGGAAAAACCCTAAGCTACCAGTCTAGCTTTGTTCCAAATGACTACCCCATCCTCACTCTACTTGTTCTTAAAAACACACTCGGTTCCTATGACATTATGACTACTCAAAGGCTCAATGCAACCAAACCTTGTTTCTCTCAAAATTCTCTAACTCTTCATACATGACATTGACTCAAGACTCATCAGACAGAGCATGACCAACATCTTTGGGCTCAAAAGTGGCAACAATGGCAGAGTGCAGACAGAAATGAGATAACCTAGATTTTAAGCACATGACATGCTCAAAGAGATTACCTATGATCTGCTCAAAAGGATGACGATGCTAAATGTGTCAGGGAGGTCATGAATGTGATGAAGAAGTGGCCTCTACCTCATGAACTATGGAGGTAGGAGAAGAGCCACCAGCTTCAGAAGAGCTAGAAGGTAAGGGTTGATCTCTCTGAGGTGCAGTGGTAGAAACAGGCACCTCAAAGGTAGATGGGGCTAGATCAGGTAAAGAACAATTATCTCTATCATCCTCATCATCTACAAAGATGATCTCAAACTGCATAACTAGACTTAACATATCGGGCCTAGAACCAGGATTAGCCTCATCGAAAGTAACCTCACAGGTTACTATTATCCTACTCGTCTCATAGTTCTAGACCCTATAACCGGGCGAAGAAGTCGAGTAACCCAGAAATATACCATTATATGAGTGAGAGTCGGACTTATCTAGGCTCGCAAACTTCAGAATGAAACACTTGCAACTAAAGACATGAAAATGTGAGACACTGGGTTTTCGCCCATAGCTCAACTCATAAGAAGTGTGATGCAAGTGTGCCCTAAGAAAAACTCTATTCGAAACATGGCAAACAATAGCTATAGGCTCCAACCAAAACTTCCTAGGTGTACCATAGTCATCTCACATCGTTTTGGCCATTTCGAGCAAGGTACAGTTCTTCCTCTCCACAACTCTACTTTGCTAAGGAACGTATAGAGAAGAGAGCTGATGCTCTACACCTGTCTCATTACAGAACCTCTCAAAGTAGGAGTTCTTGAACTTTGTGTCATTATCACTGTGAATCACTCGTAAGGCACTAGGGAGCTCAATAGACAACCTACTGAACAGACTCCGAATATGGCTGAAAGTCTCCTCCTACGAGGCTAAGAAAAACACCCAAGTAAACCTTGAGAAGTCATCAACCACAACAAGAATATACCACTTTCCACCAGCCGACTGTACTTTAGCTGAACCAACAGTAACCATATGAAGAAGCTATCTTGTTGCATCGATCATAGTCACAGTGACTAGAGAATGAGAAGCGGCAAACATCTTGTCATGCCGCAAGAAGCATAAACTAAGTCTTTGACCATCTTGGGATTAGGTAGACCACTAATGAGGTTGTGGCCGCTAACTTAGGTCAAGTGATCAAAGCCAATGTGATCAAGTCTCCTATACCAAAAAGAGAAATCATGGGACTTAGAAGCAACTAAGCACTAGAAAGAATCGCCAAAAGACTTGATAAAATCAGCATGAAAGATCCTCCCAAACCTAGAAAATCCCATAAACAAGAATTCCCCAAGAATCAAGAATTTTATAAGCAATTTTCTTAAAACTTACCACGAAATCATCATTTGTAAGTCGGGAAATAGACAGTAGATTATATTACAGCTTACTCACTAAGGAGACATCCTTAAGAATGAAAGAATCATTAATACGCATAATACCTTTAGCGATGACTCAACTTGACGAAGCGTCTCCAAACGTGATCATCTCATCACCTAGAGCTCAGACTAAGGAAGAGAACCAATATGAATTTCCGATCATATGACGTGAACAACCAGAGTCAACAAGCCAAACATCTCCCTTCGCAGCCCTCCATACTACTGAAGTCGAAGTTGTCGAAGGCAATGAGGACGTGGTGGAAAAGCTTCTTTGCCTTGCTGAGATTGCAAAACTTCTTCTCTTTGCCATGATCACGAGCTAAAGGTTTCTTGTTGTGGTATTTATTGATGTAGCCATTTCTTGCTCATACTGTTGTAGTCATTCTTGCCCTTCTCTAACTTGAGGCAGTTTTCTTTAATGTGGTTAGGGCCATCACACTCGAAGCAGATTACTGGACCTCCTCTCTTTCTCTCTTTAACCGTCTTGTATGCATTTGAGAACTTTCTGGCTAGGAGGGCTAGCTCACTCTCGGGAAACTACTCAAATTGGTCATCACTCATTTCACACAAAGTAGCCAAAGAAAAACCAAAGACACTATTAGAAGATGGTCTAGAAGCTAATGTGGGATCAGTGACCAAGGCCATCGACTGCAACTTCATCTTGCGAGAGATGATGTCAATCTCATTAGTCTTGAGATGATAGTATAAAGTGTCAAGATTCAAGGTCGACAGATTAGTCGTTTCCTTGATGGTGGTCACTTTCATTTCCGAAACTATGATATTGAGGGCAGAAAGCATCTAACGAGTGTTATCTAAGTATGGGTATGTGAGACCAATAGCTCGGAGGTTGCTCAGTATCTTGTGGAATCTGCCAAAGCATTCACCTAAGGATTCACCAGCAAACATCTTGAATTTATTGTACTCCCGCTTGTACTGGTCCTATCGGATAGTCTTGATCTAAGTGGCGCCCTCATGGTATGCATCGAGGGTCACCTAGATGTCGCATACTGATGCGAGGTGAGAGATGTGATCAAACTCATTTATGCTAAGATCCTGAATGATGATGTTTCTTGACTTAGCATTTGCCTCAACATCTAGCATATTCAAAACGTGATGTTTTTATCGACAGGAAGTCTTAACCTTTTTCTAAATCGCATAGCCTTGAGCCTGAATATAAGATTCTATCCTACTCTTCCAAAAGATATAATCGACCCTATCGAAGATAGGAGGCTTGGTGGAATACTTGCCTGCTACCATGGCTTCTAAGACCAGTTAAGATCTATGAGAAGTGCGAATTAAGCTCTGATACCACTTGTAGAACCGAAAAGGCAACAAAGGGGCTGAATAATGTTGATTAAAAATTTTCCCCAAATATTCTAGATCCTTTTCTCAAATAACTACAAAGTTACTGAGAATCGAATCCAAAGCCAAAAGCACAGAGCGAAACACTCAGAAACTCAAAATCTTGAAGAACTCAGCCCTAGAGGCTGACCGCCAACCAAAGGCAGTCTGGCCTCTTCTTGGCTGTCTAACCACCAACCATGGGGTGATCTGTACCTCTATCTGAGCGGGCTGACCGCTATGAACAGTAATTTCAGGCAAAATGAACAGTAAAATCAGCAGGGGTGCGAAACTTTAAATCCATGTAACTATTGATTGGTTGATCCAAAAGTCATAAAACTTTGTAGACATCTTGTTTAAGGTCTTAGAAACCTATTCCATTCATGAATCACAAAAACCCATGTCAAAATTCAGGCCTTTTGTGTTTTAAGCAAGGTTGCACAAAAAATGACCTAAAATCAAAATCAGAGATCAAGATTTGCTCATGGGCAGAGGATAGCTAAGATGGCTTTGGATTTGTTCCCACATATCACAGCAAGCAAGCATACCAAAGAAATCACTTCAAAAACCCTCAGATCAAGAAAACACTTGGAAGATCAAAATATGCAAAAACCGAGTTTCTTGATGGATTTACTACCAAAGTATCTAGATGGGTAGCGAAAGATTCCCAGAGGTTCTATCTATCTTTTACATGTTCTTGGCACAGAAAGATCAAGAAAAGGATGAGAAGAGAGGAAAAACCAACTAAAATAAGAGCAAATAAATAATATAGAGATATAGACATGAAGAAGATCAAAGATCGATTCTATTGCTGATCGAAGAGAAAAGTTTTACAACCACTCCAACCTTGAAAGACAGAGAGCACACCATGCACTCAAAACCCCAACCCTAAAAGAAAAGAGCATAAGAGAGGTGGATTGCATGGTTAACGACTAATCACCATCCCAAACCCCATAATGGGCTAGCCAGCCACATCCATCCCTTAGTGGATACTATCCACTTAGCACAATGGGGGAGCCTGTTAACCCCACACACGCAGGTTTTACTCACATGTCTTCACTTATGCACGCTTTTCAAAACGCATAAGTCTGAATCCATTAAATCCTTAGCCTTGATCCATTTTACTTAAACCAGCTCAACCTTGATCTAAATCTCTCTTCCAAGCGTCACTCATGTGTCACAGTTTTGATCCTTGCTTGTTTTTGATATTTTTGCTAAATTACCAAAACATTCTTCGTTAACCGGGTCATCACCATCCATTGCAAGCAATCACTATGCTTGCCACGTATAGGTGCACCACTAGCTTGCCATGCATCACTAAGTCTCTCCTGTCTTGGTTCTACCGAACCATAGCTCACTTGGTCTATTCAAGTCATATGGTGCAATCCCGTCGTTCGAACTCGTCTTCAATATTTCCCGCATTTCTCGTGCCATGCTTGAGCTCACCGTCTCACCCGGTATCCTCGATCGTTCTGCACCTCAGCTCCTCCATGAGCGTAGCTCCAATTTTTACCATTAACTACAATTGACTCCAAGCGACCCTGCATATTAAAAAACAAAGAAATCGTTTCTCAGTATAAGTCCTCACAACTTTACTCACATTAGCTGTAATATGCCTCATGTAACCTAGAACCACCGAGTAAAATGACTAAAACCTATTTCACAACTCAAAACATAAATCGTAGAAAACTGGCCGAAAATATACATTGCAGCCGGTTTGACCTGGTGCTAAATCCGGTTACACCGCTGGGACCATTCGGTCCAGCCGAAATGCACGGGCAATTAACCGCTGCTGCTGAACTTCCACTCGGCCACGCAAGTTCAAAAGCTATCAGTGAAGGTCTCGTCTACTACCAGCATAGCAATAAATGCTCACAGTACTCAGCATAGTAAACCAAACGCACGGCCGAAGCTACTGCCTGCATGGCTTAGAGCAGGTACAATAAGGCTTAGTCAGCAGGCTATAGCAAATATAATATCAATCAAATCTTACGTGGCAGAGAGAGAAAGAAAAAGAGAGAATGAAGCTGGCTACTAAATTATAGCTAGCTGCAGCACGTAAAAATATGCATTTCACTCTCTTACACGTGGGGCCAAACAGTTATTGTAATAGCTACCTTATTGTATGAACTATTTTTTTTGAAGGCTATAGATGAAATGGACAAATGTTATAACCACTAGTTGGCTATACTATTGTACTTGCTTGGCTCCAGTCAAAGAATAAACAAATCCACTAATTCAATTCCAATTACCACATGCAGCAAGCCCTCAATAGTGATCGAATAGTGAACTAAATAGGACCTCGTTAATACGATGATCCTTATGCGTGGCTAATTTATAAACCAAATTTTTAACTCTTTCAAATTACAATAGTTCATAGTAACATAAATTATAACCTCTCACATAGTTCTTCATGGCTAATCATTCCCAACTTCTCATTTTCTTTTTCATTTCAGCTCCCTTCGAGTGATCTCACAAGAACAGGGTTTGGCCAACCCGAGAGAAGGCTGCCATGATGATGGCCTATGGGAGCATTAGCAGAGGACCGTGCCATAAAAAACTTGCTTTCAGGCCGGGGTAGCCATTAGCCTGGATGTGCGATCTGCTCTGTAGATCCAAGAATTCAAGAGACTTGGTACGCAAGAACTGACGCAGAGCCGTGGGCAGGTCTAAAAGATGGATATTCTACGTCCTTTGATAAAATCAAAGAGGCCTCGTTCGGTTTTAATTTATTTTGACGCATGCCAATGCTAGCTTTTTCAGAGATCAGAGAGGTCATATGCTATCTGATCTTAATTTGTTGAGCACACTTTATCCGTACAATGTTTGATCAGGTGACAACTGACAGCGGAGTGGGTTTGATGTTTGATCAGGTGACACCTGACATGGTTGCAACGTTGCACACATGGTAGCATGTGAGCTCTTCTGAAGCTACCACGCGATGTCATATGAGAATGAAACCAACATTTTTTTGTACAACGGAATCTCTGCTGCTCAAAGCGTTAATTTGAGCTTTGACAGATGATTGATGCATTGAGATTTTGAAATGCGCCTTTGCTCCCTTTAATTAGACATGGTGAAACACCAACTACAGTGTAGCTAGCTTGTACTCGACTGATCTGATTGCTGAACTGTGTGTGGAGCATACATCTTATATAGGACTGTATCTTCAACAGGTACCACAATACTCGCTATACGTTCTTCCATGTGATATATCTTTGATCTCAGGAGAGTGGTGAAATTTTGGTTGGTAGAATCTGATCGAGTTTTAGGCATATATACCACTGTTTGCGTTCGTAGTTACAAAAATGATAGTATATGAAATGTATTTGTAAAAAATAGCATTTTTGTTGTCCGGTGGTTGAGCGGCCATGCCGCAAAGTTGACGAGTGGACGTGCCGTTAGTGGCAGGTAGCCTGCCGTCCCACCACCAGACGGTAGTGATTTGCCACCACATGGACAGACAGCATGTAATTAAGCCGGCCATACCTTAATTTTTTCGCATACTGTTTATTTCTGTTTTTAAATGTAGCAAATGAGCTCAAAAAATTGTGAAATTTTATGTGCAGTGTCTCGACACAACGTACTTGACTGTACAATTTTTTGGAAATTTTATCTACTGTGAACACACAATTACGATTCTTTTAAGAGATGTTACATGTAGCAAATGAGCTGCAAAAATTTACGAAATCTTATGTATAGCATCCTGACATAGTCATATTTATTATCTATTGTTTCGAGAATTTTATACATTATGAATATTTATAGAAATACATGTAATAATGCATCACACGGGATGTGATATGGCTCACCCATTTGAGCCACTACTATCTTCTCGCCATGTCTGCCTCTCTGTACATGGCTTTGTCTTTCGTTGAGCACAAGCATGTCCCGTGAGGTACGTCAGTCAGTCCGAAGCTTGCGTCTCTATTCGGAGGAGGTATAGAGACCGTTCCGTTTGTTCAGTGGCTGGTGGTGGTCCAGTATGCTGAGGTACAGCAGGCTGGGTCCAGTAAGCATCGATATCTTCCAGCTGAGATATGCCGAACTACGGGCCGCTTCCAATAATGTCATGAACAAAGGACTATACAAATCCCCCTCGTGGTGCTGAGAATCTCTCGCCTTGACCGTACGACATGGCAGCGAAGCCGGAGGAGCTCTCCCACCGAAATCTCCAAACCCTGGGTATGGTGTGAACGATGAGCTCTGCCATGCATACGCTGCAAACCCTAGCGTTGTGTACTGCTCCCTAGAAGCATCTAGGAGGCCCGTATCGTCATCGGTGGACTCGACGTCACCCCCATGTTGAATTGGTGCCTACAAGATGAAACGATGTTAGTCATAATAAATATTCTAGATGTAGAATGTGAATTTTGTACCATCCGGATGTGCATAGAAGATGAACGATGGGGAACGGTAGTCTGTGTAGGTGGTGCGAACGTCAAAAGTGTTGTATCTCGATGACGGACCTATGGTGGGAGAATGCCATGGTATTAGCGAACTGTAAGGCCTAACAGGAAAATAAAACATAAGTTTGTATGTAAGTTACCTCCTCATCGATACGGTTTGTGGATGATTAACGGCTAGTACTCGACGCCGGGCAGACTTGGTAGATTGCGATGGCTGATCAGGCTCGCTAGGTCACGATGACCTACCGGATAAGCATGGTGGCCCCACTGAGTGCCCAATGTGCATGGTGTGATCCATCGAACAGCCACAGCTCAAATTGTGCACTATTTTTTTGGCCTGCCTTAGGATGTACTTCAAATTATTTTGCAGGGCCGGTGGTGTCTCTGGGTTACTGATGGCGGTTTTGGATGCACTTGCAATGAGCTACGCCCGCTCCAACCGAAGTGACATATGAAATAGGTTCGGTAATGACCAGCATGAATTTCATAAATGAAACGATAAAAAATTGCAAATGTCTTACACTGTCATGCCGCCACGAAATGCTATGGGGATCAATCAAGCATTGTAGACTGTCCTCGTGCGTGATCTGCTCGGGGAAATCTGGTGGAGGAATGGTGAGTCTGCTGTGCGACCGGGGTACGTACCACTCCAGATACTCGTTGTACATATGGATGTGTTAGATCGAGGAGGCCGACAAGAGGGGTGAATAGACGGTCTAAAAAATTCTTATCTAATTAATTATTAATTTCTATTTGGCTAAACCAAGCAAATAATGCTGAAGCTTAACCCAAAATGGTTTAGCACAAATAATATCTAAAACAACCAGGTTCACCTATGTGCATCAATGTAGGGACCCAGATTTTACCATCCGGAATCTACTGTGTTTAGCTGCACTATTTCCTGGATCAGTAGATAGTGCTCATGGATTACAGTTCTGAATATCAAAGATCATATCATGCGGAAGCGTAAATGTAATAGTAAACTTACTCATGGGCCGATTAGGCCGAAATCAATAAATGGCAGCAGCGGAACGAAGCACACAGGTGGGACCCTCAGGACATGCCCACAGGCAGCCAACTGGAGGTTCGCGACCTAGCCCTTGACATCTTCATCTTCTCTACCAGCTTGTCCAATCTTGTTGCTGAGGCGAGGTGATTTGATTCCTGATTCTGAATTTAGTCGCAAAAGCGAGTGTGAGCACTCCAACCCTATGCTCCGCGAGCCAATACACAGAATGCAAATAGATAGTATGCATGGCTTAACAAAGGAGAGGCTCGGTTTATTTTATTTGCCAAAAATCGCTTTTAGCAGCATTGTTATTATTTAATCACAGTATTATTGTTACTACCTATACTTCACCTAGCGACTACCATAATCGACTTAATCCACCAAATACACTTCCTTTACTGATTGCTGTCTAAGACTCAAAACAGCTAGTATCATTAATCATTTTGAATCCACCAATATCTTCTGTGTTCTAAATTCCTAATAATCCAATCTTGAAATTTCTATTCATCAACTCTTCATCTCTAAATTCCAATGATTAACTAACACCATTGATTTTAAATCCACCGAAATCATTCATATCCAATCCTTTTTGTCATTGATCCAAAACCACAATTCATTCTTCTAATAATTAATCTCATTTTCCATTATCTATCACTAACTAATTCACTAGTATACCTCCACCAAATACATTAATGATCAAATCTACTACTCATTAGTATACATCCACCAAGAATACACTTTATCAAGATTATAATCCACTACCTGTTATGATTCCTCCAATATTTGTAACACCCCAGCCAAGCAATGACCTGGAATGCTACTAAACTAACAACATATTAAAGACGAACCTATAGTCACCTTATAAAATTTCGGCAGAACCTCCTTTGTTTAATGAGTAAATCAAAGGTTTCAACATGCATAGACAAATGACCTGAATAATAGTAAAAAATAAATATTCAATTCTAAACAAACTGAATTATGTTTGCCATCACACTCGCAACCACAATACTTAAATAAAGAACGGAAGCAATGTAAAAGTTCTAAACCTTTATTACAGTCTAAACTTGATGATCTCTAATCAGTTACCACTTAAGTTATTCAACAAATAATGTTTAAGGTTCTTTATTTCTTCCAAGGTGAATGGACCGTGCAAGTGCAACAAAGCTAATCCATCTTTATCCCCATGCATGCCGGTCCCATGTAGGTATCTAAAAAAAACAAAGGCAACCACAACAACAACAAGAGTGAGTCCAACGACTCAAAGAAATATAAATAGTGGCAACAAGAGTAAAAGTGAACATCATTCCTCATGTTCAACCATCAATCACATAAATAAATCATGCTATGCAATATGATCAAAAGAATCTCTTTATCTCTTCTCTTTCGCATTTTACCGGTAATGCGGAGTGTGCATCCGTCAATGCACACCCATGCCTGTACCATCAGGTACAGGGACCAATTGCCCATACTCCACAAGTATGGGGACCTAAGCCCATGCTCTTCAAGCATGGGGACCTTTAGCCCATCATGACATCAACATGGCGGGGTGTCGGGACCCCGGATTTCCGAACCCGGACCCTCTGTGTATTACTGCACTAGTCCCAGATCAAAGCTAGTGCACACAGTTAAACAGAAATGAATACATTACCAGCATCGCTTTTATTACAATAATAGAGAGTACAGACCGAAAGGTCTCATTATTACAATTGAGGTTTCAAAACCTCGCACACACGAAACACAGCGGAAGCAAAAGATAAACTCGGTGAAGACCCATCAATACGCCACAGGCAATTGACTGGGGAAGCGCGACCTAGAACTCCTGGAATCCTTCGTCGAATCCACCCGCGAAGAAGTCGTAATCCGCCTCCCGAGCTTCGTATTCTTTGAGATTTGTTTTTGGTGTAGCATGTGAGTACATAAAGTACTCCGCAAGTCTTGGGAAAATGCATAGATGCAAGGCTTACAAAGGAAGGCTATATGGTTCTTTTGCACAAAGCAATATTTTAAAATTCCATTACTACTAATTATTTTCGAAGGCATCAATTTAACAAAGTAAATGTTTTAACAGAAACTATCATTAATTCCATAGTGAAGGTTCCATCCACCAACACTAGCTAATCAAGTTTAAAATCATGGGTTCCATCCACCCTCTCTGGCTCCATCCGCCAGGATCCCTTCCGAGAGTTCCATCCACTCTCGGAATACAAAACTTTGATTTTTAAAACAAAACCAGAAATCTACCATGTGAATGCATTCCTTGCCCGCCCTTGACCGTGGGCACGGCTATTCGAATAGTTTTACACTCTGCAGATGTTGTACAACTTTACCCACAAGAGATAAATTATCCTAAAAGTCAACACGCTTCCTTTGGCATGAGACCCAGATAAAATATCACAAAGGCTTTACCTTACTCTAATCTAGCTAGATACCACCCGCTGAGGTTTCACCGCAGTAGGCTAACCGCCGAACCAAGCCCCTCTTGCGCCATATGAGTACGAAGAAATCTGTCCCTCACTGTGAATAACGGTCCATCCTCGGCACCCACTTTCCACTGGTGGCACCTAAACTAGACTATCATAAGTTAGTCAGCTAGGTCGTACCCATATAGACTTGTGGTTGTACGGTAGTGCTCAGTCTGGACAAACACAAGCGTCGGTCCTTAATTGACTAGGGTGGAACATACACTTAACAAGATCTCGTGCTTTCTGCACCAACCCAAACTAACCATCCACCCTAATCTAAACCAACTTTCACATTTTATTTTATTTTAAAAGATCAGTGGTAACTCCAATTACCACTACATTTATAAACACAAGGGTAATTCCATAAATCATAATTTCCCACTTTCAAGATTTTTCAAAAGGTATTAGATAGCATGACTAAGCATTATACTACCAGTCTATTATTCACAAGTGGTTATAATAATCTCATTAATGAGACAAAGGAAATTCTAGGTGACAAAGGTAAATGGCATTCAATGTCAATGGAAGGTATAACAAAGTTGGATTAACTAACACCTTAATATTCGAACTAAGATTTTATGTAAATAGCAATGCACATAATTTAAATTACTTAAAATATTTCAAAATCATAGGTTCAAGATGATCAAAGGAGACTTGCCTTCTTGCAGGTTCTCTGGGTCTTCTTGCTGCGGGGTGGAGTGATTGTCAACAACGTTGGAATCTACGCGAGAAAAGACGAAGCAAACTAAGCAAATCAATACAAACAAAATTCAAATAAAATCCAAAATTCAAAAGAGGCCATATTTGGATAGATTATGATTTTAGATGAATTTAGGAGAAAGAATCAACGAATTCGGAGTTCACACAAGGGAGATCGAATATCTGGAAGATTGGTTGGGAAAAGGAATTACTGAGATAATATTTGAACTAAGGAAAATATAATGGAGTTTCTGGAGATTGTTGCAAGGTTTGAATTTAAATTTTGGGAAGTGCACAGAAAATTTGGAATGGAACTGAGGCTCTGAAATTAAACTAGGTATTTGAATTTGAAATTTAAATTTTGAAATATCAAATAAATTTCAAATATTTTAAAGGATGAAAGAAATGGATAGTTTGGAATTTTTGATGAATTTAGAAATTTGAATGGCTCAATTTGGAGTTAAAACGAAGGAGAACGGGTTCCGGAAAGTTTAAATTCAGAGAAAAAGAATAAAAGGAATTTCTGGAATTATTTTTCTAAAGGAAATTCTGATTTATTGCGTCAGCAGAGATTTTTGGTTTTTGGCCGAATTATTTTCCTACCGGAAAAGAGGAGGAGGGGCTGACATGCGGGCCCGGTTCATGTGGACCGAGTCCACGGTCTACGGGCGAGGCTGAGGTGGTGCGGGGGTGCGGGTGGCGCTGACGGGGCGGCGGCCTGGCGCTGAGGTGGCTGCCACCGGGCAGCCACGTGGCGCCACGTAGGCGCGGCGTCTCGACGCGGCGAGCCGCCGAGAGCGTCGGAGGCGAGCCTCGCCGAGCTCCGGCGGCGGCGCGCGGCGGCGCGAAGGCGCAACGGGAGAGGCGCACGGGGTCGGGAAGGCGCGGGCTCACCGCAGTGGCCGGGCGGTCGGCGACGGCGAGGGGCGGCGGCTCGGGCTCCACGGCGCGGCAACGCCCGACGACGCCCGGGCCCGAGAAGGGGTCTCGAGGTGCGCACGGGCGCGAGAGGGCTACGGTGGGGTCGGCGAGGCGCGGAGTGGCTCGAGCCGGCGGCAATCGCTCGCCGGAGCCCGAGGCGGCGGTGGCGCACGGTGCCGAGGCGCTCGGGGACTCGGGAAGGGGAGGGGTGAGCGAAGAGAGGCGGCTCCCGGGGCGGCTTTTATAGGAGCCGGGGAGGGGCAGGTCGGCGCTAATGGCTCGCCGTAGATGGCGCGGAGAGGCGGCGATTCTGGCGAAATGGGGAAACATGGCGCGAGGATGGCGGGGGAATTGGCGCGAAATGGCGGAGGAGGTGGGCGCGGGCGTGCGGCGCACGAGAGAGGGGGCGGCGCGCGGAAGAGATAAGGGGAGGAGGCCGGTTAGGGCGGAGAGGTGGTTGCGGGCGACGGGCGCCGCGGGAGGAAGATGACCGGGGAAGGGGACACACCTGACGGTGGGGCCGGGGCATAGAGAGAGGGAGCGGGAACGACCGGGATTGCGCCACGGAAGTGGGGAGCGGATCAAGCGGCCGAGATGAGGGGAAGGGAGATCGGGCGGTGGAGGGAGAAGCGCGGGCGGACGGGCGGATGGACTCGGGCGGCGCACGTGGATGATCCGGGCCAGCCACGTGTCGAGCGGGGAAGGGGGCAAGGCGGGATGGGGGTGAACGGTGGGGATGGGCCGGGCGTGTGGGACGTGGCTCCATCCGGGCTGTCCACGCGTCGGCCGGAGGGAAGGGGAGGGATATTTACTTTTGATTTTTGATTTTCAGAAATTGCCAAAAATTCATTTGGCCTCAGAAAAATATGAAATAAATTCCAAAAATTCCAGAAAAATACACAGAAGCTCCTGGTAACATTTTGGACTTAATAAAAATATTTCCAACTAAATTTGGTATTTAATTTTCATACTTAAAATACGTTTTAATTTCAAAAATACATTTTTAAATTCCAGAAAATCCAAGAAACCAAATAAAATTCAAATAACTCCAAATAATTATTTTGAACTAGGATTTTCATATAAAATCAAAATATCTTTTTATTTAATAATATTTTTATGCTTTTCTAAAATACTTTTCAAATCCAGCTTTTTCAAAAACAGAAATTCAGGGTAAATCCAAATAAAACTCAAATACTTTAAAATAATTAATTTGAAATTAAAGTTTTCAGAAAGAGGATTTTTGAGATGTGACAAATCTACCCCCCTTAGAAAGAATCTCGTCCCCGAGATTCGGACGGACTAGGGAAAAGAAAGGGGACGAAAACGTAGCTCTTGATTCCTTGCTGTGCTCTTAATCTGCCTCTTTCTTTGAACCAAATTGAAACTTACCAAGCATGATTTCTGCCCCTGGGGCACCTTTTGTGGTGATGTGGTTAACTCGTCCTCTTCCTTGTGTTTGCGGAGTTCTTGGAACTTTTCCTGCAGTTGGAGTAACTCCCTGTCCTTGTCCTACAACTGGAGTTCGCGCTGGTGTATTTCCCAAATTGAAAGGAATTGGAGTGATAGCCTGAGGCTTCTGTGGGCAATTGCTTGCATAATGCCCCATCTCGTGACATCGGAAACATTGCACTCCTGCGGCTGAGGTGTTGCTTTTCTGAGGTCGGACTCCGGTAAAGATGTGGGGTTCTTGCATCTCTGAACGAGGCGCAGATCCTGGAGTTCCTGGTGCATCTGTTGCTGCTGGAGCTTTGTTGAACTGGGGTGGATTCATTCGGGGTCTTGAACTGCTTGCATTATATTGTGTCTGAAAAGCCATTTTTCTCTTACGAGAGTCCTGCAATTGATATTGAGCATCTTCCTGGACAAGGGCCTTGTTTACCATGTGCTGAAATATCGGAAAATCTTTGGACACCAACTGCACCTTGAGGTTGGGGTCGAGTCCTTGCATGAACCTCCAGATCTTCGTTGACTCTGATGCGACATCTTCTGATGCATACCTGGACAGTTGGGTGAACTTATTCAGGTATTCGGAAACGCTGAGTTTTCCTTGCTGCAGTTGGTAAAATTCCCTTTTCTTCATGTCCATTATTCCTGTAGGAATATGCGCAGTGCGGAAAGCCTCAACAAATTCATCCCATGTGATAGCTTGTGCGTTTTGATGGGCGGCGCGGAAATTTTCCCACCAATTAGCAGCGATTCCTTTGAGTTGGTGAGCTGCATACAACACTTTTTCATTGCCGCTGCACTGAGCTAGGACCAACTTCCTTTCCACATCCTTGATCCATCTGCCTCCATGGGGTCTACAGATCCAGCAAAAGTAGGAGGCCTTGTCCTCATAAATTCTCCCAACTTAGACTGAGAAGCTTGGTTGGGTGCCTGCGGGGCTTGTTGCACTTGATTCTGGGCAAGGGCGTGGAGTAGTTGCAACTGCATGGCCATCATCTGTTCCAAGTTGGGGGCTTGAGCTGGAGGTGGTGGAATGTTGTTGTCTTGCTGGGCATTGGCATCACGGCTGCTGCCAGGGTTACTCCTTGTGTTCACCATCTGGAGCGATCCGGGGACAGCAAAAGATAAGAGGGAACTAGCATAGGTAAGAGATTAGGGGGAAACTAAACAACATCCCGAACCAACACACAGAAAGAAACAAGCAACAACTTAGAAGAAACTTAACTTGAAATCAAAATAGTTTTTAAGGATGGCTGTACTACAAGTATACAAAGACTTGGTACAGTCCACCTAACACACAAGCAAGTAATATATAAGCGTTCTAAAATCGTAAGACTTTACTTGGGTACTACAACTAAAGAACTAGTCTTCGCTCCTTCATGATTCCAACTTGTTCTTTGGTACTCAGAAGCATTCCTTTAACTGAGAAATACGGAAGACCATCAACAAATCGGAGGGTACATCTTTAGTCGCCTACAAGCTTTGGATTAACTTCAGTTGCCCTTATCATATCGATTAATTCAGAATTCCACCAAAAAGGCTTAACTTTTGCAAGTGTTCTTCCGAGAAAGACATAATTATTTCAACTCTTCAAAAATTCTAGATTCCAAAATCACATACCACAAATGCACCTTATTGATTTCACATAAATAATCCCATAAACTTTTATTCTCTGCTCTAATTTGAATCGACGACCAACCATAGAATTTTTTTAACAAGAATCCAATAACATTGTAGTTTGTGATTTCCACCAATTATTTTATGATCATTATCTAGTCCAACAGATCCCTAACCCTGATCAAATAATATAGAATTAATTCAACCTTCAATAAATTTTAAGATCATCTAAGCAATAATTTAATATTCATTAATCCACCAAAACCAATCTCTTGATAATCATCATTTTGGTTCCACCAAATTTGAAATGAATTCAAATACCTCAATTAATTCTTATTGGACAATCTCTCAACTAATTCTTATTGAACAATCTATCTCCCATAATTAATTTAAATCCTCCAGGTTGAACATCCTTAAATGACCTAGTTAATCCCATTTGTTAAAATCCAATTATCTAACATTGATCTATTAAATCCACCAATTCAAATTGACATATCAAAGTCCACTTGCAATGATAAAATTAATCCACCAAGATATCCAAGTGTATTATCTTATAGAATTCCACTAGTATCCACTTATCATCAATAGGTCCACCAAACTCTGATAATCAAGTAACTCCACAAAATTCATCTACTCTTCATGATTCAACCAAGTCACCCAAAATTGATATCACGAATTGTTTATGACAATTCAACTTCTTAATCTTTTAATCCCTCTCTTTACTGGATCAATCTCTTAATACCAATTCTCCCACAATCACAAATAATCCCTTTAACAAAATCTCGTTTTACATCCAATTGCTCCTTTCAATCCTAAATAATGAATCCAAGGCAAAGATTAGACTCTTCCCATGATCTAATTAGTTCCACCAAGTTTAACTTTGTATTTATTCCCTAGTCAATCCACAAAGATAACACTCTTTAGATTTATTTATAATCAATTGGTATCCACAAATATACCTTTTATCTCAATCCTCTCAAATATTATTCAATCTTGTCCATTATAAATCCAAAGTATATCACTCTAGCAACAATCCTCCAAATTACCTAACTCGACATGCATTGATTAACATGGCTTTCCCGACAAGAGTACTTTCCAATAATTTGTTGTCTTCCGTATACTCTAAGTCTCCAAGAATTCTCCAAGTGCTTTTCAGACCAACCTCATCGATCCATCTATAGGAATTACAGAGGGAAGGGGATATAATTACCATTCCAAAAAAAATCAATAACCAGATAGAAAAGGGAAGAATACATGACGAAGGTAAGGATAGAAAGACAAGAAAAGATAAGGATAGCACATTATTAAAATTTTATTTCATAAAATAAATTTTGAAGCTCTTCTACTAACAACCATTCTAACTAGGTCACGTCCTACAGTCAAATTGGCTCTGATACCATCTCTGTCGGGACCCCGGATTTCCGAACCCGGACCCTCTGTGTATTACTGCACTAGTCCCAGATCAAAGCTAGTGCACACAGTTAAACAGAAATGAATACATTACCAGCATCGCTTTTATTACAATAATAGAGAGTACAGACCGAAAGGTCTCATTATTACAATTGAGGTTTCAAAACCTCGCACACACGAAACACAGCGGAAGCAAAAGATAAACTCGGTGAAGACCCATCAATACGCCACAGGCAATTGACTGGGGAAGCGCGACCTAG
The DNA here is from genome assembly GCA_036346575.1 of Dendrocalamus sinicus. Lineage (NCBI taxonomy): Eukaryota > Viridiplantae > Streptophyta > Magnoliopsida > Poales > Poaceae > Dendrocalamus > Dendrocalamus sinicus. The sequence continues at coordinate 23,444,420 of CM070664.1, read as the reverse complement.
AACTCCTGGAATCCTTCGTCGAATCCACCCGCGAAGAAGTCGTAATCCGCCTCCTGAGCTTCGTATTCTTCTGAGATTTGTTTTTGGGTGTAGCATGTGAGTACATAAAGTACTCCGCAAGTCTTGGGAAAATGCATAGATGCAAGGCTTACAAAGGAAGGCTATATGGTTCTTTTGCACAAAGCAATATTTTAAAATTCCATTACTACTAATTATTTTCGAAGGCATCAATTTAACAAAGTAAATGTTTTAACAGAAACTATCATTAATTCCATAGTGAAGGTTCCATCCACCAACACTAGCTAATCAAGTTTAAAACTGCGGGTTCCATCCACCCTCTCTGGCTCCATCCGCCAGGATCCCTTCCGAGAGTTCCATCCACTCTCGGAATACAAAACTTTGATTTTTAAAACAAAACCAGAAATCTACCATGTGAATGCATTCCTTGCCCGCCCTTGACCGTGGGCACGGCTATTCGAATAGTTTTACACTCTGCAGATGTTGTACAACTTTACCCACAAGAGATAAATTATCCTAAAAGTCAACACGCTTCCTTTGGCATGAGACCCAGATAAAATATCACAAAGGCTTTACCTTACTCTAATCTAGCTAGATACCACCGCGAGGTTTCACCGCAGTAGGCTAATCGCCCAACCAAGCCCCTCTTGCGCCATATGAGTACAAGAAATCTCTGTCCCTCACTGTGAATAACGGTCCATCCTCGGCACCCACTTTCCATTGGTGGCACCTAAACTAGACTATCATAAGTTAGTCACTAGGTCGTACCCATATAGACTTGTGGTTGTACGGTGAGTGCTCACCGGACAAACACAAGCGTCGGTCCTTAATTGACTAGGGTGGAACATACACTTAACAAGATCTCGTGCTTTCTGCACCAACCCAAACTAACCATCCACCCTAATCTAAACCAACTTTCACATTTTATTTTATTTTAAAAGATCAGTGGTAACTCCAATTACCACTACATTTATAAACACAAGGGTAATTCCATAAATCATAATTTCCCACTTTCAAGATTTTTCAAAAGGTATTAGATAGCATGACTAAGCATTATACTACCAGTCTATTATTCACAAGTGGTTATAATAATCTCATTAATGAGACAAAGGAAATTCTAGGGTGACAAAGGTAAATGGCATTCAATGTCAATGGAAGGTATAACAAAGTTGGATTAACTAACACCTTAATATTCGAACTAAGATTTTATGTAAATAGCAATGCACATAATTTAAATTACTTAAAATATTTCAAAATCATAGGTTCAAGATGATCAAAGGAGACTTGCCTTCTTGCAGGTTCTCTGGGTCTTCTTGCTGCGGGGTGGAGTGATTGTCAACAACGTTGGAATCTACGCGAGAAAAGACGAAGCAAACTAAGCAAATCAATACAAACAAAATTCAAATAAAATACAAAATTCAAAAGAGGCCATATTTGGATAGATTATGATTTTAGATGAATTTAGGAGAAAGAATCAACGAATTCGGAGTTCACACAAGGGAGAACGAATATCTGGAAGATTGGTTGGGAAAAGGAATTACTGAGATAATATTTGAACTAAGGAAAATATAATGGAGTTTCTGGAGATTGTTGCAAGGTTTGAATTTAAATTTTGGGAAGTGCACAGAAAATTTGGAATGGGCGAGGCTCAAATTAAACTAGGTATTTGAATTTGAAATTTAAATTTTGAAATATCAAATAAATTTCAAATATTTTAAAGGATGAAAGAAATGGATAGTTTGGAATTTTTGATGAATTTAGAAATTTGAATGGCTCAATTTGGAGTTAAAACGAAGGAGAACGGGTTCCGGAAAGTTTAAATTCAGAGAAAAAGAATAAAAGGAATTTCTGGAATTATTTTTCTAAAGGAAATTCTGATTTATTGCGTCAGCAGAGATTTTTGGTTTTTGGCCGAATTATTTTCCTACCGGAAAAGAGGAGGAGGGGCTGACATGCGGGCCCGGTTCATGTGGACCGAGTCCACGGTCTACGGGCGAGGCTGAGGTGGTGCGGGGGTGCGGGTGGCGCTGACGGGGCGGCGGCCTGGCGCCGAGGTGGCTGCCACCGGGCAGCCACGCGGCGCCACGTAGGCGCGGCGCGGCTGACGCGGCGAGCTGGCCGAGAGCGTGACGGAGGCGAGCCTCGCCGAGCTCCGCGGTGGCGGTCGGCGGAAGGCGCAACGGGAGAGGGGCGACGGGGTCTCGGGAAGGGGTGGGCTCACCGCAGTGGCGGAAGGCGGTCGGCGGCGGCGAGCGGCGGCGGCTCGGGCTCCACGGCGCGCAACGCCCGACGATGTCGGGCCCGAGAAGGGGTCTCGAGCGCGCGGGCGCGAGAGGGCTACGGTGGGGTCGGCGAGGCGCGAGTGGCTCGAGCGGCGGCATCGCTCGCCGAGCCCGAGGCGGCGGTGGCGCGACGTGCCGAGGCGCGGGGACTCGGGAAGGGGGTGAGCGAAGAGAGGCGGCTCCCGGGGCGGCTTTTATAGGAGCCGGCAGGCAGGTCGGCGCTAATGGCTCGCCGTAGATGGCGCGGGGAGTGCGGCGGTTACGGGCGGAAATGGGGAAACATGGCGCGAGGATGGCGGGGGGGGGGGAATTCGGGCGCGGAAATGGCGGAGGAGGTGGGCGCGGGCGTGCGGCGCACGAGAGAGGGGGCGGCGCGCGGAAGAGATAAGGGGAGGAGGCCGGTTAGGGCGGAGAGGTGGTTGCGGGCGACGGGCGGCGCGGGAGGAAGATGACCGGGGAAGGGGACACACCTGACGGTGGGGCTGGGGCATAGAGAGAGGGAGCGGGAACGACCGGGATTGTGCCACGGAAGTGGGGAGCGGATCAAGCGGCCGAGATGAGGGGAAGGGAGATCGGGCGGTGGAGGGAGAAGCGCGGGCGGACGGGCGGATGGACTCGGGCGGCGCACGTGGATGATCCGGGCCAGCCACGTGTCGAGCGGGGAAGGGGGCAAGGCGGGATGGGGGTGAACGGTGGGGATGGGCCGGGCGCGTGGGACGTGGCTCCATCCGGGCTGTCCACGCGTCGGCCGGAGGGAAGGGGAGGGATATTTACTTTTGATTTTTGATTTTCAGAAATTGCCAAAAATTCATTTGGCCTCAGAAAAATATGAAATAAATTCCAAAAATTCCAGAAAAATACACAGAAGCTCCTGGTAACATTTTGGACTTAATAAAAATATTTCCAACTAAATTTGGTATTTAATTTTCATACTTAAAATACGTTTTAATTTCAAAAATACATTTTTAAATTCCAGAAAATCCAAGAAACCAAATAAAATTCAAATAACTCCAAATAATTATTTTGAACTAGGATTTTCATATAAAATCAAAATATCTTTTTATTTAATAATATTTTTATGCTTTTCTAAAATACTTTTCAAATCCAGCTTTTTCAAAAACAGAAATTCAGGGTAAATCCAAATAAAACTCAAATACTTTAAAATAATTAATTTGAAATTAAAGTTTTCAGAAAGAGGATTTTTGAGATGTGACACGGGGACCTCAATGCTTGGTCGTCTCGTGACCAAGACCTCAATAACCAGCATGATGCATAAACGTGAATATCTCAATAAATAAATTGCATTCACGATAACTATGCACCATAAATTCACTCATTCGTTAGCAATCAGCGATAAACAATTTCAACATAGCATTAACATGAACAAGATCAAAAACTCTCATAGGATAGATGAAAACATCTACAAGCCATCAAACATCCACAATCCATGCTATGAAATTTAGACCACTTTTATACTTGCCTTAACCACGAGAAAATGGGGGATGAGCAGAAGGCGCGGCCCCTGGGATCCGTCCTCCTCCTGAACAATAATTTTAATAATCGCTAAGGCAACAGTAACGAGTCTTTAGATTAAACAAAACAGCCCCAAACTAACCCAACATGCTTAACTTGACTCAAAACCCCAAATCCTTTCGGCCACCCTGTCCCCCTCTACAGACAGTCAACTTCAAAAATCCTTATCTAATGGTACAGAAGTCCAACCAGGGCGTTCTCAGATTTTCTGGAAAGATAATTAAATTATCTAACTAAACCTAGTTGGTGAGTCTCCCTGATTCGGCCAACTTCTACCCGCACCATCTAACTTTCTAGAACATCAATTCCGTAACGAGTTCTCTGGACAGCGCACTAAAATTGTCATAACTTTCACCCCGAGAGTCGGAATCAGGATTTCTTGACCTTTCTGGAAAGCTAAGGAAAATATCTGAAACTTTCATAATATGGAGATCCTCTGATTCTCCTGATTTCTTTTCGCCAAAACCCATCTACCGAAACCTGACAGGGATTTCCCCGATCTACTGGACAGTCCGATTAGAAAAATCATAACTTTCTCTACAGAGGTCTGAATGATGCGTTCTAGCACATCATGGAAAGCTAAGGATGTCCTCTACAAGTCTATAGGAGAAGACCAGACCTGAATCCCCACGGATCTATATAAAAAAACCGTCTAACAGAGGCTGTCCTGAGCAGATCCGAAAACCGACATTGCTAATCAACTAATTATGCAGCTAGTGGAGAGAATTAGGAGTAATTACCCTTAACCAATCGCTGAAGAACACGAAGAACTCCACACGATCTCTGCCTCCCTTCCTTTTCCCATCCTAATCTCCACCTTCCGAATCCACAAATCTTCCTGGCGGACGTTGGCTCTCCTCCTCTCGAACCGCAGCGATCGGGATCCTTCACCAATCGCCGGGGGCGTCCATGGAGGCGAGGGAGATGCTGCTGGCCAAAGGGGGCACAAGGAGGGAGAGGGAGGTGCGCCCAGGGAGGTGGAGGGGCGGTTGGGAGAGAGGGCGGCTAGGGTTTGGGGGTGGGGAGCCTGCCCCCCTTTTTTCCCTTGGCCGGCCTCCTCTTGGGCCTCGGCCCAAGGCCAGGTTGCCGTTATTTTGCGTAATTCCCCCCTTTTTCCCTGATTTAAATACTATTTGACAAATACCACCCGGGATATTACATTCTACCCCCCTTAAACAGAATTCGACCCCGAATTCTAACCATACTTTCACAATGCTATAATTACAATTAAACTTAATCATAAAACACACCTGATGTGAAAAACTGTGGGTATTGATCACGCATGCGAGATTCCAATTCCCATGTGGCTGCGACAAAACACCTTGACGTACTGACGCGTTACGCCTTACTACTTGTCCCATCCTTTCAAGAGTACTCGACGGACACGTCTCGAAGGCACGGTCTTACCCGTGGGTCAACGGCTCAAACGAAACTTCATGCTCCAGATTCCTCCAGTACTCCCTCGACACTAGGTCATACAAAACGATCTGTGCGCTACGCTAGGACAAAAGACGGTTCTAGCAATACGCTCTCTACCAAGTCTCTCCAACTTTCAGAAACAACCATTAAACCTTGGGCTGACACTCCCTTGGGTACTAAACCACACAACCTGCACAAAACACACAAAATTCTTGATCCTTGTATCAATCGATATCTTCACTTTAACAATGAGCACCTCTTTTAACCAGGGACGCACAACAGTTCCCGACTGAAAACAAAAGAGTCTTAATGCAACCAACTCAAAACCATCTTCCCTTCAGAAGAGCCCAATCCAAAGACAAAGACTCAACATGAAAACTTTTCCACCTTTCAAGTAGACGGTTTAGAAATAAATGCCACATAAGCCAAAAACGAAACCCCTCGAATAACTAGATTAACTTTTTTTCTTAATCGGAAAGAACCGGACAAACCGACAAGAACCCACTCAATATGTAATAGACATCCGTCATAAACACAAAGCTCAAATAAAAACTAAGAGAATATCTCACTAAGCAAGATCACGCTCCTTTCCACCATCTTTCTCTTAAGAATTTAACTTTCTCTTAAACCATAGGATCCCAAATCGTCGCATAACATTCTAACTCTTTTCTCTTAAATTAGCAACCTCATGGCTATGCTCAAGCTGAACACAAATTCCACACCTATGTAAAGAGACTCTTTCAATCCACAATAACATACCCGATCAACTTCTCTAGCAGAGGAATTACTTTGATAAATAATTCCCAACACACCACGATATAGCTTACACCACATTCACATCACCTAAATCATAAGGATGATCAACTTTAAATTCACCACCTTCATGCTCATTTCTCGCTTCCCAAGGATTCTATCAAACATCACCATAACTCTTAGAATCTAATCATGGAAAACCAAGATGCTAGCATAAAAATGCAAAGCCCACCTTTCAACTGTAAGACTCTTACAATGAATTTCTGTATACCCGATAGGTAACCCTCGATCTAATGACTAAAATTTTCACACAACTCAACCATAACCTCGGTCACTAAGGTCAACACTTATCACCAATCAAGTAACCGCCAAGGCGATTCATTTCACCAATCTTAGACCTTCTCTAACCCACACCAATCAAATTTAGCTACGCGACCACAAAGTAGCCATTTCTAACTGATTGACCAAGTTATCCTTAGAGATAATCTATCTCACAAAGGGTTACTCACTGAGGCCGAGTCATCCTTAACAATAACTCAACCATCCTTGCTATCCCATTAATTAACACGACTATTAGATTCCTCTATACTACTACTCTCATCAAACTACACCATCATAAATCTTCTACACAATCTTACCGAGTACCCAAAATGCGATACTCTAAGAAACTAATCAAGATTTCCATACTTGCTAATTCTAATATTCTATCAAGATGAACACAAGATCTTGGACCACATCTCGCTATAGGTCCTACTAGTTGCGACAACGAAACCTATTAACTCCAAAGACAAACATTCTATTTAAATCAAATCCTTTCCAAGGATTATTCTAATAAATCGATTTATTGCGCCATGCATCTCAAACATCTTGACACCTGAAGCCTCACAGAATCATCTACTCGACCACCACTATCCAATTGCCAACATTCATCTTTAAAGGCTTTGCAACGTGAATCAGTTAATCCTTTCTCAGAAGAAGAGGCCAATAAGAATAATAATAATAATTTCAGCACTCAGATAAACGTTTACCAATCACGGTAAACACCAAACCAAGAGGAACAGTCAATTGGCAATGAACTCGGAAAACATAAGGGGAGTCCACAATTGAAGGCACAATCCCCCAAGAAGAGGATATCAAATCACAAGATACGAAACTTGGCTTCAAACCTCAAATACTCCTAATGCACTCTTTCCGTTAACATAGAAAACAATTCTTTGACTACAACAACACTTGGTCAGCTCGAACAAGACAAGTTCTTAAGACCAAACCACAAGAACCAATAAGATCTTTCACACTTCACTTTGCTCGGAACAGTTCAACTACCAAATAAATCATGAGATCCAAATGATCTCCACCGCAAAACTCGAAACATTTTTATTTACGAAATATCACGAAAGGCAATCAAATTAACCTCCCCTTAAAGGAATCAACATCACTCTAGCAACCATAACTGCTAGTCTTTTTAACATCACATCATGCACTCCTGGCATAAACCAACATAACTCACTATCCCATCATTAACCTTCCCAGGGAAACACAATAACCTATTTCATATTTTTTTCTATAAGGTTGCAATACTCAACCTGGTCAAGAGGATAACTAATGCACAAACCCCACTATCGAAGTAAACCGTCTTTTAACTAAGGCATGCTGCCCAGGTCATTCTCACAACACACCTATTTAGATCACCCTTAAATTCCAATCATTAACCTATTAGCAATGCTCAACATCAATTTAGTGCACACCAATTCCAATCTAATGGTTATCGTAAACAGTTGACGATTATACCGTCATGGAAGGATTTATGGTCATTTCTCTATTTGCGTTCCAACTAGCAAACATAAGACCATCAAGAAACCAAAAACATCCTTATCTCTTCCTTCCTACACAGTTAAATTAATCCATTGAGATCAAGTAATCCAACCAGTTTAGTAAACTAAACAATTTTAAGGATCAACCTTCTCATCAAAGACATACTATTATCCTACCACTGCACCATCAGGTAACAAAAATCACCAATTACATTCCATCAGTTCATCTCTAGTGATGCTCAAAATCATACTTCGATACGTAATAAGTGCACCTAGCAACTACATATGATCAGTACTTATCCATAAAAGGTAACTCCAAGATTAATATCCACTATGAAAATATTCTAACATCTTCTGGACCTATCCATCCCAAAGGGTTAGATTAATCCGTTGAGACCCGCAGGTCCACTCTATCCGAGAAGCTTATCAAAATATATCACCTATAGTGATCAAACCAGTTTAAATCAACGTTCCTACTTGTTATTAACTCTGTTGATTCCACCTAAATATAGTCATACACACAGTCACAGCTCATCAAGAACTACTAGAGAACAACCTCAACTTATTCAAATTTCCTTTCAAGGATCTTAGCTAAGATCAATCATGCACACACTGCAACCCAATCTTGATAATCCATATCATATTCATTAAGTGCTTTGATTATAACCTCTCATCTTATCATGACAACACATCGCCAAAGGGTTTAACATCTTCTTTCATAAAAGAGATCCATTAAGCTTCAACACTCAAAATACCCAAGAGAGATACAATGAGTAAAAGCCTCCACGAACTAAAGGACTTGCAGAAGGAAACTTTCATTGACCCAAAAACATCAAGCGAATAAATGGATCAAGATTTCCCATGAGGAAGACAAAACTCCAATATAAAGGTCAAACTTGACCACCTACCAAGTTCACCAGTCGTAAGAATAACTCATCGGTTGGGAAAACAATGATTGCTTTACAGGACAAATTCAGCCCAATCAAAACACACTATCCTTCCTCAAAGCAACCGATCAACTGTAATGAACCAATAACCCAAGAGAAACTCATCGAGCCCAACTGGACTAGAGTTGACCAAATTCAAAGTCAAAGAAGAGGACAACTCTTCTTGAGATACTCACTATCAACGCCTATTCTAAGATATCCGAGGTAACCGCCTTCATATTCTCATACCGCTAACGGTGGTGTAACCTGGTACAGCCCAGGGCCACAACCACGACCTCAACCTCTCAACATGGGTTATCCCCACACATAATATCTATAGTTTTATAATATAGATATATTATATCATCTCAAACCACAATCATCAATACAACATAACGGAAACGTAAATGCAATGCTTCACACATTCCCATCCTACTGTGCACTGTGTGTCAATTTAATTATTCAATTACCACGGACCTAAAGCCCGCTCTGATACCAACTGTAACACCCCAGCCAAGCAATGACCTGGAATGCTACTAAACTAACAACATATTAAAGACGAACCTATAGTCACCTTATAAAATTTCGGCAGAACCTCCTTTGTTTAATGAGTAAATCAAAGGTTTCAACATGCATAGACAAATGACCTGAATAATAGTAAACAATAAATATTCAATTCTAAACAATCTGAATTATGTTTGCCATCACACTCGCAACCACAATACTTAAATAAAGAACGGAAGCAATGTAAAAGTTCTAAACCATTATTACAGTCTAAACTTGATAATCTTTAATCAGTTACCACTTAAGTTATTCAACAAATAATGTTTAAGGTTCTTTATTTCTTTCAAGGTGAATGGACCGTGCAAGTGCAACAAAGCTAATCCATCTTTATCCCCATGCATGCCGGTCCCATGTAGGTACCTAAAAAAACAAACAGCAACCACAACAACAATAAGAGTGAGTCCAACGACTCAGCAAATATAAATAGTGGCAACAAGAGTAAAAGTGAACATCATTCCTCATGTTCAACCATCAATCACATAAATAAATCAGGCTATGCAATATGATCAAAAGAATCTCTTTATCTCTTCTCTTTCGCATTTTACCGGTAATACGGAGTGTGCATCCGTCAATGCACACCCATGCCTGTACCATCAGGTACAGGGACCAATTGCCCATACTCCACAAGTATGGGGACCTAAGCCCATGCTCTTCAAGCGTGGGGACCTTTAGCCCGTCATGACATCAACATGGCGGGGATCTCAATGCTTGGTCGTCTCGTGACCAAGACCTCAATAACCAGCATGATGCATAAACGTGAATATCTCAATAAATAAATTGCATTCACGATAACTATGCACCATAAATTCTCTCATTCGTTAGCAATCGGCGATAAACAATTTCAACATAGCATTAACATGAACAAGATCAAAAACTCTCATAGGATAGATGAAAAACATCTACAAGCCATCAAACATCCACAATCCATGCTATGAAATTTAGACCACTTTTATACTTGCCTTAACCACGAGAAAATGGGGGATGAGCAGAAGGCGCGGCCCCTGGGATCCGTCCTCCTCCCGAACAATAATTTTTATAATCGCTAAGGCAACAGTAATGAGTCTTTAGATTAAACAAAACAGCCCCAAACTAACCCAACATGCTTAAATTGACTCAAAACCCCAAATCCTTTCGGCCACCCTGTCCCCCTCTACAGACAGTCAACTTCAAAAATCCTTATCTAATGGTACAGAAGTCCAAACAGGGCATTCTCAGATTTTCTGGAAAGATAATTAAATTATCTAACTAAACCTATTTGGTGAGTCTCCCTGATTCGGCCAACTTCTACCCGCACCATCTAACTTTCTAGAACATCAATTCCATGACAGCGCACTAAAATTGTCATAACTTTCACCCCGAGAGTCGGAATCAGGATTTCTTGACCTTTCTGGAAAGCTAAGGAAAATATCTGAAACTTTCATAATATGGAGATCCTCTGATTCTCCTGATTTCGTTTCGCCAAAACCCATCTACCGAAACCTGACAGGGATTTCCCCGATCTACTGGACAGTCCGATTAGAAAAATCATAACTTTCTCTACAGAGGTCTGAATGACGCGTTCTAGCACTTCATGGAAAGCTAAGGATGTCCTCTACAAGTCTATAGGAGAAGACCAGACCTGAATCCCCACGGATCTATATCAAAAAAACCGTCTAACAGAGGCTGTTCTGAGCAGATCCGAAAACCGACATTGCTAATCAACTAATTATGCAGCTAGTGGAGAGAATTAGGAGTAATTACCCTTAACCAATCGCTGAAGAACACGAAGAACTCCACACGATCTCTGCCTCCCTTCCTTTTCGCATCCTAATCTCCACCTTCCGGATCCACAAATCTTCCCGGCGGACGTTGGCTCTCCTCCTCTCGAACCGCAGCGATCGGGATCCTTCACCAATCGCCGGGGGCGTCCATGGAGGCGAGGGAGATGCTGCTGGCCAAAGGGGGCACAAGGAGGGAGAGGGAGGTGCGCCCAGGGAGGTGGAGGGGCGGTTGGGAGAGAGGGCGGCTAGGGTTTGGGGGTGGGGCGCCTCCCCCCCTTTTTTCCCTTGGCCGGCCTCCTCTTGGGCCTCGGCCCAAGGCCAGGTTGCCGTTATTTTGCGTAATTCCCCCCTTTTTCCCTGATTTAAATACTATTTGACAAATATCGCCCGGGATATTACAATATTCTCAGAAATTCAATTCATCCATCTAGTGTATAATCCAATCCTATTAATTCCATTACCGCCGATATCTCCCAAGAATTTTAAATTATCAGTGTCATAATCCAGCAAATACCTTTGCATTTCCTAATACTCCAAAAATCATATAATTCATCTATCTAGCCTGTATATTCATTTACGCTCCACCAATTTATTTCTCCTAGAATCCACACTATTGTCTCCTATTTATGATCGACATGAATCCATCAATACCTTTATATATTTACCACAAACACACATCTCCTCTACTCATGACTCTATATATTCCTCATATATTTTAGTTTGCGAGAAGAGAAAACATTTTACTTTTGCAATACGATACATAAAAATTTCCTGAGACCTAGCAGTTTTGAACAAAAACATAATGTTCAAGAAAATGCAATAATAATAGCGATCCAGATTCCATCCACCGATACGTGGCATCTGCACCATATAGCATCTTTCAGCGTTATAGCCGCTTAACGTACCACTGGGACGACACCCAGGACAATTCAAATCAGGGCTTTCCACTGCCCTCCACTTTTTCCATTACCACCCACAAAGTTTTTGAAATAGAACTATATCTAGTTAAGTTCCCATGTCCGCCCTTGACCGTGGGCACGGCTATTCGAATAGTTTTAGAGTCTGTAGAGTTTGCACGCTTTACCCACAAGAGATAAATCCACTCGTTGCCCCACATGATTCCTTAGCCACGCGGTTGAGTAGACTATCACAGGACCTTTACAATGCATTTTTCCTAGCATAGTTACGTCCGCTAAGGTTTCCACTTCCTTCGGGGTACGACCACCCTTCCAGAAGCCCCCTCTTGCGCCGTCACGTCGGAGGATGTGGCCATCCTCTACCCGCCCGTGGTCACACCGGCGCAACTCTTACTAAGTCGATGCAAATTAGTTAGCCCTGCCTACAATTTGCCAGCTTGTGGTTGTACTTTTTGTGCACTGGGAGGTCATGACAAGATTCAGTCCTTAGTGGTATCTGGGCGGCCTACCACTAACCCACTTTGTGCTTCCACTGCACCACACATACACACCCTCGAACCAATCCGCCCAGATATTTAAGCAAGTTGGGGATTTTGGGAGTGTAAAATAATCATATCAAATATACCAGTCATTACCACCATGACTTCCCAAACCAGTTTCTCATGATTAAAATGACAATGATGGTTGGGGCATTTCAGCGCCCCCTGAGTATCTATGCAGTACTAAGCATAGCATATCATTTGGGACTTATTTTCGACATGTTACTATTATAGTTTTGCTAGGGCGACAAGGTTCACACATTTAAATATTCCAAAGGAGGGGTCATAATATTCAAGGTAAACAAAGGGGCACATAACTAGAATATTAAATTAAACATGTATTTGCATATAAGATAATAGCATGCAATTTGATAATTTAAAACAAAGTAATTTGTAGGAAATGTAGGTTCAACATGATCAAAGTATTGACTCGCCTAGTGCGGTTTGCCGCGGACCTGAGCTCACTCAATGCTTTCTCTTGAGCTTTGGTCTCTACCTTCGCTTCGAGCTTGATCTCGCTTGATCCATTGAATCTTCAAGACTTCCAATTTCTAATTACGCGACAAACGTCTAAATCCAAATAAAAGCAAATAACTCAAAAGATCCAAATAAATTCAAATAAACTCAATTTAGTTTTATTATGAGTTAATAGGTGTTTCGAGTGATGTGAGGCATGGCCGGTGGTAGATACGTTAACTTGATCTTTTTGTTAATAATCTCTTTTATTATATTTATTAAAGAAGTTTCATGAGTCAAGTTAGACATATAGACTGGTGTAAGAGTTTAGCTGAGTATTATTTCATCGAGCGATAATATTCAGGGCATATGTTATACATGCGATGTGTACAATTTTTATTTGTTTTGAATCAATCTTAAGGTCTGGGTTTATAGCATTTTGGGGTACAATATTTTATGTTCCCTCGATTATTACTAGTCATTTTTTTATTTGAATTAGGATGGATTTATACGGGTCCTAGCTCGATATTTATGCTCAATATTATTATTCATTTAAAACTAACGCTCAGATTTAATCAATGGCGCTAGTATTAGCTTGCACATACTTTAGCTGTTATTATTGGGTTCAGATCTATTTTTATTTATCCACCAAGGCTTGTTATACGGTCACGTTTTAATATAGCTATTAATTTAAACCTACCTCTGGGATTTGTTTAATGGCGGCATGGTAAATTTTAACATATATTTTAATGTTATGCAAGGGCAATCTTGTTAAATTTGGACATTTCGCCATAGTCATAATGTCTTTAATTAGTATTTAGTCTTTTAGATAATTATTCATATATGATAACTGATCCATATTTAAATTTTAAACAATCTCATTTATATTCTAATAAAATATTAGATTCTTATATTAATTATTTTCGGATTTTTATTTGCCCTTTTTCCTTCACTGCATGTGCTAGCAAAAAGGTTTAACCAAGCGACTAATATTGCGGCATAGGGGATCGAACTCGGGTCGCTCAGACGAACGCACACACTGCTAGCCAATTGATCTCGGGTGTTACCTGACTAACGAAGGCAGCGAAAACAGTTAAGCCAAGGGCGCAGGCGCTGGAACAGAGGAAACTCGGGGGCGGTATGGCCGACGGTGGCGCCGGCGAGGGGCGGTCGGAGAGGAGCCGGGGACGACCAAAATGGGATACTTGCGCCAAGTGGAATCCGGTGGATGTGCCGGCGAGGACCGAGGAGCACGGTGGCGTGCCGGCGGCGTGCGGCGGCGACGACTCGGAAGGGAGCTCCGGTGCCGGCGACGTACGGTCTTCAGGAGGTGCGGGGGAAGCCGGGGTTAGAACCGTGGGGCTTCGGAGAGGGCGTGGGAAGATGGAATCGAAATCTGGCGGGGAGATTCAGCGGGGAGGCTGATGGCCGGAATTGGGGACGAAAGGCGATGCCAGCGGTGGAGGGGGCTTTTCACTGCAATTACCCGAAGGGAGAGGGAGCTGGGGGTGTGGGGAAGATAGGTGCATGCTCGGTGGTTCTTATATACACGCGAGGAGGACCGGCATCAGGAGACTCCGTGTAGTCCCATCGGTGAACAGTGGAGCAAGCGGCAGATGCAGACGGCGCAGCAGGGGATCTCGTGCGTGGATACGGCATGATGGCCTGCGCTGCTCGAGGATTGACAGAGGTCTTGAGCCGCGCGCACGAGTAGACGGGTCAGGAAGCGCGGGGAAGAAAAGAGGAAGCAGCGGTAGCGCTTGTGGCTGGTCCGAGCGGCGGTGACCAACGGTCGGAGCGGGGAATCCGCTGGTCTGAGCGCGCCGACTGTCGGTCCGATGGGAGGGGGCGCTACGCGGGCCGGGCTGCGGAATGGAGTGAGGAAGCTACGGCCCGGAGAGAGAGAGAGCGGGATGGGGTGGAGAAGAAAAACAGTGCCCAGGGGGGTAAGAGCTGGGTCGCTCGGGCAGAGAGCTGTGGGAGAGGAGGTGGGCCGCGCACTGTAATGGGGAGAGGAAGAAGGGCCTAGCGGCAGGAGGAAAAAGAAGGAAAGAGGGGGGAAGTGAGAGAAAAAGAAGGGGCCCACATGTAATAGAGAGGATGGAGGAAATGAAGAAAAAGAGAGAAAGACTTAGTCAAAATTTTAGAATTTGGATCCTTAATTTAAATTTCCATTTCTTACTTTAAATGCATGTATAAATTTTTAATGTCCAGACTTGGGTTTTTGTATGCTAATTAAATTGAAAGAAGGAATGTTTTTTGTTTCATTTTATTGTCTCGTATTTGAATTCAAGATTTTGGTATATTTGAATTTCTGTTTTTATTATGTACATGACCTTATTTTTATTGGATATTATCCTTATTTATTAATCTGCATGCCACCCAAAACTCAAAAGATTTAAATATTCAAAAGAAAATTTGAGCACTAGCAAAATTTAAGAAAAGTTTTAAATGGAATTTCAAAATTTTGAATATCAA
The DNA here is from genome assembly GCA_036346575.1 of Dendrocalamus sinicus. NCBI lineage: Eukaryota > Viridiplantae > Streptophyta > Magnoliopsida > Poales > Poaceae > Dendrocalamus > Dendrocalamus sinicus. Next base: position 23,428,964 of record CM070664.1, on the reverse strand, counting down.
ATTTTTGGGATGTTACAAACCTACCCCCCTTAAATGAATCTTGACCCTGAGATTCCGGTAGAGCAGAAAAAATGGAGGTGGGTTATATTGGCTAGCAATGGGTTTCGGGGTGTTGCTTGTCGTATAGTTCCTTAGCTCCACAAAGAGATGAAAATCTGCACAACAGGGGTTAGCACTTGGAGAAGTCAGAAGGAAAGAGAGAAACCTTGTTCTCCTGGATAGGTTGTAGACTTTCAGATGCTTGCTCTTTGTCATCGTCGTCTTCACATCCTTGGAAAATGGAATAGTTACATCGTCTATTGGGCCTATGGTGGTATAGAATTCTCATTGAGGGGTGGGCGGTATTGGCCTATGCCCTAGGGAGTAGATGGTCTATTGTCCTTATCACTATAAGACTTCCGGTTCTGCAAATCTTCTCGTACTGGTTCGATTAGCTCTGAGTCCAGGTTGTCGCACCTCCAGAACATATATTGTGGTAGTGCTTCGACATTCTTGTCTCTTAATGCTACCCCCCTTAAATAAATGATGGTTGTCATTATTCATCTGTTGTATCTTTAGCTGTCTTGATCAACAACAGATTTGAGGAGCAATTCATGGGGCAAGGGTCTTGTTCTTCGCAAGAATAGGAGACCTCGCTCTGTGGACATTCTCCTGACGGTGGTCTTCTTCACAGTGATGTTGTTTTCCTTAAATATTGGAAGGCTGCAGAGTCTTTACTTCTTCTTGATTGCCCTAATTTGGGTTATCCGTTATTTTGCTTCTGTGGATCCAATGGGGTTTTCAGCAAAAGGTGAGAGGGAATAGCATTACGTAAGGATAGAATCGTGGGGATAAGGTGATCTAAACCCATTCGCATTTTAAAAGAGTATACCCCGGAAGCTAGGGTGATACAGAACCACGCAAAAATTTAAAAGCAAGCTTTTCCCGTGACTGCGAAATAGGACGCCTGAGGGCAAGAAGGCAGTGCACAGGGCTCAATGAAAATCTTGCGACAGTACAACGTCTACTCGGGGAAGCACACATAAGAGGGCACAAGGTTCTTCTGCATAGTCCGTTTTAAAACAAGACCACTTTATCTTCATGAACATTTTCAACATTCCTAACCTTAATTTCTTGGAGTAAAGGTACGAGAAGAGAATAAAAATTTTCCTTTTGAATTTAGTAGACAGAGGAGGAAAGTATTTGGGGTAATTTGGTTGATATTAGCAATCACTCTTGTGTTATTGTATTGAATTCGGGGTAAGAGCTCTAGAAGTAAAAATGGCTAAGGCAGCAATTGGATGAGAGAGAATCATCTAGGAGAGGTAAGAACGAGCAGTATAACTTATATTTTTGGAAATAGTATTTTAAAGGAATATTTCTAGTCATGAAACTAACGGCTAGGCTAACTAGGTCACGACCTACAGTCGATATGCTCTGATACCATCCCTGTAGGGACCCAGATTTTACCATCCGGAATCTACTGTGTTTAGCTGCACTATTCCCTGGATCAGTAGATAGTGCTCACAGATTACAGCTCTGAATATCAAAGATCATATCATGCGGAAGCGTAAATGTAATAGTAAACTTACTCATGGGCCGATTAGGCTGAAATCAATAAATGGCAGCAGCGGAACGAAGCATACAAGTGGGACCCTCAGGACATGCCCACAAGCAGCCAACTGGAGGTTCGCGACCTAGCCCTTGACATCTTCATCTTCTCTGCCAGCTTGTCCAATCTGGTTGTTGAGGCGAGGTGATTTGATTCCTGATTTTGAATTTTGTCGCAAAAGCGAGTGTGAGCACTCCAACCCCGTGCTCCGCGAGCCAATACACAAAATGCAAATAGATAGTATGCATGGCTTAACATAGGAGAGGCTCGGGTTATTTTATTTGACAAAAATCGCTTTTAGCAGCATTGTTATTATTTAGTCACAGTATTATTGTTACCACCTATACTTCACCTAGCGACTACCATAATCGACTTAATCCACCAAATACACTTCCTCTACTGATTGCTATCTAAGACTCCAAACAGCTAGTATCATTAATCATTTTGAATCCACCAATATCTTCTGTGTTCTAAATTCCTAATAATCCAATCTTGAAATTTCTATTCATCAACTCTTCATCTCTAAATTCCAATGATTAACTAACACCATTGATTTTAAATCCACCGAAATCATTCATATCCAATCCTTTTTGTCATTGATCCAAAACCACAATTCATTCTTCTAATAATTAATCTCATTTTCCATTATCTATCACTAACTAATTCCCTAGTATACCTCTACCAAATACATTAATGATCAAATCTACGACTCATTAGTATACATCCACCGAGAATACACTTTATCAAGATTATAATCCACTACCTGTTATGATTCCTCCAATATTCTCAGAAATTCAATTCATCCATCTAGTGTATAATCCAATCCTATTAATTCCATTACCGCCGATATCTCCCAAGAATTTTAAATTATCAGTGTCATAATCCAGCAAATACCTTTGCATTTCCTAATACTCCAAAAATCATATAATTCATCTATCTAGCCTGTATATTCATTTACGCTCCACCAATTTATTTCTCCTAGAATCCACACTATTGTCTCCTATTTATGATCGACATGAATCCATCAATACCTTTATATATTTACCACAAACACACATCTCCTCTACTCATGACTCTATATATTCCTCATATATTTTAGTTTGCGAGAAGAGAAAACATTTTACTTTTGCAATACGATACATAAAAATTTCCTGAGACCTAGCAGTTTTGAACAAAAACATAATGTTCAAGAAAATGCAATAATAATAGCGATCCAGATTCCATCCACCGATACGTGGCATCTGCACCATATAGCATCTTTCAGCGTTATAGCCGCTTAACTTACCACTGGGACGACACCCAGGACAATTCAAATCAGGGCTTTCCACTGCCCTCCACTTTTTCCATTACCACCCACAAAGTTTTTGAAATAGAACTATATCTAGTTAAGTTCCCAAGTCTGCCCTTGACCGTGGGCACGGCTATTCGAATAGTTTTAGAGTCTGTAGAGTTTGCACACTTTACCCACAAGAGATAAATCCACTCGTTGCCCTACATGATTCCTTAGCCACGCGGTTGAGTAGACTATCACAGGACCTTTACAATGCATTTTTCCTAGCATAGTTACGTCCGCTAAGGTTTCCACTTCCTTCGGGGTACGACCACCCTTCCAGAAGCCCCCTCTTGCGCCGTCACGTCGGAGGATGTGGCCATCCTCTACCCGCCCGTGGTCACACCGGCGCAACTCTTACTAAGTCGATGCAAATTAGTTAGCCCTGCCTACAATTTGCCAGCTTGTGGTTGTACTTGTTGTACACTGGGAGGTCATGACAAGATTCAATCCTTAGTGGTATCTGGGCGGCCTACCACTAACCCACTTTGTGCTTCCACTGCACCACACATAAACACCCTCGAACCAATCCGCCCAGATATTTAAGGAAGTTGGGGATTTTGGGAGTGTAAAATAATCATATCAAATATACCAGTCATTACCACCATGATTTCCCAAACCAGTTTCTCATGATTAAAATGACAATGATGGTTGGGGCATTTCAGCGCCCCCTAAGTATCTATGCAGTACTAAGCATAGCATATCATTAGGGACTTATTTTCGAAATGTTACTATTATAGTTTTGCTAGGGTGACAAGGTTCACACATTTAAATATTCCAAAGGAGGGGTAATAATATTCAAGGTAAACAAAGGGGCACATAACTAGAATATTAAATTAAACATGTATTTGCATATATGATAACAGCATGCAATTTGATAATTTAAAACAAAGTAATTTGCAGGAAATGTAGGTTCAACATGATCAAAGTATTGACTCGCCTGGTGCGGTTTGCCGCGGACTTGAGCTCACTCAATGCTTTCTCTTGAGCTTTGGTCTCTACCTTCGCTTCGAGCTTGATCTCGCTTGATCCATTGAATCTTCATGACTTCCAATTTCTAATTACGTGACAAACGACTAAATCCAAATAAAAGCAAATAACTCAAAAGATCCAAATAAATTCAAATAAACTCAATTTAGTTTTATTATGAGTTAATAGGTGTTTCGAGTGATGTGAGGCATGGCCGGTGGTAGATACGTTAACTTGATCTTTTTGTTAATAATCTCTTTTATTATATTTATTAAAGAAGTTTCATGAGTCAAGTTAGACATATAGACTGGTGTAAGAGTTTAACTGAGTATTATTTCATCGAGCGATAATATTCAGGGCATATGTTATACATGCGATGTGTACAATTTTTATTTGTTTTAAATCAATCTTAAGGTCTGGGTTTATAGCATTTCGGGGTACAATATTTTATGTTCCCTCGATTATAACTAGTCATTTTTTATTTGAATTAGGATGGATTTATACGGGTCCTAGCTTGATATTTATGCTCAATATTATTATTCATTTAAAACTAACGCTCAGATTTAATCAATGGCGCTAGTATTAGCTTGCACATACTTTAGCTGTTATTATTGGGTTCAGATCTATTTTTATTTATCCACGAAGGCTTGTTATACGGTCACGTTTTAATATAGCTATTAATTTAAACCTACCTCTGGGATTTGTTTAATGGCGGCATGGTAAATTTTAACATATATTTTAATGTTATGCAAGGGCAATCTTGTTAAATTTGGACATTTCGCCATAGTCATAATGTCTTTAATTTGTATTTAGTCTTTTAGATAATTATTCATATATGATAACTGATCCATATTTAAATTTTAAACAATCGCATTTATATTCTAATAAAATATTAGATTCTTATATTAATTATTTTCGGATTTTTATTTGCCCTTTTCCTTCATCGCATGTGCTAGCAAAAGGTTTAACCAAGCGACTAATATTGCGGCATAGGGGATCGAACTCGGGTCGCTCAGACGAACGCACGCACTGCTAGCTAATTGATCTCGGGTGTTACCTGACTAACGAAGGCAGCGAAAACAGCTAAGCCATGGGCGCAGGCGCTGGAATAGAGGAAACTCGGGGGCGGTATGGCCGACGGTGGCGTCGGCGAGGGGCGGTCGGAGAGGAGCCGGGGACGACCAAAATGGGATACTTGCGCCAAGTGGAATCCGGTGGATGTGCCGGCGAGGACCGAGGAGCACGGTGGCGGGCCGGCGGCGTGCGGCGGCGACGACTCGGAAGGGAGCTCCGGTGCCGGCGACGTACGGTCTTCGGGAGGCGCGGGGGGGGGGGGGGCTGGGGTTAGAACCGTGGGGCTTCGGCGAGGGCGTGGGAAGATGGAATCGAAATCTGGCGGGGAGATTTAGCGGGGAGGCTGATGGCCGAAATTGGGGACGAAAGGCGATGCCGGCGGTGGAGGGGGCTTCTCACTGCAATTACTCGAAGGGAGAGGGAGCTGGGGGTGTGGGTAAGACAGGTGCATGCTCGGTGGTTCTTATATACGCGCGAGGAGGACCGGCATCAGGAGACTCCGTGTAGTCCCATCGGTGAACGGTGGAGCAGGCGGCAGATGCAGACGGCGCAGCAGGGGATCTCGTGCGTGGATACGGCATGATGGCATGCGCTGCTCGAGGATTGACAGAGGTCTTGAGCCGCGCGCACGAGTAGACGGGTCAGGAAGCGTGGGGAAGAAAAGAGGAAGCAGCGGTAGCGCTTGTGGCTGGTCCGAGCGGCGGTGACCAACGGTCGGAGCGGGGAATCCGCTGGTCTGAGCGCGCCGACTGTCGGTCCGATGGGAGGGGGCGCTGCGCGGGCTGGGCTGCGGAATGGAGCGAGGAAGCTACGGTCCGGAGAGAGAGAGAGAGCGGGATGGGGTGGAGAAGAAAAACAGTGCCCAGGGGGGTAAGAGCTGGGCCGCTCGGGCAGAGAGCTGTGGGAGTGGAGGTGGGCCGGGCACTGTAATGGGGAGAGGAAGGAGGGCCCAGCGGCAGGAGGAAAAAGAAGGAAAGAGGGGGGAAGTGAGAGAAAAAGAAGGGGTTGTCTCGTATTTAAATTTTAGAATTTGGATCCTTAATTTAAATTTCCATTTCTTACTTTAAATGCATGTATAAATTTTTAATGTCCAGACTTGGGTTTTTGTATGCTAATTAAATTGAAAGAAGGAATGTTTTTGGTTTCATTTTATTGTCTCGTATTTGAATTCAAGATTTTGGTATATTTGAATTTCTGTTTTTATTATGTACATGACCTTATTTTTATTGGATATTATCCTTATTTATTAATCTGCATGGCACCCAAAACTCAAAAGATTTAAATATTCAAAAGAAAATTTGAGCACTAGCAAAATTTAAGAAAAGTTTTAAAAGGAATTTCAAAATTTTGAATATCAAATTTTTGGGATGTTACAATCAACAAGATAAGGCTATGTCAAGGTTTGCAATTCTGAGATGACAACCAATCAATTTAATTCTATGAATGTAAATTGCTTGAATGTAAATTGAGTATAAGAAAACAAACAACAATTGACAAAATCTCTTTTTACCGTGGTGTTCGGAGACTTGCTAGTCTCCCCTAGTCCACGTTGAGGTTAGCACAAATGAATTGGACCGGCTCCACGAATTAAGCTGAAACACTTCAATCCACTTGTGGTAGCTCTTCCTACTCCGGATAGGTAAATTCCAACCTTCACACTTCGCCGGGTCTTCTCATAACCTTCTTTGAGAAGATCACTATGCACAATGCCTCCAACGTTGTCTAGGAGTTGGAAAACTCCAAGATTAATAACTCAAGCCCCTCGCTTGACTCTCACCGCGTGCAACAAATGCACAAGCTCGAATAGATACTCAATCCACCTTTAGATGCAACACATGTAATCTAGAGCCTTTCTCTTTGCTCATAAGATGCAACACATACACAATTGACAAGAGGACCTCACACTAGCTCAAGAGAGTGAAATGGAGTGCAGAAAATCACTTCTCCAACCATCCATAAGGCGGTATATATACCCACACCATGAAAACTAACCGTTGGAAGCAAATGACCAGAAAAATCAAGATTATCGGAAAGTACTGGTGGCAAAACTGCGGTACTTCCACTCCCACACAACGGTCAAAAAACTAGCTGTTAGAACCAAAGGACCAGTCAAATCCGGTAGTTTCGCTGTACATTTTTCAGTATTTCTGATCAACGAAAGTACTGCTCCCACATGCAGAACTACCGCTCTTGCGGGGAGAAGGCCACCACACAGGTGCCACTCTGGAAAAAACGTACCGTTACACAAGCCGGACATTCCACAAATTGGAAGTATTGCTCACACAGAGCCGGTAGTTCCGCAAATCAGAAGTACCGCTCACTGATTAGGCTGCTCACACAGAGCCGATTGACCGATCACATAGAGCTGGTCAAAAGTACTGATGATCGACTACACTAGTCCCTAATCACGTCGGATGGTTCGACCACTCAGGTCTCCGATCACGTTGTCCGGTTCGATGAACAGGTCTCTGACTACGCTGATCTCCAGCCACGTTGGTCTCTGACCTTGCTATTCAGATCGACCACACAAGTTTCCGACTACACTGGTCTCTGACCATATTGATTTCAACCACTCAGGTCTCAACCACGTCGACTGTAGAGACCCGAATATGCAAATCCGGACTCTCCTGTGTATTCTACACTAGTCCAGGATCACGCTAGTGCACACAGTATAAACAAAGATGAAATATCGAACATATCACGATTTACTAAGAAAAGACTCAAATATTATTAATAATTATCAGAGTGCGACCTTATGGCCAAGCTTACAATTAATAGCCTGAAGGGCTTAAAGAAACTAGCAGCGGAAAAACCATAAATAAGCGTAGCAGCCAATCGACACGCCCACAGGCTATCGAGTGGAGAACAAAACCTAATCCGCGAAGACGTCGAAGTACTCTCCTTCTGGAACCTCCTGCTGGTGATACTCCTCCTCAACTGAGCAACAGGGGCATAAAGCCGTGAGTACATTGGTACTCAGCAAGCCGTTTGTAACAAATGAATGCAATATAATATGCAAGGCATACTAATGGAAGGCTAAAAGGTTAATTTGCATAAAACGGCATTTGAAAATACAATAAATAGATTGAAGGCGCATTTTGAAGTCAAACAATAATAAATAATAATCAAGGAATTGAAGTAACCACTTATGAATCTCCCATCCATAAGCTAAACTAACCACTTATGGACCTCCCACCCACAAGTTAAACCAACAGTGAATTAACCATCCACTGTCCAAAACGTTTTAGAAATAACTATACCTCGTGTGAAATCACCGAGCATTGTCCATGACCGAGGACGCGGCTATTCGAATAGTTTTACACTCTACAGAGGTTGCACAACTGTACCCACACGATGTGATTAGCCTCGCGCTAAGGAAATCACAACAAGGCCTTTACAATGATCCATCTCCACCTGATCCCACTCGCTAAGGTTTCGCCGTCGAGTAGGGTAACCCCGTAGTCGATAATTGCCCCTCTTGCGCCACAACAACATCGGTAGTAAAACCAAAGTGGAGACTTCACAAATTATTATGTCAGGTCTATCCCATACTAGACATGTGGTTTGCACGGTAAGATTCAGATCAATGGCGCACAAAGTTAAGTCCTTAAGTGTACCCGGACGAGACTTCCACATCCCATGTGCCTCTCGCACCCCCTTTACTGCACGATCAATCGCCCAAGTGAAAACCAATTTTGTATAACCACCGCCAATGACGCACCAACGTCACGGGAAAAATTTTATAATAGTGGCACCAACCACGATTCAATATCTCATTAAGTCAAATTAATTAATCACATGTGATGATGAACCCTTTCGCAAAATAAGCAAGGCTAAGCATTCTAATCGTACCAACCCAATGTGACAAATAACATAGCATCACTAATTAAATTCCCAACCTAAGGTGACAATGGCCTCAAGGTATTCCAAAATATCAAGGAGGGAAATAACCACTTGGGACGATAACTACCAATACAAGGGTTTGAATAAAAATAGCGATGCAAGATAATTTAAAACAAAATAATTAAATAATAGATTGCAAACTGGGTTCAATATGATCAAAGGACATGACTTGCCTTGGCCTTGCTCAGTTAGAAATTCTTGATCTTCGAATCCGGCTTCAGCTCCTTCGAATGCGTGATCTAACGAGAGAGAAAACGACACGAACACAAAAACAAATTCAAATAAAACTCAAATAAACTCCAAAAACTGCAAAACCAGAACCAAAAGATGGAGCTCAATTTTAGATGAATTTAGGAAGAAGAATCGGGTCAATCGGAGTTCGGATGAAGGAGAACGAGCGATCTAAAGTTTGCCGGGGCGAGAAAATGCTGGAAATTCACAGATGTTACTGTTCATCCGAGAGCAATTTTTGGAAAGGAGGCTAGTGCTGGTGAGAGGAGGCATGGGAGGTGAATCCAACTAGTAAAATGGGTTGTTAGGGACCTAAGGCACATATAGGAAGCGATGGCACGCCAAATGGAGAACGATGGCGGCACGGACGGCTACAACGACATGTGTAGGAGAGAGGAATAAAACTTGGGCATGCAACATGGAGAAGTAGGGTGAGCACGGGCTAGAACGCGGCTTGACGAAGCTAGAAAAATTATCGGCTTGGCCAGAAACCCACCGGAGACGGCGCAATCGACGTTTAAATGACGTCGGGAAGGAAAAAGGAAAAACTTAATATCTTGGTGCTCGTTGAACGAAATCTAAAACCACTTGGAGGGTAGCTACCTAGGATGGTTTGGCACAAAGTGACGTGAACGGATTGGTGAAAACATCTCCGGGTAGATGGGGGACACGAGATGCCATTGGCGGCCATGGCGAGGTTCGGAGGTGAAAATTTGTGGAGGCTTTCTGGGGAAAAGGGAGGAAACACGGCGTAGAACGTGGCGAGGCAAGGCTAAGAAAAATTACGGCAAGGGCTAAAGCTTACCGGAGGTGACGAATCGACGTCGGGAGGCGCTCTTGACCTAGATTGGGGAAAACTCGATTCCGGGAGATTAGCTGCACCAAAACCAAATTAACTTGGCAAGAAGGTAGATGGCGCATGATGGCACAATGTGACGCGAAAGGATCACGGAGAAACTCACCGAATAGCTCGAGACACGACGAGCAAATTTGGGACCGGAGGGGCTCGGTGCTGACGGCGTCCTTAGCTTTGAGGGGACTTGGCACAGCTTGAGATGGGTTTAGAGGAGCCAAGGGGTCGTATTTATAGGCTTGGAAGAGGTAGAAACCGACTCTAAGTCGTGGATTTTGGTTTAGAGTCCGTTTCAGAAAATTAGAGATAAAAGGCAAACGGATGAACGAAACGGAAAGAGACCAGTTGGGATGGATTCCTTGCGTGATTTGGCACAACTTTTCTTTTGGAAAGACATTGAGGTAAGGTCCGGATTGGAAGTTATGAAGAGAGAGAAAATCGGAAGGAACTGTACACAGAGCAGGACATCGATCGGGCTCTGTGCCGCGCGGAGACGATGGATGAACAGGGTACTGTTTGTTCTCTCTCCTCTTTCTTTCTTTTTTTTTGGAAATTTCAAATTGAGCTCAAACAAACTCCGAAAAATCCAAGAAAATACAGAAAAATTCCTTGTGACACAAGGAACACAAATAAAATATTTTTGGCAAATATTAATGTTTAATTTAGTCATATTAAATCTTTTTAATTAATGAAAATTCCAATTAAGCTTTAATTAATTTCAGAAAAATCCAAATGGTGAATTTTATTTTAAAAGCTTCAAAAAGGCTCTGAAAATCAGGATGTTACATCGACCATGTCAGTCTTCAATCACACGGATCTCTAAGTACTTCGTCAATCTTCAACCACGTTGTATTAATCACATCAGTTCGACCCTGTTGGTTTTGACCACACATGTCTTGACCACGTCGATTTGACCACGCTGGTTTCGATCACACAGATCTTCGACCACGTCGGTTCGACCACACTGGTTTTGGTCACACAGATCTTCGACCACGTCGGTTCGACCACACTGGTTTTGGTCATACAGATCTTCAACTATGTCGATTTCAACCACGCTGGTTCGACCATGCTGGTTTCGATCATATAGATCTCGACCACGTAGATTCTGACCATGCTGGTTTGACCACACTGATTTTGATAACATACATCTTTGAATACACATGTCTTTGACCACATTGGTTTGACCAAGTCGGCTCTCAACCACAAAGGTCTTTGAACCCAACGCACGTGGTAGTTCTGTGATTACAGCGCCGATAGTTCTAGTCAGTGCTAATACCGCAAATTACACTGTAGTAGTTCCGATTTCCTCGAGAAGTACAAATACTTCAACAGATTTTGCAAAACACATTTGCAAATAATAGTATCTTGCATACAAGAATCAAACATGATTCCCAGCAAGTTACAAAACACATTCGCACACTCTTAGAATCATGACACAAGGATTATATATGAGTTTCAACTATTTGTAAAACACATTTGCAAATATAAGCCTCATACTACAAAGAATGAAAACATGGACTCGAAACACTTGCAAAACACATTTGCAATGTATAGTCCCATGATACAAGGATTCAACACATGAGCTTCAATTATTTACAAAACACATTTGCAAACACAAACCTCATGCCAAAGAAAGCTAGAGCAAGTGAGGTTAAGCTATCAACTCATGATGAGACTCAAGCTACTAGACCAGACCCCTCTTAATAAGATGATAACCTATACTAGCAATCTAGTTTTCCACCCAAACTCTAAGTCCTACAAAAGAGTAGGAACACATCTTTAACCCTACCTAGTCATACCTTTGACTTAGCATCTTCTTGAAGCATGACGATACAACCTTCACTTCAAGTCCGGGTCCTTGTCACTTGAACTCCATCAACACATGATGGTTCTTCACTTAACTTGATGATCAATATATGATCATCTCCTCTTAGACATGCATCAACTCATGATTTATCCTTCACTTGACTTGATGATTTTCAATACATGAAGCCATCTCAAATCATCCTCTTTTGTAGAATCCAACCTATTCATCCAACTCTTGGAAAATGTTAGTCCATAAATCTATTGTCATCAATTACCAAACTTCACCATTAACTCATAATGGGGGGACTGGATTCCACAATCTTCCCTGTTTGGTAATTCATGGTAATCTCAACAAATAATGAGATAAAAGATTATTTTTCGAGTATACAACATGTATACAACAATTGTATAATCTAAGATAAGCTTTTTAATACTTATCCGATTTTCATTTATTATTCAACCATTAATATATAATGGAGGAACTAGATGACAATCTGATTATGAGTATATATGAACTACAAAAACTATATATACTCAAGGGATATGTTTCAAGATAAAGAAAGGTGCCTTCAAAAATCACAACAAAGGGGGGGGGGTGAATGGTGACTTAAAAATAGCCCCTAAGTATCCACATATTTTTTCTTCTCCAGTAGCTATAGAAGCTACGAAGGAGGAGGATTCATGCTTACTGGAGATAGGAGAACCAAAACCCAGACAAAAAACAAAGAGCTACAGATATAGGAAGAAAAATCATCAGTTCATAGGGCAGCAGACAGAGGCCAGTCTGACCGCAATTGAGCTGGCGGTCAGACTGCCTAAGACCGGCCGGTCAGACCGCAGGTATTCAACCGGTCTGACCGAATTCCCTCAGGCGGTTTGACCGCCAAAGCCTCCCTGGTCTAATCGGCGGTAAGCGAGCGGTCTGACCGCTAGGGTTACCTGAAAGGGGTGCGAAAACAGAGCATAATACAGGCATAGAAAACTCTAAAACTGAAGTTTACAACACAGTAAATACTGAATTGAGGGCAAAAGCTGAGAATTGATCAAACAATGCCTGGACTTCTCAGACCAACAAGTTTGGACTTCAATCTAAACAACTGAGCTACCTCAAGAGATTAGGATTTAGTTCAGGAAAGCAAGCAAGCCAAAAAATTGACATGCTGCAAAGAGAATGAGACCAAAAGCTGAGTGTATTGATATTCTCATGTCTATTGATCATGAAGCTTAGCATTTCAGCAAAGAAAGTTCTCACACCAAGAAATCACAGACTTAGATTAAACATTTCACCAAGACACCAAAGAACCACCCTTGCTCTGCCTTCAAACCCAAGGCAATTGAAACAGAGGAAGTTAAACCACTTAGCTTAGAAAAGAGAATATCCATTCATTCTAGCATTTGCTCTTGGGAATGAACGGGTCAAATGACCTTGAGGCAGATTCCCATCATAGAGTAGCAAACAGAAACTACTCTTCACAAGAACTCAACTCAGAATCAGGAAAATCAAGAAAGCAGCTAGAGAACTAGAACAAACAGAGATCCATCACAGAGAGAAAAGTAGCTAGAACAGCTCAACCGCAGTCCATTTCATATTGATTCAGAGACATGGATGATTACATATGGTTCTTCTACAGCCCTCTCACTACATGATTCCAACCTGGGAAGAACTCACGCAATAAGAGTAACACACAGACACACACCACTGCATGCTCTGTGCCAGACTCTCCTCACCACATATAAGAAGGCAGGAGCTCACATCCCATATGGAAAATCAAGAAGTGGCAGCCATACTCCACTCCATGACTTCACACACACAAGAGGCAAAGAGATAAAACTCTTACAACACAAGAAATGGAGGGAACCAGGATTTAATCTCCAAACCCTAACCTCCTCCATTTAGCCTCCACTACCGGGTTCACAACCCATTTGCTACGGCACTTTACCCATTGTCTTGAACAACATCCGCTTCCGTTTTGTAGCCTTGCGTATTTTACCGAAATGCCCCTGCTGCACCTTCCTGGAAGCTTCCTCTTTTCTTGTTGTCCACACCTCGCAACCACTTCAAGTCCTCGCCGTCTTCGGCATCTCCTGACCGCTTTGACCTTAGCACCACCCATGCCTAGTCCGATCATCTCATGCCTCATCACGACTCCACCTCAAAGTCCTGCAGCCATCACAGACAAGAAAACATCACATAGCACCGCTCGAAACAGTATACACATATATTACCATCAAAAGAAGGTACTACAGCATGAAATACTCAAAACAAACTCAAGCTCTCTAACACAAGCGTCAATTACTCATCACAAACATGGAGATACCTCCACATGGTCTCTCAATCTCCCCCTTGATGAGTATATTGACAAACCCAGAAAAAGCATAAAGTTGAGTTTGTTTGAAAAAGAAAAGAAGTCGCACATGGCCTAAAAGAAATGACTAGAAAACTTATGGCCATGTTGACAAAAGAGCAAAAGAAAGAGCAAGTTTTCCTCAAAAGCTCCAGAAAAGTCTCCCTTTTATGTCTTTTTCTTCACTATTCTCCCGCTTTTGGCAATAAAATCATCAAGACGCATAGAGGAAAATAGAACACGATATGGATGAAATGGCTGAATTTTATGCAACCTAAGCAATTAGAGCCATGAAGATTATCCAAAATGACTTTTGAAGTATTACACCAAGCCATAACTCATAAGAATGCTACCTAGATCATGACAAGACATGTATAATTAAGCTAAACCAAATAAGTCATAATCTGAAAATTAGATGAATTTCGTAGCATGTCAAGTCATTCAAGATGACAATCTAGCTAAAGGCATCCAAGGATGATACAAGCCATGTCAATAATCTAAGTGGAACCAAGAATCTAGTATTGAGTAAATTTAGAGTGCTACAAGTTCAAGAGTGAATCGTTTGTTCAAGTACTTGGTCTTTTTGTGTAATTAAGCAAATTTAGCACAATTGACATGTTTGTCTCTATAAAATCTCACGGTTGTTTCCAACCAAAATTTTTGTTTAGTCATGTGCTAGATATCAAGGCTTATGCAACCACTCCAAGTTAAAAGCTTAAGAAGATGATCTTGATCAACCAAAACTCTCCCTGAGTTAATGCCTAGTGCAATGGCAAGCAGTCTCATGAGAAAGAATTGGTGAGATCAGTTCTTTCGCACAAAAGAGATCTTTTTGCTTTTGCTGAATTTAGTTCAAAAACACGGAGTTAAAAAAACTCATGCTTCATAAAGAACTAGCATAGCTCAATCTAAAGCTTAATAAAGATTTAAGACTCAACTTAGCCTATTTGACATGGCATGAATCATAAGTGGTTAACTAAGGACAGACTAGTCTCAAGAGCCAACAGAACATGATTTAATTCAAGTAGTGCATTTTTAATCAACCTATCATGGCAAAGACTAGACTATACATATAAAGTCATGATAAATCTAGCAAGTAAGCACAGATCATGGCAAGATATAATGCATTGTAAACAGATCATAAAAAGATAATAGTCAAGGCTCTATATAGTTATATCACAATGTAGAATGCTGAAATGAAATGCAAGGAAATCCAACTCCCCCTCAACATGTGATGCACTGTAGTTCAAGTTGAGTTATGTCAACATTAAGATCCAAAAACTCCCAAATGAACTCCCCATGAACCAAAGCAATAAAAACGAGAAGCTGGCAAAGAAATCAGAAGAGGCAGTCCTTAGAGCATAGACAAGATATAGAGGATACTATGGCTCAGACTGATTCTCATCTACCCCATATGACACTAGGACTATTAGCTGGTCCTCTAACACACTAAGGAGTAAACATGTTCCCTGTCTACCCAAGGGTGGCCTAACCCTTGCTAGAACCTATAAGAAGTGTGTGAACTCAACCTAGTGAGAAGAGGGACAGCTAATAAGCAGCATCCTAGAACCACAAGATGAGAGCAAGAAATCTAAGCAACTAGACAAGAGAACCACTCTAACCTATGCTAGAAGGACTAACCCAAATGCACCCTCATGCAATGCAACAAAGCGAGACAAAAGCATATAAACAAGATAAAGCGTAAAGCACAAAGCTCCCCCTCACGACAATCCATAAGGACAGACCACCCCAAACTCTCCCCGCAAAGCTAAAAACCTAGAGTTATCCAAAGGCTTGGTAAAGATATCCGCCAACTGGTGATCACTCTCCACAAACTGGAGCATTATGTCACCCTTCTCCACATGGTCTCTAAGGAAGTGATATCTGATATCAATGTGCTTGGTCCGGGAATGCTGCACTGGGTTTTTGGCAATGTTAATAGCAGAAGTGTTATCACAAAAGAGTGGAACACTATCTATAATTAACCCAAAGTCCCGCAGGGTCGAAGCCATCCAAAGTACCTGGCTGCAAAGAATGGCGGCAAGAGCAACATACTCGGCCTCTACGGTGGGTGTGCAACACCGGACTGCTTCCTAGAAGACCAAGAAACAAGAGAAGTGCCAATGAATTGGCAGGTGCCAGAAGTGCTCTTCCTATCTATCCTACAGCCAGCAAAGTCTGCATCAGAGTAGGCTCTAAGGGAAAGACAGGAAGAGGAAGAGTACCAGATACCATAGTCAATAGTAGCTCGAAGGTACCGAAAGAAGTGTTTCACTGCCTGGCGGTGAGATACGCGAGGAGAAGCCTGAAATCGAGCACATAGACACACAAAGAATTGTATGTCCGGTCTCGAGGCAGTGAGGTATAAGAGGGAGCCAATCATGCTTCTATACTCTTTTTGATCAACTGGCTCGCCATCCTCATCTAGATCAAGTGAAGCTGTTGATGCCATTGGAGTTGACACTGGCTTGCCATCACTCATATCAAAGCGTCTCAGAAGGTCACGAGTGTACTTGCCCTGATACAAGAAAGTATCCCCCCGAGTCTGCTTGATCTGGAATCCAAGGAAGAAGTTCAACTCGCCCATCATGCTCATCTCAAACTTTGTGCTCATAACATCGGAGAACTGGGAAACAAGAGCATGAGAAGAGCCGCCAAAGATGATATCATCAACATAAATTTGGACGAGTAGAAGGTCATTGCCATGCCTGCGAATGAACAAGGTCTTATCTACCTTATCCATCTCAAATCCATGACTCAACAGATAGGACTTAAGTCTCTCATACCAAGCTCTAGGGAACTGCTTAAGTCCATACAGGGCTTTGGAAAGCTTGTAGACATGGTTTGAGTATTTGGGGTTCTCGAAACCTGGAGGCTGCCTAACATAGACCTCTTCCTCAATAAACCCATTGAGAAAGGCACTCTTGACATCCATCTGGTAAAGCTTGAAGCCCTTAGACGCTGCGAACGCAAGTAAGATTCTAATGGCCTCTAGCCTAGCTACAGGGGCAAAGGTCTCCTCAAAATCTAAACCCTCAACTTGGGAGAACCCCTAAGCTACCAATCTAGCCTTGTTTCGAATGACTACCCTATCCTCACTCTGTTTGTTTTTGAACACCCACTTGGTACCTATGACATTATGACCTCTACGGGGCTCAACAAGCGACCAGACCTTGTTTCTCTCAAAGTTCTCTAACTCCTCATGCATGGCATTGACCCAAGACTCGTCAGAAAGAGCATGACTAACATCCTTCGGCTCGAAAGAGGCAACGAAGGTAGAGTGGAGACAGAAGTGACACATGCTAGACTTTGAGCGTGTGACACGCTCAAAAAGATCTCCGATCATCTGCTCTCTAGGATGATCTTTTTGGATATGACAGGGAGGTCCTGGATGAGAAGAAGAAGTGGCCTCTACCTCATGAGCTAACGAGGTAGGAACAGAGCCACTAGCTTCAGAAGATGCGGAAGGAATGAGCTGATCTCCTCGAGGTGCGGTGGTAGAGGCAGGCACCTTAAGGGGAGGAGGAACTGGATCGGGTAGACAATCCTCATCTCCATCCTCCTCATCATCCACAAAGATGGTCTCGAACTGCTCTACAGAACTTGAGATATCGGGCCTAGTCCCCGGACTGGCCTCATCGAAAATCACCTCACAGGTCTCTACCATTTTGCTAGACTCGCAGTTTCAGACCCTATACGCTCGCGAGGAAGTCAAGTAACCTAGAAAGATATCATCACAAGATCGTGACTCGGACTTATCTGGGTTCCCGGACTTCAAGATAAAGCACTTGCAACCAAACCCACGAAAATGAGAGACACTGGGCTTTCGCCCATATCTCAACTTATAAGAAGTGCGATGCAAGTGTGCCCTCAGAAAAACTCTGTTGGAAACATGGCACGCGGTGGCTATGGCCTCAGCCCAAAACTTCCTAGGTGTATAGTACTCATCAAGCATTGTCCTGGCCATCTCAACCAAGGTACGGTTCTTCCTCTCCACGACGCCATTTTGTTGGGGGATGTGCGGAGAAGAGAATTTGTGCTCTACACCTATCTCATCGCAAAACCTCTCAAAGTAGGAATTCTTGAACTCCATGCCATTGTCACTGCGGATCGCTCGTAAGGCACCCGGGAGCTCAACATAAAGCCTACTAAAAAGACCCCGAAAATGGGTAAATGTCTCATCCTTCGAGGCTAAGAAAAACACCCAAGAGTACCTCGAGAAGTCATCGACCATGACAAGAACATACCACTTCCCTCCTGTTAACTGCACTCTAGCTGGTCCAACTGTGTCTATATGGAGCAGCTGTCCTGGTGCATCGGTTATAGTCACTATGACCGGAGGATGAGAAGCAGCAACCATCTTGCCGTGCCGGCAGGGGTGCAAACTAGATTTTTGACCATCTTGAGCTTAGACAGACCACGAATGAGATCGTGGCCACTAACTCGAGTCAAATAGCCAAACCCAATATGACCAAGTCTCCTATGCCAGAAGGTGAGGTCACGGAACTTAGAAGTAACTAAACACCTGAGAGGATCACCAAAAGACTTAACAAAATCAGCATGAAATATCCTCTCATATCTAGATATCCCGCAAACCAGACTCCTCGAAGAATCAAGAATTTTGCAAGCATTTTTTTAAAGCTCACCTCGAACCCATCATCGGTAAGCTAAGAAACTGAAAGCAAATTGTATTGTAGCTTACTTACTAAGGCAACATCTTTTAAAATGAAAGAATCATTAATGCGCACAGTACCTTTAGCGATGACGCGCCCAGAAGAGGCATCTCCGAAGGTGATCATCTCATCACCTGGAGCTCGGGCTAGGGAAGAGAACCAACGAGAATCTCCGATCATGTGTCAAGAACACCCGGAGTCCACAAGCCAAACCTCTCCCTTCCTTGCTCGGCGAACCTCATCGGAGTTGCTGTAGAGCCCGCTGTCGTTGATATCGCCCTCATGGGCCATGAAGCACATGCCGATGAAGTCGTCGCCGTCCTTGGGATCTTGATCATCCTTGCCATCGTCGTCACTCCACCCCTCCACATCGCTGAAGTCGATGTCGTCGAAGGCTATGAGGACACGGTGGAAGAGCTTCTTGGCTTTGCCAAGGTTGCGGAACTTTTTGCCTTGGCCGTGAGCTGGAGGCTTCTTGTTGCGGTTCTTGTTGGTGTAGTCGTCCTTACTCGTACCGCCATAGTCGTTCTTGCCCTTTTCTAGCTTGGGGCCATTAGCTCGAATGTGGTTGGGGCCACCACACTCGAAGCAAATCACGGGCCCTCCTCTCTTTCTGTCCCTCACCCTCTTGTATGCATGAGAAAATTTTCCGGCTAAAAGGGCTAGCTGGTTTTCTAGGAGCTGCTCTAGTTGATCATCGCCAATTTCACACAGAGCAGCAAGAGAGAATCCAGAAACAGTGTCAGAAGAGGATGCAGAGGCAGGACTGGGATCGGTGACCAAAGCCATCGACGGTGACTTCGACTTGCGAGAGATAATGTCAATCTCGTGAGTCTTGAGGCATGAATACAACGCATCAAGAGTCAAAGTTGAAAGATCTATCATGTCCTTGATGGTGGTCACCTTCGTCTTCCAAACTTGCAAATCCAAGGCCGCAAGCATTTGTCAAGCGTTGTTCGAGTCGGGGTATGTGAGACCGATCGCTCGGAGGTTGCTCAAGATCTTGTGAAACCTCGCAAAGCACTCATCCAGGGACTCTCCAGCGAGTATTTCAAACTTGTTGTAATCTCTCTTGTACTGGTTCTGTCGTACCATCTTGATTTGGGTGGTGCATCATGGTAAGCATCGAGGGTCACCCAAATGGCATAGGCCGACGTAAGATGAGAAATGTGATCAAATTCGCTTTGGCTCAGTCCTTGGATTATTATGTTCCTTGCCTTAGCATTTGCCTCAACATTGGGTATGTTTGCCACATTGATGTTCTCATCGGCAGGAACAAGAAAGCGAGTTTTGACTTTCCGCCAGATCGCATAGCCCTGAGCCTGTATGTAAGACTCCATCCTACTCTTCCAGAAGGGATAGTCGATCCCATCGAAGATAGGGGGCTTGGTGGAATACTAGTCCGTTGCCATGGCTCAAGAGACCAGTTAAGATCTACGAGGAAGAGCTAACCGACTCTGATACCAATGGTAGGACCGGAAATAGCAACAGAGGGGGTGAATGGTGCCTTCAAAAATCACCCCCAAGCATCCACATATTTCTTCTTCTCCAGTAGCTATAGAAGCTACGAAGGAGGATTCATGCTCACTGGAGATAAGAGAACCAAAACCCAGACAAGAAACAAAGAGCTAAAAACATAGGAAGGAAAATGATCAATTCATAAGGCAGCAGACAGAGGCCGCTCTGACCGCAATTGAGCCGGTGTCGCCGATCGCCTAAGACCGGCGGTCGACCAAATTCCTCACCGGTCGACCGGTGGTAGCGAGCTGATCGACCACTAGGGTTAGCGGTCTGACCGGGGGTGCGAAAACAGAGTAGAATACAGGCAGAGAAAACTCTGAAACTGAAGTTTACAACACAACAAATACTGAATTGAGGGCAAAAGCTGAGAATTGATCAAGCAATCCCTGGACTTCTCAAACCAACAAGTTTGGACTTCAATCTAATCAACTGAGCTACCTCAAGAGATTAGGATTTAGTTCAGGAAAGCAAGTAAGGCAGAAAATTGACATGCCGCAAAGAGAATGAGACCAAAAGCTGAGTGTATTGATATTCTCATGTCTATTGATCATGAAGCTTAGCATTTCAGCAAAGAAAGGTCTCACACCAAGAAATCACAGACTTAGATTAAACATTTCACCAAGACACCAAAGAACCACCCTTGCTCTGCCTTCAAACCCTAGGCAATTGAAACAGAGGAAGTTAAGACGCTCAGCTCAGAAAAGAGAATATCTATTGATTCTAGCATTTGCTCTTGGGAATGAACTGGTCAAATGACCATGAGGCAGATTCCCATCACAGAGTAGCAAACAGAAACTACTCTTCACAAGGAGTCAACTCAGAATCAGGAAAATCAAGAATGCAGCCAGAGAGCTAGAACAAACAGAGATCCATCACAGAGAAAAAAGTAGCTAGAACAGCTCAACCGCAGTCCATTTCATATTAATTCAGAGACATGGGCGATTACAAATGGTTCCAGCCCTCTCACTACATGATTCCAACCTGGGATGAACTCACACAAGAAGAGTAACACACAGACACACACCACTGCTTGCTCTGTGCCAGACTCTCCTCACCACATATAAGAAGGCAGCAGCTCACACCCCGTATGGAAAATCAAGAAGTAGCAGCCATACTCCACTCCATGACTTCACACACACAAGAGGCAAAGAGTCAAAACTCTTACAACACAAGAAATGGAGGGAACCAGGATTCAATCTCCAAACCCTAACGTCCTCCATTTAGCCTCCACTACCGGGTTCACAACCCATTTGCTACGGCACTTTACCCATTGTCTTCAACAAGATTCGCTTCTGTTTTGCAGCCTTGCGCATTTTACCGAAATGCCTCTGCTGCACCTTCCTAGAAGCTTCCTCTTTTCTTGCTGTCCACGCCTCGCAACCACTTCAAGTCCTCGCCGTCTTCGGCATTCCCGACCGCTTTGACCTCAGCACCGCCCGTGCCTAGTCCGGTCATCCCATTCCTCTCCACGACTCCACCTCAAAGTCCTACAGCCATCACAGACAAGAAAACATCGCATAGCACCGCTCGAAATAATATACACATACATTAGCATCGAAAGAAGGTGCTCCAGCATGAAATACACAAAACAAACTTAAGCTCTCTAACACAAGCATCAATTACTCATCAGAAACAAGGGGATACCTCCACATGGTCTCTCACATACTTCTTATGGTTTTCACCTTTTCATCCAAATGAGACTAGGTAATATCGTAATCAATAAACAAGTTAGTCTTACAATTAGATTTATCATTATCACCAAAACCAACTTAATGAAGCTTGAACTTACAGGATGTCGTACGGACGCTGCTCCACGATGACATCCAGGTGCGCCCTGTCCGTCCATGCCATCGTCCACTCCTACTGGAGTGACTGCCAGTCCGTACCATGCCGACCCACCCTCGATTGCCTGCATTTCGAGAATCATCAATGTTACAGAGCAAGACATACAAAATGTAAACATTACATAGATGGAGTTTGACTCACTGGTGTACAGCTCATGGACCCTAGATGATGTCGCTGTCGTGCAACGACTCGAACTCGTTGTGCCACAGCAAGTAGCACCTCAATGGTTTGCCATTGGCATAGTGCAGATAGGCACCAGTCCACTAGAAGCCCATAGTGGGCCCATCTATCAAGTCGGTGAACTCGTCGAACGGGTGCACTGGCGTCACGATAGCCGGATGCCCAACAGGGTAGTGCTCCCAACTCACAGCTGCAACAGCACATAGCAGATGGTCTAGAATGAGACGTCCTGCAGAGTGACCGTCATAACACCCCACCAAAAGTGGAATGTGTGCGTCTCGGGCCTCCACCTGTCCACCAGTACTACGAGCAGGCTGCCGTCGATGGTGAACTCACGTCCGATTGAGACCAGCCTCGCAAAGGGCAACAAGTTTGTGGCCCATATAATTGGGACGTTGCGCTCATCCAGCTCCCACAGATCCCTCCCACCCCGTAGCTTCAAGGGCAGAGGGCCAGCTGCGTCACCCGTCATCCATGAGTGGCACCGATGGTTCTCATTGTAGAACTGTTCGAGAAGCTCCGGTAAAACCATACCTACCAACAAATAGGATAGATCAAATATTAGTGTGAATATTTATAATGAAAGTAATGTACTGCAAACTAAAATTTATGATGGAATAAATAGTATAAAATAATGTACATTTAGGACTAAAATGCACAATGCAAATGCGTACTGGTCCAAATAAATGGTGCATATGAACACATGCTCATAATCTAGTCAAGAAAAACATATGGGCCTTGATGCTACTTATCATAATTGTTTGTCAGTGTAGTTTTGTTTTGCTATATATCTGACCTTTTACTTTTCGCTACCTCAGTTGTCTTTTGATCAAAAGAAGAAAATTAAGTGCTTAGGTTAATGAGCAATAGTGCAGTTTAAGATCTGATATATACATATAGGATTCTGTCACGTTGTACCATCCACTGGCTTTATGGACTAAATAACATGATATGCTATCATAAAATTGCGTCCATAAAGAATAGTCCGAAGGTAATGTCATAATAAACCCAACATTTTTAGACTATACGAGCTAGGAGTAGCATTATTTAGTATAATAGTACGCAACATGCATGATGCAACAGGAAGTTTGATAGGGATTCTTTTCTATGTTTCTGATATAATGTTTCAACTAGCATCACAGTACAATTAATTGATACACTTAGTAGTTACGATTTTAATGTCTAATGCAGTCATCATAAAAGCATATAAAAATATACAATTAAACAACATATACTTGCTAACAGAAAATTGATTAATATGAAAAATTAATTAATTATGCCTAAATAATTAGGACTAAATTAATTACACCTAAATAACTACAACTAATTATGTACATATTTAACAAAGACAATTCATATGATAAAAAATTACCTCTTAATATGACTGCTAATAACATCATTAAACATTATTTAATCGGCTATGAGGAAAGCGGACAAAGAGCGCATGCGAGGAGTGTGAGCGAAGAGATTGCGAGACGAGGAATGTCAGCGAAGAGATTGCGAGAATGTGAGTGTGCAGCTTGAAATTTATAACAAGAGTGAAGCACACACTAATGCCGCGCAGTAATGGTGGGAGTGAACTGCACGTAGGGAGATAGACACGACTCAAGTGACACTTTCGGTGGTCTGTTTCCTGCACGAGTACTCAATTTCCATATGAGCCAAATGTCTATGGCTCATTACACTTGGTTCACATGCGGAATAAATAAAGTAAAGAAAACCAAAATGCGGATTAAACAAGGCAAAGAAAATGAAATGACTCACCTCTACCACACATGCTAATCACCTGGTAATTGTATGAATTTTTGAGAAACATTAACAGTGGATAAAATTGTCAAAAACTTTCACAGTCAAGTACATTATTGCGAGATGCTGCACATAAACTTTTGTAATTTTTTGAGCTTATTTGCTATATTTAATAATTTGAACATTACCTAGTAATGAATTTTTGAGCAAAATTCACAGTGTATAAAATTGTCAAAAAAATTACACAGTCAAGTAAGTTGTGTTGGCACATTGCATATAAAATTTCATAATTTGTTGAGCTCATTTACTATATTTATAAATTAAAACAAATAGTATACAAAAAAAATTAAGGCAGGTAATTAAGCCGAATTAATTACCTACAGTCTACCCATGGGACGGCAGGCCGCTGCCGTCTAGTGGTGGGGCAGCAGGCTACCTGCCGTTTGGTGGTGGGGCAGCAGGCTGCCTGTCGCCGCCGGCATGCCCACGCGTCAGCTTTGCGGTGTGGCCGCCTAGCCACTAGACGGCAAAAACACCATTTTTGTAAACACGATTCGTATACTGCCATTTTCATAATTACATATGCAAATAGTGCCATATATCCCAAAAACTCAACCAGACCTATCTGTACAGGCATACATATAGCTAAGGACATATGGTAGATATGCATTAACTGCATTTGTATTAATACTCTCACAACAAGTCAAACTTAGGGTGCCTTCTTTTGAGCTTATGCTTAGGCTTTCACTTTCATTTCTACAGTAATTAGTTTTTAAACAGTGAGTTTTTTTAAGATGGGGTATATGGATGGATTATAGTAGACATTGTACTGAGTTTAGCTATGCTAGTCAAAATCGCATGCAACTATTTTTTTCTACGTATTATCTCTCGCGAATAATCAAAATTCAAAAACTATAAACCAAAAGTCACAAGGCACGGCCCAAAGGAACTTACCCTTTCTTCTTTGAATATGAAGACTTTACAATCATACACATTTCCCAAGGAAAAATTGATGATTTACCACTCCTAAAGCATTGATGTTAGTAGGGGTGGCAACAAGGACGGAGGGTCGTGGGGAGGCCCCCGCCCCCGCCTCGATCCCTGCCAGCTGGCCCCAGCCCCGTTAGTCTTCCCATGGGAAGAGGCCCCTCGCCCCTGGTCCCTACGGGGACCCGACCCCCACGGGGATCCTCACGTGGGATTAACAAATAGGTTAAAATATTTTTGAAAATTATAGTATGACTTTGTTTAGTAATTTATAATTATTTAGGTATACTTTTTTATATAAAATATATTTTTAAAATATATATTCTAACATATAGATTCATATTTTAGTCTAAATATATAAGAAAATAATACAATTTCCTATATTTTAAAACTATAATATATTATTTAAAATATATTTTAATTTTTACCGGGCCCCGTGAGACCCCGCGGAGAGGACGACCCCTGTCCTCACCCCACTAGCCTAGCGGGCCCTGCCCCCGTTCACCTGTGGGGGAGAGCGTCCCCCGCTCCCGCCTCTTATGGGGAAATTCCCTGTGGGGCTCCATCCTCATGGGGGAAATTGCCATCCCTAGATTTTACAATTTGCCATTGATAGGATTTTGTTTGCTGATTTGCCGCTTCAAGTTAAAAATAGCTAGAATTTGCTACACTCACCGTATTCTAGTACTTTTAAAATTTCCCAAATATCACATGTGAAAGGACTAGAATACCCCTCGTTTTTCCTCACCATCTAGGCATCTAGGGCTGTAAACGAGCCGAGCTCGAGCGAGCTTGACCTAGCAAGCTCGAGCTCGGTAGAAACTCGAGCCGAGCTCGAGCGAGCCTAAGATCAACATCGAACTTTAAGCTGGGCTCGAGCTCGGCTCGAGTTTCTACCGAGCTCGCTCGAGCTCGGCTCATGTAGGCTCGGTGCGTACCTGCGTGGCCGGATCCCGGTCGAGGAGGGGCGGCGCCGGCGGGGGAGGAGGGGCGCCGGGGGGAGGAGAGGCGTCGGCGGTGGGGGAGAGGAGGGGCGCGCAGGGAGAGGAGGGGCGCCGGGGCGAGGCGCGACGGGGCGAGGAGGGGGACCGTGGGGCGCGGGGAGAGGAAGGGGACGGGGCGGGAGAGGGGGCAGCGCGGGGGGCGAGGAGGCGGACGGGGCGGCAGGGAAAGGAAGGGGTCGGGGGAGGAGGGCGGCGGGGGAGAGGAGGAGGAGGACAGGAGGCGGCGGGGGAGAGGAAGGGGACGGGGCGGAGAGGCGGCGGGGGGCGAGGAGGCGATGCGATGGGGGAGAGGAGGGAAGCGGCGAGGGGACGAGGTGGGGCGGGGCCACAGTGGGGCAGCGGGGCCCGCGGTGGGGGAGGCGTGGGCGCGTGGGGCGGGGGGGTGGGGTGAATTTGAGAGGCGGGAGGGAGGGTGGGGCCGTGGGGAATTAGGGAGGGGTAAAAATATCCTAAGCTCGCGAGCTATTCAAGCTCGGCTCGTTAAAGCTCGCGAGCTTAGGATGAAGCTCGAATTCGGCTCGTTTGGAGCTCGAGTCAAGCTCGAATCGAGTCTAGAGCGAGCCAAGCTTGAGCAGTTCGCGAGCCTTGAGCTTTTTTTACAGCCCTGTAGGCATCGACTCTACTTCTTCCCCACGTGCCTAGTGCGAGGTCCCCCACCTGCACGCTGCGGCCGATCCAAATGACATCGCCACGAAGCTGACGCTGGTTACATTGCTGGCATCTTGCCTCAAGGCGTAGTGGGAATTTTTTTCTGATCTCTTCTCTGTCGCCGCGTCGTCCGGGACGTGCGTACTCCCCTTTTCCCCGTTGGACCTACTGGTCCCTGCCTCCCGCTGATACTCCGATGTGGCCCTGCGCCCAACACACGGAAGCTGCACCGCTGCTGTCCTCCCGTACGTGGGGCCCGACGACATGACGCACCCACAGAGTCAACACGAGCAGCACTTGCCTCACTGTAGACTTCACGTCGGCACAAACAGTGTCACATGATGGACAGTACATGCACCACAAGGCCTTCTGTGCCCCCGAAGGAGTAGAGGTGAGGGTTTGGCCCAGTATTTTTAGGCCAGTTCGAAGCACGGCTAGTCCAGTACGGTCCAAACACGGTCCGGTTTGACACGTAGCGAGCCATGCCGGGTATGGCACGAACGGTGGGTTGGGCCGGCCCGGGAAAACTGGGCCATTAGGTGACACGCCACGGCACGGTGAATCGTGTTGTGCTTGGGCCGGCACGACACGGGTAGCACGGCGGGCATGGGTAGCACGGGCGGCATGCCGGCGCCAGCGGCTGGGCTGCCTCGGCCTCTACCTCGCCTTCCCTAGTCCCTCCTCCCGTTGACATCTCTCATGGCCATCCCCAGATTCCCCACAACCACAACCCATCAACCATCACAGAGCAGAGATTAGAGAGAGGGAGTAGAGGGGAAGGAGGTATACCGGTTACCGGAGCTCGGACGAGTGGACAACAGCCACACCACCGCAAGAGGAGGAGTGCTGTAGCCGGAGCCGAGGGCGGCATCCCGCGCGAAGACGCCCAACGACGGTGGCTCAAAGAGCGAGCCATCGATGACAAACTCGTCGTCGGTGCCCCAGTCGTCACCCGGGCATCCGCAGCTGGTGACTCGCTCTCGGAGTAGTTGAGGTCACCGTCGCCGTCGCTCGGGGGAGGAGGGGGCGCCGGGTGAGGAGGGAGGCAGCCAAGGAGGTCGGGGAAGGAGGGGGCGCTGGGGAGATCGGGGGAGAAGGGAGGTGGCCAGGGGAGGTGGGGGAGGAGGAGGCAGCGGCGAGAAAGGTGGGCGATGAGGCGGCGGCAACGGGGGAGGTGGGAGAGGAGGCGGTAGTGGTGGGGGAGGTGGGGGGAGGAGGAGGTGGGGGAGGAGGTGGTGGTGATGGGGGAGGTGGGGGAGGAGGCGGCGGCGGCGGGGGAGGTGAGGGAGGAGGCGACGGTGGGGAGGTGCGGGAGGAGGGAGGGCCCGGTGGGCGGGGAGGTGGGGGAGGAGGAGGTGACAGCGGGGAAGGTGGGGGATGAGGGAGGGGCCCAGGGACCGAGGAGGTGGGGAGGAGGAGGCGGCGGTGGGGAAGGAGGAGGCGGCGGCGGGTGTGGGAGGTGGAATCGAGGAAGCCAGGGCTCAGGGGATTTGTGGGGTGGGAGCGGGCAGCCGGGCGAACGTGGCCATGTGGCAACGTGGGAGTGGTGGGATGTGGGAAAAAGTAGGAGGACGACCGGACATGGAAAAAAGTAGAGTAGGTCAGTAGGAGGCGTTAGGAGCTGGAAAAGTTGTTGATTCTTTTGTGTTGAGAGCAGATTGACAATGGTCACATAACATTTAGAATGCAGACACAACGTTCGGGTTCTGATCTATATAAATTTACTCAGCTCTACCATTCGTTACCTTACAAGTTCCCCACAAGTGGTAGCCGGGTTTGTGGAGTACTATGCAACTAATGGGAAAGAGCCAAGAAAATTTGGTCTTGACATGATGGTGAGGTGGAACTCAACATATAATATGTTAAAGAAGATACAAGGGTACAAACATGTTATATCCATTTTGTCAATGCTAGATCTCAAAATAATGAATTGGTAGTTACTAATTTAGATTGGCAGATTGCTAGTCGTTTTCGAGAGTTTTTAAGACCTTTTTATAAACCAACAAAGGTTTTATCTGGTATTTATTATCCTACCTCTTGCTTAGTTATAGAGTTTATTTAGTTAATTGCAGACAAAATTGCCAAATCTAGGAATGATCCTCTTTTAGGCCATGCCATCGTAGCAATGGAGGAAAATTTTATTAAATATTTTAGTTCTATTTCACACTTGTATTGCTTTGCTATCATTTCGATCCTACAAAAAGTTGACAGGTTTACAGATTGGTATGGATGGAATAGGTGAATGCCTTGGCCTTGATTATTCAGAAGCTTTTGCACATGTGAAACAGGAGCTTTTTCATGTTTTCCATATGTATCATGATAAGTTTGGCAGCAGCGGAAGATCGGAGGCCTCACAGTAGATGCAACATGGAAAGACAAGCTTGATATCATACTTGTGGAAAAAGCTAAAGGGCAAGTCTACTTTTTCATCCTCTTAGTCTCAGACGACCTCCATGTGGAATTCTGTCTCAGAATTGAACCACTATTTTGAGCATGATTTTGCAAATATTGATCCTGATCTTACTGGTGGAGGCAAGATAGACTTGCTCGAGTGGTGGAAGAACAACAAGAGGATATTTCCTGTGCTGTCACATTTCGCACGGGATGTTCTCCTGGTGCCAGTGTCCACCGTCTGTTCAAAAGCGACGTTCAGTACGATAGGGAGAATAATCAAAGAGAGAAGATCATCCCTTACACCCAGGATGGTGGAGGCAATCACATGTGTCAAAGACTGGGAATTAGCTAAAGAGCGGCAACAACATCAACTGAAGGATCCTGAAATCGTACAGGCGTATGCAGATCTCGAACGCATGAATGACCTAGACAGTGATGAGTAGATATTATATACGTATGTTGTTATAGTTAGTATATACATATATTTTTAGTACACTTTTTTCATTACTCGGAGAACCCCACTCTGGGGCGTAAGGTTTTTAACGAGGCAGTAACATTCTATTTTAAAATATCAAAGAAATTCCACTTTTTCCAAAATATTTATGTCATTATGTGCCCATATTTTTATGCAATTAATTCAATTTCAACTAGCTTTTAACGAGGCGGGTACGAGAGAAAGGAAGATGATGACCATCGCCACCATCATCGCCGTCGTCTTCATGTATAGTTACTTCAGGCTAGGTTTAAGCTGGCATGGCACGAATGCTGGCACGGTGGGCTTTGGGCCGTGCTTGGGCCTAGCTGAAGGCGAGGTGGGACGGCACCGCACGACACGACACGGTGAGATGATTGGGCCAAGCCGGCATAGCACGATGTGGCATGAAGCACGATGAGCCTAGGCCGTGCTGGCATGGCACGGCCCAACTCCTAGCTCTATGATGGAGAGAAGAAACACCAGAGAGCCAAAATTGCCGGAGAGAGCACAACGCAACCGTAGATAGGTATTTTTTTCCAGAGCACCAAACGCTTCCGTTTCCTTTTTTCTTTCACTCCACGTTAAAACTGATTACATGAGCACTCTTTTATTTAGAGCAAACAGCTATTCATACTAAACTATAATTCTATAAATCTGAAACAGATTTCAAATCAATTATACTATCCATAATAAATACTTTTTAAATATGAAATAAACTCTCCAAAAATAATAGAACCTCTCTAAATAAGATTAATTCTATCAAGCATCCTCTTAATCGTATTTTTTTTTACATAATAACGCTATCTTCTCTTTTCATGGCTTGCCTCCCTCTTGGCATGCTTGTGAAGCCTCTTGAACTTGGTGTCCAGCTCAACGTATTTGTCATCTCGTTTGTTTAGTTCCTTATCCATTTTCTGTTGAGCTTCGGTGAGCTTCGCTGTGAAGTCCTCGCGCTTGCCATTGACGAGCTTCAGGGCCGCCTACGTGACCTTCTGCATCTGCTTCTGCTCCAGGACCTCCTTCCTCAGCCTCTCAACCTGCTCTCGCAAGCTCCTCACAAGCTCTGAGTTTTCGCCATCCCTCTGCTCGCTGCCACTCGTCGGCTGAGCGCCAGTAATCTGGGACTTCAGGTACTCGTTCTACATACTCAGCTCCATGACCGTCCGCGTGAGCTCTTAGTGTGTCCGCTCCGCCTTGCCTCTACTCACTTGATCATCTTCCACCACTGCCGAACCGGCATCTGCGCCTGCCTGGACTTCTACCACCGATGCTGCGGGCTCCTCTTGTACCTTTTCCTCTGACGCGTGATCTCTCAAGCCGCTTTGACCTCTTGCTGCACTGCTTGCTACAATCTGCTATGCGTGGGTCTCGGAGCCACTAACTGCATGGGACTACCTACTGCTAGCAACATGCGCATAGCCCTGTGTGTCAGTTGCATGCGCTACATGATGACCCTGCTAGCCTAGGGACGGAATCCTATGCACATATGATGGTGGAAACTCATATGAACACCTCTGTACAATTCAAGACACACTAGAGGTTTGCACTGCGTCAATCCACTATCGTTTTTCATTTTCTCATCTATTTATATACTCTGATTACAAGTGTACAGGCTAAAACTACCTGACTCTTTTGGCTACGATCTCCATGACTCGCACACTCCCCACTATCCGTACGACTTGCTCCACTAACCATAACACTCGGTTTAATAGATATGACCAGTTACGTGCAGACTAACCACTATCTGGCCCAGTCTACGACTGCACACAATCCTTCGAATTTTGCTTTGGGTCCATTGATGAGTCCTTCTCGACCATGCCTCACGACCACGGCTGCTTCGACCATAGTGCCTTCGACCACGGTGCTTTCGACCGCTTCACCGACCTCGGCTTATTGACCACATCTTCAACCACGGCTTCATCGACCGCTTGATCAACCACGGCTTGTTGACCAGCATTTTCGGTAGTACCGCTCATACAAACAGTACTACTGGCCTTCAAGCATGACGGGGCTGCTGCAACATATGAGTACCGACCAACGACCACAGTGCAGCTCAACTTATGACTGTGACTTCTATGACTATTGTGCTATACAACTGTAGCACGACTACTATGCTACGACCATTGTAGCATGACTATTGCTACAGTACTCCAAGTACCAACTGCATCGACTTACGACCACCACGTAGTTCAACTTACGACTACGTCCACTGCGCAGTTTGACTTACGACTACGAACACGCAGTACTCAACACACGAGTATGACCACACAGTACTTAACACATGAGTACTCGACACGACTATACAATACTCAAACACACCAAGTACTTGACATGTGATCACTAACAACAACACAACAAGATTAGTTCCAATAATCACATCCTAATCTTATTGCCATTATTCTTGAGTACCTTCGCTGCGACCTTCAGAGCAACACCGGTTCATCATCGGCGTCAGCCATAATGAGATGCGTCTTTGCCTTCTTCGACTTCTGGCACTGATTGGCAAAGTGCCCTCGTATGCCATAGTTGTAGCGCTTCTCATTCTTCTTGTCGGACCTCCGCTCACTGGTCTACTAGTCGTTGTCGTCCTCGCCGTCGTCATCATCCTCATGGTCATCTCTATGACCACGACCATCTTTGACGCGGCCACCGTCACAATTACGGTTCTTCCTCGTGCCGCTGCCTGACCCTTCATTCTTCTTGTCGAGGGTCTGCCACTGCACACGCGTGAGTAATAGATGCTCCCCTATTTTGCATCGATTCTGATACGCTCATCATAGGCCTTGTACCACTTGACGAGGTCTTCGATTGTGAGGATCTTCAAGTCCATGCACTGCTTAATGGAGATCACGAGCTGTATGTAGCGCGACGGGACGGCCCAAAGAAACCTACGAACAACGACAATTTCATCTACGGTTGTGTCGCCCAACGCTTGGATGCTAGAGACGACCGATATCACCCGACCGATGAAGTCTTCGACGGACTCCCTTTCCTCCATCTTCAGCCCTTCAAAGTCTCTCCTGAGGAACTACAGCTTGGCTTTGTGTACGCTCTCATGCCCTATGTGTGCCATCTTGATTGCCTCCCATGACGACCTGGCCGTGTCCTTCCCTGCGAGGGAAGACATGACTTCCTCTGGCACTGATTGGTAGATGGCATATAGTGCCATCCGATCCTTCAAGTACTTGGTGGCACCAGGTTCGATTGATTCCCACACGTTCTAAGCCTGAAGCGCCACCCGCATCTTCATCGCCCAGATGGTTTAGTTCGTTCGAGTGAGCGGCGGGTACGACAACATCACTATGCCCTCCCTCTTCACGGCCACCTGCAAGTTGGAGGCGGACGAATCACCCCGTAGCAGGCTATGAACCGCTAACAGAGACACACTCATTCCTTCTCTTGGCATCTTCTTGACTCACGGGATTCATCGAGTCTTCTTCTCTGACACATGAAAAACTCTAGGCCCTGATACCAATTTTTGGCCCAGGGATGGAATCAGAAGCACACACACGATGGTTGAAATTCACATGAACACATCTGCTCAACTCAAGACACACTAGAGATTTGTGTTGTGTCAATCTGCTACTGCTTTTGTATTTTCTCATTTATTTATAAAATCTGATTATAAGTGTACAGGCTAAAACTACCCTGACTCTTCCAACCACGATCCCCATGACTCGCACACTCCCCTGTACACGTACGACTTGCTCCACTAACCATCACACTCGATTTAGTGGACAGTTACGTGTAGACTAACAGCTATATGACTTGATCTACCATCACGCACAATCCTTCGGGTTCTACTTCAGGTCCTATTGTAGGAGTGGCCCCCACCTAAACCCAGCCGGCCTGTTAGAAGGTTGTAAAGTACAAAATGGCATGTATAATGACATAAATGCCCTTAAGAGGGATACTTGGGTGTAAGAACATAATTATAAAATACTCCCCATGTGAATATATATAAAGCCATCTAGGTCATGGGGAAGCCCCCAAGCATTGTTCACCTAACATCTCCACTACCACTCTATACTATTTGGTCTGTAACCACAACAGTTGGTGCCGTCCGTCAGGAAGACAAGAGCAAGCTCAAAGATCTGCAGAAGGATGGCACCAAAGAAGGCTTCATCATCGACAGCAAAGAAGAAGAGGAGTACGAAGGAGGCACTCGGCGATGCGCAGGCTTCGGCGTTGGCCGCGGGTGCGGGTGGTAGTGCCGGCGCCACTGCTGCCGACCTTGACGCTCGTGGCATGACAGTCGCCCCCACCGCTGGCGTGGCGGTCGGCACGGGTACCGATCAGGTTGTCGGGAGTGGTGACGCCAATGCCCGTGCTACCACGGCCGCTGCCACCGCACCCAGCGTGGGAGTGGCAAGTTGCCTCGGTCGCAACGCGGTCTCGTCACCGACTTCGAAGCCCATCGCACCGACGTGCCGAGCAGCTCTGGAGCGCAAGCCTTGGTCGCCGCCAACCCAACGGTGCAATTTAGCGCTCCGGCCACCACAACCACGTTGATGGTGGAGAACGCTCTACTAAAGGCCCTTGGCACGCTGCAGCGGGAGCTGGTGGACCTTTGCCGGGCCGTACGAGATATACAAGAGGCTCGGAGCCAACAAGTCCCACCGGTGGCCGCGCCAGAACCTACGCCAAAGCGGGCGGACAACCACGATGCCCGTACCTCCAGTCGTGTCCCGCGGTGGTGCATGGATCCGGAGTCCCCCCTCTTCGTGGGCCTGCAGCAATCGGTGTGGCTAAAGGACTTCAAGTTCCCCAACACCATCAAGCCGTACAAAGGTGACACAGATCCCCGGGAGTTCGTGCGCTTATACGAGACCACCATCGAGGCCACAGATGGGGACGACACCACCAAAGCGAAGGGGCTTCCCCTCGCGCTGTAAGGAGTGGCACTCTCTTGGTTTTTCACCATAGAGCCGAACTCCATCTACACGTGGGAGTAGATCCACGACCGCCTCTACAACAACTTCCAGGGGAACTACGTCTAGCACATTGACGCAGATCAGCTCTTCGCCGTCAAGCAAAAACCCTTGGAGAGGCTCTGAGAGTACTTTAAGCGCTTCGCTAAGGTCCGTTGCCAGGTCAAGGATGTCAATGAGACAACCGTCATCAACGCAGCGATACAAGATGGTCGCGAAGCTCTTCCAGAAGATGGAAGAGTATGCAAGGGGCAGAGGAGGATGTGCGGTGGCGCAAGGGCGATGACTCTGACACTAATCAAGTGGAGGACTCGTCGAAGAACGAAGACTCACTGAAGAAGGAGGGCTCCTCGAAGGGCAAGCACAAGCAAGAGTCTTCGAAGGACGCCCCCCAGCGTAGGGACACCCCCGAGCGCAAGGACGCCAAGCATAAGCAGGACTCGTCAGGTGACAAGCCCAAGCGCAACCAAAGTAGATCCCAGTGGGCCCGCTATGTCTTTGACATGAAGGGCGGCTTTGAAGACAGTGCCCGGCCGATCGCGGACGAGGTCAACGAGGGCGTGGCCGGGGTTGTGACAATAGACCCCATGCAAAACAAGAAGACCAGTACTACGGCATGTGGTGCGAAGTGCATGGCTGAGGTGACCACAACACGCGAGCATGCACCGCCATGGCGGCGCTCCGCCAGAGCATCGCCAGGGATAGAGCCCTGGAAGCAGGGCCACCGGTCGTGGCCCACGTGCAGCAGCCCCAAGAGGGCCCCCTACGGATTCAAGCCCATGTGCAGCAGCCCCAAGAGGGCCCCCTGCGGATTCAAACCCACGTGCAGCAGCCCCAAGAAGGCCCCTTGCGAATTCAGGCCCTGGAGGGAGCCTAGTGCTTGATTATAAACGTCATCTCAAGGGGCTCTTCGCCGGAGTTCTCCTCGGCGCGGCAACAGAAGGCCTATGCGTGGAGGCTACACCATGTGGGGGTGTACCCGGCGCAAGCACCGCCGGAGTGGGCGTAGCATGAAATTACCTTCACGCCCGCTGACGCTGAGGGCATGGAGTTCCCTCACCAAGACCCCTTGGTCATCTAGGCCGCCATCGCATGATGCGATGTTAAACACATCTTGGTCGACGGAGGCAGCTCCGCGAACATCCTGTTTGCGGCGGCCTTCGACCAGATGGGTATCCCCTAGAGTCGCTTGGGCCCCTCGGGAATCCCACTGCAGGGCTTCGGGTGTCAGCCATTAAAGGCATTGGGCCAGATATACCTACAATTCTCCTTTGGCCAGGGCGACAACGCGAGGAGCGAAGACGTCACCTTTGATGTCATTGACATCCCGTACCCCTACAATGCCATATTAGGGCGCCCAACCCTCAACTCCTTCGGAGCAATCCCGCACCATGGCTTCTTATGCATGAAGCTCCCGGGCCTGCAAGGTATCATCACCACCTTGGTGACCAGGACCTCGTCTGAAGCATAGAGCTTGGTGCTCGGGGCCCGCACCACAAGGTTCACAGACAATCCTAAGGTAGACATGCCCTCTGCTCCAGGATGGACGCCTAAGCCCCGGCCGGAGGGCCAAGTCAAGAGGGTGCCCCTGCACGCCGGTGGACAGTGCGTGTCCATTAGCGAAGGCCAAGCCGATTAACCAGAGGCTTCGGCCAATGTTGATCGAGTGGCAGCAAGCGGAGGCAGAGGTAGCGAAGCTTCTCTAGGCTGGAGTCACCCGCGAAGTCTAGCATCCAGGGCATCAAGCTCAGCCCGGACAAGTGCGTCTTCAGTGTGCAAATGGGGAAGCTCCTGGGCTTACTCGTGTACGGACGTGGCATCCAGGCGAACCCCGACAAAGTCAATGTGATCCTCGCCATGGAGCCACCCAAGTCAACAGGGGAGGCCAGAGGCTTACTGGCCGCGCCGAGCCGCTTCTTATCCAGGGCAATGGAACAGGCCTGCCATTCCTCAGGACAATCTGCGGCTACCACAGGTTCCACTGGGATCACAACCGCGCGAAAGCTTTCAATGACCTCAAGAAGCACCTCGCAAGTCTTCCCACATTGGTCACCCCAGCACCAGAGGCTCCCCTCCTGCTCTACCTCGCCGCCAAGGCAACAGTGGTCAGCGCTGTCCTCGTCCTCGAGCGGTCAGCGGTTAGTACACTACCTTTTGTAATAGCTCGCCTACGCAAACGAGACTTCAGAAAGATTCTAAATATGACAAGTCCCCCATGGATTCGATAATAAGGAAATGAAGAACGGGAACGAAACGAAATAAAGCATTTCTAGCAGATGAGCTTCTCCCAATTTTGTCTGGTAATAGAATAGGGCGGCTTGTTTTGACCAACACTCCACTTTTTTCTCTGTCCATGGAGCGTATGAATTTCCTTGAATGTAGATAGACCAAAAAAGGGAATAAAGGGATAGGAATAGGAATTATAGTACCATTGGAAGAAGACGCACCAGTGGAACATCTCTACTGACGAACCATTTCAATAGTACGGGTGTTGCCGTGCCACGGGGTACGACCATGGAAGTAATGAAAAAGAAGAAGTTATGTAGTCGGACCATCTGCTCTATCCGTTCGATTTGAGCTTCTCCAGAGAAGATGAGATGCTAAAAATGAAAGTGTTCACAACGCATACCGAAAAAGGGTACCTGTGTTGCCGACCATTAATGACTAGTTCAAGACCGGGAGAGCGGGCACGTGCCAAGAAAGATTTGTTACTTTCCTATGGTTTTCAAACGTTTTCAATAAAAACCTTCTCGTAGAAGTATTTTCACAAAGTTTTCGTAATATTAGTAGATGCTATTCGAACCCTTCCTTTTATTAAGATTAGAATTCTTATTCTTATTATTATATAATTATTTTTTCATGTATATGCGCGGACACAATCTACTAATTGATCTATATTCGATACCCTACTATATCATAGTCTCTACTACTAGTATTTATAATACCTCAGAGCTCATGAGACTCTTTTAGTGAAATTCATAAGTCTCAATTCCCGAGCGATCGCACCAAAACTCGAGTTCCTTTTGGATTTCCTTCTTGATCAATGACAATTGTCATCATATCGTATTATCATACCATTGTCACGTTTGAGTTCTTTACATGTACGCATACAATTACAGCTCGTCTTATACATCTCGATCTTTCTAGAGGCATTTTGGGCATCGCTTCTTTGATTACAACAATAATAACGTCACCAATATGAGCATATCGGTGATTACCAGCTCCTAAGATTCGAATACATATCAATTCAATAGCCCGCCCGTTGTTATCCGCTACATTCAAAAGGGTCTGAGTGAGATGGATCTTGGAAGTCTGGTTTTTGATTGGATAGTGATCTCGGGCATGCGTGGTTGATCTTCACGGGCCGTGAATGGCCATGGAAAGGAGTATTGATGTCAATATGTTCGATCGAGAAGATTGGACGATGAAAGACGGATCCTTTGTGGTTTGAATAATAGGATGTGGTCTCGATATTGGGCTATGGGCTGATTGCATTCTATATGAGCCTCTTGTGATTGGGCTCTCATGGCCGGATTACCCGATGTGTACTCATCTTCCAACAAAGAGGAGAGGACAGGGCTACTGCTGGTCCACGCATGAGAGCTCCTCTGTGTCTTTTCGGAAATTACTTCGACTCGCAAAGGTGAAACCAGAGGAGATTCAGAGGCCCAGTTGAGAACAGCAAGCGTACAATCAATCGGTGTATGGAAGTTTGGTGAAGCTATATGAAAACAGAAGATTGAGGGGCACAATCGGTTCCGTGAGACCGCTATTGGAAGGAAGAAGGAAGTCTGAGCGCCAATTCTAAGTAAGTTCGGTCCAATTTGGTTATCCCATTTTTCTAGCAACCGCTTTGAAATTCTCACTCTTGTGCTTCGAGCTCTTTCCAAAAACAAAACCGCCCAACATCGATCCGATTAAACTTCGACTCTCGCTCTTTGCCCCTGCCCCTCCACCCAAACCTCCCGATCCCTGCACCAACCAGCGACGGAACCCTCAACAAAAAAGCGGAGTTATATATTAGGACCCCGCCCAATAGAGTACCCTTTTTGGTAATGGAGCTATGGCGACATTGAGAGAAAACTCGACTACTTTTCACCTTAAACTAGGGCTGATAAGATCGTGGTCGTGCACTGGAAGAAGAGCTCGTGGAGAACGAAAAAGTTGGAAGAAGACCCTCTAAGGGTATACTATTTATTCGGAGAGGCCCGCCTTTCAAATATCTCAATAAAGACCTCCCTAAGATCCGGGAACCCAGAGGGGCTCTTGAGATCATTTCATAAATGAATGGCTTTTTCCTCTTTCAATTCTCGCTGGGGAAAATGGCTCCAAAGTGCTCGAGGCGGACCTTGGCTTATTGGTGGTCGGGTTTTCATCCGAAAAAATGGGAAAGAGGATTGATGTCCAGTAAAGACCTCTTGCAGAGCGCCCTATTAGGTACAGTTCCTCGGCTCGGGCTCCACCTCCGGTCATCCAATATTATAGGAAGGATTGCTAGTACTATAGGTAAGCCACTTTATATGGAGAAGCGGACTTATACCAAATCTCCTCTCGTGTTTGCGTGGTCTGTATTGAAGTTAATAGAGCAAAGAAGCTGCCTTGAAGGTTTGGATCGACGTCGAAATGGAAGCCTTGAGGAAGAATGTGTCGAATACGAATGGATTCCTCTTTCATGTACTAATTGCAAGGCCGCTGGTCATAACCGGTGAAAGTGACTCAATCTTTGGTGCCCAAGGATTCGCATAACTGAATATCGACTTAATGCCTCGAAGCGTCAAGCTACCTCCACAGTTCGTAAGGTGTTAGCGCCCAATCCCGAGCCCGATAACCTTGCCCTGAGCTTGAAGCGATTCCTACCGTAATGTATGCGAGATTGGAGCCGAGCAAGCCATTGAGCATTCCTCATTACCTATGTCTAATTTTTTTCTTTTTAGCGGGCTTAGAATCGCTGTCACTCTGGAGATGTCATTATGTAACCAAAGCTACCAACTGAGTAACCTTCCAAGTGCCTTAATCCCGGATCCTGCTGGTTCCACCTCCACCGCTCCCGTGGTTACGGGACGAGATTCTTGCTGTCTCGGTGGCCATGAAAGAGCACAATCCTTCAAAGATTCTACTGGAGCAGAGAGAGTAAGTCTATATCATACTCAGAGTTAGATCCCCCAGTGTCCTGGCTGTGGATAAGCCTTCTTTTCTTGGATCCAGCTAGTTGGGAAGTCTATTCTATCTGCGAAAGGTGAGGGAAGTGAATGCAACTCTAAGAAAAAAGCTAAGGCTCGGAGCCAAACAAGAGCAATGAAAAGTGCCTCCAACAGAGGAGGGAGTTCCCCATCAAATCTAACCTCAAACTCCTAACGAATGTCCTCATAATGAACGCTAGAGGGATGAACAATATTGAGAAGCAGAGGGAAAGATGGGAGCTTATCAAAAAGAACAAAGCCTCTATTGTGGGAAAAGTCTGTGAAACCCGAAGTTCTAGAATAGAAAATGGAATGAAGAAGGGGTGTGACCTTATGGCCAACTTTACTAGCTCCCTAGAGGGCTAGCTATACTGTGGCTCTATATATAGAATCTATGTACATCGACCCTTTCCTTACCCCGACGGTCTACCTTTCTTAAGGCCCTAAAACAACTTTCTAAAGAGCATAGGAAGGGGGTTGATCTTCTTCCGACTTATCCTTAAAAGTCTATAGTTCTGTTTCTTTCTCAAAAACTCACTCCAAAGATCTGCAAAATCTAATCGAGCTGTCTTCG
This sequence comes from Dendrocalamus sinicus, assembly GCA_036346575.1. Classification (NCBI taxonomy): domain Eukaryota; kingdom Viridiplantae; phylum Streptophyta; class Magnoliopsida; order Poales; family Poaceae; genus Dendrocalamus; species Dendrocalamus sinicus. The sequence goes on along the minus strand of CM070664.1, from coordinate 23,388,704 downwards.
CTACTTTGTGCCTCAACTTGGAAGTCTAGCTACCTATCTGTCTCTACCTCGGCAATAGATCTATCCCACTCTGTCCAAGCAATCGAGTTTCGCTTCTTTCCAAGAAGTCGTTGATCTTGATTTGTTCTCCTCTCCTTTCGGTAGAAATCAGAACTCTATGATTCGATTCTTTATTCTTTTTAGAATTTGATTTTTACAAATAACTGAGGTTAGTTTGCTGAATAAGAGAGAGCGAAAGACTTTCCGCGTAAGAGCTCTTCAAACCTTGTCCTATCAAAGCTGCACTGATACTCCGGAAGTGAAAAAAGGTTTCAAAGAAGAATCATATATGCGAGACCCTTGATTTGGCCAAAAGGAAGGATAGCCAAGAAAGATGCCTGCTGGCACAGGTGGAACTTTTATTTTATGCCTAGTGAGTGGGCTTGTGATTGTGGGCAAAGGAGCCACAGACAGGAGATAAGAATAAGTGGGCTTAGTATGAACAAGAACTTCGTGAGGTCCAGAGCACGGTGTCAGCATTTTCTTAATGAAATACAATACCGCCGGCTCTATATCCTTTCTTAGGATGAACGAATCATACTTTTCCTTTGTAGAATTCTAAGTCGCCGCAACGGTTCGAGATCTAGTCTTTTCCTTCTGTTTGGGCGCACCAAGGAAAGGAGTAAGCAAAAGCAGCTCCAACCTGTTTGGATTTTTAGCCTGTCTCAAAGACCTAAATATAGACTCAATCGAGGTTTTTTCAAAAAGACGCGTTTGTAGATTTAGATTCCATCTATAAGTCGCCGGAAGGGAAGATTGTTTTTTTATTGTAGAGAAATTGCCGGTTCATGCTGTCGTAGGCTTTCAGAAGATCTACTTTGAGGCGGTCTTGGCAGCACTGTAAGAAAGATGAAAGTTCGAACCAGCTCATTGGCAATAAGAATGTTGTCGGTGATTCTTGACCCTTAATGAAGGCTGATTGGCTTCCGAGATGATATCAACTAGCAAGCACAGAGTGAGGATTTTAGATAGAAATGATGAAAAAAAAGTTACAAAGAAAAATGGGTCTAAATGTTCCAATCCTATCAGCGATCTCACCCGGGATTAGAGTAATGATAGTATGATGATCCTCCTTAATCGTCTTCTGATCGAAAGAAGTTTCGGATGGCGGCCCACACATCAAACTAAATGACATCCCAACAGTCCGGAAGAAGGCGTGGGAATCTATCTCGGCAGGGCCTTCTAAAAATTATATCATAGCTTCTTTCACAATGCTCTCCACCTCCTAAAAGATACCTTTCTAGTGAGCCAAGAGCTGGCCTCTGGAGTCGATATTTTCTTGAAGAAAAAGGTGAAGATGAGGAATTGGTCTCAAGGTCATCCCCAACCGAAAGAAGAATGTCTCCGTGATGTTTTTCATATAAAAAAGATGATGTGTGGTATCCCCGTCTCTAAGACATGGATAGTATGATGGGGTCTCCTAGCATGAATGGAGTAGAAAAACCGCTTGTTGCTATCACCAAGAGCAGCCGAGAGATGAGAGGAAGAGGCTCGGTATCCACCGGCTTGGTAGTAGGAGTTGCCCATTGTTCACCGAAGTCGTCAGAGAGGGAATCCTCTCACTTTTCATTGGACAAAGAGGCGGTCCGTGATCGGCTAGAACAGCCATCCATCCAGGGCTTGATGAGTCAAGAGCAGGAGAATAACTTTATAAAGGCTACAATCGTGCGCAAGGCAGGATCCATATTCCATGGGGAACTCACGTGGACACGAAAGCGCTTCTTCTTGGTCCTCTTTCTTTGTAAAATGGGCAAGACATCACTATGAGGTGTAGCGACTACGGTAGTTGATGTATGAATTCCGCCTTGACCGAGAAGCTACTACTCTTTTTCGGTCTAGGAAAGATTCGGATTTTGTTCTTCTTCCTTTGATTCTGATATTTTGCTTTTTTAAGCTGCCGAAATGTTATATAACTTTGTATCTAAAAAGTCTTTTAGTATGCAATGACGTCATTCTCATTTTGACTAAAACAATATAGAGCTAGATATGTCTCGTATCTTAGGAGAAGTACTTCCTCAAGGTTGAGCATTTTCTTTTGTAATTGATTTTCTATTTTGTTTTTAAGGCATTCGAGGAATTTCTTCATGGGTGCCTTCATAAGTCCGTCTGAGTGAATTGAGACAAGTACTCCTAATATAGTATAGCTGGGATTACTGACTTGCGAATGAGTTCCAAGCTTTTTAAAAGAGTTTGAGCTCGGCCAAAGACTTGATCAACATCTTTGGAAGCTTTGGCTTACTCTTTCAGCACTGCCCCTTCTTAATAGCAAATACAAAGTTATCTGCATATATAACAACAAGAAATTCCTTCTTTTGACTCAAAATATGAATCAACATGATATGTTGATTGAAGAAGATATTAAAAGAACTGGAGATAAGGGGCTTACCTTTGTATTCCTTTAAAAATGAATGCATAACTTTTCGATTCGATCTTTGATATCACTAGCTTCAATCAGATTCTGAAGGCATCATTACCTTGCCCAATATGCGCGCTTAATGTTGAAATGAAAATATGAATATTAATATTCAAAAAAGAACCTACTATATCTGCTTGAATGAGTCTATCAACCTTTCCCAATTTTGGAACATGAGCGAAAAAGGGGATGACTCCTCTCCCTTTTCGAAACCCATGGGAGTACGTTAGAAAGATGTCTTCAAAAATGATGTTCAAAAGCCGTATCCATGATGTCTGCCTTATGAGGCTGTCTAATGGGGCGCATCTCCCCCAGCTTATGTGGTTTAGGAATGCATGATCGATACATCAAAGAGAACTAAAAGGAAGAATTCTTTAATGACCTCTTAATCTCCTCCACTTGGGACTTGTCAAGAACTTCAAAAGTAGAAAACTTTTCCCAAAGCCAAAGGTAGTAAATAACACATAATAACATCAAAAAAGAATCTTGAAATTCTCTTATCCTCCTTTAAAAAAAGAATAAGTCTTTCAGACCTTTTTTTTCCATTTTAAACTCATGTTCATGGTCTGTTTTATTCCCAATTGTTGCCTGTGTGAAAAGAAAGAAGAGAAATTGGGCCATGTTTCCGAGAGAGACTCGCCTTCTCTCGGGCCAGCAGTCTTATACTTCTAGTCGATCGCTCTATGACGATCCGACCTCTTTCTGGGCTCTGCTCGCTCGTCTACGCTCTGACCAATTCAGTCAAAATCGAAAAAACGATGTTTCCTTGAAAAAGTCTAAGAAATAGTAGTAGTAGTAGTCAAAAAGTGCACTTTTTCCAGATATTTCGATTTATAGGGATCCCTATCTTTATCTCTATCCACAGAGATACCTATCTATATAGAGAGAGATTTATATAAAAATTGATCTAGACCATCCTCTATCTGGATAGATATGTCCCTATGAGCGACTAGACCGATCTTTTTTTATATGTTTTGGCCACATCCGTTTCCGCTCCGAAGAGGAAGGTTTGGATCTTTCAATCTTATGTCGTGAGGGATGTGACCTATGTTAGGTCCATAAGATACCATAGCTTTTAGTGTTCTATGATTCACCTCCGAATAATGAGTAGGTAGTTCGATCCTTTTGATTCTTATCTTCCTAGTAAACGGGGATCCGGAGCAATAGGTCGAATTACTATATAAAGAAGACTTGTAAACAAAAGGACTTATTGTGCGAGTAGGAAGATTTCAGTTTTTCTCCTTCCCTTTTTTCAATAAGAAGAAGTATTTGAAATGAAACAAATTCCTCTTCATTCTGTTGTGCTCAGCGAAGGAACTGCCTACGCATACTTTTTCGGATCCAAACTTCTTTGTTCTTTCTAAGTCTTCTTCTTGCATATAAGAACGCAACTCTTGCAAAAACCAGGATTTGAGTAGTAAGCGGCATCCTCCGAGTTGTGAGTAAGCGGAACCATTCTGCTTTTTGTTCTTCTCCGCATTCGACCGGTAGGAATTTGCCTATGATTTTTCCAAGCGATATGTCGATATAGAAAGATCTCCTTATTTCTTCACCGCTGGTTCTCGCGTCATTTTCTTGAAAAGATATTAGATCACCGTGGAAACTTTCAAATGAGTAATGGTTACAGTCCATTATTCAAACAAACCCTTCGATGACTTATCGCTGCCTTGCTTGAGGAAGAGTGTCACTAAAATGGAGACGAACCGAATCACGTCCGATCTTGTTTCTTGATTGAGTAAAAAGGGATATATGAAGTTCATTCTCTTCCTCTGTGCATCTCCCTTATGGGTAAATCCCATAATAAAGGGACAACTTTCGTGTAGTTTGTGATTTGATGTTATGTTTAGATTTTCTCTCGAGAAAGATTTCTTTTAGTGGATCTCCTCTTGTTCCTCAATCTTGGAGAATGCGGCATTGGATTAGAGAAAGTTCTCTGTTCGAACATTTCCTGGAAGTAGACGACACGTTTTAAATCTTAATGCAGGCATGGCATATTTCGTTGAATCAGTCTTTTTCGCCACATCGCGTATAAAGGGAATCGAACCCAACTCTTCCACGAACCCCCCACGAATGGTCCTCCCTTAACTCAATGAACTATGAGAATTCCTTTGCCTAGTTTTTTTCTTTTCAGTTCTCATAAGTCCTTGATATACTAGCAGAAACTCAATACTTGACCGATTGCGTCACGGTGCTCGAGTAAAGTGGCGGTGGTTGAAAGCGAGCGGAAACGTCGATGTTTTCTGGTGTTACGATAGTAGTGGTGAAAGAAAATCCAATTCAAATATCTCAACGTAAAAGGAAAATCGTTTCACTTTGAAAGGAAAGACTCCAGCTAGCTATATGAGATCGAACTTCTTCCATCACTCTATCTACGATATTCATTGCACCATGATTGAAGGCCTACGATCTTCTTTCAGGTATTTATTATTGGTTGAAGGCTCACCATCACTGAACATACGAACAATCAACCTTTCGTCATTACTCCTTCGTATCTCGCTTTTCGTCACGAAGGGAAGAAGGCGCACCTCCACTAAAGCTTTATCATAGTTCCTTCTCTCACCCGTAGTTCCGTCTTTTTGGTGGATCTTGCTAGTTACTCTCTTGAAGGTGAAACTAGGCCTACTACGGAAGGACTTAGTTCGCTAGGGCGATCGGTGAAACTTGGTAGGTATGGGCCAGACCCCACGAGGCTTTTTCTAAAGCAGCCTCCACGTAAGGTACCAGCTCGGCTTGATACACAGCAATTAACAACGGTATGGTTTGGATAGAGGAGTAGCGATAGCGATTCCTTGCCGTTTTTTTTGTTGTGAAGGAGGGTACCTCTTTTGCAAAAGGGTATAAACTTGAGATTATTCCACGAGAGCTTGTCCAGTTCCACCGAGCATCGATGGAACTCAATCTCATTTAGAAAACTTATCTATATATTTAAGCAACAGATTTAGCAAAGCACTTTGAACTCGATGCGCTAGCCGCCAATGAGAAAGGCCCTCTTTGTTGCGGCTGTCCTATCCCTTCTGAAAGGTTCTACAAAGCTGGATGATTTCTAGTGCGGGGAAGTCATCAGCGGAAAGAGAGTGGTGACGGGGGATAGAACAGGAGTCTGAGTCTTCCAGTTGGTACGAGCTCAAAATCCTGAATCTATGAATCAATTGGGAGTGGGAGGAAGGACATCAAGCAAGAACTCTATCACAAAGGGTTAATAAAGTCCACCGTTTGCGAAACTTGCCTCATTTTGTGTAAAGACACGCGGAGGCCCGCCTCCGCGTGCACTCTACGGAGTATAAATAAGATGCACGGCCTCCGCGTGCACACTACGGAGTATAAATAAGATGTGTGGTCTCCGCGTGCACTCTACGGAGTATAAATAAGACGCGCGGCCTCCGCGTGCACTCTACAGAGTATAAATAAGACGTGCGGCCTCCGCGTGCACTCTACGGGCTATAAACAAGACACGCGGCCTCCACGTGCACTTTACGGAGTACAAACAAGATGCGTGGCCGCCGCGTGCACTCTACGGAGTATAAACAAGATGCGCGGCCTCCGCGTACACTCTACGGAGTATAAATAAGACGCGCGCCCTTTACGTGCACTCTACGGAGTATAAATAAGACGTGCGGCCTCCGCATGCACTCTACCGAGTATAAATAAGATGCGTGGCCTCCGCGTGTACCCTACGTGAGTATAAACAACACGCGCGGCCACCACGTGCACTCTACAGAGTATAAATAAGACGCGCGGCCTCCGCGTGCACTCTACGTGAGTAAAAACAAGACGCGCAGCCTCCGCGTGCACTCTACAGAGTATAAATAAGACGCGCGGCCTCCGCCTACACTCTACAGAGCATAAATAAGACGCGCAGCCTCCGTGTGCACTCTACGGAGTATAAATAAGATATGCGGCCCCCGCGTGCACTCTACGGAGTATAAATAAGACGTGCGGCCCCCGCGTGTGCTCTACGGAGTATAAATAAGACTCGCGGCCCTCGCGTGTGCTCTACGGAGCATAAATAAGATGTGCGGCCTCCGCGTGCCCTGTATGGAGTGTAAATAAGATGCGCAGCCTCCGCGTGCCCTCTACGGAGTATAAATAAGAGGCGCAGTCTCGACGTGCACTCTACGGAGTATAAATAAGACGCGCGGCCACCGCGTGCACTCTACGGAGTATAAATAAGACGCGCGGTCTCCGCGTGCACTCTACGGAGTATAAATAAGATGCGCGGCCCCACGTGCGCTCTACGGAGTATAAATAAGATGCGCGGCCTCCGCGTGCCCTCTACGGAGTATAAATAAGACGCGCAGCCTCCGCGTACCCTCTACGGAGTATAAATAAGAGGTGCAGCCTCTACGTGCACTCTACGGAGTATAAATAAGACACGCGGCCACCGCGTGTACTCTATGGAGTATAAATAAGACGTGCGGTCTCCGCGTGCACTCTACGGAGTATAAATAAGACGTGTGGCCCCCGCGTGCGCTCTACGGAGTATAAATAAGATGCGCGGCCTCCGCGTGCCCTCTACGGAGTATAAATAAGACGCGCAGCCTCCGCGTGCACTCTACGGAGTATAAATAAGAGGCGCATCCTCCGCGTGCACTCTACGGAGTATAAATAAGATGCGCGGCCGCCGCGTGCACTCTACGGAGTATAAGTAAGACGTGCGGTCTCCGCGTGCACTCTACGGAGTATAAATAAGACGCACGTCTCCGCATGCACTCTATGGAGTATAAATAAGATGCACGGCCCCGGCGTGCACTCTACGGAGTATAAATAAGACGCGCGGCCCCGGCGTGCACTCTACGTGAGTATAAACAAGATGCGCGGCCTCTGCGTGCGGTCTACATGAGTATAAGCAAGACGTGCAGCCTCCGCGTGCACTCTAGAGTATAGAGAAGAAGCGCACACCACTTTGAAGGGTAAGAGACGGAGCGCTCGAGCGTCTAGTTCGGCTAGGTGCCAGCTCTGCTGCGGCCACTTCGAGGGGTAGGGGACGGAGCGCTCGAGTGTCTAGTTTGGTTAGGCGCCAGCTCCGTTGCCACCACTTTGAGGGGTAGGGGATAGAGCGCTTGAGCATCTAGTTCGGCTAGGCGCCAGCTGCGCTGCCTCCACTTCGAAGGGCAGGGGACGGAGCGCTCGAGCGTCTACTTCGGCTAGGCGCCGCTCCGCGGCCACCACTTGGAAGGGTAGTGGACGGAGCGCTCGAGTGCCTAGTTTGGTTAGGCGCCAGCCCCGCTACCACCACTTCAAAGGGTAGGGGACGGAGCGCTCGAGCGTCTAGTTCGGCTAGGCGCCAGCTCCACTGCCGCCACTTCGAGGGGTTGGGGATGGAGCGCTCGAGCGTCTAGTTCGGCTAGGTGCCAACTCCGCTGTCACCACTTTGAGGGGTAGGGGACAGAGCGCTCGAGCGTCTACTTCGGCTAGGTGCCAGCTCCGCTGCCACCACTTCGAAGGGTAGGGGACGAAGCGCCCGAGCGTTTACTTCGGCTGGCACTAGATCTGTTGCTGCCACTTTGGAAGAGTGTGGACGGAGCACTCGAGCGTTTACCTCGGCTAGGAACCGTGAGGACGGAGCGCTAAGTCCTACGACTTGGTCGCAGATAGGTGCGATCATGAAAAGCGACAGGGACACATACTCCAACCAAAGTCTTTATTGCATGCATAAAAAGAATGTCTATAGGGATAGTCGGCAATGACATTTGCGAAGAGCTAATGTTTACAAGCGCCCTCGAGTGTTTAGGGTCTCTACTCATCCAACTCTACCTTAATATACTCCTATACCGAAGTCTCACCTGCTAAAGTCCGGGCCGCCCAAAAGTTCAGCGAGTCCTCAGCCCACTCCCAATGCCGAAGACGTCGTCAAGTCAGAAGGTCAGAGACTAGCAACCAGCCCCAATTAAGTAGCTGCCCGCGGCAAAATAGTAGAAGTAATTAGAACACGGGAGCAATTCCCACTTTATTCATAAAAAGGGGGGCCATAGGGCGCCAGCTTACAAAAAAAGTGCATACATTGCAACGCACGCCTACACACTAGGACCCTGGCATTACACCTATGGGTCCGCGCCATGCTTCGGGACGGCAGCACCATCTTCATTATGTTGCGGAACTTCATCAAGCCATTGGCCAAAGTTCCCCTCGCCATGCAGGGTCCGTCGTAGCGGTACCTTTGCCGTGGCCTCCCCGATGTAGTCCCAAATTCGGTCATGGAAGGCCCGGATGGTCTGGCGGATGGCGCGCACGGCGCCCGACATCACCCCGGCTCTGGCTGGCATTTCTAGCTGGGGGTCGGCCAACTCATCAACGTGCCGGCAAACTCGATTCGATGAAGTGTCCGCAACAAGTTGTTAGGACCGAAGGTGCGAGGCGGCACATCGATGGAGAGGTCTTCGAGGGTGCCTTCCAGAGCCAGCATGGCGTCCCACGCCGCCACCGAAGCATCACCCAGAGCCCGGTCCTTTTCATCAACAAACGCGGTGACGCGGCCCTTCTCCTCCTTCAGCGCGGTAATTTGCTATAGCAGGCCATCGCGCTCCTTGGTGGCCGCACGTTATGCCTCCGCCGCGAGTGCCCGGGCATCTGAGATCGCCTTCACGCCCTCCATCACTAGGAACTAGATGCGATCGTCCTTGGTGGAGTGGGCCTCTTCGGTAGCACGTAGAGCCTCTTCGGCAGCACGCAGTTGGTATTCTAGCGTCCCCCGCTCATGGGCACGCGTTGCCTGTAGGGCTCGAGCAAGGGTGAGGGTCTGCACAGTGCAATCGTTAGCAAATTCCCAAGTGACGGCACACATCATCGAAGTCGAGCACTCACCCTCATCTCCGAGGCCTCTAGCGCGCCTTCCAGGAGCTCTGACCTACACGTCAGCAGCGTCTGGCGATCCAAGTTGGTGACCGCACTATCCGCAGCCCCTTGCCAAGCCTGCAGCATCTCCGACCAAGGGACTAAGTCCATCAAGGTCAGTTGTGTGCCCTCCGCGGTGATAATTTCGAGGGTGCCGGCTATCGATGCCACCCCCAGGACATCTCCGTCTCTCAAGGGTTGTCCACGGCCAGGGGACCGTGCCTCCACTAATAGTAAAATAGTGGTTAGAGAGCTCTAGGGAAGCCTCGCAGGATCGTACGGAGGGAGTCAAGCTTACCTTCGATGCCAACCGGCGGGGTCCGTTGGGGTGCCTCCTCGGCCTCGAAAGGAACCATGGGAACACCAATGCCGCCTGGGGCAGCTGGCTCCTCGGGCTGAGCGGCCCCTGTGTAGGAGTCAGACTCCAACATGCCCCCGATCCCGGTCGCCACAGCGAACCCCCTCTCTGGCTGCGAGGGCGATCGTGTCTAAGGCCGCTTCGCTTTCAGAGACCGGGGCGAGGACTCCTCAGCCTCGGCAACCGGCGTGGGTGAGGATGCTTTGCCTTCCTGGTTGCTGCTCCGCCCCCGCCTTAAGGTCCGAATCGGCATACTTCGCCGAGTATGAGTCGACGGCCGTCGCCCCCTCGGCTTCGGCAAGGTTGACGGGAGCGGCGGTCGCCAGGCTAGATACGGCCACGGTGTTGGTGATATGCCCTAGAGGCAACATGGAGATGTTGAATATATCACATACTATGTTTATGATACATTGCTTTGTTCCTTGAAATAGACATTATCATTATTGATCAATGAGTATGTGACTTATTCATGAGACTCTTAATGCCAAAATGTTGCTATTTCTAAATGATCCCTGATCATATATCATATGAGGAACAAATATGATTCAAAGATCAGCATATGTATTGATTGATGATCATGTCTCATGGATCATGGTATGGAGATACCAAATCAATAATATGGACATGTGTTAGTGAACATATGTTGGATAGACCCGCCATGAGACACTGCAGAGATTCCATGTGTCATTAGTTGGTCTCAAGCAGTGTTTATGTAGAATCCTTAGACTTGAGATCATCATGGTTCCCAACATGCATAGTAGCCTATTTTGGGACTACTAACCACTACTCCAGAATCGGGTAGTCATAAAAGTAGTCTTCGGGTTTGCTATGAAACATGTAGTGGGATGTGAATGATCAAGATAGAATTTGCCCCTCCTTATGGGAGAGATATCTCTGGGCCTCGATGTAATGGATTATGAAAGTGCATGGCCATGCCAATGTGATTGAGGAGTCAATCACAAGTTTATAATCCATCACGGAATCGAGAGAGTGATTGAGCTATTAAGAGGATGACACAGTCTCGCCTTGAGCTTAATCTATATCGTGAGGCAAAGGGATTCGTACATGAGAACATTACAGAGTTCAGCCGATATGATCTTTACGTATACTTTGGGGTTAATATGTCTTGCTAGAGGCGCTATTAACGGGGTGACCGGAAAGGCGTTTCGGTCGCGACCAAGTATACGTGAACCTCTGGTCGCACACTTAACGGGTTGGAACACTAATTCGAATGTGATTCGGATGTGGGCTCAATTCGGATAGAGATCCGGATAGACTCCTATTGGGCCTCGGTCCACGAGGCCCAAGTGAGGAGGTCTATATATGGAGGTGGGGCTGAGGATGGACACACGCCTGTTCCTCCCGAGCAAAACCCTAGCCGCCACCTCCCGAGCCAAACCCTAGCCGCTCGCGAGTCTTTGGTACACTCGCGATCGGCGTTCCCACCTGGACGTGTGGATACCGGTGGAGGCACCGCTCGTTGCGGCGTTGATCGGCATCAACAAACTACAGATTGGATCTGCTCGTGGTGTGGTTGATCGCGTGGAGGAGACGATCCGTCGGGACGATCGGTTACTTCCACTACTACCTCGACGCGCGTGGTTGGATCGGCTTCTCCAACTCTTCTTCGCTGCGCGCGTCTAGTGGTAACGATCTATGATCCCTCCTTAGCATGATGTCTGGTGTGCGCGGTAGAAATTTTTATTTTCTGCTTTCGTAGCCTACGCGCGTTCCTTCACACGGGGGATAGGGCCGTCCGCGCAGGAGGGCAACCCCTCCCCCTTGTCATTGCCGTCACGGTGGCGAGCCCGGCCTGAGGTTGGAGTGGCGGCGCGCACGGAATGCCCGAGCCGCGGACCTATTTATCCACCCCAACTTCACCACCTCGGTTGCGGCCACCGACCAGCAAGTGGTGTCACACCGTACATGATGAAACCCGCGGTGGCCCCCTCGACCCCGCTTGCCCGACCGGCGGGACTGCCGTGCGTACCCGCCTTGTATAGCGTCATGGGTTCACATCGTTAGGTAGAACACGATTCTACGTCTAACTTGTTTTTGCAGAGAATGATGTGAATAGTATGGCCCTATATCTTATTGGAATGTATGAGATGTATGTGATGCATGTAACATTCTGCTCATGGCTGCGTGTCATGATTATTTCAGCTATTGTTAGCTGTCTATATTGTATTTAACGACTGCGTGTCGACCTTAATGCTTGAATCTATCTTTGTAATCTTCAATTTCTAGCTATTATAGGTAGTAGCCTAGTTTTGAGGTTACAAGCTTTCAAGCATGGTGGCCTAAAGGAGTGATGTGGAGGATGGAGATCGTCTACACCTACATGGAGATGGAGATCACCATTTTTGGGCCATACTACTTGACAGATTAAATGTGTTTATCTCGTGATATTATCTATCTTATTCTTATGCAATGTTTTTGTGATATGTTGCTTTGGTAGGATAGAATCCTCATAAAATTAGGTGTTCATGCCCTTCCATATGTTGCACTAAAAGATAATGATCACCGCATGGTAGGTCTACCAAAGTAGAGTGCCGTCGGTTATCATCATTATTTGGGGTAGATGTCGAACATCTACATGCGGAAGCATTTGGTTTACTTAACAAGGTTATCAAAACAGTTTTGGACCTTGGGGCATAGGTTGGGGCAGGGCATATTGATGTCACCCAACAAGCAAGAGTCACATAGGGATGTGATTAGCAAGGTGTTGCTTACCCATGTCACTAGTTTTCTAGCCGTGATGCCAAAGCTCACTAGGAATTAGTGAAATGAGGATCTTGACCCACTATGTAACTTAGAGGAGTTTTGTTGCAAAACACATAGTGGGAGTCTTTTGTTAAATAGTTTAATAAAAGATGAACATAAACATAGTGCTAAACTTTGCATATTCTTTGTTGTAGATCATGTCAACTAATGCCGCATCCAGTTCTTTTAATTTGCGATCTATTCTTGAGAAAGAAAAACTCAATGGAACGAACTTTATGGATTGGTATCGCAACTTGAGAATTGTTCTCAAGCAAGAGCGCAAGGAGTATGTCCTTGAGTCTCCTTATCCCGATGACTTGCCCGATAATGCTCTCGCGCTGCACGGAGAGCTTATGAGAAGCAAACGAATGATTGCCTTGATGTGAGTTGTCTCATGCTAGGCACAATGTCCTCTGAGCTTGAAGCAATATGAGAACACAGATGCCTACAATATCATTGTGGGGTTGCGTGGTATGTTTGAGAACCAAGCAAGGGTTGAGAGGTTCAACACTTCAAAGTCCTTGTTTGCGTGCGAGGCTTGCGAAGGAATCCCGTCGACCCTCATGTGATTAAGATGATTGGCTACATTGAGAGTCCGGAAAAGCTTGGTTTCCCCTTAGCCAAGAGTTGGCTACGATGTGATTCTCCGATCGCTTCCCGAGCTTTGAGCCATTCATACTGAACTATCACATGAACAACATGGATAAGACCTTGGCGAGTTGCATGGGATGCTAAAAGCTGCGAGAAAGCATTAAGAAAAGCAGCAATCATGTGATGATGATGCAGAAAGGCAAGGGCAAGCCCAATGTCAAGAAAGGTGCGGTCAAAGAAAGTTAGCTCCGATGAGATCGCGAGCAGTTCTAAGGCCAAGCAAGTCAAGAAGGGCGCTGCTCCTAATGCAGATTGTTACTACTCGTAAGCAATCAGGTCATTGGAAAAGGCGCCCAAAGTACTTGGAGGATCTTGAGAAGAAGAAGGAAGTACGACTTCCTCTCCGGTATAAATGTTATAGAGATCAATCTTGCTACTTCATCCACCGATTCTTGGGTATTTGATACCGGATCGGTTGCTCACCTTTGCAAATCGTTGTAGGGGCTAAGAAGAAGTAGAAGTTTGAGGAGGAGCGAAGTGGATCTTCGCGTTGGCAATGGAGCAAAAGTTGCTGCGGTGCATTGTTGGCACCATGCCATTGTCTTTACCTTGAGGATTAGTTTTGGAATTGAATAATTGTTATTGTGTTCCATCTCTTTCCAAGAACATTATTTCGCTTCATGTTTGCAAGCGAGAAGGTTATGACTTTAGATCTGTGAACAATGGTTGTTCTCTTTATTTCAAAGATATGTTCTATTGTCATACTCCATTGGTGAATGGGTTATATGTTCTTACTCTTGAAGAGTCACCGGTCTATAACATTAATGCAAAGAGGCAACGTTCGAATGATTTGAATCCCACGTTTACTTGGCACTGTCGCTTAGGTCACATAAATGGGAAACGCATGGAGAAGCTCCATAGAGATGGTATTCTGCACTCATTTGATTTTGAATCATTTGAGACATGCGAATCTTGTTTACTTGGCAAGATGACAAAGGCACCTTTGACCGGTCAAGGTAAACGGGCAAATGACTTATTGGCACTCGTACATTCTGATGTATGTGGACCAATGAGCTCAATAGCCGAGGGGTTTTCAGATACTTCATAACTTTTATCGATGACTTTAGTAGATATGGGTATATCTACGATGAAGCATAAGTCTGAATCCTTTGAAAAGTTCAAAGAATTCCAAAATGAAGTGCAAAATCATTTAGGCAAGACAATCAAGTTTCTACGATCGATCGTGGAGGCGAGTATTTGAGCCATGAGTTTGGCAATCATCGAAGGATTGTGGAATTGTTCCACAATTGACTCCGCCAGAACACCTCAATGGAATGGGGTATCTGAACGGAGAAATTGCACCTTATTAGATATGGTGCGCTCCATGATGAGCCAAAGTGATCTTCCGTTGTCTTTTTGGGGTGCGCTCTTGAAACGACCGCTTTCACACTAAAGCGTGGTTCCATCAAAATCAGTAGAAAAGACACCATATGAGATGTGGACGGGACAACGCCCTAGCTTGTCTTTTCTTAAGATTTGGGGATGTGAGGCTTATGTAAAACGTTTACAATCTGATAAGCTCAGTCCTAAATCGATAAATGCTTCTTTATCGGGTATCCTAAGGAAACAAAAGGATATTACTTCTATAATCAAGGAGAAGGCAAAGTGTTTGTCGCTTGGCATGGTGTCTTCTTAGAGAAAGAGTTTCTCTCAAGAAGGGATAGTGGGAGCACGGTGCAACTTGAAGAAATTCGAGAAACACCAAAACGTTTTAGCTCCTCTGAACCACAACGGGATGAACAAAGCGTTGAAGAACTGTTGTGGACACACCGCACCACGAGGTCGAGAGGTCATGTCGTGCACTGAGAGGTACATGTTCTTGACTACTCAACAACGGGACATATTGTTGTTAGACAACGATGAGCCTAAGACCTATGAAGAAGCGATGGTGGGACGGACTCGAGAAATGGCTTGAAGCCATGAGATCCAAATTGAATCCATGCACGATAATCAAGTTTGGAACTTGGTTGATCCACTGATGGTGTTAAAACCATTGAGTGCAAATGGATTTTCAAGAAAAGATAGACATAGATGGAAATGTTCACATCTATAAAGCGCGATTGGTGGCCAAAGGTTTCAAACAAATTCAAGGTGTTGATTATGATGAAACTTTTCGCCCGTCGCAATGCTAAAGTCTATTCGGATCATTCTAGCGATTGCTGCATATTTCGACTATGAAATATGGCAAATGGATGTCAAAACAGCTTTCCTTAATGGAAATCTGAGTGAGGATGTGTACATGACACAGCCCACGGGTTTTGTCGATCCGCAATCACCGAAAGATATGCAAGCTGCAAAGATCCATTTATGGATTAAGCGGGCATCTCGGAGTTGGAACATTCGTTTTGATGAAGTAATCAAAGGGTTTGGTTTCATCAAGAACGAAGAAGAGCCTTGTGTTTACAAAAGGCTAGTGGGAGCGCACTCGTGTTTACGGTCTTATATGTGGATGACATATTACCGATCGGAAATGACATTCCTATGCTCGAATCTGTTAAGTCTTCATTGAAAAATAGTTTCTCCATGAAAGACTTAGGAGGCGGCATATATTCTGGGCATCAAGATCTATAGGGATAGATCAAGAAGGCTAATTGGATTAAGCCAAGATCGTACATTGACAAGGTGTTGAAAAGGTTCAACATGCAGGATTCCAAGAAAGGCTTCCTACCTATGTCACATGGTATAAATCTTAGCAAGAGTCGGTGTCCTAGTACACACGATGAGCGGGACAAAATGAATGCGATTCCATATGCTTGGCTATGGGATCCATTATGTATGCCATGCTTTGTACACGTCCGGATGTCTCGTATGCTTTAAGTGCTACAAGTAGATACCATCAGATCGGTGAAAGTCACTAGATTGCGTAAAGAACATCTTGAAGTACTTGAGAAGAACTAAAGATGTGTTCCTCGTCTATGGGGTGAGGAAGAGCTCGTTGTAAATGGTTACACCGATGCTAGCTTCCAAACCGACAAAGATGATTTTAGATCGCAATCTGGATTTGTGTTACTGCTGAATGGCGGTGCGGTGAGTGGAAGAGTTCCAAGGAGACGGTTGCTGATTCTACAATGAAGCCGAGTACATAGCAGCACGGAAGGCTGCTAAAGAGGCTGTTTGGATCAAGAAATTTGTTTCGAGCTTGGTGTGGTGGCTAGTGCCTCCAGCCCAATGGACCTCTCTTGTGACAATAGTGGGGCCATTGCGCAAGCCAAGGAGCCTAGATCGCACCAAAAGTCCAAGCACATTCTCGGCGATTTCATCTCATCCGCGAGATTGTGGAGAGAGGCGATGTGAAGATATGCAAAGTACAAACGGATTTGAACATTGCAGATCCGTTGACAAAGCCGCTTCCCACCAAAGCATGAGGCTCACACTAGGGCAATGGGTATTAGATACCTACATGGTTGACTCTAGTGCAAGTGGGAGATCATTGGTGATATGCCCTAGAGGCAACATGGAGATGTTGAATATATCACATACTATGTTTATGATACATTGCTTTGTTCCTTGAAATAGACATTATCATTATTGATCAATGAGTATGTGACTTATTCATGAGACTCTTAATGCCAAAATGTTGCTATTTCTAAATGATCCCTGATCATATATCATATGAGGAACAAATATGATTCAAAGATCAGCATATGTATTGATTGATGATCATGTCTCATGGATCATGGTATGGAGATACCAAATCAATAATATGGACATGTGTTAGTGAACATATGTTGGATAGACCCGCCATGAGACACTGCAGAGATTCCATGTGTCATTAGTTGGTCTCAAGCAGTGTTTATGTAGAATCCTTAGACTTGAGATCATCATGGTTCCCAACATGCGTAGTAGCCTATTTTGGGACTACTAACCACTACTCCGTAACTGGGTAGTCATAAAAGTAGTCTTCGGGTTTGCTATGAAACATGTAGTGGGATGTGAAAGATCAAGATAGAATTTGCCCCTCCTTATGGGAGAGATATCTCCGATCCCCTCGATGTAATGGATTATGAAAGTGCATGGCCATGCCAATGTGATTGAGGAGTCAATCACAAGTTTATAATCCATCACGGAATCGAGAGAGTGATTGAGCTATTAAGAGGATGACACAGGTCTCGCCTTGAGCTTAATCTATATCGTGAGGCAAAGGGATTCGTACATGAGAACATTACAGGTTCAGCCGATATGATCTTTACGTATACTTTGGGGTTAATATGTCTTGCTAGAGGCCGCTATTAATGTGGTGACCGGAAGGCGTTTCCGGTCGCGACCAAGTATACGTGAACCTGTGGTCGCACACTTAACGGGTTGGAACACTAATTCGAATGTGATTCGGATGTGGGCTCAATTCGGATAGAGATCGGATAGACTCCTATTGGGCCTCGGTCCACGAGGCCCAAGTGAGGAGGTCTATATATATGGAGGTGGGGTGAGGATGGACACACGCTTCTGTTCCCCGAGCAAAACCCTAGCCGCCACCTCCCGAGCCAAACCCTAGCGCTCGCGCGTCTTTGGTACACTCGCGATCGGCGTTCCAGCCCGGGCGTGTGGATACGGTGGAGGCGCTGCTCGTTGCGGCGTTGATCGGCATCAACAAACTACAGATTGGATCTGCTCGTGGTGTGGTTGATCGCGTGGAGGAGACGATCTGTTCGGGACGATCGGCTACTTCCACTACTACCTCGACGCGCGTGGTTGGATCGGCTTCTCCAACTCTTCTTCCGCTGCGCTGCGCGTCTAGTGGTAACGATCTATGATCCCTCCTTAGCATGATGTCCTGGTGTGCGCGGTAGAAATTTTTATTTTCTGCTTTTGTAGCCTACGCGCGTTCCTTCACACGGGGGATAGGGCCGTCCGCGCAGGAGGGCAACCCCTCCCCCTTGTCATTGCCGTCACGGTGGCGAGCCCGGCCTGAGGTTGGAGTGGCGCGCTTCGGCACGGGAATGCCCAGAGCTTCGCAGACCCTATTTATCCACCCCAACTTCACCACCTCGGTTGCGGCCACTGACCAGCAAGTGGTGTCACACCGTACATGATGAACTCCTTGGCGAGGTCATGCATATTGAATCGGAGGGTGATCCCACAAGCCTCCGCGCTCTCCATTTGTCCTCGTCGTCGATCGTCACGCTTGGTGAGGTTTTGAACGACATTGGCCAGCCTGTGCATGTGAGGCTGCTGCCGCTCGCCACACGGTGGTAGAACCACCAACATTGGCAGGGAAGGTCTTCACGCATTGGGGGCCACAGAACGAAGTTGACGCTGCCGAAGTTGGAGAACGCCCCTCCTTCTAGCTTCTTTGGCTGGCATCGCGCGTCGTGGAGGAACACGAACAGCGAAGCGCTAGGCCAGCACGCCTCTGTCTGCAGTGCCCAACTGTAAATAGCCAGGTGGGCTATTGCGTTCGGGGTCACCTACGCCAGCTCCAGACCGATCTCCTTCGACTTCTCCGGGTGCGGTTCTGTCTTGTCGCTGGCGGGCAGGCGCACCTCGCAGCGGCCCGTTTCCTCCGTCGCGAGGGTCTGGCCCAGGACGCGGGGGCATGGACCCTCCACCTTCTCCTCCGCTACCCACCGTACTCGCGCCCTACTAGCGTGTACTCCACCTCGGTCGACGATGATCTGCGTCGTTCGAGCGAGGCGCTACCGCTGGCCCGGTGAACACATTCTTCGCCATGAACCATTGTCTCCGGGAGCCAAACGGCGAGAAGTACGACGCCTGTGGCGAATAGCGAAGGAGGCGACAACACAGTGTGCAAGTCAAAGAGAGCAAGGGAATAGGAGGCAAGTGAAGAAGAATGCCGGCGTGATGCCAAAGGGGTATATAAAGCCCTTCCACCTCCCACACCGCCGGTAAGCACAACCGGCGAAAGCCGAACCGCTCACCTCCCCCACGATCGGGAAGTGCAACCGGCGGGAGCCCAACCGTCCGCCTCCCCATGATCGGGAAGTGCAACCGGCGGGAGCCCAATCGTCCACCTCCCCACGATCGAGAAGCACGACTGGTGGAGGCCGAAGACACGCAGTCGCCCGGTCGCCTGACAGCACACGACACGCCAATCACATCTTGCTACGTGGCCCGCTCTCTCGGGAAAGAACGCACGGCGCAGTCGTGCGACCGCCTGACAGCGTACGACGCGCCAATCACGTGCCTCCACGCGTCCCACATTCTCGGGAAGGGACGTGTCACCGCGGTCGTGTGAACACTTGATAGCGCTCGATGCGCCAATCACGTGTAGCCACACATCCTACCCCACCAGGAAAAAGCGCATGGCTGCAGTCGGGCGACCACTAACACCGCAAGATGCGCCGGTCGTGTACCACCACGTCGTATAGTTCCCGCTACATGCTGGGCATCATTAAAGCACCGTCACTGAGCCACGAGCCACCTGGCTGTGCTTCGACTTCGAGCCCGCATGACAACTCTGGAGCCCACTTCGACTCCATGTCTGAGGGTTGAGTCGGCCCTCTGATTCGACCTCGTATATGAGGAACGACTCCATGTCCCACTTCGCCTGCATGTCCGCTGAGCGAAGTCGGATGCAGACTCGGCTTTGTCTTGATGGACCTTCTCCAACAGGAGGCAAGTGAAGGAGAACGCCGGTGCGACGCCAAAGGAGTATATAAAGCCTCCTCGCTCCCCACGATCGGGAAGCGCGACCACTAACCTACGATAAGTTTTGACCGAAACCAAAAACAGACCTCCTTTAGTTCATCAACATTCTCTGATCGCGTCGATTGGCGCTAATCCTGCTATAAAACAGTTCTTTCAGAGAATGCAGATGAACCGAGGCAGGCCTATTTTTGAGAACAAATCATCCCAGCCACACCCGGCTAGGCGCCAGCTCCGCTGTCGCCACTTCGATGGGTAGGGGGCGGAGCGCTCTAGCGTCTACTTCGGCTAGGCGACAGCTCCGCTGCCACCACTTCGAAGGTTAGGGGACGGAGCGCCCGAGCAGAAGGTGACAAAGCGAATAGCCAAGGGTGCGAAAGGATGATGCTGCGGTGGAAGCGGCGTATATATACCCATCTCCCTCCAGCCGGGAAGTGCAACCGACGGTAGCGCCAACCGGCGGGAGGTGAAGTGTCGCCGTGGAGTGTGTGCACGACACCTTACACCTCACGACATGCCAATCATATCCTGCCACGCGTCTGCTCCCTCGGGAACGAATGCACAACCGCAGTTGTGCGGCCGCATGATATGGACCACCTTCCATCACGCACTAGTAGTCGGCGCGATTCTCGGGGCTATTAATGCATTGTCCGTAGGCCACTGGCCAGTCACTCCGACTTCGACGTCGACTCCACCTCCGCAGAACAACTTCGACTTACCATCGGGAGTGCGCATCCACGGAAGCCCAAGCCGCCAGGTTGCTTGTGCGCACACCGCCTGACAGCCCACGACCCGCCAATCGTGTCCTGCCATGCATCCTCCCTCTTGGGAAGGAACGCACGACCATGGCCGTGTGACCGCCTAACACCTCAGAGTCGGTGTGATCCTCGGTGCCATTAAGACATCGTCTTCAGGCTGCGAGCCATCGGGCCGTACGTCGACTTCGTGTCTACAGGACAACATCGGAAATCACTTTAGCAACATGTCCGCTTCGGACTCATCTCTACGGGACAAGCCCGCCCTCGGCTCCGACCTCACGCACGTGGGGTGGACCTACCCCGCGCTTCGACAACATGTCCGCAAGATGAGCCCGACCTCGCCTCGGCTTTGACTTGGCGAGGCAGCTCCGCCAGCAACTTCGACTCCGTGGCTGAAGGACTTCGCGACCGGAGATGATTTTGGCAGCCAGTTCGACTCCGTATCCTTGGTGCGAAGCTGGGCTGCGCCGACAAATGCATTTTTGCTCAAGATCATAGAAGGTCACAGGCCGCAGGGACGGAGGGGGCCAAATGGCTCAGCAACATGGTTTCGGCCCGTGAAGCCCTTCACCATAAGAGGCTCCTGTTGTAGGGGTGGCCCCCACCTAAGCCCAGCCAGCCTGTTAGAAGGTTGTAAAGCCCAAAATGGATATGTATAATGACATAAATGCCCTTAAGAGGGATATTTAGGTATAAGAACATAATTGTAAAATACTCCCCATGTGAATATATATATAAAGCCATCCAGGCCATGGGGAAGCCCCCAAGCATTGTTCACCTAACATCTCCACTACCACTCTATATTGTTTGGTCTGTAACCACAACAGGTCCATTGACGAGTCCTTCTCGACCATGCCTCACGACCACGGTTGCTTCGACCACAGTGCATTCAACCACAGTTCCTTCGACCGCTTCACTGACCACGGCTTGACGACCAGCATCTTTGGTAGTACCTCTCAGACGGACGGTACTGTAGCATACGAGTACCGACCGTCGACCACAATGCAGCTCGACTTACATATGCGACTTCTACAACTGCTGTGCTACGGCCACTGTAGTATGACGACTGCTGTAGTACTCCTCCGAGTACCGACTGTATCGACTTACGACTATGACCACTACGCAATTCAACTTACGACTATGACCAGTGCGCAGTTCAACTTACGACTGTGACCACACAGTAGTCAACACACGAGTACGACCACACAGTACTCAAGACAAGCGCATGTCGCCGCGCGTAGGGTCCGTGCGAGCCGCTGCCTTCTTCACCTGTTGCAAGCGTGTGGAGACTAGAGCCAGCACCAACCGAGCCAGCTCCATGTGCGTGTGGCGTCTTCCCGAGCCAGCAGCTTGCTCATCGTGCGCGTGGGGCCCGCAGCCTTCAACTACAGCACCCACAGCATGGGCGTGGCACCTGCGGCCTAGACTGGAGCCGATCTACGTGCCGCACCTCCCGCACTTGCTGGCGTCAACTGTCGGATTTTTTAGTCCTTTGCTTTGACGTCCTATGATGTGCCCTGCCTCTTGGACGTGATTGTGATTTCTGCAGCATGCATGCCGCTCGAGCTAGTAGCGTGCGAGCCGCGTGTGCCTGCTGAGCCGCTGCCTCGTGCATGCACTGCTTGAGCCTTGTGCGTGAGGCATGCCTGCATGCGTGTGGGTTTCTGTGTGCACATCTTCTATACTCTGGTCTTTCCTTCCTGGTTTATAAGTTTTTGAAAAAATTTTATACAACCAATTCAAAAATCTCTTTATCTTTATCATTAGATCATTGTGTTTGTCATACACTACAAGAAACTTGTTAATCCATAACGGATTCTCGGTGACGGATCTAGAGACTATCACTGACAGACACAATCCGTGACGATAATTTTTTTCCGTCATGGATGTGCACCAGTGGATATTCCCGGCCCGCTAACTCGTGACGGTTTTATCGGGACCGTCATGGTGTATGATTTTAAATTCGTCATACTCTAGTTAGCCCAAAACAATAGGCCCGCTATCATGATTGCAAAAAGAATCAAACCCAAAAGCCGACTTGTTAAATTATTTGAACCAAATAATTTTATTACTTTGTTGCATGTATATGGTACATATGGTAAAACTAAAAATATTCTGCATATATATGGTGCGGAAGGGAAAAAATGCTTGGGAACGCATATATTGTGCAGAAGGGAAAAATTCTTTGGAACAAAAAAATTCTGCAGCACACGGGATTTGAATCCAGCACCTGGTGCAGACCAACAAAATGTCTTACCACTGAGCTACTGGTTCTATGTGACTAAATGTGCTATTGAGTACTTTTATTTACAGTTTTGCTATTGCACAGGCGACTGAAATTTTGTTATGTTTCAGTCACCTGAAATTGCACTCTTAATGAACTAAAATTGCAGCCCCCCTCCAAAACAAACAACTGCAACTTTAGATGATTCAGGTGATTCAAAGTGCAACTTTAGGTGACTGAAAGATAAAAAAATTTCAGTCGCCTGTGCAATAGTCTATCCCTTTTATTTATTTTCGGCTCGTGTTTTTTGCGAATGGTGTGTGCGTGTGCCGTAGCTACTACTGATCCACGTTGGCCCATCTGTCAAGACAAATGTTTAAATGGTAAAAATAGAAAAAGTTGCGCCAACTGGAGATCGAACCCAGCACCTGCAGGTTGAAAACAACCAGACTTACCACTACGCTAGTCGTTCAGTTGTGTCCGAGTAGTATTCTTTATTTCTTTTGTTCTGTATATGCACGAGTATGTTTCCTGAATCCACTCCTCGCTTCGAACACAGGGAAAGACTTGGAGTCTTCGACACCGCCGCCGACAGCGAGGTTAGGCAGGAACCGCGTTGCCGCTGCCCACCATTGCCGCGTCGTCCAGCAAAGCGGATCCGGATCCCCTGCCGTCAACGTCAGTGACGTTGGGTCATTGACGCGTGGGGCCCACGAGCCGTGGGGCCCATGCGTCAGTGACCCAATGCACTGACGTTGACGGCAGGCGAGACCCATCCCAGCAAAGCTGCCCTCCAACACCATCCTGTAGCCGCCCTCCAATGCTGTCCAACGCCGCCCAGCAAAGCCGCCCTCCAACGCCATCCTGCAGCACCGCCGCCCTTCATTGCCGCACCAACGAGAGATGCCGAGTACGGCCATGCGTCCACCTGGTGACAGATCCAACTGTTGAGCGGACTCCTACAGCCTCGAGCACGCTTAAAATCGTCAATCGCTGAGCACCTGCCTCCTGCCCGAGGAGATCCCCATCTGCCTCACCTGAACACCTGCCGACAGCCAAGGTATATCTCTTCTATTTTTTTTGTTGATTTTGTTGGATGTAGCGTTTGAATTGGTACAGTTTGCTCATTGTGGTTTATCTGCAATGTTTGATTAGATGGATAGAAGTTGGGTGCATAGCAGACTATTTTCCCCTGAATACATGATGGTGTCAAAGAATTTATGAGTTTCATTCAAGGGAAATTCAATGAGAATGTTGAAATTCTATGCCCCTGTAGCAGATGCCTTAATCAGAAGTACCTAAGACAAGCTGTTGTGAAGAAGCACATACTGATGAATGGCATGGAAACTACTTATACTCGGTGGATTCATCATGGAGAAAGCTTCGATGTCAATGTTATTGAGCATCCTATTAATATGCATGACAATGATGATGGTTCCACACATGGGGTAGGTGTGACAGAGGATGACAACTATGGCGATCGTTTGGAAGGAATTTTAGGAGACCTACAGACTGCAGTGGCACAAGCAAGACCGGATGTAGAAAATCAAGTTGGTGCTAAAGAACCTCGTGATAAAGAGTCATTTTTTAAAATTGTCATGAGAGAGGCAAAGCGTCAACTTTATCCCAACTGTACCAAATTTTCAAGGTTCTCATTTGTGGTAAGGCTTCTTCATATGAAGTCATTATATAGGATCAGCAATTCTGCTTTTTCTGCACACATGAAGCTATTGGCTGAAGCTTTCCCAGAATTTAATACACTCCCAAAATCATATGATGAAGCAAAGAGTCTTCTAAAGGAACTAGGTCTTGGATATGAATCAATACATGTGTGCTACAATAATTGTGTGCTGTTCATAGGGCTGGAAACGAGCCGAGCCGAGCCGGCTCGAGCCAGGCTTGGCCGAGCTCAGTCAAAGATGCGGCTCAGCTCGGCTCGGCTCGTTTTGGAAACGAGCTACGCGGGAGGCTTGGCTCGGCTTGACTGCAGGCTCGAGCCAGCTCGCGAGCCCGACCGAGCTGCGCTGCCGAACGAGCCAAAATGGCTCGAAGAGGCCCGAACGAGCCATTTTGGCTCGCCCCTCGCAGAAACCCATCAGGCCATCACAGACACAGATTCACAGAGCAGGAGCATCACAACAGAAATAAATATCATAGCAGACTCAGAGAGCAGCACAGTAGAAATAAATATCATACAGCCTGTATTTCAGATTTAATACTAATAGCATATCAGCAGCAGCACAGCAGATTTAATAGTGCATTTCAGATGTAATACTAATAGCATATCAGATTTAATAGCATATCCAAAAGTCCAGCCAACACAACAGCAGTTCACATAAGCCAAATGTCCAGCATAACACATAAGCCAATACACACATCAGAGCAATTCACAGCAGACAGCAGTTCAAGCCATCACAAGTTCACAACAGCAGGGAGCAGCAGCAGTTAAAGCCAATTCTTGCAGCAATTTCTCCAGCAGTAGCAGTCTGCAGCAGCCATCACAACAGCAGGTGCACAGGAAGAGCCATTTCATGATTCACTTGATCTTCCCTCTCAAAGTGTACAGTTGTTCATGATCAGTACACGGATAAATTGAAACAGAACAAGGGGATAACAACAATGCTTAACAGGACAATGCTTCAACCGAGACTACAATGCAACAGTGTTAAATGACTCTTGTACTGCTGAAAAGAAAAGGCTGATGCCTGTTCAAGACTAGTAAATGACACATGTACAGGACCATTTGCTTCTGTAGTTACTGGTTCAGTGCCTGATTTTATCATTTTAAGAGGTACAGAAACATGAAACTATTATTTTGTTGACTCTATCTAATTCTAAAATAGAGGTAGATGTTAACTGCTGACAAGCTACAAATCAGTACATTATAATATTCTGCATTAATTACCTAATCCTTAATTTGGGCAACCAAAAATTGGATGCCAGCAGTAGCACTTCTGTACAGTAGCAGAAAGAAAAGAATGAAAATAAAATTTGTGGAAGCATTACCAGAAACTAGCTGCTCTCTACGACGCTTTTAGGAAATGGAATGGTTTGAACATCATCCTCTTCGTCTTCTTCCTGAAAAGATATATAATATTGGAGTTAACATAAGCAAAAATAAAATAGACAAATATTGTATTACAAATGAACGTACCACAACTATAGGAGATCTCATATCAACATGTGCACCTCTGATCCAGCTAGAGGCACATACCAAATGTTGAACCATAGCCGGACGTAAAGAACTCCTATAGTCATCTAGTACTCTACCACCAGCACTAAATGTTGATTCTGAAGATACACTGGTAGCTGGTATAGTCAAAAAATTCTTGGCCATATTCGACACAACTGGAAATCTATGTGCATTCAAATTCCACCACGCGAGCAATTTAAAGTCCTTGTTATCTAAACTCTCATTTATTTCATCTAAGTAGATGAGTAACTCAGACTTTGAAGGCTCGGTAGAAGTGGAACGCAAGAATGACTGAAACTGAGATGAGACTGATGATAATGAGCTGCTTGTACCAATAGCTGAAGAGGAGGTTGCTTCACCTCTATTGCCCATTCTGTTGTGCCGATGATCCATCTCATACTGGGAATACAAATCCTCCAATTCCCTCTTTACATCATCAGGCTCTTTTGCAGCTTTTGAGGGTTCATACATTTGATTAAAGCACCAACTAATGAATCTCATTTTAAACCTGGGATCAAGAATAGTAGCAAGGACCATGACATTGTTCTTTTCTTCCCAATACTTGTCAAATTTATCCAACATTGCAGTAGCCATTTGCTTCAAATACTCATCTCCAGAAGTAATTGCAGCTCTTAATGCAATCTTGACATTAACTATATGAGGATAAAAAATATTTGCCGTTGGATAAGTTGATCTAGAAAATGCAGTAGTCACTTCAGATAAAGACTGCAATATTGGTGCAATTTTTTCATAAAATAACCATTCTTCGCCCGATGGTTGCCATTGATAATTTGCATCCGTATCAGCATAACACACTAAAGCATCCTTATAAGCAATACATACTGACAACATTTTGTATGTAGAACTCCATCGTGTAGACACATCCAGGCTCAATCCAGGGCCAATTTGCAAAGCAAGCGATGAGCAGATTTGTAAAAATTTGTGCATACGAGATGGAGACTTCTTTATATACTTTACTGTTTCCCTGAGCTTGCTAATCAAAGGTTCTAATGGTTGTAGTCCATCATTAACAACCAAATTGACTATATGAGCACAACATCGAACATGAAAATACTTGGCAATGAACCGAGCTGATCCTCTAGCAAACAAACTTGGCCATTAAACTACGTCATGCAGAGATTCGAGGAAGCATTATCAAGAGTAAGTGTGATGATCTTATCCTCTATCTTCCATTCAACAACGCAATCCCAAATAGCCTGAGCTATGACAACCCCAGTGTGTGGAGGATCCAACTCAATAAAGTTCAGCACACGACATTGCATAACCCAATTTTTATCTATATAATGTGCCACCAAACTCATATAGCAAATGTTTTGGTTTGAGGTCCACAAATCACAAGTCAAACTAATATGTGACACACTTCTGAGACTTTTTCTAAGAACTTCTCTCTCTGATTCATAAATCTTGACGCATTCATTTCTTATTGTCTTTCGACCAATGAACTGATATAATGGATTTAAATATCTCATCAAAACATTAAACCAACTATGCGCGACCATCCTAAAGGGATACTCATGGACAATGATCATCTTAGCAATAATTCAACGAGTTTCATCTTGATCATATTCCCTAGTAGAAACAAATGGTAAACCAGTCTCACCTCCCGTGGCAGGACCGAAGTTCAAGTTCGCTTGAGCTTTCATCTTTGCGACCTTGTTCACATATGGCGTGCACTTCGGTATATGCCTCATGAGATGTGAAGTTGCACCCCCTTGTTTGTAAGACATGAGCTTGTAGCAGAACCTACATTTTGCCTTTATATCAACCTCTCCTTTCTTTGTCTTCGATGGAACATTCACCACCTTGAAGATCTTCCAAACTTCTGATCTCCGTTTCTGTTTACCAGTTGCCATTGCAGATCTTTTCCTCCTTTTTGCCTCCCTCTTCTGAGACACTGTACCCTCTTCTGTCAATGCCACATCGGCTTCTTCAGCACCATTTGAACTTGACGAGTCCACATCCACATCATCCATGTCCTCACCACCATGAACATCACCACCCAAAGCCTCCCAATCCACATCCTCACTCGACGACTTCAATAAAACATTGTACAATTCAAAAACACAATTTCATAACAATAACATATACAACATATGTATGGAATAACAATTGCATAACAATAACATATACAATTTCAGAATAAATATTACAATTTCAGATTGAGCAGATTTGTAAAAATTTGTAACATATACAACATATGTATGGAATAACAATTGCATAACAATAACATATACAATTTCAGAATAAATATTACAATTTCAGATTAAATAGAGGCACATTCATATTAAAGTTTGAAATAGATACAAGTAAATCAATGTGGGTAGATCTCTGTTACAATGGATATTACAATTTCTAGATGATGCCTGTATATTGAACATGAAGCAGATAAAAAAACTTTAATTCAAATGGGAAATGGATCCTCTGCATTTCATAACTAATGGGCATGCATTGTCACTAATGGGCATCACAGCACAAATTGAAGGCATAAAGAGGATTACCCTAATCCTAACCCTAACCCTAACCCTAATCCTCACTGTAACTGGTACTCACCGATGCTGCTGGCTCGGCGAGGTCAGGAGGCGGTGCAGCTCGTGCAGGCTCGGCCCCCATTGCCGACGGGGAGGCCCCGACGGCGGCCGGCTTCTTCCCTCGACCTCGAGCACGGGATTCCAGGCTCCGTTCGTGGCCCATTCGCGTCGGTTGGAGGAGCCCGCGTTGTGGATCGGGATTAGGGAAGAACACCGCCGAGGCGCCGACTGGGGACTGGCCGAAGGGGATTCGGGGATGGACGGCGAGTGGCGGCCGACCGCGTGGGGAAGGAAGGGGAGGGGGAGGGGATCCGAGAAGGACGGCGGGCGGCGGGCGGCGGGCGAGCGCGTGGGGAAGGAAGGGGAGGGGATCCGGGAAGGATAGCGGGCGCCGGCCACCGGCCGGGAGGGGGTCGGGGACGGACGCCGGCTGGCGGCTGCGGAAGTGGGGAATCGTATCGGGGGCTCGGGGCGGAGTGCGGACTGCGGAGCGGAGTGCCGCCCGACGGGTTAGGGTTAGGGGCGGAGTCCGACCGAGCGAGACTGCGGTGCGGAGTGCCGACTGCGGTCTGCGGAGTCCGACCGAGCTCGAACGAGCTCGCGAGCGGCTCGGGCTCGGCTCATTTTTCTCACGAGCTACAAACTGCGCTCGGCTTGGCTTGAATCCTTACGAGCCCGAGCCGAGCCGGCTCGAGCTCGTTACAAGCCGAGCCGGCTCGCAAGCCTCAAGCCAAATTTCCACCCCTAGCTGTTCAGAAAGGAATATGCCAAGCATGACAATTGCCCGGTTTGTGGTCTCTCGAGATGGAAAGACGCAGAAAGAAAGAAGATTCCACAAAAAGTGTTGCGGCATTTTCCATTGGCACCTAGGCTAAAGAGGATGTTTTCGACCAAAGAAGCATCAGAAGCGGCACAATGGCACAAGTTAAAGCGGCAGCCCATTGAGAAGAATATGAGCCACCCAGCTGATGGTGAGGCATGGCAAGATTTCGACCGTGAATATCCAGATTTTGCAAAGGATGCAAGAAACCTTAGGCTTGGCCTAGCTACTGATGGGTTCAATCCTTTTTCAGAAAAGAACACAAAATATAGCATGTGGCCTGTGCTTGTTGTGCCATACAACCTAGCTCCGTGGGAATGCATGGAGGAGTCAAACTTTATGATGGCTTTGCTTATTCCAGGTCCGAAATCACCCGGGAAGGACTTTGATGTATTTTTAGAGCCTCTTGTAGAGGATTTACTTGAGCTTTGGACAGGTGTCAATACTTATGATGCTATTACTGGCAAATCATTTACACTTCGTGCTGCAGTTTTGTGGTGCATCCATGATTACCCAGCTTTGAGCACTCTTTCAAGGCGTACCACAAAGGGCTATTTTGCATGTCTCCATTGTGACAAGCATCCTCTTTCATATGGCCTAAGGAGCAAAATTGGTTATTTTGGGCACTTCCGTTTCCTTCCAAAGGAACATCCTTTGAGGAGAAACAATGAGTTTGCCGGGCTTCACGAAAGCAATGATCCACGAGTAAATTTGCATGCGGAAGAGCTGCTGGCTGAATTGGAGAGAGTTAAAGACGTTAGACACAGGAAGCCACAAGGAGGCGGAAAAGGAAGCGTTCCAACTCGAAGGGGGTCATGTGGAAATTTGGAGCCGGATGGTTAGTTTTTGGAAGTTACCATATTGGAAAAAGTTGAAGGTGAGACATAATCTTGATGTGATGCACATTGAGAAAAACATATGTGAGAACCTAATTGGGACAATTCTCAATATAAAGGGCAAGACAAAAGACACAGTTAAAGCTAGGCTAGATTTGAAAGATTAGGAATTAAAAAGGAGCTGCAATTTAGAGAGTATGGAGATTCATGTGAGATGCCTCATGGTAGATATACCTTGTCCACTGAACAGAAGAAGGCTTTTTGTGGTTTTTTACGGGAGGTCAAGTTTCCAGATGGATTTGCTTCCAACATCTCAAGATGTTTAAATGCTGAGGGAACAACGGTACAAGGGCTAAAAACACATGATTGTCACATTCTCTTGCAAAGAATTTTGCCAGCTACCATGAGAGGATTTCTAGACAGGGATATTTATGAAGCAATAGCTGAGTTAGGGAAGTTTTTTAGGGAATTGTGCAGCAGAACTCTTAACAAGGATGTGCTGGTTGAAATGAAGAAAGAAATCCCTATAATTTTGGTGAAGCTTGAGAAAATTTTCCCTCCAGCTTTCTTTGATGTGATGATACACCTTGCTGTACATTTACCTAATGAGGCATTGCTCCGGGGTCCTGTGCAATATGGGTGGATGTACCCAATTGAAAGGCGGCTATATACTTTGAAGCGATATGTGAGGAATAGGTCACGACCAGAAGGTTCAATTGCCGAGGCATATATTGCTGATGAGTGTCTCACATTTTGCTCTAAATACATGGACGATGTTGAAACAAGATTTAATCGGGAGCCAAGAAATAAAGGTTTCTCCAATGAAGAAGCTTATGGTGTTGATGTTTTTGGGCATGGAGTTAATTTTACTTCTTCACCTGAATTTGTATATGATGAAAATGGCATTGATCAAATGGTGTGGTTTATGCTGAACAACTGTGCACAAGTTGAGAATTACGTCAAGTATGTTCTATATACTTACTTCTGTACATCTATTTGCTTCCAACATATGCTAATTTATATTTTTTTGCAGCACGTTCAGAGATGAGTTAGAGAGACAAGGGGTGCCTAACATTGAAAGAATGCTTCGACAAGGATTTCAGACCTGGTTTAGGAACCATGTTAGTGTTCATTGTCAACTTATATATTGCATATATGCTAACTTCTATTTTTCTGATATATGTGTGTTGCATGCATGTGGCAGATCTTAAAGTTGCATAGTACTAATCCAGAAGAGGTGGATGTTGATCTCTTTTCCTTGGCATGGGGTCCTGATTTCAGAGTTAGAAAATACTCCTCGTGCATAGTGAATGGTGTGCGGTTTAACACTGTTGACCGTGACAAGAACAAGAAGACACAGAACAGTGGAGTAATGTCACAAGCTACACATAACGGACAGTTAATTGATTTTTTTGGAAACATAAAAGAGATAATTCAGTTGGACTATAACTTAGAGGAGAGGTCCATAGTTTTGTTTAAGTGTGACTGGTTTAAACTGGATGGGAAGAGGACTGCACTTAAAGATGATGGCTTTTTTAGAAGCGTCAATGTTGGAAGTCTGTGGTACAAGGATGATTGTTTTATATTGGCCACTCATGCTAGGAAGGTTTTCTATTTGCCAGACACAAGGTTGGGTGAAAATTGGCAAGTTGTACAGATATTTGACCATAGGCATCTTTACAATGTAAGTCAGACTGAGGTTGTACAATATAATGTTGATGCATATCAAGAGGATGAGTGCTATGATGAGAGGGTCTGCGACAAGCAGTTTCTGACATTACATATATAAGCCTTTAAACAGAGGCGATGAGCGAGGCCCTGTTTCTGAAGCTGCTGAAATTGCCCGGTTGATGAAAGAGTCTAGGAAAGAAGTGAATGTCATTGGTGATGAAGATGAAGAAGACGACACACTTATGGAGTATTTTTGCGAAGAAGATGACACACTTATGGAGGTCGACAGTGACGACGAATAGCTGTTCTGTTGCAAGGATCTGTTGTAATTTTATGTTTTAATATTTTGTTGTAAGGGACACCCTGTTTGAAGTTTAGACCATGTTTGTATTTGAGACCCCAATTTGTATTTGAGACCATGTTCTACTATTTGAGACCATGTTCTGCTATTTGAGACCTCAGATAGGCTCAATTTGTATTTGAGACCATGTTCAGCTATGGAATTTCTGTATAATTTCTGTTTAGTTTTGGTTCAGTGCCAAACTGACCAATGGTTAGTCAGATTTTTTTTTCAAGTCTTGGTTCACTGTTGGATGCAAAAATTTCTTGACATGCCAAAACTAGCACTTGCATTGTCAATCAGCATGTTCATTCCAGAAGTCATTACAAAGAAGTCATTACAAAGATAGGCTCATTTCACTGGGCCATTGCCAATCACAGGAGTCATTACAGGATTCATGAAATGCACTTGCATTGTCAATCAGCAGGTTCATTCCAGAAGTCATTACAAAGATAGGCTCATTTCACCGACATTACTAACACACCTAGTACAACAATGGCAACAAGAAATGCATTGATAAATAGCAGCGCCTGTCCTATATTGATGATCTTTGACATCTTCGTGTCCACTGATTGCATCAAGGCAACTTGAATCTTCACATCATCTAGTCCATTCTGCATACACATTTTCCTTGGGCATTTGAATAGAATTTGACTCAATCATCTATTTATATTTGTCAGCAAACAAATAGAACTTGCAGCACTTAAACCTATTACAAATAGACCTATTAACATCATGTCAGAATTCAGATAGCAGGTTTCAGTTGCAGGGAGTGAGCCACCGGTGAATGGCAGGGCCCGGCCGCCCGAGCTGGTCAGCTACGCGCCGCTGCAGCGGCCCAGGTGCGTGCCACCGCGGCTCCTAGATGCGCACCCCGTAGCCACCGGCCACCGCGAGATGCGCACATGGCCGCTCCCCGGTTTCCCACGCTGCCGCCGCGCCTTCTGCGGCCAGATGTGCAACCCGCCGCTTTCCGGATGCCCGCGCCGCCGCTGGCCACCGCTCCCCAGATGCCCGCGCAGCCGCCGCCTGCCTGCAACTGCAGAGCCGCCAGATGCTCACTCTGCCGCCGTCGCCGCCAACCTGCACACGGGCTGCCGCAGCGGCCCACGCCCTGAGGGAGAGCTCGATAAGGGTCCGACAGTTATCCATTGAGACTGGGTCAATGACTGGTGGGCCACACTAAATCTATTATGCTCAAATCTCGTACAAACATGGCAAACTAAGTTTAAAAACGTTTGAAAAAAATTGTAATACACCAATCCAACCTCTAAAAACTGCACTCCAACATGGTACTTTAAGATGGTTCAAATTTCATATAAAACTTAACCAAATATGTGTACATTCGAGTTAAACCTAATGGAGAATTTGGAATTGAATTAGCTCCAACATCCATTATATAAATCCAATCATGGTCGGTACTTAATTGAAATTAAAGAATTAATGTAGCCTGTTTGGAATACGGAATTTTCCCGTTCCCGCGTTATTTATGTGAAATTGAACCGATTCATATGAAGTTCACCAATACATTGTCCCTAAAGGATCGATGACTATCTCCTCATTGGTCGAGCTATCATTCATCTATACATGTTAACAAAATAATGTTTGTAATTTAATAATACCCAAAGTTCTAATATGAAGAGTACAAATTCTTTCGTAGGCCCTCTTTGGCAGGGCTCCTCCGGCTTTGGCTCCGTGCTACAGTAGCCGGAGGAGCGAGAGGCAGAAGAGCCACAAATCATTATTGAAGACCGTACCAAGTCGTATTGATATATTTGATTATAAGAGAAATTATAGGTCAAAATATGTTCTTGAAGACCGTACCAAGTCAAATCGCGCCTTATGACTGATTTGAAACCGGCAATAAATTGCTAATTCCTCTTCCATATCTACCATACCTAAATAGGAGATCCCCACTAACAGATTTCTTTGCAATTTCCATAAGCCACGTCACCTCAATAATCTCCTTCACGTCTTCCAAGCACAACCGAAGCATTCACAAGCACAATGACAGATGAGCCCCATCCCACCCTTCCGCCAGTTTCCTCGCCTTCCGGCCATGCTCGCCGGCCACATCGCCACCGCCCTCCCACATGCCCCCAGACATCTCGGTGATGCCACGCCTGATCTTGGTCCCGGATTTGAAGAAGAGCACATCGCAGAGGAAGATCTTAGCACAAAGCTGAGGGATCACACACATCATTGTCTTTATTCTCCCACTTCACATCCCTCTTCGGTTATAAGTCATTCTAATCGTGCCTTATTGTCCACCAGTCCACGGCTGTTAAAAACGGAAGCTGGAACGAACGCGCGGGCACAAATCCTCTAACGTAACGTCAGGTGACGTTGGGTCACTGACGTGTGGGCCCATGGCTCGTGGGGCCCACACGTCAGTGATCCAACGTCACCTGATTTACGTCAGAGAATCCGGGCGGCGAACGCGCGGCCTCTGTTTTGGCTTTTCCCGCGGCCTTTGTTTTCACTGAAAGGGGCCACCGCTTTTCCCTCCACGGGCGCCAGACGAAATATTTCCAAGAGCGAATTGACTCTACTACCCATATGCGTACACAAAATTAACATACAGCTGCACTTCTATCAACTAACATATCAGGGGTAGCTTGGTATTTGTTGTGCCATCCTTCCATCCAAATATAGGGTCGGCACCAACCCTAAGTCCCCAATTCTTATCTCAGCCGCCTCCATCCACCACTCCACGGCCACCCATCTGCCACGAACCCTGTTCTGCCACCGCACCACATCGGCGGCGTGCCGCATCAAGCTCCGGGGTTCCTGCCTCCAGGGCCGTCGACGTCGCCCGCCGCCAGGGCTCCTGCCGCCAGGGCCGTCGCCCGCCGCCAGGGCTCCTGCCGCCAGGGCCGTCGCCCGCCACCAGGGCTCCTACCCCCAGGTCCGTTGCCCGCCGCCAGGTCCGTCACCCGCCTCCAAGAACGGCTGATGTGACCACGCCACCAACACGTACGACCATAGCGGCCAATATCAAGAATGAACTAAAGGTGAATTCGTTTCTTCAACTTAACATATTTTAAATGAGAATATGATGCTACCTAATGATGAAAATATATATATTTATAGCACCACATCACTTTGGAACCAATTAAAGCAAGGGTTCAAGTTGGACAGGTTTTGGAATCCAATTCGGCCTCCAGATCAATTCGGATTCAGCCTAACAAGCCAACTTCAAACGGCCATAACTTTTGATCCAGAAGGCTTCTCAGGGCCCGTGAGTACTCGTTGGAAAGATCTTGGAGTCTACTTTCAGATGGATCTAGTCTCACCTCGAAATTCCATCCGAGCCGATCAGAAACTGCAAAACAAGTAGCATCACTTTTCCAGCCCGAGTCAAAGTGGGCCTTGGGCCTTGTAATCACACTTAGACTATTTGGGCCTGCACTAATCATGGGTGTACTGTTCACGTGAACAGTACTCGTGAATAGTACCACACCCCTTTTGTTAGATAAGTGCGGCCTCCCCGACTCCTATTTAAGGAGGTCGCACCCCTTTAGTTTTCCTCGGGTTTTTCTTAAGAGTTTATTCTGCTTAGCAGTTTCGCCGCATGTTCGGTTTGAGGAACCCCAACTTGTGAACTTAAACATTATTCGCAATTTCAGATTGCATCTTTTACTCTCTTGCTTGTGTTCTCGATTCGCTTGCAGGAGATAGCCTTCTTGGCGAGGTCAATCGTGTTCGGCACGGTTGATAACCAACGGAGCGATGGTGTAGTGATTGCGAGGGGTTCGATCTGTTTTGGTCGGAGCCTTTGGATCATCAACGTCGAGATCTCCACAATCGACTTATCAGTACCTCTCGGAAGATCGGGCCATCGTCACATCAGTTGGTATCAGAGCAACGGTTGCCCGTGAGGTAATTCTTGTATCCCTAGTTAGTAGATTGGTTTTTATTTCCTATAGTCCAGAAAAAAATTGCCCCACAAAAAGAGTTAATTTCGCTGTCCAAACCCCGTTGTGCCTTTCGATCTGTTAGTTTTGGTTTGCTAAATTGAATTTGTGTCCGTCATAGTATTGTCTAGTTGCTGGTCATATCTTTGTTCCATTGAAAATCCAAACAAAAAAATTCCCACCCCAAACCCTAATTTCCAATTTCGGCTGATCTTTCCTTCCTCTGCAGCCGCCACCAAAAACATCATATCTTTTGTTTCCGAGATTATTTTTGAGTGGGACCACCGCCATTAGATTCAAAATTTCCTTATCCATCTATCTGTAAAATTTCACGTCATTCCAGCAAGGCAGTTAAGAGATATCTGCGGTGGAAGTTGATCTAAAATTCCAGATTGAATCTGCAACAGTCGGCACTTGTGAATTTTGTGCGACTTTTTCGGTCGGTTTCCAGAACTTGGCCCCAAAACAAAAGTTGTAGAAAAAGCCGTCCGAAAACAGATAAAAAAGAATCATTGAAAAAAATGCAACGGACAAAAAGTTACGGCCAAAATACCGACGTACTGTCCAGTGGACTGAAATCTTCAGTTTCCAAGTTTTAGGTCAATCCTTGTGTTTTTCAATTCCAGATTGCATTGGATTGAATTATCTTCTATTTACCACTCCTACACTTTGTCATACACTTATTTTTAGCCGTCTTCCATGCTTGGTTGATCAGCAACATAGGCTAAGTGCTAAATACGAACTATAATTCAATTCTATGCAATTCTGAATTTAACTGATTGTTCTCCATTGCTACCATATTGTGCCTTCCAAGCTACACCTACTCTTGATCAGAACAGGTTCCCTCTTGCAATCGTACCCACGCTCGACATGGTATCACGAACCAGCCACCGGTTGTACCATCTGCTGCATTGGTAAGAACACTTGTAAGAGTGTGGTAAGACGCTTGAGAATGTGTGATTCCACCTCCCACCACCTAGTAGTTGATAGGGATAATACCTTTGTGTTGTCTTTTGTTTTCTACTAACCATGACAGTGAGTCGTCGATGATCAAGAGTGTGTTTTAAAGGAAAGTTCATGAAGCTCTTAGATGAACCACGCATCGATAGGAAGCTTCAAGCTTCGACGGATGCATTTCAGCGCTCCATCGATTCCATCAATGAGAGTATTGCAGCACTCACTACACGCCTTGAAAGAATGGTGAATCGGCCGCCAAACAATGGATGCGAGTATGATCACTATGCAGGCCAAGATCTCGAGGAGGGAGATGATAATGAGAGACAAAACCGTGACGCCGGTGCTGCACGGCCACGACATCGTCCTCATCAGAACCGTCATGGTATGGGAGGTAACAATAATTTTCAGTATCACAATGCTCATGTTCATGATGACCCGTTTGCTAAAGTTAAATTTTCTATACCATCTTTTGCGGGTACCTATGATGCTGAAACTTATCTAGATTGGGAGATGACAGTTGAACAAAAATTTAATGCCCATCTAGTTCCTGAAGTGCATAGAGTCAGACAAGCTACTAGTGAATTTAAAGGTCGTGCTATCATTTGGTGGACTCATGTAGTTAATTCTTGTTTAGCACCTAATACATGGGATAAATTAAAGGAAGCTATGCGTGCTAGATTTGTTCCTCCTGCTTTTAAACATGAAATGGATAAGAAATTGCAGCGCTTAGACCAAGGTAATAAATCTGTCGAGGAATATTATCAAGAACTACAAATAGGCTTATTGCGTTGTAATGTTGTAGAAGATGAGGAGGATAAGATTTGTCGTTTCTACGGGGGGTTACGGCGTGAAATTCAGGACATTGTTTATTATAAAGATTTTACTACTATCAACCAGTTGTTCCAGCTTGCTATGCTTGTAGAAAAAGAATTGCAGGGTAGGCAACAAAGGACAAGGAGCAACTTTGGAGGTACGTCTACATCGAGATCAACGCCTGGACAAGCCAAGACAGCCCCACCTCCTGTTTTTCGAGCTGCTGCCCCCTCTGTGAGTAGGGCGCGTTCAGCAGCACCGCCGCCACCATCGCGCGCACCCGAGACGAGCAAATCTACTAGTGTGCAAACACCAGCAAAGAGCTCTTCATCGGTTGCTTCCACGGGACGTACAACGGGCATTGTGTGCCACCGTTGTAAAGGGATGGGCCACGTCATGAGAGATTGCCCAAGTCAGCAGGCGTACATTGCGACAGAAGATGGTGGTTATGTAAGTGCTAGTGATGTTGAGGATGAATATGCTCTTGCAGCTAACCTTGCAGTTGAGAACCATGCCGAAGAGGAGCATAAGCTGATTGAATCACTAACCCCATTGGGTGAGAATGAAGACAAGGAGATGGATGCACTTACATCATCTGAGGAGAGCCAAAAAAGTAAAGACCATGGTGCTATCATCGCTCACGGTATTGATTTGGTGCTACAACAAGACATAGAGCAACCTTGTGAGTATATACCTGTTGTAGAGCAATCTTTTGATATTTCTTGTGTTGATTTAAATGAACCATGTGCTGATCTAAATTCTCATAATTTTGCACATGTCGAATTAATAACACATAAA
This sequence comes from Dendrocalamus sinicus, assembly GCA_036346575.1. Taxonomy (NCBI): domain Eukaryota; kingdom Viridiplantae; phylum Streptophyta; class Magnoliopsida; order Poales; family Poaceae; genus Dendrocalamus; species Dendrocalamus sinicus. The sequence goes on along the minus strand of CM070664.1, from coordinate 23,350,170 downwards.
GAAGTTTTGACTAGAATTTCTCCTGCTAATTCATTGTGTTACATCATGTTGGATCTACCTATGAAATTGTCACATGCTAAGGAGAAAGTTTCTGAACTTACATGTTCGAAATTCTTGTTTAGTGCCTACACCCTGGATATAAGTTTAATTTGATTGGAGATTATGGTGCGGAAAATCAATTTCTTGTATATCGAATATGCATAACTTGTGATCACATGGATGAATTGAAACTTGCTATTTGGAACAACAATTCTTGTATGCTGAATCATGTTCAATGTGAGAGGGAAGTAAAATTTAGTACTCATCCAATGCCTATGTGTTCATCTCTTTTTGCACCATCTAGTATGGACAATCTGAATAAAGATGATAAATTATGGCAGAACATACAAATCTCTTCACCTGGCTAGATGAATTTACTATTGTTCAATTGAGATACGATTATATGGATGAACTTTGCTTGATTCCAAAGGTTGTAGTTTTGTCCATATATGCCACCACTACAAGTTTACAAAATCAAAGATTTGAATTGCATAAATGCTTCACTTGCATTTGCAAAATAAGTTGCAATAATTACTGTGTGAGAAATTTTGAATTGCTCATTAACATATATGATTACTCTTGGGTTAATAATACAATGAGCTTTTATGATCATTGCTGTTTTAAAACATTAATTGTGCAACAACGAAGAACTGTAAAAACGGATGACATATACATATACCATGCATACACCTTGGCTTCTTTGTTACCATATTTTCAGCTTATCAAAAGCCGAGGACGGCTTTGTTTGCAAGAAGGGGAGGATGATAAGAACATGAACCCTATGGATACAACCATATTTGCTCTACTTGTTGTTACAATTACAAGAGCTCCTACGCATCACTTAAATTATGAGGTGAGCTCGTTTCAAAGAGATTTTACTTTATTTGATAAAGAACTTATGATATTACATAATGAGAGTTTGTTGCGTTTGTTATCATACACCAAGATTTATGATCAAGATCATGCAATACGTGACACTACACATATGTTAAAACCGAGGACGGTTTTCCATCGAGAAGGGGAGGACGGTTTTGGTTTTCCAAGAACGGCGCCACCACCGTCGCTGCCTCCAAGAACATTTACTGATGTCGACGAAGGGTGGACCGAAGAAAGCACAAGGACGTCGGATACCAGGTATAGTCCTGCTTACATCATCTCATTATTGAATATTTACTGTTCGTGTTCATGTTTTGTGGCTGATTGGTGCGGGGATCCAATATGCATGGTGTTTTGTCGGACTGGCCTAAGTACTCTCTAACTCAGTGTACAGATAGCAACCAGACTGTGCAGATGGTTCATGATAAAAATCATTTGAGGTTGCTTTGCTTGTTGTTAGAATGGACTTGCTAGTGATGTAGTTTTAGGAGTGCTATTTTGGATTCTGTGATTTTGTTGTTCCACAAGTTAGTACTGCTACATGAACCTTCACTGAAAAACTAAGTATTCAAACTAATTATTTAATGATTGCAGTGAGGTATTTTTAGGAGTGGTATTTCGGGTTCTGTGATTTTACCTAACAACCAACTTAGTACTGTTACATGAACCTTCACTGAAGTACTAATTAGTATTCACACTAATTATTTACTGATTGTAGTGAGCTATTTTGGTCATGAACTATCTAATATTATTAATATGTTGTTCATGTTTTCTGTCATCTTAGAACAGTCGCTGCATCCATATGAAATGGTGCGCCTGAAAGAATGCATGAGGAACAGTGCAAGACTGAAGGAACTTGGACTTCCTGATTACAACCCAGTGTGTGCAAACAATGTTCCCATTCATTCTGACAAGAATCAAAGTGGAGACTCTGAGTCTGAGTACGATCCTTTACAGGATGATACCGGTGAAGGAGATTTGATTGATGATGAGAATGCTAAGGTGCTAATGTCTTAACTTGTTTTTCTTCCTAATTCAATACAACTCTCTAATACTATGTTGACTAATCCATGCTTTCATTTCTAGCAGTACTCTAAGGAGAAGACTCGCAAGAAAACTAACAACCAAACTTCAAGCATGCACCCTGGTGGAGTCAAGTTTCGGTCTCGCAAGAGAGTTTTTGCAGACCAAACATCTCCTAGAGTTACAAGGTCAAAGAAAAGCATTGCCCAGCAAGATGCAAGTCTGACACCAAGTGAAATTTGTGTGCCACCTCCATCGCAAGCTAATGAGAGCCACGCTGGCGAACTCGTTGGCAACTTAGATGACCACACACAGGCTGCTGTTGAAGGCCAGTTCTACTGCTACATTACTTAGTTTCATTCCATTACCATGAGTCAGCTAGGAAAAATGTTGAACCTGCTGTTTGAAGTTTATCTATGTGATGTACCTGTTTATCTAAGTTTAATGCTTGTTTAGCTTGTGAAAATGTTAACTAGAGTTTTAGGTATCAAAAATTCATTGAACCAATTTTCACAATTTTCTGGTAACATGCTCTATGCAGGAAAATTTTGAAATATGTTGTTTGACACTAAAAAGTGGGCTGAACCTGGTTAAGTTGGTCTAAGCTTGTTTTGTTTGTCCTTTTTGTATATGATGCTTTATATATCCAAATGTGATGTAATTTATGCAGTATGCTAGTTACAGCATGTATGTGCTGCTGTATTTTTCTGGGCATCAGATTTGTACAGCACATAGCCTTTTCCTTTTTGTGCCTTGTTTACTAGGTAACATGATGAACTCACCCTTAATTACTGCCATTATTTTTAGGTGATATCTCTGCCCTACTTGACAACACTCACATGACCATTGGGGCTGATGCAATTGCCCAACCTAATCAGCACAGCCATATGGACGATGGAGGTGACGGTTTCTTACTGTCATTCTATAAGTTCTGTTTGTATGATGAATGCATTCTTACTGGCTGCCCTTTTTAGATGGCTTCACCCAGCATGATGACAACACCCTCATGGCTGACGTAGCTGATGGCATTACCCAACATGGTGACGACAACCAGATTACCAACGAAGGTGATAGTTTGATTATGTATTTTCCATATTCCATATTGCCTCAGTGGATCAATGTTTGTATACAAAGCTTTAAATTCATGACTAGCTTGGATCAATGTTTGCTTCACCTCACTAATTTTAATTTCAATGTACATTTACAACTAGGGAGAGAGGAGAGAAGGGACCAGGGACATAATATGGGACATGGTCTCCAAAGGTTAAACCGAGCTCGCCGTGGCAAGCTGCAAGTTGTTATAACTGAAGAGAATATAAGGCCAGTGGTTCCTCTTGTTGCTGCAAAGTTTGCAACTGAATGCAACATCATAGTTAGGAACCATGTGCCTATACTCACGCACTGGAAGCTATACTAGAAAAAACCTGCATCTGCGTTCATTACTCTATTCATGGGAAAACTACAGGTACATATATTCTCTAGTCCTTCCCACATTAAGTCTCAATATAACAACCATTGCTTGTAAACTGTTTTATGCCATAAATTACTGAATTGATATTCTTTTTTATACATGTTCTTCCATTCGATTAGTCAAAGTTTGACATAAACACAGAGGATGAGACAATTAAAAAGGCTTGTCTTGAGATGATGAAGTCTGCAGTTCGCCAACAAATATACAGGCTGAAGCAAGAATATTTTGATCCTTTTCCACTACATTTGGTTACAAAAACTTCTCCTCTCAAATGCATGACTAATGAATAGTGGATTCAACTTTTAGAATCATGGAAGAGTCCCAAAAATATGGTATGTTTTCTCTGAAAAACCAGATTGTTGCCTTGTACATGCTAATCTATCACCAACCTTACATGTATTTTGTCTTTGATGTAGGAGACATGTCAAAAGAACAAAGACAACCGAGGGAATGTTAAGTACCATCATACAACTGGCTCCCGTGCCTACATGGTTCATGTTGAAAATTTGGTAAGTGAACCATGTCCATTTGTGTTGCTGCACATATATAAATGGCAAATCTGTGTTGCTGTATAAATCTGTGCTGCACATATATAAATCGCAAATCTGTGTTGCTGTATAAATCTGTGTTGCTGCTATATAAATGGCAAATCTATGTTGCTGCTATATAAATGGCAAATCTGTGTTGCTGTATAAATCTGTGTTGCTACACAAATATAAATGGCAAAGTACATGGTCTTTCTTCAAATTTTTGCAGCTATCAAGTGTTGTGGACTAGAAATTATTGCTGTGTTGATGTAGTGAGCTGCTGCTACTTAGGATTCTTTTCAGTTCAACAGTAGCTGCTGTAACTCAACATTTGCTGCACAAATAATCAAATATATCATGCTGGACCTAATTTAGTTGAACATCAGCTGCTGTAACTCAACATCAAATATATCATGCTGGACTTAATTTAGTTCAACATCAGTTGCTGCTACTTATTTTCTTTTTAGTTGAACAGTAGCTATCCTATATGTGTATGCCTGATTCTGTCCTGATTTTTGTAAACCCTGATTCATGCTGGACCTGATGCATATAAATGTTGTTTTCAGGGAGACAAATACAATGATGAAGAACGTAATGCATTTGATTTGTTCAAGGAGTGCCACTACAGCAAGAAAAACAAAATGCTATGCCCCTGCTGTATAGGAGGCTATTGTAAGATAACTTTCAGACTTTGCTCTTTGTAATGCTTATTTTTAATTCTCTCATCATCAACCATGTTTGCTACTTGCTTGCTAGACTCAAATGGAAAACAAGATGTCTACAACAACAGAAGGTGAAGAACTCAAGTCTGCGGCTCAGGTTGTTGGTGATGTGCTTGCTGAGAACACCAAGAAGAATCGGTTCTTGCAGAATGTGGGGTTCCAGAATGCCCGGCCTAGATCCAGTGAGCAGAACACTAAGGCAGAACTGGAAGCAGAGAAAAGGGCCAATGCTGAGCTTCGTGTACAGCTGGCTGATTTGTCAAAGAAAGTGCAAGAATCTGAGCAGGCAAGGATTATGGATCGAGACGAGATGAAGAGGATTCAATCTGAGATGGAAGCAAAACTTGATCTTTTGCTCAGTCAAGTTCGACCAAGTTAAGACATGCATGGTGCTATATCTTTTGCTACTAACTTCATGCATTTTGCTGCTGCTAACTTGTGTCAAGTCAATTTCGACCAAGTTAAGCTATACATAAGTTAAGCTGTACATGGTGGTATATCTTTTGCCGCTGCTGCTGCATGCATTTTGCTGCTGCTGCTGCTGCTGCTCTTGCATGCATGCATTTTGCCGCTGCAGCTGCATGCATTAAGCTGCTGGAGTTGTATGCATTTTTTGGAAACTCTATTTGTTGTTAGCTTGTGCCATGGTAAACTACAATGTTGATGGGATGTTTGATGAAACTTTATTAACTGATGTTGGATGAAAACTTATGTGATCTGATGTTGGATGAAAATTCATGTGATATGATGTTGGATGGAAACATAAGATTTTTTATTTGATGTGCTGCTACAGTTGCTGTATGTGCGAAAATGGGCTATGTATATGGGCTGTATGTGCGAAAATGGGCTGTGTATATGGGCTGTATGTGCGAAAATGGGCTGTGTATATGGGCTGTATGTGCTGTAGTAGTGGGCTGAAAAGTGCGCTAAAAATTGGTGACGAAATTGGGCTGCAAAATGGCTGAAATTGGGCTGCCAAAGTGGCTGAAAAAGAGCTGCCCAAATGGTTGAAATTGGGCCAAAAATTGGCCCATCTTTGATTTTGGCCTGTTAATAAATGGGCTGAGGTAGTGTCCACATCATTATCCACGTAAGCATCCATGATGATGTGGCAATTCATCCATGACGGTTATTTTTCGTCACAGGAAACGGGCTTGGCCTGGGCTAACTAGGCCTCGGGCTCTACCGTGATGGTTTAAGACCGTCACCAATTCCGTTAATCCGTGATGGTTTTCGACAAACCATCACGCAGGTTAATCCATGACGCTCAATCCATGATGATATCTGAAACCATCACAGATGCTGCTTGGTGACGGTTTTTTGGTGATCCGTGACAGAAATTTTCCATCATGGATTAACAGGATTCTTGTAGTGATAGACAAGCAAAACTTATCCTATAGCTTCACCCCGCACCCTTTTTCTGTTAACTGCCGGAGACTGAGTATATTTTTGCACAGACACGGTATAAAGTTAATTTCAGACAACATCTGATCGTTATTTTGCATTACAGCAGCATTGTTCCTTTGCCTCTTATTTGTACCATGGAGCCATTGCCAAACTTGACTTTACTCGAAATCTTCTCATGGAGCTCATGGAACATGAAGTGATCTCCCGTCATGTGATTGCATACTCTATTGTCCAATTATCATATATCAGTGTGATCGTGGCTACATTCCTTCATGCGTAGTTTAGGAACTATATTCTTCTTGTTAAGTGTCATGATCGTTGCCTTTTCGACACATAAGGAGAGAGGCAGTGTTGGCTCGTCGTCCTCCTCAGCTCAGGTGAGATATACCTCTTATTCTTCTTCTTATTTCGGCAATCCAAAGTGTAGTGTTTGTACTTATTGTAGTTGAAGCACTTTATGTGATTGCGGCACTCTGACACATAGTGACCGACTTCATCACATTCAAAACACTTGATATATGACTTGTCACGGGATTTGTCACCACTACCTTGCCAACAACCACCTCTGTCACTTCAGCCACTCTGGCCGCCATGCCCGCGCCTGCAGCTACCTGACGAGTCACGATCGTCCTCCGTCAGTGATTCCTCGTGAACATGCTTGCCACCTTTTCTTGCACCTCCCTTTAACAGCAACACATACTTCTTATGTGGGACTAAAACACCTTCAGTAGCTTCTCATGTGCCTTCAGAGAACTGATGATCTCCTCGATCTTCTTTGTCTCCAGATTTGAGGAGTACATGAGCGTTGTGACGACATGTATGAACTTTTCTGGTAGCACTCGTAGGTATTTCTTCACTACCACAAATTCCTACATCTTGTCATTAAGAGAGATAATCTGATTGTATAGTGAAGCTAGCTTACCGGCAAACTCGTCCACCGACTAAGTTTCTTCCATTTCGAGATTCTCGAACTCGCTCCGTAAATTCTATAGCCACACCTCCTTCACGCAGTTAACTCCCTCGTGCATCTTCCGAAGTATCTCCCACGCTTCATGAACCGTCTTTTTCTCGATGAGATAATGCATCATCGAATTTGGCACCACTTGATGGATCGCAGCAGCAGCACAATTTGATCTATCTTGTCATCTTCCACCTTCCCCTTCGGATTGACTGCACCCCAAATACCGTAGATGTGCATGTTCACTTTTATCTTCATTATCCATATCAGGTAATTATTGGTTGTTAGAAAAGAGTGCTAAAGGAAAATTAGCCCATTCCGGACCTTCGTCTTCTTACTCATCATCTTTTGGTGTGTTTGGTTCAGAGTCATGGTGGGACAGGACGAATCGAACCCATTTTTTAGGGATAGAACCGACCCTGTTTCGTGTTAGGTTGCAAGGGATAGGACGGTCCCTGTTTTCTGTTTGGTTTAGGGACAAATGGGTTGGGATAACAAATCTGACATGCGGGGTCTACCTGTCAGCCTCTTTTCTGGGATTGCAACAGCTCGTGGGGCCCACTCGTCCCACCTCATCCCTCACCATCCCCTTATTTCTAGGGGATAGGAGCATCCCCAATTTGAGAGTATATTCGCAGAATATTCCCTAGAGGGATATCCCCCATCCCACTCGACTCTGAACCAAATAGCTCTGGAACGAGGACCGCCCCATCCCATCCCCCATAGTCCCATGAACCAAACACACAATTTAGGAACCACCAAGACCAACAGGCTCCTTATACCGACTATTGAAATTTTTTGATCTTTTCTCTGTTGTTGTGTTGTCCGGGACGTGCGCACTCTCCTTTTCCCTGTGGGACCTACCTTCCGCTGATACTCTGACAAGACCCCTCGCGGGACGCCGCCTTAGGGCATCCACAATGGTAATAGTCAATCACTCTCTATAGCAAGCTCCATGTCATCTATAGATTGTAACTATAGTAAACCATCTTAATGGCGTGTCCACACAGCTGTCTATAGCTACTTTTAATACTTGAATGTACATCTAAATGACCATGATCCATCATGAACATCATTACTGTAACCATACATGTGGCTGTAGGAAAATAAACACATGAAACAAGACTTCACCACTTCAAAATAATAAACTTAGAAATAGAACTAATTGTTACTTGAATCAAGAAAAATCAAGAATATAGCTCATAAGTATTGGAGCCTTACATGTAACACATAATCAAACTAATCATGTCACATGTACATAATCAAACTAATTGTTTACATCTCAGATCTTTGTGGAATGAGTATTGGCAACATCAAAAGGCCATCAAATACATTGGCATTGAATTTTGCATTACAAATAAGGCAATAATTAGGTACAGGCACCAGAATTCTTATCACATCATAAACATGCAATCCTCACTGAAGAACTGAAGATACAATTACTCAACTTGAACTCATCATCAGCAACATAATAAACAAGGCGTAATGACAGAACCAGCACATCATAGTGAATATTTTAGGATTATATACTAGTAATTCAAGTGGATTAAAAAAGAACTAGCAGTGAAATCGCAAAGTGCCAACAAGTTCCTTGATTTGTTCTGAGAAACCAACAAGTGAGCACATTCTTTCCTTGCACATCCTCTGCACGAAGTCACACCGTACATGATGAACTCTTCAGCGAGGTCGCGCATGTTGAACTTGAGGGTGATTCCCACAAGCCTCCGTGCTCTCCGCTTGTCCTCATCGTCGATCGTCACGCCGGGCAAGGTCTTGAATGATATTGGCCAGCCTGTGCATTCGAGGCGGCTGCCACTCGCCACACGGACATAGAACCACTGCTTCATCCAATGTGACTCCCACTTCGTCTGGGTGGAGTTGGCAGGGAAAATCTGCAAGCATTGGGGCTGCAGAACGAAGTTGATGATGCTGAGGTTGGAGAACGCCCCTCCCAGCTTCTTCGGCTGGCATCACGTGTAATGGAGAAATGCGAACAGCGAGGAGCTAGGCCAACAGGCCTCCATCCGCACTGCCTAGCTGTAAACAGCCAGGCGGGCTATTGCGTTTGGAGTCAATTGTGCCAGCTCTAGCCCGAATGTCCGCACAATGTCGCCGACAATCAGGGCCACTGGGATCCGAAGGCCGGCTTCAAAATAAGCGACAAAGACGATCGCCTCCGACTTCTCCGGGTGCAGTTTCGTCTTGTCACTGGTAGGCAGGCGGACCTTGCGGCGGTCCAACAACTTCCCTTAGCGCAACAGAGTTCGGATCGTCTCCTCCATCACGAGTGTTGGGCCCAAGACGCGGGAGCACGAACCCTCCATCTTCTCCTCTGCCACCCACCGCTTGTTCACCAGTGATGGCTCGCGCCCCTCTAGCGTGTACTCCACCTCGATCGGCGGTGACCGCCTGGATGAGAGGCCACCACCGGCCTGATGAGCACGTTCTTCGCCGCGGGCCATTGTTCTTCAGGAGCTAAACGGCAATGACTACGGTGCGACAGCAAACGAGGCGAGAGCACAATGCGCAAGAGAGCAAGGGAGCAGGAGGTACATGAAGGAGAGCGCCAGCGTGGTGCCAAAAGGGGTATATAAAGCCCCTTTACCTCCCACACTGACGGTAAAATAATTCCGAACCGCTCGCCTCCCCCACGATTGGGAAATGCAGCCGCCCACGCGCGCCCCACTCTGTTAGGAACGGATGCACAACTACGATCGTGACCGCCTGACGACGTACGACGCACCAATCCCGCGCTGCCACACGTCCCGCCCCATCGGGATGAAGCACGCGGTTGCGGTCGTGTGGCAGTTTGACAGCGCACGACGAGCCAATCATGTCCTGCCACGCGTCCGCTCCCTTGGGAGTAAATGCACGACTGCGTTCGTGCGGTTGCACGACGTGGCCCACCTTCCATCGCGGTCAGTGGTCGACGCGATTCTCGGGGCCATCAATGTAGTGTCAGCAAGCCATTAACCAGTCACTCCAACTTTGACTTCGACGTGGACTCCGCCTCCGCGGAGCGACTCCGGCTCCGCCGGCAACTTCGACTCCGCAGCGGAATGCCCGTCGCGTGCGGCCACGCACCCTACCCCATCGGGAGAAAGCGTGGCACCGCAAGACGTGCCGGTCGTGTACCGCAACGTCCTATGATTACCATCACACTATGGGTGTAATAAAGCAACATCGTGCCTCAATGACGAGTCTGTACAGCGAACCCGAAGACCACCTCGACTTCGAGCCCACAGGATGACTCCGGCGCCTACTCCGACTCCATGTCCGCGGAGTCGAGTCGGCCCTCCGACTCAGCCTCGCACACGAGGGGCAGCTCCGTATCCCGCTTCGCCTGCATGTCCATGGAGCGAGGTCGGATGTAGACTCGGCTTCGTCTTGATAAACCGCCTCCGACAGGCAGAGTCCAGAGACGTGCAAATGCCAGCATAATTCACAATGCCATCAACGCACCGTCCTTGAGCCGCGAGGCATCATGTGGCCTTCCGATCTCTAGTCCGTGCAAAGACCACGAAGCCTGCTCCAATCGAATCCGTGTGGCGACGCCGAAGGCCACCTTGACTTCGAAGTCTGCGCGATGACCCCGCAGCCCGCGTCAACGTCGCGTCTGAGGGACGGAGCGGTCCTTCGACTCGGCCTTGTCAGGATGAACCGACTCCACTGGAAGCATACAACTCGCGATCGGAGATGCCTTCGGCAGAGCACCAACCGGCGGAGATCCAACCATCCGTGCTCCCCTTGATCGGGAAGCACGACCAGTCATCGGCGATAAGCCTTCCCCGAGTACCCAAAAATAGGCCTCCATTAGTTCATCAACATTCTCTAAATCGCACTGTTGGCGCCAAGTCCACCATGAAACAGTACCATTATAGAATGTAGAAGAACTGAAGAAGGCCCATTTTGGGAACAACATCTTCTCAGCCGAACCCAGCTACAGACCACAGGCAACGACGATGCTGCGGCACTAGCAGAGTATATATACCCGTTCCCCACCAAGCTGGAAAGTGCAACCAGCGGGAGTTCAACCGGCGAGAGGAGAAGCGTTGCAATGGCATGTGAGCACGACGCCTCAAACCCCACAGCGCGCCAATCATATCTTGCCACGAGTCCACCCCCTCAGGAGCGAACGCACGACTGTAGTCGTATGGCCGCCTGACATGGTCCAACTCCTGTCGCGCGCCAGGGGCCGGCGCGATTCTTGGGGTCATTAATGCATGGGCGGCGGGCCACTAGCCAATCACTTTGGCTACGACTTCGACACCGACTTTGCCTCTGCGAAACGACTCCGACTTTCACTTATCATCGGGGGTGCACATCCACGGAAGCCGAAGTCGCGAGGTTGCGCGCGCGCCCATCGCCACTTCAAGCCTGCACGGCGGCTTTGGAGCCCGCTTCGACTCCACGTCCCCGGGTCGAAGGGCCGGCTCCGTTCGAGGTGTACGCCTCACAACTGGAGGACGCCTTCGGCAGTAACTTTCACCCCGTGTCCATGCCATTAGGACACGCTACGCCAGCAAGATTTAGTTTTGTCTAATATCCTAGAGGGTCACAAGCCATAGGGACGGAGGGGGCCAAATGGCTCGGCAACATGGCTTCAGCCCATGAAGCCCTTCACCATGAGAGGCTCCTGTTATAGGGGTGGCCCTCACCTAAACCCAGCTGGCCTATTAGAAGGTGGTAAGGTCCAAAACGGGACATGTATAATGACATAACTGCCCTTGAGAGGGATACTTGGGTGTAAGGTCATAACTGTAAAATGCTCTCCATATGAATATATATAAGCCATCCAGGTCATGGGGAAAGCCCTAAGCATTGCTCACCTAACTCTCCGCTACCATACTTCCATCTCTCTATTTGGTCTGTAACCACAACAGCTGGCTATAAAATGCAAGCCCCATGCTCCGAAAGTAGGAGCACTCGACCCTTCAAACCATGGAAAGAAGAACCTTCTCCATCCTACAGTAACATACAATGGTAGACGCTAGGGTCCAGTCCAACGAAGGCCACCAACACAAGACCTTTCCCTAGAAAGGAGGGAGGATTCAGTCCTAACCAACGCTTGATGCTAAACAAGCATGCTCAACCGATATGGCTGAATGCAAACACAGGGAGGACGTAGTCATACAGGTCATCGATGGCCATTTTAATGGCAGACGACATCTCTTCAGATACCCACACTCTAGGGTATAAGTAACCAATAGTTTATTTTCTGTTACTGCTAATAGAGCTTCTATGTTAACCCTCCTTTCCAGTAGATGGCAAAATGCGACTTTGTCCACTGGATCGATCCTCCCCATGAATGCCATGTTGTGATGTATGTAGATACATTGTGGAACCAAATCATACAGCTAGAGGTACGTAATGTTATGATGGCTTGATCTTCTGAAAGGTATTGATAACTCGATTGTGGAGAAAATGACGTTGTTGATGCAAAGGCTCTGACCAAAATAGATCGAATCCCTCGCAATCATTACACCACTGCTCTGTTGGTTATCAACCGTGCCGAACACGGTTGACCTCGCCAACAAGGCTATCTCTTGCAAGCGAATCGAGAACACAAGCAAGAGAGTACAAGATACAATCTGAAACTGCATTGCGAATAAAGATTAAGTTCACAAGTTGGGGTTCCTCAACCGAACGTGCGGTGAAACTGCTAAGCAGAATAATCTCTTAAGAAAAACCCGAGCAAAACTAAAGGGGTGCGACCACCTTAAATAGGGAAGGGGGACGCCACACTTATCTAATGAAAAGGGTGTGGTACTATTCATGGTACTGTTCACATGAACAGTATGGCCATGAACAGTACCAGCCCAAATAGCCTAAGTGGTGATATAAGGCCCTCGGCCCACTTTGACTCGGACTGAAAAAGTAACATGACTTGTTTGGAAGGTTTTGATTAGCTCGGAAAGAGTTTGGAGGTGAAACTAGATCCATCTGAAAGTGGACTCCAAGAGCTTTCCAAAGAGTACTCACAGGCCCCGAGAAGCCTTCTAGATCAAAAGTTATGGCCGTTTGAATTAGACGCGGTTAAAAAGGCCGAATCTGAGTCGAACTCGCGAACAGGACTTGGATTGCGCTTGACGGTTCTACTTCTACACTTGAGCTCATGTGGTTCTTTACCATGGTTCCTAAGGATAATTAAATCATTACAAGAATTAAGCAGTATGCCATTCTTTGAAATATTTGTATGCAAACTTAGGAATGCATTCACCTGATGGTTAAGTTGACATGCTCGCGCTCGAGTCATTGGTCCTTTTATCATTGTTTCAGTTTGTTGTGAAAGGATGTCCTTATCATCCTCCCCTTCTTGAATTGGAGTCGTCATCGACTCAAGTTCATCTTCCGCGCCCAAGCAAGGTCGCAAATCTGTTAAAGGTGGGGCTAACCCCAAAATCTGCAGGCAAGTCTAACTTATATGCATTATCATTAATACGTTCAAGCACTCTAAAAGGACCATCTGCACGAGGCATGAGTTTAGACTTTCTCAATTCAGGAAATCGTTCTTTACGCAAGTGTAACCACACAAGATCACCAGGTTCAACAGTAACATGTTTGCGTCCTTGACTACCAGTAATTTTATATTTAGCATTCATAATCTCAATGTTCTCTTTAATTGTCTCATGCATTTTACATATCAACTCAGCATGTTGTTGTGCATCAAAATTTACCTTCTCAGAAGCTGGAAGAGGCAACAAGTCGATAGGTGCACGAGGTATACAACCATAAACAATCTCAAAAGGGTATTTCTTTGTGGTAGAATGCAGCGAACGGTTATAAGCAAATTCCACATGAGGCAAACATTCCTCCCACATTTTTAAGTTCTTTTTAAGCACATCCCTAAGCATAGTAGACAATGTTCTATTGACTATTTCAGTTTGTCCATCAGTTTGGGGATGACAAGTAGTGGAAAATAACAGCTTAGTTCCCAACTTACCCCACAAGGTTCTCCAAAAGTGACTAAGAAATTTAGCATCACGATCTAAAACTATCGTATTCGGAATACCATGCAAGCGTACAATTTTCTAAAAGAACAAATCAGCAACATTTGTAGCATCATCACTTTTATGACATGGTATAAAATGAGCCATCTTAGAGAATCTATCCACGACAACGAAAATACTATCCCTCGCCTTCTTTGTTTTAGGAAGCCCTAAAACAAAGTCCATAGAAATATCTTCCCAAGGTATGCTTGGAACAGGAAGAGGTATGTATAAACTGTGAGGATTAAGTCGTGACTTAGCTTTTTGGCACGTGGTGCAGCGGGCAATGAAGCATTCGATGTCACGCCTCATCTTTGGCTAATAAAAGTGGTGGGTCAGAATGTCCTCCATCTTCACGCTGAAATGACCCATCAATCCTCCTCCATGCGCCTCCTGTAACAACAAAAGACGAACAGAGGTAGCTGGAATGCATAGCTTGCAAGCACGGTATATGAACCCATCATGCACCACAAATTTATTCCAACCCTTTCCCTCTTGACAATTTAGCAACACATCTTTAAAATCAGCAACATGCACATATTGCTCCTTTATTGTCTCTAACCCAAAGATTTTGATGTCAAGTTGTGAAAGCATGGTATATCTCCTAGACAACGCATCAGCTATCACATTTTCTTTGCCCTTTTTATATTTAATGACATAGGAAAAAGATTCAATAAACTCAATCCACTTAGCATGTCTATGGTTCAGGTTGGTTTGACTTCGAATATGTTTCAAGGATTCATGATCAGAATGTATTACAAGCTCTTTGGGCCATAAATAATGTTGCCATGTTTTCAAAGTTTGAACTAGAGCATATAATTCTTTATCATAGGCAGAATAGTTCAAACTAGGACCACTTAATTTTTCACTAAAGTAAGCAACAGGTTTTCCTTCTTGAATTAACACACCCCCAAGACCTATGCCACTAGCATCACATTCTAATTCAAAAGTCTTGCTGAAATCAGGAAGTTGAAGCAAAGGGGCATGTGTTAGCTTATCTTTGAGAGCGTTGAAAGCTTGTTGTTGCTTGGTGGCCCAAGTAAAAGGAGCACCCTTCTTTGTAAGCTCATTCAGTGGTGCAGCGAGGGTGCTGAAATCCCGAACAAAATGCCGGTAGAAACCAGCGAGCCCGAGAAAACTCCGCACGCGTGACCGTTTTAGGAGGCAGCCAACTCTGGATAGCGATGATCTTGGCTTGATCAACTTCAATGCCCTGTGGAGTAACAACATAGCCACACCGGAGAAGCTTGTACCGCGATACTCAACCCTGTTGTATGCGGTTATGTTCAATCTTCTAAAGCATGTAACATTATGTTGTTTTATTATGATGTCATTTTTATTGGCATATCATCCATATCGGTCCTAATGCGACGACTCTACTGATGACCCTTCCCACCCTTCAATAGGTCAAGATTCGGAATGCAAACCCTCTGTGCAATATCTGATATGGCAAAGTTTCTCATAACCCTGAAGCCTCATAGCTCACCGCACCATGCCTACAGCACCCTCACTTCATGAAGTACTCTGACATGAAGTTTGGTGCGTCCATATTGATAGTCCCACATACGGCGAGGACTGTACCTTGCAGAACACCTTCGATGATAGCGATCAGGGGCTGAGAATGGACGCCCCTAAGAACCTAGTTGTATACCTCCATAAGGTTAGTGGTCATTATGCCATACCTCGCACCGTCAGTGTCGTGCAATAAGGACCACTTCTCCAAAAGCTCGGCCTCAATCCAATGGGGGAAGCACTTGATATTCCTTGAGCTCCTTCATGTCACACCGGGAGGGTCAAACTCTAGCAATGGTGTGAGGCGTTCGGGTAATGTTGCCCTAGGAATGGCCGGCCGTTTGTTCCTCTTAACAACGTGCTTCTTGGTGTGCTCCTCCAACATCTCTCATAACGCATCAAATTTACGCTACTAGTTCTACATGGCCAGCCTCTTGAATAGCTTCATTAACGGTTGCTATGGAAACTGCTTGAAGAAGTTGGCCCCCAAATGCCGAATGCACTATCTGTTCCTCATATCTGGCCAAGGGAGCAGCTCCTTCGAGTCTTGCTAAAGTTTTCTTATGGCCTTGATCATCCAGGGTGGCGATCATAGATTATGCAGACATCAGGATGTGCCCCCAACTACTTCCTTCTTCAGATATCGAAGGAACCACAACCAGCTATCGAAATTCTCATTTTTGATGAATGTGATGGCCAAGGATAGAATCTGATTGTTGCCATCAACACCAATTGCTGTTAGGATCTACTCCTTGTATTTCCTTGTTAGAAATATCCTGTCGACTGAGATCACTGGTAACATGTGCTTGAAAGTATTGATGTAGGCACCGAATGCTAAGAAGACCCTTTGCAAAACCAAATAACCGGACGGTCTTCTAGGCAGCTTGTCCCGTAGCACCTTGAGTATATGAGGAAGGTTGTCATAAGCTATTTCAAAAGAACCAAACCTTCTTTCCAAAGCCTTCTGATTTGCACAACATGCCTTAGCATAACTAATCTTGTACTTGAATATTTTGCGCAATAGCCACAATGATGTGCTTGGCCTCCAAGTTTTTCTTCACTATCTCACTATACATGAGGTTTGCTACGAAGGTGGACGTTAGGTTGCGATGTTTCGCCAAAATATTGCTGAGCACACAGGAGTGCGGCTCCACCTTCAAGATAATCTAGTGAGTTTCGTACTTAGGTCTACGTAGCCAACCTGCTCGCAGACCACGGTGTAGTGCTCTAGGCTGGATTTGAGGACCTGAAATATCCTTTGCATGGACAAGGCTCATAACTTAATAGCATCCTACAGTGATCCCTTGTGAACAAGCTTTGCATGAAGTCGAACCTCTGTAGCATGGTACTCCTACGGTGATTGATGCTCATCATGTACAGAAAGACCCACAACATCCATCGTATTTCATGCTTGTGGCATGGGATCTTCGTCCTCATTGGAAGAGTCATCGCCATCCTCTTCTAAAGCTTCCTCCTTAGCCCAGGCCGTCTGGTCATCAATCTTCGTCTGACGCACAATGCTGTTGACATACTCCCCTACGTCGACCTGTCTACTGGACTCAACTTGTGTAGTGCGATATTCATGATCTATCTCAGCAACATCTGCATCTGCCTATCAGGTGGGCTGAGCATGCGGTGTGTCATATTCTGGTTCTGCCTCCTCAACATCACCCACCGCATCTCCATCGTGGACCACGCATTGTGCGTTCGAGCTGCTCCCACCAACCGGACCTCTTGTGTCTCCCTTTGGACATGGCTGCACGAATAGCATGCACTTATAACCACATCACTTGTAACCTTGCACAAAGCCCGTCCATGCAAGCGTGCGTATCAGTCTCCTCAACTCCCACTGAATGCCCGTGGTAGACCAACTCCAAAGCTCATGTAGGACGACACTACACACCTCGGGGTCCAAGGAGAAGCTATGTGTGAGGTAGTCTAGCACATCTCTGATTTGAGCATTCTTCATGCCTGGGAGTACCATATGGACTTGTGGGAAACTGCTCAGGTCAACACCGTATGGACTTTCATGATGGTACCAACACCGTAATGCACTTTTAATGTTGTGGGTTCTGACATGACTAATTTCTCACTTCAAATATTACCATTTGTCAACATGTATTCACTAAATACGTGCTAAACAAATACGTAGTCACACGTTGCCTACATTCAAATGAGAACTAGAACGAATGAGGCCATTACCTTCACACGAAGACCTTTTTTCTTATCAACGAGTTTCTTTCGTCTTCCTCTATAACCTTACGAGCTCCTATCCTGCTTCCGAGCTTCTCTCCTCTCCTTCACTCCCTCTTTGAGCTCCTCTCCTCTCCTTCACTCCTTTACTTCTCCTCATCTCGGGCTCTCCCTCTCCTGAGCTTCTCTGCTTCTCCTTCTCTTTTTTTGCCTCTCTCAAGCTCCTCTTGTTCTTCTTGCGAGAGAAATGAGGAGAGCCCATGGGGTGTCGGGTCAAAGAGAAAAAGGACGGAGTAGTCACCCAACGATTAGACAACTTACCCATGTTGCCCAACCGTTGGGGCACTAGAGGAGTAATCACCCAACCATTGGGTGATGTGGTCAAGTTGCCCAACCATTGGGCGACTTGACCACGTGTCACCCAACGATTGGGCGACATAAGGTCAAAAGTGCAAAAAATTAAATCACAGGTATATTTTGTAATTTCAAATAAAAAATTTATTATTTTCAAAAATTCCTTTCAACAGATAGATTCATGTGAATTCGCTAAAGGCATTAACAAAACTAGCATAGTACTTAAAACCACCAGCAGAGATGGGAGCGAGAAACATCAAAGTGAATAAGCTCTAATGGAGAAGGAAAAAATAGTGTTCGGGGAATAATAAGGCAATTGATGAATTTTGCCTCTTTGATAAGTATCACAAACTAATGTTTGACTAGAGTTGCTAGAGCACAAAAAATTATTTTGCAAAAGGACACATTGAATAATAGAAGAAGACGGATGCCCTAAGCGACAATGCCACTGATCTCGAGTTAGTTTGACACCAGAGTAGACAGATTTCAGAACAGGAGCTTGGCTTGGAAGCAAGGGTTATAGACCACCCTCGCATCTTCCTCGAAGAAGAACCATCTGATGTGGCCAAGAGTGTGAATGCTACATTGATTTGTGCTTCATGTATGCAATCTGAAGTTACAAGGCTTAGTAGTGCTGAATAGCACAAGGAGAAAGAAGCTATCGGTTATGGGAGAGAGAAGAATATCCTAGTTCATGCGAATGCTTATGTGATTCCTCCTTTGCACAACGCAAACAAGACAACAATGCATGGAATTACAAGTGTGGATGGAGAAGAAAGAAAGTTAGTTTGGCTAAAGAGGAAGACACAAGATCAATCAAGTTCTCGTGATTGCAGTTCTATCCACAATGTTCATGAAGTTCTCAACGCCAATTCTGAGGTTTCTAATGCACACAAAATACATATTTTGAAAGCTAATAAAGTCTACTTTCCAATGAATCAAACAACGCTTGTTGGAGCTTTCTACACAAAGTTATGGCAACTTCATTGGATGCTGCACGAGCTGTCTTGAGAGACCCACGAGACCTGCCAAACATAAAGAGTCCGAGTATTGCAATGCAAGTAAGGGTAAAATCCGACCACACTATGGTTTTCCAAAGGTTGAGAAGGAGTCCTTTTCAGGTTCCAAACGGATTCGTGTCTTCTTGCTGAATTCACGGATTGGGGAGTTCGGCGAATTGCTTCTAGTGTGCGCCTTGCATACTAGTGCAAATTGCCCTTATCAATATTATTTGCCGCATCAAGACAAGGAGAAGACTCTATCCAAGGAGAAGGAACCTCGCTGATCGTACCGAGAATGATCGGGCCATCCCTATGCATCAACTAATCCTTAGTTGGTCCGCACCATCGTGGTATCAGAGTATGGTTGATCACGGTACGAGGTTGCTGAATTTTCCTTAATGACGGGTTCTATGAAGACTAAAGATGGCGAGGCGTGACATAATCATGTCGAGCCAATTGTGGAGGCGCCCCAATATGCGGCGTCTTTGCTGCCCGAGGTACGAATTGGACTTGAAGCGACACGTGACTACTTCTTGAGTTGTCACCGGAAGTTTAAAGGCAAGGTTGATGATTTGGGGGTGTGAATTGACGTGTTCACGGAGGCAATACGTATCCAGCCACCACAATTTCAGTATGCTGAATGGGGACCTCAATATCCCGAACGGCGTGCACCGTATAAAGATGACGAACACGAGTAGGTTTTTGATGGTGCAGCAGGCTTTGCTCCACAACCGCGCCGTGCTCAGGACTACCGTGGTGCTGACCGTGGTAGGGACATGAGTGGCAGAGGTGCTGCCCGTGGTGGAGGTATGAGTGATGGTGTTGGGTTTGCTCAGCGTGTTGCCGTGGATGATGGAATTGGGTGGATAAAAATTTCTGTCCCATCATTTAATGGTAAAGCTGAACCGGAGGAGTACTTGGAGTGAGAGATGCGTGTCGAATAAATTTTTGACAGCCATCACTATACCGAGGATAAGAAGATTCGTTTGGCGACAATTGAGTTCACTGGATATGCTCTTGTTTGGTGGAATCAATTGTGTCGTGTAGGAGCTCGTCCGGATACTTGGGTACAATTGAAGGATATTTTGAGGTGGCGTTTTGTCCCAGCACACTACACTAGGACCTTGTATAACCGGCTACAACAACTACGCCAAGGTAATTCTAATGTTGATGAGTATTATAAAGAGATGGAGATGTTGATAATCCGTACAGGAATAGAGGAGCATGATGAGGCTACTATGGCACGTCTCTTTAATGGGTTGAATGAGGATGTGTAAGATAGGGTGGAGATGGTCCATTACTACAACATCCAAGACTTGGTGCATCAAGCTGAATGTGTTAAACAACAATTGAAGCGCAAACAAGCTAAGGGTGGACATGCCAACACTCAAACAAACCCATGGAGGTGTCCATCACAGCAAGGCGATGATATTGGTTCACACTCCAAGGTGGCGATATCAAGCTGTTCAAATGGGGCTCTTTCAAAGGAGGCAAGCAACATAGGTAAAGAAGCAACCAAATCTGATTCTAGCACGTTCTCCACTACTAGAACAAGTCAAATTGAGTGCTTCAAGTGTAAGGGCAGGGGTCACATGATAAGGGATTCCCCAAATGCAAGTAAGGTGTTACTCACACATAAGGCATATGCCACGGAAGGCGAAAGCGAGGAATCTGAACATGACGATGAGAAATTCAATGATTCTCCGCAAGAAGTAGTGTATTGTGATCTTGAGGTTGGTCCAACTTTGATGACTCATAAGGTGGACAGTGACAATAAGATGATTGTTGAGAAGGGGCAGCGACGTGGTGTTTTTCAAACCCAATGCATGATCAAAGGCAAACGGTGCAAGCTTATAGTCGATGGTGGAAGCTACAACAATATGATCAGTAAGAACATGGTTGATGCACTCTCATTAACCACATGGCGTCATCCTAAATCATACTATATGCAATGGCTTCACAATGTTGGTAAGCTGAAAGTACTCATAATGTTCACGTACCGTTTTCAATTGATGGATATGAAGACAAGGTGGAGTGTGACATTGAGAGACCATGTGGAGGTGACCACATGTGTATGATGAGTAATTGACATTGGTTTAGGTAAGTCGAGTTTGGTTTGCGTAGTTCGGAGTTGAGTCGTTGCATGGCGCAATTGGACTCGGTCGGACTTGGTCAAACTTAGTCGTATGGGATTAGGATGCATATTCTAATATTTTCGACAGGTTTGGACTTCGGCATGGTAAGTGATGTTATTTACGCTTTCATGTATCGAGCGGTGCTATTTGACGTGTTTCTTGTCTGTGTGGCTGCAGGACGTCGAGGCGAAGTCGTGGCGAGACACGGTGGACCGGACTAGGCGCAGGTGGCGCTGAGGTCAGAACGGTTGGGATGTGTCGAAGACGACGTGGACTCGAGGTGGTTGCGAGGCATGCGAGGCAAGGAGCACGGAAGCTTCCCGGAAGGTGCACGAGGGGCAAATCGGGAAATTCGCGTGGCTGCACAAGCAGGAGCGGGCTCCGTTGGATTTAGCGAGCGTAACGGGGCGGAGACCCGTTAGCCGTAGGCTATAAATACATGTGAGGGGCTGCATGCCCACTTGAGCACTTTAAGGGTTTGTTTGAGTCAAAATAGGCTTTAGTGGTGGTTTTAGCTTTGGCTCTTTAGTGGTTGGAAGAGACAGAGTTGTGTTTCCTCTGTTGTCTTCTACGATGTCTTCTAGGTGGTAGAACAGAGAGTTCATCCCCTCCTCTAAGCATCCATGGTTGAGTGATTGAGAGGGAGAGGTTGGAGAGGGTGGATTGAGAGTTTGTAATCATTCCTCTTCATGTAATCGTGTCATCGGGACGTCTTTGTATTCCTCCTATTTCAATGAATGAAATCTGAAGTTTCTCTGTTCGTGCTCATGTTCTGTTCTTCGTTGTTTTCTATGTGGATTTCTTGACTTTTTGGTTTTCGAGTTCTTGCTTGCTGTGGAGGTGCAAAATGGGTTGCTTAGTGATGGGAGAGTGATCTTAGACCATTTGGTCAGCTAGAATCCCAGAGACAAGCGTTTAATCCCAGTTTTGCATTTTTGAGCTCCTCTGTTCATCTTTTCCTTTTCTAGGGTTTTGTTGTAGATTGTGATTCCCTTTGCGAGATCCTTTGAAATTTGGCATGGAGACTCTATGGGCTATTAGTTAGCTATCTGCAAAATCTCATGGCCAAAGGTTCAAGGGTTTGATGGGAATTTAAGTTCTTGTGCTCTCTCTGTAGTTTCATTTCTATTTCTAGGGTTTTTGGTCTATTCCTTTTTCTCTTCTCAAGTTGGCATGATCTTTGAGGTTTGGTCTCCTGAGATGATGGCTAATATATCCTCAAAGTTTCATATGCAAAGGTTTTAGGGTTTGAGAGAAATTTGTTTTTTTTGGAAGTCCCTGTTATTTTCAGGTTATTGAGGATGATATGAAATTCTAAGTCTTCAGTTGATTTCTCATGTTATTTGGTCTCTCAAATGTGTTTGGATTAGATCCTTGAAGTTTTCCCTTGAAGTGATTTAATTCAATTGTCTTCCTCACTTGATTTCGACAAAATCTCCTTGTTTCAAATCTGAAAATCTGCTTGTCTGTTGTCTAATTTTCAGTCTGCAGAATTCCTGTTTTCAGCAGCAAGTTTAAGCAGTTTTCAGCCCTTGTTGTTTGCTGTTTTCAGCATCAAGTTCTAGCTATTTTCAGCTTCTTCCAGCTGCAGTTTTCAGCAGTAAAATTCAGCAACTTGAGTGCAGTTTTCAGCAGTAAAATTCAGCAACTTGAGTGCAGTTTTCAGCAGTAAAATTCAGCATTTTGAGTGCAGTTTTCAACAGTCAAATTCAGCAACTTGAGTGCAGTTTTCAGCAGTAAAATTCAGCATTTTGAGTGCAGTTTTCAGCAGTCAAATTCAGCATTTTGAGTGCAGTTTTCAGCAGTCAAAATCAGCAATTTGAGTGCTGTTTTCAGCAGTCAAAAGCCTGCATTTTGGGTGCAGTTTTGCCTTTTAATGTCATGCAGTTTTCGGCCAACAAGTAGCTACTGTTTGCAGTCTTTTTGCTCCATTCTAGTTGATCCTTCTTGATAGCTTTGTAGCTATTGGAGAGGAATCGTTTCGTGAGTATTTTGGGGGAGCAATTTTTAAAGTCGACATTCATCCCCCCCTCTGTCGCCATTTCGGTCCAACAGACGTCGTGACTATGCACCTGTGTCACATCATGTTGGGGCGTCCGTGGCAGTTTGATCGCAATGTCACACACCAAGGGAGAGCCAGTCGCTTCACTTTTATGCATAAATTAAAGGTGTATTTCAATCTTTGCTGCCTAAGAGAGATGAGGAGATTATTTCTGACATTGCCATCAACGGCAAGGAGCTTGTGAAGATTACCACGAAACCGAGGATGGTTTCGCTTGAAGGGGGAGGGGATGATGTGGCTAGGAGTGTGAATGCTACATTGATTTGTGCTTCATCTATGCAATCTAAAGTTACGAGGCTTAGTAGTGCTGAATTGCGCAAGGAGAAAGAAGCTATTGGTTATGGGAGAGATAAGAATATTCTAGTTCGTGCGAATGCTTATGTGATTCCTCCTTTGCTCAGCGCAAACAAAACAACAATGTATGGAATTACAGGTGTGGATGGAGAAGAAAGAAGGTTAGTTTGGCTAAAGAGGAAGACATAAGATCAATCAAGTTCTCGTGATTGCAGTTCTGTCCACGATGTTCATGAAGTTCTCAATGCCAACTCTGAGGTTTCTAATGCACACAAAATACATATTTGGAAAGATAACTAAGTCTACTTTCCAGTAAATCAAACAGTGCTTGATTGGAGCTTCCTACACAAAGTTATGGTAACTTCATTGGATGCTGCACGAGCTGTCCGGAGAGACGTGCGAGATCTGCCAAACATAAAGAGTCCGAGTATTGCAATGCAAATAAGGGTAAAATCTGACCACACCATGGTTTTTCAAAGGTTGAGAAGGATTCCTTTTCAGGTTCCAAACAGATTTGGAACTCCCTTGAACAAGAAAAGAAAACACATACAGATTTGAATTCAGTTCGGATTCGGTTCGGCTCAGACAGAAAGTCCAACACTAAAACGCCCATAACTTTCACAAACGGAGTCCGATTTAGGCATTCTTAGACTCGTTGGAAAGCTATTTCAAAGCTCCATACAATGGATAAGGTGCCAGCCATGGAATCATCATGGTCATGTTGCAAATTGAGAGAGAATCTGGTGGTAGTAGTTTAGATATTTCCTTTTTGTTCATATTGGAGTTTGTTTCGGGCTTAGGCCAGGTTGTGCGTGAGTTTTAGTCAAGGCCATGCATTGTGCACCAATATAAGGCCAGGGCCTTAGCCCCATTGTAACTTAGGCTATGATATGATAAATTTTTATACTTGTGAAATAAAGGAGAAAATTGCCATGATGGTTGGTGGCGGCCAGATTGCGTGATCGTAAGGTTTTCTCGTTTGGAGTTTGCTGAGTTGGTGCAAAGAAAGAATAGGAGATTCTTGAGATTGCTCATTGAATATATAAGGTTCATCTGTTCTAATTCGTGTCTTCTTGCTGAATTCACGGATTGGGGAGTTCGGCGGATTGCTTCTAGTGTGCGCCTTGCATATCAGTGCAAATTGCCCTTATCAATATTGTTTGCTGCATCAAGACAAGGAGAAAACTCTATCCAAGGAGAAGGAACCTTGCTGATCATACCGAGAATGATCGAGCCATCCCTACGCATCAACTAATCCTTAGTTTGTCCGCATCACCATCTTCGTGGCTCGATCCTTAACAAGGAAATAATTAGGATGAAACTGGAAGTAAGCATTGCTATCTACAGAAAACTTATGGACCAAAAGAAGATGTCTAGAAGCCCTAGGCACATGAAGAATATTGTTCAAATCTAGGTCAAGTTGTGGGTATGAAATTTCGAATGGCCAATGTGAGCGATGAACATACCTGCACCATTGGCTGCTTGTACCTGGTCTTTCCCAGTGTACCTTTTCTTTATAGTGAGCCGATCAAGATCACTAGTAATGTGATCTGTGGTACTAGTGTCGGTGTACCAATTTGCATCAACAGCATATGATTGAGTTGCAGCGGCAGCAGCTACACGACTATCTTCAGGCTGATATGAATGGTCGAAGCGATAATAGCACTTTAGTGCTACGAGCCCGACCTTGCCACACACTTGACATGTACGTCGATTGCCACCCCTAGAGTTGTACTGATACTGTCCACGGCCTCTAGTGTTTGGAGATGATGACCGGTTGCTGTGGCCACCACGGTTTTTACCATGTCCACCAGTGGCGTAGCCAGGATTTGTAGCTATGGTGGTCCATTGTCTAAAATTTATTTAACCGCTATAAATTTAACATGTCGGTACACAAGTATATGAATTACGAAATGCAATTAAGGGAAAAAGGACATACAAACTTCATAAAATAGACGAATATAGCTTTCTTAACATAGAATTGAAATATTACATACCCATAGTAGTTGAAGAACAGTACGTCACTACTTCTTCTTCTTCTTGTCAGGATATAAAAAGAACATCACATTAATTTTATATTAAAACATTAAATACATTCTATATTTATGGACAAAGCTATTTAAAAAATACATTTTATAAAGGAGTAGATTAGAAGAGTTTGCTTGCATGGGTAACTTCCTGAAAGCCGCATTTGGAGCAAACGCAAGCTAAGACAACAAATACCTACCTCGGCAAATTTACGAGACCGTTTACACCGACTTCTGTTCACAGAAGAAAGAAGGTAATATAGATATTTAACTTTCTAAAATAATTTCTCTATTTCTCTCATCCTGAAAATAAGTTATGGGACACAGACATATCACTACCTCACTCTTCTCGCTCCTGTCTCGCACACACATCTCTTTTTTATTTTCCCCATCACTCGTATCCTCCCACTAAAAGCTTTTTTTTAGTCCTTACTATTTATTTTAGCTAAAAACCATCAACTGTCGTTCAATATGAACATGCCAAGCTAGTCATCGATTTTATTGTACATCTAAATGCCAAGCTAGCCAACGATTTTACTGTACATCTAGATTCCCAAGTTGCGTGTCATTAGCTTGACACATATAGAGCAAATTAAATGATTTAGCGGGAGGTAAAATGTAGCTGTGATTCAACAAGTTTTTATATTATGATAAAATACATGAAGGCCTCATTATCCGAGCGCAGGGTGGTCCGCGGCCCACACGGACCACCCTGTAGCTCTGCCAGTGATGTCCACCATGGTTGCCACACGATGCCAAGTTCACCGAGATCTAGTTCACCATAGCATTCTGGCTTTGTCCATGGATCAGAAGATTGTTTTGTTCAAGGCGCATCTCAAATGCTATGAAGTGAGCATACACCTCATTGAGTGAAACTGACTAGACCCTTGTGGTCAAAGACGTGACCAGTGGATCATAGTCATTGTCAAGACAAGTGAAGAGATAGGTAATGATCTCATCATCATTGAGTGGATGCCCAAGTGTAGCCAGCGTGTCTGCCAAATTCTTTATCTTGTTGAAGCACTCTGCGGCACTGGTGTCCTTTTTATGTAGGGAGGCAAGTTGATGGCGAATCTACATCACCCGGCGAATATGTATATATGATAATATCATACTGATACAAAAAAATATGATCTAATTTTACGATGGATTTTCACACTGATCGGACAGCTTAACACGGAAGTATATCGTAATAATAAAAAGGAAAAGAGCAAGCTAAGAACGAAATTCAAAGAATTGCGTTGAGGGTAGTCACCTGTGGGCTGCTTCTCCGGGAGGGCACATGTCACAGACAATGGCCGCCGGCACTTGACGGCGACAGAAGCAGGGAACGCCGCTGCCGGCCTTCAAGCAGCACCGGCGAACGGAACACAGGAGTGTAAGAGGCAACAGCCGTCGACATTGCACCAGTAGTTGCAC
This sequence comes from Dendrocalamus sinicus, assembly GCA_036346575.1. Taxonomy (NCBI): domain Eukaryota; kingdom Viridiplantae; phylum Streptophyta; class Magnoliopsida; order Poales; family Poaceae; genus Dendrocalamus; species Dendrocalamus sinicus. The sequence goes on along the minus strand of CM070664.1, from coordinate 23,323,161 downwards.
TGCTGATTTCTCTTGCCTCTCGATCGTAATTAGGAACTACCTGAACTGAAGGGAAAATAGATTTAATGCATGTTAATTCCCGTCTAGTTTGAGGCTGTTCTGAGTTATACTATATGAATGGTAGCGTTTATATAGTTGGAGAAACGATCAAAGGGGTGAGTTGTTTGATCACATTTGCTTGGTCGGGTTGGGAGGGAATAAAGACCAGAGATCAAGCTGGCCGTGAAGTTGCTTTGGTACGTAAAGTGACGATTCTTCAGGTGGATGGATGTCTTGCTGTTGTGGTACGATGGACTGTGGAGGTGTTGATTTTGTTGGACATGCTTCTTTTTTCTCCTTTTCACCTTTTTTTCTTCCTTCAGAAGGAGATGCTGATCAATGTTTGGTCCTCCTTTAGTTTGTGTTTGGGTTAGACCCAATATTTATAGTATAAATTCATGTTTAATTTTAAATGCAAATGCCATGTTAGTTAATCATGTTATGCCTGTGATTCAATTATGTCGAATTTTGCTCGCTGCAGTTGTATTAATGATATTGGATTGTTCAATTCAACACATATGTTGTTACCCTCCTTTGTTGCAGAATGCACCAGCGCCAACCAGTTGGTAGCATAATCGGTAAATAAATTGTGTCTTCGAGATGCCCTAAATTTTATCTTGCGTTGGGTTATGCTAGTATGTAAGCGTGCTATTATATATGATTTGGACTCGCGTCAAAAGCCTAATATCCTGAATGATTGCAGCAAAACCAAATTGTGATGATGGAGATCTAGGGTTCAAATCTCACTGACGATTGTCGATTGCAATTAAATGGACTACTACAGTGTTTTCAATAGAGTTATACGTTTGCCCGCACAAAGAACTAAAATTATAAGAAATTGTAGGGGATTTTGGACGACATTTTTTATGGAACGAGGATTGCTCTATAGGAATTCCACGAAAAAATTCTTCTCTAAACCTTTTGGCAGAAATCAAGTAGATGAAGTGCTCCAGCCTCATAGTAACATTTCTTTTGAGTCCCCAGAAATACAATCTCTTTGTTAATTTCTCTCTCTCAACTACATCTATCCAAGACATATTTCTCAACAAAATTTCTAATTTTTTTCTGTAAATCATCAAAACACTCTTTTTTTAGGTGGGCGATTATGTGTTTTTCTATTCTTTTATTTTTTATTTCATGTCTTACAAATGGACCCTTAAGTTTTCAAGTTAAATTTACTCTTAATTTTCCAATTTAAATATATTGCCTATGTATCCTCGGCCATGTAGATTTTTTAGTGAACTGGTTAGTGCATGCAATATTCTATATATGAATTTAGAGCCAAGATACTAGACTTGGCTTACAAATAAATATTACAACCTACTTCCAAAATTGCAATTATTTTAACGATGTTCTCATTTCCCCCAACCCCCTTACTTTGTGACAATCACCTTACGTCTCATCCTGTAGAGATACAAATTAACTACAGTTTATACGCACTTGCTATAAGGGGTAAATAAAGTTGGTATCATCTAATATAGTAATTAATTCCTCTGTTTCATATTAGAAGGAGCTATGGTATTGATGGAACACTGTAGCAGTCATCCTGGGCCATTAGATCTAAAAAGAGGTGGCTGAGATTGCTCACGGTCCTTAACGTGCAGTTGCTGTTGGGACTGCAGCCGACCTCCTTCCCTATGGTATGCATCTGGTCAAAAATTTCAAACTCTATTCATAAATATATAGAGATGTATTTTGACCATAACATGTGATAATAGTACATGTAGATGTATTATCAAAAGTATGTATAGTTTTACAATATTTTGATAATGAAATAGTATTCAAATTAGTCAAAGTTGCATATTGAAATACTACGAGAAGTCACGAGAGCACCGTATAACGTGTCACGGAGGCAGCAACAACATCACACTTGTATAGAGCACAACAAACGGAGGCTCATTTTATTGATTTGATTGGAAGCACAAAGCACGTATTACATACTTATACGTGTATGGTCGAATTTAGGAAAACTAGAGGTACATATATAGAGTAGTTATTCGTGAGCCTCTTTGACAAGTGCTCCTTCACGCCATGGACGTCAACGGCAGTGCAGTCATGCATACGTATGCACTCCTAGCTACTTGACGGCACGTGGATGTCGACATTGATCCTCCTGCGCGCCTGCTCCTTGACCTTGAAGATGGTAACTGTCAGCTCGCCGGAGGCGAGCTCGGCCTTGACGCTCTCCCTGTTGTACCCGGCCGGGAGGAGCAGCCGCGCGTAGACGCCGCCGTCGTGGGCTGCGTCGGCCTTGCCCTTGGCCGCGGCGGACGCAGGCGTGACCCTGCTGGGCCTGCCGCCGCCGGTCGCGGTCGGGTCCCTGCCGGGCCTGGCGCCGGCGCCGGCCTGTTGGTCTTCGACGTCAATGTTCTTCACGTCGGCCTTGGGCTTCTTCCTGATGACGAGCACGTCCTCGTCGATCTCGACGACGAGGTCCTTCTCGGAGAACCCCGGTACCTCGAACCACAGTTTCACAGCGTTGGCGTCCTCCTCCAGCTGCCACCGCTCCTCCTCCTGCGGCGGCACCGGGTGCACCAGAGCTTTGTACATATCACGATGTCAAATGAATTCATTAATTAATTAGGTGAGCATGATCAACTTGATGGATAAAATGTGTAATATCATACAATGCATAGTAAGTATACAATTAAATATTTAATTATCTCCAACTTTGACCACAAACTTATATAGAGGTAACAGATATTTGCTGTCGAACTTATTTCCACAACATTGCTCTTTTATAATCTTTTTACTAGCATTCTGCAAGCGGTAGAAATTGTTGATCAAACTTGTACATGGAAGACCGAAAAAGAAATGCGAGACACTGAACGAGGCTACGAGGGTACATGAGCTTACCGACGGGTGAGATGTTAAATGGCGGCAAATCCGTCTTTGGAGTGTGCTCCCACTTTGCACTACTTGCAAAGCACACAGAAAGAGACCGGGACCTTCTTCGTAAAGAAAGGAGAGCAACTGCTGCTGCCTTACCGGACTGAAGGCGACTGCCGGAGGTATTCACCGGTGTCGCCGCCGTCGGGCCGCTCAGGAGGGTGTACGAGGTGACCGTCGACATTGCAATTTCTAATTGGTTGTCGTGTAACTCTAGACAGGGAGATCAAGACAAGGAGAGAGTGGATCAGGTAGCACTTGTGTGGTGCGATGCATGGAAGGGATTGCGTGAGGGGCCTTTTTATAGATACTACAGAGGGCAAACTGAGGATCGGAGTCACCTTTGCTTGGGTCATGCATTGGTGGGAATAAAGAGGTTTGTGAGCTTCTTTGGTAAAGGAATTTGCAATAGGTACAAATGGTTCCAATCCTGTCATTGCAAGCTGGAGGAAAGAATAAGACCAGGTGTGGTGCTTTTTTCGTTCTCTTTTGGATACTCCCATTTGGTCTAGATCTACTATGGAGTAGCTAGGAAATAAGGAGATCGAGTTCTACATGCATTGCAGGAACTCCATCCGACATACACGCGATATTCCAAATCGGTTCCTTTCTAGATTGAGGGCAAGAAAACTACAGGACTGAAAAGACAACAGAGGAAAGAGGGTGTGAAAGATGCCATTTAAAATTTTTCCCCAAGTATTATTGAACTATTTTTATATAACTGCAGAGTTACAGATAATTGAATGTTTAGCCAAAATCCCAACAAAAATTGCTCAAGCAATCAAATTTTGAGAAAATCCAAACCCTAGAGGTCTAACCGCTAACTAGTGACCGGTCTGACCTCCTGACTGTCAGAACACCACAACACTATCGGTTTGACTAGCCTTGGTGCGATTGAACCGCCTACTATAAAAACTGCCGTTGAAGGTCCAAGAAATGATGCAAATTATAAAATACAAGTGCAAATGCTACAAAATTTTACATGCACCTTGCTTAAGGTCTCAGAAAACTATTCCATCTATAGATCGAAGAAATCCATGATAAAGTTCAGACTTTTTTGAGATTGAGAAAAGATTGCACCAAAATTGGACAAAATACGAAAACAATGAATGTGACTTGCTCGTTGGTAGAAGATTACCAAGATAGCTCTAGATATGTTCCCACATATCACAGGAAGCAAGAACACCTAAAAATCAAGACGAAAACTCTCGGATCATGAATCACTTGGTGAGGTCAAAATCATACAAAACCGGGTTTCTTTAAGAATTTGCCATCAAAGTGTCTAGATGGATGGAGATTGATTTTTAGAACATATCTCCATCTCTTATACATTTTTAACACAACAAGATCAAGAAGAGTGAGGAGAAGAGGAAAAACCAACTAAATCAAGTGCAAATCAATCAATGCAAGACAAAGTTATAGAGATGAACAAAGTTGATATATTGCTACATGACAATAAAAGTTTTACAACCACTCTACCTGAAAGACAAGAGAGCACACCATAGGACTTAAGTTCTCTCAAAGCCTAACCCTAACATAGTGAACACTTCCTCTCAAGAGAGAATGATTGGATAGTTAACGATAAGTTTCCATCCCAACTCGTTAAATAGATCGGATTTGAAAACTAGTCAGACTGCCTTGCTTGAGGATAGTTCCAGAAAAAAAACTCTAACAAAAAAGCATTTCAAATTTTCAACCTTCCCAAATTACAATGGTTCATCACAACTTAATCCAAGACGTTCTCACATGATTCTTCAATCTCCTCCTTGATGAACAAATTGGTAATTTCTTAAAAATACAATTTGAATGTGGTTTTAGAAGATCCAAATGGTCAAAAGAAGAATGAAATGAGCTAAAGATATGACCGTGATGGACCATGAGAGATGGTCCAGGTTTTGCAATGTTTGTGGACTAATCAGCTGGCTTTGCAAAGATAGCTCTCTGCCAGGATTGGATTTGGGATTTGAGTCATGGATTAAGGTTGCATGATGAATGTCTTGGCTAATGTAGGTCAAGTTGTGAAGAATTTGTGCCTGGAGACAAATTCTTTGTCTCGGATGTGCAGGGTCGTTTGGAGTCAACTATGGTCAATGGCGATGATCGGGGCTAGGCTAATGGAGTTAAGTCCCAGAATGATCAAGAATGCCGGGTGAGACGATGAGCTCAAGCATGGCATGAGAAAGGCGGGAATGTTGAAGGCGAGTTCGAACAGCGGGATGATGCCAAGTAGCTTGCACGGGCCAAGTAAACCGTGGTTCGGTGGAACCAAGACAAGAGAAACTTGGTGGCACGTGACAAGCTAATGGTGTACCTACACATGGCAAGCACGGTGTTTGCTTGCAAAGGAAGGTGATGACTAGGTCAATGGGGGCATTTCGGTAATTTGACCAAAATACCGAAAACCATCTTGAATCAAAACCACGGTGCATGGGCGATGTGTTGGAGAGTGGTTTAAGTCAAGATGGAGCTAGCGGATCAAGGCTAAGGATTTAGCGGATATACATGCGCTTAGGAAAACATGCATAAGTAGACTTGAGAGAGTAAAACCCGTGTGTGTGGGGTTAACGTGTTTCTCCCATTGTAATAGTGCGTAGGATCTAATTTGGAAGGGTAGGTGGCTGGTTGCTCACCTATAAAAGGGGTGGGGATGGAGGCATGTAGGGTTAACCATCCCACCTCTGTCTTATGGGCTTTCTTGTTTTAGGTTTAGGGTTTTGAGAGTAGAGCACATGATATGCTCTTGGTCCTCCTAGATGGAGTGGCTATAAACTCAATCATCAGAGCAATACATTTGGTGTTGAGTTGGCTTGGGTTTGGTTCGTCTGTTTCTCTGTTGTTTTTATGTTCTTTGGTTGTTTCTTTCGCTTCTTGATCTGAGAGAAAGTTCTTGCTTGTCTTGTCGATAATCTGACTTGCTGGGTGTTGGAGAATCATACTTAAAGCCATCTTGGCTATTCTATTCCCATAGGCATGGTATGATTATCTTGATGATCACACTGTTTCGTTTTCTGTGCACTCGATTAATTCACAAAAACTCTCAATTTGTTTGCTAAGTTTTCAGTCAAAGATTAGAGAAGTCTCTTGAGACCTTAACCTTGTTGTGTACAAAGTTTTATGGCCAGTTGATCTTCTAATCAAAAGTTGTGTGGAGTTTAGATCTAGCGGTTGTGCGCTGCTTTGTTCTTCCGATTCTGCTACAACCGCGTCTAGTTTCGACCACGTTGATTACAATCATGTTAATCATTCTGATTGCAGACTGGATCCGACCACGTCGACTATTCGACCATCCTTTTGGCTTAAGACCACTTTAGTTATGACCACGCTGATCATTTTGGTTGTTGACTGGTTTCAACTACATTGGTTGTTCGACCACTCATTGTTGTTCGATCACGTTGGTTTCGACTGCACCCATTTTCTATCAAATTGATTTTGGTCTCGGTGGTTATCGACTATAGTGATTTCCATTTGGTAGTTGACTTTCGACCACGTTGAACTTCTGACTACATTGATTTTCAACGTATAGTCAGTCTTCGACTATGGTGTTGTCTGTTCAGTAGTCGATTTTCGACCACGTTGAACTTCCGTCTGGTAGTTGGATTTACAACCACTTTGTACTTCCATCTATACCCCGAATCCATTAAATCCTTAGCATTGATACATTTTGCTCAAACCAGCTCTAGCTTGACCTAAACCGCTCTTCCAAGCGCTACTCATGCACCGCGGTTTTGATCTATGGTAGTTTTTGGTATTTTGGTCAAACTACCAAAATACTTTTCATTGACCCGATCATCAACATCCATTGCAAACAGTCGTCATGCTTACCATGTTTAGGTATATCACTAGCTTGCCACGTGTTGCCAAATCTCTCCTATCCTGTTTCCACCGAATCACAACTCACTTGGCTAGTCTAAGTCACATTGTGCAATCCCGCCATTCGAACTTGCCTTCAATATTTTTCATCTTTCTTGTGCCATGCTTAAGATAACTGTCTCACCCGGCATCCTCAATCGTTCTAAGACTCAACTGCTCTATGAGTGTAGCCTCGATACTCGCCGTTAACCATGGTTGACTATAAGCGATCCTACATATCAAAAGACAAAGAAATTGTTTTTGAGTATAAGTCCTCACAACTTTACCCACGTTAGCTAACCTCATGCAACCTAGAACCACCGAGTAAAATGACCAAAACCTATTTCACAACTCAAAACATAAATTGCAGAAAACTGGCCGAGAAAACATATTGTAGCCGGTTTGACTAGGTGCTAAATCCGGTTAGAACGCTGGGACCATAGGGTCCAACCGAAATAGAGACCTTTGGACACATGTGGCCCCCAAAACACCCAAAATTCCAAAAGTAGCCCCTAAAGAAAAAATTTCCAAATTTGGCCCCCTGCTTGACCGCGCAACCACCCGGCGGCGACACGTGTCCGGTCGTGCAGTCTGGTACCGCACGACCGCACTCTAGCTGGGTCGTGCGGTACCAGACCGCACGACTGCACTGTGCATTGCTCCGACCGCACGTTTTGCTCCCCGACCGCATGACTCGCCGTTCGGATTGTCCGGAGCAATGCACAGTAGAGTCGTGCGGTCTGGTACCGCACGACCCAGCTACAGTGCGGTCGTGTGGTACTGGACCGCACGACCGGACACGTGGCAGCACCGGGCGAACGTGCGGTCGAGCAGGGGGCCAAAAACGGAATTTTTTTCGTTCGGAGGTCACATTTGGAATTTCGGGTGTTTGGGGGGCCACATGTGTCCAAAATTCCGAAATAGACAGGCGGTTCAGCCGCTGCTGCTGAACTTTCACTCGGCCATGCAAATTCAGAAGCTATCAGTGAAGGTCTCATCTACTGCATGCATAGTAATAAATGCTCCACAGTACGCAATATAGTAAACCAAACGCATGGCCGAAGCTACTACACGCATGGCTTATGCATTAACACATGAATGGCGTCAGTCAAAGAATACACAAATCCACTAATTCAGTATGGCAATAATTACCACATGCAGCAGCCCTAAGAGCATCTCCAACAGTATGAGCTAGTTACTAGCTCTAAGACAACTTCTCCAATAGTACTAACTTTTAGCATATAGCTCATAACATAAATAGCCTCACATGACACTCTCACATAATCTTGAAATGTGTGTATGAGACTAGCTCTTCATCAAGAGCTAGCTTTTCTCTCTCTTCTATTAAAATATGAAATAATATGCTTAGAGCTAGCTCATAAGTCATTATTGGAGATGCTCTAAATAGTGGTCAAATAGTGAACTAAATAGGACCTCATTAATGCAATGATCCTTATGCATGTCTAATTTGCGAATCAAATTCCCAACTCTTCCAAATTACAATGATTCATCACAATATAAACCGAAACCCTCTTACATGGTTCTTCAATCTTCCCCTTAATAAACCCTTGGCAATTTCGTAAAAATACATATATGAGTTGAATTTAGACAAGAAGGTGAAAATTTGTAAATAAAACTCCAAATAGTCAAATGAAGAGAGCAATAAGGTGAAAATGACCATTTGAGGCAGAGGTAGAATAAAGCTACTAAAAATGATAGAAATTCCACAAAAAGTTTCAAATCCAACAAATGAGTCAGAAAACTCACTCTAGGTCTACATGAAAAAACAATTGTTTTATTTGTCCTTAGTCTTGGTGAGAAGAGATCAAAAGGCTCCAACTAAGCAAAAATTTGCACAAAACTCCAAATCATACTCTAGATATGTATTTTTACCGATCTTTCTCCTCCTTTGATAATGGAGTAATCAAGATACGTGAAAAAATAAGTATGAACAAAATGAAGTACCTGCATTTTATTTATTTTTAGCATTAGGAGTCTTGAAAATTATCCAAACTGACTCTTTAGCATTAGGAGTCTTGAAAAAGCTATCTAGATCATGGCAAACTATATATAGCAAAGCTAAAACCAAATGAGCAATAATATGAAATTAAATGGATTTTTAGTTAGAAAGATCATAGTTTAGCTAAAGGTATTCAAAAATAAGCCAAGCCATGTCAATATACTAAATGAAACCAAGAAGCTATAATTTAGTTAATTTAGAGTGCTACAATTTCAATATTAAATAATTTTGCTCAAGCACTTGGAATTAAGCAAACTTAGCACATTTAGCACTTACTGAAATTCATTTTTGGTGTTACTTTCGCTTCAACCATGTTTCACAATTTTTTTGCTTTCTGAGCCATGTGCTACATCTTAAGCCTTGTGCGCCACCCCAATCAAGAAGCTTAAAGAAGTGCTCTTAGTCATCCAAAACTCCATCTGAGTTTATTCCTAGTGCAATGGCAAGCAGTCTCGTAAGAAAGAATTGGTGAAATCAGTTTTCACATAAAAGTGATTATTTTTCATTTTCTTGACTTAGTTCAAGAACAAAGAGCTAATACGAACTCAGGCTTCAATAAAGAACTAGCATACCTCAATCGAAAGCTTAATTTAGCTTTAAGACTCAACTTAGATTATTTGACATGGTATGAATCATAAGAGGATCACTAGAGCAAAACTAGCCAGAAGATACAGCAAGACATGATTTAATTCAGGTTTTTCAAATTTAATAAAGCTAGCATGGCAAAAGCTAAGCTACACATAAAATGACAAGATAAATTTAGTAAGCTAGCACGAGCATGGCAAAAATGTAAAGCAAGATATTATATCACACAAGGATAATAGTTAAAACTCCATGTATTTATATTATAATGCACATTGTTGAATTTAAAATACAACATGATGCAACAATGGTCCCAGCTCTCCCTTAGCAAATGAGTCAATTTTAGAAACATTTTGGTTCAAGTTGAGTTATGTGAACATTAAGCTCAAGAAAATCTCAAATGAACTCCCGTGAACCAAGGTAATAAGCAAGAAAGAAGAAGCTTGGGAAAAATGAAGAAATGTCAGTCCTAAGAGCATATACAAGACTATGGGATCACTATGGCTCAAACTCGCTCTTCTACCCCATATGACTCTAACACTATTAGCTGATCATCTAAATACAAGGGAGTAAACACGTTCTTTGTATGCCTAGGTAGGCCAAACCCTACTAGACCTATAAGAAGTGAGTGAACTCAACCTAGTGAGAACAGAGCAACTAATAAACAGTATACTAAGGCCACAAGAAATAAATCACCATACGAAATAGAAAGTACAAGATGTTCCCCCTCAAATTATGCCATAAGGACAAACCACCCCAAGCTCTCCTTGGAAAGCCATGAACTTCGAGCTATCTAAAGGCTTAGTAAAAATATTAGCACAAACTAGTGGTCACTCTCTACAAACTGAAGCACTATGTCACCCTTCTCTACATGGTCTCTAAGAAAATGATACAGAATATCTATGTACTTAGTCCTAGAGTGTTGCACTAGATTCTTAGTAATGTTAATGGCAGAAGTGTTATCACTGAAAAGTGGAACACTATTTATGGCTAAGCCAATGTCCCACAAGGTCGAGACCATCCAAATCACCTGACTATAGCAACTAGCGACTGCAATATACTCGGCCTCTCCGGTGGGCTGTGAAACACTAGACTGCTTTCGAGAAGACTATGAAACAAGAGTAGTGCCAATGAATTGGTAAGTGCTAGAAGTGGTCTTCCTATCTATCCTACAGCTAATAAAGTCTACGTCAGAGTAGGCTCTAAGAGAAAGATACAAAGTAGAAGGGTACTAGATACCATAGTCTAGAGTAGCTCGAATGTACCTAAAGATGTGCTCATCGCTTAACGGTGAGAGGCGCGAGGAGAAACCTGAACTTGAGTGCACAGATACATGACGAAATGTAAGAAGGTATAGGAGGGAGCCAATCATGAGGTAGTACTCCTTCTAATTTACAGGCTCAACATCGTCATTAAGATCAAGTGTGGTTGAAGTTGCCATAGGAGTCGACACCGGCTTACCATCACACATGTCAAAGTGTCTCAGGAAGTATCGAGTGTACTTGTCTTGATGCAAGAAGGTACCATCTCGAATCTGCTTGATCTGGAAACCGAGAAAGAAGCTCAACTCATCCATCATACTCATCTCAAACTCTGTGCTCGTGACATTAGAAAACTAGAAAACATAAGCATGAGAAGAGCCATCAAAGATAATGTCATCCACATATATTTGGATGAGCAAAAAGTCATAGCCATGCCTACGAATGAGCAATGTATTTTCTATTTTACCTATCTCAAACCTATGACTCAAAAGATAGGACTTCAACATCTCATACCAAGCTCTAGATGCTAGCTTAAGTCCATACAAGGCTTTGAAAAACTTGAAGGCATAGTTCGGGTATTTGAGGTTCTCGAAACCTAGAGGCTTTCTAACATAAATCGCTTCCTCAATATACCCATTGAGGAAGGCACTGTTGACATCTATCTAGTACAGCTTGAAGTCCTTATACACAACGAATGCAAGCAAAATTCTAATGGCCTTTAGCCTAGCTACAGGGGCAATGTTCTCCTCCAAATCCAAGCCCTCAACCTAGGAGAAGCCCTGAGCTACCAGTCTAGCTTTGTTCCAAATGACTACCCCAACCTTACTCTACTTGTTCTTAAAAACACACTTGGTTCCTATGACATTATGACTACTCAGAGGCTCAACGCGACCAGACCTTGTTTCTCTCAAAATTCTCTAACTCTTCATACATGGCATTGACCCAAGACTCATCAAACAGAGCATAACCAACATCTTTGGGCTCAAAAGTGGCGACAATGGTAGAGTGCGGACAGGAATGACATAACCTAGATTTTAAGCATGTGACATGCTCAAAGAGATCACCTATGATCTGCTCAGAAGGATGACGACGTTGAATGTGTCAGGGAGATCCTGAATGTGATGAAAAGTGGCATCTACCTCATAAACTATGGAGGTAGAAGCAGAGCCACCAGCTTCAGAAGAGCTAGAAGGTAAGGGTTGATCTTTCTGAGGTGTAGTGGTAGAAACAGGCACCTCAGAGGTAGATGGGACTAGATCAGGTAAAGAACCTTTATCTCTATCATCCTCATCATCTAGAAAGATGGTCTCAAACTGCATAACTGGACTTAATATATCGGGCCTAGTACCAAGATTAGCCTTATCGAAAGTAACCTCACAGGTTACTATTATTCTACTTGTCTCATAGTTCCAGACCCTATAAGCCCGCGAAGAAGTTGAGTAACCCAAAAAGATACCATTATATGAGTGAGACTCGGACTTATCTAGGTTTGCAGAATTCAGAATGAAACGCTTGCAACCAAAGACATGAAAATGTGAGACACTGGGTTTTCTCGATGAAACGCTTGCAACCAAAGACATGAAACACTTTGAACTCATAAGAAGTGCGATGCAAGTGTGCCCTAAGAAAAACTCTATTCAAAACATGGCAAACGATAGCTATCGGCTCCGACCAAAACTTCCTAGGTGTACCATAGTCATCTCGCATCGTCTTGACCATTTTGAGCAAGGTACAGTTCTTCTTCTCCACAACTCTATTTTGCTAAGGAACGTATGGAGAAGAGAGCTGATGCTCTACACCTGTCTCATGACAGAACCTCTCAAAGTAGGAGTTCTTGAACTTCGTGACATTATAATTGTGAATCGCTCGTAAGGCACTAGGGAGCTCAATAGACAACCTACTGAACAGACTCCGAAAATGGCTGAAAGTCTCCACCTACGGGGCTAAGAAAAACACCCAAGTGAACCTCGAGAAGTCATCAACCACAACAAGAATATACTACTTTCCACCAGCCGACTTTACTCTAGCTGGACCAACAGTGACCATATGGAGAAGCTGTCTTGGTGCATCAGTCATAGTCGCAGTGACTGGAGGATGAGAAGCGGCAACCATCTTGCCATACCGGTAAGAAGCATAAACTATTCTTTGACCATCTTGAGATTAGGCAGACCACGAATGAGGTTGTAGCCGCTAACTCTGGTGAAGTGATCAAAGCCAATGTGACCAAGTCTCCTATACCAAAAAGAGAAATCATGGGACTCAGAAGCAACTAAGCACTAGAAAGAATCGCCAGAAGACTCGATAAAATCAGCATGAAAAATCCTCCCAAACCTAGAAAATCCCACAAACTAGAATTCCCAAGAATCAAGAAATTTATAATCAATTTTCTTAAAACTTACCTCGAAATCATCATCTGTAAATTCGGAAATAGACAGTAATTATATCACAGCTTACTCACTAAGGAAACATCCTTAAGAATGAAAGAATCATTAATACGCATAGTACCTTTAGCGATGATTCAACTTGACGAAGCGTCTCCAAACGTGATCATCTCATCGCCTGGAGCTCAGACTAGGGAAGAGAACTAACATGAATTTTTGATCATATGATGAGAACAACTAGAGTCAATAAGCCAAACATCTCCCTTCCTAGCCCTCCATATCACTAAAGTCGAAGTTGTCGAAGGCAGTGAGGACATGGCGGAAGAACTTCTTTGCCTTGCCCAGATTGCAAAACTTCTTCTCTTTGCCATGATCATGAGCTAGAGGTTTCTTGTTGTGATACTTGCTGATGTAGCCATTCTTGCTCATACCGCCATAGTCGTTCTTGCCCTTCTCCAGCTTGGGCAGTTTGTTCGAATGTGGTTAGGGCCACCACACTCGAAGCAGATTACCGGACCTCCTCTTTTTCTCTATGCGTGTGAGAACTTTCTAGATAAGAGGGCTAGCTCACTCTCTGGAAACTACTCAAATTGGTTATCATTCATCTCGCACAAAGCAGCCAACGAAAAACCAGAAACACTATTAGAAGATGGTCCAGAAGCTGATGTGGGATCAGTGACCAAGGCCATCGACTGCAAACTTCATCTTGCGAGAGACGACGTCAATCTCATTAGTCTTGAGATGACAGTACAATGCGTCAAAACTCAAGGTCGATAGATCAGTCGCTTCCTTGATGGTGGTCATCTTAATTTCCCAAACTCTAAGATCCAGGGCAGAAAGCATCTAACGAGCGTTATACAAGTATGGGTATGTGAGACCAACAGCTCGGAGGTTGCTCAATATCTTGTGGAATCTGCCAAAGCACTCATCTAAGGTTCACTAGCAAACACCTCGAATTTATTGTACTCCCTCTTGTACTGGTCTTGTTGGACAGTCTTGATCTAAGTGGTGCCCTCATGGTATGCATCGAGAGTCACCTAGATGTCGATGCTGACGAGAGGTGAAAGATGCAATCAAACTCATTTGTGTTAAGACCTTGAATGATGATTTTTTGACTTAGTGTTTGCCTCAACATCTGGCATATTCAAAACATGATGTTTTATCGACAGGAACAACAAACTAAGTCTTAACCTTTTTCTAAATCTCATAGCCTTGAGCCTAAATATAAGATTCCATCCTACTCTTCCAAAAGAGATAATCGACTCCATCGAAGATAGGAGGCTTAATTGAATACTTGCTTGCTACCATGGCTCATAAGACCAGTTAAGATATATAAGAAGAGCTAATTAAGCTCTGGTACCACTTGTAATATTAAAAAGGCAATAAAGGGGGCTAAATAATGTCGATTCAAAATTTTCCCCAAATATTCTAGATCCTTTTCTCAAATAACTACAGAGTTACTGAGAATCGAATCCAAAGCCAAAAGCATAGAGCAAAACACTCAAAAATTCAAAACCTTGAAGAACTCAGCCCTAGAGGTCTAACCGCCAACCAAGGGCAGTCTGACCTCTTCTTTGTTGTCTGAGCACCAACCATTGGGTGGTCTGACCTCTATTTTAGCGGTATGACCGCTATGAACAATAATTTCAGGCAAAATGAACAGTAAAATCAGCACAGGTACGAAGCTTTAAATCCATGTAACTATTGATTGGATGATCCAAAAGTCATAAAACTTTGTACACATCGTGTTTAAGGGATTAGAAATCTATTCCATTCATGAATCACAAAACCCATGTCAAAGTTCAGGCCTTTTGTGTTTTAAGCAAGGTTGCACCAAAAAATGACCTAAAATCAAAATCAGAGATCAAGACTTGCTCATGGGCAGATGATAGCTAAGATGGCTTTGGATTTATTCCCACATATCATAGCAAGAATACTGAAGAAATCACCCCAAAAACCCTCAGATCAAGAAAACACTTGGAAGATCAAAATATGCAAAAACCGAGTTTCTTGATGAACTTACTACCAAAGTATCTAGATAGGTAGAAAAGGATTCCTAGAGGTTCTCTTTATCTTTTGCACGTTCTTGGCACAGAAAGATCAAGAAAAGGATGAGAAGAGAGGAAAAACCAAGTAAAACAAGAGCAAATAAATCAAATGGAGATATAGCCATGGAGAAGATCAAAGATTGATTCTATTACAACCACTCCACCTTCAAGGACAGAGAGTACACCATGCACTCAAAACCCCAACCCTAAAAGAAAAGAGCACAAGAGAGGTGAATTGGATGGTTAACCACTAGTCTCCATCCCAACCCCATATTGGGCTAGGGAGGCACATCCATCACTTAGTGGATACTATTCACTTAGCATAATGGGGGAGCTCGTTAACCCCACGTACGCGGGTTTTACTCACATATGTTCAATTATACACGCTTATCAAAGCGCATAAGTCTGAATCCGTTAAATCCTTATCCTTGATCCATTTTGTTCAAATTAGCTCCACCTTGACCTAAACCATTCTTTCAACCATCACTCATGCGTCACGATTTTGATCCGTGCTTATTTCTGATATTTTTGCTAAA
This sequence comes from Dendrocalamus sinicus, assembly GCA_036346575.1. NCBI lineage: Eukaryota > Viridiplantae > Streptophyta > Magnoliopsida > Poales > Poaceae > Dendrocalamus > Dendrocalamus sinicus. The sequence continues at coordinate 23,307,555 of CM070664.1, read as the reverse complement.
CTACCAAAATACCCTTCGTTGATCCGGTCATCACCATCCATTGCAAGCAACCACCATGCACGTGCAGGTGCACCGCTAGCTTGCCATGCATCACCAAGTCTCTCCCGTCCTGGTTCTACCGAACCACAACTCACTTGGTCCATTCAAGCCACATAGTGCAATCCGTCGTTCGATCTCACCTTCAATATTTCCCGCATTTCTTGTGCCATGCTTGAGCTCACTGTCTCACCCGGTATCCTCGATCGTTCTGCGCTTCAGCTCCTCCATGAGCATAGCTCCAATTTTTACCATTGACTATAGTTGACTCCAAGCGACCCTGCACTTCAAAAGATAAAGAAATCGTTTTTGAGTATAAGTCCTCACAACTTTACCCACGTTAGCTGTCATATGCCTCATATAACCTAGAACCATCGAGTAAAATGACTAAAACCTATTTCACAACTCAGAACATAAATCGCAGAAAATTGGCCGAAAAAGTACATTGCAGCCGGTTTGACCAGGTTCATCGTAACATAAATTATAACCTCTCACATAGTTCTTCATGCACTACTACAGAAAAGGTCATCACAAACGGTTCAAAAACGTCATCACAGATAGTTTTCTGAACCGTCTGAATTTATGGGTCAGTGATAATCGAAGGTTATCACAGACGGTTGTTGAACCGTCTGTGATTATCACCTATCACAGACAGTTTTTAATTAAAAATTGTCTGTGATGTTCTTTTCTACCCCTAAATCTATTTCTGTTTATTGGCTAGCCTTAGGAAATGCTAGCCATGCCCTCTGAAACAAACAGATAAAGATGTATATGTATACATACAATTCACATCTCAATTCATTTCAGAAACATAAAATATCCAATTCGCATCTCAATTCATTTCACAAACATAAAACATTCAATTCACATCGCACTTCATTTCAGAAACATAAAGCATCCATTTCTCAAATCAATTAATTGAAATGAAATAAAATATCCATTAACAAATACACAATTACAAAAGATCTACATTGCATTTGTACTTAGATGGTAACATTGCATTTTTTTATTGCTCTATCACTCCAGAATCGAGATCTCGCGAAAGGAACAGATCCATAATCAACGAACTTGTCAGACTACATAAGCTATACTTGGATGGTGCATGATTGCCAATCAAGTGTTGCTTATGTAGCCGACAAGTTCGTTGATTATGGATCCGTTCCTTTCGCGAGACCTCTATTTCAGAGTGATAAGAGCAATAAAAAATCATTGTGCGCAGTGGAACTCTCCATCTGATCTTACGACTTTAGTCCACAAAAACCAAGCAAACTCTCCTCGAATTTGTGCAAAGTCCGGCTGTTTCAATGCAGATGTAGATATGGGCGCAGCCTGTCGATAGGAATATCAACGCGTGTACATATATAACCTGACAAGTATGACATAAATGTGGGAAGATTGACAAATCTTAGAATTGGTGATCTTCGAGGAATCGAGGAGTAGTCTCATATGGTGGCACACGTAGAATCCACATGTGTTGCCCGGCTGCTGCTGGTGGCACTGCAAAAAATAGAATGTGTTAAATCAAAAGGCATTGCTGCTAAGTGTTGTATAGGATTAATTAATGTGTAGCTAGCGAATACCCAAAAATTGCGAACATGTTTCAAGGGCTTGGCCCCTGTCGTCGAGCCACATGTTTGTACGTATGTGGCGAATGACCTTCGTTATTCGAAAAAGTTAGATTAGTCCATCGGAAGGAAAGAAAGAGTACAATGTACAATGTACTTACCAATCGAGTATTTGGGCGATAGCTGTGTACTTGGATTTGTTCTTACTTAGAGAATCAAGGTATATAGCCTTGTTCCATTTTGGTATAATTACAATTAAAATCCAATGGAAGTTCTCATTGTATGGCATAAGAACAAATTCCTTATCGCGGTGAGCCAGCAGTGTTGATATAATATAGTTCTCGACGAAGGATGCATCCTCGTTAATGGTATCAATGGCGACCAAGCGTGGGTCCAGGAAATCAATTGGTGATTTCGATGATCTAGCTTCGGTCAGCATGAATCTATATATATACACACAAAAGCAACAAATTGTGACATATATCGGTATTACATGAACAAAGACTGTGATTGTACAGACTTACAACGTCCAGCATTGAACGAGTGAGATGTCGAGAGCGTTGAGTGTGAAAAGACCAAATATATCGTCAAAGGTCACCACGAAGACACATTCCTGAATTTCGTGGTGGAAATAATCCTGCCTGAATTTGACAGTGATACCTGAGCGCCATTCTGCCTCTGGCCTATTGGACTGATCTATATACCAAGTGTGTAATGTTTGGCAACCAAGTCCTAGGGTTAAGAGGTGCTCTTCCGGGAATATCATCGGCTCGCCTAGCACAAATTTGTGGGCCAATGGCAGGTACAGGATATCATCATCATCCTTCATCTTTGATTTGCCCTAGCCACTACCTCGACTGTAGGTCGACTTTATGGTAGTTGACTGTAGGTTGATTTTCCCTGGCCACTGCCTCGACTGTAGGTCGACTGTAGGTCGGACATGCATGTATTCTTTCTACTTTAATTCCCAACGGACAAAGAACCTTCTTGGCTTTATACGTAGTTTTAGGCAACTCATTTCCCTTCGGAAGCATGTCCGCTAAAAGACCTAGCAGCGCAGTGAAACTCTTGTCGGACCAACCGTTGCTTGCCTTCAATTTCAACAGTTTAAGCACGGCCAACAACCTCGTGTACTTTGACCTGCAGCACGTGAACAAAGGTTTCTCCGAGTCCTGCATCAAGCCCTGAAATTTAACATACTCTCTCTCATCATAGTTCTCTTCTACATCGCGAAGCATCTGGTCCAGATTGTCATCGTGCAACCTATCCGAATCTGAACCACAATCGACATCATCCGGCGGCATGTCATTCACTTCATCGGCGATGTCATCTGGCAGCATATCATTCACTTCACCAGCAATGTCATTCGGCGGCAAATGATCATTGACTTCGCCATGACTGGTCCAACATGTATAACCCTTTTTAAAACCCCTCCTAATCAAGTGTGCTTCAATTTGCCCTCGGTTCTTAAACATCTTTAAATTCTCGCAATCAGTGCATGGACAATACATATATTCCACCCCCTTATTCAGCATATCCTCCTCGGCAGCTCTTGCAAAAGCAGACACGCCATTAATATACTCTTCACTCACACGGCTCGCGGCATACATCCAGCTTCGGTCCTACGTTTTGTATATATATAACAACTTAGTATTAAAAATTAAATTATTTAATTATTACTACATATATATATATACCACATGCTTTCAGGCTTTGCTAGCTTAATTCATATCATAAACACAACAGGTATTATATAACCAACAATTTTGCAAACCATCTTTAATAACACTCACCAATTACTTACATCTAAATTGTAAATGCAAAGAAAAATAAATTTCATTACTAACCATATCTAGAGCAACCAGGAAAGTATGAATCTTCAAAGCTCAATCTCTGCTTCAAAGCTCAATCTCTACTTCAAAGCTCAATCTCTGCCTCCTGAAATCGCCTAGCTTGCCTCCTAAGCGAAAGAGTAAAGCACCAGCTAGATCTGGATCGAAATGAAGACATATGCGATTCTGAGCAGCGCAATAAATGCCTAGAGGAATTATCACAGACGGTTTTTAATAAAAAACCGTCTGTCATAAGCTTTATGTCAGAACGCTTCGTGTTTCGATCGTCTAATAACGTCTCTCGATCGTTATACGAAGCGTCTATATCATTAATGTTTGGGTATACGAACCGTCTGTGCTAAAGGTTAAATATGCGTGCCTAATCCAGGTCTCTTCTACGTACGTACAATATGGCTTCTACTATTCTTGTGATCATCTCCTTCCTCTTATCTGTTCATCAAGAATTGTTCGGCCGAAACCTTACACAAGCGGCCAGCAAATTGCATCTGGAGCAGCTTCTCCGCACACGCCCTGCTCTCCTTCCCCGACTTTCCTGCATCCGTCAGCTCAACCTGATCATCCTCCGTGAGGACAAGGACAATCTTAACGGCGTTCGAGAAGTCAGCGGCTGATCCTCCAAGTCCCAAAGTCGAAGAAGAAGCGTACGAAGCCCAAAAGATTACAATCTAGGAAACTCTTTACCTGTGCGACTTTTGTAATAAATTTGCCTCTAATTGAAATTAATAAATTTTCCTTTAATTTGTGATCTCTTATCTCAGTAGTTTTGTAGTTAAGTTATTAGAAGCAATGTGTACTTATATATTAACCTCTGATCATGAACAGAATATGGCAGACAAAGGGACATCACAGAGGGTTCTTGTTAAAAACCGTCTGTGAACATTCACAGACGGTTCTTAACAAGAACCGTCTGTGACAGTCTACACAACACTGACGGTTTTTAATAAAAAATCGTCTGTGATAATTCCAGATTATCACAGACGGTTTTTAACATAAACCGTCTGTGATACAGGTTTTCTCCGACGCCACCAACACAGACGGTGTCCAAATTAAAACCATCTGTGTTAGTGTCGATCACAGACGGTTTGACAAAACCGTCTGTGATTGGCCGTCTAGTATTAGGCTTTCTGTAGTAGTGATGGCTAATCATTCCCAACTTCTCATTTTCTATTTCATTTCAGCTCCCTTCAAGTGATCTCACAAGAACAGGGTTTGGCCAACCCGAGAAGGCTGCCATGATGATGGCCTATGGGAGCATTAGCAGAGGACCGTGCCATAAAAAACTTGCTTTCAGGCCGGGGTAGCCATTAGCCTGGATGTGCGATCTGCTCTGTAGATCCAAGAATTCAAGAGACTTGCTACGCAAGAACTGACGCAGAGCCGTGGGCAGGTCTAAAAGATGGATGTTCTACGTCCTTGTATAAAATCAAAGAGGCCTCGTTCGGTTTTAATTTATTTTGACGCATCTCCGAGCACTGGAAAATATTCTGTTTTTTTGTGTCGAAGAAATATGAAAGCAAGAATGAAAGTAGACATCGGTGTGGATTTAGATGCTAATGCTAGCTTTTTCAGAGATCAGAGAGGTCATATGCTATCTGATCTTAATTTGTTGAGCACACTTTATCCGTACAATGTTAAGGTGACAACTGACAGCGGAGTGGGTTTGATGTTTGATCAGCTGACACCTGACATGGTTACGTTGCACGCGATGTCATATGAGTTACTATCGAATGAAACCAACATTTTTTTTGTACAACGGAATCTCTGCTGCTCAAAGCGTTAATTTGAGCTTTGACAGATGATTGATGCATTGAGATTTCGAAATGCGCCTTTGCTCCCTTTAATTAGACATAGTGAAACACCAACTACAATGTAGCTAGCTTCAACTCGACTGATCTGATTGCTGAACTGTGTGTGGAGCTTACATCTTATATAGGACTGTATCTTCAACAGGTACCTCAATATCTCGCTATGTTCTTCCATGTGATATATCTGTGATCTCAGGGGAGTGGGTGAAATTTTGGTTGGCAGAATCTGACTGAGTTTTTGGCATATATACCACTGTTTGCATTCGTGGTTACAAAAATGGCAGTATATAAATTGTATTTGTAAAAAATAGCGTTTTTATTGTCTGGTGGTTGAGCGGCCATGACGCAAAGTTGACTAGTGGACACCGTTAGCGGTAGTTAGCCTGCCGTCCCACCACCAGACGGCAGCGATCTGCTGCCACATGGGCAGATGACATGTAATTAAGCCGGCTATGTCTTAATTTTTTTTTGCATACTATTTGTTTCTGTTTTTAAATATAGCAAATGAGCTCAAAAATTGTGAAATTTTATATGCAGCCTCTCGACACAACGTACTTGACTATACTATTTTTTGGCAATTTTATCTACTGTGAACGTACGATTATGATTCTTTTAAGAGATGTTACATGTAGCAAATGAGTTGCAAAAATTTACGAAATCTTATGTGCAGCATCCTGACATAGTCATAGTTATTATCTACTTTTTTGAGAATTTTATACATTATGAATATTTATAGACATAACGTAATAGTAAAAAATGCATCGCACGGGATGTGATATAGCTCACCCATCTGAGCCACTGCTATCTTCTCGCTACGTCTGCCTCCCTGTGTGTGGCCTTGTCTTTCGTTGAGCACAAACATGTCCCGTGGGGTACGTCAGCCAGTTCGAAGCTTGCGTCTCTGTTCGGAGGAGGTATAGAGACCGTTTTGTTTGTTCAGTGGCCGACGGTGGTCCAGTAGGCTGAGGTACAGTACGTTGGGTCCAGTAAGCATCGATGTCCTCTAGCTGAGATATGTCGAACTACGGGCCGCCAGCTATAATGTCGTGAACAAAGGACTCTAGAAATCCCCCTCATGGTGCTGAGAAACTCTCGCCTTGACCGTACGAAGTGGCAGCGAAGCCGGAGGAGCTCTCCCACCGAAGTCTCCAAACCCTGGGTATGGTGTGAACGATGAGCTCTGCCTTGCATACGCTGCAAACCCTGTCGCTATGTACCACTCCCTAGAAGCATCTAGGAGGCCCGTATCATCATCGGTGGACTCGACGTCACTCCCACGTTGAATTGGTGCCTACAAGATGAAACGATGTTAGTCACAATAAATATTCTGGATGTAGAATGTGAATCTTGTACCTTCCGAATGTGCAGAGAAGATGAACGATAGGGAGCGGTAGTCTGTGTAGGTAGTGCGGACGTCAAAATTGTTGTATCTCGATGATGGACCTGTGGTGGGAGAACACCATGATATTAGCGAACTATAAGGCCTAACAGGAAAATCGAACACAGGTTTGTACATAAGTTACCTCCTTGTCGATACGGTTCATGAATGATCAACGGCTAGTACTATGACGTCGGGCAGACTTGGTAGATTGCGATGGCCGACCAGGCTCGCTAGGTCGCGATGACCTGGCAGATGAGCATGGTGGCCCCACTGGGTGCCCGATGTGCACGGCGTGATCCGTCGAACGGCCATAGCTCAGGTTGTGCACTATTTTTTTGGCCTGCTTTAGGATGTACTTCGAATTATTTTGTAGGGTTGGTGGTGTCTCTGGGCTACTGATGGCAGCCTCGGATGCGCTTGCGATGAGTTGCGCCCGCTTCAACTGAAGTGACATATGAAATAGGTTCAGTAATGACCAATATGAATTTTGTAAATGAAATGATAAGAAATTGCAAATGTCTTATGCTGTCATGCTGCTACAAAATGCTATGGGGATCGATCAAGCATTGTAGACTGTCCTCGTATGTGATCTTCTTGGGGCAATCTGTGGAGGAATGGTGAGTCTGCTACGCGATCGGGGTCCGTACCAGTCCAGGTACTCGTCGTACATATGGAAATGTTAGATCGAGGTGGCCGACTAGAGGGGGTGAATAGGCGGTTTAAAAAAAATTCTTATCTAATTAATTATCAATTTCTATTTGGATAAACTAAGCAAATAATGCTGAAGCTTAACTCAAAATGGTTTAGAACAAATAATATCTAAAACAACTGGGTTCACCTATGTGCATCAACAAGATAAGCCTATGTCAAGATTTGCAATCCTAGGATGACAAGCAATCAATTTAATTCTATGAATGTAAATTACTTGAATGTAAATTGAGCATAAGAAAAAAACAAGTAACAAGATCTCTTTTTACCGTGGTGTTCAGAGACTTGCCGGTTTCCCCTAATCCATATTGAGGTTAGCCCAAACGAATTGGATTGGCTCCACGAATTAAGCTGAAACACCTCAATCTACTAGTGGTAGCTCTTTCTTGCTCTGGATAGATGAGCTCCAACCTTCAGGTACTCGTTCTGCATACTCAGCTCCATGACCGTCTGTGCGAGCTCTTAGTGTGTCCGCTCCGCCTCGTCTCCACTCACCTTATCGTCTTCCACCGCTGCTGCACTAGCATCTGCGCCTGCCCGGACTTCTACCACCGATGCCATGGGCTCCTCTTGTACCTCTTCCTCTAACGCGTGATCTCTCAAGCCGCTTTGACCTCTTGCTACAATTTGTTGCGCGTGGGTCTGGAAGCCACTAACTGCATGGGACTGCCTACTGCTAGCAACATGCACACTACCCTATGCGTCAGTTGCATGAGCTACATGACGACCATGTCAGCCCAGGGATGGAATCATATGCACATAGGATGGTGGAAACTCATATAAACACATCTGTTCAATTCAAGACACACTAGAGATTTGCACTGCGTCAATCCACTACCGTTTTTCCATTTTCTCATCTATTTATAGACTCTGATTACAAGTGTACAGGCTATAACTACCCGATTCTTTTGGCTACGATCTCCATGACTCGCACACTCCCCACTACCAGTATGACTTGCTCCATTAACCATCACACTTGGTTTAGTGGATATGACCAGTTACCTGTAGACTAACTACTATCTGGCCCGATCTACGACTGCACATAATCCTTTTGATTTTGCTTTGGGTCCATTGATGAGTCCTTCTCGACCATGCCTCACGACCATGGTTGCTTCGACCATAGTGACTTTGACCACGGTGCTTTCAACCGCTTCACCGACCTCGGCTTATCGACCACATCTTCGGTAGTACCACTCGCACACACAGTACTACCAGCCTTCAAGCACAACAAGGCTACTGCACATATGAGTACTGACCAACGACCACAATGTAGCTCAACTTACAACTGTGACTTCTATAACTACTGTGCTATGACAACTGCATCATGACTACTATGCTACGACCATTGTAGCACGACTATTGCTACAGTATTCCTTCGAGTACCGACTGCATCGACTTACGACCACTGCGCAGTTTGACTTACGATTACGACCACTGCGCAGTTTGACTTACGACTGCGACCATGTAGTACTCAATACACGAGGATGAGCACACAGTACTTAACACATGAGTACTCGACACGACTACACAATACTTGAACACACCGAGTACTTGACATGCGATCACTAACAACAACACAATAAGATTAGTTCCAATAATCACTTCCTAATCTTATTGCCATTATTCTTGAGTACCTTCACTCCAACCTTTGGAGCAGCATGGGTTCGTCATCGGCGTTAGCCATCACGAGATGCGCCTTCGCCTTCTTCGGCTTCTGGCACTGGTTGGGAAAGTGTGCTCATATGCCATAATTGTAGCACTTGTCATTCTTCTTGTTGGACCTCCGCTCACTGGTCTACAAGTCGTTGTCGTCCTTGTCGTCGTCATCATCCTCATGGTCATCTCTATGACCACGACCATCTTTGACGCATCCACTGTCACGATTAAGGTTCTTCCTCGTGCCACTGCCTGACCCTTCATTCTTCTTGTCAAGGGTCTGCCACTGCACACGCGTGAGCAACAGATGCTCCCTCTATTTTGCGTCGATTTTGATACGCTCGTTATACGCCTTGTACTACCCGACGAGGTCTTCGACTGTGAAGATCTTCAAGTCCATGCACTACTCGATGTCACGAGCTGTATAAAGCGTGATGGGATAGCCCAAAGAAACCTACGAACCACGACAATTTCATCTACCGTAGTGTCGCCCAACACTTGGGATGCTGGAGATGACCGATATCACCCGACCAATGAAGTCTTCGACAGACTCCCTTTCCTCCATCTTCAACCCTTCAAAGTCTCTCCTGAGGAACTGCAGCTTGGCTTTGCGCACGCGCTCATGCCTATGTGGGCCTGTAGCACTCAAAAAATAGAGGAAAGAAAATTTAATAAATAAATAAAAGTAACCCTAATCTAAACCTGGCCTTAAAAAGGGGACCTCTCTTCTCTTTCCGTGCGCGTCTCTTTTTTTAGAATCCAAGTTCAATCTCTTTTCTCTCTCTCTCTCACTCACGGTACCGTGCAGCTGTGTGGGGGGGCGCCGACGGCGTCGGTGGCAGTGGCCGGCGTTGGTCATCAAGGCGGCTCATGTGCGTGCCCGCGCTGCATGCACGCGCATGCAGCTACCATGGCATGGTGTCGGCGTCGGCGGTGGCAGCCGATGGCGAGCAGCGGCATCGGCCCACGCGGCAGTGCCTGGCCGCGCCCGTGCCTACGCCCGCACACGCGACCACCTTGGTGTGCTGGCGGCAGTGGCGCCACTGAACGGTGGCGGCGGCGGCTTGCGTGACGGTGGCGCCCGTGCTTGCACGCTCGCTCACCTGCATGTGCACCCGCCCGTGCGCATGGCTTCGCCGGCGGCGGTCGACACGGCGACGGGTGGCCGAACGCGCGTCCACGCGGCCGTTCGGCCGTTCGCATAGCCGAACGCGTGTTTGCGCAGCCAAACGGCAGTTCGCGCGACCAAACATCGATTTCTTTTCTAGTCAAATCTATCACCTATCGTTCCTTTATCAAATTCATCATATCTGATCGGTTGTGTTCCATATCACTCTGTAGGTTCTCACGCAGCTAATGAGGGAGTAACTGGGAAGTTGCGTTTCTCGGATCCATCGTTCAGCGTGTCCGTCGAGCGTGCTCAAGGCAAGTACCTCGCGGCCGTAACCTCTTTCTTTCACACATTTATGTCAAATGATTACCTATTGCCTTAGTGTGTTTCTCGATCATTGCACTATATTGATTGCCTGTTGTAGATTGTTGTAGCTTTAGTAGATTCTAAATATGATGAGTTAGTTATTATTGAATGCATGTAATTAGTATAATGTTAACCATGAAATTCATACGCGGTCAGGGATGTAAATAAACGTCTAAATGGTAATTAGGGTTGCGAATAAGCATGCTCAAATTTAAGGTTAACCACTAGTAATCTTTAACACTGGACAATCATTGTTATGCCTTGTTTTTGTGAATCTTAACTGTTGATTATTAATTGTGAGCAGTAGTGATTTAGTTACTGTACATTAACTTGCCTAATAATCACTTATCACCTAATAAAATTGTATGATTGACAACCCTTATGTGTGAGTCCGGTTAGTATCCTCTCTATCGATAGATCTTGTCCCCATCACCTAGTATCACCAATCCTGTCTCTCCGGTCTCATTGTATTAAAGCATTCCTCTCATAACTTTACGTTAATTCATTCACGACTCTCTAATAACACCATGTATAATTCACTAAATAAAGAACTAAAGGTTATCATTATGGGACTATGCACATATAGGGGAGATTTCCACCCAACCTGGTAATGTATGGGGGGCTGTACATTCTTGTTACCAGGATATTACACCCCATCGGCAGTTATACAGTCGAGGACAAGGATGTGCCTGGCTATTCTTGTATAACCGGGTATGTGGGATGAGGTTGCCGACACCTTTGCTATAACTTGTCACATAACAACTATCTTTAATTCACAGTCTCCATGATAACCATCTCCCATTTATGATAGTATTTCCGATATCAGTTATTCGTTGCTTTTATCATGTATCCGTTGTTTACTCGTGATGCTTGTCCTTTATTTCATATGGTTGCATTACCTGTCTTTACTTTTGTGTTGCGACCGTTATTGGGTACTTGCTGAGATTTCCAAATCTCACTCTTGCTCTTTCCCTTCTCAGGTAAAAGGCCAGTGGATTGATAGCAACATGCAAGGTGGGAGCACTCGAGTTTCAGCACTGTGGCTTCAGATGCATCGACTTTACCCCCTCCAGCGGATCCTACTCAAGCATGCCTTCCTCGTCAACGCAAGCTGCTTCTCAGAGCGAGGTGCAGCAGCTTTTGGTTCAGGTGCAGAGCCTTGTCACGCTACTGCAGACCACTCTTCCGGTGATGCTTGCTAATCAGGCCGTGACAGCTCAGGCGGCGGCGGCTGCTGTTGCACCTGCTCAGGCGCCACCCCCTGCTCCTCGCATGACAATGAGGGAGTGGCAGCGCTTGGGTTTGCGGACCTTCAGTGGTTTGGGGCCAGTGGAGGCTGACGACTGACTTCGTTATATGAACAAGAAATTCGACACCATGGAGCTCATGTCCCAGGAGAAGGTATTGTTTGCCTCTTAGCAGCTGATGAAAGAGGTGGACTTATGGTGGGCTAAGGTGCGTAGCTCTCGCGGACCTCATGCAGGGCCACCTACTTGGGAGGACTTCACTACCGCTTTTGCTGCAGAGTACTATTCATTTGCGCCCTAACTAGGGCGAAGGACTTTGAGCTTGACTCCATGCGGCAGGAGGGTCAGTTGGTGCAGCAGTACGAGAAGGCATTCCAGGAAATCTGCCGTTTTCTTCCAGAGGTAAATTCTAACGAGCAGAAGAAGGCATGGCGCTTCATTGGAGGCCTTTGAGAGGAGATCCGTCATGTCCTAGCTGCTATGGACATAAGCACCTACTGGGATGCGGTGGATCGCGCTCGACAGATGGAGGTCCAGCTCCGTCAGACTGCGGCCCAAAAGGTCGTCAGCTCCGACAAGAAGTGGTTCATTTATCTCAATTCAATCTTTAATTTATCTAAATTCCTTGTTCGACCGAGATTCCTTAAATCTCTTGCTTTTGTAGGCCCTATTCTTCTGAGCCACGGCGTGAGTCCGGTTCTTGGGACTCCAAGAAGGCTCATTCTGGTGGAAAGCGCCAGCGGTATCCCTCTCCTTCTCGTCACACCAAGGGCGGGAGTAACTCAGGAGCTAGGGGAACCTTTGGAAAGAAGCTGGTATGTTATCAATGTGGTGGAGATCTCAAGGGGAGTGATTATGGCTATTCTGGCAAGTGCCACATTTGTGGGATTCAGGGACACAAGTCTATTGTGTGCTCTCAGAACCTTGATACCATTATTCTACCGGGTTTCATCAAGAAGCACAAGGCTCCGGCTGACACGGTGAACCAGCTGGCTTTTCCACCTGCTGATCATCGAGAGCGGGTAAGTTATCAATGTGTTTTGTCTCCATCAGCCATTTCTTTTCTTGTGTAGTCTTATTCATTGTCACTTTTAGTTGTTCTAGCCCCGGCTCCTACTCCCATCGCTACTGCTCGTAATGGTATTGATGCGTGTCTCTACACACTACGACTTAGGAGTCGCACCGTTATTCTGATGTTGTGCACGGTAACCTATCATTTCCCTCACATTTGCTTTCGGATGTTACTTATCTTTTTCCTTAGCTTGTTTTCACACTTGCCCTACTTTTTAGGTATGGCTACATTGCACTCTCATCCTGCTCTTGCATTGTTTGACTCTAGGGCTAGTTTCTCCTTTCTCGCGTCTCACTTTTGCAGTAGTATTCAATTCCAGTTAGTACGTTTGAGCTTCCGGTGTTGGTATCCACCGCTAATGGGCCTCTCTCTATCAATTTAACCAGTCTCAATGTGGCTTTGGAGATTGAAGGTCATGTTTTCGGCATTGATGCGGTGGTTGCGCCAATTCACTCCTTTGACCTGATTGTGGGCATGGATTGGTTATCTCGTCACCATGCTATCATTCATTGTTTCGATTGTAAGGTGATTCTTTTCCAAGATGACGGAGAAATTGTTTATCAGGGCAAGAAGCGATACATCAGTCTCTTATTCTTGGCCTCTTACTTTGGTCGCTGTGAAATGGCCAAGTCCGGGTGTCTTTTAGCCATGCTAGAGAAGCTTGCCTTCGGACCCTTACCAGAAGATATGCCAATTGTTCAGAAATTTCTCGATGTCTTTCCAGCCGAGCTTCCAGGCCTTCCTCCTGTCAGAGTGGTTGAGTGTGCTATTGACATCATTCTAGGCACTACACCTATCGCCAAGGCTCCCCATCGTCTGTCACGCACTGAGCTGAAGGAATTGAAGCATCAATTGGATGACCTTCAGAGTAAGGGCTTTATCAGACGCAGTACCTCCGAATGGGCTTCTCCGATCACTTTTGTGGAGAAGAAAGATAAGAGTCTGCACATGTGTATCGATTATCAGGCTCTTAATAATGTGACCATCAAGAACCGATACCCTTTACCTCCATTGATGACCTCTTTGATCAACTTAAGGGTGCTAAGTTCTTTTCCAAAATAGATCTACAGTCTGGCTATCACCAAGTGCGGATCAAGGCTTCTGACATTCCAAAGACGGCCTTTCGCACTCGGTATGATCTTTTTGAGTTCTTGGTGATGCCATTTGGCTTCGGATCAAGGCTTTTTGAGTTCCGTCCAAAGGAACCGTTCCCCTTTCTGAGTCAACTTGGTCAAAGGCTTAGCGATGGAAGAAAACTCTTCAACAAAGCAACGGTAATACCTGGCCAACCCCAGGAAACTGCGGATCTCCGCCACATTACTAGGTCTGGCCAGTCCACTACTACTGCAATCTTAGAAGGGTCCACAGAAAGTCCTTTACCGCTAATGGCATGCCCAAGGAAGCTGACAGAGGAAAGCCAAAAGGCAAATTTCTTCCATTTAGCAAGCAACTGATGCTTCCGAAGAAGGTCAAAAACAATCCGAAGGTGGTGCTCATGCTCCTCTGCAGTACAGGAATAGATCAATATGTCATCAATTAAGATAATGACAAACTAATCCAAAAACTCATGAAACACCCTGTGCATTAGATCCATGCTACAGCGTCGTCTTGATCGCCTCCCATGCCGACCTGGCCATGTCCTTCTCGGCGAGGGAAAAGTTGACCTCCTCTGGCACCGATTGGTAGATGGCACACAGTGCCATCCGATCCTTCAGGTACTTGGTGGCACCAGGTTCGATTGATTCCCACATGTTCTGAGCCTGAAGCGCCACCCGCATCTTCATCGCCCAGATAGTGTAGTTCATCCGAGTAAGCGGCGGGTACGACAACGTCACTGTGCCCTACCTCCTCACGGCCACCTGCAAGTTGGAGGCGGACGAATCACCCCATAGCAGGCTATGAATCGCTAACAGAGACACACTCATTCCTTCTCTTGGCATCTTCTTGACTCACGGGAATCATCGAGTCTTCTTCTCCGAAATACGGGAAACTCTAGGCTCTGATACCAATTTTTGGCCCAGGGACGGAACCAGACGCATACACACGGTGGTCGAAACTCACACGAACACCTCTGCTCAACTCAAGACATACTAGAGATTTGCGTTGCGTCAATCTGCTACCGCTTTTCTACTTTCTCACTTATTTATAGACTCTGATTACAAGTGTATAGGCTAAAACTACCCCAACCCTTCTGGCCACGATCCCCATGACTCGCACACTCCCCTGTACCCGTACGACTTACTCTACTAACCATCACACTCGATTTAGTGGACATGACCAGTTACGTATAGACTAACTACTATTTGACTCGGTCTACGACCACACACAATCCTTCGGGTTCTACTTCAGGTCCATTGACGAGTCCTTCTCGACCATGCCTCACGACCACGGTTGCTTCGACCACAGTGCATTCAACCACAGTACCTTTGACCGCTTCATCGACGACGGCTTGTTGACCATATCTTCGATAACGGCTTCATCGATCGCTTCATCGACCACGGCTTGTCGACCAGCATCTTCTGTAGTACCGCTCACACATACAACTTACAACTATGACCACTGCGCAGTTCGACTTACGACTACACAGTACTCAACACACGAGTACAACCACACAGTACTCTACACACCAAGTACTCGATATACAATTACTAACAACAACACAACAATATTAGTTTCAACATACCTTGATCTCACCATGTTGACTCGAGCCGCTCCTTCATAATCGTCTGCATGCACGCGGGCCTTGCATGCAGAATACTCACTTTCTAGTCAGCTAATCTCGCCTTTTGCTTTAAGCAAATCTGAATTTTTAGCTGAACGCGCGCATGGGAGCCGGAGCCACCACCAATCACTGCTGCTGCATGGACGGGGTCTCCTGCCCAACACCAACCAAGTCGCCATCCGCACACGCACCAAGTTCGGAGCCGTTGCCTTCAGTGCCTGACGCAAGCACGTGTCACCGCGTGTAGGGTCCGTGCGAGCCGCTGCCTTCTTCACCTGTTGCACGCGTGTGGAGACTAGAGCCGGCACCAACCGAGTTGGCTCCATGTGCGTGTGGCGTCTTCCCGAGCCAGCAGCTTGCTCATCGTGCGCGTGGGGCCCGTGGCCTTGAACTGCAGCGCCCACAGCATGGCCGTGGCACCCGCTGCCTAGACTAGAGCCGATCTACATGCCGCGCCTCCCGCACTTGCTGGCATCAACTGTCGGATTTTTTTAGTGCTTTGCTTTGAAGTCCTATGACGTGCCCTGCCTCTTGCACGTGATGATGCTTGCTGCCTGGTAGGGGAACATATAGAGCGGATAATTTTTATCCGTCTAATTGACCGAAGGTTTGTAGAATAAATACGGAAAAAGTATATGGATATCCGGCACTATCCGTGTCTGACTCCAACTCCGAGGAAAAAAAATATGGAATAGGATACGAAATAAGTAATATCCATCCATATATACTGCATGTCAAGTGATATGAGTAAGTCTGTTGCTACTTCACCTAGGAACAAGATAACATATAGGCAAATTGTCATATCTAAACTGGCGTAAGTACTGAGTATTCTTCCTTCAACATCTCACAAATTAGTCTCTCCATGTTCTCTCTAATTGTACCATACTGTCCAATGTCCTGTGCAAAGAAGCGGATAATTTCAATCCTATCGACTGTCCGAAAGATTATGGAACGGATACGGAATGGAGAAATGGATATCTGGCATTATCCATGTCCGACTCTGATTCTGAGGAAAAAATATGGAATAGGATATAGGATAAGCGATATCCGTCCATATCCGCTCCGATTGCACCCCTACTGCCTGGGCTTGCTTCCTGCGTGCTCCCCTGCACCAGCTGCGTGGGGCCTACTGTCTTCTGCTGCATGCATGCCGCTCGAGCTAGTAGCATGTGAGCCACATGCGCCTGCTGAGCTGTTGCCTCGTGCATGCACTGCTTGTGCCTTGTGCGTGAGGCGCGCCTGCATGCGTGTGGGTTTCTGTGTGCACACTTCTACACTCTAGTCTCTCCTCTCCCATTTATAAGTTTTCAAGAAAATTTTATACAACCAATTCGAAGATCTCTTTATCTTCATCAATAGACCATTGTGTTTGTTATAGACATGCAAAAACTCATCCTACAGCTTCACCCCGCACCCTTTTTCTGTTAATTGCTTGAGACTGAGAATATTGTTGCACAGGCTTGGTATAAAGTAAATTTCAGACAACTTCTGATCGTTATTTTTGCATTGCAGCAACATCGTTCATTTACTTCTTATTTGCACTATGGAGCCATTGACAAACTTGACTTTGCTTGAAATCTTCTCATGGAGTGATCTCTCGTTATGTGATTGCATGCTCTATTGTCCAAGTATCATATATCAGTGTGATCGTGGCTACATTCCTTCGTGCGTAGTTTAGGAACTATATTCTTCTTGTTAAGCATCATCATGACCAGTGCCATCATGACTGGTGCCTTTTTGACACATAAGGAGAGAGGCAGTGTTGGCTCATCGTCCTCCTCAGCTCAGGTGAGGTTTAGCTTTTATTCTTCTTCTTGCTTCGGCAATCCAAAGTGTAGTGCCCGTACTTATCATAGTTGAAGCACTTTATGTGGTTCTGGCACTCTGACACATAGTGACAGAATTCGCCACATTCAAAACACTTGATATGTGACTTGTCACGGGATTTGTCATCACTGCCTTGCCAACAACCACCTCTGTCGCCTCAACCACTCTGGCTGCCTCGCCCACTCTTGCGGCTACTTGACGAGTCACGATCGTCCTCCATCGGTGATTCCTCATGAACATGCTTGCAACCGTTTCTTGCACCTTCCTTTAACAGCAATGCCTACTTGTTACGGGACTAAAACACCTTCAGTAGCTCCTCATGTGCCTTAAGAGAGCTGATGATCTCCTAGATCTTCTTTGTCTCCAGATTTGAGAAGTACATAAGTGTGGTGACGACAGGTACGAACTTTTCTGGTAGCACTCGCAGGTATTTCTTCACTACCACAAATTCTAGATCTTGTTGTCAAGACAGATAATTTGATTGTATAGTGAAACTAGTTTATAGGCGAACTCGTCCACCGACTAGGTTTCTCTTGTTTCGAGATTCTCGAACTCGCTTCGTAAATTCTGTAGCCGCACCTCCTTCACGCGGTTAACTCCCTCGTGCATCTTCTGAAGTGTCTCCAACGCTTCACGTGCCGTCTCCTTCTCGATGAGCTGATGCATCATTGAATTTGGCACCACTTTATAGATCGCAACAAGCACCATCTGATCTATCTTGTCATCTTCCCCTTCAGATCGACTACACCCCAGATACCCTAGACACATATGTTCACATTTATCTTCATTATCTACACCAGGTAATTATCGGTGTCAGAAAAGAGTGTTGGAGGAAGATTAGCCCATTTCAGGCCTTCGTCTTTTTACTCATCATCTTCAGAAACCAGCAAGATTAACAGGCTTGTTGATACCGACTATTGAAAATTTTATGATCTTTTCTCTGTCATTGTATCGTTCGGGACGTGTGCACTCTCCTTATCCCTTGGGACCTACTGGTCCCTGCCTCCCGCTGATACTCTGACAAGACCCCTCGTGGGATGCTGGCTGATCCCAACACACGAAAGCTGCACCGCTGCTGTCCTCCCATGGGCCCAGCGACGTGATGCACCCACAACCAACATGAGCAGCCCTTGCCTCCTTGTAGACATCGCACTGCGTGCTATGGCGCATGGTGGCCCACGCCATCCTATGGAAGTTGAGCTCGAAGGGGAGCAGGACGTGCTTGCACTCGATGCGGCTCCACATCTCGAGCTCATTGCACACGGCGCAACAATAGGAGCAGCGCACATGGGAAGATATATGGGAAGGAGGAAGAAGGGTGGGGATGGGGGATTTACGGCAAGGTTGACCCATATGGTCCGAGCTTCGAGGTCTAGCTCGGCCAACTGGAGGCAGGGGCAAGTTTGTATTTTCACATGCTTTTTTAATAAAATAAAAAATGCCAATTTATGGAAATAGTGTCAAATCTCAGCTATTTTCACCTTAGGAGTGACAAATCATCAAACAAAATATTATGAGTGGCAAATCCTAAAACCAATACCTTAGGAGTGGCATATTATCAAAGTAATATTTATATCTGCCATGAGGGAAGATGTTATTTACTACATTAAATGAAAGTAATGAATTAGAATAAGGGGTTTTTTAGTTCCAATTAAATTAGAACATGTTTTTTAAGGAGTTATGGGTCCTAAAAAATAATTTCATAGAATCATGTTGGTAAAGTTATCCTATATAAAAAGGCGCTGTCTAGCTTGACCTCGGAGAAACCGAGAAAGTAAACCCGAAACATGTTCAACTTTGGCAATACACAAAGTTTGTACTACTATTTAATTCCAGTTTGGAACACATGAATTTAACAGGAAACGGTTCCAATTCTTGCACAATAAAAAATTCCAATATTTCAAACGTGGCCTTAATTTTGGAGGGTGGATCGGATGAATGACGTGCTCGAAAATTTGAGTTCACCCCGAGATATGGCTTGAAAGCAACTCGATCACAAAAGGTCAATTTTATAAAAGACCTATTGAGTTTCACTGGCTTAAATATTATTCCTTTCTATGTAATAAAAAGAAATATTGAAACAACTGTTATGATTCTAAAATAAGGCCACCGCAAAAGCCAAACGCACCCTTATTTTTTATTGCAAAATACAAAAACGACATCAGGACAAGCAGCAGAAACAACAACAGAAGTGTAACCTAGGCTAGCTACATATACTGTGTTTTAATCCCAGGCCTTAATATGGTTCAATTTTAAAATATGGGCTAGATTTTCCCTCGATCGATCATTCATTCCTAGAGTAAACATGGTCCATGAGAAAATGTTTCAACCTTATTTCAAACAAAAGGATTTAAGCTAGCAGGGAAAATGCCTTGAATATGCCTTCAGCGAGAGCCATCTTCCACCTTGGGCTTGGGCTGTTTTTTCTTCTGACCTTGGGGCGCTGGGTTCGTGCTTGTCTGTTTCACGGCATCACCTTGGGCGCTGGGTTCGAGCTTGCAGGTAGAGCTGGCTGGGATAGTGCTTGATGCCTCCTCCTGTGGTTGCGCCTGGGTCAGGGCTCTTGGCGTCTTTGCCGGGCTTTTCGACCCGAACCTGACACTGTACGCTTCGCTCCTTAGACTTGCCAACGGTCACCACCAGCATCCCGGGCCCCGCCCTTGAGGCCTTGAGCTCGGCCTTCACGTTGGTTCTGTCATATTCCCTGGTCATGAGCAGCCGAAGGTGGAAGGAGCCCACCCCGTGCACGTCCGCTGGCGTCTCGTTGTCACCGTCGCCGATCTTGGCACCACTACTACAGAAAGGTTAATAGTAGACGCCAAATCACAGACGGTTTTGTGAAACCGTCTGTAATGTACACTATTACAGACGGTTTTAATTTGAAGGCCGTCTATGGTATTTGTGGCGGGAAAAAGGAGTATCACAGAGCGGTTCTTACCGCTGAACCGCTCGTGATATCGAATATCATGACGGTTTTTATTAAAACCGCCTGCGTGATAATCTGAGATTATCACAAACGGTTTTTATTAAAAAACCGCGTGTTGTGTCGACTATCACAGCCGGTTGTTGTTAAGAACCGTCGGGAATGTTCATGACGGTTTTTCACAAGAACCTACTGTGATGTCCCTTTGTCTGTCATAATCTAGATCGAGGTTAATATATAGGTACACATTGCTTCTAATAACTTAACTACGTAACTCTCGAGAGAAGAGGTCACAAATTAAAGGCAAATTTATTAATTTCAATTAGAGGCAAATTTATTACAAAAGTCGCATTGTAAAGAGTTTCCCAGATTGTATTCTTTTGGGCTTCGTAGCTTCTTCTTCAACTTGGGGACTTGGAGGATCAACCGCTAAATTCTCGAACGCCGTTAAGATTGCCCTTGTCCTCGGCACTTCCTCGTGCGGCTGGGCAAATGATCGCAAGATCCATAATGTCGCAGGATAGCATGAAAGATTCCTCGAATCCGTTTCGCTTGATCGGCAAGGCTATCCATCGATCTCGCAATGCGTGTAGAGCTTCTTCGCATTGCGCACATTGTGGAGAAGAACCAGGTGAGGGTCGTTTCCCTTTCTTGAGCGGTAATGAGACGCCTCCGTCGACGGCGGAGGATCAGTCAAGCCGACGGATGCAAGAAAGTCGGGGAAGGAGAGCAGGCGAAGTGGAGAAGTCGCTCGGATGCAAATTGCTGGCCGCTGTGTAAGGTTCCGCGAACAATTCGTGATGAATGATGAGAGGAAGGAGATGATCACAAGAACGATAGTAGAAGCCATGTTGTATTGTATATTGTATTGTACGACGTAGAAGAGACCGGATTAGGAGCGCATATTTAACCTTTAGCACAAACGGTTCGTATACCCAAACATTAATGATATAGACGCTCGTATAATGATCGAGAGACGTTAATTAGACGATCGAAACACGGCGCTCGCATCGAACACGCGCGGCGCTCGGTATGAAGCTTATCACGAGCGGTTTTAGTTAAAAACCGCTCGTGATAATGACTACGGCATTTATTGCGCCGCTCGGACCGCATCGTCTTCATTTCAATCCAGATCTAGCCATCGCTGCGCACTTTTCACTCGGGAGGAAGCTAGAGCGATTTCAGCCGATTAATTTGGTGGGAAGAGGCGAGATTGAGCTTTGAATTAAGATTCGACTTTCTGGTTCTTTGTAGATATGATTAGTAATGAAATTTATTTATTTTTAATTGCATTACAATTTAGGTGTAAGTAATCCATGAGTGGTTATTGAAGATGGTTAATTAATTTGCAAAATTGTTGGTTATATAATAGCTATTGTGTTTGTAATATGAATTGAGCTAGGAAATTAAGTCTCAATATAATAAATGTGGCGATATATATGTAGTTATAATTAGTTATTCTAGATTTTAATACTAAGTTGTTATATATGTACGTAACGTAGGACCGGTTGGATGTATGCCATGAGCCGTGTGAGTGAAGAGTACATTAATGGTGTTTCGCTTTTATAAGAGCCACGAGGAGGATATGTTGAATAAGGGGTGGAATATATGTGCTATCCATGCACCGTGCGAGAATTTGAAGATGTTTAAGAACCGAGGCAAATTGAAGCGCACTTGATTCGGAGGGTTTCAAAAGGATTATACGTGTTGGACCAGTCATGGCGAAGTGAATGATCATATGCCGGATGACATCGCGGTGAAGTGAATGATATGCCCGGATGACATCGCAGTGAAGTGAATGACATGCCGCCGGTGATGTCGATTGTGGCTCGATTCGGATAGGTTGCACGATGATAATCTAGATCAGATGCTTCGCGATGTAGAAGAGAACTATGATGAGAGAGAGTATGTTAAATTCCGTGGCTTGATGGAGGACTCAGAGAAACCTTTGTACACGGGCTGCAAGTACACGAGGTTGTCGGGCGTGCTTGAACTGTTGAAATTGAAGGCAAGCAACGGTTGGTCCGACAGAGTTTGACGGCGCTGCTAGGTCTTTTAGCGGACATGCTTCCGGAGGGAAATGAGTTGCCTAAAACCACGTATAAAGCCAAGAAGGTTCTTTGTCCGTTGGGAATGGAAGTAGAAAGAATACATGCATGCCCGAACGACTGTATCCTCTACCGTAAAGAGTATGCAAACATGCATGTATATCCGGTGTGCAACACATCCCGATACAAACGTAACAATCAATCAGATGATGGCGAGGGAACAGAGGCGAAGAATGGACCTCCTGCTAAGGTGGCATGGTATTTTCCTATAATTCCCCGTTTGAAAAGGTTTTATGCAAATCCAAAGGAGGCAAAACTGCTGCGTTGGCACTTGGAGGAGCGCAAGAAGGATGGAATGCTAAGACACCTTGCTGATTCCGCGCAGTGGAGAAACATCGATAGGAGTTTTGCGAGTTCGTGCAGAACCAAGGAATATAAGGTTTGGGTGAGTACAGATGGAATGAATTCATTCAAGAGCATGAGCAGCCGACATAGCACATGGCCCGTGACTCTCTGCATCTATAACCTTCCTCCTTGGTTGTGTATGAAGCGAAAGTACATTTTGCTGTCGATACTTATCCAAGGGCCAAAACAACATGGGAATGATATCGATGTGTTCCTAGCACCGTTGGTGGAAGATCTAAAAGTACTATGGAACGAAGGGGTACAGGTATGGGATGCATACAAACGAGAGAACTTCACTCTGCGCTCCTTATTGTTACGCACCATAAATGATTATCCCGCCCTTGGTAACCTATCGGGCCATAGTATAAAAGGTGCCAAAGCTTGTACTCACTGCTTAGATGGTACCGAGAGTGTGTGGTGAGACACTCACGCAAAACCGTCTACATGCGTCACCGCCGGTTCCTTCGGAGGGCTCACCCATACCGCAAGATGAAGAAACAATTTGACGGAGAGAAGGAAGACGGTTCAACTCCAAAGCATTTAAGGGACGCGAGGTTTATGATATGGTTAAGGATTTAGATGTTGTCCTCGGAAAGGGGCGTAAATTGAGGGCTCATGAGAAGAACACCGGAAGAAGAGATCAACATTTTGGGACTTACCTTATTGGGAGTACCTAGATGTGCGCCATCGCATCGACGTCATGCACGTAGAAAAGAATGTGTGCGGCGACTTGATTGGTCTCTTATCGAACATCCGTGATAAAACAAAGGGCGACGCCAACGCGCGGCTTGACTTGGCCGATATGCACATCGTGCCCGAGTTAGCACCGACATGCACCGATAATGCACGAACGTACCTTCCCCTGCGTGTTACACTCTGTCCAAGGTGAGAAAACAGAATCGTGCGGTGCTTGCATGGTGTCAAAGTTCCGTCTCGTTACTCCGCAACGTGAAGAAACTTGTTTCGATGCAAGATTTGAAGTTAAATGGCATGAAGTCTCATGATTGTCATGTGTCGATGACACGATGCTCCCTATTGCAATTAGAAATATTTTGCCGATCAAAGTCCGAGAGAAAATCATGAGGCTATGTTATTTCTTTAACACAATTGCTCGTAAGGTCATCGATCCCGAAGCACTAGATGCTCTGCAGGACGAGGTGGTGATACTCTATGTCACCTTGAAATATATTTCCTCCTTCGTTTTTGATATCATGGTCCATCTCATTGTTCACGTTGTGTGGGAGATAAAAATGTGCGGGCCCGTATTCCTACGTAGCATGTACCCATTTGAGAGGTTCATGGAATTCTCAAGTCCTACGTGACGAATCGTTCTCACGAGGGCGCATCGTCGAAGGTTATGCAAGCGAAGAGGTCATTGAGTTTTGTGTCGATTATATGGCTCGATTCAACCGATAGGTGTCCTCAATCTCGCCATGAGGGGAGGTCAAGGGTCTCAAACTATCGAAGGAAAGCAATCACTCCAGATATGGACATGTATACTCAAGCCCATTTCACGGTGTTGCAACACATGACTCAAGTGGCGCCTTATGTGGACCAAAGACAAGGGTGTGCTTCGCAATGTAATCCGGAGCGGCGGATGTTTGGATCATGAGGCAACACAACCGTCGGTTCAACCAATGGTTGAAGGAGCAAATCGCTAGGAGCTCGCTGAGTGAGACGACGACATGGTTGGCAAAAGGGCCGACATTTACAGTTGTGACATGGCAAGGATATGGCATAAATGGGTACACATTCTATACGTGATCTCGGGATGTCAAGAGCACTAACGAACAGCGGTGTCCGCATAGATGCATTCAGCACCGATGGGTCGAGAAACTCGTACTATGGCTTCATAGAAGAGATTTGGGAGCTCGACTATGTGGTTTTCAAGATCCCCTTATTTTTCGCCGTTGGGTGCATCTCCCACAGTGAAGGTTGACAAGTACGGTGTCACGACCGTGGACCTCCAACGTGTCGGGTACAAAGATGAACCATTCGTACTCGCTTGATCAAGTTGTTCAAGTTTTCTATGTAACCGACCCGGCAAATAAGAAATGCCATGTAGTTCTTCATGGAAAAGGAGAATTGCGGAGTGGAGAATGTAGTGGACGAGGAGGAATACAATCAATTTGACGAGTTACCTCCTTTTGGAAATGGCATATGGTCGACGATGAACAACGTGTGAAACTAGTTACGCACGCATTGATCATGATGAAGGGCTAATTTTAAAGGAAATAAGCAAGTACAATAAGAATGTATATGTGAAAATGTGTGACAATTTTGAGATGTATATGTGAAAATGTGTGATGTAGTCAATTTTGAGATGTATATGTGGAAATGTGTGATGTAGTCAATTTTGAGATGTATATGTGAAAATGTGTGATGTAGTCAATTTTGAGATGTATATGTGAAAATGTGTGATGTAGTCAATTTTGAGATGTATATGTGAAAATGTGTGATGTAGTCAATTTTGAGATGTATATGTGGAAATGTGTGATGTAGTCAATTTTGAGATGTATATGTGGAAATGTGTGATGTAGTCAATTTTGAGATGTATATGTGGAAATGTGTGATGTAGTCAATTTTGAGATGTATATGTGAAAATGTGTGATGTATCAAGAAATACTTTGTGTGAATGCAAATGGTTGGTGTTATATATGAATGCAGCTGTTTGGTAGTTGATATGAATGCAGCTGTGTAGTTATTGGTGGTCTTAATTGCAACAGCCGGCAAAGGCTTATCATAGACGGTTCTAAATTTAGAACCGTCTGTGATAACATATCACAGACGGTTCTAAGTTTAGAACCGTCTGTGATAGTAAACTATCACAGACGGTTTTTAACTCAAAAACGTCTGTGATATGTTATCACAGACGGTTCTAAGTTTAGAACCGTCTGTGATAATCGCCCTACATATACCCTCTCGCTAGGGATTTCCATGCGCGCTGCAGCTTATTCGACATTCTAAATCCCAAGCCCGTCGTCGCCGCCGCCTCCCCGAGCCCTCGCCGGCTGCCTCCCCCAGCCCTCGCCGGCCGCCTCCCCGGACGAAGACGTCGCCGCAGCCTCCTCCTCCTCCGTCGCCGCCTCCCCGAGCCCGTCGCCTCCTCCTCCGTCGCTGCCTCCCGAGCCCGTCGCCTCCTCCCCCTCCGTCGCCGCCGCCTCCTCCTCCTCCGTCGCCTCCCCAAGCCCGTCGCCTCCTCCCCCTGCGTCGCCGCCTCCTCCTCCTCCGTCGCCTCCCCGAGCCCGTCGCCTCCTCCTCCTCCGTCGTCGTCGCCGCCTCCTCCTCCTCCTCCTCCGTCGCGCCGCCTCCTCCTCCAGCGCCCTAAGGTCACCAAAACCGTAAGGTCATCAAATCCTCCCGAGCTTCATGCTTCTTGTTAGTGTTTAGGTTGATGCTTGATGTTTCATACTGTTATGGTTAGTTGCTTAGTACATATTTAGGTTGATTCTTCATGCTTATTGTTAGTGTTTAGGTTGATGCTTGATGCTTCATCTTTGTTATGGTTAGTTGCTTAGTACATATTTAGGTTGATGCTTCATGCTTCATGTTAGTGTTTAGGGTTGATGCTTGGTACATATTACATTGGTACATTGTTTATCTGCAGAGCTTAATTAGTTTGCTATTTGGTACATACTACATTGGTACATTGTTTACTGCAGTTGCTTAGTTTACATTGGTACATATTGCTTGTTGTGTTAGTATATAGTATATAGTATATAGTACATAGTATATAGATTGAAATCATTTGGGTCCCCTTCCTCTACTCCTCTCCTCCCTTCTCCCCCTTCCCTCTACTCCTCTCCTGATCTCTTTCTAGTGTATCTGGATAAAGAAATCTTGCGATTATTGCAAAAGATACATTGACCATTTGGGTGGAAAGAAATACATTGTGTCGTCAGGCTCATGACTGCCAATTTGAAGCATAGCGTAGCATCGAGGCACATCCAAGGCCTGCAGCTGTGTCTTGAGGAATCCCAAGAGCTGGTCTTCAGATGTGGCATTCCTCAAACTATAAATTATGAATCTTATTCTCATAACCCATCTGAATACCAGCTCTTGGCATTCCTCAAGACACAGCAGCAGACCTCGGATGTGCCTCGGATGCTATGCTATGCTTCGAATTGGCAGTCATGCGCCTGACGAAACAGTGGATCTTTCCACCCAAATGCTCCATGTATCTAGACAAAAAACAGCAAATGAAGCAAGTGACATACTATAGTGTTCCCGTTCAATGAACCGGATACACAATTTGTGTCATTTGCTTCATAGACCTTTGTTTAGGGACTTTGCTATTTGGTTTATAGTTTTAGCAACTAAAGTAGGTGCTAGGATAGGCACTTTGTTTAGAGACCTTGTAGTAATAGTATTACAAAATTCAAGGAAATTTTAGTATGAAGTTCAAAAAACAAATTCAGATTCTTGGTGAGCGGCGATATAGCGACTTCTTGGTGGCGACTATGCATCTGCTTCTTCCCTCCTTCTCTTCATCTCTGGTCTTCGATCACGACGCAAGAGCGATGATTGATTAGATGAATCATCGCTCATGGCGCACGTGATCGGAGACCGAGATGAAGAGAAGGAGTGGGAAGAAGCGATGCATAGTCGCCACCAAGAAGTCGCTATGTCGCTGCTCACCAAGAATCTGAATGTCTTTTTTGCACTTTTGTAATAAAATTGACTTGAATTTTGGGAAAAAGAAGGACTTGATACATTGGTACATTGGTAAGATAGGCACATCACCCCTCTCTATGTCCATATCACCCCTCCCTCTACTCCTCTCTTGTCTTGCAATTCAATATGATTACTTTCTCATCTTATCTTAATAGACCCACAAAATGAGCAACATGTCACCTGCGCATTCTTCAACATCATCGCCAGAGGCGTCCGCTCCAACATCAAGACGCCAAGGAAGAGGGCTATCAAAGAAGCTCGAGGGCCGGCGGATCATCACGGCGGTGAATGCATCCGGGGTCCCTATCCTTCCTCAAAAGCGAGCGCGATTCGAACCATGGTCGGAGTAGTTGCACGAGAACAATTGAGATCACATACAATTCGTGGAAGAACGTGCTCGACACTCGGAAACGTGAGTCGTGGACCGAAATTTTGGCATCGCTCGAGTTCCCGTAAGAACACCGGACGCTGTGCAACAACAAACCTACAAGCGGCGTGCAAAGCATGGAAGAACTTCAAGAGCACGCTTGTCAAGAAATACGTGGAGACGGACGAAACGCTGTTCATAAATACCCATTCCGGAACCACAATGGGAAGAGTTCAAGGCGATGAAAACGACCAAAGATTTCAAAAGTACAAGTGTGGCGCACAAGGCCCTCCAGCAAAAATACACACCCTCACAGACTTGGCACACTGGGTATGCGGGTAAAATCGTGCGATGGATGAAGGAGGATGAGTGGCAACGCACAGACATCGCCCGCCGCTTTCCAATATCCCGGACGATCGCTCGAAATTGGATTAGAGCAAGGTCATCTACAACGACATCGGGACATCACCTTTCAAACCCTTCGCACCAGCAAGTGACCGAGCGCTGGTAAGATATCGATCGAACTACGTAGCTTGTAATTACTCCACAACTTCGTGCAATTGAAATGACATATCGTGCTCTTGCAGAAGAGCCGAGTTTTCAATCTACCACGGATCATTCCAGGGAACAAGGGAGAATGATATGCTCTCCGTGGCCCTGAGAAACAAGGAGCACCCGGGCCGTACGAGAGGCCTTGGGCTTTACGTTCCTTGGAAACATGGTTTCCAAGATGACTCCGACATGTATCGGCGCAGGAAGAGAAACAAAGCCGAGCGTGACGCACAGCTACGAGAAGAGCTCAAGGCATCTCTTAAAGAGGAGATACTGGGTTCGATGGCTGATATAATCAGAGATGAGGTGCGGAAACAGATAGAAAGTCAGCAGGCCGCCACCGCCGCTCCTGTGCTAGCTAGCCCGCACAACCATCCGAGTAGCGCGCGCCCAATCCGACGCAAACCCAGTCCAAATTTCTGTGGACAACATCCGGTAATAATTATTACCTCTCGAATGCTTGCTCCATTGGTAGGCCTATTCGAGTAGCTAATTTTGTATCGTTATGTAGGAGCCTACGACATGCGTGCTCCAAGTGAGATATGGCTCCATTCCTTGTACGTTGCAGGGCGGGCATATTAAATCAGTATCGGGGCCATGGTGCCTGATCAAGCTTTAGCGCCGGGCTTCGCAAAAGTTAATGTGGATGGTGTGTATGCCAATTTTGAGGTGGTCCCGCCATCAAGCCCCCAACGACGAGATCGTGAATCTAGGACAGGCCATTGGAACATTCATCCGGTGGCCCAAAATCGACATCTCCTCGAGGCTTCTTCACCGGTGGCGGGACCGAAGTGCGAAGACGAACCACAAGAACTTGCATCGGTGCCATCTCCACACGGCAAGGCGAACCACAGCTACCTGCACCGGTGCTATCTCCACGGTGCTATTTCGCCAGAGCAACTTGCACCGTTTATACCATTACGATCGACTAGCATAAAGTCGACCCACAATCGAGGCAAATGGCTGTGGCAAATCAAAGACGAAGGATGATGACGAATTCCGCCCATGCCATTGGCCCGCAAATTCGTGCTAGCTCACCGATGGTAGTCCAGAAGAGCTCCAAAACTAGGACTTGGTTGCCAAAGATTCCACCTTTGGTATATGGAAGTGTCCAATAAGCCGAGGCGTAACGACGCCGGTATAGATGTCAAATTCAAGCCGGAACATTTCTTGCACGGCTCGGGATCGTGTCTTCACGGTGACCTTTGATGATATATTTGATCTTTTCACGCCAACGCCTCGACGCCTCACTCGCTCGATCTTTGGGACGCCGTAAGTCCTGCATAATCAAAGTCTCTGCTCACGTAATACCGATATATGTCACAATTTGTTTCTTTCCTATGTTATATATAGATTCATGCTGATCGAAGCTAGATCATCGAAATCACAAATTGGTTTCCTGGACCCACGCTTGGTCGCCATTGATACCATCATCAAGAATGCATCCTTCGTCGAGGACTATATTACAAAAGCACTGCTGGCTCACCAAGATAAGGAATTTGTTCTTATGCCATACAATGAGAATTTCCGTTGGATTTTAATTGTAATTATACCAAAATGGAACAAGGCTATATACCTTGATTCTCTAAGTAAGAACAAATTCAAGTACACAGCTATCGCCCGAATACTCGATAGGTGCGTACATTGTACATTGTACTCTTTCTTTCCTTCCGAATAACTAATCTAACTTTTCGAATAACGAAGGTCGCTCGCCACATACGCTCAACAAACACGTGACTCGACGACAGGGCCAAGGCCTTGAAACATGATCGCAAGTTTCGTATTCGCTAGCTACACATTAATTAATCATATACAACACATAGTAGTAATGCCACATGATTTAACACATTATATTTTTTGCAAAGTGCCACCAATAGAGCGGGCAACACATGTGGATACTACATGTGCCACCATATGAGACTACTCCTCGATTCCACCAAGATCACTAATTCTAAGGTTTGTCAATCTTCCCACATTTATTTCATACATGTCGCTTTATATATGCGCGTTGATATTCCTATCGATGTGTGTCCATCTCTACATCTGCATTGACACACCGGATTTTGCAAAAATTCGAGGAGAGCTCATTTGGTTTTTGTGGTCAAAAGTCGTAAGATCGGATGGAGAGTTCCACCGCCTGAATGATTTTTATTGTAATTCTAAGTGCAAATACATGTAGATCTTTTACAATTGTGTATTTGTTAATGGATATTTTATTTCAACTCAATGAATTGATTTGCGAAATGGATGCTTTATGTTTGTGAAATGAAGTGCGTTGTCAATTGGATGTTTTATGTCCGTGAAATGAATTGAGATGTGAAATGTATCTGAAATGAAATGAGATGTGTGAGTTGTATATGTTTATGTCGTGATTATCCGCTTGTTTCAGAGGGCATGGCTAGCATTTCGAGGCTAGCTATAAATGTAAATAGATTCTGCTGGGGAGTATCACAGGCGGTTTTTAATGAAAACCGTCGCGATTATGCGATATCACGACGGTTTGTCATTAAAACCGCTCGCGATTATCGATATCACGAGCGGTTTTGTACTAAAACCGTCGCTTGTTTTAAAAACCGCTCGTGATATCGGATAATCGCGAGGCGGTTTTAGTACAAAACCGTCGTGATATCGGATAATCACGCACGGTTTTTAATGACAAACCGTCTGTGATATCAGATAATCGCTGACGGTTCAAAAACCGTCTGTGATAACTTGATTATCATCGACCCATAATTTGAGGCGGTTGTAAAACCGCCTCGTGATGACGTTCAACCGCTGCGTAATGTGGATTTCTGTAGTAGTGCACCCTTCCTCTTCATCTCGAGCATGTCCTCACTACGGTGATGTCGAGGTCATCCTCTGAGAGCCCGGGCACTTGGAACCACAGCTTGACGTGGTCGCCCTCCTCCTTAAAGTTCCACCGCTCTGTCAAAGAAAGTGTGTAATTTTCTATATTCTCCGCCCAATCGGTTTGCACGTAAATTATCTTTTTTATTCAAAAGACACTCAACATGAGACTGTAATTGCATGAAAACATAGAACACTTCACTCCTATTTTCAATAGATTTTTTTAAATAATCAATTTTTATTCGGAATTACTAAAATACACCTACAAATTGATTTTTTTTGCCCTTTTGACCTCATGTCGTCCAACTGTTGGGCGACTTGGGCTAGTTGCCCAATAGTTGGATGACATGTGACCATGTCGCCTGACTGTTGAGCAACTTTGGCATGTGTCATCCAACAGTTGGGCGATAATCCTCTAGTCGCCTAACTGTTGGGATATTGTTAAAAAATATGTAATTATTTGTTAATCCTATGGAAATAAATGTGGGAAGGGGAGTTAAATGACAATTGTTGTAGGTACGTAACATTTAGCAAATCTTATTTGTAAGTTGTTTTATTAAAAAGGCATACATTGTTGGTTGATCTATTTGCGATTTTCGTATATTGTGAATGGCACGAAATCTGTTAGACTCACAATAATATTTTGCTATCGTTGTATGTTGTTGTAGTGCAATAAATTTTCTGAAAAATTTTGTAGGGACGATTGAGGTATCAACGATTCTTAAGTAGAAAGGAAAGTGCTACTGCGATGCAATAGATAGTTTGTGAGTTTTTTAAATATTGAATTTTTATTGAAAAATACAAAATTAGACCTATGATTTTATTTTATTTTGCTACAGTAACCTCCTTTTAATTGAGTGTAAATACATATATGGATTGATAATCCTTTTGTGGGCCCCACCCTCCGAGCACAAGGATAGACATCTGCTAGATAGTACCGTTGATGAAAGATGTGTAGACATTTTGTGCATTCTTACAGAACTTTTTTTCATGTTGTTTGATGCGTTGGTACACGAAGAATTGAATGCAAAAGGGCGACGAGATTTGATGTTGTGAATTAAAATAGGCTTTATAATGAAGTTGGGAATAACATTGCACACAGAGTTTGGTTACATGCATAAAAGATAGTATCATGCACGATGCAACAAACCGAAGTACTCATATGATACATATGCACTTTTTATAATGGAAATAAATTCGACCTTCGAAGGACTAGTTTGGAACAGCCTGACCTACTGCGTAGACCGGGGCCATTTTCCCTTCATTGCAAGCTCGGTGTTGAACTCTTCGGCGACCTCTTTGACCTTGACCGCCATTTCCCACTCACAAGCCTTGCACTACCTCTCGTGAGCCTCGCATTCCTTGCACGTGCATGCTTCGAGATGAGCTTTCGTCTCCCGATGTATACGCTCGATTTGCTCGTCATTGCGGTGCTCCTCCTCCTCCTGGATCTCGTAGACCCTTTTGACATCCCACTCTTGGTAGTTGAGAGTCCACTAGTTATGTGGGCGGATCTCTAGGTTGATCCACTTGCGATAGCCGTATAGCTATCCCGGAGACTACGGGTAGATGGGGGAGATTGTTAGTGTGTATTTTGAAAGAGAAATAGTAACTGGTCCTCACCAGTTGCCGATAGCTGCTCAAGTCCCAATGGGGTCGGGATAGTCATAGAGTAGTTTTCGCAGCTCTAGTAATGCATGCCCAGGCTGAGCCACTGTTTAGACTTGAAGAATTTTCTTGGGTCCCTGCACCAACCGAGTGGCGGTGTCTCGCCCTCAGACGGGTGTTGCAGGAACGCTCAGTTGGAACGTTCATGACAAGGTTGCTGCTACGGGGGGCGTCATTGCGGGGAGGTTGTTTGTCCCAGGGCACAACAGCACTTGTTTGTTGTGGGCCGTAGTAGACCTTGCTAGTTCGTGGGTCTCCTCCTATTGCTTTATCATCTTGTCTCATTGCTTCTTCTGCCTCTTACCCATCCCAACGTGGTGAAGCAAGATCTGGCGTAGCGTTCAGTTTGGTTATGTAGTGTTCTCTCCCAGATCTCTTTCACCTCCTTTTATAAGCAAAAGGGTTGGCATGGTATGGTTAATTTTATGTGAGTAGCTTGTGAGGCAGAGTGTTGCCTTGTCTTTCCAAAAAGTTGCTGGTGAGGCAGAGTGTTGTCACATCTTACATTGAAGGGAGCTATCATGTCCTACTTTGCACAATCCTGTCTTTTCGATCTGAAAAGCTAAGGAGGCATAGTGTTGTCATGTCGAGCTGAAAAGCTGGCGAGGAAAAGTTTTGTCATGTCTTACTTTGCGTAGTGTGGTCACTTCCTGCTTTACACATTGGATGATTTGTGGACCAGCGTAGCATCATGTCACTGCACAAAACTATGGTCTTGCCAATGCGTAAAGCTGCCCCATTTGGTTTTGTCACTGCACAAAACTAACCCGTCTAGTGTCATCACTGCACAAAGCTGCCCTATCCGGTGTACTCACTACACAACGATGGTCTGTGTGGTCTAATCACTGCATAAAGCCGCCCTATTTGGTCTTGTCATTGTGCAAAGCTGGCCCACTCGGTCTAGTCACTGCACAAAGCTGCCCTATCCAGTGTACTCAGTACGTGAAGCTGGCCTGTGTGGTCTAGTCACTACGTAAAGCTACCCTGTTTGGTCTTCTCACTTCGGAAAGTTGTCCCTTTTGGTCTTGTCACTGCGCAAGGCTGACCCATCTGGTCTTGTCACTACACAAGGCTAGCCTGTCTAGTGTAGTCACTACTTAAAGCTGACTCATTTGGTCTTTACATAAAGCTGGCCCTCTGGTCTAGTCACTTTGCAAAACTGCCCCATTTGGTTTACTCACTACACAAAATTGCTCTATGATCTATAAAATGCAAGCCACATGCTTCGAAAGTAGGAGCACTCGACCCTTCCAACTATGGAAAGAAGAGCTTTCTACGTCCTATAGTAACATACAATGGTAGACGTCAAGGGCCCAGTCCAACTGGGGTCGCCAATGCAAGACCTTCCCCTGAAAAGGATGAAGGATTTCGACCCTAACCACCGCTTGATGCCAAACAAGCATGCTTAACCGGTGTGGCCAAAATGCAGACACAGGGAGGACGCAGTAGTACAGGTCGTGGGAAGGCATTTCGATGGCGGATAATGTTTCTTTCGATGCCCACACTCTGGGGTACAAGAAGACAATAGTTTATTTTTATTACTGCTAATAGAGCTTCCATGTTAACCTTCCTTTCCAACAGATGGCGAAATGCGATTTTGTCCTTTAGATCGATCCTTCCCATGAATGCCATGTTGTGACGTACGTAGATATATTGTGGAATCGAATCTTATATTTGGAGGCGCGGATTGATAATCTCAACGAGGAGAACAATGACATCTGCCAACAAATGAAGCATGAGAGGGGAAACAAGGAGGTCATCAACATAGGAAGTTTCTATGATCCCAGATGCTGTTGCGCGAACCCTAGTTGCATATGTACGTGGCACTACAACGATAGCCAGCGATGTCCGAGGCGCCCCCCTCTGCAACACTCCATGTGGGTAGCGCGAGGCATCTTCTACTAGTAGCCACGCTTAGAGAAGCTTGTACCACGATACTCTTCCCTATTGTACGTGGTTATGTTCAATCTCCTAAAGCATGTAACATGATCTCATTTTACTATGATGTCATTTTTATTAGCAAAAGAATTTGAGAAGCACATTACAATGAGAAGATTACTATTTACACAAGGTGGCGTAGATATGCATTACATATACATATACCATACAAAGGAATGTAGGTAACAATGTGACGCAAATGAAGTTACAACCTGATAACATTTGCATTGTTAGTACCAACACACACATAACAATAAGGTCCATAGCACTTCACGGATTTATAGTACACAATGAAGTTAAAGTTTGCAAATAAAGTTACAACATGATAGCATTTGTAATCGAAATACTAGTACACACACCACAACAAGGCACACGACACTTCAT
Source organism: Dendrocalamus sinicus (assembly GCA_036346575.1). Classification (NCBI taxonomy): domain Eukaryota; kingdom Viridiplantae; phylum Streptophyta; class Magnoliopsida; order Poales; family Poaceae; genus Dendrocalamus; species Dendrocalamus sinicus. Next base: position 23,272,400 of record CM070664.1, on the reverse strand, counting down.
ATCAGTGTTCCTACTCACTGGTAGGTGCCTTGCAACGTCTCGCAGTTTGGCCTTCTTGGCCACAATGGCCACAACGTCTACTCGTCGATCCAGCTTCCCCCTTTGTCCATATCGTTCCTAATGTGATGACTCTACCAACAACCCTTCCCACCCTTCAATAGGTCAAGATCCAGAATGCAAGCCCTTTTTGCAATATCTGACGTGGCAAATTTGCTCACAACCCTGAAGCCTCTTAGCTCACCATACCACTCCTAAGTACCCTCTCCTTCATGAAGTACTTTGACATGAAGTTTGATGTGTCCATATTGATAGTCCCACATACAGTGAGAACATAAGAGCATGGCTTGTGAAGGAGCTTTGGCTTATTACATGTGCAGCTAGGCTCATTCATATGATCTCCAAGGCACACCTGGTGGGAACAAGAGAGTGAGCTACTCTTGTTATTTGCTCAATAGCCTCAATGATGTGCTTGGCTTCTAGGTTTTTGTTCACTATCTTATCATACATGAGGTTTGCTATGAAGGTGGATGTCAGGTTGTGATGCTTCAGCAAAATATTGCTGAGCACGTAGGAGTGTGGCTCCACCTTTGAAACAATCCAGTGAGTCTCGTACTTAGGTCTACATGCATGCACATGCCAAGGACAACCAATCTACTCACAGACCACGGTGCACTACTCTAGGCTGGATTTGAGGACCCAAAATGTCCTTTGCATGGACAAGGCCCACAGCTTAATAACATCCTGCAGTGATCCCTTGTCAGCAAACATTGCATGAAGCCAAATCTTCGTAGCGTGGTACTCCCACGGTGATTCATGCTTGTCATGTACAGAAAGACCCTCAACATCCACCGCATTCCATGCCTGTGGCATGGGACCTTCGTCCTAATTGGAAGAGTTGTCGCCATACTCTTCTAAAGCTTCCTCCTCAGCCCAGCTCGTCTGGTCATCAATCTCCATCTGATGCATAAAGCTGTCGACATACTCCCCTGCACCTGCCTGTCTAGTGGACTTAACTTGCGTAGTGTGATATTCATGATCTGTCTCAGTAACACTGCATCCACCTGTCGGGTGGGCTGAGCTTGTGGTGTGTGATATTCTAGTTCTGCCTCTGTAACATCACTCACCGTGTCTCCTTTGTCTCCCTTTGGACATGGTTGCACGAGTAGCATGCACTTGTAACCACATCGCTGGCAGCCTTGCACAAAGCCCATCCATACAAGGGTGCACATCACTCTCCTCAACTCCCATCGAATATCCATGGTAGACCGACTCCAAAGCCCATGTAGGATGACACTGCACACTTCGGAGTCCAAGGAGAAGCTATGTGTGAGCCAGTCTAGGACATCTCTGATTTGAGCATTCTTCATGTCTGGGAGTATCATACGGACTTGCGAAAAACTACTCAGGTCAACACCATATGGACCTTCACAAATGGTACCAATACCGTAATGCACTCTCAATATTGTGGGTTCCGACATGACTGATTTCTCACTGCAAATATTACCATTTGTCAACATATATTCACTAAATACATGTTAAACAGATACATAGCTACATGTTGCCTACATTCGGATGAGAACAAGAACATATGAGTCTATTACCTTCGTACGACGACCTTTTTTTCTTATCAACGAGTTTCTTTCATCTTCCTCTCTAACCTTACGAGCTTCTCTTGTCCTCCCGAGCATCTCTCCTCTCCTTCACTCCTCCCCTCTCCTTCACTCTCTACTTCTCCTCATCTCGGCCTCTCCCTCTTTCGAGCTTCTCCTCTTTTTTGCCTCTCTCAAGCTCTTCTCGTTCTTCTTGCGAGAGAAATGAGGAGAGCCCAAGAGGGTGTCGGCTCAAAGAAAAAAGAACAGAGTAGTCACCCAACGGTTGTATGACTTGCCCACGTCGCCCAACCGTTGGGCGACTAGAGGAGTAATCACCCAACCGTTGGGTGACGTGGTCAAGTTGCCCAACTGTTGCGCGACTTGGCCATGTGTCACCCAACAGTTGGGTGACATGAACTCAAAAGTGCAAAAATTTAAATTGTAGGTATATTTTTTTTGTAATTCCAAGTAAAAAATTTATTGTTTAAAAAAATCTTTTTCAATAGATTACTCCATGTGAATTTGCTAAAGGCATCAACAAAACTAGCATAGTACTTAAAACCACCAACAGAGATGGGAGTGGGACCCTAAACATCAGAGTAAATAAGCTCTAATGGATAAGAAAAAATAGTGCTCGAGGAATAATGAGGCAATTGATAACTTTTGCCTCTTTGATAAGCATCACAAACTAATGTTTGACTAGAGTTGCTAGAACATGGCAAATTGTTTTGCAAAAGGACATGCTGAATAATAGATGAAGATGGATGGCCTAAGCGACAGTGCCAATGATTTGAGTTGGTTTGACACCGGAGAAGGCAAATTTTAGAGCAGGAGCTTGGCTTGGAAGCAAGGGATATAGACCACCCTCACATCTTCCTCGAAGAAGGACCATCTTTGTGGCTCGATCCTTAACAAGGAAATTGTTGTAGGGGTGGCCCCCACCTAAACCCAGCAGGCCTGGTAGGAGGTTATAAGGTCCAGAATGGGCCATGTGTAACGACGTAAGTGCCCCTGGAAAGGATACTCAAATGTAAGGGTATAATTGTGAAAACACTCCCATGTATATATATAGAACACGAGCCATGGGGAGGACCCTGGCCATTACTCATCTCCCTCACTCTCCACTACCATCTCTCTCTGTTTGGTCTCAGAACCACAACAGCTTGGCGCCCATTCGTGGGGAGGACAGAGTAAGCCCAAACCTGAAAAAGGATGGCACCGAAAAAAGCTTTGTCAACAGTGGCGAAGGGAAAGAAGGCGGCCGGGTCGGAGTGTCGCATGGGTACCAGGGCTTCGGCATCGGTTGCGGCGAGCGCGGGTGGCGACGCAGGTGCGATGGCCGAGGACGTCGACGTTCGCGCTGCGACGACCAACCCCGCCACCGGCACCGCGACGACCAACCCCGCCGTCAGCACCGCGACGACCGACCCCGTCATCGGCACCGCGACGACCAACCCCGCCGTCGGCACCGCGACGACCAACCCCGTCATCGGCACCGCGACAACCAACCCCGCCGTTGGCACCGCGACGACCGACACCGCCATCATCACCGCGACGACCAACCCCGCCGTCGGCACCGCGACGACCGACCCGCGCCACAAGATCGCGACGACCAATCCCGAGGTGACCGTACCGCGCCGACCCACCCGCGGGTGCACCGCGGTCCCGCTGCGCCGGCGAGAAAGCGCGCATCGGCGGCCCTCAACGCGTTCGGCGGAGCTAGGGGACTCGCGGGCTGTCCGTGACATGCAAGAGGCTCAAGTCACCGGCGCGCGCCGATGGCCACACCGAGCCCGCACGGAAAGGGCGGACAGCGCGACGCCCCACGCCGGCCGTGTGCCATCGCGACGCGCCGATCCGAGTCCCCGCTTTGGCAGATCGCAGCAGGCAGCGTGGCCCGAAGACTTCAAGTTCCCCAGGGTCATCGAGCCATACAAAGGTGATACGGATCCCCGTGAGTTCGTGCGCGTGTACGAAACCGCGATCGAGGCTGCGGGCGGAGATGATACCACAAAGGCGAAGGGGCTCCCCCTCGCGCTGCAAGGAGTGGCACTTTCTTGGTTTTTTACCATAGAGCCAAACTCCATCTATGCGTGGGAGCAGCTCCGCCATCGCCTTCACAACTTCGAAGGAAGCTATGTCGAGCGAGTCGATGCGGGCCAGCTCTTCACCGTGAGGCAGAAACCCTCGGAAAAGCTCCGGGACTACTTCTGCGCCGCGAAGATACGCGGATCAAGGATGTTAATGAGACAACCGTCATTAACGCGGCCATACAGGGCCTTCGTCCGGGCTCCTTCGCCGAATACAACGCACGCAAGCCTATCAAGACGGTCGCCGAGCTCTTCAACAAGATGGAGGGGTATGCGCGGGCTGAGGAAGATGCGCGGAGACGCGACGCTTCCACCCTCGATCTTGCTCAAGCGGCGCGCTCGACATACGACGAGGGGGTGGGCGACGACCCTCGGCGAGCTCGCACCGACAGCCCGGAGGACCCCACGAGCAATAAAGACCGGGAGCGGAAGGCTCTCCAAAGAGCAGGCGCAAGCTCCGGCGTCACCAGCGCAGACCACAAAAAGCCTGCCATACCTTTGTCATCGAGAATGCCCTTCGAGGACGCGAAGGCGAGCTCGGCCGCGATGAGCGACCCCGAGCGGAGCAAGAGCAACTCTATTACGGCAAATGGTGCGAGGTGCACGGTTATGGTCATCACTATACGAAGACGTGCACCGTGGTCGTGGAGTTGCGACGGGCGATGGCCGCATCTCGGGACTCGCCCCTTCGGCTCCCTGCCGAGGTCCAGGAGCGATATCCGAGGGGCAGCCCCTCGCAAGCTTCAGCCAGGGAAGACGCACGGTGCCGCACCATCAACGTCATCACCGGAGGCTCCTTATCAGGGGCCCCCTTGGAGCAGCCGCAATCGTGGCTGACGCCCCGCAACATCACCTTCACCATGAATGACGCCAGGGGCGTGGAGTTCCCTCATGAAGATCCTCTGGTCATCCGGGCCCACATCGCGGGTTGCGACGTCAGGCGCATCCTTGTCGACGGGGGGAGCTCTGCGAACATCCTATTCACAGGGGCCCTCGATCGTATGGGAACCCACCGAAGTCGCATGGAGCAGGCAGGAGCTCCACTTCAGGGCATTGGAGGTCAACCGCTGCAGGCCATAGGGTAGGTGTCCCTCCCCGTTACGCTCTGCCAGGAGAGTAACATCCGGACCCACCATGTCATCTTCGACGTTGTGGACATCGCACACCCCTACAACGTCATATTGGGACGGCCCGCCATCAACTCCTTTGAGGCGGTCCCGCACCACGCCTTCTTATGTATGAAGCTCCCGGGCCCGGAGGGTGTCATCACCGTCTTCGGCGACCAAGACCTTGCCAGGCGCATCGAAGTCGGCAGCCAGGATCCGCATCGCCCGGTGCACACCCTACCGGACGCGCTTGGTGATGCACTCTCCACCCCGGGGTGTACGCCTAAGCCTCGGCCCGAGGGCGGAGTCAAAAGGGTGCCGCTCCAGGCGGAGGGGCAGTTTGTCTCTATTGGTGAGGGGCTCCCCCCGGAGGTCGAGCAAGATTTACTCCAAGTGCTTCGAAACAACACCGACATCTTTGCATGGTCACCAGAAGATATCAAGGGCGTGGACCGCGCAGTAATCGAGCACCGCTTGGCGGTCCACCCCGACGCCAAGCCGGTCAAGCAGAAGCTTCGCCGCATGTCCATGGATCGGCAGCAGGCGGTCAAGGAGGAGGTGGCAAAGCTTCTTCGAGCCGGGGTCATCCGCGAGGTCCACCACCCAGAGTGGCTCACCAACCCAGTATTGGTCAAGAAGGCTAGTGGGGCCTAGCGCATGTGCATCGACTTTACGACACTCAACAAGACGTGCCCAAAGGACAATTACCCTTTGCCGCGCATCGATCAATTGGTCGACGCTACCGCGGGGTGTGAGCTAATGAGTTTCTTAGATGCCTACTCCGGCTATCATCAGGTATACATGGAGGAAGACGACAAGAGCAAGACTGCTTCATCACACCAGTCGGCACCTTCTGCTTCATCAGGATGCCCTTTGGCTTGAAGAACGCGGGCGCTACCTTTACCCGCCTCGTCGCCATTGCCCTGGACGCCCAGCTCGGGAGGAATGTCGAGGCCTACGTCGATGACATGGTAGTCAAAACCCGGCAGCTCGCTTTGCTGGCATTAAGCTCAACCCCGACAAGTGCGTCTTCGGCGTGCAGGCGGGCAAACTTCTGGGCTTCCTCATGTCCGGGCGGGGCATCCAGGCGAACCCTGATAAGGTCGACGCTATCTTGGGTATGGAGCCGCCCAAGATGACGAGGGAAGTCCAGAGGCTGGCGGGCCGCATGGCAGCCTTGAGCCGCTTCCTTTCCAGGGCGGTGGAGAGAGGTTTGCCATTTTTTAAGACACTCCGCAAGTGCGACGGATTTCGTTGGGATGGTGACTGTGCGGAGGCCTTCAGCGCGCTCAAGAAACACCTGGCGAGTCTCCCTACTCTGGTCGCCCCAGACACGAGCCTCTCCTCTGCTCTATCGGCCACGTCGCCCACACGGCCGTCGATGCCGTCCTTGTCCTAGAGGAGGGCGCCTTACAATGGCCTGTATACTTCGTCTCTGAAGCCCTTCAAGGCGCCAAGACGAGATATACAGAGCTTGAAAAGCTTGCTTACGCGTTGGTCATGGCCTCCAGGAAGCTCCGGCATTATTTTTTGGCCCATCCAATCACAGTGCCTTCCTCGTTCCCGCTGGCGGAGATGCTGCACAACAAGGAATTCACAGGGCACATCGGCAAGTGGGCGCCCGAGCTCGCCCCGTTCTCCCTGACATACGCCTCAAGGACGGCAATCAAATCTCAAGTTCTCGCCGACTTCCTTGCGGAGTGGACTCCGTCGGCCCAGCCTGCCCAGCAGCATAACGACACGGTTTGGACACTCACCGTCGACGGAGCCTATGGCGTCGCGGGCGCGGGCGTAGGCGCGGTAATCGTCACGCCCGAGGGGCAGCGCCTGCTATACTCGGCGCGCCTTGCCTTTCCAGCTACCAATAACACAGCTGAATATGAGGCGCTGCTCTTCGGCCTGGCAAAGCTCAAGGCAGTCGGCGCACGGCGGGTGCTCGCCCGTACAGACTTGCGTTTGGTGGCAGGCCACATCGACAAGTCCTATCAAGCCAAGGACCCTGAGCTGGCCAAGTACCTCGCCGCAGTTAGGGCAAGGGAAAGGCACTTCTTGGGCATCACAGTCAAGGCCATCCCTCGCGCGGAAAATGAGCAAGCCGACGCCCTCGCAAAGGCGGCCAGCCAACAACTGCCACCCCCTGATGGGGCGTTTTATGAAGTACTATCGCAGGCGGCCATCGCGCAGGACAACCAGGACGCCGCCCTCATTCACCACATCGTCCAGCAGGGCGACTGGCGAGAGCCCATCTTCAACTTTCTGCAGGGCATCGCCGAGCCGGAGGACCCCACGAGCTCGGCGCCGCAACATCGCGTCGAGTCCTTCCGGTGTTGAAGGGATACTTTACAAGAAGGGGGTCTGCGCACCGCTCCTGCGCTGCCTCTCGGGCCAAGAAGGGAAGAACCTCCTTGTGGAGATCCACGCGGGCATGTGCGGGTCCCATCTGGCGCCGAGGTCGTTGGTCGGCAAGGCATTCAGCGGGGTTTCTCGCCGATCGCCATCGCGACGCCCAGGACCTCGTGCATCGGTGTCAGGGGTGCCAGTGGATGGCACGGATCATCCGCAGACCCCCGACGACCCTCAACCCCATTCCCCCGGTGTGGCCGCTGGCACGCTGGGGTGTCGTCATAGTAGGACCACTTCCACGTGCCCCAGGAGACCTGCGATTTGTGGTAGTCACCCTGGAATATTTTTCCAGATGGCCGGAGGCGGTGGCCCTGGCTAAAATAACCTCGGCGGCCATGCAGCGTTTCCTCTGGCAAAACATCATATGTCGCTTCGGCGTGCCCAGGGAGCTCACCGTGGACAACGCCCTGCAGTTCGACGCCACCCTCTTCAAAGAATTCTGCGAAGGCATGGGCATCACACCGGTTCACCTCGGTCGGGCACCCCATCCAACGGAGCGGTTGTTGAGAGGCGAACGCGCCATTTCGCCGCCATCAAAAGCGCTTGGTCGGGTGGCGAAGGGCAAGTGGCTGCGAGCTTCACGGCGTCCTCGGTCCGCGCACAACGATAACACGTCCAACGGGGTTCACGCCTTTCAAGCTTCTTTTCGGCGATGAAGCAGTGACGCCCGAGGAAATCAAGGCTGGTTCGCGGAGGGTCCTCGTCCAGGCGCCTAACGAGGACTGTCGTGTGTCCTTGGATCTCCTCGACGGAGCGCGGGCAAGTGCAGCTCAACACGTTGAAAAGTACGCGTGGCAGACAGTGCGTACCTGGACCGGTCCATATACCCGCGGAGCTTCAAGCCTGGAGATCTCGTCCTCAGAACAGCGCTCCATGCGGAGACCGTCGGCAAGCTGGAGTCCAAGTGGGAAGGTCCATTCATCATGACGGAGGCATTGCAGAAGGGAGCATACCGCCTCGCCACGCTCGAGGGACAAACTCTCCGCCACACGTGGAACGCGGACAAGTTACGGTGATATTACACCTAGAGGCAGGACAAAAGTTATAGCGGCATCTGCCCCCTATTGTATGATGCTCGCCCGCGCAAACGGGAGTTCAATAAAACTCGTTGTTCGCACAAAGTACCATTGTCTGGCCGCAATATGCAGAGGACTATAAACAAGACGTAGCGTCGAGGTCCGCCTCCGCACGCGAGAGTCCACGGACTATAAATAAGACGTAGCGTCGAGGTCCGCCTCCGCACGCACCAGTCTACGGACTCTAAATAAGACGTAGCGTCGAGGTCCGCCTCCGCACGCGAGAGTCCACAGACTATAAATAAGACGTAGCATCGAGGTCCGCCTCCGCACGCACCAGTCTACGGACTCTAAATAAGACGTAGCGTTGTGGTCCACCTCCGCACGCGAGAGTCCACGGACTATAAATAAGACGTAGCGTCGAGGTCTGCCTCTGCACGCACCAGTCTACGGACTCTAAATAGGACGTAGCGTCAAGGTCCTCCTCCGCACGCACCAGTCTACGGACTCTAAATAAGACGTAGCATCGATGTCCGCCTCCGCACGCGAGAGTCCACAGACTATAAATAAGACGTAGCGTCGAGGTCCGCCTCCGCACGCACCAGTCCACGGACTATAAGACATAGCGTCGAGGTTCGCCTCCGCACGCACCAGTCTATGGACTCTAAATAAGACGTAGCGTCGAGGTCCTCCTCCGCACGCACCAGTCTACGGACTCTAAATAAGACGTAGCGTCGAGGTCCGCCTCCGCACGCGAGAGTCCACTGACTATAAATAAGACGTAGCGTCGAGGTCCGCCTCCGCACGCACCAGTCCACGGACTCTAAATAAGACGTAGCATCGAGGTTCGCCTCCGCACGCGACAGTCTACGGACTATAAATAAGGCGTTGTCGGCCCAACACACAACTTACAATAGTAAGAATAAATAGTGCATCATCCCATTGCAAAAATATGAGGTCAAATGATTACAGGTATGGGCGCGCAAGTGCGAACCCCCCTCTCTGCCTGATATGATCAACACCTCAGTCTTCGCGCGGCGCCGAGGGGCCCGTGCCGCTGCCATGGCCTCGGGAAACTTCTTCGAGCCAACGGAGGAAGTCCCCTCCCCCGCGCAGCGTTTGCTGTACTACAACCGTCGCCGCATCCTCCCCGACAAGACTCCAGATCCGCCGGTGGAAGTTCCGGAGGCTAGGCTCGATGGAGCGAATAGCGTTCGACAGCGCCTCCGACCGGCCAGGAAGATCCAGGTGAGGGTTCGCCAGCTCCTGCATGTGCCTACACCCACGGGTGTGAAGCATGCCGAGGGCAAGACACGCGCCAAGATAGCCGCAGTGCTCCCCAAAGGTCTTGGCGCTGCGAAGCGCGACGCCCGCCCCCTCCTCGATCAGCCCAAGCGTCTCCATCAGGTCCTCCGGCCCGTGGGTGGCGTCGGGCATGTCAACGCATAGATCGCGGAGGGCCCGGTTCAGAGACTCCATTGCCCCTCAGGCTGACGTGGATGCATCGTCCAAGGCGCGGGTCTTCCCTGCAAGAGTCTCGGCCAACTGGGTCTTCTCCCCCTCCAAGGCGGCAATCTGCCGCAGGAAGGAGGCGCGTTCCTCTACAGCGGCGCGTTTGGCTTCCTCGGCCTCGGCCTGTATGGATGACAAGGCACCCTCCAGCGCGCGGAGCTCTTCGTCCTTTGTCACGTGAGCGTCATCCGCTTCACGAAGCCTGGCTTCTAGGGCCCTCCGCTCCCGGATACGGGCCTCGTCTAGCGCGTCCCTGATGACAAGCGTCTGAAAGCAGCAATGAAAGTCACCACCGCCCGGTAGCACCATACAAAACACGCGGCTCATGTACTCACCCTTATTTCCGAGGCCCACAGCGCCAGCGCTAGGTGGTCACCCTCGCAAGACGGCAGTGTACTCACCCTTATTTCTGCGGCCACGGCGAGAGCACGGAGTATCTCCAGCCGCGGGAGGTAGTCGGACAAGACGGGTTCGGACCCCACCGCGTCGAGGGCTGTGGAGGCTTCGGCCGCTTCGACAGTGGCAGATGCCGGCGCGACACCCTGCACAAGGTTTTGGACTTCGCGCACTCCCCCGTTGCTCGATCCTTCACCTCGACCGGGAGACCTCGTCTTGCCTGATGCTGACGGAATGAGCGAGCAGATCGGAGAGAGTTTCGCGAAGTCGAGCGGAGAGAGGGAGCCACGCTTACCTCCTACACCCCTCACTGCGGTAGAAGGTGGTGTCTGTTCGGCCACCGATCGGGGCAGGAGCGCCTCGGTGGTTAGGTGCGAGGCCCCCTCGGCGACATCGGGTGCCACAATTCCAAGCATGGGGCCTGCAATGTTGTAGCGACCCTTCGGAGGCGGGGGAGACTGCATCCGAGGACATTTCGGCTGAGGAACCCAGGGCGATGCCTCCGTGATGTTAGCGGCCGCAGCTCCTACTCCACCTTCGGTCTCCGCCGCGCCGGACGTGTCCCTGGTAGTAGCAGCACCATCGGCCACGGCCCTCTCGTCAGGCGTAACATTCCTTTCCGGGTTGGCGGGCTCCGGCCTAGTGAAGGCCGTGACCGTACGCCCAGCAGCGTCTCCGGATAGTGCGGCTGGGGGAATCGAGGCGGCGCGCCCCGCCGAACTGGTCCGCCAGTGCGCCACGGCCGAGCGTCCTCCCGATGGCGCCACCGCCGAGGTGGCTGGCAGGCTGGGTATGGCAGCCTCGGAGCGAGCCCGGCGCCGCGAAGACGAGGCATCTGCACGGCCGCCACCGTCATGATGACCCGAAGTCCCCGCGGGAGTCTCCGTTGGTATCGGGCATTTCGGCACAGCAATACCCAAAACCTCGCATGTGCGGTTCACCCGCCCTTGCTTCGCCGTTTGGGTCACGGCCTCGCATAGCTTGTGCTCCTCGAGTGTGTATGGGCCGAGGAACACCTCAGTCGCGCGCTCCGCGTCTTCTAGCCAAGCCACTGCACAAAAGACAGCAGGGCGATCACGTGAGAACAAGTGCGGATATGTCAAGAGATGCCTGCTGCACTCTAAACAACTTACAAGGGGCGGAGGGCGGAAGCAGGCGGGACACTGGCGGGCAGATCCCGTCCGCTCGGTCATTACCCCGGCCCGTGTATTTCCACCGGGAGGACAGTGGCGCCACCCCGTACATCGTGAACTCTTCGGCCAGGTCGCGCATACTTAGCCAGCGGGTGACGCCGGCAAGCCTCAAGAGTCTCTGCGCATCGTCAGCCTCCGGCTTCACGCTTGGCGATGTATTGAACGAGATGGGCCCGCCTCGGCATAGCAGGCCACTCGGGCCGATCACGTGGTAATAAAACCACCACCGCGTCCAGCCGGACTCCCACTTCCCCAGGGCAGGACGATCGCAGCACGAAGTGCACGCTGCGAAATTTGGAAATAGCTCCATCTCCAGCCTTCTTGGGGCGGCAGCAAGCGTCGTGCAGGGTGGCGAACAAGCTCATGCTGGGGACGCCGCCCGTCGCGTCGCCCATGTGAAGACAGCCAGGCGGACTATTGCGCTTGGCGTCAGCTGCGCTAACTCCAACCCATAGGTCCGCAAGACTTCGCCCACAAACATCTTTGAGGGCATGCGAAGGCCGGCGTCAAAGAACGCGACGAAAACGATCGTCTCTATCTCCCGGGGCTTTGGCTCCATTTCGTTGCGACGGGGTAGGCGAGCCCCATCCCGATCCTCGATCTTCCCGTCACGAACAAGCCACTGCACCGTCTCCTCGGTCACGTGGCTCTTTCCCAACACGCAGGAACAGCGGCCCCCTAAGTATTCCATGGCGTCCCATCGCCCGTCGGCACGCGAGCGCCCCCGCAGCACCAGCTTGTAATCCCCAGAAGGGAAGGACAGATTGTCCCAACTAGACGAGGAGCCGCCGCTGGGAGGGCGAGATGCGTCGCCATGGCTGGCCATTGTCTTATGAAGGCAGGGCAAAAGAAACCAAGGCAGGAAGTCGCGCTACTACCAGCACGGAATAAACCAGAACTAAGCGGCAATCGGGACAAAGTGCTCCCATCGCGGTGAGGGCACCTTATAAAGCCCGCTCGCCTCCCCCACGGCCGGAAAGCGCAGTTAGATCAGAACCCCAACGGTTCGACTACGCACGACCTGGAGGGGTGCGCCTGGTAGGTGGCCAGGCAGCGCACAACCCCAGCGAGCGCTTGACACGCGTCCCGTTTCCCTGGGGAAGCAGCGAACAGCCGCGAGCACACAACCGCCACATCCCACGACGCGCGATTGCAAGCCGCGCGCGCCCCACCCACGCAAAGCAGCATCGCAAAACGCAATACCGCCTCGACAGGCGAGCGTTGGCATGATTCAGCCGCCATTTAAAGCGCACTATCAAGCCGCGAGGCCGCGGCACCGCGGCGCGGAAAGTCTGGCGGTGCAGCACCCGCCCACCATCGCATCACCCACGATTCCGGCCCGCCCACAACATGGACCCCGAGCCAAGAAGTTTAAGCCTGCCCGATAGCTCGGCTACGCCGCGGCGGGCGGAGAGCGCGCGCTACTTGACCAGGCGCCGGCCCGCTGCCACCCGCTCAAGGGTAGGGGACGGAGCGCGCGTGCGCACGCCGGCTGGCGTCGGCTCGCCGCCACCCGCTCGAAGGTAGGGGCGGAGCCCGCGCGCCTCTGCCGGCAGGCGCCGGCTACCGCCACCCGCTCAAGGGTAGGGGACGGAGCGCGCGTCTACTGGCAGGCGCCAGCTCGCGCCACCCGCTCAAGGGTAGGGACCGAGCGCGCATGTCACGCCGGCTGGCGCCGGCTCGCCGCCACCGATTCAAGGGTAGGGGACGAGCACGCGCGCGTCTACCGGCTGGCGCCGGCTCGCGCCACCCGTTGGAAGGGTAGGGAGAGAGCGCGCGTCTGCCGGGCAGGCGCCGGCTCGCCGCCACCCGCTCGAAGGTAGGGGACGGAGCGCGCGCGTCTACCGGCAGGCGCCGGCTCGCGCCACCCGCTGAACGGTAGGGGACGGAGCGCGCGCGTCTGCCGGCTAGGCGCCGGCTCGCCGCCACCCGCTCGAAGGGTACGGGACGGAGCGCGCGCGTCTGCCGGCAGGCGCCGGCTCGCGCCACCCGCTCAAGGGTAGGGGACGGAGCGCGCGTCTACCGGCGCAGGCGCCGGCTCGCGCCACCCGCTCAAAGGGTAGGGACGGAGCGCCGCGTGTCTACCGGCTAGGCGCCGGCTCGCGCCACCCGCTCAAGGGTAGGGGACGGCGCGCGCGCTGCAGCCGGCTGGCGCCACGGCTCGCGCCACCCGCTCAAGGGTAGGAGACGGAGCGCACGTGTCTACTTCGGGTAGGCGCCAGCTCCGCCGCCACCCGTTCGAAGCGTAGGGGACGGAGGGCGCGCGTCTACTTCGGCTAGGCGCGAGCTCCGCCACCACCCGTTCGAAGGGTAGGGGACGGAGCGCGCGCGTCTACCGGCTAGGCACCAGCCCGCCGCCACCCGCTCGAAGGGTAGGGGACGGAGCGCGCGTCTATTGGCAGGCGCCGGCTCGCCGCCACTGTGCGAAGGGTAGGGGACGGAGCACGCGCGCTCGCCGGCAGGCGCCCGGCTCGCCGCCACCGTCCAGAAGGGTAGGGGACGGAGCGCGCGCGCGTCTACTTCGGCTACGTCCTCACCGCCTGGACAAGTCCAGAAAAGTTCACAGGCCGCAAGGACGGAGTGGGCCAAAAGACTCGGCAACATGGCTTCGGCCCTGTGAAGCCCTTCTCCATGAGAGGCTCCTGTAGTAGGGGTGGCCCAACCTAAACCCAGCAGGCCTGGTAGGAGGTTATAAGGTCCAGAATGGGCCATGTGTAACGACTTTAGTGCCCCTGGAAAGGATACTCAAATGTAAGGGTATAATTGTGAAAACACTCCCCATGTATATATATAGAATACGGGCCATGGGGAGGACCCAGGCCATTACTCATCTTCCTCACTCTCCACTACCATCTCTCTCTGTTTGGTCTGTAACCACAACAGAAATAATAAGGATGAAACTCAAAGTAAGCATTGCTATCTATAGAAAACTTATGGACCGAAAGAAGATGTCTAGAAGCCATAGGCACATGAGGAATATTGTCCAAATCTAGATCAAGTTGTGGGTATGAAATTTCAAATGACCAATGTGAGCAATGAACATACCTGCACCATTGGCTGCTTGTACCTAGTCTTTCCCATTGTACCTTTTCTTTACAGTGAGCCGATCAAGATCACTAGTAATGTGATCTGTGGCACTAGTGTCGGTGTACCAATTTGCATCAACAATATATGATTGAGTTGCAGCGACAGCAACTACACGACTATTTCAGACTGATATGAATGGTCGAAGCGTAGCACTTTAGTGCTATGGGCCTGACCTTGCCGCACACTTGACATGTAGGTCAATTGCCACCCCTGGAGTTGTACTGATACTGTCCATGGCCTCAAGTGTTTGGAGATGATGACTGGTTGCTACGACCACAACTATTTTTGCCACATCAACCACAGTTGCCACACGATGCCAAGTTCACCGAGATCTTGTTCATCGTAGCATTCTGGATTTGTCCATGGATCAGAAGATTGTTTTGTTCAAGGTGTTTCTCAAATGCCATGAAGTGAGCATACACCTCATTGAGTGAAAGCGGCTCGACCTGTGTGGTCAAAGACATGACCAGTGGATCATAGTCATTGTCAAGGCCGGTGAAGAGATAGGTAATGGTCTCATCATCATTGAGTGGATGCCCAAGTGTAGCCAATGTGTCTGCCAAATTCTTTACCTTGTTGAAGTACTCTGCGGCACTGGTGTCCTTTTTCTGCAGGGAAGCAAGTTGATAGCAAATCTGCATCACCTGGGCCAGAGTTGGATCCTAACCAGGGAATAGAATTTTGGGTGGAAATTTGGGGATATCATCAAAATTCGGTTTTATCGGCCCATGTCAAGAAAAGCCCATACTGGCCCAAAAATTCGGCCTACTTTGTACTTTTCAGCCATCGGCTCACATCCAAACCACAGGCATAGCTCAATGCCTTAATCCCTCTCAAGCCTGAACTCAACCCTTGTTCCCCATCCCACACCGACTTAACACTCTTCCCCGACCCTTCCACCAAATCACGCGGCAAGGGAGCGGCGGCGCCGGCAAGGGAACGGCCATGGGAGGTGGCGCCAGAAGGGAGGGGAGGCGGCCATAGGATGCCGCGCCGACAAAGGTGGGCGACGGCTTGCTGATGTGCATGGTAGGCGAGGCTAGTAAGGGAGCGATGGTGCTGGCAAGGGAGTGGCCATGGGAGGTGGTGTCGGAAGGAAGGAGGGAGGCGGCCATAGGAGGCCACGCCAACGAAGGAGGATGGCGGCCGGCTACTGTGCATGGAAGGCGGCACCGACAAAGGAGGGGGAGGCGACGTGGATGAGGTCAGCGCTAGCAGGGGACCGGAAAGTGCTGCTGTGTGGCCTCGAACGCCGGCAAGGTACCGATTTTTCAAATTTATTTGAATATCATGAATTCAAACCGAATTTGTGAATTTTTTGATCGAATTTTGTCGAAACAACCCTGAAATTTTTGAAATTTCTGAATTTCAGATTTCCTGGAGGGTTCCGATTTTTTCCTTAACCGAAAATGTAGTCCCCGATCCTGACATCGTTATGATTGCGGCTATGGATCAGGGCTCTAATACCATGAGAGAAGGAAAAGAGTAGTTGGTTTTTTGAGAGAGAACCCGTAAAAAGGGACTCTGTTGTTGTCTGCGTTTATAAACTCAGGTTTTGCCGTATCGGCTACAGGAAATGCACATGATGCGCTTTCAGAGAATACACAGAGAGAGAGAGAGAGACTGCTCTCCAGAAATACACAGAGAGAGAGAGAGAGAGAGAGAGACTGCTCTCCAGAAATACACAGAGAGAGTGAGAGAGAGACTGCTCTCCAGAAATACACAGAGAGAAAGAGAGATTACAGGAGATGTTTCCAAATTAACTCTATCTCTAAGAATGGACATACAACTTATCTTTAACACTAGCTGGGTGCCTAGGTCAATCACGTGATGTTGGATGATCAAGTCATATGTATATATATATGATAATATCATACTGATACTAAAAAATATGATGTAGTTTTACGATGGATTTTCACACTGATCGGACAGCTTACCACGGAAGCATGTCGTAAGAATAAAAAGGAAAAGAGCAAACTAAGAACGAAATTCATAGAATTGCGTTGAGGGTAGTCACTTGTGGGCTGCTGCTTCTCCGGGAGGGCACATGTCACAGACAATGGCCGCCGGCTCTTGACGGCGACAGAAGTGGGAAACGCCGCTGCCGGCCTCCAAAAACGGCAAGCCGGCCGCGTGCCCAATGAAGCCGGCAGCACCGGCGAACGGAACACAGGAGTGTAACAACCGTCGACATTGCACCAGTAGTTGCACTGCTGATTTCTCTTGCCTCTGGATCGTAATTAAGAACTACCTGAACTGAAGGGAAAATAGAGTTAATGCATGTTAATTCCCGTCTAGTTTGAGGCTGTTCTGAGTTATACTATATGAATGGTAGCGTTTATATAGTTGGAGAAAGGATAAAAGGGGTGAGTTGTTTGATCACCTTTGCTTGGTCGGGTTGGGAGGGAATGAAGACCAGAGATCAAGCTGGCTGTGAAGATGCTTTGGTACGTAAAGTGACTATTGATCTTCAGGTGGATGGATGTCTTGCTGTTTTGGTACGAAGGACTGTGGAGGTGTTCATTTTGTTGGACATGCTTCTTTTTTCTCCTTTTCACCTTTTTTCTTCCTTCAGAAGGAGATGCTGATCAATGTTTGGTCCTCCTCACTACTACAGAAAAGGTCATCACAAATGGTTCGAAAACGTCATCACAGACGGTTTTATGAACCGTCTGTATTTATAGGTCGGTGATAATCGAAGGTCATCACAGACGGTTTTCGAACCGTCTGTGATAATCAGCTATCACAGATGGTTTTTGAGTAAAAACCGTCTGTGATAGCTGATAATCACAGACGGTTTATAGTTAAAAACCGTCTGTGATATTCCCTTCGACCCCAACATATATTTCTGTTTATTGGCTAGCCTCAGGAAATGCTAGCCATGCCCTCTGAAACAAGCAGATCAACATATACATGTATATATCCAATTCACATCTCAATTCATTTCACAAGCATAAAATATCAATTTTTATTAAGATTAGAGTATACCATTACAATATCTCAAAACAACGAGCAGGTTACACAACAAGAACAACGAGCAGGTTACACAACAAGAACAACGAGCAAGTTATACAACAAGAACAACGAGCAGGTTACACAACAAGAACAACGAGCAGATTACACAACAAGAACAACGAGCAGGTTACAAAACAAGCAAAGATCCTCTATGCCTTCTCGCCCCTGATGCAACGCATGAGCTGAATGTCTTTGACGACCACCATCGTCGGCGTTGATTGAGCGTCTGCCCGGTTGGCACGAGCTAGATGCTTCTGCGTCGTCTGCAAGGAGGAGGACAGCAAGGAGGAGGAGAACAACAAGGAAGAGGACAGCAAGGAGGAGGACAGCAAGGAGGAGGAGAACAACAAGGAAGAGGACAACAAGGAGAAGGACAGCAAGGAAGAGGAGAGCAGCAAAGATGCTGGATTTTGGTTATATTTATAGGGGAGGGAGAGGGAGGGAGAGGCGGGAATTCAAAATTTTTGGCGCGGGAACGGAAAGGCGGAGCTACGATTCGTGGGGCTGAGGATCGACGGGCCCAGCGGTCAGATTATCACAGACGGTTCTATATATAGAACCGTCTGTGAATTGGAGCATAAATTTTATATACCGATGCAATATAAACAACTAGTCTGAAAAGATAAAATAGTAAAGGTTTATATAGTTTATATATACTCATTTGAAAGGTTTCGATGAGATCTACAACTTTGCAGTTGAAGAAAAATCCAAATTCCAAAAATAAAACCAAGAAAAAGGGCAAAAACAGAAACCAAAAACTTGCGATGCAAGTTTAGGTCCAAATATGGCCGATTTTTGGGGTCTTGGAGGGTGACTGGCACAAGCGGGTCATTTTTTTTAGATCGGGCTCGTCGTTAGCTTTCCAACGAGTACAAGAACGTCGAAAACGGACACCGTATGCAAAAGTTATGCCCGTTTTACTGAAGGTGTCTCAAAACTGAACCATACTTTAACTTAAGCGGGAAAATATGAAATTTTGAGGGATTGCAAGGCGGAAACGTATCACATACGGTTTTTATTATAAAACCATCTGTGATACTAGAATATCACAGACGGTTTTATAATAAAAACCGTCTGTGATAATCTGGAATATCACAGACGGTTTTTATTATAAAACCGTCTGTGATATTCTAGTATCACAGACGGTTTAGCGGTAAGAACCGTCTATGATACTCCTTTTTCCCGCCACAAATACCACAGACGGCCTCCAAATTAAAACCGTCTGTAATAGTGTAAATCACAGACGGTTTCACAAAACCGTCTGTGATTTGGCGTCTACTATTAGGCTTTCTGTAGTAGTGCCTGTAGTTTGTGTTTGGGCTAGACCCAATATTTATAGTATAAATTCATGTTTAATTTTAAATGCAAATGCCATGTTAGTTAATCATGTTATTCATGTGATTCAATTATGTCGAATTTTGCTCGTGGCAGTTGTATTAATGATATTGGATTGTTCAATTCAACACATATGTTGTTACCCGGCCCTCCTTTGTTGCAAAATGCACCATCGCCAACCAGTTGGTAGCATAATCGGTAAATAAATTGTTTCTTCGAGATGCCCTAAATTTTATCTTGCGTTGGGTCATGCTAGTATGTAAGCGTGCTAGTATATATGATTTGGACTCGCGTCAAAAGGCTAATATCCCGATTGATGGCAGCAACACCAAATTGTGATGATGGAGATCTAGGGTTCAAATCACACTGACGATTGTCGCTTGCAATTAAATGAACTACTACAGTGTTTTCAATAGATTATACGTTTGCCCGCACAAAGAACTAAAATTACAAGCAATTGTAGGGGATTTTGCACGACATTTTTTATGGGACGAGGATTGCTCCATAGGAATTCCACGAAAAATTTCTTCTCTAAACCTTTTGGAAGAAATCAAGTGCTCGGTCCCACTCGTTTCGTCTTCAGCTTCTAGTTTATTTTTCACTATTCATAAATTTCATCCTTTTCTGAACTTTTGGTTTTTTTGAGCTTTTTTGCCGGTTCTTTTTTTCCCGTATTCGTTTGTTTTCCATGATGAGCTAATATATTTTTTTTCTATTTTTAAATTTAATTACGCCAAATAAGCCACCTTCAGCTACAGTAAAATTTCAGCCACTACAGTGCAATTTCAGCTATAAGCCACAGCACAGATGAAGTGCTCCAGCCTCAGCCTCATAGTAACATTTCTTTTGGGTCCCCGGCCAGAATACAATCTCTGTGTTAATTTCTCTCTCTCAACTACATCTATCCAAGACATATATTTCACAACAAAATTTCTAATTTTTTCTGTAAATCATCAAAACACTCTTTTTTTTAGGTGGGCGATTATGTGTTTTTCTATTCTTTTAGTTTTTTTTGTTTCATGTCTTACAAATGGACCCTTAAGTTTTCAAGTTAAATTTACTCTTAATTTTCCTGTTGAAATATATTGCCTATGTATCCTCGGCAATGTAGATTTTTGAGTGGATTGGTTAGTGCATGCAACATTCTAGATATGAATTTAGAGCCAAGATACTAGGCCTGGCTTACAAAAAAAAATACTACAACCTACTTCCAAAATTTCAATTATTTTAACGATGTTCTCATTTCCCCCAACCCCCTTACTTTGTGACAATCACCTTAGGTCTCATCCTGTAGAGAGATACAAATTAACTACAGTTATACGCACTTGCTATAAAGGGTAAATAAAGTTGGTATCATCTAATATAGTAATTAATTCCTCTGTTTCATATTAGAAGGTACTATGTTATCGATGGAACACTGTAGCAGTCATCCTGGGCCATTAGATATGAAAAGAGGTGGCTGAGATTGCTCACGGTCCTTAACGTGCAGTGCTGTTGGGACTGCAGGCGATCTCCTTTCCTATGATATGCATCTGGTCAAAAATTTCGAACTCTATTCACAAATATATAGAGATGTATTTTGACCATTACATTTGAAAATAGTACATATAGATGTATTATCAAAAGTATATATAATTTTATAATATTTTGATAATAAAATAGTATTCCAACTAGTGGTCAAAGTTGTATATTGAAATACTACTAGAAGTCACAAGAGCACCGTATAACGTGTCACGGAGGCAGCAGCAACATCACACTTGTATAGAGCACAACAAACGGAGGCTCATTTTATTTATTTGGTTGGAAGCACAAAGCACGCATTACATACTTTACGTGTATGGTCGAATTTAGGAAAACAAGAGGTACATATATAGAGTAGTTATTCGTGAGCCTCTTTGACAAGTGCTCCTTCACGCCATGGACGTCAACGGCGGTGCAGTGCAGACGGCTCGTCGATGTGGACATTGATCCTCCTGCGCGCCTGCTCCTTGACCTTGAAGATGGTAACTGTCAGCTCGCCGGAGGCGAGCTCGGCCTTGACGCTCTCCCTGTTGTACCCGGCCGGGAGGAGCAGCCGCGCGTAGACGCCGCCGCCGTAGGCTGCGTCGGCGCCCTTGCCCTTGGACGCGGAGGACGCAGGCGTGACCTTGCTGGTCCTGCCGCCGCTAGTCGCCGTCGGGTCCATGCCGGGCATGGCGCCGGCGCCGGCCTGTTGGTCTTCGACCTTAATGTTCTTCACGTCGGCCTTGGGCTTCTTCCTGATGACGAGCACGTCCTCGTCGATCTCGACGACGAGGTCCTTCTCGGAGAACCCCGGCACCTCGAACCACAGTTTCACGGCGTTGGCGTCCTCCTCCAGCAGCCACCGCTCCTCCTCCTGCGGCGGCACCGGGTGCACCAGAGCTTCGTACATATCACGATGTCAAATGAATTCATTAATTAATTAGGTGAGCATGATCAATTTGATGGATAAAATGTATAATATCATACTATGCGTGGTAAGTATACAATTAAATATTTAATTATCTCCAACTTTAACCACTAACTTATATAGAGGTAACAGATATTTGCTGTCAAACTTATTTCCACAGCATTGCTCTATTATAATATTTTTACTAGCATTCTGCAAGCGGTAGAAATTGTTGATCAAACTTGTACATGGAAGACCGAAAAAGAAATGCGAGACACTGAATGAGGCTACGAGGGTACATGAGCTTACCGACGGGTGAGATGTTAAATGGCGGAAAATCCGTCTTTGGACTGTGCTCCCTCTTTGCACTACTTGCAAAGCACACAGAAAGAGACCCGGACCTTCTTCGGAAAGAAAGGAGAGCAACTGCTGCTGCCTTACCGGAGTGAAGGCGGCTGCCGGAGGTATTCACCGGTGTCGCCGCCGTCGGGCCGCTCAGGAGGGTGTAAGAGGTGACCGTCGACATTGCAATTTCTAATTGGTTTGTCGTGTAACTCTAGACAGGGAGATCAAGAGACAAGGAGAGAGTGGATCAGGTAGCACTTGTGTGGTGCGATGCATGGAAGGGATTGCGTGAGGGGCCTTTTTATAGATACTGCAGATGGCAAACTGAGGATCGGAGTCACCTTTGCTTGGGTCTTGCATTGGTGGGAACAAAGAGGTTTGTGAGCTGCTTTGGTAAAGGCATTTGCAATAGGTACAAAAGATTCCAATCCTGTTGTTGCAAGCTAGAGAAAAGACTAAGACCAGGTGTGGTGCTTTTTTCGTTCTCTTTTGGATACTCCTATTTGGTCTACATCTACTGTGGAGTAGCTAGGAAATAAGGAGATCGAGTTCTACATGCATTGCAGCAATTCGATCCGACATGCAAGCTATATTCCAAATTGGTTCCTTGCTAGATGAGAGCAAGAAAATTATAGGACCGAAAAGGCAACAGAGCAAGAAAATTATAGGACCGAAAAGGCAACAGAGGGAAGAGGGGGTGAAAGGTGCCATTTAAATTTTTCCCAAAGTATTATTAAACTATTCTTGTATAACTACAAAGTTACAGATAATTGAATTTTTAGCCAAAATCCTAACACAAATAGCTCAAGTAATCAAACTTTGAGAAAATCCAAACCCTAGAGTTCTGACTGCCGACTAGTGACCGGTTTGGCCTCCTAACGGTCAGAACACCACAACACTATTGGTGCGGTTGAATCGCCTACTCTGAAAATAGCCCGTGAAGGTCCAAGAAATTATGCATATTCTAAAATACAAGTCTAAATACTATGAAATTTTACACACACCTTGTTTAAGGTGTCAGAAAACTATTCCATCTATAGATCAAAGAAATCCATGATAAAGTTCAGATTTTTTTTTTGAGATTGAGAAAAGATTGCACCAAAATTGAACAAAATACGAAAATGATGAATATAACTTACTCATTGATAGAAAATGATCAAGATGGCTCTAGATATGTTCCCACATATCATAGCAAGCAAGAACACAAAAAAATCAAGTCAAAAACTCTCGGATCATGAATCACTTGGTGAGGCCAAAATCATACAAAACTGGGTTTCTTCAAGAATTTGCCATCAAAGTGTCTAGATAGATGGAGATTGATTTCTAGAGTATATCTCCATCTCTTATACATCATTAACACAGCAAGATCAAGAAGTGCAAAGAATGGGGGAAAAACTAACCAAATCAAGAGCAAATCAATCAACACAAGATAGAGTTATATAGATGAACAAAGATTAATATATTGCTACTTGGGGATAAAAGTTTTATAACCACTCTACTTGGAAGACAAGAGAGCACACAACAGGACTTAACTTTTCTTAAAGCCTAACCCTAACATAGTAAACACTTCCTCTCAAGAGAGAATGGTTGGATAGCTAACGACAAATTTCCATCCCAACTCATTAAATAGATAGACTAGCCCACCATATCTAATCCTTAGTAGATGTAATCCACTTAGCTCAATGGGAAAAATCCGATAATCCCACACAGACGGGTTTTAACTCATATACTATACTTATGCATGATTTTCAAACTGCATAAGTCTGAATCTGCTAAGTTCTTAGCCATAATCCATCTTGATCTTCTTAGTTTCTCCTTGACCGAAATTGCTCTCTTACGCGCCATCCAAGCACCTCAGTTTTGCTTTAAGATAGTTTTCGGTATTTTGATCAAACTACCAAAATACTCTTTGTTGACCTGGTCATCTCCTGCTATTGCAAGCAATCCCTATGTTTGCCTTGTATAGGTATACCACTGGCCTGGTATCTCTTCTGCTTCGGTTCTATCGGACAACACCTCACTTGGACTAACTAAACCACACGGTGCAACCTACTGCTAGAACTTCTCTCAACATTTCATGCCTTTCGCATACTCAAGTTAGATCGGATTTCAAAACTGGTTAGATTGCCTTGCTTGAGGATAGTTCTAGAAAAACTCTAACAAAAAAGCATTTCAAATCTTAAACCTTCCCAAATTACAATGGTCCATTGCAACTTAATCCAAGATGTTCTCGCTTGATTCTCCAATCTCCCCATTGATGAACACATTGGTAATTTCTCAAAAATGCAATTTGAATGTGGTTTTAGACACTAGAGAGGAAAATTTGCAAATAAAGCTTCAAATAGTCAAAAGAAGAATGAAATGAGCTAAAAATGACCATTTGAGGTTGAGAGACCATGTGGAGGTATCCCCATGTTGGTGATGAGTAATTGACGGTTGGTTTAGTGAGTTTGAGTTTGTTTTGGGTATTCTAGGGTTGAGTACCTTTACTTGTGCTAATATTGATTATGTTGTTTCGTGCGGTGCTATGTGACGGTTTGCTTGTCTGTGTGACTGCAGGACTTCGGAGCTAGGTCATGGTGAGGCGAGGAGGACCGGGACTAGGCACAAGAGGTGTTGAGGTCCAGACGGTCGGTGATGCCGAAGATGATCGAGGTTGGTGAGGTGGTTGCAAGTCAGGAGACGAGGAACCGGAGCTGGAGCTACCGGTAACGGACACGATGGGCAACGACGAGAGAACCAGGACTAGACTCAGGGAGGAGTTGGAGGTCCAGACGGTTGGAGGTCGGTTGCGGTCGGGTGCGACGGAACAGACCAGGACTAGACTCAGGTGGAGTCGGAGGTCTCGGTCGGTGTCTGGTGGACACGACGGACAGTGGAGCGGACCGGACTAGACTCAGGGAGGAGTCGAGGTCCAGATGGTCAAGGTACCGGATGCGGAAGCTTCCGGGAAGGTGCTTGAGGGGCAATTTGGTAAATTGACTCAAGCAAATGAGTGGAGGAGGCGATTTCCCTCCAAAATCTAGTTTGACCCTTACCTCATATGTGTGTGTGAGGTTTGAGTGGGTGTGGTATGACTCTTCTTGAATTTCTCCTTTGGATGTGAGGCTTGTTGTTAAAAAGGAGAGGATGAGAAGAGGGCAGCATACATTCTGCAGAGAGAGTGCTCACTGCGTGTGTAGCTTAGGGTGTGAGTGTGTTCTCAAGCATGTAGTGTGGTTCCCTTGTATCCAACTGCGTATGGGGACTCCTATGTAATAATTTGACTCACTAGAAATGAATCTATTGAAGATTTTCTTCTTGCTTGACATTCTCTGCTGATTTTTAGTCTTAGCTGCTTCACTGCTTATTTTCTCTTTTGGTTGTTTGAGCTGAATCTTTGAGCAAGGAGTAGCAAAATGGGTTGCTTTGAACTAGGAGATACTCCAAAGCCATTTGGCTAGTCACTCCTTAGAGCAAACCATTTTTAATTTCTGTTTTCTCTAAAGCTCAAGTTTCCTCTGTTCTGAAATTTCTAGGGTTTCCTTTACAGGGGATGTTGGAATCTTTGATTTCCCTTCTCAAGATGGGTTGAGGTTTATGCTTTAAAGTCCTGAGACCATTTCTAGGTGAAATGCAAAGTTTCATAAGCAAAGGTTGGAAGAATCAAGAGGAATCTGAAAATTAGCACTTCTTTCAACTCCTTTTTAAGATTTTAGTCCAAACTGTGATTTCTTGGTCTAATGATGAATTCCCTTGGTTTGTTAAGCCCAATGGTATTTAGTTTAAGTCCTTAACCTGATGGCCCAAGGGTTCTAGCAAGAATTCGCAAATTTCTCTGTTGTGTGGAGATTTTAGATTTTTATGTCTGAAAATCAGCCGTCACTGTTCTCTGAAATGAAGGCCGGTCAAACCGGTTAACAAATGGAGGTCAGACCAGACTTTGTGGGGCGGTCAGACCGGCGCCTAAAGGGTGGTCTGACCGGCCCCTCAAGGACGGTCTGACCGGCCCGAGCTGGTTCACTTCGGTTTGATTTTTTCTTTGGCTCTTTGTTTGCCTCGCTTTCTGCTCGGTTAGTTTGAAGTTCCAGTGAGTCTTTGATGCCTTCTTCATAGTTCTGTAACTATCAGAGAAGAGCATTATCGCATGTGGATACTTGAGGGGCGTAATTTTTAAAGAGGCACCATTCACCCCCCTCTGTTGCCATTTTCGATCCTACAATTGGTATCAGAGCCGCTTAGCTCTTCTTGATATATCTTTAAGTGGTCTGTGAGCCATGGCAACTGATAAGTATTCCACCAAGCCCCCGATCTTTGATGGGATCGACTATCCCTTTTGGAAGAGTCGGATGGAGACCTATATTCAGGCTCAGGGCTATGCGATTTGGCGCAAGGTCAAGGTTCGCTTTGCTGTTCCTGCCGATGAGAACATCAATGCCGGAAACATGGCTGATGTTGAGGCAAATGCTAAGGCAAGGAACATCATCATTCAAGGTTTGAGCCAAAATGAGTTTGATTGCATTTCTCATCTTTCGTCGGCCTTCGACATTTGGGAGACCCTCGATGCTTACCAAGAGGGCACCACCCAAATCAAGATGGTTCGACAGGACCAATTCAAGCGAGATTACAACAAGTTTGAAATGCTCGCTGGAGAGTCCCTTGATGAATGCTTTGCGAGATTCCACAAGATCTTGAGCAACCTCCGAGCGGTCAGTCTCACATACCCTGATTCGGACAACGCCCGTCAGATGCTTGCAGCCTTGGACCTGCGTGTGTGGGAGATGAAGGTGACCACCATCAAGGACACCACGGACCTCTCGACTTTGACTCTTGATGTGTTGTACTCACGCCTCAAGACTTACGAGATTGACATTGCCTCTCGTAAGTCGAAGTCACAATCGATGGCGTTGGTCACTGATCCCAGTTCGACTTCTGAGTTTCCCTCCGATGGTGTTTCTGGTTTTTCTCTTGCTGCTGTTTGTGAGATGAGCGATGACCTACTAGAACAGCTTCCAGAAAACCAGCTAGCCCTCTTAGCCCGAAAGTTTTCTCATGCATACAAGAGGGTTAAAGAGAGAAAGTGAGGAGGAGGACGTGTGATTTACTTTGAGTGTGGTGGCCCCAACCACATTCGGGCAAACTGCCCCAAGCTGGAGGGCAAAAATGACTTCGGCGGTTCGAGCAAGAACGTCTATACCGACAAGAACCGCAACAAAAAGCCGCCAAGCAAAGAGAAGAAGTTCCGCAACCCTGGCAAAGCCAAGAAGCTGTTCCATCGCGTCCTCACCGCCTTCGACGACCTCGACCTCAGCGAGGTGGAGGGGTGGAGCGACGTGTAATATCTTGATCGTCGTTACGGCATAGGTTTTTAACATAATCGTGGAGTCGCCGGTTTTTCGGTAAATCGCAGGAAGGGAAAAATAAAAATTCTGGAATAGTGTAAAATGAATAAAATAATAAATAAAAAACTCTGAGTGGGCTGCCTGGAGAGTGGGCCGACCGCCTTGGGCCGAAGGCCCAAGGGGTGGCCGCACCCTCCCCTCCCCCTCCCTAAAAACCCTAGCCACTTCCCCCTCCTCCCTCTAGCCGCCACCCCCCTTTCCCACCCTCCTGGCCGCACCCCCCTCCCTGGTTGGCGCCCCCACCTCCCCCACACAGCTGCTGTCCATGGGTGCAAAGGAGAAAGAGAAGGAAGAAGAAGAAAGGGAAGAGAAGGAAGAAGAAGAGATGGAGGAGAAGAAGAGGAGGAAAGAAGAGGGGTGATCCCAAGGGATCCCCTAGGTAACTCTCCCTCATCTCAAATTCCTCTGTTTTATGGAGTAATTAGGGTTCTTGGCACGGAATTTCAAGGGAATTAATAGATTGATTGCCCGATTAGAGATTATCTGCTGTCTGCCTGTAGATTGATTCGCGCAGCGCGTCTGTTTGTGCGGTTTCGACCCATGAAACGATTTTTTTTCTATAGATCTTCCCAAAAGGAAAATTGTATAAGACTTCGAAACCTGTCTTCTGGATTTTGTTCAGAATTTTGGGCTGCGGGATCTGGGCATAGCAGAGTCGGGAATACCGTTGTCTGTCAGGGGAGCAGATTGGGACAGACTGCTGTTCAAGTGTGATTTAGAGGTAGTAAATGATTTTTATGATCATGGACGCAATTGAGAAAGTTGTAGAGAATTCAGAATTCTAAATTATGTATAAAAATTATATTTTTTGGACCCCTGTACTGTTGTTGGGACGCATTTGAATCTTGCTGTCCAGTCTGACAGAACAGAGAATTTCCTCTGTTTAGTGCATTAAATTACACCTAGCTATGATCAAAATAAAAATGTTTGATCTACATAAAAAATGTAGGCATTCAAGTGATGAAACCAGAAATATATCGTTTGCTGTAATTGGATTAATATTTTTTTTAAGATACAAAAATATTAAGCAGCGCTGCTGCAGTGGGTAGATTGTTGAATCGTTGAGCGGAGAGGAGTATGTGCGGGTTCGGGGTTCTAGCGATGTCTTTAATCTGTAAGTCGCGCTTTGTATTACTATAGCATGGTGCTGAGAGATACCTTGTGGACAGGTGGTTTTGCTCCTGAGCGCATGTGACTGCTTCGCTTCAACGGTTGAGGCAAGTAAACGTAGCGGATGTGCTACTGTTTAACTCGTTAATTATTCTACCTTCACATTAATTAATTCTATTAATTGGTGATGCTATGTATTTGTTACATGTTTCCTTAACGTGGTCCAGATGGTAGTATTTTTATGAATTCAATTGCTTATGATCTTGATGGATTAATTGTGGATATGCGGTATTGTTTTTGGTGAATCTATATAGTTATGGGGTAGAAACCTTTACGAGTATATTGTGGTCTAAGTGGTAGTATTCTTAGTGAATACTTGTGGTTGTGATGGTAGCAATTATTGATCAATTGATATGTTTGGATAATTTGCTCGTAATCATGAGGAAATTTGTTTAGTGTGCTATTGCGGAATATGAAAACAAATATGTGGTGGATATGTGGTTGTGGATATGTTGTGAGCATGTTGATGCTCCTTTGAGGTTGGAATTCATGTGGATTATGATTATCATATCATTCATATCATGACATTTGCATATGTGGATATCGCCGCACCTAGCCGCGACCGTACCGGTACAGCATCGTAGATTGCCGTAATACGTTGCACCTCTTATCCCACTGGGAAAGAGTGATGTGGAGCATAGCATGAAAGCATTCATATGCATTGCATTGTGGAAAGATCATTTGCATACATATGCAATATATTGTGGTGAAGTTACTTTGTGGAATATTCAACTTCATAGTTGTAATGTGGAATATACAACTTCATAGTTGTGATGTGGAATTGGCTCATGTGAGCTATTTGTGGTATGAGGATTGTGGATGTGGTCGTGGAATGGGGTTCGTCCCTGGTGTATGGTAAGGGTTGTGATTGTGGCATGAGATTCTTTTCTCTTGTAGTAATTGTTGATAGCAATTGTGGATGTGAGAAATAATAAAGTATTGAAGTAAAACATACATATGCTTTATTGTCTTTGGTAGTGGTAGTGGTTGAGGTTTTAAAGTAGTCAAATAAGATTTATTTGCTAATGCTTTACCGTCGTTGATGTGATTTGAGGTTGAGGATATAAACATTGTTATTTGTGGAAGATTAAATGTTGATGATTAAACTATTGTAGTTTAATTAGCCTGTTAAACAGTTTGCTTGCTGAGATTTTATCTCACCCTTGTTTCCCCCTCCCTACAGGTGGACTTTGAGCATGCATGGGAAGGGTAGAGCGGCAGCACACTGATGCACGTGAATCATATTTTTATGCTGTAATAAAGTTGAAAGGATTCTAGTCCTTTGCATGGCTTTGTTTACATTAACTTAATAATGTTAGATTTGTGAAATATGTTTTAGGTTAAAATGTTGGAGGTTGTTTTAAATATTGAGTTGTTGTCACTATCCTGTTTCCCTTAGTTGATTATGCTTCCGCTTATCTTATCTTGTTATAGGAATTGTTGCCAGATTATTTTATCTTGTAATTTGGTTAGTTGTGGAGTGGTTTTAGTGGCATCCCAGGGTAATGTGGGTCCTGGGGTGTTACACGACGATGATGGGAAGGACGAGGAAGACCCCAAGGGTGGCGATGACTTCTCCAGCATGTGCTTCATGACCCTTGAGGGCGACGTGAGCGACAGCGAGCTCTACTCTGACTCCGATGAGGTATACCCCTCTTATGATCAGCTTAATGATGCTTTTCTTAAGTTAGGAAAATTTCATGCTAGATCTAGAGCTAGGTGTAGCGAGTTGGAGAAGGAAGTAGATAGATTGTCACAGGAGCTTACTTCACTTATATCTGCTCCCTCCCGTGATGAATGTGATACATGCTGTGCTTTGCTTGGTGACATGGAGAAATTAAATGACCTTTCATGATAGTCTGTCCTCTGAGCTTGACATAATTAAGGTGGAGAATATTAGTCTTCTTGCTAAACTAGAGGTGAGTAGGGTAGCTTCTTTTTCATCTACTACTGTTGAGACTATTTCTTGCACCTCATATGAGGATAAGGATAATGCATTTAGAGGTCTTTATACCATGCTTCTCGATCTGCCCGAGACTTGTGAAAGTTGCAATAATTTAAAGATGAACTTAAAAAGGGAAGATCATAAAATTGCTGAGTTACAAGCTTTTCTACTTGAGCCCATTGCTTCATGTATGAACTGTCCCAAGTTGACTGATGAGCTTGAATCTGTTTCCAAACAGTTTCAAGAAATGATTGACAATAATAACAAATTGGCTCAATATGCTTCTAAGGACCCTGTTAGCTCACCATGCAATAATTGTAACGAACTAAAATCTGACTTGATTGCATTGGATGAAAAATGTGTGAAGCTAACTAAGGACCTTCTAGAGAAGCCATCATTTTCTTGTAATGTGTGTGCTGATGTTGGGTAGGAGCCCAAGGGTCAGGTAGAGACGCTTAGTGACGTGAACCAAATGGCTAGAAGTAGGACTGTCCCTTCTGAGTCAGCTGTGCGTGCACAAGCCGTTCGCTCTTCTGCTATTGGTTCTTTTTCTACTCCTTTACCTTCTGCTGCCTCTTCTTCCCCCGCTCTTCTTGCACCTCTCTCGTTCGGGAGTGTCAGTATCTTATGAACACTCTCGAGAGGTTTGTAGGAGGCAAGAAGAAGCTAAATCTTATTCTAGACCAATCCAAGATATGCAAATTCAATCAAGGTCTAGGATACAATTTTTCTGAGGATACGAGGAAGCATCCACCTGCTATTCTTAGACCCATAGCAGCAGGTGTGATCGAGATTGAGCCCAGATCTGATAAACTTAAATTCAAATCAGCGGGCTTTGTTCAAGGGATTTCTGATAGCAAGGTGATTCCACCTGTTGCTTCGACCTCTCAGAAGGCGAAGCCTCATCGTGCTACTTCTACCTCTCAAAAGGTGAAGTATCATTGCACCTTCTGTCAGAAGGATGGACACTTGATCGAGCGAAGCTTCAGGCGCGCTAAGATCGCGCGTAGAGACCGTGTTGAGACTCTTAGGAATATTCAGGGTCAGCCCCAGACCTTGAGTGCACCTAAGACCAACACGAGGTCGAAAGTTGCTTCAGTTGATGGGTTTTGGCAGCATCGAGGACTTGGTTTTTCTGAGTCTTATGGTTTTCGTCCTCGATATGCCTCTGGTCGTGACTTCTGCCGTTCTGAGGGTAGATCTCGTTTCCCTCGTTGAGATGGCTACCCGTAGCGTGATCAGCGTGTTGTTGGTACTCTGGCTCGCTCTCCCGTAGCAGTTGGATCCAGCAATAGCTTCGGGTCTGTGCACAGACCTTCTGGTTCTTTGAGCGACAGAGAGCATAGGGTAGCTTGTAACACCCCAGGACCCACATTACCCTGGGATGCTACTAAAACTGCTCTACAACGAGCCAATTTACAAGATAAAATAAACTGGCAACAATTACTAAACAAGATAGTATAAGCGGAAGCATAAACAACTAAGGAATAACAGGATAGTGATAGCAATTCACTATTTAAAACATCCTCCAACATTTTAATCTAAAACATAGTTCACAAATTTAACATTATTAAGATAATGTAAACAAAGCTATGCAAGGTCTAGAATCCTTTCAACTTTATTACAGCATAAAAATATGATTCACGTGCATCAGTGTGGTGCCGTTCTACCCTTCCCATGCATGCTCAAAGTCCACCTGTAGGGAGGGGGAAACAAGGGTGAGATAAAAATCTCAGCAAGCAAACTGTTTAACAGGCTATTCAAACTACAAACAATTATACATCATCATTTATAATTCCATACAACTATAACCACAATTCATGTCCACAATTATTAAACCACCACAAACTTCCATGAATCATACCTCTTCAATTTCAGATTTTATTGGCATATGAATGCAGTCATTTTATCCACAATTAAATGCAAATAAAACATTTAATCTTCCACAAACCACAATAGGTTAATCATCAACATTCTTCCACAATTACAATGTTATTATCCTCAACCTCAAATCACCATCAATGATGTTAAGGCATTAACAAATAAAATCTTGTTTGACTACTTTAAATTCTCAACCACTACAACTAGCAAAAGCAATAAAACATATGTATGTTTTACTTCAACACTTTATTATTTCTCACATCCACAATTGTTATCAACAATTAATACAAGAGAAAAGAATCTCATGCCACAATCACAAACCTTACCGTACACAAGGGATGAACCTCATTCCACGTCCACAACCATAATCCTCATACCACAAATAGCTCACATGAGCCAATTCCACATTACAACTATGAGTTGAATATTCCACAAAATAACTTCACCACAACATATTGCATATGTATGCAAATGAATCTTTCCACAATGCAATGCATATGAATGCTATGCTCCACATCACTCTTTCAGGGCAGGATTTGAGGTGCATCGACACGGCAATATACGATGCTTCCGCGGGATAAGAGGTGCATCGACACGGCAATATACGATGTTTGACAGTCTGATCGCGGCTATGTCTGGCGACATCCACATATGCATATGACATGATATGATATGATAATCACAAATCACATTAATCCATCCTCAAAGGAGCATCAACATGCTCACGACATATCCACATCCACCACATGTTATTTTCATGTTCCACATTATAACATTAAGCAAGATTTCCACATGGCTACTAGCAGATTATCAACATATCAATGGATAAGTACTTGCTACCATCTCCACAATTAAATTATCATGCAATCATGGCATAATGTATCAAATTATGATAATAATGTAAACTGCAAGTAGAAGGAATAACAAGTTAAACGGTAGCAACCACCGCCACGCTTACTTGCCTCAAACCGACGGTTAAGTAAAATCAAGAGCGCTCAGGGACAAGACCACCTGTCCAAAAGGCAACTCTCAGCACACAGCTACAGCATACAAACATGACATTAATAATTAAAAACGTCGCTAGAACCCCGAACCCGCACAAACTCCTCTCCGCTCAACAATTCAGCAAATTACCCTCTGCAGCAGTGCTGCTTAACATTTTCGTAACTTTAAAAATATTGATCCATTTACAGCAAACTATATCTCTCTGGATTCATCGCTTAAAAGCCTACATTTGTCATGTAGAACACCTATTTTTATTTTGATCACAGCTAGGTGTAATTTAATGCCCAAAATAGAGGAAGAACTCTGTTCTGGCAGATTGGACAGCAATAAACAAATGCGTCCCAACATCAGTAAAAGGGTCTAAAAATTCTGAATTTTATACAGCAGCTATAACTCTAAATTATCTACAACTTTCTCAATTACGGACATGGACATAAAAATCATTTACGACCTCTAATTCCCAGATTACCGTCGGTCTGTACCAATCTGCTCGCCTGACGAACAGCAGTATTCCCGACCCTGTAACTCCCATATAACAAGGCATAAAATTCCGAAACAAATACAGGAGATGCGTCTGGAAGTCCTCTACAACTTTCCTTTTGGGAAGGTCCACAGGAAAATTCGTTTACTAGGTCAAAACTTTGCGAACAGACACGCTGCGCGAATCAATCTACAGGCAGACATCAGCTAATCTCTAATCGGGCAATTAATCTATTAACTACCTTCAAAATCCGTGCCAAGAACCCTAATTATTCCATAGAACAGAGGGTTTGGGATGAGGAAAAATTACCTAGATGATGGATCACCCCTTTTTTTCCTCCTTCTCCTCTTCTTCTTCCTTCTCCTTCCTTCTTCTCCTTCTCCTTCCTCTCCTTGGCTCCAATGGCAGCAGCACTTGTTGGGGCACCAACCAGGAGGGGCTGCGCCCAAGAGGGTGGGAAAGGGGGTGGCGGCTGTGGGGGAAAAGGGGGGAGAGTGGCTTAGGGTTTTAGGGGAGGGAGAGGGGGAGGTGCGGCCACCCCTTGGGCCTCCGGCCCAAGGTGGTCGGCCCACTCTCCCGATAGCCCATCCGAGTTTATTATTATAATTTTTAATTTATTTTATTCATTTTACACTGTTCTATAATTTTTATTTTTTCCTTCCCTCGATTTACCGAAAAACCGGTGACTCCGCGATTATTTTAAAACTTACGCCGAATCGACGATCAGGGTATTACATTCTCCCCACCTAAAAGGATTCGTCCTCGAATCTAACTCCTCAAACCACAAATCAAGAGAATAGCAAGAAAAGAGCAATGAAGGAAAGAACAACCACAAGAAAGAGCATCCCAAGGATAGATCATCCCAAGGGAACCACTACTACGGGTTCTCACCCGCCTTGAAGAACTCGGGTCCTTCTTCTACATTTGAACTTCAAGCTCCCACGTCACCTCCCGCTCAGATTGATTCGCCAAGAGGGCCTCCACATACATGGTGGTTCTCTTCCTCATGTCCAACTCCGATGAGTCCACGACACGCGCCGGTGAACGCCGAGCACCCGCAACTCTTTTGTTGGCTCTGAGCGCCAATGAGATCTGCCGTTCTCACAAAATTCTCCGCCACAACTATCAAGCCACTATCTAATACCATCCTCCTTCCTAAAACATTTTCCTCTATTTATTATAATCGGGATAATACATTGTACCCTTTGAAAAGAATTCAACCACAGATTCCACTCATAACATTACTCAAAGCACGAACAATAACTTCAGAAGGAACCCAACCAAAAGAGGAATAAAGGATTCTCAAGCAACATACTAGCAAACAACCTTCCTTCAAAGGACCACAATCCAAAACAAAGGATTCACAACAAAACCATTCACACTCTCCAAATAGACATTTGGAAAAACCACATCAGCACACGAGCCAAGAGTGAAAATCACTCGACAGACCAAAACAATCATTTTCTTTTCCTACTGGAAAAGAATACACCACAACATATAACAACTCAATTTGCAGATGACCTCTGCCATAAACACACAGTTTAAACAAGAATCAAGAGAGTATATTACTGCTCGAGTTATTAATAATTCCCCAATCCATTCCCTTTGGAAATTTAACTTCCTCGAACCAAGGATTTTCAAATCATCACCCAACACACCAACTCATTTATCTTAGGTTGGCAACTTTGACAATGCGCTCAAACTGAGTACATCATCCACACCCTTGCAGAGAGACTCTACTGTCTCCACAAAAATACATTCTAGCCAAGACAACGACCAATGGAATTACTTTGACAGATAATTCCTAAAACACCTCAATCCTTTTAAGGATAACAACTTGAAATTCATATCACACCCACATTCTCACCAAAATCAATCACATGACCACACTAACTAGATGCCATACACCTTTTAAAGGACTTTGCAACCCAAATTGATTACCCCTTTCTTAGAAGAGGCAAAAAGAAGTAAATTTCAGCACATAGGATGATGCTACCATCCGCAATAAATGCAAGACCAAAAGAAATAGCAACAATCTTGGATAGCAAAAGATAAGATCACAGTTGAAGGCACATGCCCCTCAAGAAGAAAATACCAAATCTCAACCAATAAGAATACAGTATTGCCATTTGAGCTCAAGAAACTCTTAGGCGGCGGAAAAAATATTGCCATTTGAGTTCAAGAAGCTCTTAAGCGGCGAAATTAAGAAGTCAAACACACCTAAAAAAATTGCATGACATGACTTCAACCTCCAATACTTTTACCGCACTCTTTCTTTTAACAAAGAGAACAACTTTCTTTGATTACGGTATCACCTTGACAATTCCAACAAAAGTGATTTAAAGACCACAACACATTAATCCCTTAAGAACTAATAAAAGCTCTCAACACGTCACTTTGCTCAAACAATTTCAGCTGCCACATAAGTCATGAGATCAAAAAGATTGCGCACGCAAATCTGAAAACTTTTGATTTAAGTAGTATCATGGAAGTTATCAAATTCTTTTATTTAAGGAACATTCAACATTATCATCACAACCACAACTAACTATCATGCTCACATCAGAATAATACATTCTTAACAAGCATCATCATATCCACAAATCCTTCACAAACTTTTCCAAAAGAAACATAAGAAATCACTTCATCATGTTTCTATTATCCGAGTAAGATTGCGACTACTTAATCTAGGAAATCCTAGTGCATAAGCCACCATATTAAATCAAAGCTTTTAAACAAGATGATACTAGAACATGACAATCTCACAAACATGCTAGTATGAATCTCTTATTAGATTCCATATATTCAATTCTTATTGATGCTCAACTCTAATTTAGCACAAATTGATTGTACTCTAGTCATTACTAGCAATAATTGTTATTATTTTATCATAACAACATTCATGATCCTAACTCCGTTTTACAATCATAAAACAATCATGAGCATAGATTCAGATCCCACCTTACGTTCGAAATTAGAACGAAATAACTTTAAACTTCAATAATACCACTTTGTAAGACAAGATTCTACAAGTCAATACATCCACCTTCCTCTATTTCTTTATACATATTTCAACAATTTAGCATGGTGAAAGATAGATGAATCTAGCAATTGTACATGCTCATAAAGTATCTAAATAAAGGACAGATTAAAGGTTAATATTACCAAGGCAATATTCCAACACCTCCTTACTTAATCATTCCAAACGGTCAGATTAATTACTATAAACCAAAATAATTCAATTTATCCAACATGATAGAAATTTAAACAATCATAATAATCATTCTAATTCTTTTGCACACTCCTCAATAACTCCATGAGTTCCAATCATGTATAGACAAGTTCTTAATCACAGTTCTTCAAGAAACTATTACAAGGCGATATCAAATTAATCAACTATATTTCCAAGGATGCTAGTTAAATTAATTATGCACCATACTAACATCTCAACTTGATAATTCATACCTTATGAATTAGTTTATATGGTTACCACCTTCCACTTAAGCATAGCAAAACACCACAAAGGGTTTTAACACTCTCTTTCAGAAAGGAGTGGAAATAAACTTCAACACTCAAAATAATCTAAACGGATTACATAGATCCAAGGCTTTAACATATTAATGAGTTTGCAACACAAAACTTTCATTGGTAAAAGTACCAAGCGAACCAATGAGTCATGATTCACAACAAGACAAAATTCCCACAAAGGGACTAACCTTGCAAATCAACAATATTCACAAGCAGCAATAGTGTCTTACTAGTCCGAAAAGAAACAATAATTGCTTCAACGAACAGATAGAGACCAATTGCAAACCCTCAACTACAATGAACCACAAACTCAAGAGAAGTTCATTAACTGCAATAGACAAAGAATTGGCCAAAATCAACTCAAGGAAGATATCAACATTTCTAAGTAAACTCACTCACAACATCCGCAACTAAGTTACCCGGGGTAACTACATCGCTAATCCCCATGCTACAAACAGTGGTATAACCTGGCAATGCCAAGGCAGCAAATACAACCTCTACATCTTATCATTGACAATTCTTCACTCATAACAGTCATAGGAGCAAATAATAATCATACAAGGTTATCTCATAATGTAAATCATCAATACAACATGTCAAAAGCATAAATGCAATGCTTGACCCATCCCATCCTAATGTGCACCAGTGTGTCAATTTAATGGTTTCATTACCACGGACCTAACGCCCGCTCGATATTAATCTGTAACACCCAGGACCCACATTACCCTGGGATGCTACTAAAACGCTCTACAACGAGCCAATTTACAAGATAAAATAAATCGCAACAATTACTAAACAAGATAGTATAAGCGGAAGCATAAACAACTAAGGAATAACAGGATAGTGATAGCAATTCACTATTTAAAACATCCTCCAACATTTTAATCTAAAACATAGTTCACAAATTTAACATTATTAAGATAATGTAAACAAAGCTATGCAAGGTCTAGAATCCTTTCAACTTTATTACAGCATAAAAATATGATTCACGTGCATCGGTGTGGTGCCGTTCTACCCTTCCCATGCATGCTCAAAGTCCACTGTAGGGAGGGGGAAACAAGGGTGAGATAAAAATCTCAGCAAGCAAACTGCTTTAACAGCTATTCAAACTACAAACAATTATACATCATCATTTATAATTCCATACAACTATAACCACAATTCATGTCCACAATTATTAAACCACCACAAACTTCCATGAATCATACCTCTTCAATTTCAGATTTTATTGGCATATGAATGCAGTCATTTTATCCACAATTAAATGCAAATAAAACATTTAATCTTCCACAAACCACAATAGGTTAATCATCAACATTCTTCCACAATTACAATGTTATTATCCTCAACCTCAAATCACCATCAATGATGTTAAGGCATTAACAAATAAAATCTTGTTTGACTACTTTAAATTCTCAACCACTACAACTAGCAAAAGCAATAAAACATATGTATGTTTTACTTCAACACTTTATTATTTCTCACATCCACAATTGTTATCAACAATTAATACAAGAGAAAAGAATCTCATGCCACAATCACAAACCTTACCGTACACAAGGGATGAACCTCATTCCACGTCCACAACCATAATCCTCATACCACAAATAGCTCACATGAGCCAATTCCACATTACAACTATGAGTTGAATATTCCACAAAATAACTTCACCACAACATATTGCATATGTATGCAAATGAATCTTTCCACAATGCAATGCATATGAATGCTATGCTCCACATCACTCTTTCCAGGGCAGGATTTGAGGTGCATCGACACGGCAATATACGATGCTTCCCGCGGGATAAGAGGTGCATCGTATTCACGGCAATATACGATGTTTGACGCACGATCGCGGCTATGTCTTGGCGACATCCACATATGCATATGACATGATATGATATGATAATCACAAATCACATTAATCCATCCTCAAAGGAGCATCAACATGCTCACGACATATCCACATCCACCACATGTTATTTTCATGTTCCACATTATAACATTAAGCAAGATTTCCACATGGCTACTAGCAGATTATCAACATATCAATGGATAAGTACTTGCTACCATCTCCACAATTAAATTATCATGCAATCATGGCATAATGTATCAAATTATGATAATAATGTAAACTGCAAGTAGAAGGAATAACAAGTTAAACGGTAGCAACCACCGCCACGTTTACTTGCCTCAAACCGACGGTTAAGTAAAATCAAGAGCGCTCAGGACAAGACCACCTGTCCAAAAGGCAACTCTCAGCACACAGCTACAGCATACAAACATGACATTAATAATTAAAAACGTCGCTAGAACCCCGAACCCGCACAAACTCCTCTCCGCTCAACAATTCAGCAAATTACCCTCTGCAGCAGTGCTGCTTAACATTTTCGTAACTTTAAAAATATTGATCCATTTACAGCAAACTATATCTCTCTGGATTCATCGCTTAAAAGCCTACATTTGTCATGTAGAACACCTATTTTTATTTTGATCACAGCTAGGTGTAATTTAATGCCCAAAATAGAGGAAGAACTCTGTTCTGGCAGATTGGACAGCAATAAACAAATGCGTCCCAACATCAGTAAAAGGGTCTAAAATTCTGAATTTTATACAGCAGCTATAACTCTAAATTATCTACAACTTTCTCAATTACGGACATGGACATAAAAATCATTTACGACCTCTAATTCCCAGATTACCGTCGGTCTGTACCAATCTGCTCGCCTGACGAACAGCAGTATTCCCGACCCTGTAACTCCCATATAACAAGGCATAAAATTCCGAAACAAATACAGGAGATGCGTCTGGAAGTCCTCTACAACTTTCCTTTGGGAAGGTCCACAGGAAAATTCGTTTACTAGGTCAAAACTTTGCGAACAGACACGCTGCGCGAATCAATCTACAGGCAGACATCAGCTAATCTCTAATCGGGCAATTAATCTATTAACTACCTTCAAAATCCGTGCCAAGAACCCTAATTATTCCATAGAACAGAGGGTTTGGGATGAGGAAAAATTACCTAGATGATGGATCACCCCTTTTTTTCCTCCTTCTCCTCTTCTTCTTCCTTCTCCTTCCTTCTTCTCCTTCTCCTTCCTCTCCTTGGCTCCAATGGCAGCAGCACTTGTGGGGGGGTGGGGGCACCAACCAGGGAGGGGGGCTGCGCCCAAGAGGGTGGGAAAGGGGGGTGGCGGCTGTGGGG
This sequence comes from Dendrocalamus sinicus, assembly GCA_036346575.1. NCBI lineage: Eukaryota > Viridiplantae > Streptophyta > Magnoliopsida > Poales > Poaceae > Dendrocalamus > Dendrocalamus sinicus. Next base: position 23,232,304 of record CM070664.1, on the reverse strand, counting down.
GAAAAGGGGGGAGAGTGGCTTAGGGTTTTAGGGGAGGGAGAGGGGGAGGTGCGGCCACCCCTTGGGCCTCCGGCCCAAGGTGGTCGGCCCACTCTCCCGATAGCCCATCCGAGTTTATTATTATAATTTTTAATTTATTTTATTCATTTTACACTGTTCTATAATTTTTATTTTTTCCTTCCCGCGATTTACCGAAAAACCGGTGACTCCGCGATTATTTTAAAACTTACGCCGAATCGACGATCAGGGTATTACATAGCTAGAGGTCAGTCGTGTGTGGCTATTTCTTCTGCTAGACGTGTTACTCAGTATTGGGTGCCAAAATCTCTTTTGATTTATCCCAGTACTGAGCCTTCACTCTCTGTTTGACTCAGGTTCGCCGGGCTAGGAACGGAGAGGTTTGGCTTGTGGACTCCGGTTGTTCTCGTCATATGGCCGGAGACTCTCGTTGGTTCTCTTCCTTAGCCCGTGCTCCAGGTGATGAGACTATCACCTTTGGAGACGCTTCGTCTGGGCGCGTCATTGCTAAAGGTACTGTGCGCTTAATGATTCATTTATTTTAAAAGATGTTACTTTAATGAGTAAGCTGCAGTACAACTTGCTTTCTGTTTCCTAGCTTACCGATGACGGTTATGAGGTGAGCTTTAAGAAAAACAATTGCAAAATTCTTGATTCTTCGGGTAGTCTGGTTTGCGGGATTTCTCGTTATGGGAGGATTTTTCGTGTTGATTTTGTTGAGTCTTCTGGTGATCCTCTCCGGTGTGTTGCTTCTGAGTCCCGTGACCTTACTTTCTGGCATAGCAGACTTGGTCATATTGGATTTGACCATTTGACCCAAGTTAGCGGCCACAATCTCATTCATGGTCTGCCCAAACTCACGATGGTCAAAGACCTGGTTTGTGCTCCTTGCCGGCACGGCAAGATGGTTGCTGTTAGTGATATGCCCTAGAGGCAACATGGAGATGTTATATATATCACATACTATGTTTATGATGTATTACTTTGTTCCTTGAAATAGACATTATCATTATTGATCAATGAGTATGTGACTTATTCATGAGACTCTTAATGCTAAAATGTTGCTATTTCTAAATGATCCCTGATCATATATCATATGAGGAACAAATATGATTTAAAGATCAGCATATGTATTGATTGATGATCATGTCTCATAGATCATGGTATGGTGATACCAAATCAATAATATGGACATGTGTTAGTGAACATATGTTGGATAGACCCGACATGAGACACTGCAGAGATTCCATGTGTCATTAGTTGGTCTCAAGTAGTGTTTATGTAGAATCCTTAGACTTGAGATCATCATGGTTCCCAACATGCGTAGTAGCCTATTTTGGGACTACTAACCACTACTCCGTGAATCGGGTAGTCATAAAAGTAGTCTTCGGGTTTGCTATGAAACATGTAGTGGGATGTGAATGATCAAGATAGAATTTGCCCCTCCTTATGGGAGAGATATCTCTAGGCCCCTCGATGTAATGGATTATGAAAGTGCATGGCCATGCCAAGGTGATTGAGGAGTCAATCACGAGTTTATAATCCATCACGGGATCGAGAGAGTGATTGAGCTATTAAGAGGATGACACAGGTCTCGCCTTGAGCTTAATCTATATCGTGAGGCAAAGGGATTCGTACATGAGAACATTACAGGTTCAGCCGATATGATCTTTGCGTACACTTTGGGGTTAATATGTCTTGCTAGAGGCCGCTATTAACAGGGTGACCGGAAAGGTATTTCTGGGTCGCGACCAAGTATACGTGAACCTACAGGGTCGCACACTTAACGGGTTGGAACACTAATTCGAATGTGATTCGGATGTGGGCTCAATTCGGATAGAGATCCGAATAGACTCCTATTGGGCCTCGGTCCACGAGGCCCAAGTGAGGAGGTCTATATATATGGAGGTGGGGGGCTGAGGGATGTACACACTTCTGTTCCTCCCGAGCAAAACCCTAGCCGCCACCTCCCGAGCCAAACCCTAGCCGCTTGCGAGTGCTGGTACACTCGCGATCGGCGCCCACCCGGACGTGTGGATACCGGTGGAGGCGCTGCTCGTTGCGGCGTTGATCGGCATCAACAACCTACAGATTGGATCTGCTCGTGGTGTGGTTGATCGCGTGGAGGAGACGATCTGTTCGGGACGATCGGCTACTTCCACTACTACCTCGACGCGCGGGGTTGGATCGGCTTCTCCAACTCTTCTTCCGCTGCGCTGCGCGTCTAGTGGTAACGATCCATGATCCCTCCTTAAGCATGATGTCCTTGTGTGCGCGGTAGAAAAGTTTTGTTTTCTGCTTTAGTAGCCTACGCGCATTCCTTAAATGGTATCAGAGCCATCTTGCTTAGTTTGCGATCTGGATCAGCGCATATGCTGATATGCGGTTGTAGTAGATTGGATCTATTACAGTCTAGATCAGTCGGTTCATGTGATGAATCGATAGTAGCACGGGTTGATGGGATCAATCGGTGAATAGGGATTAGATGAGGCGCAGATTGTATCACTACTAGTGCCCTAGAGATTGTCTCGGATCGGCATAAGGTGGTTATGTCGAATACTAGTAGGATATGAATCTGATAGCCTCGGGCCAATGGAAAAAACTAGTGTCCTTGAGAATGTCTTGGATCGGCATAAGGTGGTTATGTCGAATACTAGTAGGTTATGGATCTGATGGCCTCGGCCTAGTGGAAAAACTAGCGTCCTAGAGAATGTCTCGGATCGGCATAAGGTGGTTGTGCCGAATAGTTTTTCCATTGCGATTTCATAGATTGGATCTGTAAATTTCGTAGGGACCACCGTGCGTACCGCCTTGTGTAGCGTCATGGGTTCACATCGTTAGGTAGAATGCGATTCTACGTCTAACTTGTTTTTGCAGGGAATGATGTGAATAGTATGGCCCTATATCTTATTGGAATGTATGAGATGTATGTGATGCATGTAACATTCGTTCATGGCCTGCGTGTCATGATTATTTCAGCTATTGTTAGCTGCCCATATTGTATTTAACGACCTGCGTGTCGACCTTAATGCTTGAATATATCTTTGTAATCTTCAATTTCTAGCTATTATAGGTAGTAGCCTAGTTTTGAGGTTACAGGTTTTCAAGCATGGTGGCCTAAAGGAGTGATGTGGAGGATGGAGATCGTCTACACCTACATGGAGATGGATATCACCATTTTTGGGCCATACTACTTCACAGTTAAATGTGTTTATCTGTGATGTTATCTATCTTATTCTTATGCAATGATATATGTGATATGTTGCTTTGGTAGGATAGAATCCCTCATAAAAATTAGGTGTTAATGCCCTTCCATATGTTGCACCAAAAGATAATGATCACCGCATGGTAGGTCTACCAAAGTAGAGTGCCGTCGGTTATCATCATTATTTGGGGTAGATGTCGGACATCTACATGCGGAAGCATTTGGTTTACTTAACAAGGTTATCAAAACAGTTTTGGACCTTGGGGCATAGGTTGGGGCCGGGGCATATTGATGTCACCCAACAAGCAAGAGTCACATAGGCATGTGATTAGCAAGGTGTTGCTTACCCATGTCACTAGTTTTCTAGCCGTGATGCCAAAGCTCACTAGGAATTAGTGAAATGAGGATCTTGACCCACTATGTAACTTAGAGGGAGTTTTGTTGCAAAACACATAGTGGGAGTCTTTTGTTAAATAGTTTAATAAAAGATGAACATAAACATAGTGCTAAACTTTGCATATTCTTTGTTGTAGATCATGTCAACTAACGCCGCATCTAGTTCTTTTAATTTGCGATCTATTCTTGAGAAAGAAAAACTCAATGGAACGAACTTTATGGATTGGTATCGCAACTTGAGAATTGTTCTCAAGCAAGAGCGCAAGGAGTATGTCCTTGAGTCTCCTTATCCTGATGACTTGCCTGATAATCCTACTGCGGCTGCATGGAGAGCTTATGAGAAGCAAACGAATGATTGCCTTGATGTGAGCTGTCTTATGCTTGCCACAATGTCCTCTGAGCTTCAGAAGCAATATGAGAACACAGATGCCTACAATATCATTGTGGGGTTGCGTGGTATGTTTGAGAACCAAGCAAGGGCTGAGAGGTTCAACACTTCAAAGTCCTTGTTTGCGTGCGAGCTTGCTTGAGAAGGAATCCGTCACCCTCATGTGATTAAGATGATTGGCTACATTGAGAGTCCTGGAAAAGCTTGGTTTTCCCTTAGCCAAGAGTTGGCTATCGATGTGATTCTCCGTCGCTCCCCGAGCTTTGAGCCATTCATACTGAACTATCACATGAACAACATGGATAAGACCTTGGTGAGTTGCATGGGATGCTAAAAGCTGCCGAGAAAGCATTAAGAAAAGCAGCAATCATGTGATGATGATGCAGAAAGGCAAGGGCAAGCCCAATGTCAAGAAAGCGCGGTCAAAGAAAGTTAGCTCCGATGAGATCGCGAGCAGTTCTAAGGCCAAGCAAGTCAAGAAGGGCACTTGCTCCTAATGCCGATTGTTACTCTGTAAGCAATCAGGACATTGGAAAAGCAAGCGCCCAAAGTACTTGGAGGATCTTGAGAAGAAGAAGGCGATCGACTTTCGCTCCGGTATAAATGTTATAGAAATCAATCTTGCTACTTCATCTACTGATTCTTGGGTATTTGATACCGGATCGGTTGCTCACATTTGCAAATCGTTGCAGGGGCTAAGAAGAAGTAGAAGTTTGAGGAGGAGCGAAGTGGATCTTCGCGTTGGCAATGGAGCAAAAGTTGCTGCGGTGGCTGTTGGCACCATGCCATTGTCTTTACCTTCAGGATTAGTTTTGGAATTGAATAATTGTTATTGTGTTCCATCTCTTTCCAAGAACATTATTTCTGCTTCATGTTTGCAAGCAGAGGGTTATGACTTTAGATCTGTGAACAATGGTTGTTCTCTTTATTTCAAAGATATGTTCTATTGTCATACTCCATTGGTGAATGGGTTATATGTTCTTACTCTTGAAGAGTCACCGGTCTATAACATTAATGCAAAGAGGCAACGTTCGAATGATTTGAATCCCACGTTTATTTGGCATCGCCGCTTAGGTCACATAAATGAGAAACGCATGGAGAAGCTCCATAGAGATGGTATTCTGCACTCATTTGATTTTGAATCATTTGAGACATGCGAATCTTGTTTACTTGGCAAGATGACAAAGGCACCTTTCACCGGTCAAGGTGAACGGGCAAGTGACTTATTGGCACTCGTACATTCGATGTATGTGGACCAATGAGCTCAACGACCAGAGGTGGTTTTCAGTACTTCATAACTTTTATCGATGACTTTAGTAGATATGGGTATATCTACCGATGAAGCATAAGTCTGAATCCTTTGAAAAGTTCAAAGAATTCCAAAATGAAGTGCAAAATCATTTAGGCAAGACAATCAAGTTTCTACGATCTGATTGTGGAGGCGAGTATTTGAGCCATGAGTTTGGCAATCATCTGAAGGATTGTGGAATTGTTCCACAATTGACTCCGCCAGGAACACCTCAATGGAATGGGGTATCTGAACGGAGAAATCGCACCTTATTAGATATGGTGCGCTCCATCATGAGCCAAAGTGATCTTTCGTTGTCTTTTTGGGGGTACGCTCTTGAAACAGCCGCTTTCACACTAAACAGGGTTCCATCAAAATCAGTAGAAAAGACACCATATGAGATGTGGACAGGACAACGTCCTAGCTTGTCTTTTCTTAAGATTTGGGGATGTGAGGCTTATGTAAAACGTTTACAATCTAATAAGCTCACTCCTAAATCTGATAAATGCTTCTTTATCGGGTATCCTAAGGAAACAAAAGGATATTACTTCTATAATCAAGAAGAAGGCAAAGTGTTTGTCGCCCGGCATGGTGTCTTCTTAGAGAAAGAGTTTCTCTCAAGAAGGGACAGTGGGAGCACGGTGCAACTTGAAGAAATTCGAGAAACACCTGAAAACATTTCAGCTCCTACAGAACCACAACAGGATGAACAATCTGTTGAAGAACCTGTTGTGGACACACCGGCACCACGTAGGTCAGAGAGGTCACGTCGTGCACCTGAGAGGTACATGTTCTTGACTACTCAACAACGGGGCATATTTTTGTTAGACAACGATGAGCCTAAGACCTATGAAGAAGCGATGGTGGGACTAGACTCTGAGAAATGGCTTGAAGCCATGAGATCTGAAATTGAATCCATGCACAGTAATCAAGTTTGGAACTTGGTTGATCCACCTGATGGTGTTAGAACCATTTAGTGCAAATGGGTTTTCAAGAAAAAGATAGACATAGATGGAAATGTTCACATCTATAAAGCGCGATTGGTGGCCAAAGGTTTCAAACAAATTCAAGGTGTTGATTATGATGAAACTTTTTCGCCCGTCGCAATGCTAAAGTCTATTCGGATCATTCTAGCGATTGCTGCTTATTACGACTATGAAATATGGCAAATGGATGTCAAAACAGCTTTCCTTAATGGAAATCTGAGTGAGGATGTGTACATGACAGAGCCCACGGGTTTTGTCGATCCGCAATCACCGAAAGATATGCATCTTGCAAAGATCCATTTATGGATTAAAGCAGGCATCTCGGAGTTGGAACATTCGTTTTGATGAAGTAATCAAAGGGTTTGGTTTCATCAAGAACGAAGAAGAACCTTGTGTTTACAAAAAGGCTAGTGGGAGCGCACTCGTATTTCTGGTCTTATATGTGGATGACATATTACTGATCGGAAATGACATTCCTATGCTCGAATCTGTTAAGTCTTCATTGAAAAATAGTTTCTCTATGAAAGACTTAGGAGAGGCGGCATATATTCTGGGCATCAAGATCTATAGGGATAGATCAAGAAGGCTAATTGGATTAAGCCAAGATACGTACATTGACAAGGTGTTGAAAAGGTTCAACATGTAGGATTCCAAGAAAGGCTTCCTACCTATGTCACATGGTATAAATCTTAGCAAGAATCAGTGTCCTAGTACACCTGATGAGCGGGATAAAATGAATGCGATTCCATATGCTTCAGCTATTGGGTCCATTATGTATGCCATGCTTTGTACACGTCCAGATGTCTCGTATGCTTTAAGTGCTACAAGTAGATATCATCGAGATCCAGTGAAAGTCACTGGATTGCCGTAAAGAACATCTTGAAGTACTTGAGAAGAACTAAAGATGTGTTCCTCATCTATGGGGGTGAGGAAGAGCTCGTTGTAAATGGTTACACCGATGCTAGCTTCCAAACTGACAAAGATGATTTTAGATCACAATCTGAATTTGTGTTCTGCTGAATGGTGGTGCGGTGAGTGGAAGAGTTCCAAGCAGAGACGGTTCTTGATTCTACAACGAAGCGAGTACATAGCAGCTTCGAAGCTGCTAAAGAGGCTGTTTGGATCAAGAAATTTGTTTCTGAGCTTGGTGTGGTGGCTAGTGCCTCCAGCCCAATGGACCTCTACTGTGACAATAGTGGGGCCATTGCGCAAGCCAAGGAGCCTAGATCACACCAGAAGTCCAAGCACATTCTACGGCGATTTCATCTCATCCGCGAGATTGTGGAGAGAGGCGATGTGAAGATATGCAAAGTACAAACGGATTTGAACATTGCAGATCCATTGACAAAGCCGCTTCCCCAGCCAAAGCATGACGCTCACACTAGGGCAATGGGTATTAGATACCTACATGGTTGACTCTAGTGCAAGTGGGAGACTGTTAGTGATATGCCCTTGAGGCAACATGAAGATGTTATATATATCACATACTATGTTTATGATGTATTACTTTGTTCCTTGAAATAGACATTATCATTATTGATCAATGAGTATGTGACTTATTCATGAGACTCTTAATGCTAAAATGTTGCTATTTCTAAATGATCCCTGATCATATATCATATGAGGAACAAATATGATTTAAAGATCAGCATATGTATTGATTGAGATCATCATGGTTCCCAACATGCGTAGTAGCCTATTTTGGGACTACTAACCACTACTCCGTAACTGGGTAGTCATAAAAGTAGTCTTTGGGTTTGCTATGAAACATGTAGTGGGATGTGAATGATCAAGATAGAATTTTCCCCTCCTTATGGGAGAGATATCTCTGGGCCCCTCGATGTAATGGATTATGAAAGTGCATGGCCATGCCAAGGTGATTGAGGAGTCAATCACGAGTTTATAATCCATCACGGAATCGAGAGAGTGATTGAGCTATTAAGAGGATGACACAGGTCTCGCCTTGAGCTTAATCTATATCGTGAGGCAAAGGGATTCGTACATGAGAATATTACAGGTTCAGCCGATATGATCTTTGCGTATACTTTGGGGTTAATATGTCTTGCTAGAGGCCGCTATTAACAGGGTGACCGGAAAGGCGTTTCGGTCGCGACCAAGTATACGTGAACCTCTGGTCGCACACTTAACGGGTTGGAACACTAATTCGAATGTGATTCGGATGTGGGCTCAATTCGGATAGAGATCCGAATAGACTCCTATTGGGCCTCGGTCCACGAGGCCCAAGTGAGGAGGTCTATATATATGGAGGCGTGGGGCTGAGGGGGATACACACTTCTGTTCCTCACGAGCAAAACCCTTAGCCGCCACCTCCCGAGCCAAACCCTAGCCTCTTGCGAGTGCTGGTACACTCGCGATCGGCGTTCCAGCCCTGGACGTGTGGATACCGGTGGAGGCGCTGCTTGTTGCAGCGTTGATCGGCATCAACAACCTACAGATTGGATCTGCTCGTGGTGTGGTTGATCGCGTGGAGGAGACGATCTGTTCGGGACGATCGGCTACTTCCACTACTACCTCGACGCGCGGGGTTGGATCGGCTTCTCCAACTCTTCTTCCGCTGCACTGCGCGTCTAGTGGTAACGATCCATGATCCCTCCTTAAGCATGATGTCCTTGTGTGCGCGGTAGAAAAGTTTTGTTTTCTGCTTTCGTAGCCTACGCGCATTCCTTCAGTTGCCGCTTCTCACCCTCCGGTCACAGTGACTATGATCGATGCACCAGGACAACTGCTCCACATGGACATAGTTGGACCAGCTCGAGTGCAGTCCGCGGGAGGGAAGTGGTATGTCCTTGTCGTGGTAGATGACTTCTAGAGGTATTCTTGGGTGTTTTTCTTAGCCTCGAAGGATGAGACATATACACATTTTCGGTGTTTGTTTAGTAAGCTTTCTGTTGAGCTCCCAGGTGCCTTACGAGTGATCCGCAGTGACAGTAGCACCGAGTTCAAGAATTCTCACTTTGAGAGGTTTTGCAGTGAGACCGGTGTAGAGCACCAGTTCTCTTCTCCATACGTCCCTCAGCAGAATGGCGTTGTGGAGAGGAAGAATCGTACCTTGGTCGAGATGGCCAGGACGATGCTTGATGAGTACTCTACACCGAGGAAGTTCTGGGCTGAGGCTATAGCCACCGCGTGCCATGTTTCAAATCGAGTTTTTCTCAGGGCACACTTGCATGGCACCTCTTATGAGTTGAGATATGGGCGAAAGCCCAGCGTCTCGCATTTCTGTGTGTTTGGATGCAAGTGCTTTATTTTGAAGTTCGGGAACCTAGACATGTTTGAGTCACGTTCTTGTGATGGTATCTTTCTAGGCTACTAGACTTCTTCACGGGCTTATAGACTCTGGAACTGCGAGACTAGTAAAATGGTAGAGACCTGTGAGGTGACCTTCGACGAGGCCAGTCCGAGGACTAGGCCTGATATCTCAGGTTCTTTAGAGCAGTCCGAGACCATCTTTGTGGATGATGAGGACGATGGAGATGAGGGTTGCCCACCTGATCCAGTTCCTCATCCTCCCCTTGAGGTGCCCTCTTCCACTGTACCTCGAGGAGATCAGCTCATGCCTTCTACTTCCTCTGGAGCTAGTGGCTCTGTTCCTACCTCTTCAGCTCATGAGGTAGAGGCCATTTCTTCATCTCATCCAGGACCTCCCCGAAACATCCAAAAAGACCATCCTTCTGAGCAGATGATTGGAGACCTCTTTGAGCGCGTCACACGCTCAAAGTCTGGCTTGTCACAATTCTGTCTCCATTCTGCCTTCATTGCCTCATTTGAGCCCAAGGATGACAGTCATGCTCTATCTGATGAGTCTTGGGTCAATGCCATGCATGAGGAATTAGAGAATTTTGAGGGAAACAAGGTCTGGTCGCTTGTTGAGCCCCCTTGAGGTCACAATGTTATTGGAACTAAGTGGGTGTTCAAGAACAAGTAGAGTGAGGATGGGGGTAGTCATTCGAAACAAGGCTAGACTGGTAGCTCAGGGCTTCTCTCAGGTTGAGGGTCTAGATTTTGAGGAAACCTTTGCCCCTGTAGCTAGGCTTGAGGCCATTAGAATTCTGCTTGGTTTCGTAGCTTCTGAGGGTTTCAAGCTCTACCAGATGGATGTCAAGAGTGCCTTCCTCATTGGTTTCATTGAGAAAGAAGTCTATGTTAGACAACCTTCTGGTTTCGAGAACCCCAAATACCCAAACCATGTCTACAAGCTTTCCAAAGCATTGTATGGACTTAAGCAGGCCCCTAGAGCTTGGTATGAGAGGCTTAAGTCCTATCTGTTGAGTCATGGTTTTGAGATGGGTAAGGTGGATAAGACCTTGTTCATTCGCCGGCATGGTACTGACCTTCTACTCGTCCAGATTTATGTGGATGATATCATCTTTGGCGGCTCTTCCCATGCTCTTATTTCACAGTTCTTGGATGTCATGAGCACCGAGTTTGAGATGAGCATGATGGGTGAGTTGACCTTCTTCCTTGGCTTCCAGATCAAGCAGACTAGGGAGGGTACTTTCTTGCATCAAGGCAAGTACACTCGTGACCTTGTGAGATGCTTTGACATGAGTGATGGGAAGCCAGTGTTGACTTCCATGGCATGCACAGCTTTCTCTTGACCCAGATGAGGATGGCGAGCCTGTTAACCAAAAAGAGTACAGAAGCATGATAGGCTCGCTCTTGTACCTCATTGCCTCGAGGCCGGACATATACTTCTCTGTGTGTCTATGTGCTCAGTTTCAGGCTTCTCCTCGCGTATCTCACCGCCAGGCGGTGAAGCGCATTCTTCGGTACCTTCGAGCTACCATTGACTATGGTATCTGGTACTCTTCCTCTTCCTGTCTTTCCCTTAGAGCCTACTCGGACGCAAACTTTGCCTGCTGTAGGATAGATAGGAAGAGTACTTCTGTCATCTGCCAATTCATTGGCACTTTTCTTGTCTCTTGGTCTTCTAGGAAGTAGTCTGGTGTTGCACAGTCCACTGCAGAGGCCTAGTACGTTGCCGCAGCCAGTTGCTGTAGCTAGGTACTTTGGATGGCTTCGACCCTGCGGGACTTTGGGTTAGTTATAGATAGTGTTCCACTCTTTTGTGATAACACTTCTGCTATTAACATTGCCAAGAACCCAGTGCAACATTTCCAGACTAAGCACATTTATATTAGATATCACTTCCTTCGAGACCATGTGGAGAAGGGTGACATAGTGCTCCAGTTTGTGGAGAGTGACCACTAGTTGGCTGATATCTTCACCAAGCCTTTGGATAGCTCTAGGTTTTCAGCCTTGCGGGGAGAGCTTGGGGTGGTTTGTCCTTATGGACTGTAGTGAGGGGAGCTTTGGGCTTTACTGCTTTATCTTATTTGTTATGCTCATGTTCTCATTTCTGTTGCATTGCATCGAGGTGCATTTGGGTTAGTCCTCTTAGCATAGATTAGAGTGGTTCTCTTGTCTAGTTGGTTAGATTTCTTCCTCTCATCTTGTGATCTAGGATGCTGCTTGTTAGCTGTCTCTCTTCTCACTAGGTTGAGGTCACTCACTTCTTATAGGTTCTAGTAAGGGTTGGGCCACCCTTGTGTAGACAGGGAACGTGTTTGCTCCTTAGTGAGTTAGATGGGCAGCTGATAGTCCTAGTGTCATATGGGGTAGATGAGAGTCAGTCTGAGCTATAGTATCCTTTATATCTTGTCTATAGGATGCTGCTTGTTAGCTGTCTCTCTTCTCACTAGGTTGAGGTCACTCACTTCTTACTCACTTCTTATAGGTTCTAGTAAGGGTTGGGCCACCCTTGTGTAGACAGGGAACATGTTTGCTCCTTAGTGAGTTAGATGGGTAGCTGATAGTCCTAGTGTCATATGGGGTAGATGAGAGTCAGTCTGAGCCATAGTATCCTTTATATCTTGTCTATGCTTTAAGGACTGCCTTTTCTGATTTCTTTCCCAGCTTCTCAGTTTATAGCTTTGGTTCAGGAGGAGTTCATTTGGGAGCTTCTGGAGCTTAATTTTGACTTAACTCAACTTGAACTAAAGGTGCATCTCATGTTGAGGGGGAGCTGGACTTTCTTGCATTTCAGCATTCTGCATTGTAATATAATTACATGGAGTCTTGATTATTATCCTTAGTTGACATGATTATAATGCTTTACATCTTACCATGATTTGTGCTTAATTGCTAGCTTGATCATTACTTTATATGTGTTGTCAAGCCTTTGCCATTGGTAAGTTAATTAAAATTGCAAAACGTGAATTAAAACATGTCATGCTCTTGGGACTAGTCTGTCTTCAGTTATCCTCTTATGATTCATGCCATGTCAAATAGGCTAAGTTGAGCTTTGAATCTTTATTGATCTTTAGATTGAGCTATGCTAGTTTCTTGATAAATCATGAGTTAGTACAACTGTTCAAAAGTAAAAAGATCTCTTTTTATGTGCGAAAAAACTGATCTCACCAATTCTTTCTCATGAGACTGCTTGCCATTGCACTAGGCATGAACTCAGGGGGAGTTTTGGATGACCAATATCATCTCCTTAAGCTTCTTGCTTGGAATGATCGCATAAGGCTTGAGATCTAGCACAAGACTAAAATTCTGGTTGGAAACAACCTTGAGTTCCAAAACTCAGGGGGAGTTTTGGATGACCAAGATCATCTCCTTAAGCTTCTTGATTGGAATGATCGCATAAGACTTGAGATCTAGCACAAGACTAAAATTCTAGTTGGAAACAACCTTGAGTTTCAAAGTAAAACTTGTCAATTGTGCTCAACTTGCTTAATTACAAAAAGACTCAAATGCTTTAACCAATGATTCATTCTTGAACTAGTAGCACTCTAAATTGACTCAATTCTAGCTTCTTGGTTCCACTTAGATTATTGACATGGCTTGCATCATCTTTGGATACCTCTAGCTAGACTTTGATTTTGAATGGCTCGACATGTTCAAAAATTCCTCTAATATTCAGATTCATACTTATGTTGCTTGACTTGATTATGCATATCTTGTCATGATTTTGATAGCATTCATATGAATTATAGCTTAGTGTAATACTAAATGGTCATTTTGGATAATCTTCATGGCTCTATTTGCTTAGCATTGAATAAAATTCAGCCACACCATGCATTATTTTCCTCCAAAGAACCTTGATGACTTTATTGCCAAAAATGGGAGAATAGTTGGAGAAAAAGCCACATTTTGGGAGCTTTGAGGAAAAATTGCTCTTTATTTTGCTCCTTGTGTCAACATGGTCATTAGCATCTTTTTCTTTTTTTTGGACCATGTTTTGACTTCCAAACAAACTTAATTCTATGCTTTTTCGGTGTTTGTCAATATACTCATCAAGGGGGAGATTGAGAGACCATGTGGAGGTATCCCCATGTTGGTGATGAGTAATTGACGGTTGGTTTAGTGAGTTTGAGTTTGTTTTGGGTATTCTAGGGTTAAGTACCTTTACTTGTGCTAATATTGATTATGCTGTTTCGTGCGGTGCTATGTGACGGTTCGCTTGTCTGTGTGACTACAGGATTTCGGAGCTAGGTCATGGTGAGACGAGGAGGACCGGGACTAGGCATAGGAGGTGTTGAGGTCCAGACGGTCGGTGATGCCGAAGATGATCAAGGCTGTGAGGTGGTTGCGAATCGGGAGACGAGAAACTGGAGCTGGAGCTACCGGTAACGGACACGACGGGCGACAACGAGAGAACCAGGACTAGACTTAGGGAGGAGTTGGAGGTCCAGACAGTTGGAGGTCGGTTGCGGTCGGGTGCGACGGAACAGACCAGGACTAGACTCAGGTGGAGTCGGAGGTCTCGGTCGGTGTCGGTCGGACACGACGGACAGCGGAGCGGACCGGACTAGACTCAGGGAGGAGTCGAGGTCCAGATGGTCAAGGTACCGGATGCGGAAGCTTCCGGGAAGGTGCTTGAGGGGCAATTTGGTAAATTGACTCAAGCAAATGAGTGGAGGACGTGATTTCCCACCAAAATCTGGTTTGACCCTTACCTCATATGTGTGTGTGAGGTTTGAGTGGGTGTGGTATGACTGTTCTTGAATTTCTCCTTTGGGTGTGAGGCTTGTTGTTAAAAAGGAGAGGATGAGAAGAGGGCAGCACACATTCTGTAGAGAGAGTGTTCACTGCATGTGTAGCTCAGGGTGTGAGTGTGTTCTCAAGCATGTAGTGTGATTCCCTTGTATCCAACTGCGTATGGGGACTCCTATGTAATCATTTGACTCACTAGAAATGAATCCATTGAAGATTTTCTTCTTGCTTGACATTCTCTGCTGATTTTTAGTCTTAGCTGCTTCACTGCTTATTTTCTCTTTTGGTTGTTTGAGCTGAATCTTTGAGCAAGGAGTAGCAAAATGGGTTGCTTTGAACTAGGAGATACTCCAAAGCCATTTGGCTAGTCACTCCTTAGAGCAAACCATTTTTAATTTCTGTTTTCTCTAAAGCTCAAGTTTCCTCTGTTCTGAAATTTCTAGGGTTTCCTTGACAGGGGTTGTTGGAATCTTTGATTTCCCTTCTCAAGATGGGTTGAGGTTTATGCTTTAAAGTCCTGAGACCATTTCTAGGTGAAATGCAAACTTTCATAAGCAAAGGTTGGAAGAATCAAGAGGAATCTAAAAATTAGCACTTCTTTCAACTCCTTTTTCAGATTTTAGTCCAAACTGTGATTTCTTGGTCTAATGATGAATTCCCTTGGTTTGTTAAGCCCCAATGGTATTTTGTTTAAGTCCTTAACCTGGTGGCCCAAGGGTTCTAGCAAGAATTCGCAACTTTCTCTGTTGTGTGGAGATTTCAGATTTTTATGTCTGAAAATCAGCCCTCGCTGTTCTCTGAAATGAAGGCCGGTCAGACCGGTTAACAAATGGAGGTCAGACCGGAATTTGTGGGGCGGTCAGACCGGCGCCTTATGGGCGGTTTGACCAGCGCCTATAGGGCGGTCTGACCGGCCCCTCAAGGGCGGTATGACCGGCCTATACTAGGCGGTCTGACCGGCTGGAGCTGGTTCACTTCAGTTTGATTTTTTCTTTGGCTCTTTTGTTTGCCTCGCTTTCTCCTCGGTTAGTTTGAAGTTCCAGTGAGTCTTTGATGCCTTCTTCATAGTTCCGTAACTATCAGAGAAGAGGATTATCGCATGTGGATACTTGAGGGGCGTAATTTTTAAAGGGGCACCATTCACCCCCTCTGTTGCCATTTCTGATCCTACAGAGGTAGAGGTGAATTGAAGCTACTGAAAATGGCTGGTTTTTTTCCACAAAAGGCTTTATTTGCACCAAATGAGTTGGCAAATCTCACTTTAAGTCTATATAAAAGAACAATTATTCTATTTGACCTTAGTCATGGTGAGAAGAGATCAAAAATCAAGAAAATCACATCAAAGCATTAAACCTCCAATTTAGCGAGAAATTATGTGAAGTAACTATTTTAGATCATGGCAAACTATATATGGCAAAGCTAAAACTAATTGACCAATAATATGAAATTAAATGGATTTTTAGCATGTCAAGTTGCTCAAGATCATAGTTTAGCCAAAAGTATCTAAAAATGAGACAAGCCATGTCAATAAACTAAATGGAACCAAGGGCTACAATTGAGTCAAAATGTTGAATCATTTTATTCAAGTATTTGGAATTGAGCATAAATATCATATTTAGCACTTGCTGAAATTTATTTATTTTTGTTTTATATTAGCAAGGCAAGTCTTGGACTAGGAGCTATTCACAATTGCCTCCTAAGTTTCAACCATTTTTTCACATTTTTGGCTTTCTTAGCCATGTGGTAGATCTCAACCTGTGCTACGATCATCTTAAAAAAGAAGCTTAAAAGAGTGGTCTAAATCATCCAAAACTCTCTCTAAGTTCATGCCTGTGCAATAGCAAGCCATCTCATGAGAAAGGATTGGTGGGATTAGTTTTTTCACACAAAAGAGATCATTTTTCATATTACATTTTTAGTTCAATATCAATGAGCTACTCCTTAGTTCGTACGATACACCCGACCCAAGCTACAAAAGTTTAAGAGAAGTAAATTCATGCTTCAATAAAGAACTAGTATTGTTTAATCTAAAGCTCATTTTAGATTCAAGATTCAACTTAGCCTATTTGACATGGTATGAATCATAAAAGGATCTCTAGAGCAAAACTAGTCACAAGATACAATATGACATGATTTAGTTCAAGTTTTTCACATTTAAACAAGTTAGCATGGTAAAGGTAAGCTATACATGGAAAGACATGATAATTCTAGCATACAAGACATGGCAAAATATAAAGCTGGATATCATGTCACACAAAGATAATAGTCAAAGCTCCAATAGTTATATTATATATGCAAGTTGCTGAATTTAAAATGTAATATGATATAATGGATGCAAAAGGGTCAAACTCCTCCTCAAAATAAGCCAAAAAGACTAATAACTTATAACTCTCTTCGCAAAAAAGCAAAATAAGAAGAATCAAGAGTTTTCGTAAAAAAATCTGCAACCTACTGCTTTGACTTTACAAAGTGAAGCACAACATCACCCTTCTCTATATGGTTTCTAAAGAAATGGTATCTACTTTCAGTGTGCTTGGTCTTAGAGTGTTGCACTAGGTTTTCAACAATGTTTATGGCATTAGTGTTATTATAGAAGAGAGGATTAGTGTTGTTATAGAAGAGAGGAACACCATCTAAGGCCAACCCATAGTCCCACAGAGTAGATAACATCTAGAGAACCAGAGAGCAATTACTAGTAGTAGCTACATACTCCACCTCAGTAGTGGATTGTGCAATAGAAGACTGTGTCCTAAATGACCAAGAGATATAAGATATACCTAAGAAGTGATAAGTGTCAGATGTACTCTTCCTATCTATTTGACAACCAGCAAAATCTGCATTAGAAAAAGTCTAAATAGAGAGAGTAGATAAGAAGAATACTAGAGTCCAAAGTCAAGAGTGTCCTGAAGCTACCTGAAAATACGATGCACTGCTTGACGATGAGAGGCACGAGGCGATGAGGACATCCCGATTGGACCGTTTATGCGAGCACGAGCTAAAAAGATTAATCAACACGTGAAGTCGCTCATAGTTGAATTTAGTTTTAATTTAAGTGAGAACTAGATACTACCTCATACAAATGTTTTGTGCATTCTTAGGTTTAAACGTTGTGAAACTTTTGAAGTTGAAACAATGGAGGAGAAACTCATGGAGGCCAAGCAAGGGGAGATAAGTCCAAACAATTAAGTTCAAGTCAGATAGTCCACAAGTTTAACCAAATTGACGAATCCACTCAGGACATTTATACCAGTCCAATCGGCATAAAAAACAACTTCTGGATTAGGCCGAATGACTTCAGATACAGGCGGCACCGTTCAATCATCTTCGGACCATCAGATCGCTTCGGTGACGTTCGAACCACTGCTGCTTTAGACCACGGTGCCCACAACCACGGTGCCTTCGACCATGGTGTTTTTGACCACGGTGCCTACATCCATGGTGCCTTCGACCATGGTGCTTTTGACCATGGTGCCTACAACCATGGTGCCTTCAACCACGGTGCTTTCGACCATGGTGCCTTCAACCGCTTCACCGACCATGCCTTGTCAACCACATCTTTGATCACGGCTTCATTGACTGCTTAACTGACCACGGCTTGTGTAATATCCTGAACGTCTTTACGGCGTAAGTTTTTAAAATAATCGCGGAGTCGCCGGTTTTTCGGTAAATCGCGGGAAGGAAAAAATAAAAATTGTAGAACAGTGTAAAATGAATAAAATAAATTAAAAATTAAATTAAAACCTCTGAATGGGCTGCCTGGGGAGTGGGCCGACCGCCTTGGGCCGGAGGCCCAAGGGGTGGCCGCACCTCCTCCCCTCCCAAAAACCCTAGCCCTTTTTCTCCCCCCTCTCCCATCCCTTTGCAGCCGCCACCCCCCTTCCTCCACCCCCTGGGCGCAGCCCTCTTTCCCCCTCCATCACCCCCCCACAAGTGCTGCTGCCATTGGAGCCAAGGAGAGGAAGGAGAAGGAGAAGAAGGAAGGAGAAGGAAGAAGAAGAAGAGGAAAAAAAGGGGTGATCCATCATCTAGGTAATTTTTCCTCATCCCAAACCCTCTGTTCTATGGAATAATTAGGGTTCTTGGCACGGATTTTGAAGGTAGTTAATATATTAATTGCCCGATTAGAGATTAGCTGATGTCTGCCTGTAGATTGATTCGCGCAGCGTGTCTGTTCGCGAGGTTTTGACCTAGTAAACAAATTTTCCTGCAGACCTTCCCAAAAGGAAAGTTGTAGAGGACTTCCATATGCATATCCTATATTTGTTTCGGAATTTTATGCCTTGTTATCTGGGAGTTACAGGGTCGGGAATACTGCTGTTCGTCAGGCGAGCAGATTGGTACAGACCGACGGTAATCTGGGAATTAGAGGTCGTAAATGATTTTTATGACCATGTCCGTAATTGAGAAAGTTGTAGACAATTTAGAGATCTAGCGGATGTATAAAATTCATAATTTTTAGACCCTTTTACTGATGTTGGGACGCATTTGTTTATTGCTGTCCAATCTGCCAGAACAGAGTTCTTCCTCTGTTTTGGGGCATTAAATTACACCTAGCTGTGATCAAAATAAAAATAGGTGTTCTACATGAAAAATGTAGGCTTTTAAGTGATGAATCCAGAGAGATATCATTTTCGGTAAATGGATCAGTATTTTTAAAGTTACGAAAATGTTAAGCAGCGCTGCAGCAGAGGGCAATTTGCTGAATTGTTGAGCGGAGAGGAGTTTGTGCGGGTTCGGGGTTCTAGCGACGTTTTTAATTATTAATGTCATGTTTGTATGCTGTAGCTGTGTGCTGAGAGTTGCCTTTTGGACAGGTGGTCTTGTCCCTGAGCGCTCTTGATTTTACTTCGCTTCGTCGGTTTGAGGCAAGTAAATGTAGCGGTGGTTGCTACCGTTTAACTTGTTATTCCTTCTACTTGCAGTTTACATTATTATCGTAATTTGATACATTATGCCATGATTGCATGATAATTTAATTGTGGAGATGGTAGCAAGTACTTATCCATTGATATGTTGATAATCTGCTAGTAGCCATGTGGAAATCTTGCTTAATGTTATAATGTGGAACATGAAAATAACATGTGGTGGACGTGGATATGTCGTGAGCATGTTGATGCTCCTTTGAGGATGGATTAATGTGATTTGTGATTATCATATCATATCATGTCATATGCATATGTGGATGTCGCCGCACATAGCCGCGACCAGACGTGCACAAACATCGTATATTGCCGTAATACGATGCACCTCTTATCCCGCGGGAAGCATCGTATATTGCCGTAATACGATGCACCTCAAATCCTGCCCTGGAAAGAGTGATGTGGAGCATAGCATTCATATGCATTGCATTGTGGAAAGATTCATTTGCATACATATGCAATATGTTGTGGTGAAGTTATTTTGTGGAATATTCAACTCATAGTTGTAATGTGGATTATACAACTTCATAGTTGTAATGTGGAATTGGCTCATGTGAGCTATTTGTGGTATGAGGATTATGGTTGTGGACGTGGAATGGGGTTCATCCCTTGTGTACGGTAAGGGTTGTGATTGTGGCATGAGAATCTTTTCTCTTGTATTAATTGTTGATAACAATTGTGGATGTGAGAAATAATAAAGTGTTGAAGTAAAACATACATATGTTTTATTGCTTTTACTACTGGTAGTGGTTGAGAATTTAAAGTAGTCAAACAAGATTTATTTGTTAATGCTTTAACGTCATTGATGGTGATTTGAGGTTGAGGATAATAACATTGTAATTGTGGAAGAATGTTGATGATTAACCTATTGTGGTTTGTGGAAGATTAAATGTTTCATTTGCATTTAATTGTGGAAGAATGTTGATGATTAACCTATTGTGGTTTGTGGAAGATTAAATGTTTCATTTGCATTTAATTGTGGAAGAATGTTGATGATTAACCTATTGTGGTTTGTGGAAGATTAAATGTTTCATTTGCATTTAATTGTGGAAGAATGTTGATGATTAACCTATTGTGGTTTGTGGAAGATTAAATGTTTCATTTGCATTTAATTGTGGATAAAATGACTGCATTCATATGCCAATTAAATCTGAAATTGAAGAGGTATGATTCATGAAAATTTGTGGTGGTTTAATAATTGTGGACATGAATTATGGTTGTAGTTGTATGGAATTATAAATGATGATGTATAATTGTTTGTAGTTTGAATAGCTGTTAAACAGTTTGCTTGCTGAGATTTTTATCTCACCCTTGTTTCCCCCCCTACTGGTGGACTTTGAGCATGCATGGGAAGGGTAGAACGGCACCACACCGATGCACGTGAATCATATTTTTATGCTGTAATAAAGTTGAAAGGATTCTAGACCTTGCATAGCTTTGTTTACATTATCTTAATAATGTTAAATTTGTGAACTATGTTTTAGATTAAAATGTTGGAGGATGTTTTAAATAGTGAATTGCTATCACTATCCTGTTATTCCTTAGTTGCTTATGCTTCCGCTTATACTATCTTGTTTAGTAATTGTTGCCAGTTTATTTATCTTGTAAATTGGCTCGTTGTAGAGCAGTTTTAGTAGCATCCCAGGGTAATGTGGGTCCTGGGGTGTTACAGCTTGTCGATCAGCATTTTCGACCACACAGGTCTTCGAGCACCGACCGTCACTGTAGCTTACAACTGTCAACCAATGACTATGACTACTATGACCACTACATAGCTATGACTACAACTTCTATGACTTACGACTATTGCCCAGCTCGACTTATGACTGCGACTGCTACGACCGGATTACTGTAGCCAACATTCAATTGTATGTGGACCACCTGATTGCTTCAGTGACGTTCAGACCAGTTCGAACGTTTGCACCATTCGATTGGCTTCGGAGACACATGGATCTGTTTGATCGATCTCGATAACAATCGGATAGTCTAATCAGACCCTTGAATGGTTTAGAGTAGTTCGAAGGTATATCTTGCGAATAAAAGGCAATAACATTGACATACAAGGTCTGATTGAGGAGTTCTTAGACTCGTTGGAAAGCTTATTTCAAGGACTACATAATAGAAGGGACTCCACCTTTAGAAACATCATAGATTTTTATCTAATTTTCTTTTAGTTTTTTTTCTAAGAGTTCGAGTCTAATACAATATAGGGTTGAGTCGTACATGATTAGGGGTCTTGTGGACCCTTCCAAAGGGCCATATAAAGCCTTGTAATACGTAATATTTTGTGGAAGATGACATTATTTTCAAGATAGCCAATATTGCTTATTCACGGGTTGATGCTATGAACTACCTTTCAGGAATTGGGCAATTTTCTTGAGAATACCTCCATTATCCTTGTGCTTTCTTGTGATTCGCAGAAGCGGCGACACCTCTACTTGTGTGGTCGGGTAGACGGGATCATGAGCTTGTGGTTGGGCAAATTCTTTTGTTGCAAGTTGCTGTTCTGATAGTGGTTAGCACCATCGGTTCGTCTGGTTGCACATATCCAAATTATCATCATCGATCCTATGTCGTGAAGATCGGGCATCCCCCGTATCATCTTGGTATCGATGCACGGTTGCCACGGTAGGATCAATTTACCTATAGTTAGATTTATTTTTTCTACCCTATACACAGAAAGCCAAAAAAAATCAAAACCCTAGTTTTTGCATCTGTTATTATTGTGAGTTTTGTTAAGCTTTTGTCCATTAGAATTTTTGTTTAGGTGCTAATCACCGTGTTTCCTTTGCATAGCTTAATCATTGTGTCGTTTCCCTTGTTTCATTCAAAGGAATTAATTCTAGTGAGCTTCACTTATATTATTTTCTTTTATCTTAGAGACTAGTATTTGACATTGCATTAAGGGCTGCTCTTGGTAATAATTACACTTGCTAAAAATTCTGGATATTGCACAAAGAAAAGCTAAAACCTTAATGTCGGCCACAAATTTATATATATATACATATACATATATATATATATATATATATATATATATATATATATATATATATGTATGTATGTATGTATGTATGTATGTATGTATGTATGTATGTATGTATGTATGTATGTATGTATGTATGTATGTATGTATGTATGTATGTATGTATGTATCTACTCCTTAAAAGTTTGCACTGGTTGTAGTAGGTCAATTCTCCCTTGACTCTCAATAGCCGTCTGTTTTTCCTAAACTATCCATAGCCGTTGGATCTCACGATCTCCTTTTCCACACGTACGTGGCTCTCCAACTGCTCCCCACAACCAGAGAACCTCCCCCGTCTCAACTCCCCTCCCTCTCAGATGCGCTCCTCTTCCCCCCAAAATCCCAACCCCCTCTCTCTCTTTGATGCGACCACTCCATGATGCTTCCATGATGGCACCACATCACCATAAGAAGCAAAACCATGGCGAGTCGCTGTTGGAGCCCTCCCCTCGGCATGATGGCCTCCATGGCTCCACCCTCCCATTCCCCGCGTGCGCGCGACCATGGCGAGTCACTGCTGGAGTCGTGGGCTTGGCTCACTCCCAGCCCTCGCTACCATCATCTTCCTCCTCCTCGCCATCGCTGCAGCGGCTGCCACTGGTACTCCCACCACACTCTCCTACCCTAACGCCATCCGGCTCACGTCAGCCCGGCGTGGGATCAACGATGGCGTCCGCCCTAACACCCACATGCGCCTCCATAATGATCTCCTGGTGGGGCAAACACCTGGTGGGGCTTGATTCCTGTGCTTCTTTGTTTAGGTAGCAGTTTGAAACACTATATGATGATTAGATTAATTAGGATGGTTGCAAGCATAGATATGTGATGCCCACAGGTGAATCTATAGCCGGACCATTCAATTTAGCTAATTGACTCTGTGATTGTAGCCAGTGGTTGAAGACTATGGTCGTAGCCAGTGGTCGAAGGCTGTGGTCGTAGCTAGTGGTCGAAGACTGTGGTCGTAGCCTGTAGTCGTAGCCAGTGGTCGCAGATGGTGGTCGTAGCTCATGGTCATAGCCTATGGTGGAACACTGCGGTTGTAGCTCGTGGTCATAGCCTATGGTCGAACACTGTGGTCGTAGCTCATGGTCGTAGCCTGTTGTCAAAGACGGTGGTCGTAGCTCGTGGTCGTAGCTCATGGTCGTAGCTCATGGTCGTAGCTCGTGGCCGTAGCCTATGGTCGTAGTTCGTGGTCGTAGATGGTGGTCGTGGCCTGTGGTTGAACACTGCAGTCGTAGCTAGTGGTCATAGCCAGTGGTCGTAGCAAGTGGTCGTAGCTCGTGGTCATACCCTGTGGTCGTAGCAAGTGGTCGTAGCCCGTGGTTGTAGCTCATGGTCATACCCTGTGGTTGTAGCCTGTGGTCAAAGACTGTGGTCGTAGCCCGTGGTCATAGACAGTGGTCGTAGCCCGTGGTCGTAGCTAGTGGTCAAACACTGTGGTTGTTGCCAATGGTCGTAGCTTGTGGTTGTAGCCTATAGTCCTAGCCTGTGGTTGTAGTCTGTGGTCGTAGCCAGTGGTCGAAGACTATGGTCGTAGTGAGTGGTCGAAGACTATGGTTGTAGCCAGTGGTTGAAGATAGTGGTCATAGCTTGTGGTCATAGCCAGTGGTCGTAGCCTGTGGTCGTAGCCCGTGGTCGTAGCTAGTGGTCGAACACTGCAATCGTTGCTAGTGGTCATAGCTCATTGTCGTAGCATGTGGTTGTAGCCCGTGGTCATAGCCAGTGATCGTAGCCCGTGGTCGTAGCCTATAGTTGTAGCCTTTGGTGGAAGATGGTGGTCATAGCCAGTGGTTGTAGCCCATGGTCATAGCCAATGGTCGAACACTGCGGTCATAGCTAGTGGCTGTATCCTGTGGTCGTAGCCTATGGTTGAAGCCAGTGGTCATTGCTATAGTGGTCGATGGTCGATTGTCGTAGCTACAGTCGACCTCAGTGCTAGAAGACCTATGTGGTCGGAGATTCAATCGAGGTGCTTGGTCATAGCCAGGGGTCGAAGATTGTGGTCGTAACGAGTGGTCGAAGACTGTGGTCGTAGCCAGTGGTTGAAGATAGTGGTCGTAGCCTGTGGTCATAGCCAGTGGTCATAGATGGTGGTCATGGCCAATGGTCGAACACTGCGGTCTTAGCCCGTGGTTATCGCTCATGGTCGTAGCCGGTGGTCGTAGCTTGTGGTCAAAGATGGTGGTCGTAGCCGTTATCGTAGCCAATGGTCGAACGCCGTGGTCATAGCTCGTGGTTGTACGCTGTGGTCATAGATACAATGGTCGTAGCCAGTGGTTGTACGTTGTGGTCGTATCTAGTGGTCGTACGCTGTGGTCATAGCTATAGTAGACAGTTGATTGTCGTAGCTACAGTCGACCTCAGTGCTAGACAACCTATGTGATCAGAGATGGAGTCGAGGTGCTGTGGTCGAAGACTGTGGTCATAGCTAGTGGTCGAAGATGGTTGTCGTAGACAGTGGTCGTAGCGAGTGGTCGAAGACTGTGGTCATAGCCAGTGGTCGAAGACAGTGGTCGTAGCCTGTGGTCGTAGATAATGGTCATAGCCAGTGGTCGTAGCCAGTGGTCATAGCCTCTGGTCGTAGCTTGTGGTCGTAGCCTGTGGTTGTAGCCTGTGGTTGAACACCATGGTCGTAGCTAGTGGTCGTAGCTCACGGTCGTAGCTTGTGGTCGAAGACGGTGGTCGCAGCCAGTGGTCGTAGCTCGTGGTCGTGGCCTGTGGTTGTAGCCCGTGGTCGTAGCCAGTGGTTGAACACTGTGGTCGTAGCTAGTGGTCGTATCCCATGGTCGTAGATTGTGGTCGAAGCCAGTGGTCATAGCTACAGTGGTCGACGGTCGATTGTCGTAGCTACAGTCGACCTCGGTGCTAGAAAACCTGTGTGGTCGGAGATGTAGTCAAGGTGCTGTGGTAATAGCCAGTGATCGAAGACTATGGTCATAGCGTGTGGTCGAAGACTGTGGCCATAGCCAGTGGTCGAAGACAGTGGTCGTAGCCTAGGCTACAATAATACTTTGTGTTTCTTGATGAGATTCCCATCGGTCTGCTAGGAAACAGTACGTCTATTTATACGTTCATATGTGCACACACATAGGAACTGGAACCTGCTATGATGATTCTATCAAATCTGAGTACTTTTACAAGGACTACCTCTCTCTCTCTCCATTGGTTTATGTGGGAGGCGATATACTGCTCTCACACATGCATGCATATACACATACACTCAAGTACTTAGAATCTCAATATTGGCAATGATAGCTTCCTGTTAAGTGGATATTGCTACATATGATGATGATATGGTATTTATTTGTATCATAATATGCTGAGCACCTCCAGTTCCATTGACTCTTTTGCTGCTGCTGCTGCTATCTATATTTGTTTTGTTTCTACTGGAGTATGCTGTGAACTAACATTTTCAGAGCAAGGCATACATGTTAAAGGAGTTAGGATGAACATACTGAAGTGATGACTTACCTCTATCTTCTTTTAATAAAAAAATTGTGAGGCTACAACAATGTTTTTTTTATTTTTTAAAAAATCAGTCCATCAGATGTTTCTCTTTATTAATATTTCATGAACTACCAGACATGTGTTTCCTCTACATATCCATATCTGTTAATTGTTTTTGTTCTGTAGCAACGCACGGGCACTTAACTAGTATATATATACTAGAGAAGCTCAAGCAGACTGAGTCATTGCCAACGCGGTTTGACCACCTTTTTTCGGGTGTGGGGGAGGTGTTTTTGGTGATGGCCACGGCCAAGGGAGAGGCCGTGGCGGAGGGCGTGACAGAGCTGTCCACATTGAGGACTTCGGCGATGACTTTTGGCTACACCGTAATGACAACTATCAACATCATAGACCGTCATCATGAAGACTAGCACGTGGAGGAGAAGTTTGGGAAATTAAAATTCAATATTCCCAAAATTGAAGGTGCTTTAAATCCAGATGCATATCTCACATGAGAGCTCAAGGTAGATTAGATTTTTCGGATGCACAATTATTCAGAGGAGAAGCTACACATGGCGTCACTAGAGTTTGATGGTATGCGTTGACTTGGTGGGAACAAGTGTTGAACCAAATACAAGATAATGGGGAACCCCCAGTTGCATCATGGGCTGAAATGAAGTGAGTGTTGAGAGCACATTTTTTCCCTAACACTTATAAAGGTGATATTTTTGATAAGTTATAGAATTTAAGATAGGGAGGTCATTCGGTGGAAGAATACTATAAGTATATGGAGTAAGCTATAATTAGAGCCCATGTGCATGAAGATGAAGAGCACTTGCGCGTTTTCTGTTTGGCCTAAATGAAAACATCAAACACGTCGTTCAATATCACCCGTACAATACTGTTATTGATTTGGTGCATCAAGCGATAATGGCGGAGAAGCAGTTACTAGATGATGTAGAATCAACACCAAGGATAGCATCCTTCAATTTGAAAGTTCCATCATCATCCTCTAATACCACCAAAGCACGATTCAATTTGGAACAAGGTACAATTTCAGCTAGCACTAATTCAAATGCTAATGCTCGTTCTTCCCCAATTGCAAAATCAGCACATACATCAAGTGAGAAGAAAACCACTCCATCCCCTACATCCTCAATTGGTACTACAACAAAGAGTAGGGCAATTTAATGCTTCAAGTGCATGGGGATGTGATCACATTTCTAGGGAGTGTCCTAACAATTGAGTTATGCTTATGACGAAAGATGGAGAGTATGAATCTGCAAGTGAAGATGAGGTTGAGCTTAGTCATGAAAAGGAGAAATATGAGGATGCCTCGGATGACAATGAATAGGTTGATGTGTTGCATTATAAAATAGGAGAGGCACTAGTAGTCACAAAAAATTGAGCATGTTTGCCCAAGGAGGAGATGTACATCCATAGCAGTTCAACTTGTTTCAAATACAAGTCAAGGTAAACAACAAGGTAATCAAACTTATTATTAATGGTGGTAATTGTCATAACTTGGTCAGTATTGAATTATGTAAGAAGTTGGGTTAAAGATGCCGAAACATCTAGTCTATATCATGTGCAATGGTTTAGTGAGTGTGGGGATGTGAAGGTTCAGTTCATGATGCATGTTACTTTTAAGATTGGTGATTATGAGGACACCGTTGAGTGTGATGTGGTGCCTATGACAGTGTGTCATTTGCTGTTGGGAAGGCCGTTGCAATATGATAGAAGTGTGTAACATGATGGCCGTTCCAATAGTATGCTTTTAAGTGGAAGGGAAAGACAAAGGAGCTTAATCTAATGACTCCTATTCAAATACATGCTGAACTTTAGCAAAGGAAGCTTGTTTAAAATGAGAGTAAAAAGAAAGAAAAGAGACTTCCACACATCGGTGAGTGAGAGCCACAACCCAAATATAGGAGGAAAAAAAGTAGGAGTGAGGGAGGGAAGGTTATACTAGCCACAAAATCAGATTTGAGAGATGTGATTAATGACCCATCAAAGATGCATTTTGTGCTTGTGTATAAAGATGCAACTGTTTTGCTTTCAACTAATGACTTAACCTCTCTTCCTAGTGGTGTTTCCTCTCTTTTGCAGGCATTTGATGACGTGTTTTTGAAGGAGATACCAGCAGGACTTCCATCATTGTGCGGAATAGAGCATCAAATGGATTTAGTTCCTGGTGCATCATTTCTAAACCGTCCATCATACCATATCAATTTGGAGGAAACCAAAGAAATTCAGTGCCATGTGCAAGAATTACTTGAGAAAGGGTATGTAAGCGAAAGTCTTAGTCCTTACGCTATTCCTGTAATTCTTGTTCCTAAGAAAGATGGTATGTGGAGAATGTGTATTGATTATCGTACCATTAACAATATCACTATTAGATATCATCATCCTATTCCTAGGTTAGATGATATGCTAGATGAACTTAGTGGTGCAACTATATTCACTAAAATTGATTGAGAAGTCGATACCACCAGAATAGGATGAAACTTAATGATAAATGAAAGACTATTTTTAAAACAAAATTTAGATTGTATAGTGATTAGTAATGACTTTTGGTTTAACTAATGCACCTAGTACATTTATGCAATTAATGAATCATGTTTTAAGAGCATTCATTGGCAAATTTATTGTGGTATACTTTGATGACATATTGATCTATAGCAAAACCATGGAAAAACACATTGATCATATTAAACACGTGCTAGAAGTGCTTAGAAGTGAGAAATTGTATGCTAATCTTGACAAATGCAGTTTTTGTATGAAAAGCTTGTGTTCTTAGGCTATGTTGTTTCTGGCTAAGGCATTGAGCTAGATAAATATAAAACTGAAGCAATTAAGGGTTGACCTATACCTATGAATGTTAGTTAGATCAGAAGCTTTCATAGTCTTGCTAGCTTTTATCATTGTTTTGTTAAAGATTTTAGCACCATTGCTGCCCCATTAAGTGAATTGACTAAAAAGAGTGTTGTATTTGAATGGGGTACTTTACAAGAAAAAACTTTTCAAGAACTAAAGAAATGATTAATTGAAACATCATTGCTTGCTTTGTTTGATTTCACTAAGACTTTTGAAATTGAATATGATGCTAGTGGAATAGGTATTGGTGGTGTTTTAATGCAAGAAGAAAAACAAGTAGTATACTCTAGTGAGAAACTAGGATGTGCTCAATTGAACTATCCTGTGTATGATAAACAATTGTATTCTTTGGTACGTGTGCTTGAAACTTGGCAACATTATCTTTAGCCTAAAGAATTTGTTATTCACTCTGATCATGAAGCTTTAAAATATTTGAAAAGCTAAGCTAAACTGAACCGTAGACATGCTAAGTGGGTAGAATTCATTAAAACTTTCCCATACTAATGTGGTAGCTGATGTTTTATCTAGAAAGAATGTGCTTTCAACTCATTTGAATGTAAAGATACCCGGATTAGAGAGCTTGAAAGATTTATATACTTCTGAAAATAAATTTTCAGAACCATATTCTAAATGCAAAGATGGGAAAGGATGGGATAAGTTTCATGTTCATGATGGGTTTTTATTTCGTGCTAACAAATTATATCTTCTAGATTTGTTCATGCATTTGCTTTTATTACAGAAATCTCATGCAGGTGGATTGATGGGACACTTTGGGAGAGAAAAGACCTTCATGATGTTGAGCAATCATTTTTATTGGCTTAAAATGAGGCGTGATATCGAAAGGTTTGCACAGCGATGTATGACATGTCACAAAGCGAAATCTAAACTCAACTCACATGGTTTATATACTCCACTTTTTGTCCCTAGTGTACATTGGGAGGATATTAGTATGGACTTTGTATTAGGATTGCCTAGGACTAAGAGGGGGAGGGATTCAGTTTTTGTAGTTATGGATATTTCTCTAAAATGGCACATTTTATTCCCTGTCACAAAAGCGATGATACGTCGCATGCGGCTGATTTGTTTTTCAGAGAAATTGTAAGATTGCATGGCATGCCAAGGACAATTATTTCAGACCGTGATGTCAAATTCATGAGTTATTTTTGGAAGACTTTGTAGGCCAAGCTCAGGACAAAGTTGTTATTCTCAATAACTTGTCACCCACAAATAGATGGACAAACGGAGGTAGTGAATATAATACTTTCAATGCCACTATGAACAATGATCAAGAAAAATGTCAAAGAGTGGGAAGATTGTTTGTTGCATGTGGAGTTTTCATACAATACGTTGTACATTCTACAACTCAATTATGCCCATTCAAGGTGGTGTATGGGTTTAAGCCAATCACGCCACTTGATTTGCTGCCAATATGGAGGCGTCCAAATGTGCCTGTTGTAGGGGTGGCCCCCACCTAAGCCTAGCCGGCCTGTTAGAAGGTTGTAAAGCTCAAAATGGGACATGTACAATGACATAAATGCCCTTGAGAGGGATACTTGGGTGTAAGGACATAATTGTTAAATACTCCCCATGTGAGTATATAAAGCCATCCAGGCCATGGGGAAGCCCCCAAGTATTGCTCACCTAACATCTCTACTACCACTCTATATTGTTTGGTCTGTAACCACAACAGTTGGCGCCGTCTGTGGGGACGACAAGAGCAAGCTCCGAGATCTAAAGAAGGATGGCACCAAAGAAGGTTTCATCATCGGCGGCGGCAAAGAAGAAGAGGAGTATGAATGTTGGACCGAAATGGCGACAGAGGGGGGTGAATGTCGTCTTTTAAAATTGACCCCGTCAAGTATTTACTCGAAAATGCTCCTCCTATAGCTATGGAAAGCTATGAAGAAGAATTCAAGCTCTCTGAAATCTAAAGGAAAAAAGCATAGGAGAGAAACCCAAGAGACACCCAAGAAAAACAATGAAAATATCATGCAAGAGGGATGGGCCGGTCTGACCTCAGGTCACTGGCCGGTCAGACCGCAACACCCAGGCCGGTCTGACCGGTTACTTGCCGCCGGTCAGACCGCCGGCCATATGGCGGTCTGACCGCCCCATCAAAGCCGGTCTGACCGGCTGTCGGGTTCAAACAGCAGGAAACCTGATTTTCAGACAATAGAAATTGGGACTTCAAACAGCGGCAAAAATAGAGAATTTCTTCTAGATTTCTCTACCCAGATAAGTGTGACTACCTCTCAAATACTCTATAGGGCCTAGAAAACTCGGAGAAGACAACTCATGAGCACAAATTTCAGACTATGGTAAAAACTGAAACTTTTTGCAAAACTGAGCCAAAATCCAAAATACTCCCCAACCTTTGATCCTTTGGCCATGAAACTTTGAGGATAGCTACTTAATAGCCTAAGAGCTCAACAACCCAAGTTTCATGCCATCTAAAGAAGGGAAACAAGTTTTTCACCAAAACCCTAGAAATGCAAACAAGAACAGAGAGGCCCCCAAAAAGTGAAATCTGAGATTAAATGTGATTAGCTCTTGGGAAAATCGATCAAATGATCTTGGGGCATCATCCCAACATAGAGCAACCCATTTTGGCCCTTCTCAACAAGAAACAACACGAAATCGAGAAAATAAAGAAATCCTGCAGAGAGGCATCGAAGGAAAATAGAGAGTGCACGGGAGATAAATTCAGATTTCCATTCCAAGACAAAAGAAGGAATACAGAGGAGTCCCGATACGCATGGACATTAGAACAAGGAAGATTACATGCTCATCACTCCAATCTCTCCTTCTTCCCAACACAAGAGCTCATTCACACTCTACATGTTTCTTGGAAGAACACACATAGGGAGGAGATGCTACGATGGAGACAAAGCCTCTGCCCACACCAACTCTCGAACCACTAAAGCCTAAAGCCAAAACAAACTCACAAAGCCTCTTTTGACTCTAACAAACCCTAACTCTCTCCCAAAGCCATGCAGCCACAAGGAGGCACCTCC
Source organism: Dendrocalamus sinicus (assembly GCA_036346575.1). Taxonomy (NCBI): domain Eukaryota; kingdom Viridiplantae; phylum Streptophyta; class Magnoliopsida; order Poales; family Poaceae; genus Dendrocalamus; species Dendrocalamus sinicus. The sequence goes on along the minus strand of CM070664.1, from coordinate 23,200,719 downwards.
TCCTTATATAGCCTTCGGCTAACGGGTCTCCAACCCGTTACGCCCGCTAGACCCGAACAGAACCGCCTCCACCTGTGCAGCTTTGCATTTTTACCAAAACGCCCCTCCTGCACCTTCCGGGAAGCTTCCGCGTTCCTTGTCATCCACGACTCGCAACCACATCGAATCTCCGCCGTCTTCAACACATCCGACCATTCTGACCTCGACACCGCCTGTGTCTAGTCTGGTCACCTCGTGTCTCACCACGACTCCACCTCGACGTCCTGCAGCCATCACAGACAAGAAACACATCAAATAGCACGTTCGATACATGAAAGCGTAAATAGCATCAGTAAGTCATACTTACGCATAATAGAGTCCAAACCTGTCGAAACAGCAGAATATGCATCCTAAGCCCCTTGACCAGGTTTGACCAAGTCCGACCGGGCCCGATTGCACCACGCAACGTCAAGGTCCGAACCATCCAAACCAAACTCTAAACCGATGTCAATTACTCATCACACACATAGGGTCACAACCACATGGTCCATCAATCTCCCCCTTGATTAGTATATTGACAAACCCAGAAAAAGCTTGAAATTGAGTTTGTTTTGAAGAGTCCAACATGGTCCAAAGGAAGAAAATGAAGCTAGTGACCATGTCGACACAAGGAGCACAAGAGAGAGCAAGTTTTTCCTCAAAGCTTCCAAAATGGCTATTTCTACCACTATTCTCCCCCTTTTGGCAATAAACACATCAAGGATGCAAAAGAGTGAATATGACATAGATATGGATGAAATGGCTGAAGTTTGTTTATTTTAAGCATTTAGAGCCATGAGAATTATCCAAGATGACCAACAAGTATTATACCAAGCCATAACACATAACATGCTATTAGATCATGATAAGACATGTATAAGCCAGCTAAACCAATTAAGTCACAATCTGAAATTTTAGTGCAAAGTCTTAGCATGTCACGTCATCCATGATCATAGTCAAGCTAGAGGTATCCAAGGATGATGCAAACTATGTCAATAAACTAAGCGGAACCAAGAAGCTAGTATTGAGTCAAATTAGAGTGCTACAAGCTCAAGAGTGAAACATTTGTTAAAGTACTTGTAACCTTTGAAATTTTAGCAAATTGAGCACATTTGACATGTTTTTCTTTAGAAATCTCATGATTGTTGCCAAGCAGATTTTTGTTTTGTCAAGTGCTAGATCTCAAGCCTTATACGACCACTCCAAGCAAGAAGCTTAAGAAGATGGTCTAGGTCATCCAAAACTCCCCCTGAATTCATGCCTAGTGCAATGGCAAGCCGTCTCATGAGAAAGAATTGGTGAGATCAGTTTTTTCGCACAAAAGAGATCTTTTTGCTTTCATAAAAGATTGCACTAACTTATGCATCATCAAGAACTAACATAAATCAATCTAAAACTCAATAGAGATTCAACGCTCAACTCAGCCTATTTGACATGGCATGAATCATAAAAGGATAACTCAAGAAGGACTAATCTCGATTGCTAACATGACAAGTTTTAGTTCAATTTGAGCAAGTTTAATTAACTTATCATGGCAAAAGCTAGTCTACACATATGAAGTCATAATAAATCTAGTAAATAAGCACAAGTCATGGCAAGGTGTAAAGCATAGTAAACATGTCATAACAGGATAATAATCAAGGCTCAATCACTAGTACAAATGTGCTTATCTATGACGATTACCTTGTGACGTTTAGGAATTTCGTCATGAAACTTGAACTTTCAATAACGAAATTTGTAGCTTCGTCATAGGTGATGTGTGACGGAGCCCAGGCACTAAAAATAATGATGAAAAGCAAACAAGCGTCACGAAACAACAAAACAAATTTGTCACAGATATAATGCACCCTTCTGCACACACCCACGTCCCACATGCACCACGTGGGTCCCACCTACACATGGCTCGATGGGTCCCACATGCGGTCCCACCAACCCCGTGGTCCCTCCACCACGTGGCGCAGCGTGGCCCACACCGGCACTGGTCCCACCAGCACGTGGCCCCTCAAGCTCTGGGTACCACATGCGGTCCCACCAACCTCGTGGTCCCCCCACCATGTGGTGCAGCGTGGCCCACACCGGCACCGGTCCAACGACCACATGGCAACTCCAGCTCCCCTGTCTCCGTCCGTTAATTGGCCAAAAAAATAGCGCTCGCCTGGATTCGAAACGCAGACAAGGTGGAACACAAGGTGCAGCCTTACCACTGCACCAGAGGAGCTTTTGTGACTTAGGTGTCTAATTTTCCCTACTTGTCATATCTTTGAACATGATAATTGAATGGCTACCGTTATTGATTGAATCTGAGCCGGTGGACCCCTGACACCATAATCAAAACAATCAAAATCATCTGAGCCTAGCGGCGGCGGAGGCAGTTCGGCGGCGCGGAGGCAACCCGGCAGCGGCGGACCCGGTGGCGCACCAGTGGCATGGGACCCGGCGCCTTTGGACCCGGCGGCGCCGGCGGCGCGAACCAGTGGCGTAGGCAGCTCGGTGGTGGACCCGGCGGTGGAGGCAGCTTAGCGGTGGAGGCGTCCCGGTGGGTGCGGCGGCAGCAGAGACATCGCCGCGGAAATTTGTTCAATCAACTCTCTTTTGGGAAATTTGTTCAAACAGATGGATAGAAGTTGGATTCATGGGAGACAGTTCACACCTGCATATATCACTGGAGTTCAACAATTCATGCAATTTGTTAGTGAAAGATACCCCGAAGACAGCCATATACTTTGTCCGTGCCGCAAATGTCTTAATCAAACTTTACGGCCTCAACAAGAGGTGGATGACCACATACACATTTATGGAATGTCAGCTGCATACACTAGGTGGATTCATCATGGAGAGTCGGCAGATGATGAAGTAGTTGAGTATTTAGAGCAGGAGGTGGATGGATTTGATCATGATGAAGGGATACATGTGGATGTGGCGGATGATGGTTATGATGAGGATAACAGAGTACCAGAGATGATAGGAGATCTGTACGTAGCGGCAGAGGCAGATGGAGAACAGCCAAGGTTTGCAAGAGTCCTTGAAGATGCGAAGCGGTCACTTGGCCCGGGATCTAGCAATTCAAAATTCTCTTTTCTGGTGAGGTTACTGTATATCAAGTCTCGTTATCGAATCAACAATACAGCATTTACCGTAATGATGAAGTTGTTGTCCTCAGCATTCCCTCAGTGTGAATTTCCAAGATCATATGATGATGCCAAGAAATATCTTCGTGAATTGGGCCTTGGATACGATAAAATCCATGTGTGCAAGAACAATTGTGTGTTGTTTCGGAAGGATTATGCCAAGGTGGATGTGTGCCCAGTATGCAAGGAATCTAGATGGCAAGATGTTAATGGGAGCAAGCGGGTTCCACATAAGGTTTTGAGGCATTTTCCACTTATACCAAGGTTGAAGAGGATTTTTGCTTCAAAATGAACATCTGAGGAAACACAATGGCACAAGAAAGTGAGGACGCTAGTCGACAATGTAATGAGCCATCCAGCTGATGGGGAGGCATGGAAGGACTTTGTGATGAGGTATCCAAATTTTGCGGTGATCAGGAACTTGAGGCTTGCCTTAGCTGCAGATGGATTCAATCCATTTGGCAACATGAGTACCCAATATAGCATGTGGCCTATGCTCCTGACACCTTTAAATCTCCCACCATGGGAATGCGTGAATCCAGCAAACTGCTTTATGTCTTTACTCATCCCAGGTCCATCATCTCCAGGAAATGATTTTGATTTGTTCCTTGAGCCCCTAATAGAAGAACTGCTCGATCTCTGGAAGGGTGTCGATACCTATGATGCATGTACTGGTAACAAGTTCAAGCTTCGTGCTGCCGTGTTGTGGTGTATACATGATTATCCAGGGCGAACAACAAAAGGCTATTATGCATGTATTCATTGTGACAAGAATCCGTTGTCTAGGGCAATAAGGAATAAGTTATGTTACATTGGACATCGTCGATACCTTCCAAGGACACATGCTTGGCGGAGAAACTTGGCTTTTGACGGACAGCGCGAAAACAAAGTTGAGCCAGGTAAGTTCACTATAGAGGAGGTCCAAGAGGAGCTAGAGAAGGTGAAAGATGTTAGGCCAGGGAAGCATCCTGCAACTAAGAAAAGGAAGCGTAACGAAGGTCCAGTGATTTTTAGCCGCAAAGTTGGGTTGTGGAGATTGCCATATTGGAAATATTTGAAGCTTCCACATAATCTTGATGTGATGCACATAGAGAAAAACATATGTGAAAACCTTCTTGGCACATTACTCAATGTCGACGGTAAGACCAAGGACACAACCAATGCTAGGCTAGATTTACATGATATGGGCATAAGACCTGAATTGCACTTACAGCAGGATGGCAACTCAGTCACTATTCCACATGCTTGGTATGTCTTGAAGAAGGATCAGAGAATCGAGTTTTGCAAGTTCCTCAAAGGTATCAAGTTTCCGGATGGATATGCAGCGAACGTAGCAAGATTCATAAGTTCAGATTCTTCCAAGGTGCAGTGGAAGCTGAAAACACATTCTTGCCATATACTCCTGCAAAGAATCATACCTGCAGGCCTAAGAGGACTTATCAGGAAGGATGTATATGAAGCAGTTGCAGAGCTCGGGAAGTTCTTCAGGGAATTGTGCAGTAGAAATCTAAGGATAGATGTTGTGAAGCGGCTGAAAGCAGAAATCCCATTGATCCTAAGCAAGCTTGAGAAAAATTTTCCTCGGCCTTCTTTGATGTCATGGTGCACTTGGCTGTCCATCTTCCGATGAGGCCTTTGCTTAGAGGTCTGTTCAGTATGGATGGATGTACCCAATAGAAAGGCGACTAGGCACTTTGAAGAATTTTGTAAGGAAGCAGGGGCTAGGCGGAAGGATCAATTCTTGAGGCTTATGTTGCAAGTGACACGCTGACTTTTTGTTCAAGGTACATGGAGGATGTTGACACTAGATTTAACCGGGATGATGGTAGTGGAAGTGATGGTCCATTGTTTGATGACACCTCTGTTTTTATGCATGGTGTTACTCTTGTTGGATCTAATAGGGTACAATACATTGATGATGGTGTCATGAACAAGTTAGTTTGGTATGTGCTAAATAAGCTGTGAAGAAGTTGAGCCATATTTGGAGTAAGTATCATTTACTTTTTGGAATTATTGTGTGTTTTATTACAAATTTATCAAATTATTTCTTATGAATAAAGTTTGTCTGCAGCATCTCTGGGGAAGAGCTACTAAAGGAAGGTGCACATGATGTTGATAAAAGGCTTGAACAAGGATTTCCAAAATGGTTTAGGAGCCATGTAAGTCACTAGACCTTGTGTTTTCAGCTTTCATAAATGGTTTAGGAGCCATATATAATTGGTGATCTGAGTACTTTTATTGCACCCAGTTGTGAAGCTATGGGCGGAGAAGCGAGAAGAGGTTAGTGAAGGATTGTATGCACTTTCATGTGGCCCAGATCTCGAGTCAAGACTGTGCAGCTTGCATTGTTAATGGAGTGCGGTATAGCATCGTGGACCGTGAGAAGTACCTCTGACACAAAATAGTGGTGTAATGACCGAAGGTACACATGATGGGAAAACATTGATTTTTATGGTGTCCTTAAGGAGATAATTGAGTTGCAATATAACTCCAATTTTGAAGCACGTCGGTCTGTGATTCTATTTCGATGCGATTGGTACAACCAAGGTGGCAGGACAAGAGGCATTCGAGATGACGGGCATTTCAAATCTATCAATGTGCAGTCATTATGGTACAAGACTGACCCTTTCATCTTGGCAACTCAATCGAGAAAGATATTTTACTTGCAAGACACATCTTTAGGCAAAGAATGGCGAGTTGTGCAAAAATTTGAACATAGGAATATTTATGATGTGGCTGAAAAGATGAACCCAATCATGATGTGCATCGGGATGATCATTGTTACGATCACGAGCATGAAGTGCAAGAAGGTGATGTTCATGAGGTTACGCACAATCTTGAGGGTGGAGAAGCCACTATACTTGAAGCTAATTTAGTAGACCTTATAAGAAGCAAGAAGCAAGCTACAATTCCTGAAGATAGTGAGGATGAGGATGAAGATGAAACTGTACTGCAATACTGTAGTGATGGTGGCAATGAGAACAATGATGACATGTGCCTAGACGACGATGACGAAGATGATGATTTCTAGGATACGCAAGGTACATACTTATTCCTCTTTAGTTGGTTTTCTGAAAATTTTCTATAAAGAAATCATATGTTTTAACTGAAATTTTTCTCAAAATGTGTTTTAACTGCAGGCAGTGTTGGTCCATTGGGGAAGAGAATGGAGAGTTGAGTTGAGTCAATGTGACATCACATACCGGTCCAGCCATTGTGCTGTCAAACAGTCATTGATTTTTATCAAAATTTTTCTCAAAATGTTCAGCACCTGCTGTGAAACAGAATATACTAGAAACCACACGCGGCGTTGCTGCGCGCCTGCCCTGAGTGAGACCATCAGTGTGTAGGCTAGCCCATGTGCCTCTGTTTCCCCCCATCAAATAGAAAGGATTGCATATATATTGATGTATTTATTCACTCAATGATGCAAAATATGAGGTGCCGGTAATAAATCATATCCATGTGATGATTGTTCTATATTTGTAGGAGGAAATATAGTATTGGTAACTCTAATTACATGGCATTACAAGTTGAGAATGTAACACAACGTCGGGTTGGAGTGCAGACAAGAATGCGAGAAGACAGTTTCAAAATAGTTTCTCTCTATTCAGTTCATAACCATGACACTGTTTACAGGGGCTTATATAAGCGCCCAACAGCCAACTCATTGCTCACCAAACACCAATGACACACTGTTATAGATTACAATTAGCTCCAACAAAAAGTTTCAGATAATATCACTGATAATGACAATTAGCTCCAGCAAAAAGTTTCAGACCCATTGATTACAGTTATAGATACATCTGTTTTCTCCACTTGAGTAAATTAAGGATGGAAGCAGTAATAATCGTTGATAGGCAGCAAGTAAATACGTACTAGCTGTGGATGTAGCCGGTGAGAACTGTATGTACCTCCGCCGGAGTATACTACAGTACATAGCGCTCCTTCGTTTTCCGGCACCTCCCTGACCGGCTGCTCCATCGTTTGCCGAGGAACATGCTATCCAGACACACTGTCAAAAGGAGGAACAACGGGGGGCAAAAGAACTGGACGCAGAGGGAATAAGCTAGAACATGCCAACCTTCTTGAGCTGGGTCACCGAGACTGAGAGAACTCGTGCACACTCCGTTGTGTGGAGCTTCCTCAAGTCGCCGGCACGGCCGAAGGTGCTCACGGCACACTCGTCCCAGCGGGTTCTTGTCGCTCTCGCTGGATCGGGAGGATCTCATCGAGTCTGGGGTTGGACCAGTGCGATCGAGGCGAGGCGGCGTGCGTACTCGCGCTGCGGCCTTGCGAAGAAAGAAACGCCGGAATGGAGACGTGCCAACCGCGGGTCGGCGGGTGTGCCGGCCGATGGGTTTTGCAGGGGCGCCGAGGGCCGAGGCGGAGGGGGCACGCAGGCTTGGAGTTGGGGGCGTTGCGCATCGGCAGAGCAGCGGCCCGATAGAGGGGGTGCTTTCGGTCAGAGCGGGGGCAGTGGGCCGAGAGGAAAGGATCAGGACGAGGGCGCCGGGCGGCATAGCAGGCGGAGGCCGGGGGCCGGCAGGCAGCGGCGGTGGGCGGTGGGCGGAGAAGGACACCGGCGGCGTGGCAAGCGGAGGGTCGAGTGGAGAGAGGGGGCCGGCGGAGCAGGCGGAGAAGCATGTGTGTTGACTTTTGCTAGCGTTTTCTTTTTTATTTCAAAATTTGATAACTAGTTCATATGAGCTCTAAATTAGACAAATAATATATCCATTTTAATTATCTCAATGAGCTCCTGACAATGATGCACTCCATTTTAGCATTTAATATTGTTTTGCAATAGTAAATATTTCAATTACTATTTAAGTCTTTTTTGCGCCAATATGTAAGTGCTTCATATATTATTTTGTCATGCTCATTTTTTAGTTTTTAGTACATGTTGTGGACTTGTGGCTAGATTAGTTGAGAGCTAATTATATGATTTAGTTTTTTATCATCTTATTTGTATATGTGATCAACTATATGATGCTAATTATTTGTTGTACATCATTATATAGCACCGGTCCGATGTATTTGTGGCCGGTTCAATTCATCCGGTCCAAAACTATTGAACCGGCGGTCCAATCGGTTCTTAACTGTTGGACCAGTGAACCAGTGATAGACAATTTATAAGTAGTTTGTGTACTTACAACTCTCCTACTACATTGTTCAGGTGTAGTAGTATGAGTAGTAAGTACTACTACTTAATACTTGGTTCAAGATGACACTTAGGCCCCATTTGGCACGGCTCCACTTCACAAGTGGAGCTGTTTTTTTTTACTTCACAAGTGGAGCTGGGTGGAGCTACTTTTTTCAGCTCCACCCAAGGAGCTACTTTTGTCTTAGCAGGTTTTAAGGGACTCCTTGGGTGGAGCTATTTTGTTGTACCCCGTTTGGCACAAAACGGCTCCAAACAGCTCCAGGAGCCGGTGGTGGAGCTGTGCCAAACGGGGCCTTACTACTACTACTACTACTGCTACTACTACTACTACTACTACTACTACTACTACTACTACTACTACTACTACTACTACTACTACCACTACTACTACCACTATTGCTGCTGCTGAATTAGATTGAGTACTTTACCAACTATAACATGTAAGAACGAAAGTGGCATTTATTTGAAATAAGTATCCTACAATTTTGAATATCTTACTATCACTTCTAAAATGCAGATTTAGAGAAACTCGTTTAAATCCCATGTACTGGTTAAAATTGTTGATTTTTAGAAAGTGGTTTAATTTTAGGCCAAAAATCCAAAATTTAATTTGGATATTTTGAAAAAGTGGGTTAAATTGCAGGGCCATATAATATAAAATTTAAATTGGACATTTTGAAAAAATCCGGAAAGTGGTTTCAATTATACAAACTCCCTAATTAAAAATCTAAAAATTGCCCCCACCCCTCTGTATTCAAGGGCGCCAAAAAAATTTCAAGGGCGCCAAAAAAATTTCAAGGGCGCCATTTTTCCGAGCGCGGTCTATATTCGGGCGCCAAAAAAAATTCCAACCCATTTATCCACCGCACACTCCACCTCCCCCTCTCTCGTCGCCCCTCCACCTCTCTCTCTGGCCCCATCCACCTCTCTCTCGCCCCCACCGAACCCTAGCCACCGCCGCCGGGGCACCACCGCCGGCGCAGGAGCTGCTTCCTCGCTGACGACATTCGCCGCCACCCCCCTCTCTCATCGCCCCGTACCCCTCTCTCTCGCCCCCATGAAACCCTAGCCGCCGCGCCGGATTCGGGTCTACGCCGAAGTCTGCCGCTGAATCGAGTCTACTTCCCCACCACCGACCGTCGTCGCACAGATCTGGTTCCCCTTCGACGTCGTTCACCGCACCGGGCCTGCTTCCCCTTCCACGACCACCGACGATGACCACCGGTTCTACTTCCCCATCTATGACCACCGCCGAGCGAGTACGCGGTGTAGCCACAACGCGATGGTGGCAACAAAGGGACAAGGTAGGAAATGATCGGACAACCGCCATCACAAGGTAAGCAAAACTCTTCTCTATTTTCTCTGTGCATGTAGTATGTTGTTTGTTCAAGTAGTAGTTGTCTGTGCAACTGTTCTGTTGTTGCATTTTCATGTGTATTAGTCTGCTGTACCATTTTGTTGCTCTGAAATAGTCCCTGAACATATCTTAGCAGGCAGATGCAACATTTAATATTATCTGTGGAAGTAGTCATACCTAGCTTGCAAGTAGTAGTAGCTCTTACCTCTTACCTAGCTTGCAAGTAGTAGTAGCTCTTAGCTCTTAGTTCACTCCCTATTTTTTTCTAATAGTTACAATTTGGCTGTTCCTGTAAGAACCTCTGCAAACTAAATACGAAAGAAGCCGGGATAAACAAGTGGCGGAGAATTTAAGGAAGTTGCAAGAACTTGGGATCAATGATCTAGCTTCCTCTTTTAATAAATCGTGTACACAACATGCAACAACGAAGGGGGAAAAATCAGCAAACAAGAAATCAAATTCTGAAGATTCTGACTCATCGGAGTATCTCCTTGAAGATGATGTTCAAGGAGATAGTGATGATGATGACACTGAATCTGATGAGCAGCCACAACCCCTCGCAATCGAGGTGCGTCTTCTATCTTGTGTGGGGAGGGAGGATATTTGCATTGCATTTTTATGTTGTTTCCTGCATATCTGTTCTTTAATATATGCTCTTGCTTATAGATGCAGCTCACTAACAAGTTGTTTTTTATCAGTTTCCTCAACGAACTAGACGGAAAACCCTCTGTACTAGGAGGAAGAAGAAAAATCCCAACATGGCGCCAGGAGTCAGGCAACCAAAGAGAGTGAGGGCAGCTCAACGAGCAGAGGAGATAACTCCTGGGGTCTCAACAAGAGCATACAAAAGGCAACTAACTTCACAAAGACACGTGCAAGATGAAGAGTTGCCTCAAGATGGTGATGCTGGTGTTGAAGACAATGATGCTAGTGTTGAAGACAATGTAGCTGGTGGTGAAGACAATGTAGCTGCTAGTGAAGACAATATAGCTGGTGGTGAAGACCAGACCGGGGATCAAACCCAATCCACTGAAGGCAAGTTATAGTTTCTTTGACATTCAAATATGACATCACTTTTGCTGTTTTGCATGAAACTTAACCATCTAAATAAAAATTCTATTCTGTAGCTCCCGCACAGCGACCCCCAAGGAGACCCAGGCCACCAACCAAGGGAATACTGCTGGAAAGGATGACAAGATCTATGGGAAGGAGAATGCCCATAGCTGTTGCTGAAGGCAAAAAAAGGCCACAAGAACATGTTCAAGCTGCCAAGTTCGCATCAGAGGCTAGTGTCATCATTCGAGATAAGGTTCCTGTCCTAACTCATTGGAAAGAGTACAAGAAAGACAAACAATATTACAAAGACTTTGTGGGAAAGCTATCTGTAAGTGCATTACTCTTTCTATGCTACACTATGATATCACATGACCTTAATTGACTCACTAACGATGCAAATTTCATATCACTAGGGGCGATTGGCCATTAACACAAAACACAAACCAACAGAGGAAGCATGCACCGATGTATTGTGGTCGGGGGTGCGACAAATGCGTTATCGGCTGAAGCAGAAATACTTCAATGGTGTACCTGCAAATGAGATTAGGACTACTTCTCCTATTGCTAGTATGGTGATGAGCGATGGAGGGCACTTGTTGCAAAGTGGTCGATCCAAAGAACATGGTATGGGTATCTTATCATAGATTCTTCTTTCATATTCAGTTTGCAGAGGCTCTTCTCATTGTAAACATATGATCTTATCTAACAAGTTCCTTCTCTTGTAGCAATCATGTGAAAAGAACAAGCAGAATCGCAGTAATGTCAAGTATCATCAAGCTACGGGTTCTCATGACTATGTCGCACACTTACATGCATATGTAATTAAAGATTACCTTGTACTATTACCTATTTATTTCATCCAAAAAATTCTTTTGTATTTGTCTGACAGAACTTTGTTGTAAATGATTACCTACCTAACTGAAGGAGAAGAGGAACAATGCAGAACCCAGCACACAACAAATTGAAGAACTTGATGCGGTGGAGGCCTTCAAGACCTGCCATACCAGCTCAAACATGGTGCAGTGAACGGCAAGAGAAGCGGTTGTAAGTCCCTACATCTATTTCCTTGTGCCTTTAAGATGCTTGTCTTTGTTTCCAACAACAATGTTGTGTGTTCAAAATATCCCGCATGACACATAGTGGACTTGGCTCATTTTTAGATAATGTCATTACGCCTCGGCTTTTAGATAATGTCATTCAGCTCATTTGGTCTAAATTTCTGATTATACCTGATGCGACTTGGCTAAAGTCTGTTTGCTAACCGTAGCTAACATAGTGGACTTAGTGATGCTAAAAGTTGTGCTCATTTTGCTGTGCAAATTATGAAATTGAGTTAGATATGGATTTCAGTATCTCAATATTATGAACTTCTTGATAGTGATTCATCTGTTTGTTACATCTATTTGCTATTTCTCATGTCTGTCCAACTAATGATTGTTCCTGGGACATTTTCAGTCTGATATGGAAGCTTTGAGGGCAGAACCTGTTGCTGAAGGTGAGACACCAGTTACCAGTGCACAGGTGGTCTCCAAGGTGCTCTCCCAGAACAGCAACAACAACACTTTCTTGAAGAATGTTGGAATCAAAATGGCCGCCCCCTCAAAATCATCTTCATCGAATGAAAGCGAGCTTCAGGAAGAACTAGTAGCTGAAAAACAAGCTTCGGCTGCTCTACAAGGAGAACTCGAGGACCTCAAGAAGAAAAGCGAAGAAGCTGAGGAAAAGCTGGCGAGGACCCAAAAGGAGTTGGAGGAGTACAAGAAGCTAACAGAGAAAAACAACCAGGCAATGGAGGAGAACAATGCGCTCCTTCGCCATATCTTGGCCTTGAACAATGGTAACTCTTCTTAGGCATGAGAGCTGGTGGTGGTTGCTGGTCCTTACTGGTGGTTGTTTTGTGGTCGAGAACTTAAGTTTATTCTGTGCTGTGAATTGGTTCTGTGAGCTGAGTTGGTTCAAGTCTGTGAACTGAGATAGTGAACTGAGTTGTTTCTGTGAACTAGTTGGAATGTGATGATGACTGAGTTGAGTATTGTTCATTGAGTTGTATGGTCACTGGAATACTGGATCTATTTAGTTATGGAATTGTGGGTCATTTGAATATCTAAAAATTGTGATGTCTGTGATGAAATAACCATATGGGCCTCTATGATGAAATTGATGGTCTTTCTGTGACGAATTTGCAAGTGCTTTCTGAATCAAACACGTGGCCCGACACGTGGACCAATCCTAGGGAGAAATGTGTATCAGTGCAAGGCCAACACGTGTACCAAACACAGTCCAACACGTGGACCAATCAGAGGAAGCCACGTGGTCCAATAAAAAGGAGGCACGTGGGCGAACCAAATCGCGCCACGCGGTCCAGCCACGTCAGCTGCCACGGTAGCAGCCACGTGGACCAGCCATGCCAGCTGCCACGCCATCCGCCACGTGGACCAGCCACGTCAGCCGCCACGTGGACCAGTCACGTCAGCCGCCGGCTGTTTATGACAAAAAAACAGCCCTATCCATGACAAAAACCGATCGTCATAAAACAGAGTGTGTTTTATGATGGGGACCCTTTCGTCATTGAACAAAAGCAGTTCTATGACGAAAAATAGAATTGTGTCACGGTACGACAAATGTGACGCACGTTCCATGACGAAATGAATTTCATCACAAATTCGTCACAAATTATAATCTATGACGAATGTGGCATCTTCAGTGACGACACTGGTTCGTCATTACTGTTCACATCCCTAGTAGTGAATGTAGTTATATTACAATGTGAAATGCTGAAATGCAAGAAAATCCAGCTCCCCCTCAACATGAGATGCCACTTTTAGTTCAAGTAGAGTTATGTCAACATTAAGATCTAGAAGCTCCCAAATGAACTCCCCCTGAACCAAGGCAATAAAAATCGAGAAGCTGGCAATAAAAACAGAAAGGGCAGTCCTTAAAGCATAGACAAGATATAGCGGATACTATGGCTCAGACTGACTCTCATCTACCCCATGAGACTCTAGGACTATCAACTGATCATCTAACACGCTAAGGAGCAAACACGTACCCTGTCTACCCAAGGGTGGCCCGACCCTCGCTAGAACCTATAAGCAGTGAGTGAGCTCAACCTAGTGAGAAGAGAAACAGCTAATAAACAGCATCCTAAAATCACAAGATAAGAGCAAGAAGTCTAAGCAGCTAGGCAAGAGAACCACTCTAACCTATCCTAGAAGGACTAATCCCAATGCACCCCAAATGCAATGCAACAGAAAGGAGCAAGAGCATAATCAATATAATAAAGCAGTAAAGCACAAAGCTCCCCCTCACAACAGTCCATAAGGACAAACCACCCCAAGCTCTCCCCGCAGAGCTGAAAACCTAGAGCTATCCAAAGGCTTGGTAAAGCTATTAGCCAACTGGTGTTCACTCTCCACAAACTGGAGCACGATGTCACCCTTCTCTACATGGTCTCTAAGAAAGTCATAGCGAATATCAATATGCTTGGTCCGAGAATGCTGCACTGGGTTCTTAGCAATGTTAATCGCAGAAGTGTTGTCACAAAAGAGTGGAGGCAGGATGCGATGTCAAACGCATCCTGATCGATGGAGGCAGCTCCGCAAACATCCTTTTCACGGCAGTCTTCGACCAGATGGGGATCCCCCGGAGTCGTCTGGGCCCCTTGGGAATCCCATTGCAGGGCTTTGGGGGTCAGCCGCTGAAGGCGATGGGCCAGATATGCCTACAAGTCTCCTTTGGCCAGGGCGATATCGCAAGGAGCGAAGACATCACCTTCGACATCGTCGACATCCCGTACCCATACAATGCCATACTAGGGTGCCCAACCCTCAACTCCTTCGAGGTAGACCCACACCATGGCTTCTTATGCATGAAGTTCCTGGGCCCACAAGGTATCATCACCACCTTTGGTGACCAGGACCTCGCCCGGCGCATAGAGCTTGGTGCTCAGGGCTCGCACCACAAGGTCTACTGAGAATCCTAAGGTGGACACGATCGCGCGAAGGCTTTTGACGACCACAAGAAGCACCTCGTAGGCCTCCCCGCATTGGTCGCCCAGCACCAGAGGCTCCCCTCTTGCTCTACCTCGCCGCCATAGCGATAGCAGTTAGCGCAGTCCTTGTCCTCGAGCGATTAGTAAACTACCTTTTGTAATCGCTCGCCCGCTCAAGTGAGACATTAATAAAGTCCATCGTTTGCGAAACTTGTCTCATTCTGTGTAAAGACACGCGAAGGCCCACGCACACTCTTCGTAAGTATAAATAAGACACACGGTCTCCGTGCGCACTCTTTGCTTCGTGAGTACAAACAAGACACGTGGTCTCCACGCGCATTCTTCTCTTCGTGAGTATAAATAAGACACGCGGTCTCCGTGCACACTCTTCGTGAGTATAAATAAGACACGTGGTCTCCACGCGCACTCTTCATGAGTATAAATAAGACACGCGGTCTCCGCGCGCACTCTGCGTGAGTATAAATAAGACACGCGGTCTCCACGCGCACTCTTCGTGAGTATAAATAAGACACACGGTCTCCGCGCGCACTCTCCGTAAGTCTAAATAAGACACGCGGTCGCCGCATGCACTCTCCGTGAGTATAAATAAGACACGTGGTCTTCGCGCGCACACTCCATGAGTATAAATAAGACACACGGTCTCCGCGCACACTCTTCATGAGTATAAATAAGACGCGCGGCCTCCGCGTGCACTCTACGGAGGATAAATAAGACGTGCGCCCTTCGTGTCCACTCTACGGAGTATAAATAAGCCACGCGGAGGCAAGTCTCCGCGTGCACCCTTAAGGAGTATAAACAAGCGCAAAGTCATTTGGCTAGGCTCCAGCTCCACCGCCACCGCTTCGAAGGGTAGGGGTGGAGCGCTCGAGCATCTACTTCGGCTAGCCACCAGCTCCGCTGCCACTACTTCGAAGGGTAGGGGGCGGAGCACTCAAGCATCTACTTCGACTAGGAGCCAGCTCTGCTGCCACCACTTCAAATGGTAGGGGACGTAGCGCTCGAGCGTCTACTTTGGCTAGGCGCCAGCTCCGCTGCCACCACTTTGAAGGGTAGGGGACAGAGCGCTCGAGCATCTTCTTCAGCTAGGCACCAGCTCCACTGCCACCACTTCGAAGGGTAGGGGACAGAACGCTCGAGATCTACCTCGACTAGGGAGCGTGAGGACGGAGCGCTAAGTCCTACAAGTTGGTTGGAGACAGACGCGATCGTGAAAAGCGACAGGGACACGTATTCCAACTAAAGTCTTTATTGCATTCATAAAAGAATGGTTACAGAGACTCGACAATTACATTTGCGAAATGCTAATGTTTACAAGTGCCTTCGAGTGCTTAAGCTTGCTACTCGTCCGACTCCACCTTAATAAACTCCCACGTCGAAGTCTCACCCGCTGAAGTCCGGGCCGCCCAGAAGTTCAATGAGTCCTCCGCTCACCCCCAATGCCGAACACACTGTCGAACCATGAGGTCCGACACTAGCAACTGGCCCCAATCGAACATCTGTCCTGGGCAAAAGAGTAAAAGTAATCAGCACATGGGGGTAATTTGCACTTTATTCATAAAAGGGGGCCATAGGGTGCCAGCTTACAAAAAGAGCGCATACATTGCAACGCACGCCTACACACTAGGACCCCCGGCATCACACCTGTAGGTCCGCACCATGCTCCGGGACGGCGGCACCGTCTTCGTTGCATCGTGGAACTTCGTCAAGCCATTGTCCGAAGTTCCCCTCGCCACACAGGGTCCGTCGTAGCACTACCTTCACCGCGGCCTACAGGCGAGTGAAGGAGAACGTCGGCGTGATGTGAGATAAGTATATAAAAAGCCCCTTCACCTCCCACATCGCCGGTAAGCGCAACCGGCGGAAGCTAAACAACTCGCCTCCCCCACGATCGGGAAGTGCAACCGGTCGGAGCCCAACCGTCCGCCTCTAATGATCAAAAAGTGTGACCGATGGAGGCCGAAGACCCGTAGTCACTCGGCAGCCTGACAGTGGACGACGCGCCAACCACGTATTGCTGCGTGGCCCACCATCTCGGGAAGGAATGCATGTCCACGGTTGTGCAACCACCTGAAAGCGCATGACGCGCCAATCACGTGCCCATATCCTTGGGAAGGGACATGCGACCGCAGTCGTGTGGATGTTTGACAGTGCACGACGCGCCAATCACGTGTAGCCACGTGTCCTGCCCCACCTAGAAATAGACCTCCTTCAGTTCATCAGCGTTCTCTGATCGCGTCGATTGGCACTAATCCTGCTATAAAATAGGGCTTTCAAAGAATGCAGATGAACCGAGGCAGGCCTATTATTGAGAACAAGATCATCCCAGCCACGCCCGGCTACGCATCACATGTAGGAACACAGTGCGCCCGAGCAGAAAGCAACAAAGCGAATAGCCAAGGGTGTGGAAGGACGATGCTGCGGTGGTAGCGGCCTATATAAACCCATCTCCCCCAGTCGGGAATTGCAACTAGCAGAAGTTCAATCGGCAGGAGGTGAAGCATCGCGATGGAGTGTGCGCACGATGCCTTACACCTCACGACGCGCCAATCATGTTCTGTGTCGGGCCCCCGGATTACCAAACCCGGACCCTCTGTGTATTACAGCACTAGTCCCAGATTAAAGCTAGTGCACACAGTCAAACAGAATGGGAAACATCACCATCAACGATTTATTACAATAATCAAGTGTACTGACCACAAGGTCTCATTATTACAATCGAGGTTAAGACCTCGCACACAAGAAATAAAGCGGAAGCAAAGTGAAATCAAAGTAGACCCATCAAAATGCCACAGGCAGTTGACTGGGGAAGCGCGACCTAGTCCTCTGGGAAGAATCCGTCGCAGCCACAAGTGAAGCAGTAGTCGTAGCCACCTTCTTGAGCTTCAACTTCCTCTGAGATTTTTATTTTTAAGTGTAGCATGTGAGTACATAAAGTACTCCGCAAGTCTTGGGAAAAATGCAAAGATGCAAGGCTTAACAAAGGAAGGCCATATGGTTCTTTTGCACAAAGCAATATTTTAAATTCAATTACCAATAACTATTTTCAAAGGCATCCATTTATTAAAATAATGGTTTTAACAGAACTAACATTAACTCACTGGTGAAGGTTCCATCCACCAACACCAGTTTAATCAAGTTTAACTGAACAAGTTTAGTACTGCGGGTTACATCCACCCTCTCTTGCTCCAACCGCCAGGATTCCCTTCCGAGTGTTCCCTCCACTCTCGGAATACAAAACTTTTGATTGTAAAACAAAACCAGAAGTCTACCATGTGAATGCATTCCTTGCCCGCCCTTGACCGTGGGCACGGCTATTCGAATAGTTTTACACTCTGCAGAGGTTGTACAACTTTACCCACAAGAGATAAATTATCCTAAAAGTCAACACGCTTCCTTTGGCATGAGACCCAGATAAAATACCACAAAGCCTTTACCTTATTCTATTCTAGCTAGATACCACCCGCTGAGGTTTCACCGCAGAAGGGTTAAATCCGCCCAATCTGAAGCCCCCTCTTGCGCCATACGAGTACAATAAATCCTGTCCCTCACTTGTGAATAACGGTCCATCCACGGCACCCACTTTCCATGGTGGCACCTAAACTAGACTATCATAAGTTAGTCGGCTAGGTCGTACCCATATAGACTTGTGGTTGTGCGGTTAATGCTCGATTTGGACAAACACAAGCGTCGGTCCTTAATTGACTAGGGTGGAACATACACTTAACAAGTTCTCGTGCTTACTGCACCAACCCAAACAGCCATCCACCCTAATCTAAACCAACTTTCACATTTTTATTTTATTTTAAAGGATCAATGGCAACTCCAATTACCACTACACTTCGTAAACACAAGGCTATTACAATAAATCATAATTTCCCATTTTCAAGAGTTTCCAAAGTTATTAGATAGCATGACTAAACATTATTCTACCATTCTAATATTCACAAAGATTAATAGTAATCTCATTATTGAGACAAAGGAAGTTCTAGGGTGACAAGGTACATGGCAAGCAATGTCAAATGAGGGCATAACAAAGTTGGAATAACTAATTCCTAAAGACTTGAACTAGTGACTTTATGTAAATAGCAATGCACATAATTTAAAATATTTTAAAAACATTTCAAAAGCATAGGCTCAAAATGATCAAAGGAGACTTGCCTTCTTGCAGGGTTTCTGGGTCTTCTTGTTGCTGTGAAGAGAGTTCGTCGACAACGTTGGAATCTACGCGAGGAAAGACGAAGCAAACAAAACAAATAAATACAAATAAAAATTCAAATAAAATCCAAAAATTCAACAGAGGCCATAGTTGGATAGATTATGATTTTAGATGAATTTAGAAATTTGAATGACTAGATTTGGAGTTAAAATGAGAAAGTTATGCTCATTTGAAAATCTCAGATTTGAATAAATCTAGAAATTCGGAAATTTCTGACAGGTGGGACCCACTGGAGAATTAAATTTTAATTTCTATTTTTATTCCGAGAGGTGACAGGTGGGGCCCATGAGCGATTACTCGGCGGTCATCGACATGTGGGACCCATCGGACGTGAGCCCACCGACTTAACCTCGACATGTGGGACCCTCGGACTCGGGCCCACTTGTCGAGACAGCATAGAGGGTGGGGCCCAGCGGCGTGGCTGGCCGAGCCGCGGCCGGCCGACATGTGGGGCCCACTTGTCGGTGCAATTTCTAAAGAATGGCTCTACCTCGGCGTGCGGAGCCGGGGCTCGAAGCGCGCGAGGAGCCGGGAGGGATGAGATCGCGCGATAACGGATGGGCGGGAGGCTTTGCCTACCCATATAGGGCAAGCAATTCTTTTGAGTTACTCACGGAGGGGAGGCGGGAAGGTGGCCGGAGGCGGGTCGTCGGCCGCGGGAGTGGCGGAGGGGTGCGGGACGGCGTGTGAAATGCAAACCGGAGCGGAGATGAGTCCAACGAAGGGTCGGCGTGGCTCGGGGCAAGCGGGGTGGCGGCGGCGAGGGGAGGCGAGCGCTCGGGTCCTCGGTGCGGCGGCGCTCGGCGGCGGGAGAGGCGGCCGAGGTGTCGGGAGGATCGCGCGGGCACGGGGTGCTCGAGGTAGCGGCGCGAGCCGGGAAGACCGAGGCGACGGCAATTACTCGCCGGAGCACTTACCGGGCGCGCGCGGGAGCTCTGGTGCGGCGGCGCTCGGGGCTCAAGGGGAGAAGTGGGAGCGCGGGAGGTGGTGCGGAAGAAGGCGAGTCGAGGTATTTATAGGGGTGAGGGGAGCAGGGCGCGGCAATTGCTCGCCGTTCTTGCGGCCGGAGAAGGAAGGTTTGGGGAGGAAAGGAAGGAGGCGCGAGAGGAAGGGAGGCGCGGGGATTTAGGGATTGATGCCGCGGCGTCAGAGGCTTCCAAAACCGCAGAGAGACGAGGAAGGAAAGGCGGGTCCGCGAGGATTGGTCGGCCGCGCGAAAGGAAAGAGGGGAGAGAAAGGAAGCCGCCGGCTCCGCGAGAGACGGATCCGACAGCGAGGCGGCGCGGAGCGAGCGAGTGCGCGCGGTGACGGGCGGGGCCAGCGGTCGATGGAGTGAGGCGGGAGTGAGAGCGGGCGGCTGGATGGCCCGCGCGGAGACTCGGCTCATCCGAGCCGTCCACGCGTCGGGCGAGGAGGAGGGGAAGGCGGGGCCGGTGCCGACGGGCCGGGCACTGGACAGCGAGGAGAGGAGGTGCGGCTGGATCGGCCGGCGGCGTGGGCGGATCTGGGCCGTCCACGCGTTGGCTGGAGGAAAAAGGAGAGATTTTATTTTCAGAATTTGATTTTGATTTTGAAAAGGCTAGAAAATTATTTAGGCCTCGAGAAAAATATGAAAATACCTCCAAAAATCCAGAAAAATTCACGAAGCTCACGGAGATATTCGGACTTAATAAAATTATTTTCAACTATTGTTGATATTAAATTTTCATATTTTGAATTACTTTTAAATTCTAAAAATAGTTTTAAACTCAGAAAATTCAGAAAAGCCAAATAAAATCCAATTAGCTTAAAATAATTAATTTGAATTTAATTTTCTTCCAAAAGCAAATTTTGGGATGTGACAAACCTACCCCCTTAGAAAGAATCTCGACCCCGAGATTCGGATGGACTGGGAAAAAGGTCGGGGAACTCTTCTTTTAGATCCTCTTCACGCTCCCAAGTTGCTTCCGATTCTGAATGGTTGCTCCACTGCACTTTACAGAACTTGATAACCTTGCTGCGCGTCGGCGCTCTGCTTCCTCAATATCTTGTTGGATACTCGGATAGGTGAGGTCCTCCTTCACGTTTATTTCATCTAGAGGCATCTACTCTTCGGAACTCGAGACACTTTCTTAGTTGAGACACATGGAAGGCGTCATGCACCTTTGTGATTGTGGTGGTAGCTCCAAGCGGTAAGCCACTTCTCCTCGTTTCGCCACAACAGAAAAGGTCCAATGAATCGGGAGCTAGCTTTCCATCGACTCCAAAACGTCTCATTCCTTTGAGAGGTGACACCTTCAAATAAACATGATCCCCGGTACAAATTCCAAGCTTCTCGTCGATTATCCGCATAGCTCTTACATGCAGGTTTGTCTTTGTTTTTAATCATCTGGATTAGACGAACTTGTTCTTCTCGCTTGCTTCAGCACATCTGGTCCAAACACTTGTCCTTCTCCTGTTTCCTTCCAATACAATGGAGTCCTACACTTTCGCAGTATAGGGCTTGAAGGGAGACATTTGCAAACTGGATTGATAACTATTGTTGTAAGAGAACTCGCATAGGGCAAACTCGATCCCAATTACTCTTGTTTGCCAAGTACACAAGCTCTCAACATGTCTTCCAGATTTGATTTACTCTTTCTGTTTGACCATCATGTCTCGTGGATGATAAGCTGTCTTGAAGTTTAAGTTTGTGCCCAAAAGTTCATGTAGCTTTGCCAAAATCTCAAGTGAACTGGTTCCTCGATCGACACAATCTTCTTTGGGATCCCATGCAAGCACACAATTCTTGACATGTACAACTCTGCAAGTCTATCCCCGGAGTATGTGGTCTTTACTGGAATGAAATGGGCGACTTTTGTCAAACGATCCACTATAACCCAAATTGAATCGAGTCCTGATTTGGTTCTTGGTAATCCAGTTATAAAATCCATACCAATTTCTTCCCATTTCCACTCAGGTATCTGCAAAGGTTGTAGGAGCCAGTGGTCTCGATGCTCGCTTTAATTATTGGCACACATCGCACAAAGCTACATATTCTGCAATTTCTCGTTTCATACTTGACCACCAATATCTTTCCTTGAGATCTTGGTACATCTTGGTACTTCCGGGGTGAATTGAGTATCCAGATTCATGAGCTTCCTTCAGGATTAACTCCTTTATCTCTTTCTTTTCGGGTACCATAATTCTTTTCCCAAACCAAAGGGTACCTTCTTCATCCTCTGAAAATCCCGAGGCTTTCCCTTCTTCATATTATCCTTGATCTCCTGGACATACTTGTCCTCCCTTTGAGCTGCCCTGATTTGATCTTCTAAGGTTGGTTGAACTTCCAAAGTGGCTAGGAATCCTTTCTCCACTACTTCTAGGTTGAGCCGTTGGAATTCTTCTTGAAGGGCGGGCATCTGTCCTTAATCCTGACTTGGCACAATAATTCTTTCGGCTCAAGGCATCAGCTACCACATTAGCCTTTCCTGGGTGATAATGTATTCCAATGTCATAATCCTTTATTAACTCAAGCCATCTCCTTTGCCTCATGTTAAGATCAGGTTGGGTGAATATGTACTTGAGCTTTGTGATCCGTGTAAATCTCGCGTGATTTACCAATCAAGTAATGCCTCCATATTTTCAGTGCATGCACTACGGCAACAAGCTCTAAATCATGAGTTGGGTAATTTCCTTCATGGGGTCGCAGCTGCCTTGAGGCATACGCTACTACCTTTCTTTCTTGCATCAGTACACAGCCTAGTCCTTGCCTTGACGCATCGCAGAAGACATCGAAATCCTTCCTAATGTCCGAAGCGTCAACAGTGTGCAGTTAACCTCTTCTTCAACTCTTGGAAACTATCCTCACATGGTTTACTCCATTCAAACTTCTTTTCCTTCTTCAGCAACTGGGTGAGAGGTCTTGCGAGCTTGGAGAAACCTTCAATAAATCGACGATAGTAACCAGCCAATCCAAGAAAACTTCTGATCTCGGATACTGACTTTGGTTGTGTCCAATTCAGCACATCATTAACTTTCTCAGGGTCTACGGACACTCCTCCTGCCGAAATCACATGGCCCAAGAAAGCTACTTTCTTCAACCAAAACTCACACTTACTAAACTTGGCATACAACTGATTTTCTCTGAGCTTTTCCAAAACTATCCTCAAATGTTCTGCGTGCTGTTCCTCATTCTTGGAGTATATCAAAATATCATCGATGAATACAACCACAAATTTATCCAAATATTCCATGAACACCTTATTCATCGATTCATGAAGTATGCGGGAGCATTGGTTAGACCGAAGACATTCTTGTATACTCGTATAATCCATAACGAGTAGCAAATCTGTCTTGGGTATGTCTTACGGTCTTATCTTCAATTGGTGATAACTGATCGAAGATCAATCTTGGAGAAGACACATGATCCTTTCAACTGATCAAACAGATCATCTATTCTGGGCAAAGGGTACTTGTTCTTGATCGTCACGTCATTCAAGGATCGATAGTCCACACACATGCGAAGACTTCCGTCATTCTTCTTCACTAACAGTACTGGCGCTCCCCAAGGTGACGAGCTTGGCCTTACAAATCCTTTATCTTGCAGCTCTTCAATTTGTTTCTTGACTTCGGCCAGATCATTTGCAGACATCCGGTAAGGTCTCTTGGAAATCGGAGCTGTACCAGGTACCAGATTTATAACAAATTCAATCTCTCTATCCGGTGGCATTCCTGGCAAATCTTCGGGAAATACATCTGGGTATTCACATGCTATAGGCACCTTTTCCAAAGTTATTCCCTTCAAACTGTTTAACTTACTCTTCTTCTGGGAAGGTGCATTGGACTGAAACCTTACTCGAATCCCTTGCACTGGTAAGAGTAAGCTGTTTCGGCACAATCTATCTGCCCTTTATACTTGGTTAACCAATCCATACCAAGTATTACATCTAAACCCTTGGAGTCTATTATAATAAGATTTGCTAGGAACTTAACTCCATTTATATCCACAGTTGCGTCAGTGCAAACTGTGTTAGTCCTCATTTCCTTTCGAGGATTTGGACTAGCATGGGGTTACTGTAGTTTACTCACATCCCAATTATACCTTTCAACCACATCTTTTGACACAAAAGAATGCGAAGCTCGAGAATCAAATAATGCTGATGCAATTATCGAGTTGACAAGAAACTTACCCAGAACTACGTCGGGTGCATCCTGGGCTGCTTCCACGGTCACATGGTTGAGATGCCCTCGGCTCACCACTGGTGGAGCCCTTGGGGTCTGAGGTGTCCCACGGCCTTGTCCTGCATTTGGAGCTCGTGCTGGTGTAGTCCCTAGATTGAAACGAGGCGAGGTCATTCTTTGGGCGTTTAGGGACGATTCTTGGCATAATGCCCCATGTTCTTGCAGTTGAAACACTGCACTCCTGCTGCTGAAGTCTTGTTCTGCTGGGGTTGGCCACCATTGCTTGCCCGGGGAGTTTGTGGATTTGGGCGAGGTCCTGAAAAGGGAGTCCTTGGCACGCTTGACTCTGAAGGCTTGTGAAAATGAGGTGCGTTGGGGCAGAATCGAGAGCTGCTTGCTCCTAGCTGGGCTTGAAACTTCCTCTTCCGAGTTTCGTATAGCTGACGCTGAGCATCTTCTTGGACAAAGGCCTTGTTCACCAGGTGCTGGAAGGTAGGGAAATCATTGGATACCAGCTGCACCTTGAGATTGGGGTCAAGTCCCTGCGTGAACCTCCAAATCTTGGTCGCCTCTGAGGTGACCTCTTCAGATGCATACCTGGACAGTTGGGTGAACTTGTTCAGGTATTCGGAAACACTGAGGTTTCCCTGTTGTAGTTGGTAGAATTCTCTCTTCTTCATTTCCATTATTCCGTAGGAATATGGGCGATCTGAAAGCTTCAACAAACTCCTCCCAAGTGATGGCTTGTGCATTTTGATGGGCGGCGCGGTAGTTTTCCCACCAGTTGGCAGCCATTCCCTTGAGCTGGTGAGCAGCATACAACACCTTCTCGTTGTCGTTGCACTGAGCTAGGACCAATTTTCTTTCCACATCCTTGATCCAATCATCTGCCTCCAGGGGATCCACTGATCCAGCAAAGTGGGAGGCCTTGTCCTCATGAATTCTCCCAACTTAGGCGGGGTGCACGGTTGGGTGCTCTGCTGGGTGGCTGCACTTGGTTCAGGCGAGCTTGAAGTAGCTGCAGTGCATAGCCATCATCTGCTCCAAGTTGGGGGCTGAGCGGAGGTGGTGGAATGTTGTCCTCTGGTGATTGTTGGCGTCACGGTGTTGTGGTTGCTCCTCGTGTTCACCATCCGGCGGTTTAGGTTAGCGAAGGTAAGAGGAAATAGCAAAGGTAAGAGATTAGGGAACTAAACCACATCCCAAGCCAACACAAAAGAAAGAACTAGCAACCACTAAGGGGAAAACTTTTATTAAAAACCAGATAACTCCAAGGATGGCTGTACCACAAGTGCACAAAGGCCTGGTACAGTCCATCTAGCACACCAAAACATAACAATAAGCGTTCTAAGGACGCGGACATTTTATTTGGGTACTACGGACTCAAAAGACTACTAATCCTCTCCAAAGACGCGTTCCTCAGGGTCCTCTTCCGGGTCCTCTTCTGGATCCTCCTCCGGGTCTTCCTGGCGCTCTCTCACATGGTGCCTCGAACAATCACACTCAGCCGAAGCACGGGGACGGTTACGACTGGAGGCAGTCGAACGCGAGCGGGAAGGAGAAGGCTTGCGCTTCTTGAGAGTGATGACGGGTGGCGGACTGGGGCGTCGCACCTTCTTGCGTGCTGTGAGCCGTGTGCGAAGTCCCGAGAGTCGAAATGGCGCGCGGTTGGCAGGGGCGGCGGCTGGTGCAGGTGAAGACGGCGTGTAGTCGGGTACAGCTTGGAGACGTCCCAATCTAAACTCGTCTGTCTGGCTCCGAAGAAGCTGCGCGCGAAGAGTGTCGGAGTGATGATAGCTGGAAGTGAGAAGCATCCGGAGTTGTCCAATCTCCTCCTGAGCTCTAGCATAAGTGACTGACATCGCCTGTGTGAGCTGCACCTGGTGCGACAGTCGAGGATCGTCAGCTGGGATGTCAAAGGGATCTGGATACCTCTGTCCTGCTCGAGGGTTGATGAAGAAGCAAAAAGGGGACTGATGTACAACATCCTTGTGCAGGTGGCATAACTCGTCAATGGTGAGGCGTGCCGCATCCTGGACTGCGTCAAAACAGCGGGACCGAGGGTGCTTGATGGGGTATGTTTGGGATTTGAATTCCCCATCCCGTGCATACAGGAATACCTCCATCGACCAGGAGTCACGGTCCAGAATCCGCGTCTTCCGCCCCCTGAAAATGGGCGGCTGACGGTACTCCAAACACTGCATAAGCTGACGAAGGAGGCTAGCGAATCCTCCCGCATCCTCTCCATGAGAGTAGTAGTCCCACGGGGCAGCGGATGACGAACCGGCCATCTACAAAGTTTGAAATAAAGGAAGAAATTAGTGAAAAGAATTAGTGAATGAATATAAAGACAAGAACGAGATTCTAAGTAAGAAGAGAGTAGAAGCAAAGAGGCTTATATATTTTTAATATACTCTTTTTAAGAAAATATGAGTCCTTAAGGTTTTACCAATTTCTTAAGCTAGGTCACATCCTACAGTCAACCTGGCTCTGATACCATCTCTGTCGGGCCCCCGGATTACCAAACCCGGACCCTCTGTGTATTACAGCACTAGTCCCAGATCAAAGCTAGTGCACACAGTCAAACAGAATGGGAAACATCACCATCAACGATTTATTACAATAATCAAGTGTACTGACCACAAGGTCTCATTATTACAATCGAGGTTAAGACCTCGCACACAAGAAATAAAGCGGAAGCAAAGTGAAATCAATGTAGACCCATCAAAATGCCACAGGCAGTTGACTGGGGAAGCGCGACCTAGTCCTCTGGGAAGAATCCGTCGCAGCCACAAGTGAAGCAGTAGTCGTAGCCACCTTCTTGAGCTTCAACTTCCTCTGAGATTTTTATTTTTAAGTGTAGCATGTGAGTACATAAAGTACTCCGCAAGTCTTGGGAAAAATACATAGATGCAAGGCTTAACAAAGGAAGGCCATATGGTTCTTTTGCACAAAGCAATATTTTAAATTCAATTACCAATAACTATTTTCAAAGGCATCCATTTATTAAAATAATGGTTTTAACAGAACTAACATTAACTCACTGGTGAAGGTTCCATCCACCAACACCAGTTTAATCAGGTTTAACTGAACAAGTTTAGTACTGCGGGTTACATCCACCCTCTCTTGCTCCAACCGCCAGGATTCCCTTCCGAGAGTTCCCTCCACTCTCGGAATACAAAACTTTTGATTGTAAAACAAAACCAGAAGTCTATCATGTGAATGCATTCCTTGCCCGCCCTTGACCGTGGGCACGGCTATTCGAATAGTTTTACACTCTGCAGAGGTTGTACAACTTTACCCACAAGAGATAAATTATCCTAAAAGTCAACACGCTTCCTTTGGCATGAGACCCAGATAAAATACCACAAAGCCTTTACCTTATTCTATTCTAGCTAGATACCACCCGCTGAGGTTTCACCGCAGAAGGGTTAAATCCGCCCAATCTGAAGCCCCCTCTTGCGCCATACGAGTACAGTAAATCCTGTCCCTCACTTGTGAATAACCAGTCCATCCCTGGCACCCACTTTCCACTGGTGGCACCTAAACTAGACTATCATAAGTTAGTCAGCTAGGTCGTACCCATATAGACTTGTGGTTGTACGGTTAATGCTCAGTTTGGACAAACACAAGCGTCGGTCCTTAATTGACTAGGGTGGAACATACACTTAACAAGTTCTCGTGCTTATGCACCAACCCAAACACCATCCACCTAATCTAAACCAACTTTCACATTTTTATTTTATTTTAAAGGATCAATGGAAACTCCAATTACCACTACACTTTGTAAACACAAGGCTATTACAATAAATCATAATTTCCCATTTTCAAGAGTTTCCAAAGTTATTAGATAGCATGACTAAGCATTATTCTACCATTCTAATATTCACAAAGATTAATAGTAATCTCATTATTGAGACAAAGGAAGTTCTAGGGTGACAAGGTACATGGCAAGCAATGTCAAATGAGGGCATAACAAAGTTGGAATAACTAATTCCTAAAGACTTGAACTAGTGACTTTATGTAAATAGCAATGCACATAATTTAAAATATTTTAAAAACATTTCAAAAGCATAGGCTCAAAATGATCAAAGGAGACTTGCCTTCTTGCAGGGTTTGTAGGTCTTCTTGTTGCTGTGAAGAGGGTTCGTCGACAACATTGGAATCTACGCGAGGAAAGACGAAGCAAACAAAACAAATAAATACAAATAAAAATTCAAATAAAATCCAAAAATTCAACAGAGGCCATAGTTGGATAGATTATGATTTTAGATGAATTTAGAAATTTGAATGACTAGATTTGGAGTTAAAATGAGAAAGTTATGCTCATTTGAAAATCTCAGATTTGAATAAATCTAGAAATTCGGAAATTTCTGACAGGTGGGACCCACTGGAGAATTAAATTTTAATTTCTATTTTTATTCCGAGAGGCTGACAGGTGGGGCCCACTGAACAGTAACCACTGGCGGTCACTGACATGTGGGACCCACTGGACAGTGAGCCCACTGACTTAACCTCTGACATGTGGGACCCTCTGGACTCCGGGCCCACTTGTCGAGACAAGATAGAGGGTGGGGCCCAGCGGATGGCGTGGTGCAGCCGATGATGGCCGACATGTGGGGCCCACTTGTCGATGCAATTTCTAAAGAATGGCTCTACCTCGCGCGCGGAGCCGGGGCTCGAACGCGCCGAGGAGCCGGGAGGGTTGAGATCGGCGATAACCGGGACAGGCGGGAGGCTTTGCCTACCCATATAGGGCAAGCAATTCTTTTGAGTTACTGCGGAGGGGAGGCCGGGAAGGTGGCGGAGGCGGGGTCATCGGCGGCGAGGAGTGGCGGAGGGTGCGGATGACGCGTGAAATGCAAACCCGAGCGGAGTTGAGTCCAACGAAGGGTCGGCGAGGCTCGGGGCAAGCGGGGTGGCGGCGGCGAGGAGGGCGGAGGCGGCTCGAGTCCTCCGGTGCGGCAGCGCCGGCGGCGGGAGGCGGGCGAGGTGTCGGGAGGATCGCACGGGCACGGGGGTGCTCGAGGTAGCGGCGGCGAGCTTCGGGGAAGACCGAGGCGACGGCAATTACTCGCCGGAGCACTTACCGGACGCGCACGGGGAGCTCCTGGTGCGACGGCGCTCGGGGCTCAAGGGGAGAAGTGGAGGGCGCTGGGAGGTGGTGCGGAAGAAGGCGGAGTCGAGGGGGGGTATTTATAGGGCTGAGGGGGAGCAGGGGCGCGGCAATTGCTCGCCGTTGCTGGCAGCCGGAGAAGGAAGCTTTGGGGGAGGAAAGGAAGGAGGGGGCGCGGAAGGAAGGGAGGCGCGGGATTTAGGGATTGGTACATGGCGGCGTCCGAGGCTTCCAAAACCGCAGAGACGAGGAAGGAAAGGCCGGTCCGCCGAGGATTGGTCGGCGCGCGAAAGGAAAGAGGGGAGAGAAAGGAAGGCGCGGCTCCGCGAGGGAGACGGATCCGACAGCGGCGGCGGCGGCGGCGAGAGCGAGTGGTGCGCGCGGCGGCGGGCGGCCCGCGGTCGATGGAGTGAGGCGGGAGTGAGCGGGCGGTGGATGGCCGCGCGGAGACTCGGCTCATCCGAGCCCCCGCGCGTCGAGCGAGGAGGAAGGCGGGGCGCCGGTGGTGGCCGGCCTGGACGAGGAGAGGAGAGTGCGGCTGGATCGGCCGAGCGGCGGCGTGGCGGATCTGGGCCGCCCACGCGTCTACTGGAGGAAAAAGGAGAGATTTTATTTTCAGAATTTGATTTTGATTTTCAGAAAAGGCTAGAAAATTATTTAGGCCTCAGAAAAATATGAAAATACCTCCAAAAATTCCAGAAAAATTCACAGAAGCTCCTGGAGATATTATGGACTTAATAAAATTATTTTCAACTATTGTTGATATTAAATTTTCATATTTTGAATTACTTTTTAAATTCTAAAAATAGTTTTTAAACTCCAGAAAATTCAGAAAAGCCAAATAAAATCCAATTAGGTTAAAATAATTAATTTGAATTTAATTTTCTTCCAAAAATCAAATTTTGGGATGTGACATTCTGCCACGCGTCCGCTCCCTCGGGAATGAACGCACGGTAGCAGTCGTGCAGCCGCATGACATGGTCCACCTTCCATCGCGCACCAGTGGTTGGCGCGATTCTCGAGACCATTAATGCATTGTCGGTAGGCCATTAGCTAGTCACTCCATCTTCGACTTCGACATCGACATCGACTCTGCCTCCGTGGAAAGACTGTGACTTCGACTTCGACTTTGAGTTCGACTTACCGTCGGGAGTGCGCATCCGCGGAAGCCCAAGCCACCAAGTTGTGTGCGAGCGCACACCGCCCGACAGCCCACGACCCGCCAATCGTGTCCTGCCACACGTCCTCCCTCTCAGGAAGGAACGCATGACCACGGCCGTGCGACTGCCCGACACCTCAGAGTCGGCACAATCCTCGGCGCCATTAAGACATCGTCCTCGGGCTGCGAGCCATCGGGCCGCATGTCGACCTTTCGTCTACAGGACAACCTCAGAAATCACTTCGGTGACGTGTCCGCTTCAGACTCATCTCCGCTGGACGAGCCTGTCCTCGGCTCCAATATCACGCACGCGGTGCGGACCTGCCCCACGCTTCGACAACATATCCACAAGATGAGCCCGACCTCGCCTCGGCTTCGACTCGGTGAGGCGGTTCCGCCGACAACTTTGACTCCGCGAGTGAAGGACTTCACGGCCAGAGATGGCTCAGGCAGCCAGTTCGACTTTGTATCCTTGGTGCGCAACCCAACGACTGGGAGATGCCTTCGGTAGTAGCTTCGACTCTGTGTCTATGCCACTATGCCGTGCTGCACCGAAAAAATCCAGTTCTGCCCAAGATCACAGAAGGTCACACGCCGTAGGGACGGAGGGGGCCAAAGAGCTCAGCAACATGGCTTCAGCCCTTCACCATGAGAGGCTCCTATTGTAGGGGTGGCCCTCACCTAAGCCCAGTCGGCCTGTTAGAAGGCTATAAAGCCCAAAATAGGACATGTACAATGACATAAATGCCCTTGAGAGGGATACTTGGGTGTAAGGACATAATTGTAAAATACTCCATATGTGAATATATATAAAGCCATCCAGTCCATGGGGAAGTTCCTAAGCATTGCTCACCTAACTTCTCCATTGCCACTCTATACTGTTGGTCTGTAACCACAATAGTGCCAAATATGTGAAAAAGATTCAAGTCAAGACTAAAAAAGTAATTGAAAAGAATGCACATTACTATGCTAAGAAGGCGAACAAGTCAAGAAAGATGATGTTATTTGAACCGGGTAACTTGGTTTAGGCGCATCTGCGCAAAGAACACTTTCTGGAGAAGCGTAAGTGCGAGTTGATGCCTTGAGGAGATTGTCCATTCAGAGTACTCAAAAAGATCAATGCAATGCATATAAGATAGAACCTCCAGGTGATGATTATGCTGTGAGTTCTACATTCAATGTTGCCAATTTGTCACTGTTGTGCTTACAGACCAAACAGAGAGAGAGTATGGTAGTGGAGAGTTAGGTGAGCAATGCTTAGGGTTTCCCCCATGGCCTGGATGGCCTATATATATTCACATGGGGAGTGTTTTACAATAATACCCTTACATTTAGGTGTCCCTCTCAAGGGCATTTATGTCATTATACATGTCCATCTTGGGCCTTACAGCCTTCTAACAAGCCGGCTGGGCTTAGGTGGGGGCCACCCCTACAACAGTCACCATTCTTTGGATCGAAAGAATCAGAGTCGAGGACGATTCCTTTTTAAGAGGGAGAGGATGATGAGGACATCCTGATTAGACCGTTTATGCGAGCACAAACTAAAAAGATTAATCAATAGGTGAAGTCGCACCTAATTGAATTTGATTTTAATTTAAGTGAGAACTAGATACTACCTCATACAAATATTTTGTGCATTATGAAGTTTGAACATTGTGATGCTTTTGGAGTCAAAACAATGGAGGAGAAGCTCATGGAGGCGAAGCAAGGGGAGATAAGTCCAAACAATCAGGGCCAAGTCGGATCATTCACAAGTTCAACCAAACTCACGAATCCACTCAGGACATTTAGACCAGTCCAATTGGCGTCAAAAACAACTTCTGGATCAGGCTGAATGACTTTGGATATAGCCAGCACCGTTCGATCATCTTTGAACCATCAGATCGCTTTGGTGACGTTTTGACCATTACTACTTTCAACCACGATGCCTACGACCTTGGTGCCTTCGATGATAGTGCTTTCGACCACAGTGCCTATGACCACAATGCCTTCGAATATGGTGCTTGTGACCATGGTGCCCACGAGCACAGTGCCTTTGACCATGGTGCTTTCAACCATGGTGCCTTTGACTGGTTCACTAACCACGGCTTGTTTAGCACATCTTCAATCATGGCTTCATCGATCACTTCACCGACCACGGCTTGTCGGCTAGCATTTCTGATCACACAGGTCTTTGAGCACCGACCGTCACTATATCTTACGACTGTCAACCTACGACTATGACTGCTACAACCACTGTAGCTATGACCACTACACAGCTATGACTGTGACTTCTATGACCTACGACCACTGCATAGCTCAAATCGTGACTGTGACTGCTATGACCGGATTGCTGTAGCCACCGTTCGATTGTCCGTGGACCACCCAATATCTTCAGTGATGTTTGGACCAGTCCGAACATTCGCATCATTCGATTGGCTTCAGAGACACACAGATCCATTCAATCAGTCTCAATGACGATCGAACCAGTTCGATTGGACCCTCGTCTGTGTTCGGAGTAGTCCGAAGGTATATGTTGCGAATAAAAGGCAATAACTTTCACATATGGGGTCTGATTAAGGAGTTCCTGGACTCGTTGGAAAACATATTTCAAGGACTATGTAAAGGAAGGGACTCCATCTTCAGTAATTTCATGGATTTTTATCTTATTTTATTTTAGTTTATTTTTTTGTGAGAGTTCGAGTCTAATACAATATAGGGTAGAGTCGTACATGATTAGGGGTCTTGTGGACCCTTCCAAAGGGCTATATAAAGCCTTGTAATACGTAGCCTTTGGGGGGAGATGACATTATTTTTACAATAGCTAATATTACTTATTCTCGGCTTGGTGTACGCGTTGCCTTTCAGGAATGGGCAATTTTCTTGAGAATACTTCTGTTGTTCTTGTGCTTCCTTATGATTCGCAGGAGCAGCAACATGTCTACTTGTATGGTCGGGTAGACGGATCACGAGCGTGTGGTTAGGTGAATTCTTTTGTCACAGGTTTTGGTTAGCTTCAACGGGCTTTAATTCTTTTCGACTATGGCCATCTTCAATGCTTTTCGACAATGGCTAGCTTCAACACCGTCCAGTTTACAACCACACATGGTTTTATGACCACGGCTGTCACGGCTTCATGACAACAGCTCATTTATGAGCATGCACGGCTTTAGGACTACGGCTGTTTGACTACGACTACATCTGTTTTCGACTTCGACCACAGCAACAAAACTTCAACTATGCTCAACTACGACCACAGCAGATCGACCACTGAAGGTAATCATAGGTACAATACTTTTACATGCTCATAGCTTCAGTGCTTTTGCTAGTCGTGGACTTTACCGATTGTACTCGGTAGTCATAGGATTTACTGGTTGATAGTCAATGACTCCGCAGTCGATGGTCGTAGGTTTTGCTGACTGCTCTTATAGTCATATATTTTGCAGTCTTGTCGATAGTCGTAGACCAAGCAGTTTGCTGTCATTGTCTTCGATAGTCGAAGGCTTTACGATCACGGTTGGTACTCATAGACTTTTTTGTTGAAATGAGTTCTTAACTCTTTATGATCATTGAATACTTTGAGTACTCATGTTAGGCTTCATCGCGTGTTGAGTTTTGATTGTTACGAATACATTCCATGGCCTATATGAGGTAGACTTTGAATAAAACCCATGTTAGAAAAGGGTTTCGGGTCCCTTGATTTGAGGAAGAGATTAGGTGTTTTGTTCGTGTTTGAATCGAACATGATTAGGGACGTTGGCCTATAAAAGTAGGGATAGGCTTAGGCTAATGTAACTAGTCTTTAGGGCTTTCACCGAGGAAGTTTTTAGGGGTGCCGTGAGGGCACTTTGTAGCCAAAAACTTGTTGTAGAAATAATAGATCAGATCTATTCCAAAAGAAGTTGATCAGCAAGATGTTTCTCTAAGCTTTGTTCTTCTTACATCATCGGTGACTGGCTAACAGATCTCGTTCGAGTGTGTCGTGGTGCTGTCTTCAGCTCATTTTCGATCGAGTGGTTGATTTGTTCGAGTAGTCAAAGTTTGCCGAGCGACAGGAGATCTCAACTACGCGATCATAATGAGCAGTCAAGCGGTACGTGATCGTAGTGAAGCATTCAAGTTTTCGTTGTTGATGACTACAAGCAAAGCAGTGCGATGAGCATCGTTCGAGCGGTCGTTATCGACCACGATTAGAAGAGTGAAGCGGAAGAAGTGGAGGCGATCATTCACCCTCCTCTGATAGCTCCATACGGTCGTACAAGTGGTATAAGAGCTGGTTGCAACGACGTCAGATCAGGAGCAGTTCTCTGTTAAGCCATCATTCTTTGATGGTATAAATTATCTCTACTGGAAAACTCACATGGAAGTCTTTCTACAAGCTCAAGGTAATCTGATTTGGCAAAAAAGTTGAATCTTCGTTTGAAGTACCCTCTGTCATTACCATCCAAAACACTGCTGATGTAGAGGCAAACAATAAGGCTAGAAATATTTTGTTATGAGGTTTAAGTAGAAACAAGTTTGTTAGATTTGCTCATCTTAAATCTGCAAATAAAATTTGGACTACTCTAGCTGATTACCATGAAGGATCAAAGTCTATTAAGGGTGTGCATCAGAATCAATTCAAAAAGGAGTGTTCTAAATTTGAGATGAAACCAGAAGAATCAGTAGATGCTCTTTTCGACCGCTTTAATAAGATTGCCAGTGATTTGCAATCTATTGATGTCACATATTCTAATTCTAGCAATACTTGTCAAATTCTAAATTCTTTGGATATGTCTATTTGGAATGTATTAGTCACTACCATCAGTCACTTTGTTAGCATGGAAACACTCACTCTGAATGATCTTTATTCAAAGATGAAAACACATGAGATTGATATTTTGGCTAGGATAAACAAGTCGAATTATCTGGGTTTGGTGACTAACTAAGATGACGACTCCTCTAGTTCCTCTATTGGTTCCTTTCATGCATTATGGTCTGTTTCAGATGAATAGTGGAGGAGATCCCTAAAGAGAAGCTTGTACTTTTCTCCAAGTGGGTGACTAAGACAATTAATAATATCATATCGAGATGGAGAGTTGGTCCAATCAGATGCTATGAATGTGATGAGCAAAATCACATCAAGATAAATTGCCCTAAACTGAGGAAGGAGGTCAAAGATGACAAAGCATCATCTCGTCGATCTCAAGTCAAAATTGACCCAAATAAGAAACACAGTTTTCGTAGGGCAGCCAACAAAATAATTTTAGCACTTGAGGAAATTGATTTGAGTGACGATGAATCTTCAAGTGATGAGGACAATGGCAAGAAGATCAAGGAGGCAGATTTCACAGGAATGTCCTTTATGGCGAAGAGTGAGGATCTCGACGATAATGATCTCTACAATGATGAGGTAAAACCTTCTTACATAGATTTATCTCGTACTACGCTTAGATTGACAGAGGAGCTTAAGAAATATAAAAAGAAATTCAAACATAATGATGATGTTGTTGATAATTTAAATTATGAAATCCATAGACTTAGAGCTTCAATTCCTAATGATGAATCTTGTGAGTCTTGTCAAGTTTTAAATTCTGAGTTGGCGTCTGCAAGAAAAATTTATACACCAACCTTGGGTCAATTTAGTGATGTAACTATTAAATTTGATCAGTTAAAACTGGCACACGACTCTTGTGATGAAAAGATAAAATAGGCACATGATGAAATTGAAAAGCTTAAGTCTAACTCATCTAAAACTTGCTCTAAATGTGATTTGCTTTAAGCTAGGCTTAACACTTACCAGGAGTCTATTAAATAGATGCTTTATCATGAGAGTCTCTCTTGCTCAAACTGTCCCAAGCTTAACACAAGAATAGAAGTTTGACTAGACAACTTAAGGAGTTTGCTTAAAAGGAAAAATTGGCTCAGTCTGGTGCTTCCAAGAGTCTTAGTGATGAATATGTTCAATGCACAACCTATCCTACATTGGCTAAAGAGAATGAGTATCTTAAAGACACCTTAGAGAGATTTTTTTTGGCAAAAAGAATTTGAATATGATTCTAAATCAATCAAAAACAAGCATGAATAAACATGGTCAAGGATTTAATTTTGTTGAGTATGATAAGAATAATCTTTCTAACGTTGTTAAACTTTTGGAACCTGGAAGAAAACCTATAGTAGAATCTGAACCAAAATAGATTACTTTTAAATCTACTGGTATTGCAAAGAATTTCTTTACCAAAGAGAGTGCTATAAAATCAATAGATACGACTTCTTAGCAAGTCAAGTTCAAGTGTACTCACTGTGGTAGAGATGGTCATCTAGTTCAATTTTGCTTTCGAAAAAACAAGAAGGAGAAGAAAGACAGGTCAATAAAAGCATTCTCAAGTGGAATCCATGCAAGCACCAAACTGTGGCTCTGCTCCCTCTAATCAGTTCTCTGCTCGCTCAGACCAGTCAGTGGCTAGACCTATGCAACACAGTCGGACAGGCTATTTTTGACCAGCTCTTTCAACGTGGTCGAATTGGCCTTGGGGATCACACGTGGTCATGCAGCGGTCAGAGCACCCCGGTCATAGACGTCTTGTAGTCAAATGTTTCGTGGTCGGACGCTCCGTGGTCAGACTTCCCGTTGTCGAATGTCCCCATGTCGAACCAGCATTTTGACCAGCCCTTTCTACTCGACCAGATCAGTTGACAGTTCGACCAGTGCTCTAGGCCCAGTTAGACCGATCGGCGGTTAGATCAGCGCAGTTGGGGAGGCCAGACCGCCCTATGGTCGAACCTATTTCTCAATGATTGTCTGGTCAAAATTTGTCAAATGCTCACGCTTCACTTAAATCTTTACTAGTGTCTGTTGTTGCTCCTATTCGTCATGTGTCATAGTACGAGATTCCTAAAGCTTATCTGACTAACCCTAGTACTATGAAGCTAACATTGTTTGGATATAAGACCAGATAATGCGGGATGGAGAACATGCACTTGATTAGGTTCCAATCTTTTGCATTGTTGGAACAGTTGATGGTTCTTCATCTTCTTTGATGGCTTCCGAGAGATTTTACCTTCTGGTTAGACCATGTGGAAAATGTAATGCTACACTCCAAGTGGTCTTTTAAAAGTGGTCTTTGAGCTCTTTCTTAAATTGATCCCTTTCTCTCAACTACTTGTTTCTTCTCTTTGGCCCTTTTTGCTGAGGGAGATGTGATTATTCTGAGAGGGAGCTTGTTGTTTGAAGAGGTGTCAGGAGCTTTGTTTATTATACATGTCATATAATTCATTGAGATCAAGCTATTGAAATCAAATGAGTAGTGGAGCTCTCTGTATCATATTCATCCATGTGTTGTGTAGCTTTGGCTATAGCTGGTTATAATTAAAATTGCTACATTTGAACTAAAGCATGACATGGCAAAAGTCTTTGACTGGATTGATTATAGATAGTACTTTGTAATATTCATTGGTATGTTTCATATTGCAACCTTTTCATGATCACTCAAGTCAACATGTTATACAAAGAAAAGTGCACAAATGAAAAGATGTATGCTTCAAGCATGCTATGGTCAATTTTAAAAATAGGCACAAAAATTGTGCTAGTGAAAAGAAGTATGCTTCAAGCATGCCACCATTTAAAACAAGAAAAAAACTTCAAAGCATGACATCAAGAAAAGAAGTATGCTACAAGTATGTCACATGCCTAAGACTCAAGTGCAAAATAATAGGTTGCTACATGAGACGGCTAACTCGCCCAGACTTAAAATCTGCCTCAGTTTTAGGCTTTGACTTTTTATTGTGATATCTCATTGTGCTCTTTATAATTAGTTTAATCATTGTTGAGATGCCTATCATTGATATAAATTGCTACGTTGAGATAAAAGATGTTTGGATCTTGCTATATGACATATGACTTTATATGATCTAGGTAGCTCTATTCTAATAGATGGCTTGGTTACATTATTAAATCAATGCAAACTGACTCGAATAATGTACAAAGCTTCTGGATGTTTACTTTTCTAAGTTCCCTTTTAGAATGATTCCCACTTTTGAGCCCATGATGATTTCATTGCCAAAGGGGGAGAAAAGTAGAAAAAAGGGGAGATTTGCTCTGGAAGAGATTTGTTTTGGAAGTTGTTCTCTGGGTTGGTTCTCATTGGTTGTGTGATCGGTTGTCTCGAATACTCATTGTTTCGGATCGTAAATTCTTTCGTTTGAGTGTTTTTCAAGGTGCTGTCAATGTATTCAAGGGGGGGATTGTTAGACCATGTGGATGGTCATGATTAAAAATGATGATAAATAATTGACATTTGAATTGCTTTGGAATTTGTGTTTGTGAAAGTATTGTGTGATCATAGATAATGATTTTGGGTTTGAGCGGTTTTTGCTTCTTCAAGTGTTTCGATCGACTTCAATGGGCTTCAACGCTTTTCAACTACGATTGGCTTCAACACTTTTTGACCATGGCTGACTTCAATGCT
This sequence comes from Dendrocalamus sinicus, assembly GCA_036346575.1. Lineage (NCBI taxonomy): Eukaryota > Viridiplantae > Streptophyta > Magnoliopsida > Poales > Poaceae > Dendrocalamus > Dendrocalamus sinicus. The sequence goes on along the minus strand of CM070664.1, from coordinate 23,161,925 downwards.
TTTTAACCACGGCCGGCTTTAACACCATCTAGTTTATGACCACGGCTGTCATGGCTTTATGGCCACGGCTCGTTTACAACCACGCACGGCTTTATGACTATGGCTATTCGACTATGACTATGATACGGGAATGGCCCAATCTTCTCGAGTAGAACAGCGGATAAATAGCGCTTGAGGATGAATAACACTCAGCTGTACACCATGCACTAGTGCATTGACTTGCAGCTCTATGGATATTCGCCAACACGCACCTGGATGATCGCCGCTAGACTACGAGCAGAGATTGCCAAGCCCTCAATTCCCAACGGAAAAGCAAACTTGACCTTAAAAAGCAAAACGAACAATTGATTGCCTAATTATCTCTCAGAAGTCCTCGCATGAACTCTGTTATGAAAGAACAAGCAAAAACTTGTGTTCTATTCTTTTGTATAAACGTGGTCTGCCTTACACCGGGGGTCTACCCCTCAATATATAGTCTCAGCTTAAGAACTATTCAGCACTAAATTTTCCATGTGGTACTATTCACACGCGAGACTGTAGCACGGCACTGTTCATGGATCGGTACTGTTCATGTTACTGTAGCGCATACTGTTCATGGTACTGTAGTGCGGCCTGATACTGTTCATGCGTAGCGCTATTTATGGGCCGATCATTGTTCATGTCGTGGACTTGTGCTTCCTTGGATTACAGCCGCATACCCTTGATCTTCGTTCATCGTTGACTCTTCAAACCTAAGCACAAGTAAAACATTATTTTTAGGTAGTATAAAATTCTCATTAAAATCAATGACATATTTATTAAGGAGCAAGTTCACCTAAGATTGTAATTTCTTGGCACGTGCTCTTGTTATTGGTCTAGTCGGTAACTCGAGGCGTATATCATGAGCATTAGGTGAAGGAGAAGAAGATGTTGTAGGAATGCCCTCATCATCCCACTCCTCTTGAAAAGGCGTCGTCCTCGACGCTAGATCATCAGCCCTGAAGAACGTTGATAAATCAACAATGTTGAATGTCGAGTTCACGCCATAGTCATCGCCCGGAAGGTTGATTTTGTATGCATTATCGTTAATCCGCTCAAGCACTTTGAAAGGTCCATCTCCTCATGGCAGCAACTTCAATTTATGTCGATTTGGAAAGTGATCCTTGTGGTAGTGTAACCAAACTAAATCACCTGGCTGAAAAATCATCTTCTTTATTTCTTGTTCACCTTGTCAGCATAGTACTTCGCCTTATGCTCAATTTCTTCTTTCACCTTGATGTACAATTTCTTCGCATATTCAGCCCTCTTTGACGCCTCCATATTTGTTCGTGATTGACTTGGAAGCGGTAGCAAATCAAGTGGCATAGTGGGCTTGAAACCATACACCACCTCAAAAGGGCACATCTGTGTAGTAGAGTGGATGGCTCTGTTATAGGCGAACTCCACATGTGGCAAACAGTCCTCCCACTCCTTGATATTTTTCTTGATCATGGTCCTTAGCACCATCAAAAGTGTGTGGTTCACCACCTCTTTTTGACCATCAGTTTGGGGATGATAAGTTGTGCTGAATAACAACCTTGTCCCTAGCTTCCCCCAAAGTGTCTTCCAGAAATAACACATGAATTTGACGTCGCGATCTGAGACAATGGTCTTGGGTACGCCATGCAACTGCACTATCTCCCTAGAAAATAAATCAGCAACGTGAGACACATCGTCGCTCTTGTGGCATGGAATAATGTGTGCCATCTTCGAAAATCGATCCACAACGACAAAAACAAAATCTCTCCTGCTCTTAGTCCTAGGCAATCGTAAAACAAAATGTATACTAATATCTTCCTATGGTGCATTAGGAACTGGGAGAGGAGTATACAAACCATGTGGATGCAACTTCGATTTTGCCTTGTGACAAGTTATGCACCGTTGTACATACCTGTCCATATCACGCCTCATCTTAACCCAATAAAAGTGACCGCTCAGCATAGACAGCAACTTTTCATGTCCAAAATGTCCCATCAATCCACCGGCATGAGATTTCTACAATAATAACAAACGCACGGATGATTCTGGAACGCATAGTTTGTTAGCACAAAATAAAAATCCATCATGAATGTGAAATTTGTCCTAGCCTTTCCCATCTTTGCAATGCACATAAGGTGAAGCAAAATCATGGTCATTAGCATATAAATCATGCAAACTCTATAAACCAGGAACTTGCAGATCTAAGCGATTTAAAAGCACACTTTTCCTAGAAAGAGCATCGGCAATCACGTTTTCCTTTCCCTTCTTATATTTCACAATGTAAGGAAACGACTCGATAAATTCTACCCACTTAGCATGCCGACGGTTCAGCTTAGCTTGGCCTTGCAAATATTTTAATGCCTCATGATCAGAATGTATAATAAATTCCTTAGGCCATAAATAATGTTGCCAAACTTCTAAAACTCGCACTAAAGCATACAGCTCCTTATCATAGACCGGATAATTCAATTGTGCACCTTTGAATTTCCCGCTAAAATAAGCAACCAATCTACCCTCTTGCATCAAAACACCACCAATACCAATTCCACTAGCATCACATTCAATTTCAAAATTCTTAGTGAAATTGGGTAAAACAAGTAACGGTGCCTCAATGAAATGCTTTTTAATTCATCAAATGCAGCTTGCTGTGCTACCCCCATGTAAACTCAACACCTTTTTTTGTTAAGTCATTCAGTGGGGCAGCGATGGTGCTAAAATCCTTAACGAAACACTGATAAAAACCAGCGAGCCCATGAAAGCTCCTAATTTGACTAACATTCATAGGAGTAGGCCAATTTTTATTTGCTTCAATTTTAGACTCATATACTTTTACTCCCTGTGCCAAAACCATATATCCCAAAAATATTACACGATCTTTGCAAAAAGTGCACTTCGCTAAGTTCCCAAATAACCTAGCATCGCGTAAAACCTGTAGCACTTGTCTAATGTGGTCAATATGATCAGATTCATTATGACTGTAAATCAAGATATCATCAAAATACACGACCACAAACTTCCTAATGAAATGCCTCAAAACATGATTCATCAATCTCATGAATGTACTAGGTGCATTAGTTAATCCAAATGGCATGACTAACCACTCATACAAACCGAATTTTATTTTAAAAGCAGTTTTCCACTCATCCCCTTCTTTCATCCTAATTTGATGATACCCACTACGTAGATCAATTTTAGAGAAAATAACAACACCATTCAATTCGTCTAACATATCAGTTAAGCGAGGTATAGGATGACGATATCGAATAGTGATACTATTAATCGCCTTACAATCTATGCACATGCGCCAAGTACCATCTTTCTTAGGAACTAAAATAACAGGAACAACACAAGGGCTTAAGCTTTCGTGTATGTACCCTTTGTCGAGAAGCTCTTGTACTTGTTTCTGAATTTACGTTGTTTCCTTGGGGTTGGTTCAGTATGGTGGTCAGTTTGGTAGTGTCGCTCCCGGAATCAAATCAATTTAATGCTCTATCCCGTGGATTGGTGGTAAACCAGCGGGCACCTCCTCCAGAAAAATGTCGCTGAATTCCTGCAAAACATGAGATACACCACTAGGAAGCGACGTTAAGTCATCAGTAGAAAGCAAAACATCTTTGTACAGGAGTACAAAGTGCAGCAAAGTGGGATTCTCACAAAAAGCTCTCATCTCTGATTTGGTGGCTAACATTACCAAGCCTTTCTCTCCCTCACTTTTCTTTTTACCGCTCAATTTTGGTTTGTGGCTCTCACTCACAGAAGGTGGAATCTCGCTATTTGGTGTACTCTCAATTTTCACCTCAACTTTCTTCTTATCAGCATTGACTATCTCTATCGGTGTAAGTGGATACAAAATCACATCTTTGCTGCTCCACTTAAACTTGTAGCAGTTTGTATGCCCATCATGATAAAAATGGTGATCAAATTGCCATGGGCGCCCCAACAGCAAGTGACAAATTGACATGGGCACCACATCGCACACAATGGTATCCTCATACTTGCTAATCTTGAAGTGCACCTGCACCATATGACTGACTTTCACCTCGCCCACATCGCTCAACCACTTCCCAATTTGGTGCACATTTCCTTACTGGCCAGATTATGACAACTTCCTCCATCAATTATGACTTTCCACACTTTACCACCGACTGTCGTCCATGACTAAAACAAATTGCACCGCTGTGCGGTAGACTGCCTTTGTGACACACTAAGTACACGAGGTGTGCACACTAGCATATGCTCTCCAGTTGGCGACTTCGGTCTACAGTCCAATCTTTCATCCTCTTAGGATCCTCTGCAAAATCAGCAAATGGAGTAGTATCGTCCTCATCACTAGCTGAAATATACCCGTCATCAGTAAGTATCATAACTTTATTATTTGGGCAATCTTTCTGAAAATGACCAACTCCCTTGCACTTGTAGCATGTCAGATCATGTGAACGGCCTGTAGAACCCATCAAGGATGCCACACTAGCAATGGGCACCACTGGTTGGAGTGTCGATGGCGGTGTACTATATGTCTTCTTTTGTGCTAAACTGCGCATCGTAGAATTGCCCCCAGATGGGGCTGACTGGCCCAGTTGTCCCGTGTTGTACGGTGGTGCCGTGCTCGCTGAATAACATTGCTGTGCAACATACTTAGTGTCTTCAATTACTTGCTTCTCAGCCTCACATGCCTGATGCATCAACTCAACCATGTTTTGTATTGATGATGATTAATGATCTGCCAAATAGCATAATTCATCCCAACAAGAAAGCAAGCCATCGCTTGTTCCTCATTCTCACGCACATCCACATGTATGATAATCTGCTCCATCTCTTTATAATACTCATCAACTGATTTCAACCCCTGTTGCAACCCAATCAGCTTCTCATGCAGCGAGCACTTGTAATGTGTAGGTACAAAGCACGCACACATCTGTCTCTTTAGCTCGTCCCATGTAACAACACGTGGCTCATGTTGCTCCATACGTTGTGGCACACAACGCTCCCACCAAGTAGCAGTATATCCGTCCAAAGCCGCAACGGCAAGAACCAACTTGCGCTGATCAGAATAGCGGTTCATGCAGAACAGCTTATCAACTTTCAGCTCCCATGTAAGATAAACTTCTACCTCTATTGTACCCTCAAAGGATGGGGAATCGTGAACATGGGCTTTCCAACCAGATCATTGGCGTCCTCATCACACCGACGATTGCGAGCATACTGATTATGTTAACGGTGTGGTAAATAGTCATTGAACACGGACTCATCGCCATCATCATCAGCATGGCGGTTGCCACGGCCTCCTCCGTGGGTGTCATAGTTGGCACCACCATAGGCGCCAACATGCGCGCCTCCATAGGCGCCATCGTGGACGCCATTGTTGGCACCGCCTCCTCCTATGCCGTTGTCACGGCCGCACCATTGTGTAGGGGGACGTGCCATGACCTCGGTAATAGCACGACGCTGTTGTGCTGCCTCGTGAACACGCACCTATTCGTCGAGTTGTCGTAGGCATGGATCATCTTCGCGCTGCCATCTAGCAGTAGCCTCCGCATCCGTCTCATCGCGTGGCTCGTACGGGAGGTGTACACTCCCCGCCTTGCCACGTGTACCCAGCTGCATCAAAGCGGTGAGCTTGGAAATAGCGTCAAGCAGTACCTTGTGGTTGTTGTCGACAATCATGTATAACTTTTGGAAATCTGTCCCCAAGACGTCCAAGTTGTTTTGGACACGCCCAAGGTCACTGCGCACCTAGTCAACCTCAGCTTGAAACTCATCTCGGAGAGTGGCACGAAGTGTATGGTAGTGCATCTTGGTGATCAGATCAGTAAAGTTGTTGTCTAGATCCTTGTCCTGCTTGCTTCCTAACATGGTTACAGAAGCAAAAATACCAAGTAGAATATACGTGGAAAATAAGTGGGAATCTCTCAACTACTGTTCTGAAACAAAGCAAGTTGTACCGTTCTGAAGTAAATTAAGAGCAGCAAAAAATTACACTCATAGCAATGAATGACCAACCAAGATTGTGCGGGCGAATATCAAGAACGAGAGTCAATACATGGCACAGATGTTTTTGGTGGAGCTAGGTGAATAAAACAACGTAACAAATTCAGAATTTAAAGATTATCGAGCTCGGTAGCAATCCAAACGTGACTCACAATGCCTAATTGCTGATCGATAAATATAAGTGAAGAGTAGACAGCAACACACGCACAATGATAATGGGACTATTGCAATCAAAGGAATGTGCGATACAAAGAACAATTTTGTATGGAGGCGAATGCTCGTATTGCAATAGTTCAAGGAGAGATGCTAGCTAGTGCTCAAAAGTTGTATATGAGGGCACAAGATTGCTCAAAAATATGGTACGCTAAAACTAGCTCCAAGAAAATGATTGAAAACTATAGCTGAATTTCTTTTTTTGTTTGTCCTTTGTTTTTTTCACTCACGGCCAGCGCTGATCAATCAACCCTTTTTTTGGTTCGTTTCTTTCATGGCCAACTACTAACAGCAAGTCATGTGAACAGTAACAGATGCGAAAACTTTGGGTCTCAAAATCCTAAGAGCAGACCCTTGAGCACAACAACAAACTAGTCTCAATAGGTACAAAAGGTTCGTGAACGGATCAAAGGGTTCATGAAGAAAACAACGTGCAATCCACTAGATATAAGTAATGTTTAGTTGCACAAAACAGGAATCAAGTACGAACACAAAAATTTGTGGAAGGGAAAACAAAAAGAGACGCGAACGGAACACGACCATCTACTAAACACTATGAACGAGTAGATTAAGACCTAACAAAATGCACTAAAAATACTTAATTAAACTACAGCGAAGGATGATATATTTTTTGTGGCTTTTTCAGTGTATAGGACTGTAAATAATCTACTAAAATATGGGTAAGAAGAGATTCTACCGAGTGGCCTGGAATCTGATACCACGATGATACGGAAATGGCCCAATCTTCTCGAGTAGAACCATGGATAAATACTGCTTGAGGATGAATAACGCTTAGCTGTACACCATGCGCCAGTGCATGGACATGCAGCTCTATGGATATTCGCCAACACGCACCTGGATGATCGCCGCTAGACCACAAGCAGAGATCGCCAAGCCCTCAATTCCCAGCGAAAAAGCAAACTTGACCTTAAAAAGCAGAACGAACAATTGATCGCCTAATTCTCTCTCAGAAGTTCTCACATGAACTCTGTTATGAAAGAACAACCAATAACTTGTGTTCTATTCTTTTGCATAAACGTGGTCTGCCTTACAATGGGGTACCATAGCATGGTACTGTTCATGGACGGGTACTGTAGCATGGTACTGTTCATGTTTCTGTAGCACGTACTGTTCATGGTACTGTAGTGCGGTCGATACTGTTCATGCCGTGGACTTGTGCTTCCTTGGATGACGGCCGCATATCCTTGATCTCCGTCCATCGCTGACTCTTCAAACCTGAGCACAAGTAAAACATTATTTTTAGGTAGTATAAAATTCTCATTAAAATCAATGACATATTCATTAAGGAGCAAGTTCACCTGAGATTCTAGTTTCTTGGCACGTGCTCTTGTTATTGGTCTAGTCGACAACTCGAGGTGTATATCATGAGCATTAGGTGAAGAAGAAGATGTTGTAGGGATGCCCTCATCAGACTATGTCCGGTTTTGACTTTGACCATGGCAACATGACTTCGACCATGCTCAACTGTGACCTTGGCAGATCGACCACTGAAGGTAATCATAGCTACAATACTTTTACATGGTCGTAACTTCAGTGCTTTTGCTAGTCGTGGACTTTATTGGTCGTACTCGATAGTCGTAGGATTTACTAGTCGATAGTTGGTGACTTTGCCATCGATGGTCGTAGGTTTTGCTTACTGCTCTTATAGTCATATATTTTGCAGCCCTGTTGATAGTCATAGACCAAGCAATCTGCTATCATTGTCTTCGATAGTTAAAGGCTTTATGATCACAATCAGTACTCATAGACTTTGTTGTCGAAACGAGTGCTTCACACTTATGATCTTTGAGTACTTTGAGTACTCGTGTTAGGCCAGCGGGGTATTTGGCTGGTGCCTGATGGAACAATGTCGGTACTCGATAGTTGGAGCGACTAGGTACTCGATGGTCGATGAGTGATAATCGTAAGGTTTGCGATTGGTTGTCAGTTATGAGTACTTGTTGTGCTCGGTGGTCGTGCTGAGTAGTCGAAAGAATGAGTTTCGGAATGCGATGGTTTTTGGCGGTCGTAATTGGTAGTCTGAGATTGTTTTTTTGGATAGCATTAAGATGATTGGTCGTGTTCGATCAGGTTGATGGTCGTGGATGGTCTTGTTCTTGTGTCTGGATGGACAAGGGCGTTATGAGTTGTTGTGCTGATGACAGTCAAGCTGGGAAGATGTAACAGCCCAGCTGTTTATTTCAAAATTTTAGTGAAAAAAAAATTAATTTAATTTAAAAATAAAAATAAGTGTTCTTTGGTTGCCTAAATTTTGGAGATTTTATTTGTCTATTTTTAGCTTTTAAAAAGGCTTTTATAAAAAGTAATTTAACTAAAAACATAAAATTACTATTAAATAAAAAGGATATTTTGAGTTTATGTAAAAATATCATTTCAAATTAAGTATTTAAAAGCATTTGGCTTTTATTTGGATTTTCTGTGTTTTTCTGGACTTAAAAATCAATTTTAAAGGTTAAAAAGTATTTTATAAAATTATTAAATGAAATCTGAAGTTAAAAATATTTTTCCTAAGTCTAAAATGCTTCCAGGAATATTCTATAATTTTTTTGGAATTTTTAGACGTTAAATATTATTTTTTCCAAGTGTTTATAAAGTTTCTAGTATTTTCTGAAATTTATTCCGAAAATAAAAATCAAATTCATCCAAGCCCGCCACCTGTCGCTCTCAGATTGAATCAATCTCTCTCCACGTTTTAATCCTAGCCACACAAGATCACTTACCCCTTCATAAAATCCAAGAGCCATGAAACATCCACTTGCCACGTGTCACAAATCCGACGGCCTGTACCCCTTCACTTCCTCTCTCTCCCTATGACATATGGACCCCACATGTCATATGTTTCTTCAACCTCTCCTTCTTCCTCCCCTAACCCTCTCTCTCCTCCACCATGGATGACAATTAAAAGCTTTGAAATCCCTCCGTTTCTCCCTCTTAACTCCCGATTAAAGCATGGAAACAGACGCTCTAATCACCCTCATCAATCTCCCGGCCGTTTCCCATCCTTTAAACCTCTCAAAACCGAAATCCCTTCCTCTCCCTTCTCTTTCTATAAAAGGGACTCCCCACTACCATTCTCTTCCTCCCCCTCCCTTCTTCAGCCGGCTCTCGCCTCCCACCTCTCCCGCCGCCGTGCGCCACCTCCCGCCTCCGCCGCCCGCGCCACCTCCTCCGGCCGCCCCATTCCAAGCTGCCGCCGCCGCCCCGGCCTCCCTTCGCCACGGTAGGTGCGCCGCCACCCGGCTACCCCGCCGCCACTCGCCGCCCGCCGCGGCCGCGGTGAGCCCGCCGCCCGCGCGCACGCCCGTGACTCCCCTCCGTGTCTCCTTCTCTAATCATGTTCAACCATGTTTATTTGATTTGTTGTTGCTCCTTTGTCAAGAAATACCAAGTGCTCACTTGGCTAGTGGGTGCATGTTAGTGCATGCATGCATGAGGTTGTGAGTTCAATTCCAGGGCAAGGCAATTTTCGGTTTGGGCTTGCCAAAATTTTTGTTACCCAATGACAACCGGGCCCCATGTGTCATACACTCCATTATACCCCAAAAATCAGCCAAAAATAAGATTCCAGATAATATTCCCTCGTTTTGCATTTTCTGGAATTTCCAATCCATCCAAACTTCCAATTGCTCGTTCTCCGTCGTCCGAACTCCGAATCTATTGATTCTTTCTCCTAAATTCATATAAAATCATAATCTATCTGCCAGTATATAGTTTATAATTTTTGGATTTTATTTCGATTTTATTTGAATTTATTTGGTTGGTTCTTCTCGCGTAGATTTCGACGAATTCGGAGAGAACGACGCCGACGATTCGCACCAGGTCTTCGAGCAAGGCAAGTTACACCTTTGATCATGTTGCTCCCAGTAATTCAAATTATTTATGTTGTTTTTAAAATTATTATGCATGCGTACTTTTATTGAAACCTAGTTTAAATTAGATTTAAATTCTAGTTATACCCAATTCCTTTGTTTATGGCCAAATTTGACATTGAACTACCTATGCCTTGTCACCATAGAGAAAAACCTAGTTGATACATTAGTATTAACTGGACATTTTATATCAAAGCTTAGCCATGCTTAGAATAATCATAGATTGGGATACCTTTTTCACATAAAATGACGAACTTTAAAACTGAATTCTTGACTTTGGTGAGTCGAGAATGTTTATAAAATTATTTCCATACAAAATATAAAACTGGTTTAGACTTAGGCAATTGGTTAGAGTGGTGGGTGCAGGCATGCCCTGTTGGTCGGAGCCGCAGTGGTTGATTGTCGGGCACAAGGGGTTTGTGGTTAGGCCTAAGTCAAGTTAAGGACCGGTCTGTGAGCTACTATTGCAAAGCCCTTTCGTACTACCACAAGTCTGGTATGGGATAGACCTGGCCGAATAATTTGTGAGGTTCCAACTTAATCTCGCTATAGGCTGAATGTGAGCGCGGCGTAGGCCGTGAGAAGTCTCACATGGCACAAGAGGGGGCTCCAACATGTGGATTCATGTTGTGGTGAAACCTTAGTGGCGACGTGATTATGTTGAGAACGGATCATTGTAAAGGCCTTGTCATGATCTCCTCGCCGCACACCTAAGGAAGTGTGTAACTCGCGTGGCAAACCGGGATGATCATGTCTTGTGGGTAAAGCTGTACAACCTCTGCAGAGTGTATAACCTATCCTGGATAGCCGTGCCCACGGTCATGGGCAAGCTAAGTGAAGTTTTTCACGGATTAGACTTTGGTTTTCAAAATGGTTTGCGAAAACCTTGTGGATGGATGGAATCCACGAGAGATGAAAACCTTGCGGATGGATGGAGTCCGTGAGAGATTGAAATCTGGTGAATGGATGGAATTCATCAGAGTTGCGCAGTGAAAGCGTGTGGATGGATGGAATCCATACGTGAGCTTTTGGAAAAGATGGTCCGGGTGGGATGCCCGTGGATAGGTTAGTGTTTGGTTGGAGCCTGCACTAACGATATTATTTTGTTAAAATCTTGTTTCTATTTATCGTATCAAATTCAGCTTTTGCAATTACTTATGATATTTACTCCAATAATCGCCTTTTATGCAAATAAACCATGTTATGCCTTCCTTTGATATTCCATATGCATGCATCTATTCTGTTAAACCTCCTGGTGTAACTTGTGGAGTACTTTTTGTACTCATGTTGCTTAATCTAACTCTTTCCAGAGGAAGCTTTCGACGACTTCGGTGAGGATTGCGACTAGGCCACGTCTTACAGTCATTCGCCTTGTGGGAAGGCTGGATGGGCTGCTGCTTTATGTATTTCTTCCGCTGTCTTCTTTTGCTATTATTGTAAACTTGGCCATCAGGCTCATATTAGTTAAATAAAGTTTGTCATTACGCATGATATTTGTCTTTGTGATACTGTGTGCACTAGCTTTTCCTGGGATAGTGCGATTAACACAGAGGGTTCTGGAGTTGCTTCTCCGGGTCCCGACAGAGATGGTATCAGAGCAATAATGACTCTAGGACGTGTCCATAGATAGAATAGAATGGTTGGACCTTAAGGATTTATTTTACTAACAAGTAATTTCAAAAGTTTTCTTATTCTTACCTCTCAATCTATGCTACCCTAATCTCTTAATCTTTGCTTACTCTCATCTTTTAATTCTCCCTTATCTTTATGTCATTACTTGAAAACCCATTTCTAAATCTTCCCTTGCTCAAAACAACTATAGATGGTCAGTAGTCCGGATTCATCGCCTCCACCGCTGCCTTGAAGGATCATGCTTCGTACCTCGAGAGCTGCGAAGGATCACTCCAAGACAACCCTTACCTCTCTAGGGTAAGTTGTTAAGCTAGACAGTAGACGAGGTTATGCGCTGTCATTTTTCCCTTTTGTCGGCAGCCATAACTATTGCTTGTTGTTTGCTTAATAAAGGTTTTGCTAGTTGTTTTGTTTTGGGTTGCGCAAATTGTCCATTGTTCCCTCTTTGCTTTGAGTCTCCTCTCTCCTAATCTTTGGAAGCATCAAGCCGGAGCACCAACCGCCTCCAGACAGCAAATAGAAGGCCATAGAAGTTTATGAAAGGACATCTAAGTCAGATCACCACTCAAGCCATACAGAGTAAGATCCAAACCTATTTCTCTGCTAGCCCGTGTGTTGTGGCTACAGACCAAACAGAGAGAGATGGTAGTGGAGAGTGATGAAGATAAGTGTAATGGCCTGGGTCCTCCCCATGGCTTGCACTCATATATATATGCACATGAGGAGTGCTTTTACAGTTATACCCTTACATCTGGTTATCCCTTCTGGGGCAGTTATGTCATTACACATGGCCTATTCTGGGCCTTATAATCTCCTGCCAGGCCTACTGGGTTTAGGTGGGGGCCACCCCTACGACAGGAGCCTCTCATGGTAACGGGCTTCACAATGCCGAAGCCATGTCGTCGAGTCCTTTGGCCCCCTCCGTCCCACGGCCTGTGAGCTGTCGATTTGGCCGGGTTGTGCAAATGCGGCCAGCGGATCGTGGTCTTGTGGCGTCCACGTGGTGGCGTGCTCGGCACGATGACGGGCCTTGAGGCGTCGTGGCGTCAATGTGACGGCGGACTCGACATCTGGACTTACGAGGCGCGCGTTCCGCGTCGTTGCGACCTTGCCGCTGGTTGGGTGCCTTTGCCGGCGGTTGGCTTGCGAGGCGGTATCGATCGTGCCTTCGTAGGTGGGCGCGCGGCGGTTTCGAGTGCACACGGTGGGGTGTGGGCGGTTGCTCTTACGCGCCTCGGTAGCTGCCCGCCCGGCGCCTGCGCTTGTGCTTCCGTCTGTTGGCATGCCTCCACGCTGGCGACTCTTCGCCTAGCGAGGTGAGTATAAATATGCCGGCGCCGAGGGCCGCCTAGACATCCTTTCTTTGTACACCGTGCACTGTTCATAGTTAATTTCTCATATGCAGGAAAAGTTTTGTGCACCTGTGTTTGATGACCGCGTCGACCGGCGTCAATGCTTACGAGCGCCGGTGGACCAAATTCGACCCGTTCGTGGGAATGCTTCGCCGCTTGATGCGGAAATGGCAAGGCCTGACTTGCTCTCGTAGACAGATATGGAGTCATCCATAAGCTCTGCTCCTGCGAACGAGCATATGCTGGTGTGGCGATTCATATCTGCCTACGAGATCATGTCTGCTCTTGCCGCAACATTGACCTTTGCCTGTTCGAGTTATGGCGGTGGCGTGTACTGTTCTCCGTTCTTGGCTGGCGCCTAGTCGAAGTAGACGCGCGCGCTACATCCCCTACCCTGCGAACGGGTGGCAGCGAAGCTGGCGCCTAGTGGAAGTAGACGCGCGCGCTCCGTCCCCTACCCTTGAGCGGGTGGCGCGGCTGGCGCCTGGTCAGCGAAGCACGCGCGCTCGCCCCGACCCTCTGAGCGGGTGGCGCGGCTGGCGCCTGGTCGAAAGTAGCGCGCGCTCCGTCCCCACCCTCCGAGCGGGTGGGCGGCCGGCTGGCGCCAAGTCGAAGCAGACGCGCGCGCTCCGTCCCCTACCCCGAGCGGGTGGCGCGGTGGCGCCTGGTCGGCGTAGACGCGCGCGCTCGTCCCCTACCCGCCGAGCGGGTGGCGCGAAGGCGGCGCCTGGTCAGTAGACGCGCGCGCTCCGCCCCTACCTGCGAGCGGGTGGCGCGGTGGCGCCTGGTCGAAATGAGCGCGCGCTCCGCCCCTACCTGCGAGCGGGTGGCGCGGCTGGCGCCTGGTCGGTGAGCGCGCGCGCGTCCCGACCCTCCGAGCGGGTGGCGCGGTGGCGCCTGGTCGAGTAGACGCGCTCCGTCCCCACCCTCGAGCGGGTGGCGGCGGCCGGCGCCTGGTCGCGTGAGACGCGCGCGCTCCGTCCCCTACCCTTGAGCGGGTGGCGAAGGCTGGCGCCTGGTCGGAAAGAGGCGCGCGCGCTCCGCCCCTACCCTTCGAGCGGGTGGCGCGGCCGGGCCTAGTCGAAGTAAACACGCGCTCCGTCCCCTACCCTTCGAACGGGTGGCAGCGAAGCTGGCGCCTAGTCGAAGTAGACGCGCGCGCTCTGTCCCCTACCCTTCGAACGGGTGGCAGCGAAGCTGGCGCCTAGTCGAAGTAGACGCGCGCGCTCCGTCCCCTACCCTCCGAACGGGTGGCAGCGAAGCTGGCGCCTAGTCGAAGTAGACGCGCGCGCAACTTGGGCTCTTTGACGCGGCCTTGCGCTATACAGGTTCCTTGAATCACGCCGGTCCCTGGCCTGACAGGGTTAGGTTCCCGTACCGTGCGACCCGACGCGCCCGGGGCACGCGGCGGCCTATGACTGCTGGGCGGCGGGATGTGGACGGTTGCGTGTTTGCAGCCGCTCGCCTCTTCCCTAGGCAAGGGGGACACGGGGCGGGCAGCGAGTGGCGCCTGTGGTCGTGACCTTCCAGCGTTAGGTGGGGCGTTGCGCTGTACGGGCACTTATACGACTGCGGTCGCGCCTCGTGCACGGACCTCCGTGACCCTTCGCTTTCGATTGCGGGGAAGCGTGCGGGGCGGGCCTTTACACCGCTGCGGTTGCATCCTGCACGCGGATCGTTGCGGCGCCCGCAGCGGCGGTATGGGCGGCGCTTGAAATAGCCCCCCCGTAATAGCGTCCCTGCACCTTTACGCCCTCTTTCCTGTTTGCTTGGCCTTCCCCACCTTCGCGCTATCTTCATCGTATTAGTCTCGTCGTGGGAAGCGATGGCCTCCAGCAGCGAGCGCGGCCAGGCGGTTGGTGGCCCTGCCATTCGTCAGCGATCCTCGCCGTTGGAGGTAAAATACGAGCTCCAAGAGCGCGACCCGGCGGCGGCTGACCAGGAGCGGGTGGCGGCGGAGGAAGGAACGTTTTCCGGCGAGCTAGGCCCCTCTCTCATGACCGAGAAGTTGTCCGGGCGCCAGGACGTACGATTGCCTGCTGGCGATGAGACGGAACCGCATCCCGAGAGGTCGGAGGCGGTCGTATTCATTGCCTTTTCGATCGCGGGCTCGGATCCCAGGCGGCGTGGTGGGTGACGTCTGCGGACCTTCGGCCGAGCGGCGCAGCGACTCAAACGCCGTGGCCGGCTCGCGGTGTACAGGTGGGCCTTGCGCTCGGGGCGTCTGGCTGGCCGCGTCGCTGACCGCCTACCTCCACAAGGCGCGATGCCGGCCGAAGGGCGGAGGGTGGGGCGCTGTCGAGCCGGTAGTGTCTCTTTTACTCTTCGCTCGTCTTGCAAGAAGCTCTTCCTGCGAACTCAACTCGCGGGAAGTGGGAGTCCTATCGATGAAGCGGTGGTTCTACCACCGTGTGGAAGCGGGAGCGATCTTGCGTGCGGGCGGCCGATCGCGTTCAAGCCTTCGCCCGGCGAGCGCTCGATGATGAGGACAAGCGGAGGTCAAGCGGCTCGTAGGCATGGCGCCGCTTCAACATGCGCGACCTTGCCGAAGGGTACATGATGTACTGGCGTGGCCCGCTGCCTCGGCGGCATCTTGCGCCGAGGCGTCGAGATGACAATGTTTCGCCGTGGGTTTGCTCGCTACGGCGCCACCGGTCCCCGTAAGCCTCGATTGCGCCCCTCCTTTGTTGGCGTGAAATCGTTGTATGCGATGCTATTCTCCCTTGCTTGAGGATTTCTTGGAGGAGGCGGAGCAAGCCGCAGCGTGTTCTGGTCCGTACACCGCCGAGGAGCACGAGCAGCGCGCGTCTGCCGCCAAGGCGGGTGGGCGACTAAACCGCGTGTGCGAGGTCCGGCCTTGCGCGCCGGACCGTGTCGCCCGGCCGATGGTGGAGCGAAGAAGAAGAAGGCCTCGTCTCGGAAGAGGGCCGCGGCGGGCACCTACGCGCTGCTGCTAGTGTTTCGGGGACACGGCCGGCGTCGGACTCTGCGAGGTACGCCAAGTCGGGCTTAGGTGGGCAGGCGAGGGTGAGGTGTCTTCGCAGCGTCGGGACGGTGGGTTTGCGCGAGCGGAGGGGGAAGCCTCACCACCGCTGGAGTCACCGAGGCGGATCCGTGCGGACCAGCGATGCCGAGGTGGAGGCCTCGGCGGCCGCTGCGGTGAGGCGCCCTCCGCGGGCGCGCGTAGCCGTGCTGTCCTTGCCAACAGCAGCGGGGACTGAGGTGCCCCCTTCGACGACTGCCACCATGGAACCTTTGCCCCCGGGCGCAGCAGCCGCGGGGTCTTCCCCAGCCACGACTGCGGGGGCGGTGGCGCTGCCAGCTGCCCCGGCCAAACGGCCATGTGTGCGGCCGGAGCTCCACCGGACACCACGGGGGTTCGTCGTGGCTACGGGCATCCGAAGCTTGTGGGATTCCGGCGCAAGCACCGGGGGCCTCGTGGCCTATGCGCCTTCTGCCCCTCTGGCCACACCGCCTGCCGCGTAGGGACAACCGTCGTCCTCCCCGAACGCGGAGGCCTCCGCTCACGGCGGGACCATTTCTTCTGCTACCGAAGGTATGGTGACTTAGCTTACTCTGGTGTATGCTTTTATGCCTTGGGGTGATCACCCGTATCCTTGTTTGCAGCGTTGCTCATTCCGGAGGGGGAGCACCCGACGGAACACGGGCCCCTGAGCACGTGAGCCCTGCGGACTTCGTGCCGCCACCGGAGACGCTGAGGGCGTGGCACGGGATTGTAAATGACGCGGCCATGAGCGTCGACCCGCAAGTGCTGCAGGCCTACGGTGCGTGGCGCCTCGAGCATGCTTTCGAGGTGTCCGGGGTGAGGGTAAGTACTCATGCGACCACGCCTGAGTTTAGCTGAGTTTGCTAAGTCTGTTGCCTTCTATAGACACTTGTGCTGGGGCAGGCCCTGCAAATGGCCTATGCTCGTAGCCAAAAAGCGCTCGAGGATAGGCTGCGTGCCGCCGAGGAGGAGCTACGCGAAGCCTCTAGCGCCCGCTCTGCCCAGGACGCCCGCATCCACCAGCTGGAAGCTGAACGCGCCGAAGCGGGGGCGCACGCCGAGGGGCTTGTTGCGTCGGCGCAGGAGTCGGCCGCGGCAGCTGCTGAACAAAAGTTCATGGCGGAGCGGGACGGGCTCCTGGAGCAGGTCGCCGCGCTAGAGAAGGAAAAGGGGGAACTTGCCTTGACTCTAGCGGAACGCAACCGGACGCTGGGCAACGCCTTGGTGATTGCTTGGGACGCCATGCAAGCGCTGGAGAGCCATCTTCAAGGGCTGGTGGCGGAGGTGCCGGGACGCGCCTTCGGTCCGGAGGAGCTGTCTCGGACGCTCTGCTGGATCAGGGATGCCGCCAACGTCGCGCGCGACGCGGCGACGTCCTACGGCACCCACTGCGCGTACACCTCGGCCTGCTTGGTGTGCGCGCTCCTCCAGCACCGCGGCTGTACGCATGTCGCCGGGCTGAATGACCCCCAGCTGGAGATGCCTGGCGGGGCCGGAGTAATGTCCGGCGCCGTCCGCTCCGCTCGCCGTGCCTTGGGCCCTTCTGCGACCGGATCTGGGATCTGTCGGTCGCGAAGCTATGCGGATCGAGCTCCGAGTCGCTCTACGGACGGGAGCCTCGCCCAATTTCTGGACGGGGTCCCTCGACGCGATGATGGCGGCGCTGGGCCCTCCGAAGGCGCCGGGAACCCGCAGGTCTGATGCCATGGCGCCTAGGTGTAGGCGTGCGTTGTACTGTCCCTTGTTTTTGCTAATAAAGCGCACACTTTCTGCATGCATGCTGATTTTCACCTATATCCCGGGCAGCTTCCTTGCCGGGCCGGCCGGCGGTGACCTTTCAACCGACGACGCGGCGGCTGGCGGGTCAAGATTCGCTCGACTTTTGGCGAGCCGGCCTTCGTCGAGCGAGGCCCCAACTTTGGCGCGTGTTAAGGACGAACCCTCGGGGTAGCGGCTTAGAGTGGCCGGGATGTTGGCGGTCCTTTGTATATGTGACTCTTCCGGTAAGCAGATCTCCGGCATTTTAAGTTGTGTCTTTGTGTCTTTGATGCCGCCGTTGGCGGCGTAGCTGCGCCAGTGGTTCGTGAGAACGGACGATCCATGATCGACGTATGCGGAGGCGCACCTCCGCGTTTGCCTTGCTTTATAGTCAGGAGACTCGCGCGTGGAGGCGTGCCTCGGCGCTACGTCTTATTTAGAGTCGTAGACTCTCACGTGCGAGCTAGGCTCGACGCCACGTTGTATTTAAAGTCCGTGGATGGCGCGTGCGGAGCGGGCTCAACGCACGTCTTCTTTATAGTCAGGAGACTCGCGCGTGCGAGCTGGGCTCGGCGCCACGTCTTATTTATAGTCCGAGACTCACGCGCGCGGAGCTAGGCTCGGCGCCACGTCTTATTTAGAGTCCGTGGACTGTGCGTGCGAGCTAGGCTCGGCGCCACGTCTTCTTTATAGTCAGGAGACTCGCGGCGTGCGAGCTGGGCTCGGCGCCACGTCTTATTTAAAGTCCGTGGACTATTGCGTGCGGAGCTGGGCTCGACGCTACGTCTTCTTTATAGTCCGGAGACTCGCGCGTGCGGAGCTAGGCTCGGCGCCACGGCTTATTTAGAGTCCGTGGACTGTGCGTGCGGAGCCAGGCTCGGCGCCTCGTCTTCTTTATAGTCAGGAGACTCGCGCGCGAGCTAGGCTCGGCGCCACGTCTTATTTAGAGTCCGTGGACTATTGCGTGCGGAGCCAGGCTCGGCGCCACGTCTTCTTTATAGTCCGGAGACTCGCGCGCGCGGAGCTAGGCTCGACGCTACGTCTTATTTAGAGTCCGTGGACTATTGCGTGCGGAGCTAGGCTCGGCGCCACGTCTTCTTTATAGTCGGAGACTCGCGTGCGAGCTAGGCTCGGCGCCACGTCTTATTTAGAGTCCGTGGACTATTGCGTGCGGAGCCAGGCTCGGCGCTTCGTCTTCTTTATAGTCAGGAGACTCGCGCGCGGAGCTAGGCTCGACGCTACATCTTATTTAGAGTCCGTGGACTATTGCGTGCGGAGCTAGGCTCGACGCTACGTCTTCTTTATAGTCCGGAGACTTGCGCGCGCGAGGGCGTCCCCCCGGTGCGGATTTTGTTTATACTCAGTCCCGTCACCTTGGCGACGGCGAGTGCACATGCTAACGTGCGTCTTTGGTTTATACTCAGTCCCGCCCTCCCTGGCGACGGCGAGTGCACACGCGAACGTGCGTCTTTTGTTTATACTCAGTCCCGTCACCTTGGCGACGGCGAGTGCACATGCTAACGTGCGTCTTTGGTTTATACTCAGTCCCGCCCTCCCTGGCGACGGCGAGTGCACACGCGAACGTGCGTCTTTGGTTTATACTCAGTCCCGCCCTCCCTGGCGACGGCGAGTGCACACGCGAACGCGCGTCTTTGGTTTATCGCGCGGAGCGCGCGCGTGCGGCGAAGCTGCGCGTCGCCGCCCCAAATTTGCGTGATGAAGAAAGATTAGCGGCAAACGGCGATCTTCATTACATCCTCGTTTGCGCGGGCAAGCAATTACAAGGAGTGGGTGTACTAACCGTTTGCCCCTTAGTGAGGCCGAAGCCTCTGGTCACTGGACCTTCGCGTTGTGACTCCGGCTCTAGGAGCGCCGTTGGGCTTCGCGTCGCGGGCACACAGTACGAGCTCGGCGCGGCGGGCCATGTCTTGGTCACCGCGGACGGTGATGATGGCCCGGGGACCTGGGATCTTCATGCATAAATAGCCGTGATGTGGTACTGCGCCGAAGGAGTTGAGGATGGGGCGCCCCAGTATGGCATTGTAAGGATACGGGAGGTCGACCACGTCGAAGGTGGCATCTTCGGTTCGCACATTGTCATCTCGCCCGAAGGAGACTTGAAGGCCGACCGCCCGGCGCCGCAGGGCTGTGCCCAAGCCTGCGATGGGATTCCGAGGCCCCAGCGGCCGAGGATCCCCATTTGGTCGAAGGCCGCCGCAAACAATACGTTCGCGGAACTACCCCCGTCCACCAAGGCGCGCCCCACATCGCATCCCGCGATGGTGACCCGGATGACCAGGGGGTCCTGATGAGGGAAGTCCACACCTTGGGCGTCATCAGGTGTGAATGTAACCTCGTGCCGCGCCCATTCCGGTGGTGCTTGCGCTGGGTATGCTGCCACGTGATGTAGTCTTCGCGTGTAGGCCTTCTGCTGCCGCGCCGAGGCAAATTCCAGCGCAGAGTCGCCGGATATGACATTAATGACCCTGCGGTAGGTTGCGTCCGGGGCCTGCAACGACAGGAGGCCCTCCCGAGGCTGCTGTACGTGAGCTTGGATCCGCAAGGTGCCTTCCTGGGGTTGCATTCCCTGCGCCTGTACCTGCATCCCCTGCGCCTGTACCTGCATGGGGGCCTCGTATGGGAACTGGACGTGGGCCACCGCAGCGGCGCGCCTCGGTTCTGTCCCTAGCGACACATCGCGAGCGCCGCGATGGAGGTGCGATTCACGGTATCGTGGATCGCCGCGGCCGTGGACTAAGCACCACGATCCACGATGCTAGTCGTCGTAGTCTCCACGACCCTTATCATCGCGGCCCCTCGCCACGCCGCGGCCCGCCACGGCGCCCGGCGCCTCGGCCGGCTGAGCACCCTCGTCGGACCGCCGATGTCGAGGACGTGCGGTTTCGCCTCGACCTTTGCCGCCGCGCTTGGGCTGATCCGACGACTCAGATGCGAGTTGTCCTGCGGCCGAGCGCGCCCTCTGGGCGACTCTCGCCACGCTTTCCCTTCAAGAGCGCGCCGACGGATCTTCGTTTTTGCCGAGGTTCCGGCTGGTTAGTGTCGAGTCGTCACCTTGCCTTCGCGCGCGTCTTCCTCCATACGGCATATTCTTCCATCTTGTCGAAGAGCCGCCACCGTCTTGATCGGCTTCGCGCATTGTACTCGACCATCGGGCGGGCGAAGGCCCCGTATGGCTGCATTGACGATGGTGGTCTCGTTGGCGTCCTTCACTTGACATCGAATCTTGGCGGCGTTTGAAGTAGTCCCAGAGCTTCTCCGAGGGTTTTTGCTTCACGACAAAGAGCTGGTCCGCATCGACCCGGTCGACGTAGTTTCCTTGGAAGTTGTTGTGGAGGCGGACGCGGAGCTGCTCCCACACGTAGATGGAGCCCGGCTCTATGGTAAAAAACCAAGAGAGCGCCACTCCTTGTAGCGCGAGGGGGAGTCCCTTTGCCTTCGTGGCGTCATCTCCGCCCGCGGCTTCGATCGCGGTTTCGTATACGCGCACGAACTCACGGGGGTCCGTGTCGCCTTTAAACGAGTCGATGGCACTAGGGAACTTGAAGTCTTCGGGCCATGCCGCTGCTGCAGCCCCGCCGAGAGGGGACTCGGATCCACGCGCCGCAGCGCACGCTGGCCGACGGGGGCTTCGCGACTATCCGCCCTTTCGCCGCGGGCTCGGGCGATTCTTTGGCGTAGCCGGTGACTCGAGCCTCTTGTATATCTCTCGACGGCCCACGAAGGTCCCCGGCTCCGCGCTGAACGCGTTGAGAGCCGCCAGCAGGGCGCTTTCCATACCCGGTGCGGGCGGGGTCGCCGATGCTTCCGACGGGCGGGTCGGCGCGAGGACGACCGCATCGCGGGCTCCCAAGCTGCTGGTCGCTCCGTCGTGGCTACCTAGGACCGCCTGGTCCGCACCGCCGGCGAGGGTTGCAGTGGGAGCGGCGAGGTCGGCTGTCGTCGCGTCGGCGGGTCGGTTGTCGCCGCACCGTGTCGGCGTCTTCGGCCGCCGTCCGTCTCGTAACGCCGGTGGCGGGGTTGGTCGTCGCTGCCGGTGTGACGGTTGGTCGTCACCGCGCGAACGTCGACGTCTCCGACCACCGCGCCGCCTCGCCACCGCGTCGCCGCCGCCGATGCCGGCTCGTACCCATACGACGCCCGGCCGCCGCCTTCTTTCCTTCGCCCGAGGAAGCTTTTTTCGGTGCCATCTTTTTCTTCGGTCTTCAGGCTTGTGTTCGTCCTCCCCACGGACGGTGCCAACTGTTGTGGCTACAGACCAAACAGAGAGAGATGGTAATGGAGAGTGATCAAGATAAGTGTAATGGCCTGGGTCCTCCCAATGGCTTGCACTCATATATATATGCACATGAGGAGTGCTTTTACAGTTATACCCTTACATATGGTTATCCCTTCTGGGCAGTTACGTCATTACACATGGACTATTCTGGGCCTTATAATCTCCTGCCAGGCCTGCTGGGTTTAGGTGGGGGCCACCCCTATGACACCGTGCGAATCTCGGGGACGAGATTCTTTTTAGGGGGTAGTTTATAACAGCCCAACTGTTTATTTCAAAATTTTAGTGAAAAAAAAATTAATTTAATTTAAAAATAAAAATAAGTGTTCTTTGGTTGCCTAAATTTTGGAGATTTTATTTGTCTGTTTTTAGCTTTTAAAAAGGCTTTTATAAAAAAGTAATTTAACTAAAAACATAAAATTACTATTAAATAAAAAGGATATTTTGAGTTTATGTAAAAATATCATTTCAAATTAAGTATTTAAAAGCATTTGGCTTTTATTTGGATTTTCTGTTTTTTTCTGGAGTTAAAAATCAATTTTAAAGGTTAAAAAGTATTTTATAAAATTATTAAATCAAAATCTGAAATTAAAAATATTTTTCCTAAGTCTAAAATGCTTCCAGGAATATTCTATAATTTTTTTGG
The DNA here is from genome assembly GCA_036346575.1 of Dendrocalamus sinicus. Lineage (NCBI taxonomy): Eukaryota > Viridiplantae > Streptophyta > Magnoliopsida > Poales > Poaceae > Dendrocalamus > Dendrocalamus sinicus. The sequence continues at coordinate 23,139,148 of CM070664.1, read as the reverse complement.
AATTTTTAGACGTTAAATATTATTTTTCCAAGTGTTTATAAAGTTTCTAGTATTTTCTGAAATTTATTCCGAAAATAAAAATCAAATTCATCCAAGCCCGCCACGTGTCGCTCTCAGATTGAATCAATCTCTCTCCACATTTTAATCCTAGCCACACAAGATCACTTACCCCTTCATAAAATCCAAGAGCCATGAAACATCCACTTGCCACGTGTCACAAATCCGACGGCCCGTACCCCTTCACTTCCACTCTCTCCCTATGACATATGGACCCCACATGTCATATGTTTCTTCAACCTCTCCTTCTTCCTCCCCTAACCCTCTCTCTCCTCCACCATGGATGACAATTAAAAGCTTTGAAATCCCGCCGTTTCTCCCTCTTAACTCCCGATTAAAGCATGGAAACGGACGCTCTAATCACCGTCATCAATGTCCCGGCCGTTTCCCATCCTTTAAACCTCTCAAAACCGAAATCCCTTCCTCTCCCTTCTCTTTCTATAAAAGGGCCTCCCACTACCATTCTCTTCCTCCCCTCCCTTCTTCGGCGGCTCGCCTCCCACCTCTCCGCCGCCGTGCGCCACCTCCCGCCTCGCCGCCCGCCACCTCCTCCGGCCGCCCCATTCCAACCGCCGCCGCCGCCCGGCCTCCTCCGCCACCGGTAGGTGCGCCGCCACCCCGGCTACCCCCGCCGCCCTGCCACCGGCCGCGCGCACGCCCGTGACTCCCCTCCGTGTCTCCTTCTCTAATCATGTTCAACCATGTTTATTTGATTTGTTGTTGCTCCTTTGTCAAGAAATACCAAGTGCTCAGTTGGCTAGTGGGTGCATGTTAGTGCATGCATGCATGAGGTTGTGAGTTCAATTCCAGGGCAAGGCAATTTTCGGTTTGGGCTTGCCAAAATTTTTGTTACCCAATGACAACCGGGCCCCACGTGTCATACACTCCATTATACCCCAAAGATCAGCCAAAAATAAGATTCCAGAGAATATTCCCTCGTTTTGCATTTTCTGGAATTTCCAATCCATCCAAACTTCCAATTGCTCGTTCTCCGTCGTCCGAACTCCGAATCTATTGATTCTTTCTCCTAAATTCATCTAAAATCATAATCTATCTGCCAGTATATATTTTATAATTTTTGAATTTTATTTCGATTTTATTTGAATTTATTTGGTTGGTTCTTCGCGCGTAGATTTCGACGAATTCGGAGAGAACGACGCCGACGATTCGCACCAGGTCTTCGAGCAAGGCAAGTTACACCTTTGATCATGTTGCTCCCAGTAATTCAAATTATTTATGTTGTTTTTAAAATTATTATGCATGCGTACTTTTATTGAAACCTAGTTTAAATTCGATTTAAATTCTAGTTATACCCAATTCCTTTGTTTATGGCCAAATTTGACATTGAACTACCTATGCCTTGTCACCATAGAGAAAAACCTAGTTGATACATTAGTATTAACTGGATATTTTATATCAAAGCTTAGCCATGCTTAGAATAATCATAGATTGGGATACCTTTTTCACATAAAATGACGAACTTTAAAACTGAATTCTTGACTTTGGTGAGTCGAGAATGTTTATAAAATTATTTCCAAACAAAATATAAAAATGGTTTAGACTTAGGCAATTGGTTAGAGTGGTGGGTGCAGGCATGCCCTGTTGGTCGGAGCCGCAGTGGTTGATTGTCGGGCACAAGGGGTTTGTGGTTAGGCCTAAGTCAAGTTAAGGACCGGTCTGTGAGCTACTATTGCAAAGCCCTTTCGTACTACCACAAGTCTGGTATGGGGACAGACCTGGCCGAATAATTTGTGAGGTTCCAACTTAATCTCGCTATAGGCTGAATGTGAGCGCGGCGTAGGCCGTGAGAAGTCTCACATGGCACAAGAGGGGGCTCCAACATGTGGATTCATGTTGTGGTGAAACCTTAGTGGTGGCGTGATTATGTTGACAACGGATCATTGTAAAGGCCTTGTCATGATCTCCTCGCCGCACACCTAAGGAAGTGTGTAACTCGCGTGGCAAACCGGGATGATCATGTCTTGTGGGTAAAGCTGTACAACCTCTACAGAGTGTATAACCTATCCTGGATAGCCGTGCCCACGGTCATGGGCAAGCTGAGTGAAGTTTTTCACGGATTAGACTTTGGTTTTCAAAATGGTTTGCGAAAACCTTGTGGATGGATGGAATCCACGAGAGATGAAAACCTTGCGGATGGATGGAGTCCGTGAGAGATTGAAATCGTGAATGGATGGAATTCATCGAGTTGCGTGATGAAAGCGTGTGGATGGATGGAATCCATACGTGAGCTTTTGGAAAAGATGGTCCGGGTGGGATGCCCGTGGATAGGTTAGTGTTTGGTTGGAGCCTGCACTAACGATATTATTTTGTTAAAATCTTGTTTCTATTTATCGTATCAAATTCAGCTTTTGCACTTACTTATGATATTTACTCCAATAATCGCCTTTTATGCAAATAAACCATATTATGCCTTCCTTTGATATTCCATATGCATGCATCTATTTTGTTAAACCTCCTGGTGTAACTTGTGGAGTACTTTTTGTACTCATGTTGCTTAATCTAACTCTTTCCAGAGGAAGCTTTCGACGACTTCGGTGAGGATTGTGACTAGGCCACGTCTTACAGTCATTCGCCTTGTGGGAAGGCTGGATGGGCTGCTGCTTTATGTATTTCTTCCGCTGTCTTCTTTTGCTATTATTGTAAACTTGGCCATCAGGCTCATATTAGTTAAATAAAGTTTGTCATTACGCATGATATTTGTCTTTGTGATACTGTGTGCACTAGCTTTTCCTGGGATAGTGCGATTAACACAGAGGGTTCTGGAGTTGCTGCTCCGGGTCCCGACAGAAGAGCTTGTGGCGAGAAAAATGTTTCTTTGGTCTTTGCATATGCAGGAGAGCGTGGAGATGATCACGGTCGGTGGCGAGGATGACTGGGTCTAGGATAAGGAGATATGAGGTCTAGACGGTTGAGGAAGTCATGCGAGGTGGTCAGGCTAACGCTGGAGCACATGAAGATTAAGGATGGTGAAAGCAAGATGGATCTACGGGAGGGGATATCCTGGAGGCTTCGCCATGTGTTGAGTTTGGATTGTTACAGATAGAGTCCGTTGGTTGGAAGCGATAGAGTTTGAATCAAACCTGTGTTAGGAAAGGGTTTAGGGTCCCTTGATTTGAGGAAGAGATTAGGTGTTGTGTTTGTGTTTGAATTGTAACAACCCAGCTATTTGCTTCAAAATTTTCAGTAAAAAAATTAAAAATTTTATTTGATTTAAAATAAAATAAAGTGTTCTTTGATTGCCTAAATTTTGGAGATTTGATTTGCCTATTTTGAGTTTTCATAGAGGCTTTTCTTTTCAAAACTATTTTAAGTAAATGATGAAACTATTATTAAATAAAGAGTATTTTAAATTTCTATAAAAAATTCTATTTCAAATTAATTATTTTAAAAGCATTTGCTTTTAACTAGATTTTTTTGTGTTTTTTGGATTTTAAAAATCAATTTCAAAGCTAAAAGGTATTTTTGTAAAACTTAAAAGACTAACTTTAAGTTGGAAATATTTCTGTAAATTTTTTTGGAATTTTTAGACTTTATTTGCTATTTGCTAAGTATTTTCAAAGCTTACTAGTATTTCTAAAAACCAAAAAGGAATTTTAAATCCTTTCTCTCCTTGCAGAGGCAGATGGTTTGGCATCTCATTTGCTTTTCCATGGTATCGACAATCTTGATTGGACGTTCTGGGTAGATCAGCTCTTTCTGGAGCTCAATGGTCTGTACTGGGGTTTGCTCTTCGGGAACTCTGAGGTATTTCTTGAGCTGAGAAACATGGAACACGTTGTGCACATCTGACAGACTTGCTGGTAGCTCCAATCGGTAGGCCACTTCTCCACACTTGGCAATGATAGGGAAAGGCCCTATGTATCTCGAAGCAAGCTTGCCCTTCACATTGAATCTGCGGATTGCTCGGGGGGGGGTGACACCTTGAGGTAAACATGATCACCTACTTGGAAAGTTAATTCTCTACGATGGTTATCGGCATAGCTCTTTTGCCTAGACTGAGTAGCTTGCAGGTGATCCCTGATCAATCGGACCTTCTCTTCTGCCTGCTTTAGAGTATCTAGTCCAAAGATGTACCCTTCTCCTGCTTCTGACCAGTGTAGAGGGGTTCTACATTTCTGTCCATAAAGAGCTTCGAAAGGGGACATCTTGAGGCTTGATTGATAGCTATTGTTGTAGAGGAATTCTATGTAGGGTAAACATCTCTCCCAATCTGTAGTGAACTCCAAAGCATAGGCTCGAAGCATGTCTTCCAGAATCTGGTTTATTCTTTCAGTCTGTCCATCTGTTTGGAGATGATATGCGGTGCTGAATGCAAGGTGGGTTCCAAGTGCATCGTGTAGATTAGCCCAGAAATGCGAGGTGAACTGGGAACCTCGATTTGAGACTATCCTCTTAGGCACTTCATGTAGACATACAATGCGGGCCATGTACAACTCAGCTAGTTTATCTCCTTTGTAGGTGGTCTTCATAGGGATAAAATGGGCAACTTTAGTCATCCTATCAACTACCATCCATCCCAACTTCATCCCATTTCCACGGGGAATTTACAGGGGCTGAAGTAGTCTGGCAGGTCTCTGATGTTCAGTCTTGACCCTTTGGCATACATCACAACAGGCTACATACTCAGTGATATCTCTCTTCATACGGGGCCACCAATATAAGGTCTTCATTTCTTGATACATCTTGGTGCTTCCTGGATGTAGGGTGTAAGCAGAACTACGGGCTTCCTTGAGTATCAGGTCCTTGAAGTCCTTCTGGTGGGCAACAAAGAGGCATTTCATGTACCATAAGATTCCCTGTTGATCTTCTACCATCTTAGGGGCTCTTCCCTGGGCTATGAGGCACTTGAACCTCTGGACTCCAGGGTGTCCTTTCTAAGCTGCCATAATCTGCTCCTCAAGAGTTGGGTGTACTTCCATGGCGGCTAAGGTACCATGTTTTACTAACCCCAGGTTAAGGGCTTCAAATTCCTTATAGAGCTTAGGCTGCAATTCTTGCACCATAAGGTTGTTGCAGTGGGGCATGCGACATAAGGCATCGGCTACTACATTAGCCTTCCCTAGGTGATAATGAACGTTCAGATCATAATCCTTGATTAACAATAGCCATCTTCTTTGTCTAAGGTTGAGGTCGGTTTGACTAAAGATGTACTTGAGACTGTTATAGTCTATATAAATATCACAATGATTCCCAATCAAGTAGTGTAGCCAAATTTTTAAAGCATGCACTACTGAGGCTAGCTCCAGATCATAGGTTGGATAATTATCCTCGTGGGGACGAAGTTGTCTGGACGGATAAGCCACAACTTTTCCTCCTTGCATAAGCACACAGCCTAGACCTTGGCGTGATGCATCGTAATATACTTCAAAATCCTTGTGTATATCTGGCAGGACTAACACAGGGGCTGAGGTCAATCTTTTCTTCAATTCTTGAAAACTCCTTTCACATGCCTCCGTCCACTCATACTTCTTCTCTTTCTTGAGCAAGTGTGTCATTGGCCTGGATATCTTGGAAAAGCTTTCTATGAAGCATCTGTAGTATCCAGCTAGTCCCAGAAAGCTACGTACTTCAGTGACTGAGGTGGGCTGCTTCCACTCTAGGACTGCCTCTACTTTGGAGGGGTCAACTGCTACTCCCCTAGAGGATACGATGTGTCCAAGGAAACTGATCTCATGCAGCAGGAAAATCATACTTGTTGTACTTGGCATACAGCTGATGCTCTTTAAGCGTCTCTAAGACTACTCGCAGGTGCTCTGCATGCTCTACGGTGGTCTTAGAGTAAATAAGGATGTCATCTATAAACACGACCACAAATTTGTCCAAGCATTTCATATACACTTTGTTCATCAAGTTCATGAAATAGGTTGGAGCATTGGTTAAACCAAATGACATGACTGTATATTCAAATAGGCTATACCGCGTGGTAAAAGCTGTCTTAAGGATATCTTCTGCCCTGATCTTGAGCTAATGGTATCCTGACCTTAAATCTATCATAGAGAAGATGGTAGCTCTAGATAATTGGTCAAACAGATCGTCTATGTGAGGCAATGGATACTTATTCTTGATGGTTACCTAATTGAGGGCTCTGTAGTCCACACACAATCTAGCGGTACCATCCTTCCTTTTAACAAAGAGTACTGGTGAACCCTAGGGGGATGAGCTGGGTCTGATGAATCCTTTTGCTTGGAGGTCTTCAATTTGAATTTTTAGTTCTTCAAGTTCATCTACTGCCATTCGATATGGTCTTTTAGCAATTGGGGTAGTTCATGGCTTTAGGTTGATCACAAATTCTATATCTCTATTTGGTGGCATGCATGGTAATTCTTCTGGGTATTCTTGTACTACCAGCATTTCTTCTAATGGCCTTTCTTCAAGGTGATGGATTGCGTGACCCGAGGAGGGTTCTAGCCTAGGTTACTTGGTCAGTACTACCTTCCTATTAGCAGTCTATAATTTCTTGATATTTAGCTAGCCAGTCCATCCCTAGGATGATGTCCAAGGTCTGAGATCGCAATACCAAAAGGTCTGTTGGGAAACCAAAATCTTCCATAGTGACTTCTACCCTAGGGCTAACTAGAGTAGTAGTTAGGGATCCTCTTAGGGAACTAAGTACCACAGGTCTCTTTAATCTAAAGGTTGGCATCTTAACCCTTTCAACAAACTTCCCAGAAATAAAAGAATGCGAAGCCCCATAATCAAACAGAACTTGTGCGGGTATCGACTTAACAGAGAATGTACCCATGAGTACTCTAGAGGCATCCTGGGCATCTTCTACAGTGACATGGTTGACTCAGCCTTGGTTTGGAGTTGATGCTATTCGTGAAGCTTGAGGTGTTTGATAGACTTTGCCTAGTGCTGGCAATTGAACTCAGGATGGGGTGACTCCCGAATTGAACTTCCCCGAGATGACCTGGCGATCTAGGCATTTGTTGGCGAAATGCCCTTTTGCTCCACAGTTGAAACAGTGGAGGTTTGCTGCTGGGTTGGTCGAGGAAGAATGTCCTATGGGGCACGGCACCTAAATCACACTACCGTTGGAGCATGGTGCTTGGATGGAAACCTTGGGCGCTGGTGTTGCCACTTGGCAGAAGGAGGGGTTGCCCTGATACACTGGCTTGGACTGAAAACTACCCTGGGGTCTTTGAGTTGTCTACTTCCTCTTCCTGCTGGCTTCTAGGATTCTCCTCTCATTTTCCAGGACGAGGGCCTTGTTAACCAAGTAGTGGAAGCTAGGATGGTCATGCAAAATCAGTTGTGCTCTCATCTCTTCATGCATCCCTTCCGAGAAATGATCGATCTTTTCTTCTTGATTAGCTACATGACTTGGGGCGTAGCGAGCTAGTTGGTTGAATCGTGTGAGGTACTCATTGGTAGATATGTTGCACTGCGTCAGGTTTCAAAATTCATTCTTCTTCATCCTCATGATGCCTGTTGGTACAAAGTTTTGCTGGAAGGCAACCTTGAATTCGGCCCAGGTGACGACAGACTTGGCTATTGCTGACTCTTCTTCTTCATCATCATGGTCCTCTTCAGTTGCTTGTTCTTCTTGCTGAGCACCAGCTGCTAGGGTCTCAACTTCTACTTCCTCTTCTTCTCCTTCCGAGTTATTGCCTAGGGGACTCTCTTTCCCATGGTAGGCGAGGTAGTTCTCTCACCATGCTGACGTGGCACCCTTAAGCTGATGTGTGGCCAAGTCCACCTTATCCTCTTTAGTGGAACGGGCAAGTCTGAGCTTCTTTTCAGTATCACGCAGCCAATCTTCAACTACTAGAGGCTCATTGGTTGAGGAAAAGGTCAACTGTCTGGTACTCAAGAAATCAGCTAGCTTTGAGTTGCGGCTAGCTGCACCTACTTGCTGACTGGCGAGCATTGCATGGAGGATTTGTGTTTGTTGTGCCATGGTCAGGGGACTTGGTGGTGGTGGCGGCAAGTTCATACCACGGCCTCGGCCTCTCCCACAAGCTAGGGTCCTTGGGGCTTGACCCCTACCACGGGCAGTAGATTTTCTAGGTGCCATCTGGAAACAACTAAGACATTTTAGGGCCCGAAGGAAGAAAGAGAAGGCATATATGAGGGTTTGCTAGACCCCTAATAGCATAGCAGAAAAATCGACAAAAGAGAAGCAATGCAATAAAAAGCATCAGGCCTAAATTAGTTCATTACAGCAGGAGGTTTAAGTGTTACATGAATGCTCGACATGCCATATATGCTACGTCTAGCCATGACACCACATACACAATGTCAACTAAGCCGGGTACATAGGGGGGTACAACTGGAGAGAAAAGTGTGCGTGCACACCAAAAGGACTGCCTAGTCATACTGCTGCCTAACCTACAGTAGACTACACCTCTGGGAGTGACTCCGGCCGCAGAAGATGCAATCCCCTAGGAAGCGGGAACAGAAGCAGCTCTGACTGATGCTGGGAGATCGGGAGCGAGAATGGGATCGGGAGGGGCTTGATCTGCCACTGGGGACGAGAATGGGAGGGGCGACGCTCCCTGCTGGGCCCTCCGAGGTCATTCTTGGGTGGCGGACACTCGCTCTTGCATGCCGTGAGCAAGGTGCGGGGTCCCTAACGCTGTGCCAGTGCTCAAACTGGTGCTGGCATTGGCGCTGATGCTTCGGCTAGTGCTGGCGCTTGTGCATGCATTGATGGTGGTGAAGGCAGGGGGTACGTCGCCCTGGACTGAAGGCACTTAAGCCCGGCCTCAGCAGCAAGCCTCTCGCGCTCTGCCGCCTAGAGGGCGGTCTTGCAATGAGTGAGCTAGGCGCGAAGGACGTCTGGGTGCTCATAGCTCAAAGTCAGGAGAGCACGCAGCTGCCCAATCTCCTGTAAAGCATGGGCATAGGTGACCGCCATCACTTGCATCAGCTTGATCTGCTGTGACAACCGGGGTTCGTCCACCCTGGCGTCGAGGCGTTTTGGAAGGTACTCCCCCTGGCGGATGTGAGGGAAATGGGAGAAAGGTGACTATCACAGTCTCTCCTCATGCTCTTGCACAGGTGGGCTGCAGCTAGACGTGTCGCATCCTGGATGGAATCTGAAAGGTGTGTCCGAGGAGGTCAAGCCTGGATGGTGTGGGAGTGGAGCTCCCTGTTCCTATCCCGCGCATAGAGGAAAACTTCCATGGTCCATAAGTTCTGGTTCTGGATTCGGGCTCTCCTGCCCCTGAAGATAAGCTGACTGCTGTACCCTAGGTATTGCAAAAGCTATCACAGGAGCTCAAGAAACTCTCTGTCATCTTCTCCATGGGATAAGTGATCCCACGGACAGACTAATGAAGCTCTGGCCATCTAACATTTTGAACACCAAGATGTTAGAATAGATGGAAATACAAAAGAGAGTCTAGAATAGTAGGGGAACTAAGAGAGTTAAGCAAAGCAGTATTACGCTATAATTTGTCAAAGTCTTTCATAGTTTTTGAAAATAAGACCAAGGCCTTAGAACATGACCAATCTAACTAAGGTTTTTACAGTCGTATGCTCTGATACCAGCCTTGTCGGACCCCAAGTTTACCAACCTAGAACCCTCTGTGATTTCACTGCATTATTCCCTAGATCAGTAGATAGTACTCACAGGTACATTGCTGCATCATTGCATACACGATACCATAACATTACATTACCAGAGTTTAAATAGACTACATCGGGTCGAGCTTACAATAGGGTCGTCAAGCCATATGTTCACATTACATAAAGTGTGGAAGCAGAAGCATACATAAACGTGGTAGGGCTCGACTTGCCACAGGCAAGCGACTGAGATAACTTAGGTGCCACCAATACTAGCCAGAAACCTAACTAATAACGGATCCACCCACGAGCTAGCCTGGTCGACTGGACAGAGGTGAGAGGCAAAACTACTAAAGCTTTATCCTAGTTTCCACCAACTTCATCGCCTTCATCACCCTGGTCCTCATAGTAGACATAGTGCCCTTGGTTTATGGTCTAAGAGCGAGGGTGAGCACAAACAACCATGCTCCACGAGCCACACACGAAATGCATGTAAATATAGATGCAAGGCTAGACAAAGGTGGCTCAGTTTCTTTTATTTGCTTAAAGAGACATTTGAAATATTCATAACTAAAATTTCCTATGACTTAGCATTTTAGAAAACATGCTTTAAAGGGTTTAAAATTGTACAGTATTTATAGCGGTGTAGGTTCCATCCACCGATTTCATGGTTCCATACACCTATGCTAGCTTTGGATCATCATGTTACTTCCACCTTATCATAACACTGGAGTACATCCCTTCAGGAAAAATTTCCAAAGTTAGGTTTACCTCCACCTGACAATTTCCTTCCCACCCTCAATAGTTTTGAAATAGAACTAACTCAAGGAAGTTCCCATGTCCACCCATGACCGTGGGCACGGCTGTTCAAATAGTTGTATACTCTTAAGAGACTGTACATCTTTACCCACAAGAGACAATCATCCCGATGGTCCTACATGATTCCTTAGTCATGCAGATCAAGAGATTATCACGAGGCCTTCACAATACCTCGCCCTCTAGCACCTTACTCCTATAGGGGTTGCTTCCATAGGTTGTTCGGGATGTCTACCACAAGTTAGCACAGTCAGACTCTACTCTCCACAAATGCTAGCCTTCGTAACGTCACCTCCATTCGGTGTCCCATTCCATGTGGGGTTTTTATTACCCACTACACACATCCTCCATGAGATGACTAGAGAGTCTAGTAAATTATTCAGCCAAGCCTACATTTTGCCAACTTGTGGTTGCACTGTTGTACATGGAGAGGTCATCATAGGATTAAGTCCTTAATTGCCTAGGTGGTTCATTCCACTAACCACAGAACTGGTGTTACATCCACACCCACCACTCTTACCATCCACCTAGACAGGCATAGCAGATTTTTAGGGTTTTGAGAAGCATAAGGTAAGTAATCGCAATTATTCAGCCACTTACATCCCATGACTACCCAAAACAAGTTCTCATGTTTAAAAATTGATGATTAGGGCAACTAGTGCCCTAGACTCTAGACAAGATCTTTGCACGGCGTTTAAGTTTGACTTATAGTTATCAAGATTAATAGTTAATCTAGGGTGACAAGGTTCATGGACATTCAAATATCATGGATGGGGTATCATATTACTAGATCGACAAGTAGGTGTTTAGCTACCTTATGAGTAACATACATTTGCATATAAAGTAAAGCATGAAATCTTGATAAGTTAAATGAACATAGTTTCACATGAAATATAGGCGCAAAATGATCAAAGTATCAACTCGTCTGGATCAAAAGCTTGGGGGTCTTGGGCTGCTTCGATCAGGGGCTCGCTCACTTCTTCAAGCTCTACTCGGAAGAACATACCGGAAAAACAATGCAGATGAGCAAAAATAAGTAAATACAAAATAAAATAAGACGAAATTCAAATAAACTCAAAATTAAACCAAACCAGTACCAATAGGTAGACCTTGATTTTAGAAAAATTTAGGAACAAGTTTCGTTAAGTTTGGGGTTACGACAAGGGAGAATGTGCCCTTCAAAGTTTTATTTCCATGAAAATCCAGAAAATAAAAAGGGAGAGAGAGTGTGTTTCGCTGACAGGTGGGGCCCAAGGAGAATTTAATAGCCTTCACATTCCTAACTACTCTACAGTGGCTGACTTTTGGTTCCTCAATTATCAGTGTTAATAACAGTTAATGGCCAGTTAGGATAGTCATTAATTAACTTAATTATTGCACTAATTAATTACTCTGCTTTGGTTCATCTCGGTCGTGAGGGAGGCGGAGCCGACCGACGGCGAAGGGGTCAGGCGGTGCAACGGCGATGGAAAAAATGGGCTCCATGGCCTTACGCACACATCGGGAAGAAGTGGGGTGGCCTAATTTGGCCTAACGGTGACCAGCGGCGAGCACGGCGGCGGCCAGAATAGGGAAAGATGAAATCCGGTGACTCGAGCCATTAGAGTCCAATTGCTCAGCACGGGAGCTTCCACAGTCGGTCACGAACTCACCTAAGGCTTGAGCGGTGGTCGGCGTGGAGCCGAGGGAGCTGGCGGCAAGGATGGCTGTCAGACCCAGATTTTACAATCCGGAATCTACTGTGTTCAACTGCACTATTCCCTGGATCAGTAGATAGTGCACACAGTTACAGTTCTGAATATCAAAGTATATATCATGCGGAAACGTAAATATAATAGTAAACTTACACATGGGCCGATGAGGCCGAAATCCATAAATTGCAGCAGCGGAAGAACGAAGCACACAGGTGGGACCTTCAGGACATGCCCACAGGCAGCCAACTGGAGGTTCGCGACCTAGTTCTTGACATCTTCATCCTCTTCGCCATCGTGATCCAAAAGTATTATTGAAGCGTAGTGATCCGATTCCTGCTTCTGAATTTGTCGCAAAAGCGAGCGTGAGCACTCCGACCCCGTGCTCCGCGAGCCAACACAGAATGCAATATTTAACATGTATGGCTAACCAAAGGGTAGCTTGGGCTTATTTTATTTTTTTTTGCGTAGAGTGCTTTTGAATACAATTATATAAAAAACTTCCTAATACCTAGCAATTTGAACAAAAGCATAATGTTCAAGAATATGCAATATTAATAGTGATTCAGATTCCATCCACCGTTACATGGCATCTGCACCATATAGCAATTCTTCACGTTATATAGCTTACATTACCACTGGGATGACACCCAGGTCAATTCCAAACTAGGGCAGTCCTTCGCCCTTCAAGTCTTTTCATACCCAGTTTTCAATATTTTTGAAACAGAACTATATCCCGTTAAGTTCCCATGTCCGCCCTTGACCGTGGGCATGGCTATTCGAATAGTTTAGACTCTACAGAGTTTGTACACTTTCACCACAAGAGACAATCAACTCGTTGCCCCACATGATGCCTTAGACATGTGGTCGAGCAGACCATCACAGTGACTTTTCAAAGTACCTCGCCCCTTCCATCATTTCACCCTATGGGTCGCCCCCACTTGCGGTGGGTCCCATACGTTGTGCGGGATGTTCTCCTTCTGAACGTCTAGCAGCTGGCTACGTCCCCTGCTAGCCCGCCACAGCAAAACTTCACCCTCCGCGAGTGTCCCATTCAAGCCGTCACACAGACTGTCGCTTGCACTATCCCACACCTCCTCCTGGAAGGATGACTTTCAGGGTCCGGTAAATCTACTAAGCCAAGTTGTACTTTACAGACTTGTGGTTGTACTGTTTTACATGGGTTGACATGACAAGATTCAGTCCTTAGTGATATCTGGACGGTTCTACCACAAACTACACTCTCGTGCACACCTGCACCATACCCCCGAACCATCCGCCCAGATAAATAAGCAATTCGAGGTTTTTGGGAGTATAAGATAGCCATATCCAACATACACCAGTCATTACCACCATGACTGCCCAACCAATTTTTTTTCTCAGGATTAACAGTGATGCTTGGGCGCTCTCGCCCCCATGAGTATCTAAACAATACTAAGCATGGCATATATTTAGAGACTTATTTTCAAAATGTTACTATTATAATTTTTCTAGGGCGACAAGGTTCACACATTCCAATATTCCAAAGGAGGTGTAATATTATTCAAGGCAAACGATAGGCATGTAACTAGAATATTAAATTAACATGTATTTGCATATAACATAACAGCATGCAATTTGATAATTTAATCTAAAATAATTTGCAGAAAATGTAGGTTCAACATGATCAAAGTATTGACTCGCCTTGGTCACAGTGGTCGGGTGCTTGATTATCCGGAGCTTCTAGGGCTGCTGCCTCGAGCTCTTCTTCTTGAGCCTCGTAAGCTATTTTAATCGCGCGCGAAAATTTGGATAAAAAGAAAACATCAAATCAACAAAATATCACCAGAAATTCAAATGAACTCTAAAAATTATGATTTTATTTCCATTGGACAGATCTTGATTTTAGATGAATTTAGAAATTTGTCTCACTCAATTTGGAGTTAAAATGAGAAAGTTATGATTATTTGAAGTTCTCAGGTGAAATTAATTCCAGAAAATATGAATTATCTGACATGTGGGACCCACTGGTTATTTAAATCTTTTAATCTTTTTATTATATTCTCTAATATGTGTGTATGACATGTGGGACCCACCAGTCAGTGATTCATTGAAATCCAGCGGCTGACATGTGGGACCCAGGGGTCCTGGACCCATCCGTCAGTGGGCGGCGCCGACAGGCGGGGCCCGAAAGTCAGCCGGCCCACCGGCCGACAGCGGCTGACGGGCGGGGCCCAGCTATCAGCGGGGGATTTTAAAAGAAATGCTCGACCGCAACGCGTGGAGCTGGGGCTCGAACGCGCGCCACGGGAGCAGGGGAGGGAGAGACGAGCGGCGATAACCAAGTGAGTGGGGAGGCATTGCCTACCCCATAAGGGTGGTCAAACCTTTTGAGGTATGTCGCGGAGGAGGCCGGGCAGAGGAAGTCGAGGGCGATGGTGGCCGGCGGCGAGGGCTGCCGGGGAGGTCCTAGGGTTGCGTGGAATACAACCCCTGGGCGATGGGGAAGCTGCTGGCGAGGTCGGTGGAGACAGAGGGGCACGGTGGCGTGCCGGCGGCGTGCGACGACGGCGGTTCAGGGAGGTGATCGACGCCGGCGATGCTCGGGCGATGGGAGACCCGAGGGAGGAGGGGGTCGGCTTCACCTTGCTTCCGCGAAGCTCTGGGAGCAAAGGATTGCCCGGAGGCGGCCGGAATCGGCGGGGAGGGCGGCGCCGGAGTTCGGGAAGAAGGAGAGGGCCGGCGGCGATTGGGGCACTATGGCGCAATTGCGGCCAGTGGAGGGGAGAGGGAAGTAGGGCGGTGCGATTACGGCTCCCTGGCAGGGCTTTTTATAGCCAGAGAGAGGCGCGTGGCGAGGGCGACATTTGGCCCTCCGCTGTTCACGCGGGGCAGGGGGAAGGAACGCGATCTTCTTCGGGATTTCGCGGGAGAGAGGTGGCGGGAGAGGTGCGTTCCCCCTCCTATTGGTTCTTTGAACTTTGCCCTTGAGGTGAGAGAGAGAGAAGGAGGAGGATTTGCTGCGCAGAGGGAGTGAGCGCGAGGGAGAGCGACGACGCGAGCGCATGGAGGAAGAAGAGCCTGACGGCTCGGGCCCACCGGCCAGCGGGTGAGGGGCGCGAGGGAGCGGGGCCCGCTCGCCAGCGAGAGCGTGCGTGCGTGAGAAGCTGGGCCGGCGGAGCGCAAGCGCTGGGCCGCACGGGCGCTGGTTCGCGCGTGGAGGGAAAGGCTGGGCCGGAGGTGATGGCCGGCCCGGCCGACTGTTTTCTCTTTTTTTCTATTTCTTTTGTATTTCTTTGATTTTCCTTTTGGGTATTCATGTGTGCGTATATAGGTATATATGTATATTCACTTCCTTGCTCCCTGTAATTCTACATCTACCATTTTGCTGATACTTATTACGTAAAGATTATTTTCTTGTTATATTCAATTGTATGCATACATATATTTGTAAATGTTATTATTTTTACTTTTTATTTTATTTTGCTTTTACATTTGAATATGTATATATATATACATTTACACATATATCCTAGGGGTATATACATGTATTCATATTTTCATTTCTCTCTGATTTTTGTGTATGTACATACATGTTTATTTATATATGTATTGATATTCATATGTGTTTGTATATATATGTAAATGCTAGCCTCCTTTAATTTGCTTGCCATAATTTTTAGGGATGATATTTCATGCTTATTTACATTTCTCCTTTTTTTTGCTCTGATTTTCCTTAATGCCCTTGTACATTATTTCTCCCCTTTTGTTCACCTACATTTGTATTTATATTTTTGGCACGTATTTGTAGATACAGAGATTTAATATGTCTTTTCATATATATATATATATATATATATATATATATATATATATATATATATATATATATATATATATATATATATATATAGACACCCCATATAGGTTAGCATTTTAATTGTTCACCTCCTTGTCATTCATGCCATCCAATTCCCTTTTGGTATTTTATGGATCATCTTTTCAGATTCTTACTTTATATTTTAATTTTCCAATATTTAGACATGCTTGTTTTCCCCTTGGTCCTTTTGACTTTTTGGAACCTTCATTAAGTTATTCAGAAAAATACCATAAACTCCAAATTCAAGTAAACCACATTTACAAAAGAAATTAAAAAAAATTCACGTTTACAGATTTAAATTTTCAGGATGTTACAAATCTACCCCCCTTAAACAGAATCTCGACCCCGAGATTCCGATAGAGCAGAAAGAGGCAAGTGGGCCGAATTGGTTAGCAACAGGTTTGCTCGTTGCAATGGTCTTGCAAATTTCTCGATCGATCGCTTAAATCTAATCTGACATCATTGCACCTCCAAAATAGTCATACATCAGTTCGATACTTCCAAAAGTACTTATACACCATAGGAGTCCCCCGACTTTCTTGTCTATTCTTGCTACCCCCCTTAAATAAGGGACAACTGACATTAGTTATCTTCCTTGGCTTTGGGCATGACAAGCCCTATGGCGGCTTGGAGACTCATCCGTTGTATCTCAGCTGCTTTGGTTAGCAACAGGTTCATGGAGCAATCCTTGGGGTAATGGTCTTGTCCTTCGCAGAGGAAACAGGTGATCCTTCTGGTTGGACACTCTTCTGGCGGGTGGTCTTCCTCACAGTTGGGGCAGCTTGCAGTACACTGACTTTTCTCATGTCCTTTCTCTCCACAACGCCTACAAGCTATTAGAGTTGTGAGGCGGTCATCCGGGTAGTGATATTTTTTTGCAATATGAACGGTAAGGGACTGGGCAATTGTAGCTATAATGACCAGTTTGCCCACAAGTGAAACAGGCTCCTTGTCCAACTTGTCGTAGAGGAGGGCAGTACTGTGCGACATGTCCTGCTCTGCCACACTCACTACATATATTATTCGGTGTAGCTTCCTGGTCTAGTGCCAGAGCTTTTGCAACTTGTTCTTCTTCATCGGAGTTGAGGTTGATGGTGACGGCTTCCATTATTCGCTTGTCTTTCCTCCTGATGGGGCAATTCTTCACATAATGTCCTGGGTCACCACATCTGTAACACTTGTTTTGCCCCTTCTGATGGCCTTTACTAGAGCGAGGTCCAGCATCCTTGCCATAGGAACAAGTGTCATTCTTTTGGGATTCATTTAGTGCGGGGCTGTTATTATCTTCATGATCATGGCTTCTCTTTAATCTTTCCCGTAGGGTGAAGTCATGTGATGGCTGGTACACATGGTTGGGGCTATTGCGAGCATCAATTATTATTCTCCCTCTCTTGCTTCTGATGGTGGCAGCTGTCTTGCGGATATCCATTAGGCCTGATAGGATTTTCCAGAAAAGGTGAGAGGGAATAGCATGAGATACGGATAAAGTCGTGGGGAATAAGGTATTCTAAGCCCATTTAGATTTTAAAAGAATACACTTCGGAAGTTGGGGTGGCACATAAACCACACCAACTTTTAAAACACTCTTTTCCTGTGACCACGAAATAGGATGCCCAAGGGCAAGAAGGCAGTGCACAGGGCCAAATGAAAATCCTGCGACAGTACAACGTCTACTCGGGGAGCACACATAAAAGGGTGCAAGGTTTATCTGCATAGTTCGTTTAAAACGAAATCACCTTATCTTCATGAATAACTTCAATGTTCCTAACCTTAAAATTTGGAGTAGGGGCATGAGAAGGGAAACAAAATTTTCCTTTTGAAATCAATAGAAGGAAGAGGATAGTATTCGAGGCTGATTTGATGGGTATTAATGCTCACTCTCCTATTATTATTTTTGGTAAGTAAATCTTTGTGATAAATGGATTTTTGTCATTTTGAATTTAGGGTAAGAAAGCCTCAGAAATAATAATGGCTAAGACAGCATATAGATGAGGGGGAATCAACTAAGAGAACGGGCTGTACAACTTATATTTTTGGGAATAGTATTTTAAAGAAATATTTCTAGTCATGAGGCTAACGGCCAGGCTAACTAGGTCACGACCTGCAGTCGATATGCTCTGATACCATCCCTGTCAGACCCAGATTTTACAATCCGGATCTACTGTGTTTAACTGCACTATTCCCTGGATCAGTAGATAGTGCACACAGTTACAGTTCTGAATATCAAAGTATATATCATGCGGAAACGTAAATATAATAGTAAACTTACACATGGGCCGATGAGGCCGAAATCCATAAATTGCAGCAGTGGAAGAACGAAGCACACAGGTGGGACCTTCAGGACATGCCCACAGGCAGCCAACTGGAGGTTCGCGACCTAGTTCTTGACATCTTCATCCTCTTCGCCATCGTGATCCAAAAGTATTATTGAAGCGTAGTGATCTGATTCCTGCTTCTGAATTTGTCGCAAAAGCGAGCGTGAGCACTCCGACCCCGTGCTCCGCGAGCCAACACACAGAATGCAATATTTAACATGTATGGCTAACCAAAGGGTAGCTTGGGCTTATTTTATTTTTTTTGCGTAGAGTGCTTTTGAATACAATTATATAAAAACTTCCTAATACCTAGCAATTTGAACAAAAGCATAATGTTCAAGAATATGCAATATTAATAGTGATTCAGATTCCATCCACCGTTACATAGCATCTGCACCATATAGCAATTCTTCAGCGTTATAGCCGCTTACATTACCACTGGGACGACACCTAGGTCAATTCCAAACTAGGGCAGTCCTTCGCCCTTGGTCCTTTTGACTTTTTGGAACCTTCATTAAGTTATTCAGAAAAATACCATAAACTCCAAATTCAAGTAAACCACATTTACAAAAGAAATTAAAAAAAATTTCACGTTTACAGATTTAAATTTTCAGGATGTTACAATGGCCTTGGCAGCGAGGGGGTGACGGCGCTGGCTCACCAGAGAGGGAGAGAAAGCTCGGCGAGGTGGGGGTTGGCTTCGTGGTGGTTGGGTGGTGCTTTAGGCGTGGGCAATCGGTTCGAGGTTCGGCAGTTCACCGAGGAGCCCTGGCGCCGGAGTTGATGAAGAAGTGGCTCGCCGGCGGCCTGCAGGGGAGGAAAAGCCGATTAGGCGGGGAAGGAGAGGGAGGGAGTAATGGCGATCTTGTAGAGAGGCCCGAAGGGTCCTGAAGTCCACTGAGTGGTGCTGGTGGAAGAGACTGCCGGAGGAGCTTGCGGTAGAGGAGGCGATGAGTTCGAGTAAGTGGGGGAGGCGGAAGGGGGAATGGACCGAGCGGTGGTGGAATGAAAGGCGGGCTCGGTGTCCTCTTATAAGCAGTCAGGGAGAGAGAGGCGGGCGCCGAGGAGGCTCAGGCGGCAGGGCATCGGCCGTGCAGTGGCGTCAGCCCCAAGTAGCTACAGCCCGGGTGCGGCAGTCAAGGCTTGTCGGGGTGCAAGTGAAGGCTCGGTGGAGCGTCGCTTGGCCCGGCGGTCACAGGGGAGGGCAGAGCAGAAAACAAGGCCGAGGGACTGCTTGTCAGAGCTAGCAGGGCCATGATGGCTCAGGCATGGCAGAGCAGGACCACAGTGGCGCAGCGGGGAAGGAAAAGGCCAAGGCGGCGCACTGTCTGGGAGGGGTCGACGCTAGCAGCGGCACAGTGCGGGAGGCGACGCGGGATGCGACAGGGTTATTTTACAACCTAAATATAAAAAATGGATAGATTATCGTCATTTGAGGAGGTGTTATTTTACAACTTATTTCACATAATTCTTCCTTCAACCGGACCAAGCAAAGGTCATTATTCGCCTTACCCGACCAAGCAAAGGTAACTAGTCCTCTGTTGTACCATATGCCTCTACAAATGGCCCTTGCAATCACCAGTTATAGTAGTACAAATTAATGATGGTGTTCTTTCGTTTTCATTTTCTTTTTTAAGGATCAAATCATGTTTTCTCGTAGTGTATACCGTATAGCCATCACATTAGCTGCTCGGATCTCATGAGGTTGTCACCACATGATCTTACAAAGTGTGGTGTATCAGCTCCATATTTTGAATGAATTTGCTACATTGACCTTCTCTCTAAAAAAAAAGGACAGGTGGAAATGTGGAACTACCTTGGCAATACGTTAGTTCTACTATCTATCACTAACTTCACAATTTTTAATTTCCATCGCAAAAAAACTTTAATTTGACTCATTTAAAAGCTGTTGCAATTTAGTACTGCCCGAAAGCTCAAGGGATAAAATATAATTGATCGTAGAGTTAAGGAGAAAAAGGCAACCTAAATGTAAAAAATGATAGATTATTGTCATTTGAGGAGGTGTTATTTTACAACTTATTTCACATAATTCTTCCTTCAACCGGACCAAGCAAAGGTCATTATTCGCCTTACCCGACCAAGCAAAGGTAACTAGTCCTCTGTTGTACCCTATGCCACTACCAACGGCCTCCTTGCAATCACAGTTATAGTAGTACAAATTAATGATGGGTTTCTTTCTTTTTCATTTTCTTTTTTAAGGATAAATCATGTTTTCTCGTAGTGTATACCGTATAGCGATGACATTAGCTGCTCGGATCTCCATGCTGTCAGGCTCTCCAGTCTACATGCAACATGGAAAACAAGGAAAAAGGCCAGAAGGAAAAAAGAAAAAGAAAAAAAACCGGAAATTTTCGTTGTCTTCGTGCAGTGACGAAGGTTGCTACACAAGATTTAATCATGCAATGTACCAAGGAATTTTCAACTGGCCTCCTCAATAGTTCATCTCTTATCATTTGACCTCCAGGTGGAAATAGTTCATCTCTTATGCAATGTTAGCAAATCTGACAATAATAGTCCCAAAGAAAACAAATATGAGAAAAGCCCTACATATACATCCTTATCAAACAGAGCTGGGCCTGTAGATGAGAATACCCAGCTGGGCCTTTGTTTTTAGGCCTGGCTCTTCGTTATCAAGATCCCTTTTTATTTTCAGCTTAGGTTTATAGCTTATGTTTTTCTCAGAACAAAAAATAAGACGGTTTTATCTGGTTTTATAATATAGTTATCGGGATAGTTTTTTTTGAAGCCGTTTATCGACTTATCGGCATTCAGTTTATTTGCATGAACACTTGCACTAAAATCAAAAGCCATAAGCGTGACGTAATCAGCCAATCAGGCTTATTATAGCTTGTTGGTGACATGAGTAGTGGGTCTTGAGGTGATTCATATGACGTTTGAGTATCACAAGCTCACAACACCTTAACTATCATTCTAGGGTCGTTCCAAGTGTCCTTGGCTTCTGGCTTCTGACTTCTAGAAACTAAAAATCACTTGAAACGCTTCGGCTTCTTATTTTGACATTTTTTGTAGTTTTTGGGCTTTATTTTTTCTTTTTTTTCTTATTCCTCTGTATTTTTTGTGAAAATATAATGGTGTTTTTTTCTTATTTTTATTTTGTAATTAAATTACTCAGAAAAACTAACAGTGCTACTGTACAATTTCAATAAAAAGGAACAGCTGCGGCCGAAAGCCGAAACCTGAAGTCAGTTGGAGCAGGACCTCTACCTTTAGCTTTTTACGTAAACAGTAGAGGATCACATACTCACAGTGATGTTTAGTCCGAGGTCTTCAGGACCATTGGATGAAGAATCGAAAAGCTTGATCTACGTGGATGTAGCTTCGGTAGCCCGAAGATTATAGAATCAAAGCCACTTTTAGCACTGTTTTATATTATATTTATAAAAATAGGCGCATGTACATGGTGTTGATAAAAATATTGTTTCTACCATCCGGTGGACGGATGGTAGCACCCGCAAGGCGACACGTGGCGCTGCCGCCGGCGACAGGCGCCTGCCGTCCTCTCACCAGACGGCAGGCAGCCTACCGCCCGCTGGGGGACGGCAGCCATCCGGTGACCGGGCGGCAGGTAATTAAGCTGGCTAATTAGCCGACTTAATTACCTGCTCTAATTTTTTTGTTTAGTGTTTGTTTAAAATTTTAAATATATGAAATGAGCTCTAAAAATTACAAAAATTTATGTACAATCCCTTGAAGCAACATACATTACAATGTAATGTTTTGGTAATTTTATTCATTGTGAATGTTGTGTAAAAATTCATACAATTTTGATATTTTTACGAGTCTTTACATATAGCAAACGATCTCTAAAAATTAAGAAATTTTATGTGAAACCTCACAACTCACCCATAGTTGTTGTGTAATTTTTTGGAAATTTTATGTGCATGAAAGGAGAGTTAACATGAAAGCGCTATTACCAGTAAGACAAAATAAACAATTGGTTAATTGTACTGTAGAGTGTGGGCATCAGAAGAAACGTCACCCATCATCAAAATGGCCATTGACGACCTGCACGACCTCATCCTCCCTGTGTTTGCATTTCAGCTATACCATTTGAGCCCCCCTGTTTGGCCTCAAGCGGTAGTTACAACTGAAGTCCTCCCTCCTTTCCAGGGGAAGGTCTTTCTTTGGCGACCCCGCTCCGACTGACCCCTTGGTCTCTACTACGCTGTGTTACTGTATGACGCAGAAGGTTCTTCTTCCTACAAGAAATGAAATGAAGTTTAGATGAGTGATGAGTGATTGTGAGAGCTCTATATTTGAAGCGAGCGAAAAGAGAATCCGGTGCATTCCCACCAGAAATTGTCGACATGCACCACCACGGGTGACAGCGGATACCATAGTAAAATTGACATATGTGCACATGACAGAGCAGGCGAGATGGGGTGACATGGCTAGACTAACATTTGTGCGGATGAGGGAGTGGGCGAGGGGGCTTTTATGTTAAGACAGCACATGTTCGAAGGAGGGAGCAATGCTACACGATACACACAGACTAGCATATCTGTGGACTACATAAAATTTCCAAAAAAAAATACACAATAACTATGGGTACGTTGTGAGGCTTCAATAAAATTTCTTAATTTTTGGAGCTCGTTTGCTATATGTAAAAACTCATAAAAATATCAAAATTGTATGAATTTTTGAGCAACATTAACAATGGAAAAAGTACCAAAAAAATTGCATTATGAAGTACGTTGTGCCAGAGGATTGTACATAAATTTTTGTAATTTTAGAGCTTATTTGATATATTTAAAAATTTAAATAAATACTAAACGAAAAAAATTAGGGTAGGCAATTAAGCTGGTTTAATTACCAGCCGCTCGGTCACCGGACGGTAGGCAAGCCTAACGTCCCCCAGCAGGTGGCAGGCTACCTGCCGTCTGGTGAGAGGGCGGCAAGCGCCTGCCGCCGGTGGCAGCACCGCGTGTCACCTCGCGGGTGCTGCCACCCGCCCACCAAACGGCAGAAACGTTATTTTTGTCAATACGGCACACATACAGCTATTTTTATAAACACGATGTGAAACAGTGCCAAAAGTGGCTTTAACTCAATATTGTGCTAATGTATTTGTGAACTCAGTTAAGGGCAGTCCCTATGGTAGAAACCATGTGCGAAATCCAAGATAGCCACATCAGCAAAAATCTGAGTATAGAAACTGACTCACACAATGGGAGTTTCTTCGTGCAATAAATAGTGGAAACCACCAGTTTCTTCCCAATGGTAAAATTGTAGTTTCTTCCCAGTGGAAACCGCGCGAGCAGGCATGTTGGGAGCGGTGCGAGCGCGCATGGAAACCACCAGTTTCTTCCCAATGGTAAAATTGCAGTTTCTTCGTGCATCGATTCAAGAGTAGAGATGGTTTCCCTGAGAAGAAACGGTTTCTACTCTTTTTCTTCTCTTTCTTCATTAATTGAGTTGCCATGTCATCGTTTTGCCTACGTGGCAGGTCATTTAAGGAAGATAGAAACTGGTCATTAATTGCCATTGGGACTGCCCTAATAGATCTATGCTTTCGTATAATAAAAAGATGTTTTCTTATAGCCTCTGTTTTTGAGCCAAAACCCAAATAATTTACTAACGTATTAAGAAAATTCCTGTAATTAATTATGCTCCATAGCAACTACAGATCATTATCTTTATTAAAGCTGCGTGCAAAACAAAGATATTCAATAGGGCATACATCTAAAACCTACTAAATGACACTCCACAATCATACATTTAGAGCAATCTACATATATCTATGGAATAATAAAACTTGATAATGTAGTATTTCCCTCACTAAATTACACATAGAGGACAAGTTTTAACGCAACAACATGTGGGCACAATCCTAGCTTATCGTAGTTGCTACCGAAATATTTGCTAAATCTACAAATATTTTGTAATTATTGCTCAAAAATATACCTTTAAGTATTATATATATAGTATAAATAACAGGGGCACCATGGTGCCTAAGCTCTACAATTGAGACTTTCCATCCATGATTGATTCAGCATGCTAATCCAATAACTTCCTTTGTAAATTGACGTCTTTTTGAATTAATGAATGTTAATAGGTTTGCCTGATATATTATACTTGCACGTATCTAAAAGCAATCCAAAGGCAGGGAGACTTGGTGCCCAGACATTATGGTGCCCCATTTCAGCGTCCTGTATATATATAGGACACCACGATGCTTGGGCACCATGGTCCAAAATAGTTTTTCCCCTATGTATCATGCGCAAAAAAAATGATTTTTTAGATATCATGTTTAACTGGTTTACTAACTAGTTCAAATAAGTTTGAACTAAAATTCGAATTGTAGCTGAATTTTTTATGATAGTTTGACTGTAATTATGTGTTGATTATATATACAAATCAGAAAAGTATGTGATTTAAATTCATTCAAACTTTAAATTTCAGCATATTTTTTGAAGTTATACATTTTATTTGAATTGTTATAGGTGAGTATATACCCTAAAACTGATATTTTCAAAAAATATACCATAATTTGGGGTGAATTCACGCAAAATGAATTCGAATTGTAGCTGACTTTTTTTTATAATAGTTTGATTGTAGTTATGTGTTGATTATATAATAAATCAGCAAAAAAACTCTACTTAAACCCCATTTCTACACAGAATTTTCTAAGCAATGTAGCGAGCAATTTTCAATTGGCCTCCTATCTCTTACCATGTGACCTCCTGGTGGAAGTTTTCTAGATTCACCTTGGTTGGGTGTTAGCAAATCTGATAAAATATTAGTCTCAAAGAAAACAAAAATATACGAGAAATGCCCTACCTTTATATACTTATCAAACTGAGTTGGGACTGTGTTAGTGCGTTACTTACAATGATAATACCCAGCTTGGCCATTGTTTACAGGCCTCACCGGGCGAAGCTGATAATTGTCCTGTAATATTCCAGAAGAAACAAAAAAGGGGGAGAGTTTTGGGCCGAATCAGTCTCGGCCCATTCGGTTGTCTCCATCTTATAAGAGGGGAGGGGTGGGGTCGAAGGGGCTGCTGCCTTAGCCCGCCCCCACCGCCGCCGTCAAAGCTAAGAGGGGCGGGGCAGAAGAGTCCACTGCCTTAGCCCGTCCCTACCGCCACCGTCAAAGCTGATAATTGTCTTGTAATATTCGAGAAGAAACAAAAAGATGAGGGGGAGGTTTGGGCCGAATCAACCTTAGCCCATTTGGTCATCGTTGTCTTATAAGAGGGAAGGGGTGGGGTAGAAGGGCTGCTACCCTAGCCCGTTCCCACTACCGCCACCCAAGTTGCTCTAAGCCACGCCGCTGTCGCCTCGCCTATGTTGTCACACTGCCATCCTCCTTCCTCTGCACCACCCGTACCAAGCCAACTGATGTGCCCTAGCCACCACCAGCCGCCCCAAATCAACGTCGCTAGCCCCTGTGCCCCACCATGCTCGCACATTGCCACTCCCGCACTAGCTACACCGCCCACGCCTCTGCCTGGCTGCGTCACCGCCTCGCCAGTGCTGTTATCACCTAGGTGTCACTACTACAAAAGGGTCATCATAGACGGTTCAGAACTGTCATCACAAACGATTTTTTGAACCGCCTGTATTTATATGTTAGTGATAATCGGAGGTTATCATAGAGGGTTTGTGAGCCATCTGTGATGAAGACAACACAGACGGTTTGTAACTAGAACCATTTGTAAAGAAAACTATTACAGACGGCTCAAACCAAAATCCGTCTATGATACTCACACATCACAGACGGTTCTAGTTACCAACCATCTCGGATTGGCGAGTATCATAGACGATTGGTATATAGAACCGTCTGTGATAGTCCTTCATAGATGGTTTATAGCACAAATCGTCTATGATAGTTCATTCTATACCTAAATTTTTTTCTATTTCTTGGCTAGCCTCAAGAAATAATGTTGCCTATGCTCTTTGAAAATAAGCAAACATAACAACACATTCCATTTTCCATTAAGACTAGAATCCACTATTACATCTAGAATATATAAGAAGTAGAGATCCTGACAGACAGTAGAAGCTGTATGCATCTAATGGTGGTCGGATATCACCGGCAATGGAGAGGCGGTAGTAGCGCCACATTTGTGGCATAACGATGAGACTGCAGAAGTTACTCTTATGATACTTACAATAAGAGTGTGTTATGCAGTTGACCGTGGTGTCACAACGGAGGCGCGAGCTCACGGCAGGAGTTAGCGTTGTCGAGGAACAAGCTGGATGCAATGCGTGATGTCCTTGACACCTGCCATCGAGGCGGAGAGGGGAGGGAATCGGATGGTGGTCGGATATCACCGGTAATAGAGAGGTGAATGTAGCACCACCTTTGTAGCACGACAGTGAGACTGCAAAAGACACTCTTATGATATTACGACAAGAGTGTGTTGTGTAGTCTACCGTGGTGTCACAACGTGACAGTCGGCGTCGTCAAGGGTAGGATGCAGGAAGCTATATAGTGGATGAACTCACGTAAGACTGCTGGTGAAAAGGTAGATGGGGAGTAATTAATAAGGGCCAAGCGGTGCGAAGAACCGGTGCCTGCTGTTCAATGCGGAGAGAATGGACGGGTGAGATCGAAATCCTGGGGGATACACCACGCATCGGTGATGTGTCATTATCAGAGATGGTTTGTTAGACGTCTTGTGAGTTTTTAACCTAAGAGAGGACACGTCCTCTGCTTGAGAAAAATCAGAGCGGTCGAAATCTTTTCGCCGAGATCGACAAGAACAGAGTAGTCGAAGACGCATACCTAGTTTCCTTGAAGGCCCCGACACAGATTCCCGTCAGGGAATTATCCCTGACCAAGCAACCTTGATCGGTAATGCTTGAAGGTCACCGTCAGGGAAAGCATCCCTGACAGTTTTTGGGCCGTCCCTGGCGGTTTTTGTTAGGTCTAGGTTTTCTTTAGGATCTCCTAGGTTAGATCTAGCGAGGTTCATCTCTAGTTCGGGTTCTTGAGAGTTACCGAGAGGGAGAGAGAGGTACTAACCATCCGTGGTCTTGGCTGCGGGTGCAGAGGGGTCCGCCATGGAGTCGGTGGAGTCGGGAGTCGGCGTTGGTGAAGTCCGGTGCCGGCGCTGTCCAGGGGCGGCGTGGCAGTGGTGCTTCCCGTACGCCGGCGACGGCGCTGTCCAGGGGCGGCGTGGCAGTGGCGCTTCCCGTCACTGGCTGCGCCCCCTCGCTAGATCGGATTTAGGGTTTTCGGTGGGGTGGTGCTGGCTCCGTTCAACCTCGTTAAAAGAGCCGCCGGCCCCCACCTTTATATATGGCGCGATGTGACAGGCCCACCAACCATTAGGTTGGGCGCCCGATCGATGCTGAAGCTCAAGGCCTGTGAGGCCGTTGGGCCTACCGGGTGGAGATCATCCTAACATTCTCCCCTTGATCTCAACTTATATTCTGAACTCTATACTTATCACTCATTGTTTTCTCATTCCTTCACGATCGATTGCATAGAGCGTGCCTCATCGTCACGATCTTATGCCATTAGATTCAATGACCACAATGTACTTCTGCTTTGAAATGAACTCTCAAGCTGGGCCCTTATTGTCCAGAATCATAGGCTTTCCGTAAACCCATGCCGCTAAATGTTCTCTGAACACATTGGGTGGTAAGCCTTTTGTGAGCGGATCCGCGAGCATCTTTTCTGCCCTTATATGCTCAAGACTGATTATATGATCCCGGACTTTATCTTTCACAACATAATACTTTATGTCAATGTGTTTGGCAGCACCACTTGACTTATTGTTGTGAGCATAACATTCTTTGGTTCATTATCGCAGATAACTTTAGTGGCTTATGTATGTCATCTACCACTTTCAACCCGGTATGAATTTCTTTAGCCAATTCACCGCCCGTGGCCTCATAACATGCTACAAACTCGGCATACATTGTGGATGATGTAGTGACGGTTTGTTTTGAGCTTTTCCACGATATAGCTCCTCTGCGAGTGAATACATATCCGGATGTCGACTTTCTATCATCTCCGCGTAATCGTAATCAGATACCCCACTATATGGAGTGAATCTGATCTTCTGTATGTCATCATGAGGCCTTTTGTTCCTTGCAAATAACGCAAGACTTTCTTTATCAATTTCCAATGTTCTATTCCAGGATTGCTCTGGAATCTGCCAAGTAACCCGGTGACAAACGCTAAGTCAGGGCGCGTACACACTTGAGCATACTGTAAGCTTCCGACAGCTGAAGCATATGGAACCGCTTTCATTTGATCGATCTCATATTGGTTCCTGGGGCATTGAAATTCCCCATATCTGTCGCCCTTGACTATAGGAGCAGGTGAAGGCTTACAATTTTGCATACTATATTTCTTTAGAACCTTTTCTAAGTATGCCTTTTGAGATAAACCTAAAACCCCCTTAGTTCTATCTCGGTGAATCTCTATTCCCTAACTAACGAAGCTTCACCAAGATCTTTCATATCAAAATTCGAGGACAAGAACTTCTTGGTCTCTTGTAATAGGCTAACATCACTACTAGCAAGTAAGATGTCATCCACATACGTGATTAGGAAAATGTATTTCCCATTCTTAAACTTTGCATACACGCAATTGTCCTCTACATTCTCCTTAAACCCAAAACTTCTTATTGTACTATCAAACTTCAAGTACCACTGCCTTGATGCTTGTTTTAATCCGTAAATGGATTTCTTCAGGCCGCATCCCATACGTTCTTTTCCTTCCACAACAAAACCTTTCGGTTGTGCCATGTAAACATTTTCCTCCAAATCCCCATTTAGGAACGCCGTCTTTACATCCATCTGATGTAATTCTAAATCATAATGAGCTACAAGTGCCATTATTATTCTAAAAGAATCTTTACACGAGACTGGAGAAAATGTCTCATTGTAGTCTATGCCTTCTCTTTGCGTAAAGCCCTTTGCCACAAGTCGCGCTTTAAATCTTTCTATATTCCTCTAGAGTCATGTTTTGTTTTGTAGACCCATTTGCAGCCTACTGTCTTGGCTCCTTTAGGAATAGTTTCTAAGTCCCAAACACCGTTGGTGCTCATTGACTTCATTTCATCCTGCATAGCTTCAAGCCACTTAGATGAATGAGCGCTTCTCATGGCTTCTTCAAAAGAGGTGGGATCACCCTCCATTTCAAATTCCTCAGTTTCATAGACTTCGTAATCATTAGGGATAGCTGGTCTTCTGGCTCTTTGAGACCTTCTGAGTCCCTCGCCAGTTGACGCTTGTTCTGTGTGAGTCTGTTGTTGTTCTTCCTCTTGGGTGACAATGGGTTCTATGGGATCTGAAGGACAGTTCCTCATGTTCACTCATCGTTCCCACAGAGAACCGACAACAGTGCTTGTCACTACGTTGTGCCGCATTGTTGGTGTAGCAACAACAGTAGCGTGAAAATGGTTCCTGAACCATCGGAGTGGGCACATGTACCCGCTTTTCCTCTAGGTTAATTTCTCGCGCTACTCTGCTCCCCCTAATCATCTCATCCTCCAAGAAGACAGCATGTCTTGTTTCTACAAACTTCGTATGTCTGTCAGGACAATAGAAGCGATAACCCTTCGATTTTTCTGGATAGCCAATAAAATGGCAGTGACTGTCTTGGGATCTAGCTTCCTATGTTTGGGTTAAAAACTTTAGCCTCAAGAGACAACCCCACACACGTAAATAGTTAAGTGAGGGTTCTCTTCCGTCCACAACTCATACGGTGTTTTGGGTACCGACTTGCTTGGTACTCGATTAAGAATATGAATGGCGGTTTTTAACGCCTCCATCCATAAACTTATCGGTAGCGTGGAGTAACTTATCATACTTCTCACCATATCCATTAAGGTACGGTTGCGTCTTTCACCACTCCATTCTCACGAGGTTCGCCTGGTGTAGAGTTGGGCAACTATGCCATTTTCTGTAAGAACCTTGCAAAAGGTCCAGAACTTGGCCATACGGGTGTGCCGACCGTAGTACTCCCCACGGTCGGATCTTACTATCTTAATTTTTGAATTGTGCTGATTTTCTACTTGACCTTAAATATCTTAAATTTATCCAATGCTTCGATCTTTCTTTAATTGGATAAATGTAGCCATAACGCGAATAGTCATCTGTGAATGTTATAAATGAATCATAACCATCCACACTTATCACAGAAATGGACCACGAGATATCTGTGTGAATTATTTCTAAAATTCTGCGCTCGCGTTTGGCGTCTTTCTTTATTTTCTTAACATATTTTCCTTTTATGCAATCAATACATTGTTCTAAATCTGAAAATTCTAATGGCGGAAGAAGTGTTTTCTTAATCAATCGTTCTATTCTCCCCTCAAATATGGCCTAAACGACAATGCCATAATTTCGACGATGCATCATGATTTATCTTCCGCTTTTACTTTCATTCACGACGAAGAGGTATTCTCATTCTCAATGGTCACATGATTCACATTCTCGTAAAGTGATAATAAATAAAGCTTGTCTTGTCGGAAGGCAAGACCAACACATTTATTATTAAACACAAGTCTGCATTTGCCATCACCAAAATGGCAATCATAACCATCATCATCTAATTTCGACACACTTATTAAGTTTGCGCAAAGAGGGTACATAAAGAACGTCTGAAAGCCTAAGTACAAAACCATCATGAAATTCTAAAGAGAGATCTCCAATGGCCTCGACTTCGCTTCAATTCCATTCGCAACTTTAATTGTTCTTTCTCCTCTTTGTAGGGTCCTCCTCGTATGGAATCCTCAGAATGAATTAGCAACATGAACAGTTGCACTGAGTCAATCCACCAAGTAGATTTTTCATAACTTAAATACAAGGATTCATCTATAAATGTAATGACATCATTACCATTCTTCAACAGATGCTTCAGAACTCGGCGTCCCTCTGGTAGTGACTCGCCTTCTTCTTGCAAAATTTGCAGTGTCCTTGTCTCTGTGAAATTGTTGGGCTTATTAAACCGGGAGCCTTTCCCGTGACTTAGAAGAGGAGCTACTTTCCCACCGAGGTTTCCCTTGTGGTTTGGCATTAAAGTTCTTTCTTTTGTTGTTCTTCACAAGGTTTGCAAAGTCACCTGTGAGGTTTTAAGCCTCTCCTCTTCTTGCACACACATTGCAATGAGCTTTTCTATGTCCCATTTGTCGGGCTGCATGTTGTAATTAACAACAAAAGTGTCAAATTCTTTTGCAGAGAAGCAAAAATCAAATGAATTAGAAACTCATCCTTGAGCCCCATATCCATTGAATTTAGCTTAGCTGCCGTTGTGCTCATCTTTAATATGTGTTCTCTTATTCCACCACTAGAGTATCTCTCATTCACTAGTTTCTTAATCAGCGTATTTGTTGTAGCCTTTGAAGAGCCAAGAACCGATTCTTCACTTTCAGAGATACTCGTGGCGTTGTCACACAGGATAGATCCTTATTGATCTGCAATAGTGGCCTTAGCCACCATCAAGCACTTGCGGTTCGAGATGTCCCATTTCTTTTCTCAAGATCATATTTCATTCGACTTCCGCATGATCACGCCGGGCGGTGAAATCAGCATCGCCTCATTTTCGCCCTCACCGGGTCCACCGCTCGATGGGACACGGAGAGGTGAGGGCTAAGTCATTCTCGGACAGCGCAAGTGCCAAATCATACTTCTCTCGCGGACCGATAATTGTTTCCATCAAGTGCCGGATGTGCGAGATGTATGCCATTGGGTTGAGTCTGAAACAAATGTCAAGAGAAAATGAGGAAACATAATAATTGCATGTCTTGATTTAACGTTGGTCAAAATTAAAACATGCAAAATTCTTGTACACTAATTCTACATCACCGCTGGGCGTAAGATAGAATTAATGCATACATTCATAAATAAATCAATTTATAATATTGCTATCATCAACTTTGGTCGAAAATAGCAAAATTATAAACATGAACTCATAAATAAACTATTCCTCTAATTTTAATTTTCCGTTGGTTCCAATTAAAATTAGAGAAAATCATAAAATTTAACTTTTGCAATGAAGCGTAATTATTCTAAAATTAATTCAATATTCGAAGCATTATACTCTAAACATCAATCTCTGGAAAAATTAACACGTTGGTGCAAAAATTACGAGATTTTGGTGCAAATTTCATTGAAATACACTCAAAAATGCTTCAAATTAAATAAAACTCATTTATCGTTCATCCGCCAATTTGGCTCGCTCGCTCGCCCACGCCCACGGCGGCTGTCGCGCGGCCTCACGTGTTCGCCCGCTCGGCCGGCTCTCCACGCAGCGCTCGTGAGCCCGCTCGGCTGCCCTTTGCGGCCTTGGCGGCCTCTCGGCCGCTCCTCGCGCGAAGGCGCGCTGCGCCGCGCTTCGCGCGCCGCCCGCACACACCGGCCGAACGGCGAGCGCACGCGCGCGCGCGCGCCGTTCTCCCGCGCCAGGCCGCAACCTGGGCACGGGCGCGAAAGCGCCCCCGCTGGGCGAATCTCGCCGCGGCGCTGGCGCTGTCTCGGCCGTCGGATGCGATCCGACGGCCGCGCGACGATCTCGCCCGATCAAACGCGCGCGCGCGACGCCCCGAAACCCTAATCATTCGGCCTCCTCTCTCACCTCGCACCCGAGCGACCGCGAGCGGCGGCGACGGCGACCGCCCACGCCGCGGAGAGGAAGAAAGAGCCGGCGCCGCGCTGGCCTCTCGCCGGCGCGCGCGCCTCGGAGGAGCGCGCCGCCGAGCGGCTCCGTGTCGGTGCCCTTCCGAGCGCGACGCTGGTTCGACGCCGGCGCCGACGGTGGCTAGAACATGGAGCGCCGGCGAGCCCAAGGCTCGGCCGATCCCCAACGCCCGACGACGACGCGGCTCGTAAGTACCGGTTTCTTTTCTAGGTTAGGTTCGGGTAGGGTTAGGTTCTTCTTTCCCCTTTTTCTTTCTTTTCTTTTCCCATCTCGGATCTACGCCTAGAGGCTCGATACCATTGTTAGGTCTAGGTTTTCTTTAGGATCTCCTAGGTTAGATCTAGCGGGTTCATCTCTAGTTCGGGTTCTTGAGAGTTACCGAGAGGAGAGAGAGGTACTAACCATCCGTGGTCTTGGCTGCGGGTGCGAGGGGTCCGCCATGGAGTCGGTGGAGTCGGAGTCGGCGTTGGTGAAGTCCGTGCCGGCGCCGTCTGTGGGCGGCGTGGCGGTGGTGCTTCCCAGACGGCGGCGGCGCTGCTCCGGGCGGCGTGGCGCTGGCGC
Source organism: Dendrocalamus sinicus (assembly GCA_036346575.1). Classification (NCBI taxonomy): domain Eukaryota; kingdom Viridiplantae; phylum Streptophyta; class Magnoliopsida; order Poales; family Poaceae; genus Dendrocalamus; species Dendrocalamus sinicus. The sequence goes on along the minus strand of CM070664.1, from coordinate 23,105,672 downwards.
TTCTCGCCACCGGCCGCGCCGCTAGATCGGATTTAGGTTTTCGGTGGGGTGGTGCTGCTCTGCTCAACTCGTTAAAAGAGCCGCCCCACCTTATATATGGCGCAGTGTGACAGGGCCCACCAACCATTAGGTTGGGCGCCCGATCAGGGCGCGAGCTCAAGGCCCGGTAGGCCGTTGGGCCTACCGGGGTGGAGATCATCCTAACAGTTTTCGGCCGTGGGGGAAAACCTGGAGTCAAGTAGTGCCTTGGTCGATAGTAGCCATGTTAAGTTTGGATCTATGTACAGCAAAAGCACCCTGTTCCTGTTAGTGTGTGAAAATGAAAACACCAGCTGCAACAAGTTTAGCATCGTTTGCCCAGCATGGCTACTTTACAAAAGCTGCTCAGCAACTTCTTTAATTATTCCAAAAACAACCGACCGAAGCAAAGTTAACTAATTGGATTCCACCCGGTCTCTCTATAAGCTAGCTAGCCACCCTCTCATAGCTGCCTCCATTGCATCCCTCTAGCAGCAATACACAAAGATTATAACTAACCACCCTCTCATAGCTGTCGATGGTGACTTCTTGCACCCTCAGCCGCGCGGCACCGCCGGCGAAACTTCCTCGTGGAGCCTTGCAATCCGATAAACCAGCAGCAGTGGCTCTCCAAAGGAAGCCTCGGCCTCTTTCTGTCCGCTGTGCTGAAAAGAATGCTGGGCATGCGTTTGGCGTACCATCTGGTAAGCTTACGTATGTACATACAGAGGTATATCCGGTGAAAATAGCTAAATAATGTAAATTCTGTGAAAAATCGGTGTTGAATTTTTCCCTCATCGCCACTAGTTGTGTATACGATCGAAATTTTCTAGAGTTGTTATATGAAAATAGTGTTAGTAGAATTTTCGTCTATAAACTTCTAGTTGTATTTTTGCCAACTTAATTCTTATAAATTTAGTCTGGAACGGGGGAATTAATTTTCAGTATATGTACTCATGTGACATACAAGTATATACAACTGACAGAGAAGAAAATAACCTAATAACATTGTCTGTTATGAATGATCTATGAAGTTTTTGTGCATCCCTCTCGCGAATTGAAGAACCTGCAGGGAATAACCGGTGGCGAGGGCACCAGCAATGGGGAATCAAAGACGACGGCAACAGCGTGAAGCTGTGGTTTGTGATCACAGGCGTTATTTGGAATACTTACCTAAACGGTACATTAAGGCCATTAATACCTTTGGTACCACATTGCCTGGGGACAAAGAAGAGAGGTTGTTCTCCCTCTATAAATAAATAAATATACACCAGTGATCCTACACCTCTCATGTTGATAATAAACTGAAATGCTGTTGTCAGCATCACGACGACTACTCAGATGTTATAATTCCACAACATGTTGTCGGCACGAGTTCGTTCGTAAACCGTTAACTGATCCGAGTTAGTCGTTCGGGGAAGATATATGAAATTATTCGCCAACGGCGACTACCCGGATCTATTTCTAGCCAGCGGCTAGTACGTGATTTTAGCCAACAGCTAATTCGATCTACTAGCCGACGCTTGCCGACGAGCATGCTGCCCGACGTCGCCAACGGTACGAGGAAAGAAAACAAACGAATTGAAAAGTGACTGAAATGTGAGTTCCATAAGTTACTTTGCAGCAAATTAAATCATATCCACCGTTAATCCTGTCACAAGCTTACAAAATCTTCCATGATCCCGAAGCATCCATCAAGCAATATCGCTTTCCCTGTCATTATGAGAAACCCGACCAGACGCATACCCAGTTCCTTTGAATGCACCCGACATAGATTCCTGTTAGGGAATTATCCCCGACAGTACCATCAGGCATTTCACTGAAACCCTGACCAAGAAACATTGACATTTAGTGCCTGCAGTGACCGTCAGGGAAAGCATCCCGGACAGTTTTTGTGCCATCCCTGACGGTTTTCGGCATGGGGGAATACCAGGAGTCTAGTAGTGCCTTGATCGATATATAGTACCCATGTTAAGTTTGGATCTATGTACAGCAAAAGCACCATCTTTCTGTTAGTGTGAAACTGAAAACACCAGCTGCAACAAGTTTAATTAGCATCGTTTGCCCAGCATGGCTACTTTACAAAAGCTGCTCAGCAACTTCTTCAATTATTAAAAAACCATCGACCGAAGCAAAGTTAACTAATCGGATTCCACCCGGTCTCTATATAAGCTAGCCACCCTCTCATAGCCGCCTCCATTACATCCCTCTAGCAGCCATACACAGAGATTATAACTAACCAGCAATGTCGATGGTGACTTCTTGCACCCTCCTTAGCAGCGCGGCACCGCCGGCGAAACTTCCTCGTGGAGCCATGCAATCCGGTAAACCAGCAGCAGTGGCTCTCCAAAGGAAGCCTCGGTCTCTTTCTGTCCGCCGTGTTGGGCCTGGGTCTGGTAAGCTTACGTATGTACATACAGAGGTATATCCGGTGAAAATTGCTAAATATTGTAAATTCTCTGAAAAATTGGTGTCGAATTTTTTTAAAGAATTCTCACAAAATACAACCGAAAGGGGTGAGCTTGAGGTAATTTTGAGAAATTTTTAAAAGTTTTTAGGTCCAACTTTTGAGGTTTTTTTGGAAACTTCTACACAACAGATCATCTGGGAGAGGCGGGCATGACTCTCCAGTACCCCATGCTTACGAGGAGCAACTACACAGCATGGGTGGTGAAGATGGAAGTTTTCATGCGTGCACAAGGTATTTGGGAAGCTGTGGAGCATGACATCGATGATGACCACAAAAATCAGAAGGCCCTTGCGGCCATCTTCCAAGGAATCTCGGAGGAGATCCTCCCTCTACTCGCCGAAAAGAAGAAGCCAAAAGCTGCGTGGGACACGCTCAAAACAATGTACGTTGGTGGAGACCGCATCAAGAAGGCGCACGCACAGACCCTCATGGGTGAGTTAGAAAGTTTGCGTATGATGGAAACAGAGTCGATGGATGACTTCGCTGTGAGATTGACGACTCTTGTCAACCAGATTCGCAGTCTTGGTGAGAAGATGGAGGAGAGCTACATCGTAAAGAAGTTTCTCCGCGCTGTCCCGAACAAGTATCTGCAGATTGTTTCAACTATTGAGCAAATTGTGGACTTGAATAACATAGCGCTTGAAGATGTGATCAGCCGCCTCAAGGTGTATGAGGAGCGTCTACACGTTCCAAGCGGTGACAACCACCTGCAGCCACAAAAATAAGTGATGCTCTGTATGTTTCAAGAGTGTTGCATGTGTGTGACAATAACACAGCCGTATAAGCCAACGGCATGTCGGCCAAGGCTGGATATTTCATGTGTATTCAAACTCTGGATGTGTCCTGGAAGTTCTTTAATTAGTTGTGTTGTTTACTAGCAGTTAAATCGGTTCTAGCTGTGTTGGGTTGTGTGAAGTCGGTTTCTCAGCTTATAAATAGACCATGTAATCCCCTACGTAAATGTATGCTTTGGAGTAATGTAAGCATACAAAGCTCTGTGTTTCTGGAAGGAATTTTCTCCACTGCAGCCCTCTACCATGCGTGTCTAACCTCAAGCAGCACGCCTCTTCTTTCACTGATTGTTCAGCACCTCTGTGCCAACTAGCTTCCCACTTGTGAGTGCCAACAACACTGGTGTGTGTTCCAACACCAGAAGCATCCATCAAGCATTATCGACTTTCCCTGGCATCATAAGAAACCCGACCAGACGCATACCTAGTTTCCTTGAAGGCCCCGACACAGATTCCCGTGAGGGAATTATACCTTATGGTATCGTCAGACATTTCACTGAAACCCTGACCAAGCAACCTTGATCGGTAATGCCTGAAGGTCACCATCAGGGAAGGCATCCCTGACAGTTTTTGGGCTGTCCCTGGCGGTTTTCGGCAGTGGGGGAAAACCTGGAGTCAAGTAGTGCCTTGGTCGATAGTAGCCACGTTACGTTTGGATCTATGTGTTAGAAATTGACCCATTTATTTATGGCCTATTTTCTTAATTCCAAAGCATGCATTTTAGTACCGTATTGCTAAGGAAAGGTGAGGAAGACCGATTTATAAGGTGGAGTCCACACCACTCCTTGAATATGGATAGAGATGGTATAAGGAGGATTCTGTCTAGTCACACGCGCTCATGTATTCACGTATTTTCGGGTGAAAATCGCGTGACTTGTGACTTGCGACCGTGCCGTCACGTGGTGCGCCACTTGGCAAACCAAGTCCATCTTTATTTTTGCTGAACCCTGCACCTCACTCTCTCTGTTTGAATGAGATTCAAACTTTTGAATTTGAGGTTTAATTGAGTTTGATGTGAAGCATTATGGGTAAATCACGGTTAAATACTATCGCTACTAAATGAATAATTAGCAAGGAGCGATTACTGAGAATTATTTCAATTCAGTGGGGCAGTTACTACAGAGTAATTTGCTTATCTATATATACCTGGAGACATCCAAGGTATAGGGGTTGGAGGCTCTCACTACCTGCATAATGTAAATTCTGTGAAAAATCAGTGTCGAATTTTTTTAAAAAATTCTTAAAAAATACAAGTGATAGGGGATAGCATTGCTGAAATATCTGTTTGTTTACATATGTGAGAATACTAGTTATGTATTCGTGCGTTGCAACGGAACTGATTGAATGTATAGAGAATCGTGCTATAGAAGAGAGTTACTCTGATCGATTGAAAAGTGGAGAATGGTGAGAAATTACGGAAATAAAACTGTTGTAGGGGTGGCCCCCACCTAAGCCCAGCAGGCCTGTTAGGAGGTTATAAGAGCCAGAGTAACATGTGTAATGACATAAGTGCCCCTAATGGGGATGTACGGATGTAAGGGCATAATCTGAAAAGCATACTCCATGTGAATATATATATCGTGATGAGGGGAGGGTGAGGCGTAACACTCCCACCTCTCCACTACTATCTCTCTCTGCTTGGTCAAGAACCACAACAGCTTGGCGCCGTCCGTGGGGAGGACAAGGACAAGCTCAAGACCGAAGAAGGATGGCACCAAAAGCTTCATCGCGCGAAGGGAAAGAAGACGGCTGGGTCGGAGCGGCGCGTGAATACGGGGCCGGCATCGCCGCCCAAGGAGCCGGCGGCGGCGTAGGCGCATGGTCGCGGGCGCCGACGCCGCGCGACAACGATCGACCGCCGCCGCCGCATAACGACATCCAACCCCGGCGCATCAGAACGACAGCCCCGCCACCCTCGCCGCAGCGCAGTCGCGGCGGGGTAGCCGCAATGAAGCATCCGGCGGATCTCGAGATCTTGAGGCGATGGTCCTCGCACCGACTCGTCCGCCGGGTGTTCCGGCGGTTCTCGAAAGACTGCGCGTGGAAAGCGCCTACTAGCAGCTCCTCGACGCGTTCCAACGGGAACTAGGGGACCTTCGCGAGCTGTCCGAGATATGCAAGAGGCTCGAGCCGCAGGCTGTGCTAGTAATCGCGCCGAGCCTCGCGAAGCCCCCACGCCTAGCCGCGCGCGCGCGCGCAGATCCGAGTCCTCGCTGGCGGGCGGGGCTGCGAAGCAGCATGGCCCAAGACTTCAAGTTTCCTAGCGTCATCGACCCGTACAAAGGCGACACGGACACTCGCGAGTTTGTGCACATGTATGAAACCGCGATCGAGGCCGCGGGCGGAGACAACACCACGGCGCGAAGGACTCCCTCGCGCCGCAAGGAGTGGCGCTATCTTGGTTCTTTACCATAGAGCCGGCTCCATCTACGTGTGGGAGCAGCTCCGTGACCGCCTTCACAACAAGTTCCAAGGAAACTATGTCGAGCGAGTCGATGCGGACCAACTCTTCGCTGTGAAGCAAAGACCCTCGGAGAAGCTCCGGACTACTTCAAGCGCCGCCAAGATTCGATGCCAAGTGAAAGACGTTAATGAAACCACCGTCCGCACGCAGCCATACAGGCCTTCGCCGCCCGATGGCGAGTACAACGCGCGAGGCTAATCAAGACGACGCCAAGCTCTTTGACAAAATGGACGAGTATGCGCGGCGGAGGAGGATGCGCGAAGACGCAGCATACCGCCTCGACTCGCCATGAGGAGCGCCCACGCTGGTGGGGCGGGTGGTCCCCTCGGCGGTGGTCGCAGCCGGGAGCCCCGAGGAGGCCCTCTCGAGGCAGCGATACGGGTGCAGTGAAGGCTCTTCAAGGAGCAGCATAAACCTCGGCGCGCGCCAGCAGTCACAAAGGCCCATCATGTCTCGACACCGAGAGCGCCCAGGACCCGACCCGCCTCATGGAGGGGAGACCGGGATCGGAAGGCGGACATGGTTGCGGCCAACCCCACACGTAACAAGAGCTCCTACACTATGGCAAGTGGTGCGAGGTACACGGCTACGGTGATCATTACACAAGGGCATGCACCGCAGCTTATGGAGTCGCGGAGGGTGACGGCCGGTCTCGGGCTCTACCTCTCGGCCCCTCGCCGAGCCCACGTGGGGCACCCAGGGTAGCCCCATACGAGCCACCGCAACGGAGGCGCGCGAAGATCGCACCGTCAAGATCATCACCGAGGTTCCTCCTCAAGGGCCCCGGGAGCGCCGCAGTGTGGATGCCGCCCGCAACATCACCTTCGACTTGAACGACGCCCGGTGTGGAGTACCTCACCAAGACCCTCTAGTCATCCAGCCCACATAGCACGCTGTGACGCCGGCGCGTCCTGTCGACGGGAAGCTCCGCGAATATCTTGTTCGCAGAGGCCCTCGACCGTATGGGGATCCCGGCCGCCAGAGCAGCCAGGAGCTCCACTTCAAGGCTTCGGAGGTCAACCGCTGCAAGCCTTGGGGCACGTGTCCCTTCCGGTCACTTTCCGTCAGGAGAGCAACAAGGGTAACATCCGGACCGAGCATGTCATCTTCGATGTCGTAGATATCCCACATCCCTACAACGCCATACTGGCGCGACCCGCCATCAACTCTTTCGAGGCGATCCCACACTACGCGTTTTTGTGTGTGAAGCTCCCGGGCCCAGAGGGTGTTATCACCGTCTTCGGCGATCGACTCGCCGGACGTGCCGAGGTCGGCACCGAGTTCCACATCGCCGGTGCATGCCCTCTCCAGACGCTCGGCGATGGGCCCTCCGCCCGGTGGACGCCAAGCCTCGCCCGAGGGCGAGTCAAGAAGGTGCCGCCCAGCGGAGGGGAAGTTTGTGTCCATCGGCGAGGGCTCCCCACCGGGTCGAACGGATCCGCCCGAGTGCTTCGAACAACGCTGACATTTTCGCATGGTCCCGGAGGACATCAAGGCGCGACCGAGCGAGCATCGAGCATCGCTTGGCGGTCCGCCCGACGCCAAGTCGGCCAAGCAAAGGCTTGGCGATGTCGATGGATCGGCAGCAGCGCCAAAACAGTGGCGGCTTCTTCGGGCGGGTCATCCGCGAGGTCCACCATCCGAGTGGCTCGCTAACCCGGTATTAGTCAAAAGGCGGCGGGGGCTGGCGATGTGCATCGACTTCACAAGACTCAACAAGGCGTGCCTAAAGGACAATTACCCTTGCCGCGCATCGATCACCGGTCAACGCCACCTGGTGCGAACTAATGAGTTTCTGGACGCCTATTCCGCTACCACTGGTATACATGGCAAGACGACGAGGAGAAGACCGGTTTCATCACACCACTTGGGACGCTCGCTCGCCGAATGCCCTTTGGCTTGAAGAACGCAGCGCTACCTTTACCCGCCTCGCCGCTATTGCCCCGCCGCCTACCGGGAGGAACGCCGGCTTACATCGATGACGTGGTGGTCAAAACCTAGCAGTTTGCTTTGCATGGCCGGACCTCGGAGACCTTCACAACCTCGGAAGGCGGGCATCAAGCTCAACCCCGACAAATGTGTCTTGAGTGCAAAGGGCAAACTCCCGGGTTTCTCGTGTCCGGACGGGCATCCAGCGAACCCCGACAAAGTAGACGCCATCCTGGGTATGGAGCCGCCAAGACAACGAGGAGGTCTAGAGGTGGCGGCCGCATGGCAGCACTAAGCCGCTTCCTATCCAAGGCGGCGGAGCGGGGCCTGCCATTTTTCAAGACACTCCGCAGGTGCGATGGATTTCGTTGGGACAGCGATTGCGCGAAGGCCTTCAACGAGCTCAAGGAACACCTGGCAAGCCTCCCCACTCTGGTCGCCCAGCACCAGAGGCTCCCCTCCTACTCTATCTGGCCGCGTCAGCCACCGCGGTCAGCGCCGTCCTCGTCTTAGAGGAAGGCACCATGCAGCGGCCCATGTACTTTGTCTCTGAAGCCCTCCAAGGCACCAAGACAAGATACACGGAGCTTGAGAAGCTCGCCTACGCGCTGGTCATGGCCTCTAGGAAACTTCGGCATTATTTTCTGGCCCACCCGATCACAGTGCCTTCCTCATTCCCCCTGGCAGAGATGTTGCACAACAAGGAGTCCACAGGGCGCATCGGCAAATGGGCTGCCGAGCTCGCTCCCTTCTCCTTGACGTACGCTTCACGAACGGCAATCAAATCCAAGTCCTTGTGGATTTTCTCGCCGAATGGACCCCACCGGCCCAACCCGTCCAGATGCACGATGACCCCGTCTGGACGCTCACCATTGACGGAGCTTACGGCGCGCGCGCGGCGAGGTGCGGTGATCGCCACGCCCGGGACGGCGTTTGCTATACTCGGCGCGCCTTGCCTTCCCCGCCACCAACAACACGGCTGAGTACGAGGCGCTGCTCTTTGGCCTGGCAAAGCTCAAGGTAGTTGGCGCAAGACGGGTGCTAGTCCGCACCGACTTGCGCTTGGTGGCTGGTCATGTGGACAAGTCATATCGCCAAGGACCCCGAGTTGGCAAGTACTCGCGGCTGTGAGGGCGAGGGAAAGGCACTTTTTGGGCGTCACCGTCAAGGCCATCCCCCGCGCGGAGAACGAGCAGGCCGACGCCCTCGCTAAGGCGGCCAGCCAAGAATCGCCGATGGGGCATTTTACGAGATATTAGTGCAGCGCCATCGCGCAGACAACCGACGCGCACTTGTCCACCACATTGACCGCCGGTGATTGGCGAGCCCATCTTCAATTTCTTGCAAGGCATCGCCGAAGCCGAGGACCCCGCCGAAGCCGGCGTTTGCAAAGCACCAGCGCAAGGTCCTTCGTGTGTTGAAGGGATACTCTACAAGAGAGGGGTTTGCGCACCGCTCGCGCGCGCCTCTCGACGGAGGAGGAAAGGAGCTCCTGCGGAGATCCACGCGGCGCGCAGCGGTCCCACTCGCACCGAGGTCATTAGTCGGCAAGGCGTTCGAGCAAGGCTTCATCGCCAATCGCCATCACCGACGCCAGACCTCGTTCGTCGGTGCCAAGGGTGCCGATGGATGGCGCGCATCATCCGCAGCCCCGACGAGCCTCAACCCCATTCCTCCGGTGTGGCCACCGCACGCTGGGCGCCGACATAGTAGGACCACTTGCCCGAGCCCGTGGGACCTCGGTTCATGGTAGTCGCGCCGAGTATTTCTCCGGATGGCCGAAGCGGCCGCTCGCTAAAGTAACCTCTGCGCAATCTGGCGCTTCCTCCGCAAAACATCATATGTCGCTTTGGCGTGCCCGGGAGCTCACGGCTGACAATGGCTCGCAGCTCGATGCCACCTCTTCAAAGAATATTGTGACAAAGATGGGCATCACCCTCCGATTCACCTCGGTAGGGCATCCCGACCCAACGGGTGGTCGAACAGGCGAATGGCGCCATCTCCGCTGCCATCAAAAGCGCTGGTCGGGTTGCGAAGGGCAAGTGGCTGCGAGCCACAGCGTTCTTTGGTCGCCGCACAACGGTAACACGTCCGACGGGTTCACGCCGCTCAAGCTCCTTTTCGCGACGGCGAACGCCAAGGAAATCAAGGTGGCTCGTGGAGGGTCTCGCCCAAGCACCCGACGAGGAGCGCCGGGTGTCCTTGGACCTCCTCGATGGGCTGCGGGCAGATGCAGCCCACCATGTCGAGAAGTATGCGCGACAGACAATGCGTACTCGAGACCGCTCTATATGCCCACGGGGATTCAAGCCTGGGGATCTCGTTCTCCGAGTGGCGCCCAGCGAGACCGCCGCAAGCCGGAGTCAAGTGGGAAGGCCCGACATCGTGATGGAGGCATTGCCGAAGGGGGCGTACTACCTCGCCACGCTCGAAGGACAATCCCTCCGACACACATGGAATGCGGACAGGTTACAGCGATACTACGCCTAGAAGTAGGACGACAAGCGTAGAGCCACCAGCCCTTTGTTATACAATGCTCGCCCGCGCAAACGGGAGTTCAATAAAGATTGCTGTCCCCAAGGGCATTGTCTGTCCGTGCTGTGCAGAACAAAGTCCATGGACTCTAAATAAGATGTAGCGTCGAGGTCCGCCTCCGCACGCACGAGTCTACGGACTATAAAGCAAGTCGTAGCGTCGAGGTCCGCCCCTGCACGCGCCAGTCTGCGGACTCTAAATAAGACGTAGCGTCGAGGTCCGCCTCCGCACGCGTGAGTCTACGGACTATAAAGCAGGTCGTAGCGTCGAGGTCCGCCTCCGCACGCGCCAGTCTGCGGACTCTAAATAAGACGCAACGGGGACGCCCGCGCGCGCGCGCCACGGACTCTAAATGAAGTCGAAGCGCCGAGGTTCACCCGCGCGCGCCACCCACGGACTCTAAATAAGACGTAGCGCCGAGGTCCGCCTCGCACGCGCAGTCTCCGGACTATAAAGGAAGTCGAGCCGAGGTTCGCCTCGCACGCGCCATCCACGGACTCTAAATAAGACATAGCGCCGAGGTCCGCTCGCACGCGCGAAGTCTCCGGACTATAAAGGAAGTCGAAGCGCCGAGGTTCGCCTCGCACGCGCCGACCACGGACTCTAAATAAGACGAGCGCCGAGGTCGCCCCGCACACGCGAGTCTCCGGACTATAAAGGAAGTCGAGCGCCGAGGTTCGCCTCGCACGCGCCGATTCACGGACTCTAAATAAGATGTAGCGCCGAGGTCCGCCTCGCACGCGCGAGTCTCCGACTATAAAGGAAGTCGAAGCGCCGAGGTTCGCCTCGCACATGCCACCACGGACTCTAAATAAGACGAAGCGCCGAGGTCCGCCTCCGCGCGCGCGAGTCTCTCGAATATAAAGAATGTCGAGCGCCGAGGTTCGCCTCGCACGCGCATCCACGCACTCTAAATAAGATGCGTGGGGATGCCTCGCGCGCACTAAGACGTGGATGTCAATCCCACGCACCCTCCAAGTATAAACAAGATGCGGAGGTCTTCCTTCGCGTTCGCGTAGGTAACACCAGGAATAAAGTACTACTTGGTTTCATTGTAAAAGCAAAGGGGTTACAGGTTACAAGCATAAGAACCAAGACATCATCCCCGCCCTACCCGACCAACCGCTCGGCCTTGGCGTGGTGCGACGAACCCGCGCCGCCGTCGCCGTGGACGTTGAAGGACTCTTCGAGCCAGCGAGGAGGTCCTCTCCCCATGCAGCGTCTGCTGCAGCGACCTCGCCGCATCTTCCCCAAAGCGCCCCGCATCCGCTGATGGAAGTTCGCGAGCTAGGCCCGATGGAGCGAATGGCGTCCGACATAACCTGCGGTCGGCAGGAGGATCCATTGAGGATTCGCCACCATGGGTATGTCTACACCCACGAGTGTGAAGAAGGGCTAGGCGAAGCACGCACCAAGATAGCCGCATGCTCGCCAAAGGTTCCGCGCGCAAGAGCAACGCCGCCTCTCCCGATCAACCCGAAGCGTCTCCGACAGGGCCTCCGGCCCGTGCGTAGTGTCCGGCACTCTGACGCACAGATCTCGAAGGGCCTGGTTCAGAGACTCCATGGCCCGCCACGTCAACATGGACGCATTTTCCAAGACGTGGCTATTCCTTGCAGCAGACTCCGCCAGCTGGGCTTTCTCCCCTTCTAGGACGGCGATCTGCTGCAGGAAGGCGGCGCGCTCCTCAGCCGCGGCGCATTTGGCTTCCGTGGCCTCGAGTTGTGCGACCGCCATGGCGCCCTCCAGCGCGTGAAGCTCTGCATCCTTCGCTGCAAGAGTATTGTGTGCTTCACAAAGGCTGGCTTCCAGAGCCCTCCACTCCCGAACACGGGCCTCGTCAAAGGACCGCCGAGGCAAGCGCCCGCAAAACAACACGTCGCCAGCGCCCAGCAGTACCTTACAAGCTGAAGCGCACATATTTACCCTCATCTCGGAGGCCTGCAACGCGAGCGCTAGGAGTTCCCCCTCGCATGACGACAACATCTCTCGGTCAACGCCGTTTGTCGCACGCTCGCGCTGCGCGTGACGACGCGAAGTGTCTCGAGCGAGGGAGGAAGTCCGAGCGAAGCGAGCCCCGCCCCAACGCGCCAGATTTACCAAGGCGCGCCACGCCAACAAAGAACGGACACCGCGGGCACCACGCACAGGCTTTGGACTACGCGACACCTCCGCTGCTCGATCCTTTGCCACGCCCGAGACTTCGTCTCGCGATGATGTTGCAGAATGAGCGAGCAGATCGGAGAGAGTCTCGCGAAGTCATGTGAAGAGAGGGACTCACGCCTACCTCCTGCGCCTCTCGTCGCGGTAGGAAGTGGCGCCGGTTCAACTGCCAAGTGGGAGGCGGGCGCCTCGGTGGTCGGCGAGGAGGTCTTCTTGGCCGCGCCAGACGCCGTAATCCCGCGACAAGGCCCTGCAACGGCGTATCGACCCCTCGCTGGCGGCGGGGACTGCGTCCGAGGGCGTTTCACCTACGGCGGCACAAGCGATTCTTCCGCGACAACACCAGCTACGGTTCCTGTCGCACCCACAGTTTCCTCCGTAGGGGGCGCGTCCTCGTCGGCCGCTGCAGTTGATAACGCACCATCAACCGTGGTTTTCTCGTCGGGAACGGTGCTCCCCCCGGGTTGGCAAGTTCCAGCTCAACGATGGCCGCGAGCACGGGTTCGTTCGCGTCGACAGAGGGTGCCGGGGGATTCGAGGCGGCGCGCTCCTCCGAAGCAGTGTGGCCGGACCCACCGCAGGTCGCACGCCCCGCCTCAGCTGTGCTAGCCGCCGAGGGGCCTGCTGGGTCGCATACGGCAGCCGGGGAGCGGGCACGACGTCGCGAAGATAACACCCCCGCAGGGCTATCACCGTCCTGAAGCGCCGAGTCCCGCGGAAGCTCTCGCATCGCGCGCTCGGCGCGAATGCCTGAGCCTCGCATGTGCGGTTTACCCGCCCTTGCTTAGCCGCTTTGACTGCGGCCTCGCGAGCCTGGTGCTCCTTAAGCCTGTACAGGCCGAGGAGCGCCGCAACCACGTGCTCCGCGTCTTCTAGCCGAACCACTGCGCAGAAGATCACGTCAGTCAGGCAGAGACCAAACAGACACAATGGCGCACGTAAAACATACTGGGCGACTTACAAGGAGCGGAAGGCGGAAGCAGGCGAGATACGGATGGGCTGAACCCGTCCTCGCGGGGGCTGTCCTGTCCAACATACTTCCCCCGGGAGGAGAGTGGCGCCACCCCATACATTGTGAACTCCTCGGCTAGGTCACGCAGGCTCATTCGACGGGGGACACCGACAAGACTCTGTAGCTTTTGCATGTCGTCAATCTCCGCCTTCAGACTCGGCGTACTGTTAAACGAGATCGGCCCACCTCGGCATTGCATTCCGCTCTTGTCGGTCACAGTGTAGTAGAACCACTGCCGAGTCCAGCCGGACTCCCATTGCCTCGGCGAGGCTGGCGCGGGGAACAACATCCCGCACGACGCCCGGAGCACGAAGTCCACACCGCCAAAGTTGGACACCGCCCCGTCAACTTTTCTGGGACAACAGCGTGCGTCGTGCAGTGTGGCGAATAAGCTCGCGCTGGGACGCCGCCCCTCTGTCCACATCGCCCACGTGAAGACAGCTAGGCGGAGTATTGCGTGGGGTGTCAGTTGGGCTAGCTCCAACTTGTAGGCCCGCAGGACTTCGCGCACGAACAACGAGGAGGGCATTCGAAGGCCGGCGTCGAAGAACGCGACAAAAACAATCGCCTCTATTGCCCGGGGCTTCGGCTCCGTCTCGTCCCGACGGGGTAGGCGAGCCCCATCACGATCCGCGATCTTCCCCTCCTCCACGAGTCGCTGCAGCGTCCCTTCGGTCGCGTGGCTCCTCCCCAACACACGGGAATAGCAGCCTCCCGAGTGCTCCATGGCGTCCCACCACTTGTTGGCACACGAGCTCCCCCGCGGCACCAGCTCGTACTCCCTGGAAGGATGGGACACCTCGCCCTGGCTACGTAAGGAACCGCTGCGGGGATGGTGGGTGGCGTCGTCATGGCTAGCCATCGCTCTTCGCGACCAGGGAGAAAGAAGCAGGGAAAGGAGCAACTGGTGTTACAATTAGCACGGGCAGAAGTACAGCGGCAGATCAAAAAAAAAGAAACAAGAAAGGGTGCCTCCACCTCAACACTGGCACCTTATAAAGGCCGCCCACCTCTCAGGTGGCTCGAAGCACAGACAGATCAAACTTGCAGCGATTCGGCTGCCCATGATTTGGAAAGAAGAACCGCCGAGGCTTAGAGGGCCGTGCCTGGTAGGTAACCAAACAGCGCACAACGCCTCCACGCCTTCAACACGCGTCCAACTTCCCTAGGGATGAGGCGAACGGCCGCGGTCACGCAACCGCTCACATCCCACGACGCACCAATCGTGAGTCGCCGCGTGTCCCACTCGCAGATGGCGATCGCGACGACACGACACCGACCTCTGCCGGGCGCGCGTCGGCGTGATTCGGCCGCCATTAAAAGCGCACTACTGCATCGCAAGGTCACAATAGCTCCAAAGCACAACAATATCGGCGCCAAGCTCCAATCTTAGTGCAGGGACGAGCGCGCGCGTGCTCATTTCGACCAGGCGCCACCTCGCTACCACCCGCTCAAGGGTAGGGGACGGAGCGCGCGCGCTAGGCTTTGACTTAGGCGCCGGCTTCCGCGCCACTGTTCAAGGGTAGGGGCGGAGCGCGCGTCTGCCTAACTAGGCGCCGGCCTCGCCGCCACCCTTCGAAGGGTAGGGGACGGAGCGCGCGCTGCGTCTGCTTAACCAGGCGCCACCTCGCGCCACCCGCTTGAAGGGTAGGGACGGAGTGCACGCGCCTAGGCCGACTTAGGTGCCAGCTTCGCGCCACCCGCTCAAGGGTAGGGACGGAGCGCGCGTGTTCATTTCAGCCAGGCGCCGGCCTCGCGCCACCCGCTCGAAGGGTAGGGGACGGAGCGCGCGCGTCTGCCGACCAGGCGCCGCCTCGTTGCCACCCGCTCAAGGATAGGGACAGAGCGCGCGCGTCTCGCCGACTTGGCGCCGGCCTCGCGCCACCCGCTCGAAGGGTAGGGGACGGAGCGCGCGCGCGTCTACTTCAAACTAGGCGCCAGCCTCCGCTACCTCCCGTTCGAAGGGTAGTGGACGGAGCGCGCGCGCCTAGGCTTCGACTTAGGCACCAGCTTCCGCTGCCACCCGTTCGAAGGGTAGGGGACGGAGCGCGCGCGTCTACTTCAACTAGGCGCCAGCCTCCGCTGCCACCCGTTCGAAGGGTAGGGGACGGAGTGCGCGTGCGTCTACTTCAACTAGGCACCTTCCATCCCAGACCTCGGGCTCCCCAACCACAACCTTGGAGAAATTCACAGCCGCAGGGACGGAGGGCCAAAGGACTCAGCGACATGGCTTCGGCCTGAAGCCCTTCACCATGAGAGGCTCTGTTGTAGGGGTGGCCCCACCTAAGCCAGCAGTTCTGTTAGGAGGTTATAAGAGCCAGAGTAACATGTGTAATGACATAAGTGCCCCTAATGGGGATGTACGGATGTAAGGGCATAACTGTAAAAGCATACTCCATGTGAATATATATATCAGGATGAGGGGGAGGGGAGGGTCAGGCAGAACACTCCCACCTCTCCACTACCATCGCTCTCTCTGTTTGGTCAGTAACCACAACAAAAATGGTTGGAGGAGAATGGACATACAACCACCAACTCGTTATTTATAATAGTAATGACATTCCATATTCGGTTTTCTGCATATATTCCAAAACAGAATACAAGTTGTATTCTAATCTCTGATTGTAATCCTTCGCTTTGTAAACTCTAATTCTGTTTCCTGGTAGTCTCGGTCTTGTATTGCCGTGCCATACGTCAACTGTAGCCTATCTGGCAATCTTTGTTGAGTATATATTTCAGAGAAGCCTGTGTGGTTTGATATAGCACCAAAACCAATCTACTATCTTCAAGTTTTCTTGATAGTATCAGAGCCTTTCTAATCTCCAACGAGATGTGTGGCACAACTCCACCCATGATTCTGAGCAAGGCATCCAATGCGGCTGTCGGCACGTCGTCTACCAATGTAGGTCTCCAGCCGACTCCCTCCTTCAACGGTTTGATCAACATCAAGTTATCAAGGGACAACTATCTTCTCTGGAAAGCCCAAATGCTGCCATACCTGCGAGGACAACACTTTCTTGGCTATGTTGATGGCTCCATTAAGTAGCCACCCATGACATTGGTAAAACCAACTGACAAAGGTGAAGTTCAGGAGGCAAACCCAAATTATTATGTTTGGGTGTAGCAAGATCAATATTTGCAGAGCTCCCTCCTCTCACCTCTTTCTGAGGAAGTTCTTGCACAGGTGCTATTCTTGCCCACTTCACGAGAGGTGTGGAAAGCACTAGGACGCATGTTTTCTTCGCAGTCTCAAGCAAGGATCATGCAGATCCGACAGCAGTTGGCGAACATCACGAAGAAGGAAGACTCTATGACGACCTATGTCAACAAAGTCAAGAACCTTGCTAACACTCTTGTAGCAATTGGAAAACCACTTGAACAAGAAGAGCATGTAATCTATATCCTAGTCGGCCTTGACTCAGATTACAATCCGTTGGTCACTTCAGTTAGAACAAGACTAGAGCTCATCACGCTTGACGATCTCTATGCTCATCTATTGAGTTATGAGATGTGTCTAGTTCCTCAAGATCAAGACGGTGGTTATCAGCTCCATGAACCATTAGCCAATCTATCACTATGCAATAGAAGTGGCAGGAACTGTGGCTGGGGATGCGGCCATGGAAATCAGCAGAGAGGTGATCAATTCGAAGGTGGACAATACTCAAGCTTACATTGCTGAGAAACTTTCTTTTAAGGATTGACATGTTCTGTTGGGTCATCCTTCATTCACTATAGTTCAACAAATTATTTAGTCCAATAAGCTCTTAGGTTCAGTTCAGTTGAATAAATCAATTTGTGATGCCTATTAACAGGCAAAGAGTCATCAGTTGCCTTTTGTTTTCTCAAATAATAATTCTAGTGTTCCTCTTGAACTTGTTTATTCAAATGTTTGGGCTAGCTATAATGCTATAGGAGGTCATAAGTACTATGTATGCTTTATAGGCAATTTTAGCAAGTTTACCTGGATTTACTTCTTGAAAAACAAATTTAATGTTTTTAAAGTGTTCCTCTAGTTTCAATCTCATGTTGAACGTCTTCTAAACTAAAAGACCATTTGTATGCAAATAGATTGGGTGGTGAATATCATAAACTTAATTCTTTCTTTTGTCAAATTGGCATTGCTCATTGTGTTTCATGTCCTCATACCCATCAACAAAATGGGACAGCCAAACACGAACATAGACACATTGTTGAAACATGGATTGCTCTTCTTTTGCATGCATATGTTCCTTTGCGTTTTTGGGGTGAGGCTTTTCATTCAACTTGTTTTCTTATAAATTGGTTGCATGTCCATCTACTACAATTCATATCTCCCCTTGAGCATCTCTTGGGACCATGCCAGATTATAATTTCCTTTGCACTTTTGGGTGTGCTTGTTAGCCTAAATTTCGTCCTTACAATTCCCATAAATTACAATTCCGATCTCAAAAGTGTATCATTATTGCTGCTATTGCTGCCATACACCTCCGTCATCTTGGTATGAGTGATCAAACCGATGGTCGCCTAATTCAGTAGCTCTCTTCCCTTGACACTAACCAACCTACCCATCTTACTTCTCAAAACATCATTCTGTCCTCTAATGATCAACATGAACAATTTGTTATGCCTCCCATTACTATAAACTGTGTTGGTCAAGATGCTGAACCAAATGCAAATACATGTACTCTAGGAGCTACTAAGTACCGGTTGATGTGGTGATGCCTAGAGGTGGACCTACCGCTACAACTAATCTTGTCACAGATCACCCTATCGTAGGTCCTACTGCAGCTACTACAACTCCTACCAAAAATGATGTGGCAATCATTCTCCCTACCGTGGCAACGATGGCAGCTGATTTGGCTGAGGAATTAGCTGAGGCAGTATCTATTGAAGCTATAACAGACTTAGTGCATCCCATGCAGACAAGGTCCAAGAAGTTCAGTGGTGGCATATTGTGCTATGATCCATGGAAAAGAACTTTTGTAGCTACTTGTACTTAGGGGTGGATATCGAGCCAACTGCTCGTCTTATCGAGCTTTTTCTAAAATTGGTATATTTTGATTTAATATCATTTTACGGATAATTTAAAAGTATTTTTAGAAACGAGCTAACGAGCCGAGCCGAGCCGAGCCGAGCTTGAGCAAAATTCAAATTCATTTGAAATCAACACATTTTAATGTTTAACCAATTAACAAGTATAATTGAAGCAATTTTGAACCGAGCCAACGAGCCCACTAACGAGCTTTTTTTCCACCCCTACTTGTACTACAAGTCTTCAAGAGCCATCCTGTAGGATCATATGGTGCAATCAAAGAGGGGCGAATGATTGCCTCCACTTTTTGATAACTGAAAAATAGATCTCAAACAAAAAGCAATGTAATCTAACTTTACTAGATGTGGATTTAGATCGCAAGTAGTTCGACTACTTGCTCTTGACTCTTTTGCACGTAGTCAAAATCTTCTACCACTCGACCACCCCGACAGGTCGATCTATTGCCCTATTTTTTTCAGTAGTGAATCAACACATTTGCACGTGGTCGTATGCTTCAATCCACCCGCAATCACTAGCAATATTCAACAAATCATGAACCAGATTGAACAATCGCATTAATTCAAGATAATCTTTATTGCTGGATTTTGGTGGTTTTACAAAGTGCCCGCACAAACACCCCCTAAAAGTGTAGGGGCCCAGATTTTACAATCCGGATTCCACTGTGATTCCACCGCACTATTCCCTGGATCAGTAGATAATGCTCACAGATGACAGTTCTGAATATCAAATTACATATCATGCAGAAGCGTAAATATAATAGTAGACTTACTCATGGGCCGATTAGGCCGAAATCATTAAATTGCAGCAGCGGAAGAACGAAGCACACAGGTGGGACCTTCAGGACATGCCCACAGGCAGCCAACTGGAGGTGGGCGACCTAGCCCTTGACGTCTTCATCATCATTGTCCCCATGACCAGTAGTGTTGCTGAAGCGTAGTAATCTGATTCCTGCTTCTGGATTTGTTTATGAGAGCGAGTGTGAGCACACTAACCACCGTGCTCCGCGAGCCAATACGCAGAATGCAAATAAATAGTATGCATGGCTTATCAAAGGAGAGGCTCGGGTTATTTCATTTGCCAAAAATCTCTTTTAGTAGCATTATTATTATCTAATCAAAGTGTTATTGTTGCTACTTAAACTCCACACAACGATTGCCATAATTGACTTAATCCACCGAAAATACACTTTCTTTATTGGCTGCTGTCTAAGACTCCAAACAGCGAGTGTCATCATTACTTAATCCACCGAATATACTTTTTCCAAATTGATTGCTGTCTAAGACTCCAAACAGCTAGGGACATCATCTATCTAATATCATTTAATTAATCCACCGAACACACACTTTCTATATTGAGTGCTGTCTAAAACTCCAAACAGCGAATATCATCAATTATATAATCCACCAATATCTTTTGTATTCCAAATACCTAACAATCCAATCCTTTTTATTGTTGATTCACAACCATAGTTTGCTTTTTCAATAATCAACCTTATTTTCCCATCATCTATCCCTAACTAGCTCATTAGTATACCTCCACCAAAAATATCATTGGTCAAGTTTACGATTCACTAGTATTCATCCACCAAAATATCATTGATCAAGTTTATACTCCAATAAATGTTATCATACCTCCAAATTCCCAAAAATTCAATTCATCCATCCAGTAATTGATCAAATCCTATTCATCCCATTATCGCCAACATCTCCCAAGAATTTATATTAGTTATCAGTGCTATAATCCAGCAAATATCTTTGCACTCCCTAATTCTCCAAAATCATTTAAATCATCTATCTAGCTTATGTATTCATTTAAGATCCACCAATGTATCTATCCCAGAATCCACTCTATCGTGTCCTTTTTATGATCGACATGAATCCTCCAATATCTTTATGTATTCATCTATCTCCTTTACTCACGACTCTATTTATTCCCCCTTGTATTTTATTTTGCAAGGATAGAAGTGCCATTATTTGAAATATAATACATAGAAATTTCCTGAGACCTAGCAGTTTTGAACAAAATCATAATGTTCAAGAAAATGCAATAATAATAATGATCCAGATTTCAGTTACATGGCATCCGCACCATATGCTAATATTTCAGCGTTATAACTGCTTACATTACCACTGGGATGACACCCAGGACAACTCAAAGCAGGGCTTTCCACTGCCCTTCACTTTTCCAAACCCATCCATAAAGCATTTTGAAATAGAACTATATCTGGTTATGTTCCCATGTCCGCCCTTGACCGTGGGCACGGCTATTCGAATAGTTTTGACTCTGCAGAGTTTGTACACTTTCACCACAAGAGACAATCAACTCGTTGCCCCACACGATTCCTTAGTCATGTGGTTGACCAGACCATCACAGTGACTTTTCAAAGTATCTAGTCCCTTTTGTCATCTCACCTTATGGGAAACTGCCCACTTGCGGTGTGTCCCATCTATGCACGGGATGTTCCCCACGGTTACTAGCGTTATTCGGGCTCCACTCCCCTCAGCGCTAGTACGACTGGGAAACTTCACCCTCCACTCGGTGTCCCTTTAGGCCTTCTCTTGCCCTTGCGTATCCACTTCTATCCACTACCAGTGAGATGAGTCCGGGGGTTTCGATAAATTTACTTAGCCAAGTTGCACTTTGTAGACTTGTGGTTGTACTGTTTTACACAGGAGGTCATGACACGATTCGGTCCTTAGGATTACCTGAGCGGTTCTACCACACTCCATAATTTTGTGCTTCCACTGCACCACATACCAGCCCCCAAACCATCCGCTCAGATATTTAAGCAAGTTGGGATTTTTGGGAGCATAAAATAATCATATCAAAATATACCAGTCATTCCCACCATGATTGTCCCAACCATTTTCTCATGTTTGAAAATGATAATGATGCTTGGGGCATTTCAGCGCCCTGAGTGTCAAGCAATACTAAGCATGGCGTATAATTAGGGACTTATTTTCGAAAGGTTACTATTATAATTTTTACTATGACGACAAGGTTCACACATTCAATTATTCCAAAGGAGGTGTAATATTACTCAAGTCAATAATGGGCATATAACTAGAATCTTAAATTAAGCATGTATTTGCATATAAAATAACAGCATGCAATTTGATAATTTAAACAAAAGTAATTTGCAGAAAACGTAGGTTCAACATGATCAAAGTATTGACTCGCCTGGCGCGGTTTACCGCGGTCTTGAGCTCACGCAATGCTATCTCTTGATTGATGGTCTTGAGCTTTTGGTCTCTATCCTCAGTTCGATCTTGACCTCGCTCGACCCATTGAATCTTCACGACTTCCAATTTCTAATTACGCAATAAACGACTGAATCCAAATAAAAGCAAATAACTCAAAAGATCAAAATAATTCCGAATAAACTCAATTTAGTTTTGTTATGAGTTAATGGGTGATTTGAGTGATTTGAGGCAAGGCCGGTGGTAGAATACGATGACTTCATCTTTTACTAATAACTCCTTTTATTACTTTGGGTATTTATCAAGGAAATTCTATGAGTCGGGTTAGACCTAGGTTTCAGTGTACAAGATTTAATTACTAGTACTATTATTATCTTGCTTATACTTTAGCTACTATTAGGCTTAGCTTTATTTCTAATTTTAGTTTAAATTTATTTATCTCTCAAGGCTTGTCATACGGGTTCATATATTAATATAGCTACTTAATTAAATCTACCAAGGAGGTTTGTTTAATGATGGTATGTTAAATGTTAGTGCATATATTACAATTAAGGGTAATCTTTTTGAATATTTAACCAAAGCCATATTTATTTATTATTGCTTTGAATTAACAATTAGCCTTTTAGATGATTGCTCAAACCATATTAATTATGCATACATGAACTAGCACAAATATTAGTGGCTTAATATCAAAATCATCTAATAGTCAAAAAAGGGTCCTTCTAATTGCTTGGGGCCTAGAGATGATGGTTATGTTTTAAACCATGCTATGGTTAATTCTACAACATTTACTAATATGTCGCGGTTTAGGACTTATTTCTTTAGGCCATCCTCGTTTGTTAAGTCGTCATTTCATGTGAGCATAACCTAAACAAGACTATGGCTAAAGTCCTCACTATGCTTTTAAAATAAAGATTGAAGGCACATTAGTTGTTAACATTTATTGGTTAATCCATGACTGAAAATTAAATAAGCTCATTTATATCCTAATAAATTTTAGCATCTTTTAGGAATTTATTTTCGGATTTTTTTCCTGATTTTCCTTCTTCACTGTAGCCACTGGCAAAATCATTTAAAAACCTAACTCTATGTTGCGGCCGGGGGATTCGAAGCCGGGCCACGGGACTGAGAGCGCACGCTGCTAGCCAGTGGGTTCGGGAGTGTTACCTGACGGAAGGAGGTGGCGAATGTAGTTAAGCCGAAGGTGCATGGTGCTGGAGACAGAGGAAGTTCGGGGGCGGTGCGGCCGGTGGTGTCACCGGCGAGGGGTGGCCGGAGGGGCGTGGGTGACGGCAAAATGTGTTGCTCGCACATAGGGGAAGCTGGTGGAAGCCTCGGCGGAGTCCAGGGGGCTTCAGAGCGGGCCGGCGGAAGAAGGAGGCGCTGGCGCGGGTGGGGCGTGGCCAGAGAGGGGGAACACGCGGTGAGGGCGGGGCCACGTGCCAGAGGAAGGAAGCGCGGGTGGGTCAGCCGGCCGGTGGAAAAAGTGGCGCGCGCAGGGCTGGGCCGCACAGGGGAGATGAATGAGCCAGGCGGTGGGAGAGCGGGGTGATGGGGCTGGGCCGAGCCAGTCGGCCGGCCTGGCTCTCTCCCCTTTATTGTATGTTTATTTTATATGCAAGGTTATATGTATATATTTTTATTGTTTGCTTATTTTGCTTGCTCTTGAATTTTAATATTTATATTCCCTATATGTCCAGTATATACATATTTTGCATACTTGGATATATATTTATTTAATTCTCTTTATGTATGT
Source organism: Dendrocalamus sinicus (assembly GCA_036346575.1). NCBI lineage: Eukaryota > Viridiplantae > Streptophyta > Magnoliopsida > Poales > Poaceae > Dendrocalamus > Dendrocalamus sinicus. Next base: position 23,082,302 of record CM070664.1, on the reverse strand, counting down.
TGGTGGTTGGTTTCACTCATTTTTGCTAGCTCAAATAATTTTCATATTCCTACCTCCTTCTACTGGATCATCTTTTCAGATTCGTATTCAAAATTTTAGTTTTCTATTATTTGAACATGTTTGTTCTTTTCCTGATCTTCTTAGTTTTTGCAACTTCAACCAAATTTTCAGATATTCCATAAACACCAAATTCAACTGAAAAATATATATATTACTAAAGTAATTCAAAAACTTCATATTTTCAAATTCAAAATTTTGGGATGTTACAAAAAGCCTTCTCGATGAAAAGCCGTCTCAAAACCCTCACAAAAAGCTCACCAAAACCTCATGTTAACCCATAGCCGCTCCCTGCTTTTATAGGTTAATGTCCAAACCGTGTTCACCTTAAACACGGACATGAAATCCTATTTCTTCCTTAAATCAAGGGACTCAAAATCCTTCCTAACACAGGTTTTACCAATCTCCACATCTTCCACATTACGGACTCCTTCCATAATGTTTCCAGCCTCACCACGTGATGAAGCCTCCAGGACAGCACCTCTTGTATCTTCATCACACACCATCACCACAGGTTGAAGCCTCCGAGAATGCACCTCCCGTATCTTCTCAACGCATTGTCACCTCTCATGTTAAAGCCTTTTGGACTGCACCACCATAGCTTCTCCACGAATCACCATCTTTGATCTCCATGTGCTCCAGCATGAGCCTGACCACCTCGCGTGACATCCTCGATTGCTTGGACCTCAGACTTTCCCATCCTAATCCTGATCCTCCTTGTCACTGACCATGATCGTCTCCACGCCTACCTGCACATCAAAGACCAAAGAACATATTCCATCGGCACAAGTTCTCGACAACTTGACTGACACTAGTACACACACACATAACACATTCTTGTCTATCCATAGACAAGAACCATACACCATGAATACCAACCAAGTCATCCACGACCACAAATTCCATTGCTATCCAGAAATTAGCCTTAGACTAGTCAATACGACCGCTAGCTCATCGAGTACTTGAAAACCACAAGTACTCGGGAAACACCATTACTCAGAACACTCGAGAATACCAATGCTACCAACCACAGAACCATCGAGTATCGACTACCGAGTACCGATCACATACCACAAGTTTTCGACAACCAATCGCAACACCTACGACTATCGATCACTAACCAAGCCCTTCTGACTACCAATTACCGAGTTCTTCCGACTACCGAGTTCCACGACCACTTGACCATGATGCACCAGCCAGTCATCCCACCGGCCTAACACAAGTACTCAAATGACTCGAAGATCACAAGAATTGAAGCACTCACACCGACAATGAAATCTATGAGTACCAACATTGAAGCCAACGGCAATTGATCGCAAAGCTTTTGACTACCGATCACATGGTCTATGACAACTAACCAAAAAATTGAAGACAACGATAGTAGACTGTGAAGTCTACAACTATCGATCACAAAGTTTACGACTATCAATCGCAAAGTCTATGACTATCGATCACAAAGTCTATGACTATTGATCACACAGTCTACGACTATCGAGTACAAAGTTTATGACTATCGATCATAAAGTCTACCACCATTGACCACAAAGTCTACAATTATCGAGTAACGACCAGTTACTGTAGCTATGACCATGGAAAACACTATAGCTACGACCATGAAAAGCACCGCAGCTATGGCCATTAAAAATTACTGTAGCTACGACCATGGAAAAGTATTGTAGCTATGACCATAAAAAAAGTGCTATAGCTATGACCATCAAAAAGTACTGTAACTACCATCATCAACCAGGTAAGGTTGTTTTATTGTGGCCAACTTATCGTGATCAAATGTCATGGTCGAAATAACATAGTCAAATTGTTGTGGTTGAAGCTTGACGTGATTGAAATCGGTCGTTGTCGAAGTATGCCATAGTTGAAATGACATGCTCTGCTACAGTACCCTTCTAAGTACCAATCACTGCTACAGTACTCCATCGAGTACCAACTGAACCATTGTTCACCTTTGAGTACTGTTCATTGGACCGTACAGTTTTTGACGTGATCACTATAGCTTCAGCCGTACAAAGAACTCTTGTAGCTTTGATTGGTTTGTGCTCTGAATCTTTGATCACAATGCTTGAAGGCCACTGATCTTCCAGTGATACTCGAACGCCATCCAATCTTCCAGTGATACACGAACGTCGTCCAATGCTTCAGTTCTATTTGATCATTGTCCGATGCTCTAATGCCACTTGGACATTGTCTGATGCATATGTACCACTCGAGCACCATCCGATACAACTCAGACTCAATGGAAATCACTCGGACTGGACCAAAACCACTCGGAGTTGACCAAAACCGCTCAGAGCCACTCAAAATTGATTGAAATCACTCAGATTCAAAACCTTTGACTGCGATCAACTGAAACTTTCACAAATGCAAATTCCAAAGCAATCCAAATGTCAATTATTCATTATCACCTTAATCACGTCCATGCACATGGTCTAAACACATTCGACTGTCGTGTAGCCCTTTCTCAGCCTTAGTGGAAATAAAATATGGATGATGAGTATAAGGCGCTACTATTAAAAATGACTTGGAAACTTGTCCCAACAAAACAAGGAGCAAATCTTATTGACTGTAAATGGGTCTTCAAGATAAATAAGAAAGCTAATGGCACAATTAATTGATTTAAAACATGTCTGCTGGCAAAATGGTTCAAGCAAAGGTATGGATTGGATTATGAAAAAACTTTTACTCTAGTTGTTAAACCTGCTACCATTTGCCTTGTTTTATCTTTGGTTGTTACAAATAAGTGGCGACTTAAACTTTTAGATGTGCAAAATGCTTTTCTTCATGGATATTTGGAAGATGAAGTATATATGAGGCAACCTCCAGGGTATGAAGATGGTAGTCATCCAGGGTATATCTATCAGTTGGATAAAGCTTTGTATGGGAAGAAACAAGCACCATGGCATGGTATTCTTGATTGAGTTCAAAACTATAGGAACATGGTTTTCTTCCTCTAGGACTGATGTTTCATTGTTTGTTTATAGCCATACCGGTATATTCATTTACTAAAGCAACCCACATTTTTGTGTAAAATTTAGGCAGTACTTAAATTAGTGACCATGCATAAACCATCGATCAATAATATTATCATGCAAAAATAGAACATGGTACAACCTACCAAAGAGGGTAACCAAAAATTTACAACACTCCAAGATTATACAAAGTAACTCACAAATAGAATCCCTTGACTGTACGTACTTAATTTACAATAAGGAAAATATTTAGGACACAAACTTGATAAAATACATGAGTAATAAAAATATAGGAGAAAGATACAATTGACCCTACAAAAGAAACAACAACACAAGTAACAGTTAATGGTTAGTAAAGTACCATCAGACCCAACCTTTCATATAGTATCTATTCTTTTAGTTCACTGAGATGCCAAGGATTTTTTAAAGATGTCTAGTACCTCTCACTAATATGGGTTCGTCATCTGGCAAAATCCCATTTAAACCAGCCTCATAAGCCACCATGAAATAGCTGGAAAGTTATTGCCATCTCCAAAAAAGACAATACAGTACCTTGGAGAGCCAACTGGTTGAGAGAGGAACCCATAGGGCCACATGGTGTAGGATCGAAAAATGGCAACAGAGGGGGGGGGGTGAATGGTGCCCTTTAAAAATTAGCCCCCCCAAGTATCCACTAAAGACTCTTATCTCCGATAGCTACAAAAGCTATGAAGAGTGAAGGCTCATGCTTACTGGAACCTCAGACACACAGGAGAAAGCAAAAACATAAAACAACAGAGAAGCACCAAGGAACACATCACAAAAATAAAGAATGGCAGCTGCATCCTCAGGTGGCCGATCAGACCGCACATGACCCACCGGTCAGACTGCTTGAACCTAGCCGGTCTGACCGCCCATGGCCGGTCTGACCGCCATTGACAGGCCGGTCGGACCGCTAGGGTTAGCGGTCAGACCGCCATGGTCAGTCCGGTCTGGCCGCCCCTTCTAGCAGAAAACAGAAAAGAGCCTGACTGAAAAAGCTTGTGCTGTTTTTACTGAAAATGCTGATCTTTGGCTAGATTGATGAATTGCTGCTGTGCTTCTCAGGCCAAAGGGGCAAGACCTAGTTCTAAACAACAGGGAGACAATAAGAGTCAAAGGAATTCATCAAAAAGACAGGGAATCAAGATTTGTGCAAAATTTGAAAAATGAAATGAGAGAGAGAGAGTCCAATTTTCAGATTTCTCATGATTCTTCCATTCTTTGCTTATGAACTCTTGCATTCAGTTTAGCAATGATCTTATGACTTGAATACCCAAATCTTATGTCATCTTATGAAAGGAAATCACAAGAATCCATCATCCCCTAACATGAAACCCTAAACAGTGAAAAACAGAGGAAAAGGGTATTTGTTCATTTCCTGGAAGGAATTGGATGAAAAGATGATTGCTCTAGGAATATGATAGCCAAATGGCTTTGGGATTAATTCCTGTCCAAAGCACATCCATTTTGCACTTCTCAACCAAAGAATCACTCAAAAGCACAAAGAAGCAGAGAGACAACCGGGAACAACAAATAGCACAGAAATGCAGACATCTCAAGCAAATGAAAACTCAAATGGATTCATTACTGGAAATGGTTACATAATAGATACAACCAACTCACTACGTCCCCATACGCAATTGGATAATGGAAAGAACACACTCTACATGCTCACACACCCTGAAAGCTCTTTCTAAAACTCACTCAGTCCCTTTGCTTACACGCAAGAGCTCACATTGATACCACATACTGCTGCCTCCTTCTCCTCTTTTGAAGGCAAGACCTCACCCTCATATGGAAAATCAAGAAGTGGCATACCATGCCCACTCCAAGCCTCTCATCCACATGGGGCAAGGGTCAAAGTCAACACAACCTTGGAGGGAAAAACCAGCCACCTCCAACCATTTGCTTGAGTCAATTTACCAAATCACCCTCAAGCAGCTTCCCGGAAGCTGCCCGCAACCGGTACCTCAACCGACTGGACCTTGACTCCTCCCTAAGTCTATCCAGGTCCGTTCCACTGCACACGACCGCACTTGGCATCCTGAGCCTAGCCCTGGTTCTCTCGTCGTCGCCCGTCGTGTGCATCACTGGTAGCTCTAGCTCCGGTTCCTCGTCTCCCGACTCGCAACCACCTCAGCAGCCTCGATCATCTTCAGCATCACCGACCGTCTGGACCTCAACACCTCCTGTGCCTAGTCCCGGTCCTCCTCGCCTCACCATGACCTAGCTCCGAAGTCCTGCAGTCACACAGACAAGCAAACCGCCACATAGCACCGCACGAAACAGCATAATCAACATTAACTCAAGTAAAAGGTACTCAACCCTAGAATACCCAAAACAAACTCAAACTCTATAAACCAACCGTCAATTACTCATCACAAACATGGTGATACCTCCACATGGTCTCTCAATCTCCACCTTGATGAATATATTGACAAACACAGAAAAAGCATAAGATTGAGTTTGTTTGAAGAATCATGCATGGTCAAAAAGAAAGACAAGAGATGCAAGACTATGTAGATGTCGTGGCTACGGACCAGACAGGAAGAGAGAGTATGATAGTGGAGAGTTAGGTGAGTAATGGCTTAGGGCTTTTCCCCCATGGCCTGTGCTGTATATATATATCCACCTGAGGAGTGCATTTACAATTATACCCTTACATCCAAGTATTCCCTAGAAGGGCACTTATGTCATTACACATGTCCCATTCTGGGCCTTACATTCCTCTAACAGGCCTGCTGGGCTGTAGAGACCCGAATACGCAAATCCAGACTCTCCTGTGTATTCTGCACTAGTCCAGGATCACGCTAGTGCACACAGTGTGAACAAAGATAAATATCATCTATATCACGATATTCTAAGGAAAAACCAAATTATATTGATAATCATCAGAGTACGACCTTATGGCCAAGCTTACAATAGACTAGCCCGAAGGGCTTAACAAAAACTAGTAGCGAAATCCAAAAGAAAGCGCAGCGACCAATCGACACGCCCACAAAGCTATCGAGTGGAGAAGCGAAGCCTAATCCGCAAAGACGTCAAGTACTCTCCTTCTGGAACCTCCTGCTGGTGATACTCCTCCTCCTCAACTGAGCAACAGGGCATAAAGCCGTGAGTACATTGGTACTCAGCAAGTCGTTTGTAACAAATGAATGCAATATAGTATGCAAGGCTTAACAATGGATGGCTGAAAGGTTAATTTTGCAGAAAGCAGTAATTTAAAGTAAATACAATAAATAGATTGAAAAGCAAGCTTTGTAAATGATAATAAATAAGTAACCAAAGGAATTGAGACCAACCACAAGTGAACTGACCATTCACCCAAGGAATCCACCATGAACCAAGATCCATGAAATGAACACCCGTGAACTAACCATTCACTTTCCAACTTAACCCAACCAGGTTTTTATGAAAACTCTACCCCTCGTGTGAAATCACCGAGCATTGTCCATGACCGAGGACACGGCTATTCGAATAGTTTTACACTCTGCAGAGGTTGCACAACTTTTCCCACAAGAGATAAGTCATCTTAATAGCCAGCATGCTTCCTTAGGCATGAGACCCAGATAAATTATCACAAAGCCTTTACCTCGCTCCAGTCTAGTTAGACATCACCCGCTAAGGTTTCACTGCTGAAGGGTTAACCACCACGATCGTAAGTCCTCTTGCGCGTATGAGGACAGTAACCCTGTTCCTCACTGTGAGCAATCCAGTACCCCTGGTACTCACTTACCAATGATGATATCTGAACTAAACCTTTGCAAGTTAATCAGCTAGGTCTATCCCATACTAGACATGTGGTTGTGCGGTAAGACTCAGATCAATGGCGCACAAAGTTAAGTCCTTAAATTTACCCAGGCGAAACATCTACATCCCATGTGCCTCTCGCACCCCCTTTACTGCACGATCAATCGCCCAAGTGAAAACCAATTTTGTATAACCGACACCAATGACACTACCCATGCCATGGCAACAAGTTTTATAAGCGTGGTTAACCACCACATTCAAGTATATCATTAAGTCAAGATTAACTTAACCACATGTGATGATAAACCCAACGTACTAGTCATAAGCATGGCTAAGCAATTAAACGCACAACCCATGTGACAACTAGTATTGCATCACTAAGTAATTTCCCATTCTATGGTGACAATGGAATCAGGGCATGCAAATTATCAAGGAGGAATAATCAATTAGGTCATTAACTATCAATACAAGGGTTTTATAATAAAATAGCAATGCATGGTAATTTAAAACAAAGTAATACATAATAGATTTGAAAACTGGGTTCAACATGATCAAAGGACATGACTTACCTTGGCCTTGCTCAGTTAGGAAATCTTGATCTTCGAATCCGGCTTCAGCTCCTTCGAACGCGTGATCTAACGAGAGAGAAAACGAGACGAACATAAAAATAAATTCAAATAAAATCCAAATAAACTCCAAAAACTGCAAAACCAGAACCAAAAGATAGAGCTCAATTTTAGATGAATTTAGGAAGAAGAATCGGGTCAATCGGAGTTCGGACGAAGGAGAACGAGCGATCTAAAGTTTGCCGGGGCGAGAAAATGCTGGAAAATCACAGATGTTACTGTTCACCCGAGAGCAATTCTTTTGGCGAGAAGGCTAGCGCTGGCGAGAGGAGGCATGAGAGATGAATCTAACTAGCAAAATGGGTTGTTAGGGATCTAAGGCATACATAGGAAGCGACGGCACGCCAAACGGAGACCGTTGACGGCACAGGCGGCTACAACGACATGGGTAGGAGAGAGGAATAAAATCCGGGCACAGGACATGGAGAAGTAGGGTGAGCACGGGCTAGAACGCGGCTTGGCGAAGCTAGGAAAATTATCGGCTCGGCTAGAAACCTATCGGAGGCGGCGCAATCGACGATTGAACGACGTCGGGAAGGAAAAAGGAAAAACTTAATATCTTGGTGCTCGGTGAACGAAATCTAAAACCACTTGGAGGGTAGCTACCTGGGATGGTTTGGCACGAAGTGACGCGAACGGATTGGTGAAAACATCACCGGGTAGATGGAGAACACACGATGCCATTGGCGGCCATGGCGAGGTTCGGAGGTGAACATTTGTGGAGGCTTTTTGGGGAAACGGAAGTGAGCACGGCGTAGAACGCGGCGAGACAAGTCTAAGAAAAATTACGGCAAGGGCTAAAGCTTACCGGAGGCGACGAATCGACGTCGAGCGCTCTTGACCTAGATTGGGAAAACTCGATTCCGGGAGATTGGCTGCACCAAAACCAAATTAACTTGGCAAGAAGGTAGATGGGTTATGAAGGCACAATGTGACGCGAAAGGATCACGGAGAAACTCACCGAATAGCTCGAGACACGACGAGCAAATTCGGGACCGAAGGGCGTCGATGCCGACGGCGACCTGGGCTTTGAGGGGACTTGGCACGGCTTGGGATGGGTTTAGAGGAGCCAAGGGGTCGTATTTATAGGCTTAGAAGAGGTAGAAACCGACTCCAATTCGTGGATTTCGGTTTAGAGTCCGTTTCAGAAAATTGGAGATAAAAGGCAAACGGATGAACGAAACGGAAAGAGACCAGTTGGGATGGATTCCTTGCGTGATTTGGCACAACTTTCCTTTTAGGAAGACATTGAGATAAGGTCCGGATTGGAAGTTATGAAGAGAGAGAAAAACGGAAGAAAACTGCACGTACAGGAACTGGATCGATCTTTCTGGAGGTTGAAGATGAACCATGCGCTGACACGTGTCGAGTACTGTTCATTCTCTCTCCTCTTTTTTTTGAAAATTTAAAATTGAGCTCAAACAAACTCTGAAAAAATCCCAGAAAATACAGAAAAATTCCTTGTGACACAAGGAACACAAATAAAATATTTTGGGCAAATATTAATGTTTAATTTAATCATATTAAATCTTTTTAATTAATGAAAATTCCAATTAAGCTTTAATTAATTCCAGAAAAATCCAAATGGTGAATTTTATTTTAAAAGCTTCAAAAAGGCTCTGAAAATCAGGATGTTACATGGGCTTAGGTGGGGGCCACCCCTACAACAGGAGCCTCTCATGGTGAAGGGCTTCACGGGCCGAAGCCATGTCGCCGAGCCCTTTGGTCCCCACCGTCCCTGCGGCCTGTGGGCTTAATGTTTTGTGGAGCCATATTGCTTGGTGTAGCATTCGCCCTGGCGCGAGGGTATGACGCTGGGCGAGTTGGCGAAGTCCTAGTCGTCCACAGGGCCCTGCAGTAACGGGATCGAGGTTGCCCTCTGGGCCGAAGGTCCAAGTCGAGTTCGACATGGAGATCGGGGCCGACGTCGGCGTAGGGGTCGGGGGTGAAGCCGAATCGGGGGTGTTGGCGGAGTTGAATGCGCCAGCAGGGGTAGGCGAAGAGGGCCCCTAAGTCACCGTGCGAGCACCGAGTGACCGCAGACTCCGGCGTCGAGCGTCCTCGATGGTAAACGACTGCTGGCTGGGCTTGGTTGCCGCAGCGCGAGACTCGAGGCACCGTGGCCATGCTGTGTTGCGACGTTCCTTCTTCTGCCAGTCCACGTGGCGAAATGTGCTTGGCGCGGCGCAGGTCTCAGCGTCACGGCCATGCGACGCTGCGACGCTCCTCCGGCAGTTGAGCTTTACCCCCGTCGGTTGGACCCCTACCGGTTGGGCTCCTGCCGGTTGGGCTCTCCCGCTGATCGGGTATATATATCATGCTGATGTTGCATTGTACCTGCACCATACAGTCGGATAGATTGCCTCCTGCTGCGCATCATATTCCCATACGGGGAATGGCAAGGTTTGACCTGTTCTCGTAGACAGATATGTTTGAGTTCATCCTGCCTCCCTTGATTGCGCCAACTGGCATTACCGTCGGGGTATGTTGATGCGCTGAAGCTTATCTGTTTATGAGAACAAGTCAAAACCTGCCGTAAGTCAGTCTTCGTGTTCCTGAACCACGGGGAACCCAGGCGGCTGGATCCCCACCGATTTGGGCTGCGACGTCGCGTGGACTCCGATTTACGCGGGCTAGGGGTCAAAAGGCCAGCTTGTGCTCCGCGGCTCAAGGGTGGCGGTTGGGTGCATTGTGGGTAGGCCGGTGTCCGCTCGCTCGCCTTCGCGCTGCCCTAACGCCCCGCCACAGGAAGCGGGCCTCGACGGGTGGTGCTGAGTCGGGGACCCAGCTGGATCCCAGGAATGTATTACGCGGAAGTACCCAGGGCAGGGTGAGCTCTTGGTCTTGTCGTGCAGATCTGCGATTGTCTCCCATACAGGATGGCGAAGTCCTCCTTGCCCTACGATATTAGGGGCGAGGTTGCCTCCCGGGCCTAAGGTCGAAGTCGAGGTCGACGCCAAGGCCGGAGCCCAAATTGGTGTTGGGGGCCAAGGCGGAGCTGGAGTCAAAGCCGGAGTGGGGGCATACCTCGCGCCCCAAACTCCACCCCAGGCGGTCCAGTAGTGCGCTGCTGCCCTTATTCCCGCGGGCACGATCATGTGGCGGGGTGGCATGTCTTGGGGTCGGAGCGGCTTCCGGTGCATTCGCAGTGGTGTCCCTTCGCACAGTTGCGGCCAGAGCCAGGGTCAGGGCCTCACTACTGGGGCGAAGACCCCGTTTGGACTGTTGCAGTTGATGAGTCCGAAGAACCACGCCGACGCGCGTCGGAGGCTATGTCGGGTCGTGCAACCTGCATTTATTCCCTGCACTGACTGACACACGGTGGGACGCTAGTGGCGCATCATGCGGTGATAGGACACTGTACGACCATGGTCATATGTGGCCTTCGTGTGCCATCGCGGCACTTCTGCTTCGGACGTGGGGGGTGAGCAGTTGTCATTCGTCATTTGCGTTTACCGATGGTTGGAGGCGAGGGGTCTTTAAATACCCCCCGTGGTATTGTGCCTGCGTCTCCTCCATACGCTTTCTGGTTGTTCACGCCACCTCCTATATTTGCTCCTCCTGCTCCTGCGCTCCTTTTTGCCGTCGAGTACCCCGTGGACACCAATGGTGACTTGCGACGAGCGTGCTCAGGTGGGCGGCTACGCCATCCGCCGGCGATCATCGCCGCTTGAGGTGAAATACGCACTCGAGGAACGCGATCTGACGGTAGCAGACAAGTGGTGGGCGGCAAAGAAGAAGGAGGGTCCGTATTCCGGTGACTTAGGCCGCACGCTCGTGACGTAGGACACGATCCGGTCATTGCTGCACGAGGAGAGGCTATTGGACCACCAAGCGGTGCGGCTACCCCCCCGATGATGAGACGGAGCCACGCCCTGAGAAGTCGGAGGCGATCATCTTCGTCGCCTACCTCGAAGCCGGACTTCGCATACCGTATGCGGTGATTGTTGGGGACGTGCTGTGGACCTTCATGCTGGAGTTGTCGCAACTGACTTCGAACACAGTGGCTCGCCTTGCCGTATATAGTTGGGCCTTGCGTTCGGAAGTGTGTTGGTCCAGCGCGTCGATGTTCGCGTATCTGCACGAAGCACGGTGCCAGCCGAAGGAGCGAAAGGGCGGGGCGTTGTCGAACTTCGGCAGCGTCAACTTCATCCTACGGTCGTCATGCGGGCAGCTCTTCCCAGCGAACTCGACTCGAGGAAAATGGGAGTCCGGCTGGATGAGATGGTGGTTCTATCACTGTGTAACAAGTGGTAGCGGTCTCAAGTGTACAGGCCGGCCAATTGACTTCAAGACCTCGCCTGGCTTAACGCTCGACGCCGAAGATCGGCGGAGGGCGCGAAGACTTGTGGGGATCACCGTTCGCTTCAACATACGTGACCTCGCCGAGGAGTACATAATGTACGGCGTGGCACCGCTCGCCCATGAGTGGCGCCTCACCGGCGGGGAACCCCGGGATGACAACGTCCTTCCGTCCATTTGCTCACTGCCGGCGCCCTCCAGTCCTCGTAAGCCTCGACAATGCGCTTCCTTTCCTTCACACGTACTGCGTTGCATCTAATTGTGCCCCCGCCCTGCGCAGGAGTTCGCCTGGAGGATGCGGAGCGAGCAGCGCGCGTGTTCCTTGGGCCCTATACCACCAACGAGCACAAGATGCGCTCCTAGGAAGGATAAACCGCGCGTGCGAGGCCATGGGCCTTCGCGTGCCGGAACGCTCCCCTCCGGCTCCGCAACGCCAAGACGACGGTGCCGTAGGAACAAAAGCGCCGTCCCGCAGGAGGGCCCGAACTACTGCGCCCGCGCCCCGTGCGACGGCTGCCGCCACCTTTGTCGATGCAGCGAACGCAGAATCGGATTCGGTGAAGTACATCGACTCGGATCTGGAGGAGGGCACAGCTGCCAGGGGCGAAGAGTCCTCGGGCGGCGCCAGGGACGGAGAGCGCTACGCGGGCTACCGGGAGGGGGAAGTCCCGACGCCCACGCCGGTCGCCGAGGCAGAACCGGTGTTGGCGGCCGCACCGGGCGAGCCTTTGTCGCGAACGCACGGTCTTTGGGGTTGCCCTCTGCGGGGGTAAGTGTGGCGGGGCCTCCACCGACGGCAGCGGCTGAGACTGAGATGCATCCCGCGGAGCTTATGAGGGTGGAGCCTCCGCCCGCAAGCGTTGCGGTCGCGGGGCCCCGTCTGCGAGCGTTGCTGCTGTGGAGGCCCCTTCTACGGTGGTTACTGAGGCGGGGCCCTTTCCTCCTCAAGCGAAGCGGCCACGCCTGTGATCCCCCCTTCACCAGTCTTTGAGGGGGTTTGCCGTAGCGACCGGCATTAGGAGCCTATGGGACCCCGACTCATCCACCGAAGTCCCTACGCCTCGCGTTTCTCCGGCTCCTCAAGTCGCGGCGACCGTGGCGCAGGAACCGCGACTTTGGGTCCCAGTGCGAAGGCTCCGCCAACCCAGGAGCCACTGCTGTCCGCGGGGGTTGGCGCTGTTGCCTACCCGCCCGAGGTTGAGGAGGCGCTTGCGCGAAGCCCACCATCCGCCACCGAGGGTAAGCTACCTTAGGCTACCTTGGCAGCGCTTCTTATGAGACTTAGACTGGTATCTTTTCTTGCAGCAATACTTATCCTGGAGGACGGGCAGCCCTCAGGATACGGGGGCCTCGATGCTGGCGGCGCGGCCACCGCACGACCGAGCCCAGCAGACTTCGTTCCTCCATCAGAGGCGCTGGGGGCATGGCGTGGGATTGCGGATGATGCGGCCGCCAGCATTGGCCAGCAAACGTTGCTAACCTATGGGACGGGGTGTCTTGGGGACGCACTGGAGGTATCGGGAGTGAGGGTAAGTACCTGACCTTAGGACCACTTATGGCTGCATGAAAACTTGCTGACCCCCTTTGTCGTGCAGACCCTCGTGCTGGCCCAGGCGCTGCAAACGATTTACGTCCGTGAAGAAAGGGCGCTACAGGTTAGGCTGCGCAGATCGCCGGCGGCGCGCGCTGGCTGCGGGGCTTGGTCTGCCCAAGACAGCCGTATCCGCCACTTGAAGCGTGCGTCGCGTCGAAGTCGCGCGGGGCATTTGTCGCAGCGCGAGCATCACCGCAGAGGCGCGGCAGAAAGCATAGCGAGCGGGGCGGCCATCGCAACAAGTCGCTGCGTTGGAGAGGGAGAACGGTGAGCTCGCCGCCTCTCTAGCGGAGCGGGATCGAGCCTTGGGCGATGCTTCGGTGGCTACTTGGGACGCTATGCTGGCCCTGGAAGACACCCTTAAGGGGCTTATCGCCGAAGTGCCGGCCGACATTGCCCGAGGACCTGTCGCGATCGCTTCGGTGGATCGAAGACGCGGCCGACATTGCACGCGGAGCCGCGACGACCTTTGGCAACCACTACGCCTACCTGGTGTTGTGTCTGATATGAGCGCTCCTACGACTCCGCGGCTGTGAACATGTTGCCGGGCTAGCCGATCCTCAACTGGAGATGCCCGCCGGAGGCGCGGTAATGTCTGATGCCGTGCGCGCTGTTCGCCGCACCGTGAAGTTCTTCCACGAGCGGATATGGGAGTACTGCGGGGAGGCCGCAGCCATAGTCGAGCTGCGGAATAACCTACACGGCAAGGGAAACCTTGGCCAGTTTCTGGACGAGGTCCCGCGGCGTGACGAGGGTGGCGCTACGGCCCCGGAGGACGCTGCGAACCCACAGGTGTGACGGCAGGTTGTGGTGTGTTGGCGTGCGTTGTAATCGATGCCGCTTCTTTCTTGAATAAAGTACGAAGCTGCTGTTCTGATCTTTGCCCCCTTGTTCCGAGTAGCTACACAGCCGGGGCCGACTGCTAATTTCCGACCTTACGACCCGACGGTGTCTTCAGTGCTGGTGAAGGGCCGAGGAAGCATTGGATTTTTGGGCAGGTCAGGCATCTTCGAGCGAAGCCTCGGCACAAATGCGCATTAAGGATGAGTCTGCCGAGTAGTGGCCTCGTGTGCCGGAGGTGTTTGTATGCCTTTGTAATTCGCCTTGGTAAGCGGCCTTCAACAAATGCAAAGAATAAGCGTGGTTGGAACTTGCGAAGTGCATCTCCGCCCCTCTGGCTACGCTGTCCCATGGTGGGCTCGGAAGGCTACTGCATTTGCCCGTACACGATGGTTTGCGCGCTCGGGAGGGTAGGGTGGTTGAGGTGGACGTGTAGTTGAAGTAACCGCACAAGCGCTCCATCCCTTACCCGTTCGAAGTGGGGGCAGTGGAGCTGGCGCCTTAGTCGAAGTAAAGGCGCGAGCGCACCGTCCCTTACCCTTCGAAATGGGGGCAGCGGAGCTAGCGCCTTAGTCGGAGTAGACACGTGAGCGCTCCGTCCCTTACCCCTCGAAGTGGGGGCAGCGGAGCTGGCGCCTTAGTCGGAGTAGACGCGCAAGCGCTCCGTCCCTTACCCTTCGAAGTAGGGGCAGCGAAGCTGGCGCCTTAGTCGATGTAGAGGCGCGAGCGCTCCGTCCCTTACCCTTCGAAGTGGGGGCAGCAGAGCTGGCGCCTTAGTTGAAGTAGACGCACGAGCGCTGTGTCCCTTACCCTTCGAAGTGGGGGTAGCGGAGCTGGCGCCTTAGTCGGAGTAGACGCGCGAGCGCTCCGTCCCTTACCCATCGAAGTGGGGGCAGCGGAGCTGGCGCCTTAGTCGCGATGACGCGTGGCGCTCCGTCCCTACCCCGAGTGGGGCAGCGGAGCTGGCGCTTAGTCGGCAGAGGCGCGGCGCCCGCCCTACCCTTCAAAGTGGGGCAGCGGGCTGGCGCTTAGTCAAATGAGACGCACGAGCGCTCCGTCCCTTACCCTTCGAAGTGGGGGCAGCAGAGCTGGCGCCTTAGTCGGAGTAGAGGCGCGAGCGCTCCCTCCCTTACCCTTCGAAATGGGGGCAGCGGAGCTGGCGCCTTAGTCGAAGTAGACGCGCGAGCGCTCCGTCCCATACCCTTCGAAATGGGGGTAGCGGAGCTGGCGCCTTAGTCGGAGTAGACGCTCGAGCGCTCCGTCCCCTAGGATTGTGCGAGGACAGCCCCTGGTGCCTTCCGCCCGCGCGTGCGCTCGCGCGGGAGCTAGCCTCTTGTGCGTCACCCTGGTACTTCGCGTGGCATCGACATCCATGTCTTATTTATACTCCGAAGCGTGCACACTAGAGCAATGCTCATGCTTGCGCGGGGTTCGCATCTTTTTTATACTCCGTAGAGTGCGCAGGGATAGCTTCCGCGTCTTTTTTATGCTCCACGGAGTGAGTGCGGAGGTAAGCCTCGGTGCTACGTCTTATTTCGAGTCTGTGGACAGCGCGCGGAGGCAAGCCTCTACGCGTTACGGGCGGTGAGGTGCGTGCGGAGGCGGACCTCAATGCTACGTCTTATTTATACTCCGTAGAGTGCGCGCGGAGGCAGACCTCAACGCTACGTCTTATTTATACTCCGTAGAGTGCGTGCGGAGGCGGATCTCGATGCTACATCTTATTTAGAGTCCGTGGACTGCGCGCGGAGGCAAGCCTCTGCGCGTTGCGGGTGGTGAGGTGCGTGCAGAGGTGGACCTCAACGCTACATCTTATTTATACTCCGTAGAGTGCGCGCGGAGGCGGACCTCCACGCTACGTCTTATTTAGAGTCCGTGGACTGCGCGCGAAGGCAAGCCTCTGCGCGTTGCAGGTGGTGAGGTGCGTGCGGAGGCGGACCTCAATGCTACGTCTTATTTATACTCCGTAGAGTGCGCGTGGAGGCGGACCTCAACGCTACGTCTTATTTATACTTCGTAGAGTGCGTGCGGAGGCAGACCTCGATGCTACGTCATATTTAAAGTCCGTGGACTGCGCTGGAGGCAAGCCTCTGCGTGTTGCGGGCGGTGAGGTGCGTGCGGAGGCGGACCTCAACGCTACATCTTATTTATACTCCGTAGAGTGTGTGCGGAGGCGGACCTCGATGCTACGTCTTATTTAGAGTCCGTGGACTGCGCGCGGAGGCAAGCCTCTGTGCGTTGCGGGCGGTGAAATTGCGTGCGGAGGCAGACCTCAACGCTACGTCTTATTTATACTCCGTGGAGTGCGCGCGGAGGTGTCCCCCCACATGTCTTTCTTTATACTCATGCCCGTGTTTTTCACGGAGAGTGCGCGCGCGAACGCGTGTCTTCGTTGCGGGAAACAAGAAAATTTGTGCAAACGGTGAACTTTATTAAATTCCCATTTGCGCGGGTGAGCAGTTACAAAAGGGGAGATATCGACCACTGACCGCTTAAGGACGGGGGCGACCGCTGACGAGCCTCTGCTGCTGGGACAACTCGTGCACGAGGAGTGTGGGACGCTCTCCGGGGTCGCCCGGGGTCTCCGCATCTGCACACCCGACCTAGGTGCCTTGACGGGCCTCGTGGCATGGACCCCTGGCACCGAGCTCTACGCGCCGAGCCATGTGCTGGTTGCCATGGACGATGATGATGGCCCGTGGTCCGGGAAGCTTCATACATAGGAAGCCATGGTGCGGAACTGCCCCGAGAGAGTTTAGGAGCGGCCGCCCCAATATGGCGTTGTAGGGGTATGCAATGTCGACAACGTCGAAGATGGCGTCCGCACTCCTCACGTTGTCGTTTTGGCCGAAGGAGACTTGGAGGCATACCTGGCCCAATGCCCGCAAAGGTTGCCCTCCAAAGCCTTGCAACGGGATGCCTGAAGGGCCCAATCGACTCCGAGGGATCCCCATCTGGTCGAAGGCCGCGGCAAACAGGATGTTCGCGGAGCTTCCTCCATCAACCAGGACGCGCCTAACCTCGCATCCTGCAACGAGGACCCGGACGACCAGGGGATCTTGGTGGGGGAACTCCACACCTTCCGCATCAGGGGGCGTGAATGTGATTTCGTGTTGTGCCCACTCCGGCGGCGCTTGCGCCGGGTATGCCGCGATGTGGTGCAGCCTCCTCACGTAGGCCTTCCGTTGTCGCGTCGAGGTGAACTCCAACGAGGAGCCTCCAGAAATGACGTTTATGACCCTGCGCTGGGCTCCTTCCAGGGCTTGCAACTGCAGGAGGCCCTCTCGAGGTTGCTACACGTGGGCCTGGATTCGCAGGAGGCCTTCCTGGGGCTGCAATCCTTGGTTTTGGGGATGTTGGACGTGGGCCACAACAGGCGCGCGTGCCTCCGGGGTTTTGTCCCTGGCGACGCTCTACCGAAGCACTGCGATAGTGGCGCAAGCACGTGTGTCGTGGTTGCCCCGGCCGTGGACTTCGCACCACTGCCCGTGATGCTGGTCGTTGTACTCTTTGCAGGTTCTGCGTCGCGACCCCGCCCACGCCCCCGTCCCCGGCCATGGAGCCCTCTGCCTCCGCGGCCTGCGAAGGCGTTATCTTCGGAGCCGCCCTCGATGTCAAAGACGTAACGAGGTTTCCTAGACTTTCGCTGGTCGCGCTTGGGCCTGTCGCCTGACGAGTCTTTGTGCTGGGTATCTTTGCGTTCGGAGGCATCCTTCGACTGCTCCTGCTTGCGTTTGCCTTTCGAGGAGCTGTCTTTCAAAGGGTCTTCGCTCTTGGCCAGGCCTTCCTGATTGGTGTCGGAGCCGTCACCATGTCTTCGACGCGCGTCCTCTTCTGCCCTGGCGTATTCCTCCATTTTATCGAAGAGCTTCGCCACTATCTTGATTGGCTTTTGCGCGTTGTATTCGGCCATCGGGCCGGGACGAAGGCCCTGTATGGCTGCATTGATAATGGTTGTTTCGTTGACGTCCTTGACTTGGCAGTGTACCTTCGCAAAGCATTTCAAGTAATCCCGAAGCTTCTCTGAAGGTTTTGCTTCACTTCGAAGAGTTGATCGGCATCGAATCGCTCGACATAGTTCCCCTGGAAGTTGTTATAGAGGCGGTCACGGATCTGCTCCCACGCGTAGATGGAGTTTGGCTCTATGGTAAAAAACCAAGAGAACGCCACGCCTTGCAACGCAAGGGGGAGTCCCTTCGCCTTCTTGGTGTCGTCTCCGCCAGCAGCTTCGATGGCTGAGAGACCATGTGGTGGTGATCCCATGTGTATGATGAGTAATTGACATCAGTTTATGAGAGTCGAGTTTGGTTTGAGTGGTTCGGAGTCGAGTCGTTGCATGGTGCGACAGGCTCGGTCGGACTTGGTCATTCCTGGTCAAACGGGTTAGGATGCATATTCGATATTTTGACAGTTTGGACTTCGTGTGTGTAAGTATGGTGTGTTTATACCATTTACGCTTTCATGTATCGGCGATGCTACTTGATGTGTTTCTTGTCCGTGGCTGCGGGACATCGGGCGAGTCATGGCGAGACACGGTGGACGGATTAAGCGCAGTAGCGCCGAGGTCGAACGTCGAGGATGTGTCGAACGCAGCGTGGACTCGAGGTGGTTGCGAGGCATGCGAGACAACGAGCGCGGAAGCTTCCCGGAAGGTGCAGGAGGGGCGAAACGGGAATTTCGCAAGGCTGCACAAGCGGGAGCGGGCTCTGTTGGATTTAGCGGGCGTAACGGGGCGGAGACCCGTTAGCCGTGGGCTATAAATAGGTTGGAGGGGCTGCATGCCCACTTGAACACTTCAAGGGATTTTAGGGTTTCCTTTAGTCAAAATAGGCTTTAGAGTTTGCTTTGGCTTTAGGCTTTAGTGGTTGAGAGTTGTTGGTGGAGGCAGAGTTGTGTTCCCTCTGTGTCCCCTTCGATGGTTTTCTGAGACCTCTGTGTGTTTGTGTTCCTCCCAAGATGCATGTGTAGCTCTTGGTGTTCTTGAGGATTGAGAGGGTGAGGATGGCTTGAGAGACTTGTAATCTTCCTTGTTCTAATGTCCAGGCGTATGGGGACTCCTCTATATTCCTCCTTGTGATTGGAATGGAAAATCTAAAGTTTTTCTTTGTTCATTCTGTTCTTGCTTCGATGGCTCCTATGTGTGATTTTTGAGTTTTTGTACTTGGAGTTCTTGCTTGCTGAGGAGTACCAAAATGGGTTGCTATGATATGGGAGATGCTCAAAAGCCATTTGGCTAGTTGATCCAAAGAGCAAACCAAGTTTAAACACGGATTTCCTCATTTGAGTTCCTCTGTTCTTACTTTTGAGTTTCTAGGGTTTAGTGGCATTCTTGATTCCTTTGGAGAGTTGGCATGAAATCTGGTATCTAGAGACCTCAGGCTATTAATTAGCTATCCTAAAAGTTTCATGGCCAAAGGATCAATGGTTGGGGAGTAATTTGAGTTTTGATTCAGTCCTCTGAATCTTTTCAGTTTTCGTCCCCAGTCTGAATTTCTTATTTTCTTGATCTTTAGCTGAGTTCTTTGTTTTCTTGATCTCCCCTTGCTATTTAGGACATATTCTTGGTCTTTAGGGCTCAGGAGAACAGCTGAAATTCATCGAATTCTCAGTTTGATTGGTGGTCTATATTTTTCCTGCTTGCTGTTTTTCAGCAGCATTTTCAGCCAAACTGCACTACTGTTTTCAGCCAATTGCAGTGCTGATTTCAGCAAAATTGCAGTGCTGTTTTCAGCCAATTGCAGTGCTGTTTTCAGCCAATTGAGGTGCTGTTTTCAGTCCAATTGAGGTGCTGTTTTCAGCCATTTGAGGTGCAGTTTTCAGTCAAATTGAGGTGCAGTTTTCAGCCAAAGTCCATTCTAATTTTGCCTTCAGTTTTCAAAAGAAATGAGACCTTTTGGGCAGCTGTAAATTCTAGGTTTATCTCTCTTTTAGCAGCAGATTTTGATTCCTTGTTGATCTCTCTCTCGGCTAGCAACAGTCATTCAGTTTTGGCAGCTCTTCTATTCGAAAATACATGTTGTGTCAACAGCACTGATGGCCTTCACAGTTCTTTCTAGTATTTGGATTTTAGTTCCTTCTTCATAGCTTTTTAGCTATCGGAGGAGGAAATGTCAGAATCCTTTTGGGGGCATTTTTTTAAGTTCGACATTCACCCCCCCCCCTCTGTCGCCATTTCGGTCCTACAATTGGTATCAGAGCCGGTTAGCTCTTTTCAATAGATCTTAACCGGTCTCAAGAGCCATGGCGACGGACAAGTACTCGACCAAGCCGCCCATTTTCGATGGCATCGATTACCCCTTCTGGAAAAGCCGAATGGAGACATACATCCAGGCTCAGGGGTACGCCATCTGGCGCAAGGTCAAGGTCCGGTTTGTTGTTCCTGCCGATAAGAACATCAATGCTGGGAATATGCATGATGTTGAGGCAAACGCTAAGGCAAGGAACATCATTATCCAGGGCCTGAGTCGTAGCGAGTTTGACCGCATATCTCATCTTTCGACCGCCTTCGATATTTGGGAGACCCTCGATGCTTACCATGAGGGCACCACCCAAATAAAGACGGTGCGACAGGACCAGTTCAAGCGAGATTACAACAAGTTTGAAATGCTCGCTGGCGAGTCCCTTGATGAGTGTTTTGCGCGTTTTCACAAGATTCTGAGCAACCTCCGAGCCATCGGTCTCACATACTCCGACTCGGATAATGCTCGACAGATGCTCGCTGCACTCGATCTTCGTGTTTGGGAGATGAAGGTGACTACCATCAAGGACACCACGGACCTCTCGACTTTGACTCTTGATGCGCTGTACTCGCGCCTCAAGACTCACGAGATTGACATTGCCTCTCGCAAGTCGAAGTCACAGTCGATGGCTCTAGTCACCGATCCCAGTTTGGCTTTTGGTCTTTCTTCTGAGTCTTCTTGCGGTTTCTCCCTTGCTACTCTCTGTGACATAACTGATGATCAGTTAGAGCAGCTTGCGGATGAGCAGCTGGCCCTCCTTGCTCGAAGATTCTCCCATGCTTACAAGGGGAGGAGGGACAGAAAGAGAGGAGGACCCGTGATTTGCTTCGAGTGTGGTGGCCCCAACCACATTCAGGCAAACTGCCCCAAGCTGGAGAAGGCCAAGAATGACTACGGCGGTTCGGGCAAGAACGACTACACCGACAAGAACCACAACAAGAAGCCTCCAGCACACCCTCAAGGCAAGAAGAAGTTCCGCGACTTTGGGAAGGCCAAGAAGCTCTTGCACCGCGTTCTCACCGCCTTCGACGACCTCGACCTCAGCGAGGTGGAGGGATGGAGCGACGACGACGGGACGGGTGACCAAGAACCCAAGGATGGCGGCGACGACTTCTCTGGGATGTGCTTCATGGCCCTCTAGGGTGAACTGAGCGACAGCGAGCTGTACTCCGACTCGGATGAGGTATGCCCCACCTACGACCAGCTCAATCATGCTTTTCTTAAGCTAGGTGGTTTTCATGCTAGAGCTAGGGCTAGGTGTTCTAAGTTAGAGAAGGAAGTAGATAGATTATCACGGGAGCTTACTTCACTTACATCTGCTCCCTCCCGTGATGATTGTGATACATGCTGTGCTCTGTTGGGTGACATGGAGAAACTAAGGACCTCGCATGATAGTGTGTCCTCTGAGCTTGATAGTGTTAAGATGGAGAATGTTAGTCTGCTTGCTGAATTAGAGTTGAGTAGGATGGCTGTTACCCTACTTACTACTGATGAGTCTACTTCTCCCACCTCATGTGAGGTTAAAGACATTGCTGCTAGAGGACCTTATACCATGCTCCTTGATCTGCCTGAGTCATGTGAAAATTGCAATAATTTGAAGTTGAATCTAAAGAAGGCAAGTCATAAAATTTCTGAGTTGTATTCTTGACTATTTGAGCCAGTTGCTTCATGTTCGAACTGTCCTAGATTAACTACTGAACATGAATCTGTTTCCAAGCAGTTTCAAGAAATGGTTGACCACAATAAGAAATTGGCTAATTATGCTTCTAAGGATCCTGTTAGCTCACCATGCAAAAATTGTGACAAACTAAAAATTGACTTGATTGCATTGGAAGAAAAATGTGTGAAGCTAACTAAGGACCTATTAGAGAAGCCACAATCTTGTTGTGATGTGATTGCTGAGGAGGGGGAGAAGCCCCAGGATAGCGATGTGAACCAACCGGCTAGCAGTAGGACTGTCCATTCAGAGTCGGCTGTGCGTGCACAAGTCATTCTTTCCTCTGCTGTTGGTTCTTCTTCTGCTCCCTTACCCTCTGCTGTTCCCTCTTTCCCCTGCTCTTCTTGCACCTCTCTCTTTCGGGAGTGTCAGTATCTTATGAACACTCTCGAGAGGTTTGTAGGAGGCAAGAAGAAGCTTAATCTTATTCTAGACCAGTCCAAGATCTGCAAGTTCAATCAGGGTCTAGGGTATGATTTCTATGAGGATATGAGGAAGCATCCACCTGCTATTCTCAGACTCATAGTAGGAGGTGTGATCGAGGTCGAGCCCAGATCTGATGAGGTCAAATTCAAATCAGCGGGTTTTGTCCAAGGGATCTCTGACAGTAAGGTGAGTCCACCTGTCGCGTCGGCCTCTCAGAAGGCGAAGCTTGAGCGTGCTACTTCTACCTCTCAAAAGAAGAAGTATCACTGCACCTTCTGTCGGAAGGATGGGCACTCGATCGAGAGATGCTTCAGGCGCGCCAAGATCATGCGTAGAGACCGTGTTGAGTCTCTTAGGGGTATTCAGGGTCAGCCCCAGATCCTGAGTGCACCTAAGATCAACACGAGGTCTAGGTTAGCTCCTGTTGCGGAGTTTGGGCAGCATAGAGGACTTGGTTTCTCTTAGTCTTCTGTTTTTCGTCCTCGTGTTGCCTCGGGTCGTGTCTTCCGCCATCCTGAGGGTACATCTCGTTTCCCCCATCGAGACAGCTACCCGCGGCGTGATCAGCGTGTTGCCGGTGTTCTGACTCGCTCCCCCGTAGTAGTCGGACCCTGCAACAGCTTCAGGTCTACTCACAGACCTTCTGCTTCTTTGAGTCACATGGAGCGTAGGGTAGATAGAGGTCAGTCGTGCTTGACTACTTCATCTGCTCGACGTGTTGTTCAGTATTGGGTGCCAAAATCACTTTTGATTTACCCCAGTACTGAGACTTTACTCTCCAGTTGACTCAGGTTCGCCGGGTAGGGAAGGAGAAGGTTTGGCTTGTAGACTCTGGTTGTTCTTGTCATATGACCGGAGACTCCCGTTGGTTCTCCTCCCTAGCCCACGCTCCAGGTGATGAGACGATCACCTTCGAAGACGCTTCGTCTTGGCGCGTCATCGCCAAAGGTACTGTGCGTATTAATGCTTCTTTTATTCTTAAGGATGTTACCTTGGTTAGTAAGCTGCAGTACAATTTGCTTTCCGTTTCTCAGCTTACCGATGACGGTTTCGAGGTGAGCTTCAAGAAAAACAACTGCAAAATTCTTGATTCTTCGGGTAGTCGGTTTATGGATTTCGCTTTGGGAGGATCTTTCGTGCTGATTTTTCCGAGTCTTCCGTGATCCTCTCGGTGTTTAGTTGCTTCGAGTCCTGCGACCTCTCTTTCTCGGCATAGGAGACTTGGTCATATCGGATTTGACCATTTGACCCGAGTTAGCGCCACGACCTCATTCGTGGTCCGCGAAGCTCAAAATGGTCAAAGACCTTGTTTGTGCTCCATGCCGGCACGGCAAGATGGTTGCCGCTTCTCACCCTCCGGTCCACAAAGTGACCATGCCCGATGCACGGGACAGCTGCTCCACATGGACACGATCGGACCAGCTCGAGTGCGATCGTGGAGGAAGTGGTATGTTCTTGTCGTGGTCAATGACTATTCGAGGTTTTCTTGGGTGTTTTTCTTAGCCTCGAAGGATGAGACATTTTCACATTTCTGAGGTCTTTTAAGTAGGCTTTCTGTTGAGCTCTCAGGTGCCTTACGAGCGATCTGTAGTGACAATGACACGGAGTTCAAGAATTCTTACTTTGAGAGTTTCTGTGGTGAGACAGGTGTAGAGCACCAGTTCTCTTCTCCGCACGTCCCACAACAAAATGGCATTGTGGAGAGGAAGAACCGTACCTTGGTCGAGATGGCCAGGACGATGCTTGATGAGTACTCTACACCGCGGAAGTTTTGGGCTGAGGCTATAGCCACCGCATGCCATGTCTCAAATTGAGTCTTTCTTAAGGCACACTTGCACCATACTTCTTATGAGTTGAGATACGGGCGAAAGCCCAGCGTCTCTCATTTTCGTGTGTTTGGTTGCAAGTGCTTTATTCTGAAGTCCGGGAACCTAGATAAGTTCGAGTTGTGTTCTTGTGATGGTATCTTTCTAGGTTACTCGCCTTCTTCGCGGGCTTATAGGGTTTGGAACTGCGAGTCTAGTAAAATGGTAGAGACCTGTGAGGTGACTTTCGATGAGGCCAGTCCGGGGACTAGGCCCGATATCTCAGGTTCTTTAGAGCAGTTCGAGCCCATCCTCGTGGATGATGAGGATGATGGAGATGAGGGTTGTCCACCCGACCCAGACCTTCATCCACCCCTTGAGGTGCCGTCTTCCACCGCACCTCGAGGTGATCGACCTCGCTATGCGCTGCCGAGCAAGTGGCTCTGTTCCTACCTCTGTTGCTCATGAGGTAGAGGCCACTTCTTCATCTCATCCTGGACCTCCTATACACATTCAGAAAGCTCATCCTTCCGAGCAGATTATTGGAGACCTTTTCGAGCGTGTTACTAGCTCAAAATCTGGATTATCTCAATTCTGTCTCTATTCTACTTTCATTGCCTCCTTTGAGCCCAAAGATGTTTCTCATGCTTTATCTGATGAGTCTTGGGTCAATGCCATGCATGAGGAGCAAGAAAACTTCGAGAGGAACAAGGTCTGGTCGCTTGTCGAGCCCCCACGAGGTCACAATATCATTGGGACTAAGTGGGTGTTCAAGAACAAGCAGAGTGAGGATGGTGTGGTTATTCGAAACAAGGCTAGACTGGTAGCTCAGGGGTTCTCCCAGGTTGAGGGTCTAGATTTCGAGGAGACCTTCGCCCCTGTAGCTCGACTTGAGGCCATTAGAATCCTGCTTGCCTTTGCAGCTTCTAAGAGTTTCAAGCTTTACCAGATGGATGTCAAGAGTGCCTTCCTTAATGGAGTCATTGAGGAAGAAGTCTACGTCAGACAGCCTCCAGGTTTCGAAAACCCCAAATACCCAAACCATGTCTTCAAGCTTTCCAAAGCGTTGTATGGAGTTAAGCAGACTCCTAGAGCTTGGTATGAGAGGCTTAAGTCCTACTTGATAAGTCATGGGTTTGAAATGGGTAAAGTAGATAAGACCTTGTTTATCCGTAGACTTGGCAACGACCTTCTGCTCGTCCAGAACTATGTCGATGACATCATCTTTGGCGGCTCCTTCCAAGCTCTGGTTTCACAGTTCTCGGATGTCATGAGCACCGAGTTTGAGATGAGCATGATGGGCGAGTTGACCTTCTTCCTTGGCTTCCAAATCAAGCAGACTTAGGAGGGTACCTTCTTGCATCAAGGCAAGTACACTCGCGACCTCCTGAGACGCTTCGACATGAGTGATGGTAAGCCGGTGTCAACTCCGATGGCTTCTACAGCCTATCTTGACCCAGATGAGGATAGCGAGCCAGTTGATCAGAAAGAGTACAAAAGTATGATCGGCTCCCTTCTTTACCTCACTGCCTCGAGACCAGACATACACTTCTCCGTGTGTTTGTGTGCTCGTTTTCAGGCTTCTCCTCGCATATCTCACCGCCAGGCGGTGAAGCTGATCTTTCGGTACCTTCGAGCTACCATTGACTATGGTATCTGGTACTCTTCCTCATCCTGTCTTTCCTTGAGAGCCTTCTCGGATGCAGATTTTGCCGGCTGTAGGATAGATAGGAAGAGCACTTCGCACTTGCCAATTCATTGGCACTTCTCGCTTCTTGGTCTTCGAGGAAGCATGCGGTGTTGCACATCCACGCAGAGGCGAGCACGTTGCTGCAGCCGATTCTGTCGTAGCCAAGTGCTTTGATGGCCGACCTGCGGGACTTTGGGTTAGTCATAGACAGTGTTCCATTCTTTTGTGATAACACTTCTGCGATTAACATTGCTAAGAACCCAGTGCAGCATTCTCGGACCAAGCATATAGACATTCGCTTTCACTTCCTTAGAGACCATGTAGAGAAGGGTGATATAGTGCTCCAGTTTGTGGAGAGTGACCACCAGTTGGCTGACATTTTTACCAAGTCATTGGATAGCTCTAGGTTTTCAGCTCTGCGGGGAGAGCTTGGGGTAGTTTGTCCTTATGGACTATAGTGAGGGGGAGCTTTGGGCTTTACTATATTGATTATGCTTCTGTCTCATTTCTGGTGCTTTGCACTTGGGGTGCATCAGGCCTAGTCCTTCTAGCATAGGTTAGAGTGCTTCTCTTGTCTAGTTGCTTAGACTTCTTACTCTTATCTTGTGCTTCCAGGATGCCTCTGATTAGCTGCTTCTTATCTCACTAGATTGAGCTCACTCACTTCTTGTAGGTTCTAGCGAGGGTCGGGCCACCCTGCAGGTAGGCAGTGCGTGTTTGCTCTCTAGTGTCCTGCTTTACTGGTCACTAATAGTCCCGAGTCATATGGGGTAGATGCGAGTCAGTCTGAGCCATAGTTGTCTCTATATCTTATCTATGCTTTAAGGTCTGCCTATTTGCTGTTTTCTTTGCCAGCTTCTCGATCTTATTGCTTTGGTTCAGGGGGAGTTCATTTGGAAGCTTCTGGACCTTAATATTGACTTAACTCAACTTGAACTAAAAGTTGCATCACATGTTGAGGGGGAGCTGGATTTTCTTGCATCTTTAGCATTTCGCATTGTGATATAACTACATTGAGCCTTGATTATTATCCTGTTGTGACATGGTTACAATGCTTTACACCTTGCCATGACTTGTGCTTATAAGCTAGATTTATCATGACTTCATATGTGTAGACTAGCTTTTGCCATGATAAGTTAATTAAAATTGCTCAACTTGAATTAAAACTTGTCACGCTAGCATTTGAGTCTAGTCTTTCTTGAGCTATCCTTTTATGATTCATGCCATGTCAAATAGGCTTAGTTGAGCGTTGAATCTTTATTGAGCTTTAGATTGAGCTATGCTAGGTTCTTAATGAAGCTAGTACAATTGTTTAAGAAAGCAAAAAGATCTCTTTTGTATACGAAAGAACTGATCTCACCAAATCTTTCTCATGAGACTACTTGCAATTGCACTAGGCATGAACTCAGGGGGAGTTTTGGATGACCAAGATCATATCCTTAAGCTTCTCGCTTGGAATGATCGCATAAGGCTTGAGATCTAGCACATGACTAAAATTTTGGTTGGAAATGACCTTGAGTTTTAAAGAACAATATGTCCATTGTGCTAAATTTGCTTGATTACAAAATGACTAAAGTGCTTGAACAAATGTCTCATTCATGAACTTGTAGCACTCTAAATTGACTCAATTCTAGCTTCTTGGTTCCACTTAGATTATTGACATGGCTTGCATCATCTTTGGATACCTCTAGGTAGACTTTAATCTTGAATGGCTTGACATGCTAAAAGGATTCATCTAATATTCAGATTGTTACTTATGTGGCTTGGCTTGATTATGCATATTTTGTTATAATATTGATAGCTTTCATATGCGTTATGGCTTGGTGTAATGCTTAATTGTCATTTTGGATAATCTTCATGGCTCTAACTGCTTACACTAAACTAATGACCATGTCGACAGAAGGAACACTAGAGCAAAAACTGAAAGAGCAAATTGTTCTCCAAAGCTCTAAACTGTTCCAAAAGACTTTTTCTTCTCTATTCTCCCCCTTTTGGCAATAAACACATCAAGATGCAAAAGAGAGAATATGACATGTCAATGGATGAATATGGCTGAAGTTTGTTTATTTTAAGCATGTAGAGCCATGAGAATTATCCATAATGACCATACTCAACTACACCAAGCCATAACTCAATAAAAAACTATCTAGATCATGATAGGATATGTATATCCTAGCTAGAACACATAGATGACGATCTGAAATGTAATGCATTTTATGAGCATGTCAAGTCATCAATAAGCAAAGTCTAACTAGAGATATCCAAGGATGATGCAGGCCATGTCAATTAAGCTAAGCTGAATAACAAAGCTAATATTGAGTCCAAATAGAGTGTTATAAGCTCAAGATTGAAACATTGGTTAAGTAATGGGTTCTTCTTATAGCTTAAGCAAATTGAACACATAAACCATTGTCTTTTTAAAGCTCATTGTCTTTTTTTTTATTATAGTTAGAGCCATGAAGATTATCCAAAATGACTATTAAGCATTACACCAAGCCATAACGCATATGAAAGCTATCAATATCATAACAAAATATGCATAATCAAGCCAAGCCACATAAGTAACAATCTGAATATTAGATGAATTCTTTTAGCATGTCAAGCCATTCAAGATTAAAGTCTAGCTAGAGGTATCCAAAGATGATGCAAGCCATGTCAATAATCTAAGTGGAACCAAGAAGCTAGAATTGAGTCAATTTAGAGTGCTACAAGTTCATGAATGAGACATTTGTTCAAGCACTTTAGTCATTTCGTAATCAAGCAAGTTTAGCACAATGGACATATTGTTCTTTAAAACTCAAGGTCATTTCCAACCAAAATTTTAGTCATGTGCTAGATCTCAAGCCTTATGTGATCATTCCAAGCGAGAAGCTTAAGGATATGATCTTGGTCATCCAAAACTCCCCCTGAGTTCATGCCTAGTGCAATGGCAAGCAGTCTCATGAGAATGATTTGGTGAGATCAGTTCTTTCGCATACAAAAGAGATCTTTTTGCTTTCTTAAACAATTGTACTAGCTTCATTAAGAACCTAGCATAGCTCAATCTAAAGCTCAATAAAGATTCAAGACTCAACTCAGCCTATTTGACATGGCATGAATCATAAGAGGATAACTAAAGACAGACTAGTCTCAAGAGCTAACATGACATGTCTTAATTCAAGTTGTGCAATTTTAATTAACTTATCAATGGCAAAGGCTTGATGACACATATGAAGTTATGATAAATCTAGCAAATAAGCACGGATCATGGCATGATGTAAAGCATTGTAAACATGTCATATAAGGATAATAGTCATGGCTCTATTTAAATGTATTACAATGCAGAATGCTGAAATGAAATGCAAGAAATCCAGCTCCCCCTCAACATGTGATGCACTTTTAGTTCAAGTTGAGTTATGTCAAGATTAAGCTCTAGAAGCTTTCAAATGAACTCCCCTGAACTAAATCTAAAAACTGAGAAGCTGGGAAGAATATAAAAAAAGGCAGTCCTGAAAGCATAGACAAGATATAGAAGATACTATGGCTCAGACTGACTCTCATCTACCCCATATGACTCTAGGACTATCAACTGCTCTTCTAACACACTAAGGAGCAAACACGTTCCCTGTCTACCCAAGGGTGGCCCAACCCTTGCTAGAACCTATAAGAAGTGAGTGAGCTCAACCTAGTGAGAAAAGAGAAAGCTAATAAGCAGCATCCTAGATCACAAGATGAGAGGAAGAAATCTAAGCAACTAGACAAGAGAAACACTCTAATCTATGCTAGGAGGACTAACCCAAAGCACCCCGATGCAATGCAACAAAATGAGAACAGAAGCATAATATAAGATAAAACAGTAAGCACAAAGCTCCCCCTCACTACAGTCCATAAGGACAAACCACCCCAAGATCTCCCCGTAAGGCTGAAAACCTAAAGCTATCCAAAGGCTTGGTAAAGATATCAGCCAACTGGTGGTCACTCTCCACAAACTGGAGCACTATGTCACCCTTCTCCAAATGGTCTCTAAGGAAGTGATATCTAATATCAATGTGCTTGGTCCGAGAGTGCTGCACTGGGTTCTTAGTAATGTTAATAGCAGAAGTGTTATCACAAAAGAGTGGAACACTGTCTATAACTAACCCAAAGTCCCGTAGGGTTGAAGCCATCCAGTACTGGCTGCAGAATCGGCCGCGCAACATACTCGACCTCGCAGCGTGGGTGTGCAACACTGGACTGCTTCCTAGAAGACCAAGAAACAAGAAAAGTGCCAATGAATTGGCAGGTACCAGAAGTGCTCTTCCTATCTATCCTACAGCCAGCAAAGTCTGCGTTCGAGTAGGCTCTCAGGGAAAGATAGGAAGAGGAAGAGTACCAGATACCATAGTCAATGGTAGCTTGAAGGTACCGAAGAATGCGCTTCACCGCTTGGTGGTGAGATACGCGAGGACAAGCCTGAAACTGAGCACAAAGACACACAGAAAAGTGTATGTCCAGTCTCGAGACAGTGAGGTATAAGAGAGAGGCAATCATACTTCTGTACTCCTTTTGATCAACTAGCTCGCCATCCTCATCTGGGTCAAGTGAAGCTGTAGAAGCCATGGGAGTTGACACTGGCTTGCCATCACTCATGTCAAAGCGTCTTAGGAGGTCACGAGTGTACTTGCCCTGATGCAAGAAAGTACCTTCCCGAGTCTGCTTGATCTGGAAGCCAAGGAAGAAGGTCAACTCGCCCATCATGCTCATCTCAAACTCGGTGCTCATGACATCCGAGAACTGTGCAACAAGAGCATGAGAAGAGCCGCCAAAGATGATATCATCCACATAAATCTGGACGAGTAGAAGGTCGTTGCCATGCCTACGAATGAACAAGGTCTTGTCTACCTTACCCATCTCAAACCCATGACTCAACAGGTAGGACTTAAGCCTCTCATACCAAGCTCTAGGGGCCTGCTTAAGTCCATACAATGCTTTGGAAAGCTTGTAGACATGATTTGGGTATTTAGGGTTATCGAAACCTAGAGGCTGTCTAACATAGACCTCTTCCTCAATAAACCCATTGAGGAAGGCACTCTTGACTTTCATCTGGTACAGCTTGAAGCCCTTAGAAGCTGCGAAAGTAAGTAGGATTCTAATGGCCTCTAGCCTAGCTACAGGGGCAAAGGTCTCCTCAAAATCTAGATGTTGGATCGAAATCGGCGACAGAGGGGGGTGAATGTCGCTCTCAAAATTTTGTCCCCCACAAGTATTCACGAAAAACTCAACTCTCCGATAGCTATGTAAAAGCTATGAAGTTGAAAAAGAACGAGCACTAACAAGATTAAGACAACTGAGCTCAAAACAAAGTCACGGCAGAAACTGTGCTCGAAGCATTGTCACTGCAGCGA
The DNA here is from genome assembly GCA_036346575.1 of Dendrocalamus sinicus. Classification (NCBI taxonomy): domain Eukaryota; kingdom Viridiplantae; phylum Streptophyta; class Magnoliopsida; order Poales; family Poaceae; genus Dendrocalamus; species Dendrocalamus sinicus. The sequence goes on along the minus strand of CM070664.1, from coordinate 23,050,891 downwards.
ATACTGAGAAAACGGCTGCCACGGCAAAGCAAATCGGCTACCACGGCTACACGGCAGGGAAATAGCTGTTTTTGCTACCAGCCGAGAGTCATTTTGCTGTCAACAATACTGCAAGAAAGCTCAGAAAAATAGCAGCTTGAAGAAAGCACAAAATGGACTCTGCCTAAAGCTGAACAGTAGACCAAACAATCCACCAACACATGGCTTCTTTGTTGAGGCCGAAAGAAAAAGAAGATGGCAGGCTGCTGTCTGGCCGAACCAGGCAGTGGTTCTTTGCAAAAGACCAACAAAAGGAAAATGATTAAAAAAAAGAGAAAGAGAAAGAAGACAATAGGTACAATCGGCAAGGTGAACAGAATTTTTTGTTTGTTCGGCTGTCAACTAGAACTGAATACTTGGAATAGATAGCCTGTTTCACCAACTTTTTCAGAGAGCAACAAATTTTTTAGCCCAAGAGAACAGTATCACAAGCTACAGATTTTTAGCAATGAAAACCGGATCAGCAAGTAGAGGAGATCAACTAGCAGCACATAAATGCAACCACAGGAAAAACCGATCAAAGGAGAACTGTTCTTCTCTCGCCAGGGAGAAAGAAACTCATGCTAGAGAGAATAAATGTACCGCAAGGACAGATCGGCAGGAGATACTATAGAGAAGAAATCAGGGGATTGACAAAAGACTTCAACCAAGAACTAAAAAACTTGACAGAACTTGATTACATGATAGTTGTTCTCAGCACATCTCTCTCTCAATCTCACACTAACTAAGTCCCCATACGCATGGAGAGCATAGAGAGAAACTCTCACCTTCTCTCTTTCTCTCTTTCTCAATAAACAAAGACTAGAAGTAAAACCCTAATCTCACAAGCCATCTGTCTCAAAATCATTCTCTCAATTCATCTCATTTTTCATTGTGCTGAATTCTTGAAGGCTACTAGAGACCACCCTCTCTATTTATAGCCTCCACTAATGGGCTTACAACACACTTTACCCATTAGCTCTCAACAACTCATGGCGCTTTATCCACAATCCACTTCCTTTAGTGCAGCTTTGCGTATTCACCAAAACGCCCCTTGCGCACCTTCTAGGAAGCTTCCTCGTTCCTTGCCCTCCAAGCCACGCAGCCACCTCGAGTCCTCGCCGTCTTCGACACACCTCGACCGTTCTGACCTCGGCACCGCCCATGCCTAGTCCGGTCATCCCGTGCCTCGCCACGACTCCACCTCGACGTCCTGCAGCCATCACAGACAAGAAACAAATCACATAGCACCGCTCGAAATATTGTAACCATACAATAACATCAGAAGAAATACTCAAAGCCCAAACCAATCGAAACGAAATATAAACGACTTAAATACGTTCGACCTAGTTCAACCAAGTCGGACCGAAGCCGATTGCACCACTCAACGACTTGACTCGAACCACTCAAATCAAACTCAAACTTTCCCCATCACGCGTCAATTACTCATCACAAACATGGGGTCACAACCATATGGTCTCTCAATCTCCCCCTTGATGAGTATATTGACAAACCCAGAAAAAGCGTAAAGTTGAGTTTGTTTTGAAAAGTCCAACATGGTCCAAAAGAAGTCAATGAAGCTAATGACCATGTCGACAAGGAGCAAAATCAGAAAGAACAAGTTTTCCTCAAAAGCTCCAATTTTTCCTTGAAAATGGCTTTTTCTCAAGTATTCTCCCCCTTTTGGCAATAAACACATCAAGATGCAAAACAGAGAACAAGTCATGGTGTTGGATGAAATGGCTGAAGTTTGTTTATTCTAAGCATTGAGAGCCATGAAGATTATGCAAAATGACCAGTAAGTATTACACCAAGCCATAACACATAAACATACTATCTAGATCATGACAAGATATGTATAAGCTAGCTAAACAACATAAGTGACAATCTGAAATTTAGTGCAATTTCTGAGCATGTCCAGTCATCCATGATCATAGTCTAGCTAGAGGTATCCAAGGATGATGCAAGCCATGTCAATAAGCTAAGCGGAACCAAGAAGTTAGAATTGAGCAAATTTAGAGTGCTACAGGTTCTAGTATGAGACATTTGTTCAAGTACTTGGTTCTTGTTTTAATTAAGCAAAGTGAGCACATTTGACATATTTTCTTTTGAAGCTCATGGTCGTTTCCAACCAAAAATTTTAGTCATGTGATAGATCTCAAGCCTTATGCGACCACTCCAAGCTAGAAGCTTAAGGAGATAGTCTTGGTCATCCAAAACTCCCCCTGAGTTCATGCCAAGTGCAATGGCAAACAGTCTCATGAGAAAGAATTGGTGAGATCAGTTTTTTCGCACAAAAGAGATCTTTTTTGCATTCATAAAAGGTTGTACTAACTTATGCATCATCAAGAACTAGCATAGCTCAATCTAAAGCTTAATAGAGATTCAAAACTCAACTCAGCCTATTTGACATGGCATGAATCATAAAAGGATAGCTAAAGAAAGACTAGACTCGAGAGCTAACATGACGAATTTTAATTCAAGTTGAGCAATTTTAATTAACTTATCATGGCAAAAGCTAGTCTACACATATGAAGTCATGATAAAGCTAGTAAATAAGCACAGGTCATGGCAAGATGTAATGCATTGTACACATGTCATAAAAGGATAAAAATCAAGGCTCTGTGTAGTTATATTACAATGCAAAATGCTGAAAATGCAAGAAAATCCAAATCCCTCTCAATAGGTGATGCACTTTTAGTTCAAGTTGATGACATGCGTCATTTTTATATATTTTTACTCGTCATTTTACCCCATTATTTTTCACATTTTGGGACCATTTATCATCATTTACATGCTTTTCTGTATTTAATTGCTTGAAATGGACTATTTTACATTTTTCTATGCTTTTCCGTAGGCCGGCGCGATTTAGGTGCATAAATGACAAATCTGGATTTTTAGGACTACTCCGCATAGATGTACGCGTCGCCACAGATGCGTAGGATCAAACCGTGATGAAATCGGAATTTCCAAGGGCCAGAACATAAGAAATCAAATGGGGAAAGGACTTAATTGCAATTTCTGAATACCTGGTGGACTAAATTGCAAAACAGCCAATTCCCAATCGGTCACAAAACCCTAGCTGGTCGCCGCATTTTTCCCCTGAGCCCGGTTTCCTTCTACCTCTGCCCCCGTTTGCTTTCTCCCCTGATTCTCCTCCTCCAAATCATGCGCCGGTGAGCGCCGGGCCGCAGCTCGCCGGTGCGCCACCGTCTATCCGCCGCCATCACCTCTACCGCGCCATCATCACCCCGCCTCCCTTCCAAAACCAAGACCGGGGCGCCGCAATCCTCCTTTTCCACCCGTGCCCCCCTCTTCTCTCCATCCACCGGCGCGCCACCATCACCGCCTACTCCCGTGCGCCGCCATCTCGCCACCTCCGGCCATCTCCTCCGCATCCTCAGCGCCGCAGCCATACTCTCTCCTTCATCTCTCATTCTACTGCGCCACCAAACCCACCTTCTCCTTCCTTTCCCCCAGATCTCGCCGGTGCCATCTACTCCTCCACCACGCATCCTCTTCCTCTCCTCCACCACCAGTACATTCTCTTCGGCCGCCGCATTTCTCTTCTTCTTGGCCCCCTTCTACTTCTCCCCCAAATCGACCCCTCGCTGGCCACCACCAACTCTATTGCACCGCCATCTCCCTGCTCCCTTGCTCTCTGCTTAGCCTCAAATCCTCTCCACTGACCGGCTGCTCTCCTCTCTGTGACACGACATCGCCATCTGCCGCCGCCACTTCCTTCCTTCCCGGTCCCCATCTCACCGGTAGATCACCCTTTCTTTTGCTCCGACACCGGCGAGTTCAACCGCAGCGCCTACTCCCTCCTCTGCATCGCCAGCCCAGCGTCGGCTGCATCATCCCCATCTCACCGACGGCATCATCATCGCCACCGAGCCTGGCTTCTTCTACCAGATCGGCGCGCACCCCCTCTCCACCGACACCGAGGGCGTCGACATCTTCACCGAGCCCGTCTTCTTCCTCATCGGCCGCGACCCCGACTTCTTCCACTCCACCGCCGGCCACCACTTCATCGACACCACGGTGCCGCCGATGTTACTCATCTTAGCTTCTCTTCACTTCGGTTATCTCTAATTCCTCTCCCATTGTCTAATTGCTATTCTCGAGTATTGTTCAAATAAATTGGTACTAATTCCCGTTAATTGTGCACTGTTAAATTGTTGGTTTGTGCACTATGTTCGTGAGATGCGAACTGTGATGTATGCATTGTGCTATGTGAATGTGATCAGTGGATTTCTTTGGTTAAGTGTAGCTCTGATGTTCAGTAGTGGGATGTGAAATTGCGATCCGTGGATGTGTTATGCTTTGTTATTTTGTTCTAGAATTGCTATGTGTTCATGTTGCTAGTACTTTAATTCTAGAAGTTGTGCTTGTGTTGAGTGATCTACTGATCTGTTAGTGCAGTATCGGTGTGTCCATTGTGTTGTCTTGCATGAATTAGCGAATCGGTGATCGTCTCCCTTTCCTTGCTGTCTCGACCCCCCTAGTGCTTCTAGATCCTCCCTTGTGCTTCTCGACCTTCCTCTTTGCTTCTTTCAGCGGTCGTTCGATAGTTAAATCGTGCATTCGTTTGTCATAGTCATGTGTTTGTCGTGTGCCGTCGTCATCTAATTAGCGGTCGACCGTCTTCCCCCTCTTTCTCTCTCGACTCCCTCCGTGCTTTTGGACTCCCCCTCCCTTCTTCTTTCTCGTGGTCGGTAGTTAGTTAGGTCGTCGGTCGGTAGTCGTCGTCATTTGTGTAGTCATTGTCGTCTTTTGTGTAGCCAGTCCGTTCTGCTGTTTGTTCGTTCGGTCGTACGACATTCATTCGTACGGTCGATCGTCCCGTCGTCCTTTGTTCATTCGTTCGGCTGATTTGGTAGACGTTTTAGGTTCAGTTTTTTCCCAGTTTTGATTGACCTAGCTTTAGCTGAGCACCGGTAGCCTCAATCTAGTCCCTGTGGAGAACACGACACTCACCGCTATTTCAGTGGCAACCCGTGTACTTGTGGGTGTGCTATTTTTGTACGATCAAGTATTTTGGCGCCGTTGCTGGGGATTAGCTTAGAGCGACACTGTTGGGCTATAGACTAGGTCGTTGTTTGTTTTCTTTTGCTTATTTTTGTGTCTGTGCTGACTTGTCTTTCATTTCGTCATTGTTCATATTTGTGATATATCGCTAACCCCTAACCATTTTCCTAGCTATTTCTACTTCTTTTTGTGGTTTTTCTCATCTTGTCCTGTAGGTTGATCGATAGAGGTATATATTGAGGATATGGCATTAATTCATGATCTTTGGGCTCTGAGTAGTCAGAGTGCTATGTCAGGGTCGGTTTTGCTAGTATTTGAGGTCGATGATTTTGAGTTGAGATCTGGTCTGATTGCCTTGGTTCAGGAGACCCGTTTTGGTGGATTACCCAGTGAGGACCCTTATGAGCACATTCGCACATTCTTGGAGTATTCTGATACTATTAAGTACCATGGGGTTTCTCACGACACTATCAGATGCAGATTATTCATATTCTCTCTTCGAGATGGCGCTCGTACCTGGTATTATTCTTTGCCATCGAGGTCATTCACTTGGGATCAGTTGTCATGTGCTTTCTTGGAGAGATATTTTCCGCTATCCAGATAGTTTGAGATCCGTGATCAGATCTTCAGTTTTGCTCAGCTTGATGCAGAGAGTTTGTATGATTCTTGGGAGCGATACAAGGCTTTGCTCAGGAGATGTCCACACCATGGTCTAGAGAGATGGCTTGTTCTGCAGATCTTCTACAGAGGCTTGACATGTGCCACACGATCTTTAGTTGATGCAGCGGCTGGTGGAGCAATCACAAACAAGACACTTGATGACGCATTCACTCATATTGAGAACATGGCTTTCCATCAATTCCAGTGGTACAATGAGAAGCCTTGTTCGGATTCTTTGACAGCCAAAGTGCATGCGCCTGAGCATCATATAGATCAATACAGTTTGAGCTCTAGTCAGTCGCAGCCTTCTCTGTCATCGCACCAAAGTTTTCATTCCACTACTACACCTCAGCAGCAATTACCTACTCTTGATCATGATCAGATTTATAGTCCTGAGTTATCTGTTTTGCTTACATCTCATCTGGAGTCACAGTTATGTGGTGTGAAGACTTTGATCACCCAATTGCATTATCTTAGAGAGGCTATGCACACTTTGACCTCCTGTTGTGACAGTTTGGCATCCTCACAATCTTACCCGAGTTCTCTAGCTCAGTACCATTCTGTCACCACGGAGAGCGGTACGACTTTGGTTGAGCCTACTCCACCTACACTAGTGCTTCAGCAGAGTCAGCCTACAGCTTCGAGATACCATCCACGTTGTCACCATAAGAAGCCATCTACTCAGTCTCTTAGTCAGTGCTACAGGATAGATGAGATTGATGAGCTTATTCCTGAGATGACTTTGAGTACCATTGATACACACCTCTTTGAGTCAGATTCTATGTGTGACATGGTTGAGCTTCAGTGGATTATCTTTGATGATGATGATATCACTCCTATGGTGCATATGGTAGCTCACACTGATGCCATCCTTCGAGACTCGGTACTTCAGATTGATGATTTTTTCATGGATGAGCCTAAGTTAGAGGCTGTTAGCTTTGATGTGGAGGACTCTCACTGCTTTGACACTGATCATGTACTTTTTGAGCTTGATATGGAGAGATTCACATTTGATGATGAAGGCCACTTAGATGATTATTCGATCTTTGAGCCTGAGATGGAGATATTCATTATTGATGATGAGGGGGCTGCTTCCGATGTTGAGGAGGAGCACATTTCTATTGATCCACCACCAGCTACTTCCTTTGTCGACATCGCCCCTCTGGAGTCTTCTACTATCATTCGCTCTACTTCACCTACACTTCAGGTAATATGGAAACTCTTCTCTGATCACCTCAAGTTTGATTTCTTTGGCCCTGACGAGACATACTCTATTACTGATTGTGCTCATCTCACTTATAGTCCTCATGATGCACTTTATCGATATGCCTATGTGATCGGATATTCCATTGATGACTTAGAGGGCATCGACCATATCACGCATACTTGCCATATCTTTGAAATTGTTTGTAGGGTTTCACTTGTTTACCATCAACTGCGAGTGGACTTGACTCGAGTCGACATCCCTTGGCATCCAGGTGGATTTCGAGGCATGTTGATTCATGAGGAGGGCGGACATGTGCCTTTTCCATGTCCCGTCCTTGGCCCTCCTCCCGCTACATCCAATGAGCATCTCTTTATCTTTTTATTTCCTTACCTTTTGTTAGTTTTTGTTGGTTTCTTTTCTTTCTTTTTATTTCAGGCCCCGTGCTAGATCCTCATCCTTGCATGTGCGAGAAGCCATGGGATGATTTGCCTACTTCCACTACATCATATACACCCGGTGAGCTGTTTCTTACCCCTTTAAGCGCATTCTTGATTCATTGCTCAATTTAAGCTTGGGGGTGTATGCATGATGTTCTAGCATGTTTGTATTATATTTTTGAGCATTTGAGCTTATTGTCGTGTAGTTGATGATATATGGTCATTCTTGTGCTTCATATTATGCTTATGTTGATGACACATGGCCTTTTCCATTGCTCTCTTGTTATGCTTGATTGTACATCTTGGCCATGTGAGCCCTTGCCATAATTAATTAAGAAAGGTCATGCTGAAATTTTCTTAATTGAGCTATATTGTCACTAGTTCCTTGTATGTCTTAAGTCACTTGGCATCATTTTATAGAGCTTGAGTTTTGTTTATTATCCTTGATGTGCTTAGAAACCTTGTGATCCTATAGCATTTGATTCATTGTGAGTTACGCATGTATTTTAACCATTTGCGGATTGAATTGGTTCTAGTCATCACCTTTTGAGTGATCATATCTTAGTTTCATGCTTTGGCATATGTTATTTTAGATATTGATACTTTGCTTGAATGTAAAATTTGTGAAAGAGGTAGTCCTATCTTGAGCCAATAACTTAGTTGATTTATCTAGGTATCCATGTCTCAGGACACGTGTTACTTAGCATTAATGAAAACCGGTTAAAGATGCTTAATCAAAACCGAAAAAAAGAAAAAAAATTTGTGATGTTGTGTGTGTTGAATAAGTGACTATGTCACATTGGTTTGGAAATGTGTTGAATAAGTGGCAAAGTTTTGCCCAAGTGAAGTGTGAGTGTTGAATAAGCGGCAAAGTTTGCCGAAGAGTGTGAATAAGTGGCACAAGTGCCCAATGTGTGTTTTAAAATTGCTAAAAATCAACAAAAATTAGGTATCATGGCTCAAGTGTGGGCTTTTTCATAAATATCATGCAAGTATTAGTCTCTTTGTCTCAAATAGGAAATGCCTTCGCATGACCTTTTGTTATGCTCATTCTTGATGTTATACCTAGTTCCGATGCCTTACAATTTTGGTTGGATACATGTGATCACTTAGTGCATTTCAACACTTGTGTGCGACTTGATTTGGTCAAATGTTGTAGTTATCACTTTGGCATCTTTGCTTGAATGTTTCATTCTCATTTTGGATGGTCCTCAACTCAAGTTGGTTATCTCATTTTATATTATTGTATGCCTCTTGACTTATTACATGCATTTAACTAGTCTTTTACCATAATTACTTGTCCGGGTTCGATAATAACATGCTATTTACTTGAGGACAAGTAAACATTTAAAGCTTGGGGGTATGACATGCGTCATTTTTATATATTTTTACTCATCATTTTACCCCATTATTTTTCACATTTTGGGACCATTTATCATCATTTACATGCTTTTCTATATTTAATTGCTCGAAATGGACTATTTTACATTTTTCTATGCTTTTCCGCAGGCTGGCGTGATTTAGGCGCATAAACGACAAATCTGGATTTTTGGGACTGCTCCAAAATACTTGATCGTGCAAAAATAGCACACCCGCAAGTGCACGGGTTTCCACTGAAATAGCGGCGAGTGTCGTGTTCTCCACAGGGACTAGACTGAGGCTACCGATGCTCGGCTAAAGCTAGGTCAAATGAAACGGTGGAGAACTAAAGCTAGAACAGCTACTAAAAAGACCGAACGAACTCTAACTCGCACAGACGAAACAAAAAATGACTAAACAATCGAAAGACGATGGAACAAACGACCGTACGAATGGACGTCGTACGACCGAACGAACTACATGACAATTGACTACACAAACAAACACGCACAAACTACAATGACTACAAGAATGATGACACGACTACCATCTGATGACCTAACTAACTACGGACTGCAAGACAGAAAGAGGTAGTCGAGAAGCACTGGGGGAGTCTAGAAGCACGGAGGGAGTTGAGAGAGAACGAGGGAGAAGACGGTCGACGGCTAACTAGACGACAACGGCGGAACACTAAACATAGAACAACGAACACATGCACGACTTAACTATCGACATACCGCGGAGAAGAAAAGAGAGAGTCTAGAAGCAAGGGGAGGTCGAGACAGCACGAGGGGAGAAAATGGCCACCGGCTAGCTAGTTCGTGCAACACAACTAACACTAATACAAATTAACAATAACCACTACACTAACACAGGGCAAACCTACACAAGCACCGATCACAAATACACACATCACAGATCACATAACAGAACACAAATAACATTTGATGTCCTAGCATTCACAGCGCATAATTCACCATCACACAAATCACATATAACAAGTTAAAAATGAGCAGTGAAATGAACAGTGAAATGAGATGGGGGAATGGATTCAACCAAAGGGAGTAGAAGTCAGAGAGGTCGCCATCGGTGGATGCAGCAGAGGCGCAGAGAAGGTCAGGCTGTCGGCGGTGTCGTAGAGGAAGCAGGGGTCGGCGATGTCGAAGAAGATGGGCTCGGGGAAGATGTCGACGCCGTCGGTGTCGGTGGAGGAGGTCGGCGGTGGCGAAGAGAGGCTGGGCGCAGTGTAGAAGCGACGAAGGGAGGGCGCACCGGCAGAGAGAGATGGCGGGCGAAGAATAGGGGCGGCCGGGTGAAGAGGAGAGCCGGGAAGAGGTGGCGCGGTGATGTGGTGGCCGGAGCAGGTGGGGACGATGGCGCTCTGGAGGGGTCACCGGTGGAGAAGAGGAGGGAGGTGAAGGGAGGAGCAGCGAGTGGTGGTGGCCGGTGGATGCGAATGGGGAGAGGTTAGAAGTGGTGGCCGCAGACGAGGTCTGGCCCGGCCCTCGCCGGCGCCAGAGCAGAAGATGGGGGAGGAAAAGCATGGGGAGGCCAAGGGAGAGACATGCGTCATTTTTATATATTTTTACTCGTCATTTTACCCCATTATTTCTCACATTTTGGGACCATTTATCATCATTTACATGCTTTTCTATATTTAATTGCTCGAAATGGACTATTTTACATTTTTCAATGCTTTTCCGCAGGCCCACGCGATTTAGGCGCATAAACGACAAATCTGGATTTTTGTGACTGCTCCGTATAGATGTACGCGTCGTCACGGATGCGTAGGATCAAACCATGATGAAATCAGAATTGCCAAGGGCCAGAACATAAGAAATCAAATGGGGAAAGGACTTAATTGCAATTTCTGAAGACCTGGTGGACTAAATCACAAAACAGCCAATTTCCAATCGGTTACAAAACCCTAGCCGACCGCCGCATTTTTCCCCTGAGCCCAGTTTCCTTCTACCTCTGCCCCCGTTTGCTTTCTCCCTCGACTCTCCTCCTCCAAATCCGACGCCGGAGAGCGTCGGGCCGCAGCTCGCCGGTGCGCCACCGTCTCTCCCCCACCATCACCTCTACCGCGCCAGCATCACCCCACCTCCCTTCTCCACCAGTCGTGCCTCAGATCCAAAACCGAGACCGGGAAGCCGCAATCCTCTTTCTCCCACGCGCCCCCTCTTCTCTCCATCCACCGGCGCGCCACCATCACCGCCTACTCCCGTGTGCCGCCATCTCGCCACCTCCAACCATCTCCTCCGCATCCTCAGCGCCGCAGCCTTACTCTCTCCTTCATCTCTCGTTCTATTGCACCACCAAACCCACCTTCTCCTTCCTTTCCACCAGATCTCGCTGGTGCAACTACTCCTCCACCGTGCACACTCTTCCTCTCCTCCACCGCCAATTCATTCTCTCTGGCTGCCGCATTTCTCTTCTTCTTGGCCCCCTTCTGCTTCTCCCCCAAATCGACCCCTCGCTGGCCACCATCAACTCTATTGCACCGCCATCTCCCTGCTCCCTTGCTCTCTGCTTAGCCTCAAATCCTCTCCACTGACCGGCTGCTCTCCTCTCTGTGACACGACATCGCCATCCACCACTGCCTCTTCCTTCCTTCCCGGTCCCCATCTCACCGGCAGATCACCCTTTCTTTTGCTCTGGCGCCGGCGAGTTCAACCGCAGTGCCTACTCCCTCCTCTGCATCGCCACCCCAGCGTCGGCTGCATCATCCCCATCTCACCGACAGCATCATCATCGCCACCGAGCCCAGCTTCTTCTACCAGATCGGCGCGCACCACCTCTCCACCAACACTGAGGGCGTCGACATCTTCACCGAGCCCGTCTTCTTCCTCATCGGCCGCGACCCCGACTTCTTTCACTTCACCGCCAGCCACCACTTCATTGACACCACGGTGCCGCCGATGTTGCTTATCTCAGCTTCTCTTCACTTGGGTTATCTCTAATTCCTCTCCCATTGTCTAATTGCTATTCTCGAGTATTGTTCAACTAAATTGGTACTAATTCCTGTTAATTGTGCACTGTTAAATTGTTGGTTTATGCACTGTGTTTGTGAGATGTGAACTGTGATGTATGCATTGTGCTATGTGAATGTGATCAGTGGATTTCTTTGGTTAAGTGTAGCTCTGATGTTCAGTAGTGGGATGTGAAATTGCGATCCGTGGATGTGTTATGCTTTGTTATTTTGTTCTAGAATTGCTATATGTTCATGTTGCTAGTAGTTTAATTCTAGAAGTTGTGCTTGTGTTGAGTGATCTACTGATGTGTTAGTGCAGTATCGGTGTGTCCATTATGTTGTCTTGCACGAATTAGCGAATCGGTGATCGTCTCCCTTTCCTTGCTGTCTCGACCCCCCCTAGTGCTTCTAGATCCTCCCTTGTGCTTCTCGACCTTCCTCTATACTTCTTTCAGCGGTCGTTTGACAGTTAAGTCATGCATTCGTTTGTCGTAGTCATGTGTTTGTCATGTGCCATCGTCATCTAATTAGCGGTCGACCGTCTTCCCCCTCTTTCTCTCTCGACTCCCACCGTGCTTTTTGACTCCCCCTCCCTTCTTCTTTCTAGCAGTCGGTAGTTAGTTAGGTCGTCAGTCAGTAGTCGTCGTCATTTGTGTTGTCATCGTCATCTTTTGTGTAGCCAGTCCGTTCTGCAGTTTGTTCGTTCGGTCGTACGACGTTCATTCATACGGTCTTTCGTCCCGTCGTCCTTTGTTCGTTCGTTCAGCTGATTCGGTAGACGTTTTAGGTTCAGTTTTCTCCCCAGTTTCGATTGACCTAGCTTTAGCGGAGCACCGGTAGCCTCGGTCTAGTCCCTGTGGAGAACACGACACTCGCCACTATTTCAGTGGCAACCCGTGCACTTGTGGGTGTGCTATTTTTGCACGATCAGTTGAGTTATGTCACGATTGAGATCTAGAAGTTCCCAAATGAACTCCCCCTGAATCAAAGCGATAAAGAGGGAAGCTGGCAAAGAAATCAATAGGGCAGTCCTGAGAGCATAGACAAGATATAGAGGATACTATGGCTCAGACTGACTCTCATCTACCCCATATGACACTAGGACTATCAACTGATCATCTAACACACTAAGGAGCAAACACGTTCCCTGTCTACCCAAGGGTGGCCCAACCCTCACTAGAACCTACAAGAAGTGAGTGAGCTCAACCTAGTGAGAAGAGAAACAGCTAACAAGTAGCATCCTAGAGTCACAAGATGAGAGAAAAAGACCAAGCAGCTAGACTAGAGAAACACTCTAACCTATGCTAGAAGGACTAACCCAAATGCACCCCGAATGCAATGCAACAGAAAAGAGCAAGTGCATAATCAATATAATAAAGTAGTAAATCACATAGCTCCCCCTCACAACAGTCCATAAGGACAAACCACCCAAAGCTCTCCCTGCAAGGCTGAAAACCTAGAGCTATCCAAAGGCTTGGTAAAGATATCAACCAACTGGTGGTCACTCTCCACAAACTGGAGCACTATGTCACCCTTCTCCACATGGTCTTGAAGGAAGTGATAGCGAATATCAATGTGCTTGGTCCGAGAATGATGCACTGGGTGCTTAGCAATGTTAATCGCAGAAGTGTTATCACAAAAGAGTGGAACACTGTCGATAACTAACCCAAAGTCCTGCAGGGTCGAGACCATCCAAAGTACCTGGCTGCAGCAGCTAGCGGCAGCCACATACTTGGCCTCTGCGGTGGACTATGTAACACCGGACTGCTTCCTCGAAGACCAGGAAACAAGAAAAGTGCCAATGAATTGGCAGGTGCCAGAAGTGCTCTTCCTATCTATCCTACAGCCAGCAAAGTCTGCGTCTGAGTAGGCTCTCAGGGAAAGATAGGAAGAGGAAGAGTACCAGATACCATAGTCAATGGTAGCTCGAAGGTACCGACGAATGCGCTTCGGTGAGACACGCGAGGAGAAGCCTGAAACTGAGCACAAAGACACAGAGAGAAGTGTATGTCCGGTCTCGAGGCAATGAGGTATAAGAGGGAGCCAATCATGCTACGATACTCCTTCTGATCAATTGGCTCGCCATCCTCATCTGGTCAAGTGTGGCAGATAATGCCATGGGAGTTGACACAGGCTTGCCATCACTCATGTCGAAGCGTCTCAGGAGGTCACGGGTGTACTTGCCCTGATGCAAGAAAGTACCCTCCCGAGTCTGCTTGATCTGGAAGCCAAGAAAGAAGGTCAACTCACCCATCATGCTCATCTCAAACTCGGTGCTCATGACATCCGAGAACTGTGAAACGAGATCATGAGAAGAGCCGCAAAGATGATGTTATCCACATAAATCTGGACGAGCAGGAGGTCTGTGCCATGCCTACGAATGAACAAGGTCTTATCCACTTTACCCATCTCAAAACCATGGCTCAACAAATAGGACTTAAGCCTCTCATACCAAGCTCTAGGGGCCAGCTTAAGTCCATACAAGGCTTTGGAAAGCTTGTAGACATGGTTTGGGTATTTGGAGTTCTCGAAACCTAGAGACTGTCTCACATAGACTTCTTCCTCAATAAAACCATTGACAAAGGCACTCTTGACATCCATCTGGTTAAGCTTGAAACACTTAGAAGCCACAAAAGCAAGCAGGATTCTAATGGCCTCAAGTCTAGCTACAGTGGCAAAGGTCTCCTCGAAATCTACACCCTCAACCTGGGAGAAGCCCTGAGCTACCAGTCTAGCCTTGTTTCGAATAACAACCCCATCCTCACTCTGCTTGTTTTTGAACACCCACTTAGTCCCAATGACATTGTGACCTCGAGGGGGCTCAACAAGCGACTAGACCTTGTTTCTCTCAAAATTGTCTAACTCCTCATGCATGGCATTGACCCAAGACTCGCCTGAAAGAGCATTACTAACATCCTTGGGCTCAAAGGTGGCAACAAAGGCAGAATGGAGACAGAAATGTGACATGCCAGACTTTGAGCGAGTGACGCGCTCAAAGAGGTCTTCAATAATCTGCTCTGAAGGATGGTCTTTCTGAATATGTCGAGGAGGTCCTGGATGAGATGAAGAAGTGGCCTCTACCTCGTGAGCTGACAAGGTAGGAACAGAGTCACTAGCTCCAGAGGAAGTAGAAGGCATGGGCTGATCTCCTCGAGGTGCGGTGGAAGTAGGCACCTCAAGAGGAGGAGAAGGAACTAGATTAGGTAGACAACCCTCATCTCCATCCTCCTCATCATCCACAAAGATGGGCTCGGACTGCTCTAAAGAACCTGAGATATCTGGCCTAGTCCCCAGACTGGCCTCATCAAAGGTCACCTCACAGGTCTCTACCATTTTACTAGACTCGCAGTTCCAACCCAATAAGCCCGCGAAGAAGTCGAGTAACCTAGAAAGATACCATCACAAAACGTGACTCAAACTTGTCTAGGTTCCCGGACTTCAAAATAAAGCACTTGCAACCAAACACACGAAAATGAGAGACATTGGGCTTTCGCCCGTATCTCAACTCATAAGAAGTGCGATGCAAGTGTGCCCGAAGAAAAACTCGATTGGAAACATGGCACGCGATGGCTATAGCCTCAGCCCAAAACTTCCATGGTGTAGAGTACTCGTCGAGCATCGTCCTGGCCATCTTGACCAAGGTACGGTTTTTCCTCTCCACGATGCCATTCTGCTGTGGGGCGTGCAGAGAAGAGAACTAGTGCTCTAACCTGTCTCATCGCAAAACCTCTCAAAGTAGGAATTCTTGAACTCCGTACCATTGTCACTGCGGATCACTCATAAGGCACCCGGAAGCTCAACAAAAAGCCTACTGTTGTGGCTACTGACCAAACAGAGAGAGAGATGGAAGTGGAGAGTGATGAAGATAAGTGTAATGGCCTGGGTCCTCCCCATGGCTTGCTCGTATATATACATACACATGAGGAGTGCTTTTACAGTTATACCCTTACATCAGGTTATCCCCTCTCATGCGTTATGTCATTACACATGGCCTATTCTGGGCCTTATAATCTCCTACCAGCTCGCTGGTTTAGGTGGGGCCACCCCACGACAGAGCCTCTCATGGTGAAGGGCTTCACAGGCCGGCCATGTCGCCGAGTCCTTTGGCCCTCCGTCCCTCGCGGCTCGTGAATTCCTCCAAGCTTGTGGTTGGGGGCTTGAAGTCCGTATGGTGGTAGCGGAGGTCGGCGCCAGCCGAGTAGACGCGCGCTCCGTCCCCTACCCTTCGAACGGCGCGCGGCCGGGCGCCTGCCGAAATAGACGCGCGCTCCGCCCCTACCCTTCGAACGGTGGCGCGGCCGGCGCCAAGTCGGCAGACGCGCGCGCTCCATCCCCTACCCTTCGAACGGGTGGCGCTGGCCGGGCGCCTAGTCGGGCGAGACGCGCGCTCCATCCCTACCCTTCGAACGGGTGGCGCTGGTGGCGCCAAGTCGGCGAGACGCGCGCGTTCGCCCCTACCCTTCGAACGGTGGCGCGGCCGGGCGCCTAGTCGGCAGACGCGGCGCGCTCCGCCCCTACCCTTCGAACGGGTGGCGCTGGCTGGCGCCAAGTCGGCGACGCGCGCGCCCGCCCCTACCCTTCGAACGGGTGGCGCTGCCGTTGGCGCCAAGTCGGCGAGACGCGCGCCCGCCCCTACCCTTCGAACGGGTGGCGTGGCCGGCGCCCAAGTCGGCGCAGACGCGCGCCCCGCCCCTACCCGCCGAACGGGTGGCGCGGCCGGCGCCTAGTCGAAGAGACGCGCGCTCCGCCCCTACCCTCGAACGGTGGCGCGGCCGGCGCCTAGTCGGCGAAGCGCGCGCTCCGCCCCTACCCGCCGAACGGTGGCGCGGCCGCGCCAAGTCGGCGACGCGCGCGCCCGCCCCTACCCTTGGAACGGGTTGCGCGGCCGGGCGCCTGTTGAAGTAGACGCGCGCGCCCGCCCCTACCTTCGAACGGGTGGCGCGGCCGGGCGCGCAAGTCGGCGACGCGCGCGCTCCGCCCCTTACCTTCGAACGGGTGGCGCGGCCGGGCGCCTAGTCGGCGCAGGCGCGCCGCTCCGCCCCTACCCTTCGAACGGGTGGCGCGGTGGCGCCAAGTCGAAAGCGAGCGCGCGCTCCTTCCCTACCCTTCAACGGGTGGCGCGGCCGCCGCCTAGTCGGTAGACGCGCGCGCCCGTCCCCTACCCTCGAACGGGTGGCGCGGCGGGCGCCTAGTCGGTAGGCGCGCGACGCCCGCCCCTACCCGCCGAACGGGTGGCGCGGCTTGCGCCAAGTCGGTTGACGCGCGCTCCGCCCCTACCCCGAACGGGTGGCGCGGCCGGCGCCTAGTCGGTAAACGCGCGCGCCCGCCCCTACCTTCGAACGGGTGGCAGCGATCGCGATCGAGCTTGGCGCCGTATGGTTGCGCCCGGCTTTTGTGACCTTGCGGTCTCGTGAGTGCGCTTTTAATGGCGGCTGGAATTACGCCGACGCCTGGCCTGGCGAAAGTCAGGCTCTCGCGTCATGTAGTCTGCCATGCTGCAGGTGGGGCACGTGGCGACTCACGACTGGTGCGCCGTGGGATGTGAGCGGTTGCGTGACCGCGGCCGTTCGCCTCGTCCCCCGAGAAGTTGGACGCGTGTTGAAGAGGTAGGGGCGCTGTGCGCTGCTTGGCCACCTACCAGGCGCGGCCCTCTAGGCCCCAGTGGTTCTTCTTTCCAAATCTTGAACAACCGAATCGCAGGGAATTTGATCCGGCTGCGTGCTGAGCCACAAGGCAGGCGAGCGGCCTTTATAAGGTGCTAGTGTTGAGGTGGAGGCACCCTTTCTCGCTTTGCTTTTTGATCTGTCGTTTCGCTTGCGCCCGTGCTAATTGTCACGCCAGTTGCTCCTTTGCTTGCTTCTTCTTCTTCTCTCGTCGGGAAGAGCGATGGCTAGCCCTGACGACGCCACCTACTACCCCCGCTGCGGTTCCTTGTGATGTGACGATGGCCCGATCTTCCGAGAGGTACTGATAAGTCGATTGTGGAGATCTCGACGTTAATGATCCAAAGGCTCCGACCAAAACAGATCGAACCCCTCGCAATCACTACACCACTGCTCCGTTGGTTATCAACCGTGCCGAACACGATTGACCTCGCCAAGAAGGCTATCTCCTGCAAGCGAATCGAGAACACAAGCAAGAGAGTAGAAGATGCAATCTGAAATTGCGAATAAATATTAAGTTCACAAGTTGGGGTCTCACAAACCGATGAACGGCGAAACTGTTCAAAGACAGATTAATCTAAGCAAAACCCAAGGAAAACTAAAGGGGTGCGGCCTCCTTAAATAGGGGAGGGGGAAGCCACACTTATCTAATAAAAAGGGATGTGGTACTATTCCTAGTTACTGTTCACGCACGTGGTACTGTTCACATAAACAGTACCGGCCCAAATAGCCCAAGTTACAAGGCCTTCGGCCCAGTTTGACTCGGACTGGAAAAGTGATGTGACTTGTTTCGCAGTTTTTGATCTGCTCGGGTGGAGTTTGAAGGTGAGACCAGATCCATCTGAAAGTAGACTCCAAGAGCTTTCCAACGACTACTCACGGGGCCTGAGAAACCTTCTAGATCAAAAGTTATGGCCGTTTGAAGTTGGCTTGTCAGACTGAATCCGAATTGATCTGGAGGCCGAATTGGATTCCAAAAGCTATCCAACTTGAACCCTTGCTTCAATTGGTTCCAAAGTGATGTGGTGCTACAAATATATATATTTTCATCATTAGGTAGCATCATATTCTCATTTAAAATATGTTGAAGTTGAAGAAATGAATTCGCCTTTAGTTCATTCTTGATATTGGCCACTATGGTCGTACGTGTTGGTGGCGTGGTCACATCATCCTCCCCTTCTTGATGGAAAACCGTCCTCGGTTTTAACATATATGTAGTGTCACGTATTGCATGATCTTGATCATAAATCTTGGTGTATGATAACAAACGCAACAAACTCTCATTATGTAATAAAGTAAAATCTTTTTGAAACGAGCTCACCTCATAATTTAAGTGATGCGTAGGAGCTCTTGTAATTGTAACAACAAGTAGAGTAAATATGGTTGTATCCATAGGGTTCATGTTCTTATCATCCTCCCCTTCTTGCAAACAAAGCCATCCTCGGCTTTTGATAAGCTGAAAATATGGTAACAAAGAAGCCAAGGTGTATGCATGGTATATGTATATGTCATCCGTTTAACAGCTTCTTCGTTGTTGCACAATTAATGTTATAAAACAGCAATGATCATAAAAGCTCATTGTATTATTAACCCAAGAGTAATCATATATGTTAATGAGCAATTCAAAATTTCTCACACAGTAATTATTGCAACTTATTTTGCAAATGTAAGTGTTTACTTCCCTCTCACATTCAACATGATTCAACATACAAGAATTGTTGTCCCAAACAGCAAGTTTCAATTCATCCATGTGATCACAAGTTATGCATATTCGATATACAAGAAATTGATTTTCCACACCATAATCTCCAATCAAATTAAACTTATATCCAGGGGTGTAGGTACTAAATAAGAATTTCGAACATGCAAGTTCAGAAACTTTCTCCATAGCATGTGACAATTTCATAGGTAGATCCAACATGATGTAACACAATGAATTAGCAGGAGAAATTCTAGTCAAAACTTTTTTATGTGTTATTAATTTAACATGTGCAAAATTATGAGAATTTAGATCAGCACATGGTTTATTTAAGTCAACACAAGGAATATCAAAAGATTGCACTACAGCAGGTATATACTCACAAGGTTGCTCTATGTCTTGTTGTAGCACCAAATCAGTATCGTGAGCGATGATAGCACCATGTTCTTTACCTTTTTGGCTCTCCTCAGATGATGTAAGTGCATCCATCTCCTTATCTTCATTCTCAACCAATGGGGTCAACGATTCCATCAGCTCATGCTCCTCTTCGGCATGGTTCTCAACTACCTGCATGTTGTTAGTCACAGAAAAGGGCACAAACACAGATTTGTTCTCATGATCATCACCATTACCTGCAAGGTTAGCTGCAAGAGCATATTCATCCTCAACATCACTAGCACTTACATAACCACCATCTTCTGCGCAATGTACGCCCACGACTTGGGCAATCTCTCATGACGTGGCCCATCCCTTTACAACGGTGGCACACAATGCCCGTCGTACGGCCCGTGGAAGCAACCAATGAAGAGCTCTTTGCAGGTGTTTGCACACTAGTAGATTTGCTCGTCTCGGGTGCGCGTGATGGTGGCGGCGGTGCTGCTGAACGCGCCCTACTCTCAGAGGGGGCAGCAGCTCGACAAATAGGAGGTGGGGCTATCTTGGCTTGCCCAGGCATTGATCTCGATGTAGACGTACCTCCAAAGTTGCTCCTTGTCCTTTGTTGCCTAACCTGCAATTCTTTTTCTGCAAGCATAGCAAACTGGAACAACTGGTTGACAGTAGTAAAATCTTTATAATAAACAATGTCCTGAATTTCACGCCGTAAACCCCCGTAAAAACGACAAATCTTATCCTCCTCATCTTCTACAACATTACAACGCAACATGCCTATTTGTAGTTCTTGATAATATTCCTCGACAGATTTATTACCTTGATCTAAGCACTGCAATTTCTTATGCATTTCATGTTTAAAAGCAGGAGGAACAAATCTAGCACGCATAGCTTCTTTTAACCGCTCCCACGTATCAGGTTGTAAGCGCATGGTATCCAGGTCATTCCACCAGATAATAGCAAAGTCCTTAAACTCACTAGTAGCTTGTCTAACTCTATGGTGCTCAGGAACCAAGTGAGAATTAAACTTCTGCTCTACCGTCATCTCCCAATCAAGATATATTTCAGCATCATAAAGACCAGAAAAAGATGGAATGGTAAACTTGACTTTAGCAAATGGGTCATGATTAGAACGATCATTGTGGTGCTGAAAATTATTACATCCCATACCGTGATGGTTTTGATGTAGGCGGTGTCGTGGGCGTGTATCTTGGGCAGCAAATGAAGCATTTGGCGTCGCGGTTTTGTCTCTCATTATCATCTCCTCCTCGAGATCTTGGCCTGCATAGTGATCATACTCGCGTCCATTGTTTGGCGGCCGATTCACCATTCTTTCAAGGCGTGTAGTGAGTGTTGCAATACTCTCATTGATGGAATCGATGGAGCGCTGAAATGTATCCGTCGAAGCTTGAAGCTTCCTATCGATGCGTGGTTCATCCAAGAGCTTCATGAACTCTCCCTTTAAAACACACTCTTGATCATCAGACAACTCACCTGTCATGGTTAGTAGAAAACAAAAGACAACACAAAGGTATTATCTCTATCAACTACTAGGTGGTGGAAGGTGGAATCACACATTCTCAAGCGTCTTACCACACTCTTACAAGTGTTCTTACCAATGCAGCAGGTGGTACAACCGGTGGCTGGTTCGTGACACCGTGTCGAGCGTGGGTACGATTGCAAGAGGGAACCTGTTCTGATCAAGAGTAGGTGTAGCTTGGAAGGCACAATATGGTAGCAATGGAGAACAATCAGTTAATTTCAGAATTGCATAGAATTGAATTATAGTTCGTATCTAGCACTTAGCCTATGTTGCTGATCAACCAAGGATGGAAGAAGGCTAAAAACAAGTGTATGGCAATGTGTAGGAGTGGTAAATAGAAGATAATTCAATCCAATGCAATCTGGAATTGAAGAACACAAGGATTAACCCAAAACTGAAAACTGAAGATTTCTGTCCACTAGACAGAACGTCGGTATTTTGGCCGTAACTTTTTTTTAGCTGCCTTTTTTTCAATGATTCTTTTTTTCTCCGTTTCCTGACGGCTTTTTATACAACTTTTGTTTTGGGGCCAAGTTCTGGAAACCGACCGAAAAAGTCGCACAAAATTCACAAGTGCCGACTGTTGCAGATTCAATCTGGAATTTTAGGTCAACTTCCACCGCAGATATCTCTTAACTGCCTCGCTGGAATGACGTGAAATTTTACAGATAGATGGATAAGGGATTTTTGAATCTAATGGCGGTGGTCCCACTCAAAAATAATCTCGGAATCAAAAGTTATGATGTTTTTGGTGGCGGCTGCAGAGGAAGGAAAAATCAGCCGAAATTGGAAATTAGGGTTTGGGGTGGGGAATTTTTCTTTTGTTTGGATTTTTAATGGAACAAAGATATGACCAGCAACTAGACAATGCTATGACGGACACAAATTCAATTTAGCAAACCAAAACTAACAGATTGAAAGGCACAACGGGGTTTGGACAGCGGAATTAACTCTTTTGTGGGGCAAATTTTTTCTGGGTTATAGGAAATAAAACCAATCTACTAACTAGGGATACAAGAATTACCTCACGGGCAACCGTTGCTCTGATACCAACTGATGTGACGATAGCCCGATCTTCCGAGAGGTACTGATAAGTCGATTGTGGAGATCTCGACGTTGATGATCCAAAGGCTCCGACCAAAACAGATCGAACCCTCGCAATCACTACACCATCGCTCGTTGGTTATCAACCGTGCGAACACGATTGACCTCGCCAAGAAGGCTATCTCCTGCAAGCGAATCGAGAACACAAGCAAGAGAGTAGAAGATGCAATCTGAAATTGCGAATAAATATTAAGTTCACAAGTTGGGGTCTCACAAACCGATGAACGGCAAAACTGTTCAAAGACAGATTAATCTAAGCAAAACCCAAGAAAAACTAAAGGGGTGCGGCCTCCTTAAATAGGGGAGGGGGAAGCCACACTTATCTAATAAAAAGGGATGTGGTACTATTCCTAGTTACTGTTCACACACGTGGTACTGTTCACATAAACAGTACCGGCCCAAATAGCCCAAGTTACAAGGCCTTCGGCCCACTTTGACTCGGACTGAAAAAGTGACATGACTTGTTTCGCAGTTTCCGATCTACTCGGGTGGAGTTTGAAGGTGAGACTAGACCCATCTGAAAGTAGACTCCAAGAGCTTTCCAACGAGTACTCACGGGGCCTGAGAAACCTTCTAGATCAAAAGTTATGGCCGTTTGAAGTTGGCTTGTCAGGCTGAATTCGAATTGATCTGGAGGCTGAATTGGATTCCAAAACCTATCCAACTTGAACCCTTGCTTCAATTGGTTCCAAAGTGATGGGGTGCTACAAATATATATTTTCATCATTATGTAGCATCATATTCTCATTTAAAATATGTTGAAGTTGAAGAAAGGAATTCACCTTTAGTTCATTCTTGATATTGGCCACTATGGTCGTACGTGTTGGTGGCGTGGTCACATCACCTTGCCTAGCCAGGGCGAGGTGACCCATCCTTCCCAAGAGTACAAACTGGTGCCGCGGGGGAGCTCGCGCGCCAACAAGTGGTGGAACGCGATGGAGCACTCGGGAGGCTCCTGCTCCCGCGTGCTGGGGAAGAGCCGCATGACGGAAGGGACGCTGCAACGACTCGTGGATGAGGGGAAGATCGTGGATCGCAGTGGGGCTCGCTTACCCCGGCGGGACGAGATGGAGCCGAAGCCCAGGGCCCTGGAGGCAATTGTTTTTGTCGCGTTCTTCGATGCCGGCCTTCGGATGCCCTCCACGTTGTTTGTGGGCGAAGTCCTGCGGGCCTATAAGTTGGAGCTAGCCCAACTGACGCCCCACGCGATACTCCGCCTAGCTGTCTTCACGTGGGCGATGCGGACCGAGGGGTGGCGCCCCAGCGCGAGCTTATTCGCCACCTTGCACGACGCACACTGTCGACCCAGAAAGGTTGGCGGGGCAGTGTCCAACTTCGGCGGTGTGGACTTCGTGCTCCGGGCATCCTGCGCGACGTTGTTCCCTGTGGCAGCCTCGTCAGGGCAGTGGGCGTCCGGCTGGACGCGGTGGTGGTTCTATTACACCGTGACCGAGAAGAGCAGAATGCAGTGCCGAGGCGGGCCGATCTCGTTTAACAGCACGCCGAGTCTGAAGGTGGAGATTGACGATACGCGGAAGCTGCAAAGCCTCGTCGGTGTCGCCCGTCGAATGAGCGTGCGCGACCTAGCCGAGGAGTTCAGGATGCATGGGGCGGCGCCACTCTCCTCCCGGGGGAAGTATGTTGTGCAGAATGGCTCCCGCGAGGATGGGTTCGATCCCTCCGTGTCTCGGCTGCTTCCGCCCTCTGCTCCTTGTAAGTCGCCAGTAGCGCCATTGCATCTGCTTGGCTTCCGCCAATCGACATGATCTCCCGCGCAGATGGCTCGGCTAGAAGATGCAGAGCGCGCGGTTGCGGCGCTCCTCGGCCCGTACACGCTTAAGGAGCACCGGGCTCGCGAGGCCGCGGTCAAGGCGGCTAAGCAGGGGCGGATAAACTGCACCAGCGAGGCTGTAGGCATTGCCGTGCCCAAACGTGTGGTGCTGGATGAGCTTCCCGCTGGGACTTCAGGCGCTCAGGACGGTGATAGCCCTACGGGGGGGCTGTCTTCGCGACGCCGGGCCCGATCCCCGGCTGCCGTATGCGACCCGGCAGCCACTCCGGCGGCTAGCCCAGCTGAGATGGGGCACGCGACCGGCGGTGGGCCTGGCCATACTGCTTCAGAGGGGTGCCCCGCCGCGGATCCCCCGGCACCTTCTGCCGACGCCCAGGAGCCCGTGCTCGGGCTCGCGGCTATCGTTGAGTTAGGACCCGTCAACCCGGGGTGGCGCTGTTCTGGCGAGCAAACCACGGGGGCGGTGCGTTATCAACCGCAGCGCCGACGCAGGGCGTGTTCCCTACAGAGGGAACCGTGGGGCGGCGGTGGCCGAGCTGGTGCTGCCAGCGGAAGAATCGCTGTGCCTCCACAGCGAACGCTCGACGCAGCCCCGCCACGACGAGGGGTCGTCACGCTGTTGCGGGGCCTTGCCGCGGATTCGGCGGTGGCGCGCCGAGAAGGCCTTCTCCCGACCGTCGAGGCGCCCGCCTCCCCACAGGTGGTCGACCGGTGCCACTTCCTACCGTGACGAGGCGCGGGAGGTAGGTGTCGATCCCTTTCTTCACGACCGCGAGACTCTCTCCGATCTGCTCGCTCATTCTGCCGACATCAGGCGAGACGATGTCTCCCGTACGTGGCGAAGGATCGAGCAGCGGAGGTATGCGCGAAGTCGGGAGCCTCGTGCAGGATGCCCCGCAGTGTCCATCGCCACGGCGTGGCGTGGCGCGATAAATCCTGGTGTGTTGGGGCCAGGGCTCGCTCGCTCGGACTTTCTCCCTTGCCCGGAGGTATTTTGTGACCTCACCGCTGCCGCAGAGCGTGCCGACAACGGCCTCAACCGAGAGGTGCTGTCGTCATGCGCGGGGGACCTCCTAGCGCTCGCGTTGCAGGCCTCCGAGATGAGGGTAAGTATGGCCGTCTTGTAAGGTATCGCTGGGCCGCTGATTTGTTGCTTCGCCGACGCTTGCCTCGCCGGTCCCTTGACGAGGCCCGCGTTCGGGAGCGGAGGGCTCTGGAAGCCAGCCTCCGCGAAGCAAACACTGCTCTCGCCGCGAAGGATGAAGAAATTCGTGCGCTGGAGGACGCCCTGGTGGCCGCACAACTTGTGGCTACTAAGCTCGAGCACCGCGCGAGGGAGCGCCGCCGTGCAGCAGGTCGCCACCCTAGAGGGGAGAACGCCACCGGCGGAGTTCGCTGCCGAACCGCCTTGCCTTGGAAAATGCGTCCATATCGGCATGGCGGGCCATGGAGTCTCTGAACCAGGCCCTTCGAGATCTGTGCGTCCGGGTGCCGGATACCACGCACAGGCCGGAGGCCCTGTCGGAGACGCTCGGGCAGATCGAGGAGGGGGCCGGCATTCCTCTTCGTGGCGCCAAAACCTTTGGCGAGCACTGCAGCTATGTTGGTGCGTGCTTCGCCCTCGCCCTGCTTCATACTCGTGGGTGTAGGCATACCCATGAGCTAGCGAATCCACAACTAGATCCTCCCGACCGACCAAAGGTTATGTTGGACGCCATCCGCTCCATCGGGCCTAGCCTGCAGAACTTCCACCAACGGATCTGGGGCCGCTTCGGGGAAGGTGCAGCGAGAGTCGCCGTGCAGCAGACGTTGCATGGGGAGGGGGACCTCCTCCAGTGGCTTGAAGGGGTCCTTCAGCGCCGCGGCGACGACGGCGCGGGCTCGTCCGCACCGCGCCAAGGCTGAGCGGCTGGTCGGGTAGGGTAGGGGGATGATGTGCGGGTTCTTACACTTGTGAACATGTAACCCCTTTGCTTTTACAATGGGACCAAGTAGTACTTTATGCTTGGTGTTACCTGCCGCCGGACGTGGAGAGCGGGTTTGTGCATCTTGTTTATACTCCGTGGAGTGGCGCGTGCGGAGGCGAACCTCGACGCTACGACTTCCTTTATAGTCCGGAGATTCGCGCGTGCGGAGGCGGGCCTCGCCGCCACGTAGTATTTAAAGTCCGGGGACTGGTGCGTGCAGAGACGGACCCTCGACGCTACGCCTTCTTTATAGTCCGGGGACTCGCGCGTGCGGAGCTAGGCTCAACGCTACGTCTTCTTTATAGTCCGGGGACTCGCGCGTGCGGAGCTAGGCTCCACGCTACGTCTTATTTAAAGTCTGTGGACTAGTGCGTGCGGAGCTAGGCTCGACGCTACGTCTTCTTTATAGTCCGGGGACTCGCGCATGCGGAGCTAGGCTCAACGCTATGTCTTATTTAAAGTCCGTGGACTAGTGCGTGCGGAGCTAGGCTCGACGCTACGTCTTCTTTATAGTCCGGGACTCGCGCGCGAGCCAGGCTCAACGCCACGCCTTATTTAAAGTCCGTGGACTAGTGCGTGTGGAGCTAGGCTCGACGCTACGTCTTCTTTATAGTCCGGGGACTCGCGCGTGCGGAGCTAGGCTCAACGCTACGTCTTATTTAAAGTCCGTGGACTGGTGCGTGCGGAGCTAGGCTCCGTAGAGTGCGCGCAGAGGCGTCCCCCCGCTGCGTCTTATTTATAGTCCGTAGAGTGCGTGCGGAGCTAGGCTCGACGCTACGTCTTATTTAAAGTCCGTGGATCGTGCGTGCGAGCTAGGCTCGACGCCACGCCTTATTTATAGTCCGCGGACTCTCGCGCGCGAGCTAGGCTCGACGCCACGTCTTATTTAAAGTCCGTGGACTGGTGCGTGCGGAGCTAGGCTCGACGCTACGTCTTATTTATAGTCCGCAGACTCTCGCGTGCGGAGCTAGGCTCGACGCTACGTCTTATTTAAAGTTCGTGGACTGGTGCGTGCGGAGCCAGGCTCGACGCCACGCCTTATTTATAGTCGCGAACTCGCGTGCGAGCCAGGCTCGACGCCACGCCTTATTTAAAGTCCGTGGACTGCGCGTGCGAGCTAGGCTCGACGCCACGCCTTATTTATAGTCCGCAGACTCGCGCGCGAGCTAGGCTCGACGCCACGCCTTATTTAAAGTCCGTGGACTTTGTTGCGCTCAGCGCGGATAGGGATGTTCGGGAATAGCAACCTTTATTGAACTCCCGCTTGCGCGGCGAGCATCGCTAACAACGGCTGGTGGCTCTCACGCCGCTGTCCCGCTTCTAGGCGTAGTATCGCCGCAACCCGTCCGCGTTCCATGTGTGCGGAAGGCTTGTCCTTCGAGCGTGGCGTGGCGGCACGCCCTTCAGCAATGCCTCGCACGATGTACGGGCCTTCCCACTTGACTCCAGCTTGCCAACGGTTTCGCCGAGCGCCACTCTGCGACGAGATCCCCGTGCTTGAACCCCGCGGCATATAGAGCGGTCCCGAGCACGCATTGTCCGCGCGCGCATTTCTCGACATGGTGGGCTGCGTCGCCGTATCCCGCCGAGGAGGTCCAGGACACACGGCGCTCCTCTTCAGTGTGCTTGGATGAGGACCCTCCGCGAGCCGGCCTTGATTTCCTCGGGCGCCACCGCCGTCACCGAAAGGAGCTTAAGCGGCATGAATCCGTCGGGCGTGTTACCGTTGCAGCGGCGACCATAGAACGCCGTGAAGCTCACTTGGCCACTTGCCCCGGCAATCCAACCAGCGCTTTTGATGGCGGCGAAATGGCGCCATTCGCCTGCTCGACCGCCCGTTGGATCGGGATGCCCTACCGAGGCGAATCGAGGGTGATGCCCATGCTGTCACAATAATCTTTGAAGAGGGTGGCGTCGAATCGCAGGCCATTGTCGACCGTGAGCTCCCGAGGCACCCCGAAGCGACATATGATGTTTTGCCATAGGAAGCGCTGTATGGCCGCAGAAGTTACTTTGGCCAGAGCGATCGCTTCCGGCCACCTGGAGAAATACTCCAGCGCGACTACCACGAACCGGAGGTCCCCTGGAGCTCGGGCAAGTGGTCCTACTATATCGAGACCCCAGCGCGCCAGTGGCCACACCGGGGGAATTGGGTTGAGGCTTGTCGGGGGCCTGCGGATGATGCGCGCCATCCACTGGCACCCTTGGCACCGACGGACGAGGTCCTGGGCGTCGGTGATGGCGATCGGCGATGAAGCCTTGTCCAACGCTTGCCGACTAATGACCTTGGCGCCAGGTGGGATCCGCATACGCCCGCGTGGATTTCCGCCAAGAGCTCCTTTCCCTCCTCAGTCGAGAGGCAGCGCAGGAGCGACGCGCAAACCCCTTTCTTGTAGAGTGTCCCTTCGAACACCTGGAAGGACCGTGCGCGGTGCTGCAATCGTCGCAGCTCGGCAGGGTCCTCCGGCTCAGCGAGGCCTTGTAAGAAATTGAAAATGGGCTCTCGCCAATCTCCTGGCCGATCAATGCGGTGGACAAGTGCCGCGTCCCGGTTGTCTTGCGCGATGGCCGCCTTTGCTAACACCTCGTAGAATGCCCCCTGGGCGATTGCCCGGTGGCCGCCTTGGCGAGGGCGGCTTGCTCATTCTCCGCCCGGGATGGCCTTGACGGTGACACCCAAAAGTGCCTTTCCTCGCCTCACCGCCGCGAGGTACTTGGCCAACTTAGGGTCCTTGGCTTGATATGACTTGTCCACACGGCCGGCCACCAGGCGCGAGTCGGTGCGGACAAAGACCGTCTCGCGCCGACTGCCTTGAGCTTCGCCAGGCCAAAGAGCAAGGCCTCGTATTCAACCGTGTTGTTGGTGGCGGGAAGGCAAGGCGCGCCGAGTACAACAAGCGCTGTCCCTCGGGCGTGATGATCACCGCCCCTACGCCGCGCGGCGGCGGCGCGTAAGCTCATCGATTGTAAGCGCCGAGACGGGATCATCGTGCGTCCGCCGAGTTGGGCGGAGGGTCCATTCGGTGAGAAAATCCGCCAGACTTGGGATTTAATTGCCGCCCGTGAAGCATACATCGTGAGAAGGGAGCGAGCGGCGGCCCATTTACCGATGCGCCTGTGGACTCCTTGTTGTGTAGCATCTGCCGAGGGAACGAGGAAGGCATCGTGATCGGGTGAGCGTAAAATAATGCCAAGCTTCACGGAGGCCATGACCGGTGCATAGGTGAGCTTCTCAAGCTCCGTGTATCTTGTCTTGGCGCCTTGAAGGGCCGGAGACAAAGTAGACAGGTTGCATGGCGCCTTCCTCTAAGACGAGGCGGCGGCGCCGACCACGATGGCGACGCGCCGATAGAGCAGAGGGGAGCCTGCGTGCCGGGCGACAGTGGGGAGGCTTGCAGTCCGCTTGAGCTCGTTGAAGGCCTTCACGCAGATCTCGCCCCAACGAAATCCATCGCACCGTGGAGTGTCTTGAAAATGGCAGGCCCGCCCGCCGCCCTGGATAGGAAGCGGCTTAATGCTGCCATGCGGCCCGCCAGCCTCTGGACCTCCCTCGTTGTCTTGGGCGGTTCCATACCCAGGATGGCGTCTACTTTGTCGGGGTTCGCCTGGATGCCCCGCCCGGACACGAGGAAACCTAGGAGTTTGCCCGCCTATACCCCGAAGACACACTTGTCGGGGTTGAGCTTGATGCCCGCCTTCCAGAGGTTGTCGAAGGTCTCCTGGAGGTCCCGATCGTGTAGAGCAAGTTGCCGAGTTTTGACCACCACGCCATCGACATAGGCTTCAACGTTCCTCCCGAGTGGGCGGCGGGGCAATGGCGGCGAGGCGGGTGAAGGTAGCGCTGCGTTCTTGAGCCAAAGGGCATTCGACGGCGTAACGTCCCAAGTGGTGTGATGAAGCTGGTCTTCTCCTCGTCATCCTCGGCCATGTATACCTGGTGGTAGCTGGAATAGGCGTCCAGGAAACTCATGAGTTCGCACCCAGCAGTGGCGTCAACCAGTTGATCGATGCGCGGCAAGGGGTAGTTGTCCTTCGGGCACGCCTTGTTGAGTGCCGTGAAGTCGATGCACATGCGCCAGGCCCCGCTGGCCTTTTTGACTAGCACCGGGTTAGCGAGCCATTCTGGATGGTGGACCTCGCGGATGACCCTGGCGCGAAGAAGCTTTGCCACCTCCACTTTGGCGCGCTGCGCCGATCCATCGACATACGCGGAGCCTCGCTGGCCGGCTTGGCGCCGGGTGGACCGCCAAGCGATGCTCGACACGCTCGGTCTACACCCTTGATGTCCTCCGGGACCATGCGAAGATGTCAACGTTGTTCGAAGCACTCGAGCAGCTCCGTTCGACCGGAGGGAGCCCTCGCCAATGGACACAAACTGCCCCTCCGCCTGGAGCGGCACCTTCTTGACGCCGCCTTCGGGCCGAGGTTTGGGCGTCCACCCGGGAGCGGAGGGCCCATCGTCGGGCGCGCCGGAGAGGGCATGCACCAGGCGATGCGGGACGCGGCTGCCGCCTTCAGCACGTCTGGCCAGGTCCTGTTCGCCGAAGATGGTGATGACACCCTCCGGGCCTGGGAGCTTTACACACAAAAAGGCGTGGTGTGGGATTGCCTCGAAAGAGTTGATGGCGGGTCACCCCAATACGGCGTTGTAGGGGTGCGGGATATCCACGACATCGAAGGTGACATGCTCGGTCCGGATGTTACCCTTGTTACCCTCCTGACGGAAAGTGACAGGAAGGGACACGTGCCCTGTGGCTGCAGCGCTGACCCGAAGCCTTGAAGTGGAGCTCTGGCTGCTCTAGCCGGCCGGGATTGCCATGCGGTCGAGGGCTTCTGCGAATAAGATGTTCGCGGAGCTTCCCCCGTCGACAAGGACGCGCCTGACTTCGCAGCATGCTATGTGGGCCTGGATGACTAGAGGGTCTTGGTGAGGGTACTCCACGCCCCTGGCGTCGTTTAAGTCAAAGGTGATGTTGCGGGGCGGCATCCACAGTTGCGGCTGCTCCCCGGGGGCTTTTGAAGAGGAGCCTCCGGTGATGACGTTGACGGTGTGATGCTGCGTGCCCTCCGTTGCGGTGGCCCGTATGGGGCCATCCCTTGGGTGCCCCACGTGGGCTTCGGCGGGGGGCCGAGGAGGCGGGGCCCGAGATCCGGCTTTCACCCTCCGCAGCTCCATCACCGCGATGCATGCCCTTGTGTAATGATCGCCGTAGCCGTGTACCTCGCACCACTTGCCATAGTGCAGGAGCTCTTGCTCTGCGTGGGGTTGGCCGCCGCAGATCAAATCCGCCCTCCGATCCCGGTCTCCCCTCCGTGAGGCGGGTCGGGTCCTGTCGGCGCTCGGTGGCGAGGACATGGTGGGCCGCTGCTGCCGCGCGTGCTGGCGGCGCCGAGGTTTAGGCCTGCACCGTGAAGAGCCTTCCTGTACCTCGGCCTCACTGCCTCGGGGAGGGCCTCCTCGGGGCTTTCGGCTACGGCTCGGCTTCAAGGAGGGAACACCCGCCCCGACCTCGCGCGGGGGGCGCTCCTCACGGGCGAGGCCGAGGGCGGTGATGCTGCGCCTTCGCGCATCCTCCTCCGCCCGCGCATACTCGTCCATTTTGTCGAAGAGCTTGGCAACTGTCGTGATTGGCCTCCGCGCGTTGTATTCGGCCATCGGGCCCGGGCGAAGGCCCTGTATGGCTGCACTAACGACTGTGGTTTCGTTAACATCGTTTACCTGGCTTTGAATCTTGGCGAAGCGCTTGAAGTAGCCCCGGAGCGTCTCCGAGGGTCCTTGCTTCACAGCGAAGAGTTGGTCCGCATCGATCCGCTCGACATAATGTCCTTGAAAGTTGCTACGAAGCCGGTCGCGAAGCTGCTCCCACGCGTAGATGGAGCCCGGCTCTATGGTAAAAAACCAAGAGAGCGCCACTCCGTGCAGTGCGAGGGGGAGTCCCTTCGCCTTCGCGGTGTCGTCTCGCACGAACTCGCGAGGATCCGTGTCGCTTTATGCGGGTCGGTGATGCGAGGGAACTTGAAGTCTTCGCCACGCCGCCGCTGCAGCCCCGCCAAAGCGGGATTCGGATCCACACGCCGCAGATGGCACGCGGCTGGGCGTGGGGCCGCGATCGTCCGCCTCTCGGCGTGGGCTCGGACGCGACCATCGGGCGCGCTGCGACTCGAGCCTCCCGCATATCCACGAGCGGCCCGCGCGAAGGTCCCATAGCTCCATTGGAATGCATTGAGAGCCGCCCAGGCACTTTCCATCGCCGGTGCAGCGGGTCGCCATACCCCGACGGGCGGGTCGGCGCGGACGATCGCATCGCGAGGTCCCGAACCGCCGGTCGCTCCGTCATGGCTACCTCGCGCCGCTGGTCGCGCCGCCGGCGAGGGTTGCGATGGGGCGGCGAGGTCGGCTGTCGTTGCGTCGGGCGGATCGGTTGTCGCTGCGCCGTGTCGGCGTCTTCGACGCGGGGCCCGCCCCGCAACGCCGGTGGCGGGCGGGTCGTCGCGTGCCGGTGACGGGGTTGGTCACCGCCGCGAACGCCGACGTCTCCGGCTACGCGCCGCGCCGGCACCGCGTCCGCCGCTGCGATGCCGGCCACGTACTCATACGACGCT
Source organism: Dendrocalamus sinicus (assembly GCA_036346575.1). NCBI lineage: Eukaryota > Viridiplantae > Streptophyta > Magnoliopsida > Poales > Poaceae > Dendrocalamus > Dendrocalamus sinicus. The sequence goes on along the minus strand of CM070664.1, from coordinate 23,018,444 downwards.
CCGAGCCGGCCGCCTTCCTTCCCTTCGCCGCCGCTGGTGAAGCTTTTTTCGGTGCCATCTTTTTCCTTCGGTCTTCAGGCTTGTCTTCGTCCTCCCCACGGACGGCGCCAACTGTTGTGGCTACTGACCAAACAGAGAGAGAGATGGTAGTGGAGAGTGATGAAGATAAGTGTAATGGCCTGGGTCCTCCCCATGGCTTGCTCGTATATGTACATACACATGAGGAGTGCTTTTACAATTATACCCTTACATCAGGTTATCCCCTCTGGGGGCAGTTATGTCATTACACATGGCCTATTCTGGGCCTTATAATCTCCTACCAGGCCTGCTGGGTTTAGGTGGGGGCCACCCCTACGACAGCTACTGAAAAGACCTCGAAGATGGGTAAACGTCTCATCCTTCGAGGCTAAGAAAAACACCCAAGAATACCTCGAATAGTCATCGACCACGACAAGAACATACCACTTTCCTCCTGTTGACTGCACTCGAGCTGCTCCAACTGTGTCCATGTGGAGCAGCTGTGATGGTGCATCGATCATAGTCACTGTGACCGGAGGGTGAGAAGCGAAAACCATCTTGCCGTGCCGGTATGGAGCGCAAACAAGATCTTTGACCATCTTGAGTTTCGGCAAACCACGGATGAGATCGTGGCCGCTAACTCGGGTCAAATGGTCAAATCCAATATGACCAAGTCTCCTATGCCAGAAGGTAAGGTCGCGGGACTCAGAAGCAACTAAACACCAGAGAGGATTACCAGAAGACTCAAAAAAATCAGCACGAAAGATCCTCCCATAACGAGAAATCCCACAAACTAGACTACCCGAAGAATCAAGAATTTTGCAAGCATTTTTCTTAAAGCTCACCTCAAAGCCGTCATCGGTAGGCTGAGAAACAGAAAGCAAATTATACTGCAGCTTACTAACCAAGGCAACATCTTTTAAAATAAAAGACTCATTAACGCGCACTGTACCTTTGGCGATGACGCGCCCAGACGAAGCGTCTCCGAAGGTGATCGTCTCTTCACCTGGAGCACGAGCTAGGGAAGAGAACCAATGAGAGTCTCCGGTCATATGACGAGAACAACCGGAGTCCACAAGCCAAACGTCTCTCTTCCCTGCCCGGCGAACCTGAGTCAAACAGAGAGTAAAGGCTCAGTACTGCGATAAATCAAGAGTGATTTTGGCACCCAATACTGAGTAACACGTTGAGCAGCAGAAGTAGTCAAACACAACTGACCTCTAACTACCCTACGCTCTCTGTCGCTCAAAGAAGCAGAAGGTCCGTGAGCAGACCTGAAGCTGTTGCTAAGTTCGATTGTTACGGGAGAGCGAGTCGGAGCACCGGCAACATGCTGATCACACCGCGGGTAGCCATCTCGACGGGGGAAATGAGTTCTACCCTCAGAACGGTGAAAGTCACGACTGAAAGGAGCATGAGGATGAAAAACAGAAAACTCGAAAAAACCAAGTCCTCGATGCTGCCCAAAACCATCACCAGAAGCAAGCCTAGACCTCGTGTTGGTCTTAGGTGCACTCAAGGTTTGGGGCTGACCCTGAATACGCCTAAGATCATGAACACGGTCTCTCCGCACGATCTTGGCACGCTTGACGCATCGATCGATCGAGTGTCCATCCTTCTGACAGAAGGTGCAATGGTACTTTACCTTCTGAGAGTTAGAAGTAGCACGATGAGGCTTCGCCTTCTGAGAGGCCGAAGCAACAGGTGGAATCACCTTGCTGTCAGATATCCCTTGGACAAAGCCCACTGACTTGAATTGAACTTTCTCAGTACTCGGCTCAATCTCGATCACACCTGCGGCTATGGGTCTGAGCACGGCAGGTGGATGCTTCCTCATATCCTCAAGAAAATCATATTCTAGACCTTGATTAAATCTGCAAATCTTGGACTGGTCTTGAATAAGATTTAGCTTCTTCTTGCCTCCTACAAACCTCTCGAGAATGTTCATAAGGTACTGACACTCCCAAAAGAGAGAGACGCAAGAAGAGCAAGGAGAAGAAGAGACAGCAGAGGGTAAGGGAGCAGAAGAAGAACCAGTAGCAGAAGTGTGATTGGCTTGTGCACGCACAACCGACTCAGAAGAGCAGTCCTACTGCTAGCCATTTGGTTCACATCGCTAAGCGTCTCCACCTTACCCTTAGGCTTCTCCCCCACACCAGCAATCACATCATAATTAGATGATGGCTTCTCTAGAATGTCCATAGTTAGCTTCACACATTTCTCATCCAATGCAATCAAGTCATATTTTAGTTTGTTACAATTAATGCATGGTGATCTAACAAGGTCCTTAGAAGCATGTTGAGCCAATTTGTTATTATTGTCAATCATCTCTTGAAACTGTTTGGAAACAGATTCAAGCTCAACAGTCAGTTTGGGACAATTAACACATGAAGCAATAGGCTCGAGAAGAAAAGCTTGTAGTTTAGCAATTTTATGATCTGCCCATTTTAGGTTCATCTTCAAATTATTACAACTTTCACAAGTCTCGGGCAGATCGAGCAACATGGTATAAAGACCTCTAAACGCATTGTCCTTATCCTCACATGAGGTGCAAGAAATAGCCTCCACAGTAGTAGATGAAGGAGGCGCTACCCTACTAATCTCTAGCTCAGCAAGAAGACTAACATTCTCCACCTTAATCATATCTAGCTCAGAGGACACACTATCATGTAAGGTCCTTAGTTTCTCCATGTCACCCAACAGAGCAGTACATACATCACAGTCGTCACGAGAGGGAGCAGATCTAAGTGAAGTAAGCTCCCGTGACAAGCTCTCTACTTCCTTCTCCAACTCGCTAATCCTAACTCTAGATCTAGCATGGAATCTACCTAGCTTAAGAAAAGCATCATTAAGCCGGTTGTATGAAGGGTATACCTCGTCGGAGTCGGAGTATAGCTCACTGTCGCTCACTTCGCCCTCAAGGGCCATGAAACACATGCCGAAAAAGTCGTCGCCATCCTTGGGTTCTTGATCACCTGTCCTGTTGTCGTCGCTCCAACCCTCCACCTCACTAAGGTCGAGGTCGTCGAAAGCGGTGAGGACGTGGTGGAAGAGCTTCTTAGCTTTGCCAAGGTTGCGGAACTTCTTCTTGCCTTGAGCGTGAACTGGAGGCTTCTTGTTGTGGTTCTTGTCGGTGTAGTCATTCTTGCCCGAACCGCCGTAGTCGTTCTTTCCCTTCTCTAGCTTGGGGCAATTTGCCCGAATGTGGTTGGGGCCACCACACTCGAAGCAAATGATCGGTCCACTTCTCTTGCGGTCTCTCACCCTCTTGTAAGCATGTGAAAACTTTCTAGCGAGGAGGGCTAACTGATCCTCGGGTAGCTGCTCTAACTGATCATCAGTAATGTCACAGAGAGCAGCTAGGGAAAATCCACCAATCAAATCAGAAGAGGAACCAGAAAATGAAATGGGATCAGTGACTAAGGCCATCGACTGCGACTTCGACCTACGAGAGACTATGTTAATCTCGTGAGTCTTGAGGCGTGAGTACAACGTGTCAAGAGTCAAGGTCGAGAGGTCGGTGGTGTCCTTGATGGTAGTCACCTTCATCTCCCACACACACAAATCAAGAGCTACGAGCATCTGTCGAGCATTGTTCGAGTCGGGGTATGTGAGACCGACCGCTTGGAGGTTGCTCAAATCTTGTGAAAACGCGCAAAGCACTCATCGGGGGACTTGCCAGCGAGCATTTCAAACTTGTTGTAATCTCGCTTGAACTGGTCCTGTCAAACTGTCTTGATCTAGGTGGTGCCCTCATGGTATGCATCGAGGGTCTCCCAAATGTCGAAGGCCGACGACAGATGAGAGATGCGATCAAACTCGCTTCTGCTCAGACCCTGAATGATGATGTTCCTCGCCTTCGCATTTGCCTCAACATCGGACATGTTTGCCACATTGATGTTCTAATCAGCAGGAACAACATATCGCACTTTCACCTTACACCAGATGGCGTAGCCCTGAGCCTGGATGTAGGTCTCCATCTGACTCTTCCAGAAGGGATAGTCGATCCCATCGAACATCGGGGGCTTGGTCGAGTACTTGTATGTCGCCATGGCTCTAGAGACCTGTTAAGATCTATTGAGAAGAGCTAACCGGCTCTGATACCAATTGTTGGATCGAAATCGGCAACAGAGGGGGGGTGAATGTCGCTCTCAAAATTTTGTCCCCCACAAGTATTCACGAAAAACTCAACTCTCCGATAGCTATGTAAAAGCTATGAAGTTGAAAAAGAACGAGCACTAACAAGATTAAGACAACTGAGCTCAAAACAAAGTCACGGCAGAAACTGTGCACGAAGCATTGTCACTGCAGCGAATACTGAGGAAACAGCTGCCACGGCAAAGCAAATCAGCTGCCACGGCAGGGAAATAGCTATTTTTGCTGCCAGCCGAGAGTCATTTTGCTATCAACAAAACTGCAAGAAGCTCAGAAAAACAGCAGCTTGTAGGAAGCTCAGAAAAACAGCAGCTTGTAGAAAGCACAAAATGGACTTTGCCTAAAGCTGAACAGTAGACCAAACAATCCACCAACACATGGCTTCTTTGTTGGGGCCGAAACAACAAGAAGATGGTAGGCTGCTGTCTGGCCGAACCAGGTAATGGTTCTTTGCAAAAGACCAACAAAAGGAAAATGATAAAAAAAAGAGAAAGAGAAAGAAGACAATAGGTACAATCGGCAAGGCGAACAAATTTTTTTGTTTGTTCAGCTGTCAACTAGAACTGAATACTTGGAATAGATAGTCTGTTGAGCTCCCGGGTGCCTCACGAGCGATCCGCAGTGACAATGGCACGGAATTCAAGAATTCCTACTTTGAAAGGTTCTGTGATGAGACAGGTGTAGAGCACCAGTTCTCTTCTCCGCACGTCCCACAGCAGAATGGCATCATGGAGAGGAAGAACCGTACCTTGGTCGAGATGGCCAGGACGATGCTCGATGAGTACTCTACACCGAGGAAGTTTTGGGCTGAGGCTATAGCCACCGCGTGCCATATTTCAAATTGAGTTTTTCTTCGGGCACACTTGCATCGCACTTCTTATGAGTTGAGATACGGGCGAAAGCCCAGTGTCTCGCATTTCTGTGTGTTTGGCTACAAGTATTTTATTTTGAAGTCCGGGAACTTAGATAAGTTCGAGTCATGCTCTTGTGATGGGATCTTTCTAGGTTACTCGACTTCTTCGCGGGCTTATCGGGTTTGGAACTGCGAGTCTAGTAAAATGGTAGAGACCTGTGAGGTGACCTTCGATGAGGCCAGTCCGGGGACTAGGCCAGATATCTCAGGTTCTTTAGAGCAGTTCGAGCCCATCTTCGTGGATGATGAGGACGATGGAGATGAGGGTTGTCTACCTAATCCAGTCCCTCATCCTCCCCTTGAGGTGCCTTCCTCCACTGCACCTCGAGGAGATCAGCCCATGCCTTCTGCTTCCTCTGGAGCTAGTGGCTCTGTTCTTACCTCGTCAGCTCATGAGGTAGAGGCCACTTCTTCTTCTCATCCAGGACCTCTTCGATATATCCAGAAAGATCATCCTTCTGAGCAGATTATTGGAGATCTCTTTGAGCGCGTCACTCGCTCAAAGTCTGGCATGTCACATTGCTGTCTCCATTCTGCCTTTGTTGCCACCTTTGAGCCCAAGGATGTTAGTCATGCCCTTTCAGACGAGTCTTGGGTCAATGCCATGCATGAGGAGTTAGAAAACTTCGAGAGAAACAAGGTCTGGTCACTTGTTGAGCCCCTCGAGGTCGCAATGTCATTGGGACTAAGTGGGTGTTCAAAAACAAGCAGAGTGAGGATGGGGTTGTTATTCGAAACAAGGCTAGACTGGTAGCTCAGGGCTTCTCCTAGGTTGAGGGTCTAGATTTCGAGGAGACCTTTGCCCCTGTAGCGAGACTTGAGTCCATTAGAATTCTGCTTGCTTTCGCAGCTTCTAAGGGTTTCAAGCTTTACCAGATGGATGTCAAGCGTGTCTTCCTCAATGGTTTTATTGAGGAAGAAGTCTATGTTAGACAGCCTCCAAGTTTCGAGAACTCCAAATACCCAAACCATATCTACAAGCTTTCCAAAGCTTTGTATGGACTTAAGCAGGCCCCTAAAGCTTGGTATGAGAGGCTTAAGTCCTATTTGTTGAGTCATGGTTTTGAGATGGGTAAGGTGGATAAGACCTTGTTCATTCGCCGGCATGGCACTGACCTCTTGCTCGTCCAAATTTATGTGGATGACATCATCTTTGGCGGCTCCTCCCATGCTCTCGTTTCACAGTTCTCGGATGTCGTAAGCACCGAGTTTGAGATGAGCATGATGGGCGAGTTGACTTTCTTCCTTGGCTTCCAGATCAAGCAGACTCGGGAGGGTACCTTCTTGCATCAGGGCAAGTACACTCGTGACCTCCTGAGACGCTTTGATATGAGTAATGGTAAGCATGTGTCGACTCCCATGGCATCCACAGCTTCTCTTGACCCAGATGAGGATGGCGAGCCAGTTGACCAGAAGGAGTATCGCAACATGATTGGCTCCCTCTTATACCTCACTGCCTCGAGACCGAACATACACTTCGCTGTATGTCTTTGTGCTCGGTTTTAGGCTTCCCCTTGCGTATCTCACCGCCAGGCGGTGAAGCGCATTCTTTGGTACCTTCGAGCTACCATTGACTATGGTATCTAGTACTCTTCCTCGTCCTATCTTTCCCTGAGAGCCTACTCGGACGCAGACTTTGCTGGCTGTAGGATAGATAGGAGAGCACTTCTGGCACCTGCCAATTCATTGGCACTTCTCTCGTTTCTTGGTCTTCGAGGAAGCAGTCCAGAGTTGCACAGTCCACCGCAGAGGCCGAGTACGTTGCTACTGCCAGTTGTTGCAGCCAGTACTTTGGATGGTCTCGACTCTGCAGGACTTTGGGTTAGCACTCCTGGACCGAGCATATTGATATCCGATATCACTTCCTTCGAGATCATGTGGAGAAGGATGACATAGCGCTCCAGTTCGTGGAAAGTGACCACCAGTTGGCTGATATCTTTACCAAGCCTTTGAATAGCTCTAGGTTTTCAGCTCTGAGGGGAGAGCTTGGGGTGGTTTGTCCTTATGGACTGTTGTGAGGGGAAGTTTTGTGCTTCTCACTTTATAATGTTTATTATGCTCTTGCTCCTTTCTGTTGCATTGTATTCGGGGTGCATTTGGGTTTGTCCTTCTAGCATAGGTTAGAGTGTTTCTCTAGTCTAGCTGCTTAGTCTTTTCTCTCATCTTGTGATTCTAGGATGCTGCTTGTTAGCTGTTTCTCTTCTCACTAGGTTGAGCTCACTCACTTCTTGTAGGCTCTAGCGAGGGTTGGGCCACCCTCGGGTAGACAGGGTACGTGTTTGCTCCTTAGTGTGTTAGTTGATCAGCTGATAGTCCTAGAGTCATATGGGGTAGATGAGAGTCAGTCTGAGCCATAGTATCCTCTACATCTTGTCTATGCTTTAAGGACTGCCTTTTCTGATTTCTTTGCTAGCTTCTCGTATTTATTGCTTTGGTTCAGGGGGAGTTCATTTGGGAACTTCTAGATCTTAAAGTTGTCATAACTCCACTTGAACTAAAAGTTGCATCTCATGTTTAGGGGGAGCTAGATTTTCTTGCATTTTGCATTGCAATATAACTACATGGAGCCTTGATTATTATCCTTTTATGACATATTTACAATGCATTACATCTTGCCATGACTTGTGCTTATTTGCTAGCTTTATCATGACTTCATATGTGCATACTAGCTTTTGCCTTGATAAGTTAATTAAAATTGCTCAACTTGAATTAATCCTTGTCATGATTAGCTCTTGAGACTAGTCTACTTTGAGTTATCCTTTTATGATTCATGCCATGTCAAATAGGCTGAGTTGAGTCTTGAATTTTTTTTTGAGCTTTAGATTGAGCTATGCTAGTTCTTGATGATGCATATGTTAGTACAATCTCTTATGAATGCAAAAAGATCTCTTTGTGCGAAAAAACTGATCTCACCAATTCTTTCTCATGAGACTGCTTGCCATTGCACTAGGCATGAACTCACTCAGGGGGAGCTTTGGATGATCAAGATCATCTCCTTAAGCTTCTTGCTTGGAATGGTCGCATAAGGCTTGAGATCTAGCACATGACTAAAATTTTTTGTTGGAAACGACCATGAGCTTTCAAAGAACAATCATGTCACATGTGCTCAATTTGCTTAATTACGACAGAACCAAGTACTTGAACAAATGTCTCATTCTTGAATTGGTAGCACTCTAAATTTGCTCAATTCTAGCTTCTTGGTTCCGCTTAGCTTATTGACATGGCTTGCATCATCCTTGGATACCTCTAGCTAGACTTTGATCATGGATGACTTGACTTGCGCACCAACTGCACTAAATTTCAGATTGTCACTTATTTGGTTTAGTTGGCTTATACATATCATGTCATGATCTAGATAGCATGTTATGTGTTATGGCTTGGTGTAATACTACATGGTCATTTTGGATAATCTTCATGGCTCTAAATGCTTAGAATAAACAAAACTTCAGCCATTTCATCCAACATCATGCTTTATTCTCTTGCATCTTGTTGAGTTTATTGCCAAAAGGGGGAGAATAGCGGAGAAAAAGCCATTTTGAGGTAATCTTGGAGCTTTGAGGAAAACTTGCTCTCTTGGAGCTTTGAGGAAAACTTGCTCTTGCTGTTTTTGCTCCTTGTCGACACGGTCATTAGCTTCATTGCCTTCCTTTGGACCATGTTGGACTTTCAAAACAAACTCAACTTCACGCTTTTTCTAGGTTTGTTAATATACTCATCAAGGGGGAGATTGAGAGACCATGTGGTTATGACTCCATGTGTGTGATGAGTAATTGACATCGATTTAGGTGAGTTGAGTTTGGTTTGTGTGGTTCGGACCATGTCGTTACATGGTGCAATCGGCTTCGGTCGAACTTGGTCAAACCTGATCAAAGTGATTAGGATGCATATTCTGTTGGTTCGACGGGTTTGGGCTCTATCATGCTCTCATGCATAAGTATGATTTGTTGATGCTATTATGCTTTCATGTATCGAGCGGTGCTATGTGATGTGTTTCTTGTGTTTAATGGCTGCAGGACGTCGAGGCGGAGTTGTGGCGAGACACGAGGTGACCGGACTAGGCACAGGCGGTGTCGAGGTTAGAACGGTCGGATGTGTCGAAGACGGCGGAGACTCGAGGTGGTTGCGAGGCTTGGATGACAAGGAACGTGGAAGCTTCCCGGAAGGTGCAGGAGGGGCATTTCGGTAAAAACGTAAAGCTGCACGAGTGGAGGCCAGTTCCGTTCGGGTTTAGCGGGGGCGTAACAGGTTGGAGACCCGTTAGCCAAAGACTATAAATATGAGAGGGTGTCTCCTTGGGGCTGCATGCATTCCAAGGGATTCAAGGGGTTGTTAGGGTTTGCTTTAGTCAAAATGGCCTTTGGAGGGGGTGTTTTGCTTTAGGCTTTAGTTGGTAGGAGAGAGCAGAGTTCTGTTGGTGTGTGTCTCCTTCGTTGCCTCCTCTTTGTGTTTATGTTCTTGAGTTGGGGAGAGGAGAGGATGAGTTGAGACTTCATGTAATCATCCCTTGTTTCAATGTCCACGCGTGTGGGGACTCATCTGTAATCCTCGTTTGATTGCGAATGAAATTTCTGGAGTTTGTCTCTCGTGCTCCTGTGTTCTTCATTGTGTTTGCTCTGTGTGATTCTTGAGTTTTTCGATTTCTTGTTGTTTCTTGTTGAGAAGACCCAAAATGGGTTGCTCTGTGATGGGAATAGGTCTCATGATCATTTGATTGGTTTCTCCCTAGTGCAAAGTGAATGAATCAAGGATTTTCATTTTTTAGTTTCTCTGTTCTTGCTTTTCACTTCTAGGGTTTTGGTGAGAATCATGTTTTCCTTCATGAGATGGCATGAAACTTGGCATGTTAAGTCCTGAGGCTATTGATTAGATGTTCTCAAAGTTTAATGAGCAAAGGATCAAGGATTGAAGAGAAATTTGAATTTTTGTGCTGCATTCTGTATCTTTTCAGATTTTTGCCCAAATCTGAAAGTCTCAGTTTTTAGTTGGGTTTCCTTGTTTACTTAGGCTTTTCATGCTAATTAGTTCATATTCTTCTAGTTCTGGGTTGAGAAAAACCAAAGATAATCTCCAATTTCTCCTCCATGTGGTAGTCTCTGGTTTCCAGATTTCGGGCTCTGCTGTTTCTGCTGACAGTCAGGCTAACCGGTCAGTAGCCGGCGGTCAGACCAGCCCAGCAGTAGTGGTCTGACCGGCCAGGCTACGGCGGTCTGACCGGCCCAGGGCGGTCTGACCGGCCGTGACCCACCGGTCTGACCGGGCCTCTGCAGCTTGTGCTGAGTTGTGTCTTAAGCCCCTGTCATTTGTCTTTGAGTTGTGTTCCTTGATTGCTTCTCTGGTTTTTAGGCTCTCAGTTCTTCTGGTGGTTTGAAGTGTTAAGTGATTTAGGACGCCTTCTCTTCATAAGCTTTTGTAGCTAGTGGAGAGGAGTCGCTCCGTGAGTACTTTGGGGGAAATTTTTAAAGTCGACATTCACCCCCCCTCTGTCGCCAAGTTCGATCCAACATAAACAAACCCCGAAAGTGGGTAAACGTCTCATCCTTCGAGGCTAAGAAAAACACCCAAGAATACCTCGAGAAGTCATCGACCACGACAAGAATATACCACTTCCCTCCTGCTGACTGCACTCGAGCGGAGGATGAGAAGCGGCAACTATCTTGCCGTGCCGGTAAGGAGCACAAACAAGATCTTTGTCCATCTTGAGTTTCGGTAGGCCACGAATGAGATCGTGGCCGCTAACTCGAGTCAAATGGTCAAATCCGATATGACCAAGTCTCCTATGCCAGAAAGTAAGGTCACGGGACTCAGAAGCAACTAAACACCTCAGAGGATCACCAGAAGACTCAGCAAAATCAGCACGAAAGATGCTCCCATATCTAGAAATCCCGCAAACCAGACTACCCGAAAATTCAAGAATTTTGCAATTGTTTTTCTTGAAGCTCACCTCGAAACCGTCATCGGTAAGCTGAGAATCAGAAAGCAAATTGTACTGCAGCTTACTAACCAAGGCAACATCTTTTAAAATAAATGAATCATTAACGCGCACAGTACCTTTCGCGATGACGAGCCCAGATGAAGCGTCTCCAAAGGTGATAGTCTCATCATCTGGAGCACGGGCTAGGGAAGAGAACCAATGTGAGTCTCCGGTCATATGTCGAGAACAACCGGAGTCTACAAGCCAAACCTCTCCCTTCCCAGCCTAGCAAACCTGAGTCAAACAGAGAATGAGGGCTCATTACTGGGATAAATCAAAAGAGATTTTGGCACCAAACACTGAGTCACACAACGAGCAGAAGAAGTAGCCACACACGACTGACCTCTATCTACCCTACACTCTCTGTCACTCAAAGAGCCAGAAGGTCTATAAGCAGACCTGAAACTATTGTTGGGTCCGACTGCTATGGAAGAGTGAGTCAGAGCACCAGCAACGCGCTGATCTCGCCGCGGGTAGCCATCTCGACGGGGAAATGAGATCTACCCTCAGAACGGCGGAAGTCACGACCAAAGGCATATCGAGGATGAAAACCAGAAAACTCAGAAAATTCAAGTCCTCGATGCTGCACAAACCCATCAAGCTGAACAGTCCTAGACCTCGTGTTGGTCTTAGGTGCACTCAAGGTCTGGGGTTGACCCTGAATATGCCTAAGAGCCTCAACACGGTCTCTACACGTGATCTTGGCATGCCTGAAGCATCTCTCGATCAAGTGTCTATCCTTCTGATAGAAGGTACAATGGTACTTCACCTTCTAAGAGGTAGAAGTAGCATGATGAGACTTCGTCTTCTGAGAAGTCGAAGCAACAGGTGAAACCACCTTACTGTCAGAAATCCTTTGGACAAAGCCCGCTGATTTGAATTGAACTTTATCAGTTCTGGGCTTGACCTCGATCACACCTGCTGCTATGGGTCTGTGAACAGCAGGTAGATGCTTCCTAACATCCTCAGAAAAATCATATCCTAGACCTTGATTGAATTTGCAAATCTTGGACTGGTCTAGCATAAGATTTAGCTTCTTCTTGCCTCCTACAAACCTCTCAAGAGTGTTCATAAGATACTGACACTCCCGAAAGAGAGGTGCAAGAAGAGCAGGGGAAGAGGAGACAGCAGAAGGTAAGGGAGTAGAAGAAGAACCAATAGCAGAAGAGCGAATGGCTTATGCACGCACAGCTGCCTCATAAGGGACAGTCCTACTACTATCCATTTGGTTCACGTCACTAGGCATCTCTACCAAACCCTCATGCTTCTTCCCCACACAAGCACACACATTACAAGCAGAAGGTGACTTCTCTAGAAGATCCTTAGTTAGCTTCACATATTTTTCATCCAATGTAATCAAGTCAGATTTTAGTTTTTCACAGTTATTGCATGGTGAGCTAACAGGATCTTTAGAAGCATATTGAGCCAATTTATTACTGTTATCAATCATCTCTTGAAACTGTTTGGAAACAGATTCAAGCTCAGCAGTCAACTTGGGACAGTTCATACATGAAGCAATGGGCTCTAGCAGAAAAGCTTGTAACTCAGCAATTTTATGATCTGCCTTCTTTAAGTTCATCTTTAAATTAATGCAGCTTTCACATGATTCAGGCAGATCAAGAAGTATGGTATAAAGACCTCTAAAATCATTGTCCTTATCCTCACATGAGGTGCAAGATGTAGTCTCAACAACAGTAGATGAAAGAGCAACAGTCCTACTCATCTCTAGTTCAGCTAATAGACTAACATTCTCCACCTTAAGCATATCAAGCTCAGAGGACAGACTATCATGAGAGGTCCTTAATTTCTCCATGTCACCAAGCAAAGAAGAGCATGTATCACATTCATCACGGGAGGGAGCAGATATAAGTGAAGTAAGCTCCCATGATAATTTCTCTACTTCCTTCTCCAACTCGCTAACCTAGCTCTAGATCTAGCATGAAATTTACCTAGCTTAAGAAAAGCATCATTAAGCTGGTCGTAGGAGGGGTATACCTCGTCGGAGTCAGAGTAGAGCTCGCTGTCGCTCATGTCGGAGAAGTCGTCGCCACCCTTGGGGTCTTGCTCGTCCTTTCCATCGTCGTCACTCCACCCCTCCACCTCACTGAGGTCGAGGTCGTCGAAGGCGGTGAGGATGCATTGGAACAGCTTCTTGGCTTTGCCAAGGTTGCGAAACTTCTTCTCTTTGCTTGGAGGCTTCTTGTTGCGGTTCTTATCAGTGTAGTCGTTCTTGCTCGAACTGCCGTAGTCGTTCTTGCCCTCCAGGTTGGGCAGTTTGCCCGAATGTGGTTGGGGCCACCACACTCGAAGCAAATCGCACATCCTCCTCCTCTCTTTTTCTCCCTAACCCTCTTGTATGCATGGGAGAATTTTCTGGCTAAGAGGGCTAGCTGGTTTTCTAGAAGCTGTTCTAGTAGGTCATCACTCATCTCACAAACAGCAGCAAGAGAAAAACCAGAAAGAGTGTCAGCAGAAGAACTAGAGGCAGGATTGGGATCAGTACCAAAGCCATCGATTGTGACTTCGACTTGCAAGAGACAATGTCAATCTCGTGAGTCTTGAGGCGTGAGTACAACGCATCAAGAGTCAAAGTCGAGAGGTCCGTGGTGTCCTTGATGGTGGTCACTTTCATCTCCCAAACACGCAAATCCAAAGCCGAAAGCATTTGACGAGCGTTGTCCGAGTCGGGGTATGTGAGACCGACCGCTCGGAGGTTACTCAAAATCTTGTGGAATCTCGCAAAGCATTTATCAAGGGACTCTCCAACGAGCATTTCAATCTTGTTGTAATCTCGCATGAATTGGTCCTGTCGCACCATCTTTATTTGGGTGGTGCCCTCATGGTAAGCATCGAGGGTCACCCAAATATCGAAGGCCGACATAAGATGAGAAATGCGATCAAACTCATTTCAGCTCAAACCTTAGATAATGATGTTCCTTGCCTTAGCATTTGCCTCAACATCGGGCATGTTTACCACATTGATGTTCTCATCGGCGGGAACAACAAAGCGCGTTTTAACCTTACGCCAAATAGCATAGCCCTGAGCCTGAATATATGTCTCCATCCGACTCTTCCAAAAGGGATAGTCGATCCCATCGAAGATCGGGGGCTTGGTGGAATACTTATCCGTTGTCATGGCTCACAGACTGGTTAAAGATCTATCAAGAAGAGCTAACCGGCTCTGATACCAATTGTAGGATCGGAAAATGGCAACAGAGGGGGTGAATAGTGCCCTTTAAAAATTAGCCCCCACAAGTATCCACTAAAGACTCTTATCTCCGATAGCTACAAAAGCTATGAAGAGTGAAGGCTCATGCTTACTGGAACCTCAGACACACAGGAGAAAGCAGAAACATAAAACAACAGAGAAGCACCAAGGAACACATCATAAAAATAAAGAATGGCAGCTGCATCGTCGTGTGGCGGTCGGTTCGCACTGACCCATGGTCGATCGCTTGAACTAAGCGGTCGACCGCCCATAACGATCGACGGCCATTGACGAGCGATCGGACCGCTAGGGTTAGCGGTCAGACCACCATGGTCAGTCCGGTCTGACCGCCCCTTACTTCCAGCAGAAAACAGAAAAGAGCCTGACTGAAAAAGCTTGTGCTGTTTTACTGAAAATGCTGATCTTTGGCCAGATTGATGAATTGCTGCTGTGCTTCTCAGGCCAAAGGGGCAAGACCTAGTTCTAAACAGCAGGGAGACAATAAGAGTCAAAGGAATTCATCAAAAAGACAAGGAATCAAGATTTGTGCAAAATCTGAAAAATGAAATGTGAGAGAGTCCAATTTTTAGATTTCTCATGATTCTTCCATTCTTTGCTTATGAACTCTTGCATTCAGTTTAGCAATGATCTTATGACTTGAATACCCAAATATTATGTCATCTTATGAAGGGAAATCACAAGAATCCATCATCCCCTGGCATGAAACCCTAAACAGTGAAAACAGAGGAAAAGGGTATTTGTTCATTTCCTGTAAGGAATTGGATGAGAAGATGAATGCTCTAGGAATATGATAGCCAAATGGCTTTGGAATTAATTCCTGTCCAAAGAACATCCATTTTGCACTTCTCAACCAAAGAATCACTCAAAAGCACAAAGAAGCAGAGAGACAACCGGGAACAACAAATAGCACAGAAATGCAGACATCTCAAGCAAATGAAAACTCAAATGGATTCATTACTGCAAATGGTTACATAATAGATACAACCAACTCACTACGTCCCCATACGCAATTGGATAATGGAAAGAACACACTCTGCATGTTCACACACCCTGAGAGCTCTTACCAGAACTCACTCACTCCCTTTGCTTACACGCAAGAGCTCACACTGATACCACATACTGTTGCTTCCTTCTCCTCTTTTGAAGGCAAGACCTCACCCTCATATGAAAAATCAAGAAGTGGCATACCATGCCCACTCCAAGCCTCTCATCCACATGGGGCAAGGGTCAAAGTCAACACAACCTTGGAGGGAAAAACAGCCACCTCCAACCATTTGCTTGGGTCAATTTACCAAATCGCCCTCAAGCAGCTTCCCGGAAGCTTCCTGCAACCGGTACCTCAACCGACTGGACCTCGACTCCTCCCTGAGTCTAGTCCAGGTCCGTTCCGCTGCACATGACCGCACCCAGCATCCTGACCGTCTGGACCTCCGACTCCTCCCTGAGCCTAGTCCCGATCCACTCGCCGCTGCCCGTCGTGTCCACCCGACACCAACCGAGACCTCCGACTCTGCCTGAATCTAGTCCTGGTCTGTTCCATCGCGCACGACTGCAACTGACATCCAACCGTTCTGGACCTCTGACTCCTTCCTGAGCCTAGTCCTGGTTCTCTCGTCGTCGCCCGTCGTGTCCATCACTGGTAGCTCTAGCTCCGATTCCTCGTCTCCGACTCGTAACCACCTCAGCAGCCTCGATCATCTTCGGCATCACTGACTGTCTGGACCTCAACACCTCCTGTGCCTAGTCTCGATCCTCCTCGCCTCACCATGACCTACCTGTAAAGTCCTGCAGTAATACAGATAAGCAAACCGTCACATAGCACCGCACGAAACAACATAATCAACATTAGCTCAAGTAAAAGGTACTCAACCCTAGAATACCCAAAACAAATTCAAACTCTCTAAACCAACCATCAATTACTCATCAGAAACATGGGGATACCTCCACATGGTCTCTCACATGGATAGGCAAGGAAACCTTTGGAGGAATCACCCTCTTTTAGGCAATCAAAAACATGCCAAATCTAGAAAGATGCCAAAGAATCATGCCCCAACCTTAGCCAAAACAAACTGCACCAGCAATGATCACAAGGGGCCCTCCACACCCCCAACCAATCAATAGGAACTCAATAACACACTGTTGCTAGGCCCAGGGTAGCAGTAGGGGGGCAGTAGATGAGAGAATGAGGGGGGAAGGGAGTATAAGATGGGGGCACAATAACACCTGAAAGGAGGCAGGGCAAAGCCTCATCCAAAATAAACCAAAGTAGCTAATAGTAGTACTAGGAATATCTAGCCAGGTGAAGCATCACTATCCATAGCCACCCAGGACTAGTTGTCCTTGTCCCACAGTTACCATGGTGACCTAGTCCACCAAGGCAGGCCGACCAACAAAGGATGAAAGTCGGTCAAGAGGGAGCATAGCCAGTGAGGAGAAGTACAAGAAGTCGTGAGCACATGGGGACAATCACCAGAAAGGGGAAGGATCATCAACAAATACAAAAGGTGATTCCCATGCTCATCCCTTTTCTTCGGAGCATTCACATATCATATTCCGGCAAAAGCATTTTGCACCAAAAATAATGAAGCAAAACTACATATCGCCTAGTAGCACCGATCGTACAATTAACATGAAAAAGCATATGCTAGTTACAGTTAACAACGAAGGGTAGGAGAAGCTAATAAACATGAAAAGGGAACTAAAATAAGCCAAAAAAATGTCATGGGACTAATTACATGGAGAATGAAAAACATAGTAAAGACAAGGAGGATGGATAGCATGGAGAGAATAAATTACTAGAATTTTGGGCAACTAACAAGCAGTAATACATAGTGCAGACTACAAGTAAATCATCAACTAGTGTTAAATCATTTGGATAGGTTGTGGATTTATTGATGATGAATAATTGACATTTGGGTTGCATTAAAATTTGCATTTGTGAAAGTTTCAGTCCAGGTCGAGTGGTTGTAGTTGCTCCGAGTGGTTTTGGATAGTGTTTGAGTGGTTTCAATCGGGTCCAAGTGGTTTTGGATTCTCTAAGTGGTTTTGGGCAACGTCTGAGTGGTTTCAATTGGGTCCAAGTTGTTTTGGTCTACTCCGAGTAGTATCGGATGGTGTCTGAGTGCCATCGGCGTATCCAACGGCGTTCGAGTGCCACTAGAGCATCAAATGGCATTCGAGTGGCATCCAAAGATCGAACAGTGTTCGGGCGGTATTAAAGATCGACGGCAAGCTTTGACCATGGCAAATCAACTATGGCATATCTCAATCACATCAGTTCAGCTACAACATCTTGACCACAATAGGTTTCAAGCATGGCAATTCGACCACGGCATTTCAACTACGTTAGACTTTGATCATGTCCGGCTTCAACCACGGCAAATCAACCATAGTATTTTGACCATGGAAAAATGACCATGGCAGGTAATTAGAGATTCGACCTCGAATAATGAACCGGTCATAAGCAACATGTACCTGGTCATAGAAAACAGTAAACTGGTCTTAGCTACAGTGAACCTATCGGAGGTCATAAGTACAGTAACCGGTCGATGGTTGTAGCTGCAGTACTTTTTCATGGTCATAGCTATAGTACTCGATAGTCATAGACTTTACTAGTTATACTCGATAGTCATAGACTTTACTGGTTATACTTGATAGTCATAGACTTTACTGGTGGGTAGTCGTAGACTTTGTGGTTCGATGGTCGTAGACTTTATGATCGATAATCATAGACTTTGCGGTCAATGGTCATAGACATTGTGATCAATAGTCATAGACTTTTCGGTCGGTGGTCATAGACTTTGTGAATGTAGTTGTAGACTTCATGACGAGTAGTCGAAGGCTTAGCGGTTGGTAGTCATAGTTCTCATGATCAGTAGGCTTTGCGATCGGTTGTCGTTGGCTTCATGGTCGGTACTCATAGACTTCATGGTTAGTTCGAGTTCTTTAAATCTTGCTATCTTTGAGTGCCTCAAGTACTCGTGTTGGGCCAGTGGTTGACTGGTCTGTGCATTGCGGTCGGTGATCGGTGGTCAATGCTACATTACCTGGTTGATACTCGGTGGTTGGTGTTACGATGCTTACGATTCTCGAGTACTCATGGTTTTTGAGTACTCATGGGCCAACAGTCTAATCGGCTATGGATGGCGGTCAGACCAGATTTATAGAGTGGTCTGAGCTTGAGTTCTAAGTAGTCTAAGATTGGTTATTGGAAAGCATTTGAAATTATGGTCATGGAGGACCTAGTTGGTGTTGATGGATGATTAAGGGTGTGAAATACATGCGTGGACTGATGATGGTCAAGTTGGGAATAACTTGTGTTGGGAAGAAAGTTCTTTAGCCTTTGCATGTGTAGGTTGGAATGGAAATGGTCATGGTCAGTGATGAGGAGGATCGAGACTAGGATGGAGAAATCTGAGGTCCAGACGTTTGAGGATGTCACGCGAGGGGGTCAGTCTCATGCTAGAGTGCATGGAGACCAAAAGTGGTGATGCATGGAGAAGATATGGAAGGTGCAGTCTCAGAGGCTTCAACATGTGAGATGATGCATGGAGGAGCTACAAGAGGTGTGGTCCTGAAGGCTTCAACATGTGAAGATGATGCGTGATGAAGATACAAGAGGTGGGGCCCTGGAGGCTTCGTCACGTGATGAGATTGGAAATGTTATGGAAGGAGTCCATAACTAGTAAGGTTTAGAGATTGAGTAAAACTTGTGTTTGGAAGGGTTTTTGATTCTTTGATTTTCAGAAGAGATAGGATTGTATGTCCAGTTTGATAAGGACACAGTTTGGGGCTCTAGCATATAAAAGCAAAGGTAGGCTAAGGGTTTTAGCTAGGGGCTTTGGAGGTGGCTCTGTGGAGGCTTTTTGTGCTAGAGTTTTAGGGGTGTCGTGAGGGCGCTCTATAGCCACAAACATAATACAAAAATAATAGATCAGATCTATTCTAAGAAAAGTTAGTCGGTGTCGGAGACATGTTTTTTGAGCATCGTTTTCTTGTGTCTTCAACGGCATGCTAACACATCATGATCTTGCGTGCCATGAGCTCAGTGTCTTCAATCATTGGTTCAATCCAATTGAGTAGAGCACGGTGTTGTCTTCAACGTGTTCTCATTCAAGCGGTCGAGTGCTCGAGTAGTTGAAGCTTTCAAGCGAAGGGAAATTTTGACTACGTGCAAAGGTGGTTGTCGCAAGTTATTGAAGTGAGCGGTCAAACAACGTGCAGTCGAAATCTACATCTGGTAATTTAGATTGATTTTCTTTTGGTTTGAGTTTTTGGTTTCAGGTTCCAAAAAGCGGAGCCAATCATTTACCCCCTCTGATTGTGCCATGCGATCCTACAAGTGGTATCAGAGCTAGTTGCGATGGTATTAGATAGGTATGTGAATTGTCTCACCATGCTTGATGGCACTAATTTTGCTTTTTAGAAGTATTAGATGCAAGCATACATTGAAGCACAACGTAGTGATGTTTGGAATAAGGTTTCTAGACCATATTAGCCTCCTACTATGGTTACAACTCTAAATAAAATAGATATTGATCTAAACACTCAAGCTCATAACCTATTATTTCAAGGAATCTCTCGCAAAGAATTTGATCATATAACTCATATTAGTTCTGCTCACTTAATATGAAAAACTCTTTGTGATTATCATGAAGAAACCACTAAGATCACAAAGGTGTAGAAAAAACTACATCAAAAAGAGTATTCTAATTTTGCTATGAAGCCTACTGAATCTATTGTTGATCTTTTTACTCGTTTTGAGAAAAATCTTGAGTGATTTGCATGGTGTTAATGTTACTCCTGCTGATGAAGATAATGCAACTAAAATTTTGAGATCTTTAGATTTTTAGTGGTTAATCGTTGTTACAACTATCAATCAAACTACCGATATAGATACTTTAACCATGGATGATCTCTATTCTAGATTGAAAACCTACAAGATGGAATTTTTGCCACCTAAGATTATGAAATCTTCATGTTTAGCACTTGTAACTGTTAGACCATGTGGATGGTTGTGATTAAAGTGATGATGAATAATTGACATTTGGATTTATTTGGAATTTGCGTTTGTGAAAGTTTTAGTTGATCACAGTTAAAGGTTTTGACTTTGTGTGGTTTAAGTTAGCTCCGATTTGTTTTGCTTTGTTTCAAGTGGTTTTGGATGCTCTAAGTGGTTTTAGTTGCTTCAAGTGGTTTTGAATGCTCTGAGTGGTTTTTGACCTATTCTGAGTGATTTTGCTTGGTTCCGAGTGGTTTTGCTTGGCTCCGAGTAGTTTTGCTCCACTCTGAGTGGTTTTCATTACCTCTGAGTAGTTTTGCATTTCTCCCAGTGATGTTGTCAGGTCCAAGTAGTTTAGGGTACTCGGAAGAGTACTATAGTAGTCGTCGATACTTAAAAGAGTACTGTAGCAGTGGACAGTACTCGGAAGAGTACTATAGAAGACCACGATAGCCTTCGACCATGACCAGCGCAGACCATGACAAGTATCGACCACATCCCACTCAGACCATGCCAGACTTCAACCACGACTGACTCCAACTACATCTGGCTTTGACCATGGCAACTTGACTAGGGCACTCCAACCATGTTCGACTACGACCACGTACGACTATGATTACATTCAACTTCGACCATATCCAGCTTTGACTATGTATGACTACGACCACGTACAGCTCCGACCATGTACGACTACGACCACAACCAGTTATGACCACGTACGACTATGACCATGATCAGCTTCAACCACGTACAACTTCGACCACGGTAATTCGACCATGGAAACTGGTCGTAAGCTACAGGGAACCGGTCGGAGTTTGTAAGATTGTCTGCTATAGGTAAGTTTTCATGGTCGTAACAACAATTATTTTCCATGGTCATAGTAGTAGTTCTCGATAATTGGAGACTTTGCAATCGATGGTCGTAGATCTTGCGGACTACTCTTATAGTCGTATATTTCACAGTCTTGTCAAAGTCATAGACTTTGCAGTCTGCTTTCTCTATCTTCAATAGTCGAAGGCTTTACGATCGGTTGTCGTAGGCTTCACAGTTGGTACTTGTAGACTTCTTAGCAGGTTCGACTCTTCTCTTCTTGTGATCTGTGGGTATTTCGAGTACTCGTGTTAGGCTAGCGGAGTGATTGGCTGGTGCTAGGTGATTGGTGAATAGTGCTCAGAGGAATAGTACTTGATAGTTGGAAGGACTCTGTATTTGGTAGTCGGAAGAATAGTACTCACTAGTCGGAAGGATTCGATACTCGGTGGTCAGTGATCAGTTGTCATAGGTGTAGTGATTGATTGTCGGAGACTTGTGGTATGTGATCGGTACTTGGTTGTGGGTATCAATAGTTTTGTTCTCAGTAGCGATGGGTGTTTTTCTCGAGTGTTTTAAGCAGAGCGATGGAGTTTCTCAAGTCTTGTGGTTTTCGAGTACTCGTTGTGATAGCGGTCGCGATGAGTTGTCTGAAGCTAGTTTCTGGATAGCGATGGGATGTGTGGTCGTGGATGACCTGGTTGATGGTCATGGATGATCTGGTTCTTGTCTATGGATAGATAAGGGAGTGTTTTGCGTGTATGTATTGATGTCAGTCAAGTTGGAAAGAAATTGTGCCGGGAAAATGGTTCTTTGGTCTTTGATGTGCAGGTGGGTGTGGAGAAGATCATGGTCGGTGACGAGGAGGATCAGGACTAGGACGGGGGAAGTCTGAGGTCTGGGTGATCGAGGATGTCACATGAGGTTGTCGGACTCATGCTAGAGCACATGTAGATCAAAGGTGGTGATTCATGGAGAAGCTATGGGCAGTGTGGGCTTCTACACGGAGATTGATGATACGTAGAGAAGATACAGAAGGTGCATTCTCGGAGGCTTCGAGACGTGGTGATGGTGCATGATGAAGATACAGGAGGTGTTGTCTTGTAGGCTTCATCACATAGTGAGTTGGAAATGTTATAGATAGAGTCCGTAACATGGAAGATTTGGAGATTGATAAAACCTATGTTAAGAAGGGTTTTGGGTCCTCTCACACATGCACAACAGCTTTACCTTTAAGAAACCATCATTATTCTAGCATGTAGCATGCACATAGCCCTTAGAAAATGACAACCCCATTCTAACATGCTGCATGCTCACGGAGATTGCATTCCAAAGTAATTGGCCCTCTATACCAACAAACTAATCTTTTTAGCATGTACATCCCATAAGCCCATACTAATTAGCCAAAATTCTTTGTAGGATGGTCCACGTTAGAGTGCCACCACACAAGGTTACTGGTCACTCTATCATGTATCATGTTGCTCATGCACAGGGCACAGACACTCGGGGCACCTTGCCCGGCATTCTATAAGGAGATAATAGACCATGGGCAGCGGAGCATAGTAGTGGTATTTAAGGGGTTTCCCCTGGAACCTACCTTCATAAGGGCGTTTGTAGCATCTCAGCCAGACCCTGAGCATGCCATGCAGATCGTAGCCAAGGATGCCATGGATGCGTTGTCACTACAACAAAATGAACATATTAAGACGTTTTGTTTAAGACGCTTTGAATCATGCCTCTCTTTTTAGAACCACAATTGAAATAGAGACGCAATTTGAGACGCTCTAAAGGGTTGCACGCTATTAAATTCTATTAAAAATTTCTTTGAGACGTTTTGGAGTACGTCTCATGTATAGAGACAAAATTTTAGATGTCTTATTTATCATTTGAGACGTCTTATCTATTATCTCCATATAAGAATATTTACAGCCGTTGCCCCGCTGCGCTTCGATGCGGCCCATTTCGCGCGACCGGCCCATCCCGACAGCTCCCAGCCTCGGCCCATTGCTCCCCAGTCTCAACCGCCAGGCCCAGAACGCCCGCCGCCCCCTCGTTGCGACCCCCTCTGGCCTTCTCGCCTGCCTCTCGCAGTCTCGCCCCCACATCCGCATCCCACCCGGCCGCCGGCCTACTCCTCCACCCCCAGATCCGCCGCCGCCTCCTCCTCCTCCTCCGCCCCCACCCGGTCGCCGGCCTTCTCCTCCGCCCCCAGATCTGCCGCCTCCTCCTCCTCCGCCCCCACCCGGCCGCCGACCTTCTCCTCCGCCCCCAGATCCGCGACCACCACCTCCTCCTCCGCCCCCACCCGGTCGCTGGCCTCCTCCGCCCCCACCGTCGCCGGCCTCCTCCGCCCCTGCACCCGCCGCGAGGCAGGTAACTGCTTCCTCCTCGCATTCTTGATTTGTTTGGTGGGTAAGAGTTAGGCACCGCCACTGGGCTGTTTCTTTCAGTTCTTGAATGCTTTGGGTTTAATCAATATGCTTGGAAGTTGGTTACAGATTTCTACGCTTTGTGGAAGGATGTCGAGTTGGTTGTAGAGCGTGTCGATGAAGTCAGTGTGTGCTGGTTTGGAACATCTTGAGGAGGAAATCACTTTACTCGAGAAGAAGGCCGCAGACAGTTCCTTGTGGGATGACCTTCCAAGGCACAGGAGATACTCGTTGCTCGACAGAGGCCAAAGAGAGAGTCAAGCTTCTCAACGATTTTAAGTTGCGAGTTTGGCCCTTGATGATCTTATGCATTCAAGACTTGAAATGGTATAACCAATGCAAAATTGTAATTGTTAATTTATGTTATAGCTGCATATATTGAAATGCACTATTTTACACTTCTGTAATAATTATATAATGATAATGATAGTTATTGAAAAAATACAGATTTGTTGCACATATCCATATAGATGTTCTGAATTGGTGAAAGAAGTATGGCAATAAGTGGGCGTCAACACTAGATGTTGATCATAGCCTTTGCTACTTTTAGTTTGAAGAAGCGGAGACCATTATGAAGCTTACCGAGGAGTTAAATTCCATTGATACTGGCCTTCTTTAGGAGGCCTCAAAGATTATAAAGGCATTGAATAAGGCACTAGATAACTTTGAAATGACACAGCAATTAGGAGCTAGAACTGTGGTAGGATTTTAACTGTAGGAACTAGATTATAAAGGCATTGAATAAGGCACTAGATCAAATTGACTTGAAAGTTTTAACTAGTGAAACAACCTGATCGAGCTAGAAGCGTGGTATGATTTTAATCAGAGGAACCAAAAGCCGTGAAGACTAGTTGTTTTCTAGTTGAGTTTTATTTTGGGTATGTCACTAGGATTTAATCTGTTAGGATCAGAACACATGGAGGGTGCCTTCTGGTGCTTCTTTCATTTCATTATTTTGCCTGTGGACTTTGGTCTCTCATACATTTGACCTATTTTGTAAGATTGACCAAGTTGACTTTGTCATAAACTTGTCATATGGATGCCTAATGGAACTTCCTCTTTTGTTGTAAACTTAATTTGTTTATGTGTGAGAAACTATATCAATTTGTATTTTATTGTAGTTGTTGAATGTGTGATGCATTGGTTATGTTTGAATGTGATGCACTCAGCTCGCGGGATATGGAGGACTATGAAAAGAAATGCAGAGTGGAAGACCTGACGCACAATTTTCTGATTGAAGAAATAGACCTGATGATTTATTATAGCAGTTTAAAAAAAGATGTGTGTCAAATTGGAGGATGTTTTACCGACATGTGTTTATCGCATATTAGATTTTTATTTAGTTGTGAACTCTGTTGATTTAAATGGATGCTATAATTATTTGTAAACCTCTCTTATTTCCTTGTGGCGAAATTTCTTCTTTTTATCTTACTACCATCAAAATTGGATTCTAAAAACAAGTAACAAGGTTTGGAGTCTACTCTACTCGATCATATTATGCATCTAATTGATTCATGCCATCTTGTCGGACGGCCCATTCTTAAACGATTATACCTGTCTTTTACGTTATTTGGTACCATTTCTGCAGAATGAGAATAGACGCTTCTTCTGCTCCATTGATCTATTTTTGGGATGAATTTTGTTGTCTCAGGAATATAATCGAAGTCTTTCTTTTTTAGATAAAACAAAGTTCTGAACCTTTGGTTTTGTTGCCACAAAGTTGCAGGTTTAAGCATCTTTGATTAATTAGTCATTTGTTTGCATTACCACTTGCAGCTTCCAAGCTTCCCCTCTATGCTTTCAAGGCCAACCCAAAGAAGCCTGCACAGGAGGATGGGCTCCCTACCAAGTTCTTCCTCAACTCTCTCCTCCTCGGCCAGGTAAGGAAAATACCAACCAAACTCGGCATATTTAGTCTTAACAAAGGTCATGTTGATGTAAGAATTCGCACACTTTACAGTTCTACTGCTAGAAGTAGTACTAGGATAGATTTTTTGGTTCATGTTTCTTTCCTGTGAAGATCAAAGAAGTTTGTTATAACTTTCTCAGAATCTGTAATGATAGGACTAGAGTTGATTCTCGTACATGGTTATGATGAACATACTAAAAGATCCTAGGTAGTTAAAATAGCTTAATTGTATTTTGGGCATATGCATAATTTGGTAGGTGTCTTAATTTGCGGCTTGCTATATTGGACATAGGTAGTTAAATACCTCAATTTGGTATAGTATTTGGCTCATCCTATTTTATAAGAATTATGGACTTTTAGCTTGATTACCAATCTCTTTAGAAGGAAGTAGAAACACTTATTTTAGTGTATCAACTTGAATTTGTGGGTAAATATAAAACTTGTCATAATTTAGAAGCATGAAATTTCAATTTAGTGTTTTTGTTTTTATCTTTGTCAAAACATTGTAGTCCTTTCAGTCAAAAAGAAAAAACATTGTAGTCAAGATGGTTTCTTATAATTATGTCAATTCTTGGTAAGAAAACAGCAAAAGGACATTTGTCGATTGAGTGTTGTATTTAGGACCGCCTTTGAACTTGATACTTTTATTTGTGTCATTCGTTCAAAGCTAACAAAATTTTTTCATGAAAATTTGCAGAAAACATGTCTAAGAAAAGACATGGCTTTCTCCCTTCTATAGTTTTATTTGACCGCCTGCCTTAGCGAATTGATCCTGAAAGCTTCTCGCTTGCACCGCACATTGTGGTGAGGCGCAAGTCCGTACTTTAGGCTTGGTTACAACAGCTTGTGTGCCTTTGCCACAATCAATCACCTCCACTTCAGGTACTTTTCATCATTGAGTCGAAAATACTTCCCATTGGCCATTGCGAGAACGATGCGATGAAGATGATAAATTTCACACTATCTCGATTTTTCAGAAAATACTTGTACCGTAAGATTTTTCATGATTGCTCATATCTGATATTTTGTTGTTAATATTGCTATGTTTATGGATATGGAGGACTATGAAAAGAAATGCAGAGTGGAAGACTGATGCACAATTTTACGATTGAAGAAATAGACACGATGATTTATTATAGCAGTTTAAAAAAAGATGTGTGTCAAATTGGAGGATGTTTTACCGACATGTGTTTATCGCATATTAGATTTTTATTTAGTTGTGAACTCTGTTGATTTAAATGGATGCTATAATTATTTGTAAACCTCTCTTATGTAAACTTCTTTGGGTTTGGAGGGTGCAATGGTGACGAATTTGTCAATTGCCAATGGTTTGCCCGGGGTGTGACTAGGTTCCAGTTGTAGTTGGTTTGGTTTTCTTATAACAGTATATCTGTTGTGCTACGCCCATTCCTTATATTTTATAAAATATGTACTCAATATTATGGTGCTGCCTATAAAATTATTATATATGCATGTATATATAATAAATATATGGAATACTATATTCTCATACGGATACGTATTTGTGTGTATAGAAGAAAATATATACCAATCAAAATAAAAATACATACTACATAGGACATCTTGAGACGGCATATAACATCTCAACGCACGTGCCTATATTAATTGAGACGCGGGGCAGCCGTTTTTATAAAAACGTCTCTAACTTTATAGGGATACAATGCAGATGTCTCTAATAAACGTCTCAAATAATATAGGCACACCTTAGAGAGCGTCTCTATATTTTTAAGACGGTTCATGTAGAGACGTTTCTACGACGCTTTATAAAAGCGCCTCAGTTGTCTGTGGGAGACGAAACAAAACGTCTCTAACTTACAAATATGATGTCTCCCCACGGATGTTTTGTTGTAGTGTGTGAGCTCACTTTTCAGCCTACTTGAGCACCACACTCTACCATGACAGACCAGGATTTGATATTGGGAGCACTACTTCACCCATTCAGTTAGGAGTTTCGGGGACACAGGGATCCTCATTAGCACCACTAGCAGCTCCTTCCCTAGATGCCGCCAACTCCATATCCACCATGATGATGATATCTGATGTGATAATCATATGTGGAAGGAGGCTCGCCATTTCTTCCATCAGTCTAGGGAGAGACAGCTCCAGAATGCACAACTCCATGAAGTAATCCAACACTTCATCCAGCCTAGAGGCCCCCTCAACCCAGTAGTGATAGAGGATGAATTGAATAATATTGAGGAGGATCCAGAAGATATAGTACCAGAAGAGGGGATAGAAGATCCAGAAGAGCCACCAGCTCCACCATCTCCAGTACCGAACCCACCACCCATTCCTGCCATGTCACCTCCCCAAACACCACCCCCACCCCCACATCTCCTCTCACCCGAACCCTGTCGTAGGGATGGCCCCCACCTAAACCCAGCAGGCCTGGTAAGAGATTATAAGGCCCATAATAGGCCATGTGTAATGACATAGCTGCCCCCAGATGGAATAACCAGATGTAAGGGCATAACTGTACAAGCACTCCTCACGCGCATATATATATGAGCACAAGCCATGGGGAGGAACCAGGCTATTACACCCAACATCATCACTCTCCACTACCATCTCTCTCTCTGTTTGGTCTGTAGCCACAACAGTTGGCGCCGTCCGTGGGGGGACAAAGGCAAGCCTGAAGACCGAAGAAAAAGATGGCACCGAAAAAAGCTTCCTCAGCCGCAGCGAAGGGAAAGAAGGCGGCCGGGCCGGAGCGCCGTATGAGTACCAGAGCTTCGCCATCGACAGCGGCGGATGTGGGTGGCGATGCAGGCGCGGTGGCCGAAGGTGTTGACGTTCGCGCGGCGACGACCGACCCCGTTACCGGCACCGCGACGACCAACCCCATCGCCGGCGTTACAAGGACGGACCCCGCGGTCCAAGACGTCGACACGGGTGCGGAGACAACCGACCCCGCCGACGCAACGACAGCCGACCCCACTGCCCCCACCGCAGCCCTTGCCGGGGAGGCGAACCGGGCGGTCCGAGGTAGCCACGACGGAGCGACCGGCAGCTCGGGACCCCGCGACGCGGTCGTCCCCGCGCTGACGGCTCTCAGCGCGCTCCAGCGGGAGCTTGGGGACCTTCGCGGAGCCGTCAGAGACATACAAGAGGCTCGGAGTCAACCGGCTGCACCAGCAATCGCGTCTGAGCCCGCGTCGGAAAGGGCGGACAGTCGCGAAGCCCCCACATCCAGCCGCGCGCCGCTGCGACGCGTGGATCCGGAGTCCCCGCTCTCGGCGGGGTTGCAGCAGGCGGCATGGCCCGAAGACTTCAAGTTCCTAGCGCCATCGATTCGTATAAAGCGACACGGACCCCGTGAGTTCGTGCGCGTATCTGAAACAGCGGTCGGCGCGCGCGGAGATGACACCACGAAGGCAAAGGACTCCCCTCGCGCTACAAGGAGTGGCGCTCTCTTGGTTTTTTACCATAGAGCCGGGCTCCATCTACGCGTGGGAGCAGCTCCGTGTCTGCCTCCACAACAACTTCCAAGGAAACTACGTCGACCGGGTCGATGCGGACCAACTCTTCGCCGTAAAGCAAAAACCCTCGGAGAAGCTCCGGGACTACTTCAAACGCTTCGCCAAGATTCGATGTCAAGTGAAGGACGTCAACGAGACCACCATCGTCAATGCAGCCATACAGGGCCTTCGTCCGGGCCCGATGGCTGAGTACAACGCGCGGAAGCCGATCAAGACGGTGGCAAAGCTCTTCGACAAGATGGAAGAATATGCCAGGGCGGAGGAAGACGCGCGGCGAAGGCAAGGGGACGACTCCGACACCAACCAGGCCGGAGCCTCGGCGAAAGCCGAAGGTCCGCCGAAGGGCGGTTCTTCGAAGGGAAAACGTAAGCAAGAGTCGTCCAGGGGCACGCCCGACCGCAGGGACACCTCGCATAAGGAGTCATCCGATCAGCCCAAGCGCGGCCAGCAGAGGTCGAGGCGAAACCGGTACGTCCTCGACATCGAAGGCGGCTCCGACGAAGGTGCTTCAGCAGGCCGAGGTGGTCGGGGGCGCGGCCGCGGCAGGGGCCGCGACGATAAGAGTCGTGGAGATTACGACGACCAGCACCAGGGACTCTGGTGCATAATCCACGGCCGTGGCAATCATGACACCCGCGCCTGCACCTCCATCGCGGCGCTACGCGACAGCGTCGCTAGGGACAGGAACCCGGAGGCGCGCCCGCCTGCGGTGGCCCACGTCCAATTCCCATACGAGGCCCCCATGCAGGTACAGGCGCAAGGGATGCAGGTACAGGCGCAAGGGATGCAGCCCCAAGAAGGCACCTTGCGGATCCAAGCCCACGTACAGCAGCCTCGGGAGGGCCTCCTGTCGTTGCAGGCCCCGGACGCAACCTACCGTAGGGTCATTAACGTCATATCCGGAGGTTCGGCGCTGGAATTCGTCTCGGCACGGCAGCAGAAGGCCTACGCGCGAAGACTGCATCACGTGGCGGCATACCCAGCGCAAGCACCGCCGGAGTGGGCACACCACGAAGTCACATTCACGCCCGACGATGCCCAGGGTGTGGACTTCCTCATCGGACCCCGGTCATCCGGTCACCATCGCGGGATGCGACGTAGGGCGCGCCTTGGTGGACGGTGGTAGCTCCGCGAACATATTGTTTGCGCGGCCTTCGATCAGATGGGGATCCCTCAAAGCCGCCTGGAGCCCTTGGGAATCCCACTGCAGGCTTCGGGCGATCCCCGAGGGCGCCGGGCGGATCGGCCTTGGTCTTCTTGGTGAGATGACAATGTGCGGACCGAAGATGCCACCTTCGACGTGGTCGACCTCCCGTACCCCTACAATGCCATACTAGGCCGCCAAATCCTCAACTCCTTCGGCGCGGTACCACATCACGGCTACCTGTGTATGAAGATCCCGGGTCCCCGGACCATCATCACCGTCCGAGGCGACCAGGACATGGCCCGCCACATCGAGCCAGGTACCAGGTGCTCGCGCCGCGAAGCCCAACGACGCCCCTAGAGCTGGCGCCACCGAGCGGAGGTCCGCGGGGCCATTCACGCGTGCCTCGGCGGGCCCTGCAGACGACTAGCGGCTAGAGGCTTCGGCCGCACCAAGGGTAAAAGGTCAGTATATCTATCCTTTTCCTTTGTAGTGGCTCACCCGCGCAAACGGGAATGTAATGAAGAGCGCCGTTTGTTGCTAATCTTTCTTTATTATGCGCAAGTACGCGGTGAAGGCGCGCGCAGGCTTAGCCAACGCGCACGTTCCCGCGGTATAAACAAAGACGCACGTTCGCGTGTGCACTCGCCGTGTGGGTGCGGGTGAGTATAAATCGAAGTCGCACGTTCGCGTGTGCACTCGCCGTAGCCAAATGTGACGGGGCTGAGTATAAACAAAGACGCACGTTCGCGTGTGCACTCGCCGTAGCCAGGGGTACGGGACTGAGTATAAATCGAAGTCGCACGTTCGCGTGTGCACTCGCCGTAGCCAAAGGTGACGGGACTGAGTATAAACAAAATACGCGCCGGGGGGACGCCTTCGCGCGCGCAAGTCTCCGGACTATAAAGAAGACGTAGCGTCGAGCCTAGCTCCTCACGCAATAGTCCACGGACTCTAAATAAGACGTAGCGTCGAGCCTAGCTCCGCACGCGCAAGTCTCCGGACTATAAAGAAGGCGTGGCGTCGAGCCTAGCTCGCGCGCAATAGTCCACGGACTCTAAATAAGGCGTGGCGTCGAGCCCAGCTCGCACGCGCGAGTCTCGGACTATAAAGAAGGCGTGGCGTCGAGCCTAGCTCCGCACGCAATAGTCCACGGACTCTAAATAAGGCGTGGCGTCGAACCTAGCTCCGCACGCGCGCGGTCTCGGACTATAAAGAAGGCGTGGCGTCGAGCCTAGCTCCGCACGCAATAGTCCACGGACTCTAAATAAGGCGTGGCGTCGAGCCTAGCTCGCACGCCGCGAGTCTCCGGACTATAAAGAAGGCGTAGCATCGAGCCTGGCGCCGCGCGCAACAGTCCACGGACTCTAAATAAGGCGTGGCGTCGAGCCCAGCTCTGCACGCACGAGTCTCGGACTATAAAGAAGACGTGGCGTCGAGCCTAGCTCCGCACGCATAGTCCACGGACTCTAAATAAGGCGTGGCGTCGAGCCCAGCTCGCACGCGCGAGTCTCTCGGACTATAAAGAAGACGTGGCGTCGAGCCTAGCTCGCACGCAACAGTCCACGGACTCTAAATTAGACGTGGCGTCGAGCCTAGCTCCACACGCGCCGGTCTCCGGACTATAAAGAAGGCGTGGCGTCGAGCCTAGCTCCGCACGCACAGTCCACGGACTCTAAATAAGGCGTGGCGTCGAGCCCAGCTCGCACGCGCGAGTCTCGGACTATAAAGAAGGCGTGGCGTCGAGCCTAGCTCGCACGCATAGTCCACGGACTCTAAATAAGGCGTGGCGTCGAGCCCAGCTCGCACGCGCGAGTCTCGGACTATAAAGAAGACGTGGCGTCGAGCCTAGCTCGCGCGCAATAGTCCACGGACTCTAAATAAGGCGTGGCGTCGAGCCCAGCTCCGCACGCCGCGAGTCTCGGACTATAAAGAAGACGTGGCGTCGAGCCCAGCTCCGCACGCAACAGTCCACGGACTCTAAATAAGGCGTGGCGTCGAGCCCAGCTCGCGCGCGAGTCTCGGGACTATAAAGAAGACGTAGCGTCGAGCCTAGCTCCGCACGCAATAGTCCACGGACTCTAAATAAGACGTAGCGTCGAGCCCAGCTCCGCACGCGCGAGTCTCCGGACTATAAAGAAGACGTAGCATCGAGCCCAGCTCCGCACGCGCGAGTCTCCGGACTATAAAGAAGACGTCGCGCGAGCCTAGCTCTGCACGCAATAGTCCACGGACTCTAAATAGGACGTAGCGTCGAGCCCGCCTCCGCACGAGCAAGTCTTTGGACTACACAACAAAAAGAAAGTCGTAGCGCCGAGGTCCGCCTCCGCACGCGCGAGTCCCCGGACTATAAAGCAAGGCAAACCGCGGAGATCTGCCTCCGCTTACGTCAGCCTCCGGACTGTTTGTTCTACGGAATCCTGGCGCAGCCACTTTGCGGACGGAGGTATCCATACACAGCGCATATCCTAAAGTCCCGGGCAGTCTGCACTTCAAAAAAAATCACATGTACAAAGGTCCGGCAGCACCCCGACCACTCTACGCCGCTACCCCGCGGGCTCGTCCTTAACACGCGCTAAAGCTGGGGCTTCGCTCGAAGAAGGCCGGCTCGCCCAGAAGTTAAGCGACTCTTCGACCCTTCGCCAGCGTCGAAGGCGCCGCCGGGTTGAAAGGTCGGCCGCCCGAAGCTGGTCCCAGCAAGGAAGCTGCCCGGGATATAGGCGAAAGTCAGCATACATGCAGGAGGTGCACACTTTATTAGCAAAGACGAAGGACAATACAACGCACGCTGCACCTGGCGCGCGGCATCGGACTGCGGGTTCCGGCGCCGGAGGGCCAGCGCCGCCATCATCGCGTCGGGGACCCGTCCAGAATTGGCGAGGCTCCCGTCCCCAGAGCGACTTCCGAGCTCGATCCGTCAGCTTCCGCCCGACGTGACCCCAGATCCGGTCGCGAGAGGCCCAAGGGCACGACGAGCGAGCGGACGGCGCGGACATTACTCCGCCCCGCCGTCATCTCGGCCGGGGTCATTCAGCTCGGCGACATGCGTACAGCCGCGGTGCTGGAGGAGCGCGCACACCAAGGAGGCCGAAGTGTACGCGCAGTGGGTGCCAAAGGACGTCGCGGCATCGCGCGCGACGATGGCGGCCTCATCAATCCAGCGGAGAGTCCGAGTCAACTCCTCTGGGCCAAAGCCGCGCTCCGGCACCTCGGTTACCAGCCCTTGGAGATGGCTCTCCAGCGCTTGCACGGCGTCCCACGCAACCACCGAGGCTTCGCCCAGCGTCCGGTTGCGCTCCGCTAGAGTCAAGGCAAGCTCGCCTTTTTCCTTCTCTAGCGCGGCGACCTGCGCCAGGAGCCCGTCACGCTCCGCCGCGAACCTTTGCTCCGCAGTTGCCACGGCCGACTCCTGCGCCGCGGCAACCAGCCCCTCGGCGTATGCCCTCGCTTCGGCACATTCCGCTTCTAGTTGATGGATGCGGGCGTCCCGGGCAGCGCGGGCGCCAGAGGCTTCGCGCAGCTCCTCCTCGGCGGCCTGCAGCCTATTCTCGAGCGTCTTTTGGCTGCGGGCATACGCCATTTGCAGGGCCTGCCCCAACACAAGTGTCTGCAGGCAAAAAAAACCAAAGACTTAGCAAGCTCCGCTAAGCCCAGGCGCGGTCGCAGGAGAGCTTACCCTCACCCCGGACACCTCGAAGGCGTCCTCAAGGCTCCCCGCCCCGTAAGTCCGCAGCACCTGCAGGTCGACGCTAGTGGCCGCGTCATGTACAATCCCGCGCCACGCCCTCAGCGTCTCCGGAGGTGGCGCGAACTCCGCGGCGCTCACATGCTCGGAGGCCCCGCGTTCCGTCGAGGGCTCCCCCTCCGGAATGAGCAACGCTGCGAACAGGCATACAAGTGAGCAATCCAAGGCATAAGAACATACGCGAGTGAGCTCGGACACCTTACCGGTGGCGAAGGAATGGTTCCGCCGCGGCGAAGTCTCGCGTTCGGGGACGCCGGCTGTCCCCGCGACGGGACGGCGTTACCGAGGCGAAGGCGATATGCTGCGGGGCCTCGGCGCTTGCGCTGGCATCCCACAAGCTTCGATGC
The DNA here is from genome assembly GCA_036346575.1 of Dendrocalamus sinicus. Lineage (NCBI taxonomy): Eukaryota > Viridiplantae > Streptophyta > Magnoliopsida > Poales > Poaceae > Dendrocalamus > Dendrocalamus sinicus. The sequence goes on along the minus strand of CM070664.1, from coordinate 22,984,273 downwards.
CCGTGGCCGCGACAAATCCCCGTGGTGTCCGGTGAAGCTCTGGCCGCACGCACGACCGTTTAGCCAGGGCAGCCAGCAGCGGCACAGCCCCTATAGCCGCGATTAGAAAGCCCCGTCGCCGCCACGCCCGGGAGGAAGTTCCATGGTGGCGGGAGCGCAAGGAGCACGCCGATTGCTGTTGCGGTGAAGGCAGCGAGCCGTGTGCCCCACGGAGGCGTCACCGCACCACGCGGCTATGGCCGAGCTCCACCTCGGCATCGGCCCGCACGGTTCCACCTCGGTGACTCCGCAGCGGTGAGGCTTCCCCTTCGGCCGCTCGCGGCAAGCCCGCCGTCGGGCGCTCGCGAAGATACCTCGCCGACCGCGCACCGCCCAAACCGAGTCGGCATACCTCGCCGAGTCCGACCGCATCCGCCGTGCCCTCGAACGCGCTAGCGGCGGGTGCCCGCCGCGCCCCTCTTCCGAGACGGGGCCTTCTTCTTCTTCTTCTCCTTCGCTACACCGTAAATGCAGGCGGCACGGTCCGGCACGGCAAGGCAAGGCGAGCCTCGCACACGCGATTGATTCTCCCTAGACCCGCCTCGGCAGCAGCGCCCGACGCCGCTTATGCTCCGGCCGTGTATGCGGCCCGGGAACACGCGCGCGGCTCGCTCCGCCTCCTCTAAGGGAATCTCTGAAACAAAGGAGAAGACTATCAGCATACAGCGCATTCTGCGTTAGCCAAGGACAGACACGAGCGAGGCTTACGAAGATCGCCGGGCGCCGGCAGCAAGCGCATCGAGGCAAGACATTGTCGCCTCGGCGCCTCGCGGCGAGGCACCAGTCGCGGGCAAGCGGTGCCACGCCGTACATCACGAACTCCTCGGCGAGGTCGCGCATGTTGAAGCGGGCGGCCAAGCCTACGAGCCGTCGGACCCTCTGCTTGTCCTCATCGTCGAGCGTTCGGCCGGGCGAGGGCTTGAACGCGATAGGTCGGCCTGTGCACTCAAGGCCGCTCCCGCTCTCCACGCGGTGGTAGAACCACCGCTTCATCCAGTAAGACTCCCACTTCCCGCGAGTTGAGTTCGCAGGGAAGAGCCTCTTATACGATGGGCGGAGGACAAAAGTGACGCTGCCGAAGCTCGACACCGTCTCGTTCTTCTGGTCTTTGGGCTGGTGCCGTGCCTCGTGCAGGTAGGCAAACAGCGAGGCGCTGGGCCAACACGCTCCCGAGCGCAAGCCCAGCTGTACACCACCAGCCGGGCCACGGCGTTCGGCGTCAGTTGCGCCAGCTCCAGCCCGAACGTCCGCGATCGTCGCCACAACGGCCGCCGGCGGATGCGGAGCCCAGCGTCAAAAAGCGGCGAACACCACCGCCTTCGACCCCTCGGGATGCGGCTCCGTCTCGTCTGCGGCGGGCAGTCGTACCGCCTGGTGCTCGGATAACTTCCCTGCGTGCAGAAGCCCCTGGATCGTCTTCTCAGTCACCAGCGAAGGGCCTAGCTCGCCGGAGAACGTGCCTCCCTCCTCCACCGCCAGCCGCTCCTTGTCAGCCGCCGCCGGGTCGCGCTCTTCGAGCGCGTATTTCACCTTCAACTCCGAGGGCCGCCGGCGAACATCAGCGCCACCAACCACTGCGCGCTTGCCACCGAAGCCATCGTGTTCGCGGAAAGGTTGCAGCAGTGGCGATCGCGAAAGTCTCAAGGTGGACCAGGCAGGCAAGAGGACATAAAGGTGCGTAAAGGTGCGGGGGCGCTGTTACGGGGGGGCTATTTCAAGTCGCCTCGCCCGCACCACCGTTATCAAAGCGTCGCAATGATCCGTGTGCCGGAGGCAACCATAGCGGTGTAAAGGCCCGCCCCGCGCGATCCCCCCGTAGCGGAACGCGAAGGATCACGACGGTCCGCATTGGGGCGCGACCGCAGCCGTACAAGCGCCCGTTCAGCGCACGTGCCATTCACTGCCCGCCCCGTGTCCGCCTGGCCTAGGGAACAGGCGAGCAGCTGCAAACACGCAACCGTCCACATCCCGCCGCCCACCAGTCATAGGCCGCCACGTGCCCTGGGCACATCGGGTCACGTGGTACGGAAACCTAACCCTGGCAGATCAGGGGCCGGCGTGGTTCAAGGAACCTTTACAGCGCAAGACCGCATCACAAGACCCCAAGTCACCGCCCACGAAGCGGTGTTCGCGGTGCGGAGTGCGCACCTCTACTTCGACTTAGGCGTTGCGCGGCGCCAGCGCGTGTCTTCGACCAGGCGCCCGCCGCGCCACCCGCTCGAAGGGTAGGGGCGCGCGCCTCTGCCGACTTAGGCGTTCGCTGCGCGCCAGCGCGCGCGTCTGACCGACGGCAGGCGCCGCCGCCACGCGCCACCGTTCGAGGATAGGGGCGGAGGGCGCGCGCCTACTGCCCGACTTAGGCGTTATTTGCTGCTGCCAGCGCGCGCGTCTCGCCGACTAGGCGCCGGCCGCGCCACCCGTTCGAAGGTAGGGGCGGGCGCGCGCCTCCACCGACTTAGGCGTCGCTGCGGCGCCAGCGCGCGTCTCACCGACCAGGCGCCCGGCCGCCCCACCCGTTCGAAGGGTAGGGGCGGGCGCGCGCCTCTGCCGACTTAGGCGTTATTTCGACTTGCGCGCCAAGCTCGCGCGAAAGGTAGGGACGGAGCGCGCCGCGCTACCGACTTAGGCGCGGCCGCCGCCACCCGTTCGACGCCGGCGCGCCACCCGCGAGCGTAGGGGACGAGCGCCGCCATGCCCGACTTAGGCGTCGCTGCGCGCAAGCGCGCGTCTCACCGACTTCGGCGCCCGGCCGCGCCACCCGTTCGGGGCGGGGACGAGCGCGCTGCGCCGACTTAGGCGTTCGCTGCGCGCGCGCGCGCGCGTCTGCCGACCGGCGCCGACTTAGGCTTCGCGCCACCCGTTCGAAGGATAGGGGACGGAGCGCGCGCCTCTGCCCGACTTAGGCGTTCGCTGCGCGCCAGCGCGCGCGTCGCCGACCAGGCGCCGCCGCTCGCCACCCGTTCGAAGGATAGGGACGGAGCGCGCGCCTCTGCCCGACTTAGGCGTTAGCTGCGCTGCGCAGCCAGCGCGCTCGCCGACCAGGTGCCGGCCGCGCCACCCGCTCGAAAGGTAGGGGCGGGCGCGCGCGACTTAGGCTCGCTGCGACTTAGGCGTTACCGCGCCCGCGCCACCCGTTCGAAGGTAGGGGCGCGCGCGCCTCGCCGACTTAGGCGTTCGCTGCGGCGCGCGCGCGTCGCCGACTTGGCGCCGGCCCGCCGCCACCCGTTCAAGGGTAGGGGACGGCGCGCGCCTCGCCGACTTAGGCGTTCGCTGCGCGCCGCCAAGCGCGCGTCTCGCCGACTAGGCGCCGCCCGCGCCACCCGTTCGAAGGATAGAGGCGGCGCGCGCCTCTGCCGACTTAGGCGTTAGCTGCGGCGCCAGCGCGCGACCGACTGGCGCCGGCCGCGCCACCCGTTCGAAGGCGGGGGGACGGAGCGCGCGCCTCTGCCGACTTAGGCGTTCGCTGCAGCGCGCGCGTCTGCCGACTGGCGCGCCCGCCGCGCCACCCGTTCGAAGGATAGAGGCGGGCGCGCGCCTCTACCGACTTAGGCGTTCGCTGCGCCGCCAAGCGCGCGTCTCGCCGACCAGGCGCCGGCCGCGCCACCCGTTCGAAGGATAGGCGGGCGGCGCGCGCCGACGCGTTAGCTGACTTAGGCGTCTACGCCGACCAGGCGCCGCCGCGCCACCCGTTCGAAGGGTAGGGGCGGAGCGCGCGCCGACGCCGACTTAGGCGTTCGCAGGCGCCAGCGCGCGCGTCGCCGACCAGGCGCCCGCCGCGCCACCCGTTCGAAGGTAGGGACGGGCGCGCGCTACGCCGACTTAGGCGTTCGCTGCGCGCCAAGCGCGCGCGTCTCACCGACCAGGCGCCGGCCGCGCCACCCGTTCGAAGGGTAGGGGGGTAGGGACGACTTAGGCGAGCGCGCGCGCCAGCGCGCGCGCCGACCGACCAGGCGCCGGCCGCGCCACCCGTTGAAGGTAGGGGCGGAGCGCGCCGCCCGCTTCGCTGGCGCAAGCGCGCGTCTGCCGACCAGGCGCCCGCCGCGCCGCCACCGTTCGGCGGTAGGGGCGGAGCGCGCGCCTACGCCGACTTAGGCGTTACGCTGCGCGCCAGCGCGCGCGTCTGCCGACTGGCGCGCGCCGCCGCCACCGTTCGAAGGGTAGGGGCCGCGCGCCTCTCGAAGCGTTAGGCGCGGAGCGCGCGTCTGCCGACTGGCGCCGCCGCCGCGCCACCGTTCGAAGGGGCGGGCGGAGCGCGCCCACTGCCGACTTGGCGCTGCTGCGCGCAGCGCGCGCGTCTCGCCGACCAGGCGCCGGCCGCGCCACCCGTTCGAAGGGTAGGGGACGGAGCGCGCGCTACGCCGACTTAGGCGTCGCTGCGCGCCAAGCGCGCGTCTGCCGACCAGGCGCCGGCCGCGCCACCCGTTCGAAGGGTAGGGGACGGGCGCGCGCCTCTACTTCGACTTAGGCGTTCGCTGCGCTGGCAAGCGCGCGCGTCTGCCGACCTGGCGCCGGCCGCGCCACCCGTTCGAAGGGTAGGGGCGGAGCGCGCCTCTACCGAGGCGTTCGCTAGCGCGCGTCTCGCCGACTGGCGCCGCCGCGCCACCGTTCGAAGGTAGGGGGCGGGCGCGCCTCTGCGACTTAGGCGTTCGCTGCGCGCCAGCGCGCGACCGAGGCGCCGGCCGCGCCACCCGTTCGAAGGGTAGGGGCGGCGCGCGCGACTTAGGCTCGCTGCGCGACTTAGGCGCGCCGCTGCCACCCGCGCCAGCGCGCGCGCTCGCCGACTTAGGCAGCGCCGCGCCTGCCGACTGGCGCGCCCCGCGCCACCCGTTCGGCGGTAGGGGCGGGCGCGCGCCTCGCCGACTTAGGCGTTCGCTGCGCGCCAGCGCGCGTCTGCCGACCAGGCGCCGGCCGCCGCGCCACCCGCTCGAGGGTAGGGCGGCGCGCGCGCCTACTTCGACTTAGGCGTTAGCTGCGCGCCAGCGCGCGCGTCTGCCGACCAGGCGCGCGGCCGCGCCACCGTTCGAAGGGTAGGGACGGAGCGCGCCTCGCCGACTTAGGCGTTAGCTGCGCGCCAGCGCGCGCGTCTGCCGACCAGGCGCCGCCGCGCCACCCGTTCGAAGGGTAGGGACGGCGCGCGCCTCTCGCCCGACTTAGGCGTTAGGCGCGCGCCAGCGCGCGCGTCTGCCGACTCGACCAGGCGCCGGCGCCGCGCCACCCGCTCGAAGGGTAGGGGACGGAGCGCGCCTCTGCCCGACTTAGGCGTTCGCCGCTGCGCTGCCAGCGCGCGCGTCTACCGACCAGGCGCCACCGCCGCGCCACCGCTCAAGGGTAGGGGACGGAGGCGCGCGCCCACTTCGACTTAGGCGCGGCATGCCACGCTCGCGCGCGCGCGCCTCTGGTTCGACGACCAGGCGCGCCAGCGCGCGCCACCGTTCGCCAAGGCCACCCGTTCGAAGGAGGGGCGGAGCGCGCCTACTTCGACTTAGGCGTTCGCTGCGCTGCCAAGCGCGCGCGTCTACTTCGACTAGGCGCCAGCTTCGCTGCCACCCGTTCGAAGGGTAGGGGCGGAGCGCGCGCCTCTACTTCGACTTAGGCGTTCGCTGCGCGCCAGCGCGCGTCTGCCGACTGGCGCGGCCGCCCCGCCACCCGCTCGTTCGACTTAGGGGGGCGCGAGCGCGCGCCTCGCCACCCGTTCGACTTAGCGCGTTCGACTTAGGCGCGGCGCAGCGCGCGCGTCTGCCGACCAGGCGCCGGCCGCGCCACCCGTTCGAAGGGTAGGGGCGGGCGCGCGCCTCTAGTTCGACTTAGGCGTTCGCTGCGCGCCAGCGCGCGTCTCACCGACCAGGCGCCGGCCGCTCCGCCACCGTTCGAAGGTAGGGGCGGGAGCGCGCGCGACTCTGCCTTCGACTTAGCGCGTTGCGCCGACGCGCGCGCCAGCGCGCGCGTCTTCGCCGACAGGCGCCGGCCGCGCCACCCGTTCGAAGGGTAGGGCGCGAGCGCGCGCCTCTGCGCGCCGACTTAGGCGTTGCTGCGCGCAGCGCGCGCGTCTACTTCGACTAGGCGCGCCGCTCCCACCCGTTCGGGTAGGGGCGGAGGCGCGCGCGCTCGCCGACTTAGGCGTCGCTGCGCGCCGCGCCACCCGCGCCGGAAGCGCCACCCGGGGAAGGTAGGCGCGCGCGCGCCTACGCCGACTTAGGCGTTCGCTGCGCGCGCCAGCGCGCGCGTCTACCGACCAGGCGCGCCGGCCGCGCCACCCGCTCGAAGGGTAGGGGCGGAGCGCGCTCTCCGACTTAGGCCGACTTAGGCGCGCGCTGCGCGCAGGCGCGCGCGTCTACCGACTTCAGGCGCCGGCCGCGCCACCCGTTCGAAGGGTAGGGGACGGAGCGCGCGCCTACGCCGACTTAGGCGTTCGCTGCGCCAGCGCGCGCGCTCTGCCGACCAGGCGCCGGCCGCGCCACCCGTTCGAAGGTAGGGGCGGCGCGCGCCTCTGCCGACTTAGGCGTTCGCTGCGCGCGCCGCGCGCGCGTACGCCGACCAGGCGCCGGCCGCGCCACCCGTTCAAGGGTAGGGGGCGGCGCGCGCCTCTCGCCGACTTAGGCGTTCGCTGCGCAGCGCCAAGCGCGCGCGCTGCGCCGACAGGCGCCGGCCGCGCCACCCGTTCGAGGGTAGGGGCGGGCGCGCGCCTCTACGCCGACTTAGCGCGCTGCGCGCCAGCAAGCGCGCGCCGCCGACTGGCGCGGCCAGCGCCACCGTTGGCGCCAGGGGCGCGCGCCACCGACTTAGGCGAAGGAGCGCGGGTGCCGACTGGCGCGCGCCGCGCCACCGACTTAGGCGCGCGCTGCCGACTTAGGCGTTCGCTGCGCGCCGCGCGCGTCTACTGCCGACTGGCGCCCGGCCAGCGCCACCCGTTCGAGGGTAGGGGCGGAGCGCGCGCCTCTGCCGACTTAGGCGTTCGCTGCGCGCCAGCGCGCGCGTCTGCCGACTAGGCGCCGGCCGCGCCACCCGTTCGAAGGGTAGGGGCGGAGCGCGCCTCTGCCCGACTTAGGCGTTAGCTGCGGCGCCAGCGCGCGCCCAGGCGCCGGCCGCGCCACCCGCTCGAAGGGTAGGGACGGAGCGCGCGCTCTGCGCCGACTTAGGCGCGCTGCGGCGCCCGAAGGCGCGCCACCCGCTCGAAGGATAGGGGCGAGCGCCTCTCGCCGACGTTAGGCGCGCGTCTCGCCGACTGGCGCCGCCGCCGCCACCGTTCGAAGGGTAGGGGCGGAGCGCGCGCCTCTTCGACTTAGGCGTTCGCTGCGCGCGCGCCAGCGCGCGTCTGCCGACTAGGCGCGGCCGCGCCACCCGTTCGAAGGGTAGGGGCGGCGCGCCTCTCTACCGACTTAGGCGTTCGCTGCGCGCCAGCGCGCGTCTCTGCCGACCAGGCGCCCGGCCGCGCCACCCGTTCGAAGGTAGGGGCGCGAGCGCGCGCCTCTGCCGACTTGGCGTTGCTGCGCGCCAGCGCGCGTCTGCCGACCAGGCGCCCGCCACCCGCGCCACCGTTCGAAGGCGGGGCGGCGCGCGCGCCTCGACTTAGGCGTTAGCTGCGGCGCCAGCGCGCGTCGCCGACTCGGCGCCGGCCGCGCCACCCGTTCGAAGATAGGGCGGAGCGCGCGCCTCTGTTCGACTTAGGCGTTCGCTGCGCGCCAGCGCGCGCGTCTGCCGACCAGGCGCCCGGCCGCCACCCGCTCGAAGGGTAGGGCGAGCGCGCGCCTCTACTTCGACTTAGGCGTTCGCTGCCGCTGCGCGCGCGCTCTGCCGACCAGGCGCCGCCTTCGCGCCACCCGCTCGAAGGTAGGGGCGGAGCGCGCCTCTGCCGACTTAGGCGCGCGCGCCAGCGCGCGTCTGCCGACTGGCGCGCCGCCGCCGCCACCCGCTCGAGGGTAGGGACGAGCGCGCGCCTCTGCCCGACTTAGGCGTTCGCTGCGCGCCAGCGCGCGCGTCTCACCGACTGGCGCCGGCCGCGCCACCCGTTCGAAGGGAGGGGCGGCGCGCGCCTCGCCCGACTTAGGCGCGTTCGCTAGGCGCGCCGCCAGCGCGCGTCACCGACTGGGCGCCGGCCAGCGCCACCCGTTCGAAGGATAGAGGGCGGAGCGCGCGCCTCGCCCGACTTAGGCGTTCGCTGCGCGCGCCAGCGCGCGCGTCTCGCCGACCAGGCGCCCGGCCGCGCCACCCGTTCGAAGGGGGTAGGGCTGCGAGCGCGCGCTCTCACGCCGACTCGACTTAGGGGCGCGCGCGCGCCGACAGCGCTGCGCGCCAGCTCACTTCGACCAGGCGCCCCGCCGCTCCCACCGTTCGAAGGTAGGGCGGGCGCGGCGTCTACCGACTTAGGCGTTCGCTGCGCGTCAGCGCGCGCGTCTCGCCGACCAGGCGCCGGCCAGCGCCACTCGTTCGAAGGTAGGGGCGGAGCGCGCGCGCCTCTGCCCGACTTAGGCGTCGCTGCGCGCCAGCGCGCGTCTGCCGACTAGGCACCGGCCGCTCCCACCCGTTCGAAGGGTAGGGGACGCGCGCGCGTCTGCCGACTAGGCACCAGCCGCGCGCCACCCGTTCGAAGGGTAGGGGCGGGCGCGCGCCTCTGCCGACTTAGGCGTTCGCTGCGCGCCAGCGCGCGCGTCGCCGACCAGGCGCCGGCCCGCGCCACCCGTTCGAAGGGTAGGGACGGAGCGCGCATCTGCTTCGACTTAGGCGTCGACGCGCGCCGCTGCGCGCCAGCGCGCGCGCTCGCCGACAGGCGCCGGCCGCGCCACCCGTTCGAAGGTAGGGGCGGAGCGCGCGCCTCTGCCGACAGGCGTTAGCTGCGCGCAGCCGCGCGCGTCTGCCGACCAGGCGTCGGCCGCGCCACCCGTTCGAAGGGTAGGGGACGGAGCGCGCGCCTCTACTTCGACTTTGGCGTTCGCTGCGCTGCCAAGTGCGCGCGTCTACTTCGACTAGGCGCCAGCTTCGCTGCGCAGCAAAGACGGGGGTCTTGTCCTACGAAATCTACCTCGTTTTCCTTAATAGGCCACCTACGGTGCATCAACACGCAAGGTAATGCCGGCGGGCTCCCTCAGGAACGCCGACCGTAGGTAGGCCTGTTAAGAAAAACAGGGCAGACCTCGCCGTCGCCTACGGAAGCGCGGTGCGGGATCAGGAAGCGCGGCTGGCTGTCGGTAACCGACGCTGATCAAGCTCCCACGAAAAATAGACCTCCTTCTGTGCATCAACATTCCCCAAGCCGCTCAGCGTCACCCAGGAATGTTGATGCACGGCAGAGGCCCGTTTTAGGGGAGCAGCTTCTGTCACAACATAAGCAGGAGCAACGCCTCACCAGCACCATATATATACCCCAGTCAGCAGGGGAGCCAACCGGCGGAAAGCCAACCGGCAGAAGTCCAGCTGCCGGATGCCCGCCGCCGTATTAATTGTAATATCCTGAACGTCTTTACGGCGTAAGTTTTTAAAATAATCACGGAGTCGCCGGTTTTTCAGTAAATCGCGGGAAGGAAAAAATAAAAATTGTAGAACGATGTAAAATAAATAAAATAAATTAAAAATTAAATTAAAACCTCGGAGTGGGCTGCCTGGGGAGTGGGCCGACCGCCTTGGGCCGGAGGCCCAAGGGGTGGCCGCACCTCCCCTCCCCCTCCCCAAAAACCCTAGCCCTTTTTCTCTCCCCTCTCCCATCCCTTTGCAGCCGCCACCCCCCCTTCCTCCACCCCCTGGGCGCAGCCCTCTTCCCCCCTCCATCACCCCCCACAAGTGCTGCTGCCATTGGAGCCAAGGAGAGGAAGGAGAAGGAGAAGAAGGAAGGAGAAGGAAGAAGAAGAAGAGGAGGAGGAAAAAAAGGGGTGATCCATCATCTAGGTAATTTTTCCTCATCCCAAACCCTCTGTTATATGGAATAATTAGGGTTCTTGGCACGGATTTTGAAGGTAGTTAATAGATTAATTGCCCGATTAGAGATTAGCTGATGTCTGCCTGTAGATTGATTCGCGCAGCGTGTCTGTTCGTGAGGTTTTGACCTAGTAAACGAATTTTACTGCAGACCTTCCCAAAGGAAAGTTGTAGAGGACTTCCAGACGCATCTCCTGTATTTGTTTCGGAATTTTATGCCTTGTTATCTGGGAGTTACAGGGTCGGGAATACTGCTGTTCGTCAGGCGAGCAGATTGGTACAGACCGACGGTAATCTGGGAATTAGAGGTCGTAAATGATTTTTATGACCATGGCCGTAATTGATAAAGTTGTAGATAATTTAGAGATATAGCTTCTGTATAAAATTCAGAATTTTTAGACCCTTTTACTGATGTTGGGACGCATTTGTTTATTGCTGTCAATCTGCCAGAACAGAGTTCTTCCTCTGTTCTGGGCATTAAATACACCTAGCTGTGATCAAAATAAAAATAGGTGTTCTACATGAAAAATGTAGGATTTTAAGTGATGAATCCAGAGAGATATCATTTACTGTAAATGGATCAATATTTTTAAAGTTACGAAAATGTTAAGTAGCGCTGCTGCAGAGGGTAATTTGCTGAATTGTTGAGCGGAGAGGAGTTTGTGCGGGTTCGGGGTTCTAGCGACGTTTTTAATTATTAATGTCATGTTTGTATGTTGTAGCTGTGTGCTGAGAGTTGCCTTTTGGACAGGTGGTCTTGTCCCTGAGCGCTCTTGATTTTACCTCGCTTCGTCGGTTTGAGGCAAGTAAACGTAGCGGTGGTTGCTACCGTTTAACTTGTTATTCCTTCTACTTGCAGTTTACATTATTATCGTAATTTGATATATTATGCCATGATTGCATGATAATTTAATTGTGGAGATGGTAGCAAGTACTTATCCATTGATATGTTGATAATCTGCTAGTAGCCATGTGAAAATCTTGCTTAATGTTATAATGTGGAACATGAAAATAACATGTGGTGGATGTGGATATGTCGTGAGCATGTTGATGCTCCTTTGAGTATGGATTAATGTGATTTGTGATTATCATATCATATCATGTCATATGCATATGTGGATGTCGCCGCACATAGCCGCGATCGTGCAGTACAGACATCGTATATTGCCGTGTCGATGCACCTCTTATCCCGCGGGAAGCATCGTATATTGCCGTGTACGATGCACCTCAAATCCTGCCCTGGAAAGAGTGATGTGGAGCATAGCATTCATATGCATTGCATTGTGGAAAGATTCATTTGCATACATATGCAATATGTTGTGGTGAAGTTATTTTGTGGAATATTCAACTCATAGTTGTAATGTGGATTATACAACTTCATAGTTGTAATGTGGAATTGGCTCATGTGAGCTATTTGTGGTATGAGGATTATGGTTGTGGACGTGGAATAGGGTTCATCCCTTGTGTGCAGTAAGGGTTGTGATTGTGGCATGAGATTCTTTTCTCTTGTATTAATTGTTGATAACAATTGTGGATGTGAGAAATAATAAAGTGTTGAAGTAAAACATACATATGTTTTATTGCTTTTGCTAGTGGTAGTGGTTGAGAATTTAAAGTAGTCAAACAAGATTTATTTGTTAATGCTTTAACGTCATCGATGGTGATTTGAGGTTGAGGATAATAGCATTGTAATTGTGGAAGAATGTTGATGATTAACCTATTGTGGTTTGTGGAAGATTAAATGTTTCATTTGCATTTAATTGTGGAAGAATGTTGATGATTAACCTATTGTGGTTTGTGGAAGATTAAATGTTTCATTTGCATTTAATTGTGGATAAAATGACTGCATTCATATGCCAATTAAATCTGAAATTGAAGAGGTATGATTCATGAAAATTTGTGGTGGTTTAATAATTGTGGACATGAATTATGGTTGTAGTTGTATGGAATTATAAATGATGATGTATAATTATTTGTAGTTTGAATAGCCTGTTAAACAGTTTGCTTGTTGAGATTTTTATCTCACCCTTGTTTCTCCCTCCCTACAGGTGGACTTTGAGCATGCATGGGAAGGGTAGAACGGCACCACACTGATGCACGTGAATCATATTTTTATGCTGTAATAAAGTTGAAAGGATTCTAGACCTTGCATAGTTTTGTTTACATTATCTTAATAATGTTAAATTTGTAAACTCTGTTTTAGATTAAAATATTGGAGGATGTTTTAAATAGTGAATTGCTATCACTATCCTGTTATTCCTTAGTTGTTTATGCTTCCGCTTATACTATCTTGTTTAGTAATTGTTGCCGGTTTATTTTATCTTGTAAATTGGCTCGTTGTAGAGTAGTTTTAGTAGCATCCCAGGGTAAGGTGGGTCTGGGTGTTACTGATTGGTATCGAGCGGGCGTTAGGTCCGTGGTAATTAAATTATTAAATTGACACACTGGTGCACATTAGGATGGGATGGGTCAAGCATTGCATTTATGCTTTTGACATGTTGTATTGATGATTTACATTATGAGATAACCTTGTATGATTATTATTAGCTCCTATGACTGTTATGAGTGAAGAATTGTCAATGATAAGATGTAGAGGTTGTATTTGCTGCCTTGGCATTGCCAGGTTATACCACTGTTTGTAGCATGGGGATTCGCGATGTAGTTACCTCGGGTAACTTAGTTGCGGATGTTGTGAGTGAGTTTATTTAGAAATGTTGATATCTTCCTTGAGTTGATTTTGGCCAATTCTTTGTCTTTTGCAGTTAATGAACTTCTCTTGAGTTTGTGGTTCATTGTAGTTGAGGGTTTGCAATTGGTCTCTATCATTCGTTGAAGCAATTATTGTTTCTTTCGGACTAGTAAGACACTATTGCTGCTTGTGAATATTGTTGATTTGCAAGGTTAGTCCCTCTGTGGGAATTTTGTCTTGTTGTGAATCATGACTCATTGGTTCGCTTGGTATTTTTTTACCAATGAAAGTTTTGTGTTGCAAACTCATTAATATGTTAAAGCCTTGGATCTATGTTTTTAGATTATTTGGGTGTTGAAGTTTATTTCCATTCCTTTACGAAAGAGAGTGTTAAAACCTTTGTGGTGTTTTGCTATGCTTAAGTGGAAGGTGGTAATCATATAAACTAATTCATAAGGTATGAATTATCAAGTTGAGATGTTAGCGTGGTGCATAATTAATTTCAACTAGCATTCTTGGAAGTGTAGTTGATTAATGTGATATTGCCTTGTAATAGTTTCTAGAAGAACTGTGATTAAGAATTTGTCTATACATGATTGGAACTCATGGAGTTATTGAGGAGTGTGCAAAAGAATTGGAATGATTATTATGATTGTTTAAATTTCTATCATGTTGGATAAATTGAATTATTTTTGTTTATAGTAATTAATCTGACCGTTTGGAATAATTAAGTAAGGAGGTGATGGAATATTGCCTTGGTAATATTAACCTTTAATCTGTCCTTTATTTAGATACTTTATGAGCATGTACAATTGCTAGATTCATCTATCTTTCACCATGCTAAATTGTTGAAATATGTATAAAGAAATAGAGGAAGGTGGATGTATTGACTTGTAGAATCTTGTCTTACAAAGCTGGTATTATTGAAGTTTAAAGTTACTTCTTTCTAATTTTCGAACGTAAGGTGGGATCTGAATCTATGCTCATGATTGTTTTATGATTGTAAAACGGAGTTAGGATCATGAATGTTGTTATGATAAAATAATAACAATTATTGCTAGTAATGACTAGAGTACAATCAATTTGTGCTAAATTAGAGTTGAGCATCAATAAGAATTGAATATATGGAATCTAATAAGAGATTCATACTAGCATGTTTGTGAGATTGTCATGTTCTAGTATCATCTTGTTTAAAAGCTTTGATTTAATATGGTGGCTTATGCACTAGGATTTCCTAGATTAAGTAGTCGCAATCTTATTCAGATAATAGAAACATGATGAAGTGATTTCTTATGTTTCTTTTGGAAAAGTTTATGAAGGATTTGTGGATATGATGATGCTTGATAAGAATGTATTATTCTGATGTTAGCATGATGGTTAGTTGTGGTTGTGATGATAATGTTGAATGTTCCTTAAATAAAAGAATTTGATAACTTCCATGATACTACTTAAATCAAAAGTTTTGAGATTTGCATACGCAATCTTTTTGATCTCATGGCTTATTTGTCAGCTGAAATTGTTTGAGCAAAGTGACGTGTTGAGAGCTTTTATTAGTTCTTAAGGGATTAATGTGTTGTGGTCTTTAAATCACTTTTGTTGGAATTGTCAAGGTGATACCGTAATCAAAGAAAGTTGTTCTCTTTGTTAAAAGAAAGAGTGCAGTAAAAGTATTGGAGGTTGAAGTCATGTCATGCAATTTTTTAGGTGTGTTTGACTTCTTAATTTCACGCATAAGAGCTTTTTGAACTCAAATGGCAATATTTTTCCGCCGCATAAGAGTTTCTTGAGCTCAAATGACAATACTGTATTCTTATTGGTTGAGATTTGGTATTTTCTTCTTAAGGAGCATGTGCCTTCAACTGTGATCTTATCTTTTGCTATCCAAGATTGTTGCTATTCTTTTGGTCTTGCATTTATTGTGGATGGTAGCATCATCCTCTGTGCTGAAATTTACTTCTTTTTGCCTCTTCTAAGAAAGCGGTAATCAATTTGGGTTGCAAAGTCCTTTAAGAGGTGTATGGCATCTAGTTGGTGTGGTCATGTGATTGATTTTGGTGAGAATATGGGTGTGATATGAATTTGAGTTGTTATCCTTAAAAGGATTGAGGTGTTTTAGGAATTATCTGTCAAAGTAATTCCATTGGTCGTTGTCTTGGCTAGAATGTATTTTTGTGGAGACAGTAGAGTCTCTCTGCAAGGGTGTGGATGATGTACTCAGTTTGAGCGCATTGTCGAAGTTGCCAACCTAAGATAAATGAGTTGGTGTGTTGGGTGATGATTTGAAAATCCTTGGTTCGAGGAAGTTAAATTTCCAAAGGGAATGGATTGGGAATTATTAATAACTCGAGCGTAATATGCTCTCTTGATTCTTGTTTAAACTTTGTGTTTATGGCAGAGGTCATCTGCAAATTGAGTTGTTATATGTTGTGGTGTATTCTTTTCCAGTTAGGAAAAGAAAATGATTGTTTTGGTCTGTCGAGTGATTTTCACTCTTGGCTCGTCTGGTGTGGTTTTCCAAATGTCTATTTGGAGAGTGTGAATGGTTTTGTTGTGAATCCTTTGTTTTGGATTGTGGTCCTTTGAAGGAAGGTTGTTTGCTAGTATGTTGCTTGAGAATCCTTTATTCCTCTTTTGGTTGGGTTCCTTCTGCGAAGTTATTGTTCGTGCTTTGAGTAATGTTATGAGTGGAATCTGTAGGTTGAATTCTTTAAAAGGGGTACAATGTATTATCCCGATTATAATAAACAGAGGAAAATGTTGTAAGAAGGAGGATGGTATTAGATAGTGGCTTGATAGTTGTGGCGGAGAATTTTGTGAGAACGGCAGGATCTGTTGGCCGCTCAGAGCCGACAAAAGAGTTGCGGGTGCTCCCTTCGGATGTTCTATCCTTGGGATGCTCTTTCTTGTGGTTGTTCTTTCCTTCATTGCTCTTTTCTTTGCTGTTCTCTTGGTTAGTGGTTTGAGGAGTTAGATTCGAGGACGAATCCTTTTAGGTGGGGAGAATGTAATATCACGAACGTCTTTCTGCGTAAGTTTTAAAATAATCACGAGTCGCGGTTTTTCAGTAAATCGCGGGAAGGAAAAATAAAAATTGTAGAACGATGTAAAATAAATAAAATAAATTAAAAATTAAATTAAAACCTCGGAGTGGGCTGCTGGGAGTGGGCCGACCGCCTTGGGCGGAGGCCCAAGGGTGGCCGCACCTCCCTCCCCTCCCCAAAACCCTAGCCCTTTTCTCTCCCCTCTCCCATCCCTTTGCAGCCGCCACTCCCCTTCCTCCACCCCCTGGGCGCAGCCCTCTTCCCCCCTCCATCACCCCCCACAAGTGCTGCTGCCATTGGAGCCAAGGAGAGGAAGGAGAAGGAGAAGAAGGAAGGAGAAGGAAGAAGAAGAAGAGGAGGAGGAAAAAAAGGGGTGATCCATCATCTAGGTAATTTTTCCTCATCCCAAACCCTCTGTTCTATGGAATAATTAGGGTTCTTGGCACGGATTTTGAAGGTAGTTAATAGATTAATTGCCCGATTAGAGATTAGCTGATGTCTGCCTGTAGATTGATTCGCGCAGCGTGTCTGTTCGTGAGGTTTTGACCTAGTAAACGAATTTTACTGCAGACCTTCCCAAAAGGAAAGTTGTAGAGGACTTCCAGACGCATCTCCTGTATTTGTTTCGGAATTTTATGCCTTGTTATCTGGGAGTTACAGGGTCGGGAATACTGCTGTTCGTCAGGCGAGCAGATTGGTACAGACCGACGGTAATCTGGGAATTAGAGGTCGTAAATGATTTTTATGACCATGGCCGTAATTGATAAAGTTGTAGATAATTTAGAGATATAGCTTCTGTATAAAATTCAGAATTTTTAGACCCTTTTACTGATGTTGGGACGCATTTGTTTATTGCTGTCCAATCTGCCAGAACAGAGTTCTTCCTCTGTTCTGGGCATTAAATTACACCTAGCTGTGATCAAAATAAAAATAGGTGTTCTACATGAAAAATGTAGGATTTTAAGTGATGAATCCAGAGAGATATCATTTACTGTAAATGGATCAATATTTTTAAAGTTACGAAAATGTTAAGTAGCGCTGCTGCAGAGGGTAATTTGCTGAATTGTTGAGCGGAGAGGAGTTTGTGCGGGTTCGGGGTTCTAGCGACGTTTTTAATTATTAATGTCATGTTTGTATGTTGTAGCTGTGTGCTGAGAGTTGCCTTTTGGACAGGTGGTCTTGTCCCTGAGCGCTCTTGATTTTACCTCGCTTCGTCGGTTTGAGGCAAGTAAGCGTGGCGGTGGTTGCTACCGTTTAACTTGTTATTCCTTCTACTTGCAGTTTACATTATTATCGTAATTTGATATATTATGCCATGATTGCATGATAATTTAATTGTGGAGATGGTAGCAAGTACTTATCCATTGATATGTTGATAATCTGCTAGTAGCCATGTGAAAATCTTGCTTAATGTTATAATGTGGAACATGAAAATAACATGTGGTGGATGTGGATATGTCGTGAGCATGTTGATGCTCCTTTGAGTATGGATTAATGTGATTTGTGATTATCATATCATATCATGTCATATGCATATGTGGATGTCGCCAACATAGCCGCGATCCGTGCAGTACTGACATCGTATATTGCCGTAATCGATGCACCTCTTATCCGCTGGAAGCATCGTATATTGCCGTAATCGATGCACCTCAAATCCTGCCCTGGAAAGAGTGATGTGGAGCATAGCATTCATATGCATTGCATTGTGGAAAGATTCATTTGCATACATATGCAATATGTTGTGGTGAAGTTATTTTGTGGAATATTCAACTCATAGTTGTAATGTGGATTATACAACTTCATAGTTGTAATGTGGAATTGGCTCATGTGAGCTATTTGTGGTATGAGGATTATGGTTGTGGACGTGGAATAGGGTTCATCCCTTGTGTGCAGTAAGGGTTGTGATTGTGGCATGAGATTCTTTTCTCTTGTATTAATTGTTGATAACAATTGTGGATGTGAGAAATAATAAAGTGTTGAAGTAAAACATACATATGTTTTATTGCTTTTGCTAGTGGTAGTGGTTGAGAATTTAAAGTAGTCAAACAAGATTTATTTGTTAATGCTTTAACGTCATCGATGGTGATTTGAGGTTGAGGATAATAGCATTGTAATTGTGGAAGAATGTTGATGATTAACCTATTGTGGTTTGTGGAAGATTAAATGTTTCATTTGCATTTAATTGTGGAAGAATGTTGATGATTAACCTATTGTGGTTTGTGGAAGATTAAATGTTTCATTTGCATTTAATTGTGGATAAAATGACTGCATTCATATGCCAATTAAATCTGAAATTGAAGAGGTATGATTCATGAAAATTTGTGGTGGTTTAATAATTGTGGACATGAATTATGGTTGTAGTTGTATGGAATTATAAATGATGATGTATAATTATTTGTAGTTTGAATAGCACATTAAGCAGTTTGCTTGTTGAGATTTTTATCTCACCCTTGTTTCTCCCTCCCTACAGGTGGACTTTGAGCATGCATGGGAAGGGTAGAACGGCACCACACTGATGCACGTGAATCATATTTTTATGCTGTAATAAAGTTGAAAGGATTCTAGACCTTGCATAGTTTTGTTTACATTATCTTAATAATGTTAAATTTGTAAACTCTGTTTTAGATTAAAATATTGGAGGATGTTTTAAATAGTGAATTGCTATCACTATCCTGTTATTCCTTAGTTGTTTATGCTTCCGCTTATACTATCTTGTTTAGTAATTGTTGCCGGTTTATTTTATCTTGTAAATTGGCTCGTTGTAGAGTAGTTTTAGTAGCATCCCAGGGTAAGGTGGGTCCTGGGGTGTTACATTAATGGTCATGACGCCTCAACGCCCGCACCGCGCCAAGCACGTTGCACCACGTGGACGTCCGGAAGACCGAGCGTCGCAGCAGCGCGCACTCCTCCTTCGGCTACAGCGCAGCTCCGGAAGTTCGGAAAAATTCACAGGCCGCGGGGACGGAGGGGGCCAAAGGACTCGGCAACATGGCTTCGGCCTTGTGAAAGCCCTTTACCATGAGAGGCTCCTGTCGTAGGGATGGCCCCCACCTAAACCCAGCAGGCCTGGTAAGAGATTATAAGGCCCAGAATAGGCCATGTGTAATGACATAGCTGCCCCCAGAGGGAATAACCAGATGTAAGGGCATAACTGTACAAGCACTCCTCACGCGCATATATATATGAGCACAAGCCATGGGGAGGAACCAGGCTATTACACCCAACTTCATCACTCTCCACTACCATCTCTCTCTCTGTTTGGTCTGTAGCCACAACAAACCCCATGTGGAACAAATCCAACCAGTAAATCTTCCACCTGAGCAAGCCATGGAGCCAATAGTGCAGCCACAGGAGGAAGAGCAAGTTGTCCCATTGGGTGCACCCCTATTCCCTAGCGTATTTTACCATCCTCACATTTGTGTTAGCTCAAGGGAGCAAAGGGAGGCCATTTCATGGTTCACATTCATGCAACAAGTTGGGATACTCAATGGCAGTGGTGAAGGTAGCACTAGCGGTGCGGTAGGGTCAAGCTCACCCCGGTCCACTACTTCATCAGACTACTAGGGCCTAAGATGCCTAACCTTGGCACCACCTTTGGGGACCGATAGCAGAAATGTAGTGGAGATTGGTCATATATAGCCACGTAGTATGTATGTGGGTAATAATGTGGAAGTGATGTACTAACTAGGTGCACTAGAACTAAACGAAATGGTTCGGTCATCGGTTAATCTAGGAGGTAGCCATGCAGAATAAATGAACTTAGCCATGAAGTAGCCATGTCACTGTACTAGTGAACATGATGGTTCCAACAACTCTATACAAGTCATGGTGTAGCCATGCCGTTGTATTAAAGAACATGTGTGTTCCAGTAGCTCTTTAAGTAATTAAAGCTAAGGTAATAAGCAAGTGTTTATCCCTGCATACTTAGCCAAACCAAAAAGTGAACTTGAGGCATACAGATTAATTAGTAGGCCTATGTGAGTAACCTATTCAACTACTACCAAAAAAATGAGGATGATAAGCTAAACCACTTAAATCCAATTGCTATGCTAGTGGTAATAAAAATCAGCCACAACCTGTTGGAATTAATAGCCACCTAAGACAATGAGAATAACCTCAAAGCTGATAATTAATAATAGTTAAGCACACCACCAGCTAGCTGTGTATGTATCCTTGATATAAACACTGCTTATAGCCTAAATAGCTTCACTGTCCCCATGGACTTGCAGGATGGAAGAATAGGGAGAATAGGGACTTGACTTCACCATTGGCTTAAGGTCAGATGAAAATACACAACCTTCTAAAGATCAAAGTTTCCTACCAGGACAAGGACAACTTCCAAGCTTCCCTGAATTCAGCAAAGTTGGAACCTTGGGAGTCGCAAAAGAAGCTAGCAGCTTGGGAGAGGTCCTCAGGTTCATGGAAAACTCACGGAAGGAATTGCAGGAGAACTAGAACCGTCCATTCAAGTTGATGTTAACTCGACTAACTCTTGGGGAACACCACCAACATGTCGTCACGGTCAGTTTAGGCGAATTCCTACAAGCTGGCCCATCTACCTTCTCAAAGGTAGTGGACCCTCTCGAGGCCGATGATTGCTTACTCAATGTCAAGAGGAAGCTAGAAACAGTCGGGTGCTTTGACAGTGAGAAGGTCCGATATGTGACAATTTGGTGGGCAAACTTTTGCCATAACCGAGCTGACGACCGCTTCATCGTGTGGGAGAAATTCAAAGAGAATTTCTTTGCAACCATGTTCCCAGTGGGAAGATGGAGATTAAGAAGAGAGAATTTTGTGCCTTGACTCAGGATGGTAAGAAGATAACTGATTATCTGAACCAATTCAATGAGTTGGCCAGATATGCCCCTAAGGATGTGAACAACAAAGCAAAGAAGATGGAGAGGTTCATGGAGGGAATGCACCCATTTCTCAAGATGCACTTATCGATTCACGCGATCATCGAGTTCAGGACCTAGTGAATTGAGCCATTATACTTAAGAATAACCATGCCGATTTAAGCTGATGACAGGAGGAAGAAAGCAAGAGTTGAACCACGCCCCATGATGCACGGGCAGGAACGTCCCCTCATACCACCACCACGACCGATCAATTCAAACCAACAACAAATCCCTTTTAGGTGTTCCAATTGCGGGGGAATGCACCGTACCCACGATTGCCTAAGGGGTATGGGGGCATGCTTCAACTGTGGCCAACAGGGCAACATCGAGCCCACTGTCCGCAACTGAGGAAACCAGTAGCACCACCAACACAACAATTTCAAGCACAACATCCACCAATGGGTCGAGGGTGAGGTACGCCTGTGAATATGGCGGGAAGGGGAGCAGGACATGGGGCACCAAGTGGAGTACAAGCTAAGGTGAACTACGTGAACACCGATAAACTAGGAGTGGCCACGGACATTGTCAGGGCGTCTCCAACAGCTGGCTATTTAGTTAGCTAGATCTGATGTGGCAAGGAAAAAGTAGGAGAGAGAGTAGTCACTAGCGATAAGCAAATAGCTGATCTATTTCACGTAGTCCAAGAATATGAGAGAGGAGCATGTGGGTCCAACAGTATAAAATAGTCTTTGCTTTTGTCTCTCACCTCCACGTCAGCTGACTATATAGCTAGTACTAGCTATTACCATTGCGGATGCCCTCACAGGTAAACTACTCATCCCACCTAGAATTGGTACAATCCTCCTTGATTCGGGTGCCACACATTCATTTATTTCTAGAGAGTTTGTTCTTGAAAAAGGATTCACATGCAAACCCTGGACAAGTCATTAGGAGTTAGTTCACCAAGAGGGTTGATAACAGTAAAGTCAATATCACTACTATAGAAAACCGTATTACAGACGGCTCAGAAATGTCATCACAGACGATTTTCTGAACCGTCTGAATTTATGGGTCAGTGATAACCGAATGTTATCACTGACGGTTTTCAAACCGTCTGTGGTGTAAATATCACAGACGGTTTGTAACTAAAAACCATTTATGATAGCTGATAATCACAGACGGTTTGTAAGTAAAAAACCGTCTGTGATAGGTGATAATCACAGACGGTTTTTAACTAAAAATCGTCTGTGATTATCAGCTATCACAGACGGTTTTTCATTTTTAGTGAAAAACCGTCTGTGATATTGATATATCACAGACGGTTTTTACTTACAAACTGTCTGTGATATTCTTTTCTACCCCTAAATCTATTTCTATTTATTGGTTAGCCTCAGGAAATGCTAGCCATGCCCTCTGAAATAAGCAGATCAACATGTACGTGTATACATCGCACTTCATTTCACAAACATAAAACATCCATTTCACAAACATAAAAACATCCAATTCACATCGCACTTCATTTCACAAATATAAAACATCCATTTTGCAAATCAATTAATTGAAATGAAATAAAATATCCATTAACAAATACACAATTACAAAAGATCTACATTGCATTTGCACTTAGATGGTAACATTGCATTTTTTTATTGCTCTATCACTCCGGAATCGAGGTCTCGTGAAAGGAACAGATCCATAATCAACGAACTTGTCAGGCTGCACAAGCAATACTTGGATGGTGCATGATTGTCATCCAAGTATTGCTTATACAACCTGACAAGTTCGTTGATTATGGATCTGTTCCTTTCGCGAGACCTCGATTCCGGAGTGTAAAAGCAATAAAAATCATTGTACGTTGTGAAACTCTCCATCTGAGTTTATGACTTTAGCCACCAAAAAGTAAGCGCACTCTCCTCGAATTTGTGAAAGGTTGGGCTGTTTCAATGCAGTTGACGGGATGGACGCAGCCTGTCGATAGGAATATCAATGTGCGTATATATATAACCTGATAAGTATGAAGTAATTATGGGAAGATTGACAAAACTTAGAATTGGTGATTCTCGAGATATCGAGGAGTAGATTCATATGGTGGCAAACGTAGAATCCACATGTGTTGCCCAGCGGCTGCTGGTGGCACTGTAAAAAATGAAAAGTGTTAATTCAAGAGACATTACTGTCAACTGTTGTATAGGATTAATTAATGTGTAATAGCGAATACCTTAAATTTTCGAACATGTGTCAGGCCTTTGGCCCCTTGCGTTGAGACACCTACCATTGCAACGTACATCGCGAACGCTCTACGTGATTCGAAAAAGTTGACCTTAGTCATTCGAAAGGAAAGAAAAAGTACAACACAGATATGTATGGAGAAAATGTACTTACCTATCGATTACTTGGCTGACAACTGTGTAGTCCATTTTATTTTTACTTAGGGAATCAAGGTATATTGTCTTGTTCCATTTTGGTACAATTACTATTAAAATCCAATAAAAGTCATGATTGTAGGGCATAAGTACATATTCCTTATCGCGGTAAGCCACCAGTGCTGCTGCAATGTACCTCTCGACGAAGGGTGTATCCTCGTTGATGGTATGCATGGCGACCAAGTGTGGGTCCAAGAAACAAACAGATGATTTGGATAATCTAGCTTTAGTCACCATGTGTCTATATATATACACACGAAAGCAACAAATTATATATAACATTTATCGGTATAATATGAACGGAGACTGTGATTGTACACACTTACAACATCCAGCATCGAATGAGTGAGGTGTCGAGAGCGTTGAGCGTGAAAAGATCAAATAAATCCTCAAAGGTGACCACAAAGACGCAATCTTGAATATTGTGCTCTAAATGATCCGGCCCGAATTTGACAGTGATACCTAAGTGCCGTTCTCCCTTTGGCTTATTGGACTGTTCCATATACCACGTGCGAACCCTTGGAGAAGTCAATAGGAGTTAGTTCACCAAGAGGGTTGATAACAGTAAAGTCAATATTCAAAGTCCAACCCATAATGATCCATAATACTGAGTTTTTGGCAGACCTCTATATGATAGAGTTGTCAGGATTGTTAATAATTTTGGGTATGGACTGGTTAGTTACTAATGAAGTGATAATTGATTGTGAACAAAAAAAAGTGCATCTATTAGGAAACTAGATGGGACCAGACTAGTCTATTGGAGATCAGACTCAACCTAAACAACTCGTAGAAAGCTTACAAATGAAGGAAATCAAAGACCTCCCAGTATCCTAACATATTTCCGAATGAACCACCTGGTATGCCACCCAATAGAGAACTAGAATTCAAAATTGAATTAATGCCTGGATCAGTCAGTGCCCATCTCAAAACGACCCTACTTTTTGTGTCGAGAAGAACTGGTGGAATTAAAGAAACAATTGGATGACCTAGAGAGGAAAGGATATTATTCGTTGGAATAGTGTTCTATCAACTAAACGAATAATAATATGTTGACTAGTGTTATTAGCCCTTGATTATGACCCTTGTCGTCACATTTACATCCTCATATATGTAGATGATATAATAGTTACAAGCTCCTCATGTTTTGCAGTTCACGTGCTGGTTCAACAACTCAGAGAAGATTTTGCAGTTAAAGATCTTGATGACTTTCATTACTTTTTGTGCATAGAGGTCACTATGAGGGAGAATGGCGTAGTCCTGACTCAAAGTATGTATATCTCTGAGGTGCTTCACCGCGCACACAACGAAGGATGTAAACCTGTCGCGACGTCTATGTCCTATTTGGAAAAATTGACAAAAGGACAGCTTCCGCTGGAAGTCAGAGTACAATATACAGAAGTATTGTGGGTGCGCTGCAGTATCTTACATTGACATGACTGGATATATCCTATTCGGTGAACAAAGTTTCTCAATTTCTCTCACAACCAAGGAGTTTGCATTGGGGAGCTGTGAAAAGCATTCTTCAGCAAATCATATCCACCGTTGTATACTGAGTTCCATAAGTTACTTATCAGCAAATCATATCCACCGTTAATCCTGTCACAAGCTTACAAAATTTCACATGCCAAAAACAGCTTAAAATCATGTTACGGCAAAAATTAGTAGAATTTACCTTGCCATATAGATGAACTCCATGCATGACCGTCTTAATTTGGCTTCAATTTCTAGCTTGGTTGAATCCATAGTTCTTAAAACCAAAGTGGTCACTGACATAGCTAACCTTCTTTTGTTCGCCGAAATGTCCCTCGGCATGAAGAACCCACATAGACTGAGAGCCCAAGAAGGCCCAATGCTTATTGCCGTCGTGATTGATAGTAGAGATACATCCTCGTGTGAATTTTCCATTACATTTTTCAGTATGCAAGCTTACCAGTGATTCAGACTACAAGCCTTAAAAAGCCCGCCTAGCTAGTTAAAACTTATCTGAGTGTCTCTAGTGATAGGTGTACTTCGTCAATTTTGATTGGAACTTTTCAAACAAAACTTGTAATTTGCACAAAGAAGCACACTGTGCTTAAAATGATGGAATATAACGTGGTTTTAGCTGTACAATCGCTTGCAAGGACAATCATTCTAAGGCTAGTTTCCCGGGAATGTCAGATACAATGGATAAGAGTCATTCCAAACAGTGATCAGACAGTCGTGACCACGGGTACAAATTTCTCTCTTTTTTAAGAGAAATGGAGTTTATACCAGATATATACCTCCCTCATTACCAGAATCCAGTTTTTCCAAAATGGCTAGAATCTATCTTCCCTGATCCCGAAGCATCCATCAGGCATTATCGACTTTGCCTGGCATTATAAGAAACCCGACCAGACGAATATCTAGTTTCCGTGAATGCCCCCGATACAGATTCCCGTCAGGGAATTATCCCTGATGGTACTGTCAGGAATTTCACTGAAACCCTGACCATGCAACCTTGACGGGTAATGCTTAACGGTGACCGTCAAGGAAAGCATCCCTGACAGTTTTTGGGCCATCCCTAGCGTTTTTCGGCCCTGGGGGAAAACCTGGAGTCAAGTAGTGCCTCCCTGCCTTGGTTGATAATGTTAGGTTTTCACAAACTCTAGATTAATTCCATGGAGGATTTTTGGTCTATCCTCTATTCCTCTGCCTTATCCGTGGTGCCGCTCACAATGCATAATAAGGATAAAGGGTAGGGACCTATTTATGACTCCACTTCTAGGTGTTATAAAGTGACCCACCTGTATTTCCTTCAAGAGCAGAATCTCCTTCAGTATGAGAATTAATACCAGATGTATCTATCTGTGTTTTCATGGAGTTGCCAACATTTCCACCCTTGGCCGCTTAGCACGACGAGGTGTGTTTAGATATAAAAGAATTACATTCCTGCTTTCTACCAGTTTATCTTTTTTCTATATCATAAAACTTATACTCTTTAAATTTCAAAGAATAACTAATAAAAAATTCCTAGCGTGCTTTTAGGCTATAATTTTCCTTCCAGTTCACAACTCATTAGGAGCGATTATTACAGCCTCAGATGATGAATGATTTAATAAATAAACAGCAGTATGTAAAACTTCCTCCAATAGACAAAGGAAGATCTGAATAAGCCATCTAAAAGACAAAAGACAAAGGAATATTCATATGTGTTCTATTCCTCTGTTCGGCAACAACACTTTGTTGCGGAGTGTAAGGTTTGGTATACTGATGAATAATTCTATGCTCTTTACAAAAAAACATTTAATATTCCTGAAGTGTATTCTCCTCCACTATTAGTTCTCAAAACTTTGATCTTTCTATTTAATTAATTTTCACTTCAGTTTTAAATGTCTTTGTTGTAGGGGTGGCCCCCACCTAAGCCCAGTAGGCATGTTAGAAGGCCGTAAGGCCCAAAATGGGACATATATAATGACATAAGTGCCCCTGAGGGGATACTCAAATGTAAGGGTACTATTGTAAAAGCACTCCCCAAGAGGGTATATGAATACGATACCAGCCATGGGGGAACCCTAAGCCATTACTCACCTAACTCTCCACTACCATACTCTCTCTCTGTTTGGTCTGTAACCACAACAGTTGGCACCTTCCGTGAGGAGGACAAGGGTAAGCCTCCAGATCTGAAGGAGGATAGCACCAAAGAAAGCTTCATCATTGGCGGCGAAGAAGAAGAAGACAGGAGCGATCGGATTTCGCACCAATACCAGGGCAACTGCAGGCGCGGGTAGTGGTGCGAGCGCGGCGGTCGCAAAGACCGGTGTTCACGGCGTAACGCCTGGTCCCGCCATCACCACCGCGACACTCGACCCCACCACCGCTGCCGCGGCGCCCGGCCCCCCATCGACCTCCAACTACATCGCGCCGCCACGGTAGGCAGCCCGGGAGCATAGGCCGCAGCGTACCCAGACACGCCACAGGCCTTGGTCACGCCCATGGGAGACAGCGCCCTACTGACGGCCCTTGGCATGCTCCGACGGGAGTTGGCAGATCTCCGCGGAGCCGTGCAAGGTATGCAAGAGGCCTGAGGCCAGCAGATCCCACTAGCAGTTGCTTCGGAGCCCACTCTGGAGAGGGCGGATAGCCGCGACGCCCTTACGTCCAGTCGTGCCCCACTACGATGCGTGGAACCGGAGTCCCCGCTCTCCGCGGGCCAAAAACAGGCAGCATGGCCTGAGGACTTCAAGTTCCCAAGTGTCATCGAGGCGTATAAAGGTGACACAGACCCGCGCGAATTCGTGCGCGTGTACGAGACCACCATCGAGGCCATTGGCGGGGACGACACTATGAAGGCAAAGGGACTCCCCCTCGCATTACAAGGGGTAGCGCTCTCCTGGTTCTTCACCATCGAGCCACAGTCCATCTACGCGTGGGAGCAGATCCGCGACCGACTCTACAACAACTTCTAGGGAAACTACGTCGAGTGTGTCGATGCGGACCAGCTCTTCGCAGTCAAGCAAAAACCCAAGGAGAGGCTCCGGGATTACTTCAAACGCTTTGCCAAGGTGCGCTGCCAAGTCAAGGACGTCAACGAGACAACCATCATCAATGCGGCGGTGCAGGGTCTTCGCCTGGGACCGCTTTGTTGGTGATACGCCCTAGAGGCAACATGGAGATGTTGAATATATCACATACTATGTTTATGATACATTGCTTTGTTCCTTGAAATAGACATTATCATTATTGATCAATGAGTATGTGACTTATTCATGAGACTCTTAATGCTTAAATGTTGCTATTTCTAAATGATCCCTGATCATATATCATATGAGGAACAAATATGATTCAAAGATCAGCATATGTATTGATTGATGATCATGTCTCATGGATCATGGTATGGTGATACCAAATCAATAATATGGACATGTGTTAGTGAACATATGTTGGATAGACCCGCCATGAGACACTGCAGAGATTCCATGTGTCATTAGTTGGTCTCAAGTAGTGTTTATGTAGAATCCTTAGACTTGAGATCATCATGGTTCCCAACATGCGTAGTAGCCTATTTTGGGACTACTAACCACTACTCCATAACTGGGTAGTCATAAAAGTAGTCTTCGGGTTTCTTTGTGAAACATGTAGTGGGATGTGAATGATCAAGATAGAATTTGCCCCTCCTTATGGGAGAGATATCTCTGGGCCCCTCGATGTAATGGATTATGAAAGTGCATGGCCATGCCAATGTGATTGAGGAGTCAATCACAAGTTTATAATCCATCACGGAATCGAGAGAGTGATTGAGCTATTAAGAGGATGACTCGAGTCTCACCTTGAGCTTAATCTATATCGTGAGGCAAAGGGATTCGTACATGAGAACATTACAGAGTTCAGCCGATATGATCTTTACGTATACTTTGGGGTTAATATGTCTTGCTAGAGGCCGCTATTAACGGGGTGACCGGAAAGGCGTTTCGGTCGCGACCAAGTATACGTGAACCTCTGGTCGCACACTTAACGGGTTGGAACACTAATTCGAATGTGATTCGGATGTGGGCTCAATTCGGATAGAGATCCGGATAGACACACTATTGGGCCTCGGTCCACGAGGCCCAAGTGAGGAGGTCTATATATATGGAGGTGGGGCTGAGGATGGACACACGCCTGTTCCTCACGAGCAAAACCTAGCCGCCACCTCCCGAGCCAAACCCTAGCCGCTCGCGAGTCTTTGGTACACTCGCGATCGGCGTTCAACCCCGGACGTGTGGATACCGGTGGGCGCTGCTCGTTGCGGCGTTGATCGGCATCAACAAACTACAGATTGGAGCGGACTCGTGGTGTGGTTGATCGCGTGGAGGAGACGATCTGTTGGGACGATCGGCTACTTCCACTACTACCTCGACGCGCGTGGTTGGATCGGCTTCTCCAACTCTTCTTCGCTGCGCTGCGCGTCTAGTGGTAACGATCTATGATCCCTCCTTAGCATGATGTCTGGTGTGCGCGGTAGAAATTTTTATTTTCTCGCTATCGTAG
The DNA here is from genome assembly GCA_036346575.1 of Dendrocalamus sinicus. Classification (NCBI taxonomy): domain Eukaryota; kingdom Viridiplantae; phylum Streptophyta; class Magnoliopsida; order Poales; family Poaceae; genus Dendrocalamus; species Dendrocalamus sinicus. The sequence continues at coordinate 22,955,346 of CM070664.1, read as the reverse complement.
CCTCACGCGCGTTCCTTGATGGTATCGAGCCATCTTGCTTAGTTTGCGATCGGATCAGCGCATATGTTGATATGCGGTTGTAGTAGATTGGATCTATTACAGTCTAGATCAATCGGTTCATGTGATGAATTAATGGTAGCATGGGTTGATGAGATCAATCGGTGAATCGGGGTTAGATGAGGCGCAGATTGTATCACTACTAGTGCCCTAGAGATTGTCTCGGATCGGCATAAGGTGGTTATGTCGAATACTAGTAGGATATGAATCTGATAGCCTCGGGCCAATGAAAAAAAAATAGTGCCCTAGAGAATGTCTCGGATCGGCATAAGGTGGTTATGTCGAATACTAGTAGGTTACGGATCTGATGGCCTCGGCCCAGTGGAAAAACTAGCTTCCTAGAGAATGTCTCGGATCGGCATAAGGTGGTTGTGCCGAATAGTTTTTCCATTGCGATTTCATAGATTGGATCTGTAAATTTCGTAGGTTCACATACCCGCCTTGTATAGCGTCATGGGTTCACATCGTTAGGTAGAATACGATTCTACGTCTAACTTGTTTTTGCAGAGAATGATGTGAATAGTATGGCCCTATATCTTATTGGAATGTATGAGATGTATGTGATGCATGTAACATTCGTTCATGGCCTGCGTGTCATGATTATTTCAGCTATTGTTAGCTGTCTATATTGTATTTAACGACCTGCGTGTCGACCTTAATGCTTGAATCTATCTTTGTAATCTTCAATTTCTAGCTATTATAGGTAGTAGCCTAGTTTTGAGGTTACAAGCTTTCAAGCATGGTGGCCTAAAGGAGTGTTGTGGAGGATGGAGATCGTCTACACCTACATGGAGATGGAGATCACCATTTTTGGGCCATACTACTTCACAGTTAAATGTGTTTATCTGTGATATTATCTATCTTATTCTTATGCAATGTTTTTGTGATATGTTGCTTTGGTAGGATAGAATCCTCATAAAATTAGGTGTTCATGCCCTTCCATATGTTGCACCAAAGATAATGATCACCGCATGGTAGGTCTACCAAAGTAGAGTGCCGTCGGTTATCATCATTATTTGGGGTAGATGTTGGACATCTACATGCGGAAGCATTTGGTTTACTTAACAAGGTTATCAAAACAGTTTTGGACCTTGGGGCATAGGTTGGGGCAGGGCATATTGATGTCACCCAACAAGCAAGAGTCACATAGGGATGTGATTAGCAAGGTGTTGCTTACCCATGTCACTAGTTTTCTAGCCGTGATGCCAAAGCTCACTAGGAATTGGTGAAATGAGGATCTTGACCCACTATGTAACTTAGAGGAGTTTTGTTGCAAAACACATAGTGGGAGTCTTTTGTTAAATAGTTTAATAAAAGATGAACATAAACATAGTGCTAAACTTTGCATATTCTTTGTTGTAGATCATGTCAACTAATGCCGCATCCAGTTCTTTTAATTTGCGATCTATTCTTGAGAAAGAAAAACTCAATGGAACAAACTTTATGGATTGGTATCGCAACTTGAGAATTGTTCTCAAGCAAGAGCGCAAGGAGTATGTCCTTGAGTCTCCTTACCACGATGACTTGCACGATAATGCTCTGCTGCTGCACGGAGAACTTATGAGAAGCAAGCGAATGATTACCTTGATGTGAGCTGTCTCATGCTTGCCACAATGTCCTCTCGAGCTTGAAGCAATATGAGAACACAGATTCCTACAATATCATTGTGGGGTTGCGTGGTATGTTTGAGAACCAAGCAAGGGTGAGAGGTTCAACACTTCAAAGTCCTTGTTTGCGTGCGAGCTTGCGAAGGGAATCCGTCGACCCTCATGTGATTAAGATGATTGGCTACATTGAGAGTCCGGAAAAGCTTGGTTTTCCCCTTAGCCAAGAGTTGGCTACGATGTGATTCTCGATCGCTCCTCGAGCTTTGAGCCATTCATCTGAACTATCACATGAATAACATGGTCAAGACATTGGTGAGTTGCATGGGATGCTAAAAACTGCGAGGAAAGCATTAAGAAAAGCAGCAATCATGTGATGATGATGCAGAAAGGCAAGGGCAAGCCCAATATCAAGAAAGCGCGGTCAAAGAAAGTTAGCTCCCGATGAGATCGCGAGCAGTTCTAAGGCCAAGCAAGTCAAGAAGGGCGCTGCTCCTAATGCAGATTGTTACTATCGTAAGCAATCGGGGCATTGGAAAAGGAACGCCCAAAGTACTTGGAGGATCTTGAGAAGAAGAAGGAAGTACGACTTCCCCTCCAGGTATAAATGTTATAGAAATCAATCTTGCTACTTCATCCACTGATTCTTGGGTATTTGATACCGGATCGGTTGCTCACTTATGCAAATCGTTGCGGGGGCTAAGAAGAAGTAGAAGTTTGAGGAGGAGCGAAGTGGATCTTCGCGTTGGCAATGGAGCAAAGTTGCTGCGGTGGCTGTTGGCACCATGCCATTGTCTTTACCTTGAGGATTAGTTTTGGAATTGAATAATTGTTATTGTGTTCCATCTCTTTCCAAGAACATTATTTCGCTTCATGTTTGCAAGCGAAGGTTATGACTTTAGATCTATGAACAATGGTTGTTCTCTTTATTTCAAAGATATGTTCTATTGTCATACTCCATTAGTGAATGGGTTATATGTTCTTACTCTTGAAGAGTCACCATCTATAACATTAATGCAAAGAGGCAACGTTCGAATGATTTGAATCCCACGTTTATTTGGCAATCGTCGCTTAGGTCACATAAATGAGAAACGCATGGAGAAGCTCCATAGAGATGGTATTCTGCACTCATTTGATTTTGAATCATTTGAGACATGCGAATTTTGTTTACTTGGCAAGATGACAAAGGCACCTTTCACCGGTCAAGGTGAGCGGGCAAGTGACTTATTGGCGCTCGTACATTCGATGTATGTGGACCAATGAGCTCAACGATGAGGTGGTTTTCAGTACTTCATAACTTTTATCGATGACTTTAGTAGATATGGGTATATCTACGATGAAGCATAAGTCCGAATCCTTTGAAAAGTTCAAAGAATTCCAAAATGAAGTGCAAAATCATTTAGGCAAGACAATCAAGTTTTTACGATCGATCGTGGAGGCGAGTATTTGAGCCATGAGTTTGGCAATCATCGAAGGATTGTGGAATTGTTCCACAATTGACTCCACCAGAACACCTCAATGGAATGGGGTATCTGAACGGAGAAATCGCACCTTATTAGATATGGTGCGCTCCATGATGAGCCAAAGTGATCTTTCGTTGTCTTTTTGGGGTATGCTCTTGAAACACCGCTTTCACACTAAACAGGTTCCATCAAAATCAGTAGAAAAGACACCATATGAGATGTGGACGGGACAACGTCCTAGCTTGTCTTTTCTTAAGATTTGGGGATGTGAGGCTTATGTAAAACGTTTACAATCTGATAAGCTCAGTCCTAAATCTGATAAATGCTTCTTTATCGGGTATCCTAAGGAAACAAAAGGATATTACTTCTATAATCAAGGAGAAGGCAAAGTGTTTGTCGCCCGGCATGGTGTCTTCTTAGAGAAAGAGTTTCTCTCAAGAAGGGATAATGGGAGCATGGTGCAACTTGAAGAAATTCGGAAACACACGAAAGCGTTTCAGCTCCTCTGAGAACCACAACAGGATGAACAAAGCGTTGAAGAACCTGTTGTGGACACACCGCACCACGTAGGTCGAGAGGTCACGTCGTGCACCGAGAGGTACATGTTCTTGACTACTCAACAACGGGACATATTGTTGTTAGACAACGATGAGCCTAAGACCTATGAAGAAGCGATGGTGGGACGGACTCGAGAAATGGCTTGAAGCCATGAGATCGAAATTGAATCCATGCACGATAATCAAGTTTGGAACTTGGTTGATCCACCTGATGGTGTTAAAACCATTGAGTGCAAATGGATTTTCAAGAAAAAGATAGACATAGATGGAAATGTTCACATCTATAAAGCGCGATTGGTGGCCAAAGGTTTCAAACAAATTCAAGGTGTTGATTATGATGAAACTTTTTCGCCCGTCGCAATGCTAAAGTCTATTCGGATCATTCTAGCGATTGCTGCATATTTTGACTATGAAATATGGCAAATGGATGTCAAAACAGCTTTCCTTAATGGAAATCTGAGTGAGGATGTGTACATGACACAGCCCATGGGTTTTGTCGATCCGCAATCACCGAAAGATATGCAAGCTGCAAAGATCCATTTATGGATTAAAGCAGCATCTCGGAGTTGGAACATTCGTTTTGATGAAGTAATCAAAGGGTTTGGTTTCATCAAGAACGAAGAAGAGCCTTGTGTTTACAAAAGGCTAGTGGGAGCGCACTCGTGTTTACGGTCTTATATGTGGATGACATATTACTGATCGGAAATGACATTCCTATGCTCGAATCTGTTAAGTCTTCATTGAAAAATAGTTTCTCTATGAAAGACTTAGAGAGGCGGCATATATTCTGGCATCAAGATCTATAGGGATAGATCAAGAAGGCTAATTGGATTAAGCCAAGATACGTACATTGACAAGGTGTTGAAAAGGTTCAACATGCAGGATTCCAAGAAAGGCTTCCTACCTATGTCACATGGTATAAATCTTAGCAAGAGTCGGTGTCCTAGTACACCGATGAGCGGGATAAAATGAATGCGATTCCATATGCTTCGCTATGGGATCCATTATGTATGCCATGCTTTGTACACGTCCGGATGTCTCGTATGCTTTAAGTGCTACAAGTAGATACAGTCAGATCCAGTGAAAGTCACTGGATTGCCATAAAGAACATCTTGAAGTACTTGAGAAGAACTAAAGATGTGTTCCTCGTCTATGGGGTGAGGAAGAGCTCGTTGTAAATGGTTACACCGATGCTAGCTTCCAAACCGACAAAGATGATTTTAGATCGCAATCTGGATTTGTGTTCTGCTGAATGGCGGTGCGGTGAGTGGAAGAGCTCCAAGCAGAGACGGTTGCTGATTCTACAACGAAGCCGAGTACATAGCAGCTTCAAGGCGCTAAAGAGGCTGTTTGGATCAAGAAATTTGTTTCGAGCTTGGTGTGGTGGCTAGTGCCTCCAGCCCAATGGACCTCTACTATGACAATAGTGGGGCCATTGCGCAAGCCAAGGAGCCTAGATCGCACGAAGTCCAAGCACATTCTACGGCGATTTCATCTCATCCGCGAGATTGTGAGAGAGGCGATGTGAAGATATGCAAAGTACAAACGGATTTGAACATTGCAGATCCGTTGACAAAGCCGCTTCCCCAGCCAAAGCATGAGGCTCACACTAGGGCAATGGGTATTAGATACCTACATGGTTGACTCTAGTGCAAGTGGGAGACTGTTGGTGATATGCCCTAGAGGCAACATGGAGATGTTGAATATATCACATACTATGTTTATGATACATTGCTTTGTTCCTTGAAATAGACATTATCATTGTTGATCAATGAGTATGTGACTTATTCATGAGACTCTTAATGCTTAAATGTTGCTATTTCTAAATGATCCCTGATCATATATCATATGAGGAACAAATATGATTCAAAGATCAGCATATGTATTGATTGATGATCATGTCTCATGGATCATGGTATGGTGATACCAAATCAATAATATGGACATGTGTTAGTGAACATATGTTGGATAGACCCGCCATGAGACACTGCAGAGATTCCATGTGTCATTAGTTGGTCTCAAGTAGTGTTTATGTAGAATCCTTAGACTTGAGATCATCATGGTTCCCAACATGCGTAGTAGCCTATTTTGGGACTACTAACCACTACTCCATAACTGGGTAGTCATAAAAGTAGTCTTCGGGTTTCTTTGTGAAACATGTAGTGGGATGTGAATGATCAAGATAGAATTTGCCCCTCCTTATGGGAGAGATATCTGGGCCTCGATGTAATGGATTATGAAAGTGCATGGCCATGCCAATGTGATTGAGGAGTCAATCACAAGTTTATAATCCATCACGGAATCGAGAGAGTGATTGAGCTATTAAGAGGATGACAAAGGTTTCGCCTTGAGCTTAATCTATATCGTGAGGCAAAGGGATTCGTACATGAGAACATTACGAGTTCAGCCGATATGATCTTTACGTATACTTTGGGGTTAATATGTCTTGCTAGAGGCCGCTATTAACAGGGTGACCGGAAGGCGTTTCGGTCGCGACCAAGTATACGTGAACCTCTGGTCGCACACTTAACGGGTTGAAACACTAATTCGAATGTGATTCGGATGTGGGCTCAATTCGGATAGAGATCCGGATAGACACACTATTGGGCCTCGGTCCACGAGGCCCAAGTGAGGAGGTCTATATATGGAGGTGGGGTGAGGATGGACACACGCTACATTCCTCACGAGCAAAACCCTAGCCGCCACCTCCCGAGCCAAACCCTAGCCGCTCGCGAGTCTTTGGTACACTCGCGATCGGCGTTCCAACCCCGGACGTGTGGATACCGGTGGAGGCGCTGCTCGTTGCGGCGTTGATCGGCATCAACAAACTACAGATTGGAACGGACTCGTGGTGTGGTTGATCGCGTGGAGGAGACGATCTGTTCGGGACGATCGGCTACTTCCACTACTACCTCGGCGCGCGTGGTTGGATCGGCTTCTCCAACTCTTCTTCGCTGCGCGCTGCGTCTAGTGGTAACGATCTATGATCCCTCCTTAGCATGATGTCCTGGTGTGCGCGGTAGAAATTTTTTATTTTCTGCTATCGTAGCCTACGCGTGTTCCTTCACGCTTGCCGAGTATAATGCAAGGACCTTTGACGGCTTCGGGGCATGCCTCGTCACGCCCCTGCGCGAACCACCCTAGCACTAGAGGCTCGAGGCGTGTGCGGCTTCACCACCAGGCAACGACGGCTGCGGTCGTCTCCACCTTTAAGCGGCCAGCGGTCAGTGCCTCGCCTCTTGTAACCGCTCACCCGCGCAAACTGGAATTCAATAAAGTTCACCGTTCGCACGGATTATTTCCTTCCTTACCAAAAGCGCGCAAAGGGTTACCTTCGCGCGCACTCTCCATGAGTATAAACAAAGACACGCGTTCGCGCGCGCACTCTATGTGGAGAGCACGGGCATGAGTATAAACAAAGACGCGTGGGGGGATGCCTACGCGCACACTCTACGAAGTATAAATAAGACGTAGCGTCGAGGTCCGCCTCTGCACGCATTTTCACCGCCCGCAACGCATGCAGGCTCGCCTCCGCGCGCAGTCTCCAGACTCTAAATAAGACGTAGCGTCGAGGCCCGCCTCCACACGCACCTTCACCGCCCGCAACGCGCGGAGGCTCGCCTCCGCGCGCAGTCTCCGGACTCTAAATAAGACGTAGCTTTGAGGTCCGCCTCCGCACGCACTCTACGGAGTATAAATAAGACGTAGCGTCGAGGTCCGCCTCCGCACGCATCTTCACCGCCCGCAACGCACGGAGGCTAGCCTCCGCGCGCAGTCTCCGGACTCTAAATAAGACGTAGCGTTGAGGTCCGCCTCCGCACGCACTCTACGGAGTATAAATAAGACGTAGCGTCGAGGCCCGCCTCCACACGCACCTTCACCGCCCGCAACGCGCGGAGGTTCGCCTCCGCACGCAGTCTCCAGACTCTACATAAGATGTAGCGTTGAGGTCCGGCTCCGCACGCACTCTACAGAGTATAAATAAGATGTAGCGTTGAGGTCCGCCTCCGCACGCACCTTCACCGCCCGCAACGCACGGAGGTTCACCTCCGCGCGCAGTCTACGGACTCTAAACCAGACGCAATGGGGGGACGCCTCCGCACGTGCGCACTCTACGTAGTATAAACAAAATGCAACGCGAGGCCCACCTCCGTGTGCACTCTACGGAATACAAACAAGACGTGGATATCCCCGCGCACGCGCAGGCGTAGTCCTGGCGCGTACTCCACGGAGTATAAACAAGACGTGGTTGAAATTCCCACGCGCTCGCCCGTCTGCTTCGACTAGGCGCCAGCTCCGCTGCCACCACTTCAAAAGGTAGGGGACGGAGCGCTCGCGCGTCTCGCCGACAGGCGCCGGCTCACCGCCACCACTCAAAGGTAGGGGACGGAGCGCCGCGCGTCTGCCGACCAGGCGCGGCTCGCGCCACCTCTTCGAAAGGTAGGGGCGGAGCGCTTGCACGTCTCGCCGACTGGCGCGGCTCGCTGCCACCACCGAAAGTTATGGGACGAGCGCTCGCGCGTCTCGCCGACTAGGCGCCGGCTCGCGCCACCTCTTGGCGGGGATGGAGCGCTCGCGCGACTACTTCGACTAGGCGCCAGCTCCGCTGCCACCACTTTGAAAGGTAGGGGACGGAGCGCTCGCGCGTCTACTTCGACTAGGCGCCAGCTCCACTGCCACCTCTTCGAAAGGTAGGGGACGGAGTGCTCGCATGACTACTTCCGAAGTCCGGCGTCCACAGCGCGAAGCGTTCGCAAGCCTGCTCGCTACAATCAGCACGAGGGGCGGGGTCGAGCCTGAGTACCCGCCCCTTACATGGCACCCCAGCTCACAGCAAAGTACACAACAAAAAGAGCACGGGAGAACTGTCGCTTAGCTCATATAAAATGGGAGTTGCATTACAATAGCAGACAGATATACATGGCACGTTACGCACCCAAACCCGGCACCATTCCTACGAGTCCGCACCATCTTCGCCGTGACGAGCGCCCGCGCTGCCTTCGCCACGCCGAGGAACTTCTTCGAGCCAGCGGAGCACATCCCCCTCATCGTGCAGCGTCCGCCGCAACGCAACCGTGGCGACATCTTCCCCGATGTAATTCCAAATCCGATTGTGAAAGTTTTGTATGGCGGGCTGGGCGGCGCGAACCGCATGAGATATCATCCCGGGCTGGGCGGGCAGGTCAAGCTGGGGGTTCGTCAGCTCATTGACATGCTCACACCCACCAGCGTGCAGCTGGGCGAGAGCAAGGCCAGCACTCATGTAGCCACAGTGGGTGCCGAAGGCCTTGGCACCGTGAAGGACGACTCTCGAGCCCTCTTCGATTCACCCAAGCGTCTCCATCAGATCTTGACGGCTATGAGTGGCGCCCTCCACGTGCACGGAAAGCTCCCGGAGGGCCTGCTCCAAAGACTCCATCGCCCCTATACGGATGTAGTCACGTTGTCCAAGGACAAGGTCTTCTCTGTAAGGGAAGTAGTAAGCTACTCCTTCTCTGCCTCCAGCACAGAGATTTGTTGTAGAAGGGCGGTCCGCTCCATCGCGACGCGCTGAGCTTCCTCTGTCGCGTGTTGTGCTGCTAGCGCCGCGCTCTTCGCGTTCACTCCTACCAACTGCGCATCGGAGATAGCCTCGTCACGTTCCGCCATCAGCACCCGAATGCGCTCGTCCTTGGCGGCGTGGGCATCGTCAGCGGCACGCAGCTGGTCTTCCAGAACCATCCGCTCCCACGCGCGAGTCTCCTCGAGGGCTTTGCTGATCGCAAGCGTCTACAAGGGCACAAGAACAAGGGTTACCCATCAGCTAAGCAAAAGACATGGAGCGTGAGCAGGAACAATTACCCTCATCTCCGAGGTACCCAGCGCGAGCGCCAAAAGGTCGCCCCCGCAGGACCGCAGCGCCTGTCGATCCAGGTGGCCGTTAGCGTACTCCGCCACCTCACTCAAGGCACGAAGCATCTCCCACTGAGGAACGAAGTCGGAGACGCCAAGCCCTAGAGCCTCCGCACCAGCGCCTTTGACAACACTTGGAGCACACACAGTCCCCTACTCAATTAGGCTAGAGACTTTGCGGGCACCCCCGTTGCTCGATTCTTGTCCTCGTCTGGGAGACCTTGTCTCGCCTGATGTCGACGACGGAATGAGCGAGCAAATCGGAGAGAGTTTCGCGAAGTCGCGGGAGGAAAAGGAACCACACCTACCTCCAGCACCCTCTACCGGGGTACTCCGCCGGGCCTCCACCTGGGTCGTGACCACCTCGCTGGCCTGAGGAGCAACAACCCCCTCAGCTTCAGCAACATCCCCGCTGGGTACCAGGACCCCGGCCACTGGGCCTGCCACGCTGAACTGGCCTCTCGAAGGCGGAGGTGACTGCACCCGAGGGCGTTTCGCCCTCAGAGATGCAGGCGACGCTTCTACGGTTGTCTTAGTAGCCACAGTAGCTGTCGTGAGCAGCAAGGCCACGGTTGCCACTGGAGGCGACGAGGCATCATCTTCAAGAACAACGAGGCTCAGGCCTGTCGCCTCGCCACCGTGTAAGGCCTCGTCGGGAATAGTGTGCTTCTCTGAACCGGCCGGTTCGAGCTCAGCGCCCGTCTCGCCCCTCGTCCCCACAGTCTCGACTGGTGGCACGGCCGGTGGGCTGAAGATAATGGTCTCCGGTCGGACCTCGCGCCGCGAGGGCGGCGCCCCCACCTTTGCGCCACTTGGCGTTTCCACAGGCACCGGGCGTTCCGGAACGGGAATCCCCAGGACCTCGCATACCCGGTTAATTCGCCCTTGCTTCGCCAAGGAAGTCACAGACTCACGTGCCTTGTGCTCCTTCGCCGTGTACGGCCCAAGAATCGCAACCACCGCGCGCTCTGCGTCTTCTAACCGGCGCACTGCACGCGAAGGCGGAATGTCATACATAAGGGTTTATGAGCACCCAGGCAGTGCGTGGCCCACGGCAGTGATACTTACAGGGCGCGGAGTGCTTATGGAGCGAAGACACTCCCGGGTGGATGCCGTCCTTCTGGTCGAGCCCCCGCCGCTCGTACTTCCAGTTATAGGAAAGCGGAGCAATCCCGTACATGGTGAACACCTCAGCGAGGTCATGCATGTTGAACCGAAGGGCGATGCCAACAAGTCTTTGCGCCTGTTGTTCGTCGCCGGACCTAGGCTTCACATCCGGAGAGCGGTTGAATGATATCGGCTCCCCCCGGCTTCGAAGACCGCTCGTGCTCGTCACAAGGTGGTAGAACCACCGCCGTGTCCAGCCAGACTCCCACTTTCCCCGCGTAGCCAACGCGGGGAACAAATGCACGCAATCTGTCCTTAACACGAAGTTCACGCTGCTGAAGTTCGAATACACCTCCCCTTCCATTTTCTTCGGTTGGCAGCGTGCGTCGTGCAGGATGGTGGACAAATCGGTGCTGGGACGGGTACCTTCCGTCCGCATCGCCCAGGTGAAGATGGCCAGCCGAACGATCGCATTCGGGGTCAGCTGCACCAGCTCCAACCCATAGGCTCGCAGCACCTCGCGAACAAAGAGTGTCGATGGGATCCGGAGCCCAGCATCGAAGAACGCCACAAAAACGATTGCCTCCGATTCCCCCGGGTTCGACTCCGTCTCGTCAGGCCCAGGCAAACGAGCCCCGGCACGACCCTCCAGTTTCTTCTCCCGAAGAAGGGTTTGGAGGGTCTCCTCTGTGACGCGACTCCGCCCCAGCAAACAGGAGCAGCGGCCCTTTGACTTCTTCATGGCATCCCAATGATGGTTGGTTTGCGTTTTGCCACGCAGAACCAGGCGATACTCCGCTGGTAGTGGCGTCAGGCAGCGCTGGCTTGATGATGCGCTCCCGCTAAGATGGCGCGCCGGATCATCACGGGCGGCGCCACCGTCAGCCAGGCGGTCGTCGCGCGCGGCCATTTCTGCCTCCCCACTACGACGAGGAGCAGGAGCGGATGCGGAAGCAGCAGCGGGGTGCACACGAAAACGGAGAGGAAAGCAAAGCACAAGCAAGCAGGCAGCCAAGAGGAGCGTTTGCATACTCGCAGTGACACCTTCTAAAGCCCCCCCCCCCCGATCTCCCCCGCAAGCAGAAGACCAAACGGCGGAATTACAGTGGTTCGGCTACCCACGATCGGGCAATGCAACCGCTGACAGCCGCGGCAGGCAGCGGTAGGTGGGCGGGCAGCGCGTGACGCGCCGATGCGTTCCTGTCGCGTGTCCACTTTCCCTAGGGAAGAGGCGAACGGCCGTGGTCGTGTGACCGCTGACATCCCACGACGCTCTAATCACAGCTTGCCGCGTGCCCCCACCCAGCGCAAGCAGATAGAACGGCCGTGACAGTCTGCCCCTATGAAGATAAGGGTCGGCGCGATTCCGGGTGTCATTAAAGCGCACTCCCAGGCCGCGCATCCACCTCGCCGCGTCGGCGCTACACCATACGGAGCTCTTCCCGAAACTCAACCGCCCGGGGACAGCCGCGCAAGCTCTACCTCGCGCCCACAAAGATCCAGGGCGCGAGGTCTGTCCCCGCCATGACCTCGGCCCCGTTGAGGCCCTGGCCTCCCTAGTATCTTCGACCTTGCGTCCATACAGCTTCAGGAGCGGAAGACACTCCGACTCCCGTACCATCAGCGTGAAGGTCGGCTCTAGCGACAAGGAAGGTGTATTAGTCCGTCGAGGGTCATAGGCCGATGGGACGGAGGGGGCCAAATGGCTCGGCAACATGGCTTCGGCCCGTGAAGCCCTTCACCATGAGAGGCTCCTGTTGTAGGGGTGACCCCCACCTAAGCCCAGTAGGCCTGTTAGAAGGCCGTAAGGCCCAAAATGGGACATGTATAATGACATAAGTGCCCCTGAGGGGGATACTCAAATGTAAGGGTACTATTGTAAAAGCACTCCCCAAGAGGGTATATGAATACGATACTAGCCATGGGGGGAACCCTAAGCCATTACTCACCTAACTCTCCACTATCATACTCTCTCTCTCTCTCTGTTTGGTCTGTAACCACAACAGTCTTGAACACATCAAAACATTCCGACTTTTGGTTAAAAAGATACACATATCTAAATCTAGAATAATCATCAATGAATGTGATAAAATAAATCTTTATCATTAGATCATTAGTTGACATTTCACCACAAATATTAGAATGAATAATGGCTAGAGGCTCATTAGATCTTTCCGCCTTTGGAAAAGGCGCACGGGTCATCTTACCCATTATACAAGCCTCACAAATATCAAAATCGTCCCACTTAAAATGCAGAATTTTAGAATTAATAAGCCTCTAAATTCTGTTTTTAGATATGTGACCAAGTCAAAAATACCATAAATATGACTATGAGCATGTGTTCGTATCATTTGAATTCCTCACTATGGAGTTATTTTCACCAACCAAGCAATTAATATTGTCATCATTTGATAATTCATCGAGAAAATAAAAGACCATCATGACAAGTTCCAGCATGCACTAATTTCCCATTGAGTAATATTTTAACTCTTCTTTTTCCAAATAGTATATCATAACCAATAGATTCTAACTGAGCAACAAAGATTAAATTCCTTCTTAGGCTAGGTGAATATAAAGTGTCATGTAATAATAATTTTCCTCCATTGGGGAGTTTTAGGACATAATTTCCAATTCCAGGTACATCAGTTTTAGCATTAGTGCCTAAGAAGATATATCTATTTCCCCTTGGAATTGTTTGCATAGAACGGAAATCTCTATTATCTCTAGTCACTACTAGGAAACAGACCATCCCTCACGGTTCAAAACCGTCAGGAAAATACAAAAAACCGTCAGGTTATATTTTCCTAATGGGTTCCCGTCAAGTAAAACCCCTCAGGACTGGCTGGAAAGCAAAATTAAATTTGGCTGACGGTTGCCCGTCCAGAAAATATAACCTGACGGTTGTACCCGTGAGTGAAAAAGGAATTTTCCTGAGGGGCGAAACCGTCAGGAAAATCATTTAACCTGACGGTACTACCCGTGAGGGAAAAATGAATTTTCCTCATGGGCCAAACTGTCAGCAAAATGCATTTTACTGACGGTGCAATCAACATCAATAAAATAGCTTGACCCGCAAGAAAAATGAATTTTTCGGAGAAGCCAAGCTGTCAGGAAAATCAATCAATCCCGCCAGAAAAAAAATAAATTTTCCTGAGGGTGGAACTGTCAGGAAATTTCATTTTATTGATTGTTCATGTTACCGTCAAGAAAATATAGGCTGACGGTTTCAACCGTGAGCAAAATTGATTTGCTATGGCAGAAAATTTTGCATTCTAGTTATAACAGATTTTTTCAGTCACAATAAATTAGCAAATAACTTACAAGATAAGCATTGATATGTAAATCTTACACATCCGTGCATCATATAATCAAATTAATCACAACACCATCCTTGCATCAATCAAGAAACATATAATTGAACAAACATATAAAAAGTTCAGTTTTCATAAGCAATCCATAGATTGATTCATATTCACACAAGCATACCAATTCATAAACTTCACCTCCAGATTGGTTCATCCATCCAAAAGACATCTAAAATCAAGTACCACATACAAAAGTCTCTATTTCCATTACATTCAAGTTCAGCTGGTCAAAAGAACTATAAGAAATCAGTGAAAATCACATGGCAGCATGGTTGTTGTCGCCATCAATGTCGCCACTACAGTTGTCCCTGTCGTTTCCATCAACATTACCATCAACATCACCGTCATCCGGTTGTGAGCCCACATGAGAGGATCCAGTCCCAAGCCCAGTCCCAGTCCCTTGCTGCAAGGTGAAAACATTATGTCAACTTAAGTTGAAGAAGCTGTAATGGCTTGTAATGTTGTTTGAATTATCATAGTCCTATATTAAATACACATCCCACAATATCATGTCTTGTACAACATGCATGGTAGCTAGTTTTCATAACTACATAAAAGACCATAGCAACAAAAAAAGGAGAGTTAGATAGAGAAATCCACATGACTATACGTAATCATCCCAGAAATGCATGTGAAGATCTAAGTGTTCTTGTTAATTCAACAAAAATTGTGCAAAGAAGGTAGGTATATATGCTACTGCTTTTGCTAGCTGCAGGTTGGCATATACTCAAGATTAGTTTAGCCTCGTAAACAACTCACAAGTATGGGTGTACTAACTAGTAGAGAAGTCATTTGCCACCTTACCATCAACTATAAGTAAATGAGATTCAGGTTATGCCATGTTTAGAACATTCAACATGAGTCCACTCGCTCACTGCTGTACTGCTTGTTGACAGTCTGACACACCAAAAATGATTAGTTGTATAGTACAAATGGTCCTTCGTATGACAAAGGTGATAGGTGGAAAGTACCACTTGAAGTTGAACTCTAGAACAAGGCAAAATAATAGTTCGTAGGGAATTTTGTTTGTACACAAGGCAATAATTGTAGGTATTAAACGATATTACCTGTGCTTGTATAGGTGTTCCACGACGTAGCATCTCTGGTGGTGGTTGTTCACCCATCTTCTCAAAAAGCATCTACAGTTGGAAAGTACCATTTGAAGTTGAACTATATAATCTGTACTAACCATGCAATGCAAGCAAAGACATGCACAACCTGTACTAACATGGCTTTCACTATGCACACAAAAGCCCACACATTCCCATGAACCCTGTCCCCATTCTAGGTAGTCTTACATGTCACATTTTGCAATTAGACATGCAACGACCTATGTGTTGACCACTCTGCCATTCTTGTCTGAAGGGGATGGGGCCGGCGGATCGGAGGAGGCGGGCGAGCGGATGGGGCAGAGGAGGCGGGCGAGCGGATGTGGTGGAGGAGGCAGGCAAGGGGATGCGGCCGGTGGATCGGAGGAGGCGGGCGAGCGGATGGGGCGGAGGAGACGCGCGGGCGAGGGGATGGGGGTGCGCGGCGGAAAATTGGGGAAAAGTTAGCTAGGGTTTTCAGTTCGGTGTGCTGGACGAATTATTTTGCGGGCGGGCTGGATAATTAACCTCACGGGCTGGACAAGCCTCACATGTTTTTCTTCAATTATCCTCACGGTTCACTTAATACCGTCACAAAAATAGTGTATTTTTTTGGCGGCTTAATGAGCCCGACAGGAAAATGTATTTTTGTGACGGTGATACATGGGCCCGTCACAAAAAATTGTTATCCCTCACGTTCTATGCGGGCCCGTCAGGAAAAATTAAAGCCCGTGAGGGATGATCCGTTTTCTAGTAGTGAGTAATAGGAGAAGTAGTAGCAGAATTGACAATCCAACTATTTGGAAAAGTAGTAATAAGTAAAGATTCAGTGTATATACAAATATTAGACATACTGTTAGGCAAAGAATTGCCTTTACGCTCAGCTAGTTGATTGTTTTGATTCCATTGCTCATTCTGTTTCTTGTTTTTCCTGCAGTCAGCCCTGAAATGCCCATACTAACTATAGTTGTGACATTTGAAATTCTTGTACTTTTCATTCATCTGAAAAGAGTTATAATTTCTGTGATCATCCCGATCGTGTTTCTTGTTAAGCTTTTCTCTCAAATCACCATTAGACTTCCTCTTTTGCCAATCCTTTAATTATTGCCTTTTTCCTCTCCAAGGTGTAACTTAGAAGTATTTTTTCCTTTCCCTAAGAGAGTTTTCTATCTTCTTCCATAAGCAAATTATGCCTCATAGTGCTCACATTAAGTATCTGAGCACCGAAGAATTTCCGCACATGATCGATCTGCTTTTCCCAAGGTTCGGTCAATGCGTGATGTTCCCTCGGTCACACGTGAAGTCGGTTGATGGCACGCCATGCGTGGTGCTGGAAAAATCGACGTGCTCTAAGAAGTAACTAGCCTCATAGGCGCGGCGTCACGTCGCGCCAGCGACCGTGTGAACCGAAATAAAGTGTAAGGGTTTTTTTTTTAAAAAGTCGAGGGTCCTTTCGCAATAAAAGGAGAGCAGAGGGTTTTCCCCGTAAAAACCAAGGACTATTTTAAAAGAACGGAGGGCCTGTACGTAATTTCGGGAACGGATTTCTTCGTAAAATCTAAGGACTGTTTTAAAAGAACCGAGGGTCTGTACGTAATTTCGGAAAGTACGGATCGTTATCAATGAAAAAAATATGCAGGGGTTTATTCGAAAAAATGTAAGGACCTTTTTTGCGATAACAGAGGACCTTTACGTATTTTTGGGAAAATGCAGGGACTTTTTCGCAAAAAATGTTGGCCGACCGTACGCAAATTCGTGCACCACGCGCTGGTCGGAGCGAGCGCACGGGGTGACGTGGGAGGCTCCTCCGCGCGGGGAATCCCTGGGGCATAATAGGGGGAGTATTCCGCTGACCGATCGGACAGAGCGGCACCATAATCTTGGGCGGCTCGATTTCGTGTGCCGTGAGGAGTTCTCTCTCCTCGATTTCGTGCACAGTGAAGAGCAGTCACAAAGACACCTTACATGGAAAAGAAAGAAATCACAAAGCACCTCGTTAATCAGAAAACACATTGTATGCACTAAAGAATAAAAAAAATTAACTAATTAATGCTCCCTTAATTAAGCTCAATGCATGACGCCACAGGAAGATGTCCACAACTCGATCGCGCGATTTGGCTCTGACGTGCTGCTTCTTCACGCGCAGCGCAGAATTGTTCCAACCGAGTTTGTGAATCAACCGTGTAGTTATTTTTCCTTCACGACTCACATGCGGGAGATGGATGGAGAAAATAAAAAAATTGCATGACTTCTTTGAATAGCCTTGAACTCCGTGACTGCTCCCTCGCGTCGTGAAGATGTGATGCGCCATGTTCCGTTCGCCCGCGACTTGCTTCCGCGCGGCAGGAAAAAAAACCTGCCTACCGAGGCTGAGGCGATGATGCCCGTAGATACATCACGCGTGCTATTCTTTGCGCTTTGGGGATCGAAGCAGAGAAGATCGAAGAAATTCCCGCTCAGCGAACAAGAAACCTCTGCGTGTTGTCTCTGATGGATAAAGTGACTCCGGAAAAGAAGTTGAAGCTCGATCGCGTGGAGAAGTTGATGCACTTGGAAAAACAATCTTGCACGGAAATCGAGTTCTGATGGAAAACTGATGGAAAAAAAAAGTAGCTCCTCTGCGTGATTTTGATGCGGCTTCGCACGGCTCCTTTTCTTTCCGCCTTGGAATCCAAACACACCACGGAGAAGAAATCTCCACTCGGAGATTGAAGCCAACTTGGAAAAACGAAATCAAATCAATCTCCGCTGTGGAGAACGACGCCGATCGAGATGCCGCGTGATCGAGGACGAAGCGATTCCGCGTGAGACCACACCGATCGAAGATTCCGCGCGAAGATTTGCCACACGGGATGAAGTGATGCCGCAGTATCTGCCGGCCGAGGCCAAAGTAGCACCGCGCGAGGATTAGGTCAAGCTGCTCTCATACCAATGTTGGGTTTTCACAAACCCTAGATTAATTATATGGAGGCTCTTTGGTCGACCCTTTATTTCTTTGTCTTATCCGTGATATTGCCACTTACAATGCATAATGAGGCTAGAAGTAGGGACCTATTTATAGACTCCACTTCCAAGTGTTATAAAGTGACACACCTGTTTTCGGTATCCCGTGAGACTCCTGAACTATGTCACCAATCACGATCAGACATGCCAGTTTTATGAGTCTAAAATATATTAGTCTCAAGCACACATATGTGAGTCGTGCGCCATGATCAGGTTGATATGAGTTCAATTCCAATCTGATCATGTAGGTCAACAGCCTGCAGAGCTAATCCTACAAAACAAACCCAGCTATTCCGCCCTGTGCTGTGCCCAGGTAAAACAAATACATGCATATCAAATTCCAGTAGACTTAATCTCAATAAATATGTCTATCATATTCCAGCACAACTATCCTCAGCACCTCGACTATTATTTCCTTGAGTTAAGTTCCGCATCAACTATTCCTTATCACTTGCATTAATAATATGAATAATTCCACACTGAGTAAAGTCGACAATAATTATAACAAATATTAAAAGTCATATAAAAATTCCAACATCTCCCACTTGGCTGAAATATTTAAACAAATGCATGTATATCAAATTTTAGTAGACTTAATCTCAATAAATATATTTACCATATTATAGCACAGTCATCCTCGCCATCTCAAGTATTAATTACTCGAGTTAAATTCCGCATCAACTATTCCCTATCACTTGTATTAATAATATGAATAATTCCACACTGAGTAAAGTAGACAATAACTATAATAAATATTAAAAGCCACATAAAATTCTCAACAGCTGATAGTTGCCATGTAAAGTTTGGATCTATTGACAGCAAAAGCAGTAAAGCACCATCTTTCTGTTAGTGTGAAAATGAAAACACCAGCTGCAGCAAGTTTAGCATCGTTTGCCCAGCATGGCTACTTTACAAAAGCTGCTCAGCAACTTCTTTAATTATTCCAAAAACTATCGGCCGAAGCAAAGTTAACTGATTTGATTCCACCCGGCCTCTATATAAGCTAGCCACCCTGTCATAGCCGCCTCCATTGCATCCGTCTAGCAGCAATACACAGAGATTATAACTAACCAGCTATGTCGATGGTGACTTCTTGCACCCTCCTTAGCCGCGCGGCGCCGCCGGCGAAACTTCCTCGTGGAGCCCTGCAATCCGGTAGACCAGCAGCAGTGGCTCTCCAACGGAAGCCTCGGCCTCTCTCTGTCTGCTGTGCTGCAGAGACTGATGGGCCTGCGTTTGGCGTCCTACCCTTTGGTAAGCTTATGTATGTACATACAGAGGTATATCCGGTGAAAATGGCTAAATCTTGTAAATACAGAGGTAGCTACGCATTGTATCAAATAGATAAACGCAAGATCGAATTACAACTAACTAATTTTGCTGTCATATGATTATGTGAACATTTTAAGCCCTGGTGCACCCCAACTTCCCGCCCAGATCAGGCAACAGGTGGAGGATCAAGGAAGAAGAGGACTACGTCAAGCTGTGGTTCCATGTGGGCGACAAGGCCAGCAAAGACAACCTCGAGGTCCAAGTCGAGGACGACGTGCTCCTGGTCAGGTCGAAGAGCGGTGTCGACGTAGACGAGCCGTTGAGATCGCTGGACGTCCGCCTGCTGGTGCCCAAAGGCTACGACACGGGCAAGATGGAGGCCGAGCTCACGTTCGGGTCGCTGCTGGTGACCATCGGCAAGCACAAGCCCGCCCTTGACAAGATCAAGATGATCACAATCAGTCCAAAGGACCCCAATTCTATTCCCAAGTCCAATGTATAAGCACGAGTGCGTATGTATGTGTGTATGTACGCTCAATGTGTTTACGTATGTCATAGGGCCAATGTATAAGCACTAGTCGCAGGCCCGCACGTCGATATATACCATCTTCAAAACAACACCGATTCAGTTATATGTATTTTACATATATATACTTCAAAAAATAAAAGAATGAGTTGATGATCGTACGTTCCTTCTCTTCCAACCGTCACATTCTTAACTTCTTATTACTCTCTACTTTTTAACTGATCAGAGTAGCTCTCTTCCATACCTGATTCTCTATATATCCAATAAATTTTGTTGCAATGCACAAGTAGGTGACTAGTATACTTCAAAACAAAAGTTATATGAAAGGTGAGAGCAGGCCAATTCACTGAATTTAAGTACCTTGCAGTCCCCGTTTCATTCACAGATTTCATTCACAAAGAAAGAAAGAAAGAAGAATTTCTTCGTTTTACGCGAGAAAGAACGAAAAGAATTTTTAGCGTCCCGTTTAACAATTAAATATAGGGATTGTCTATACATTTATCGACTGATTTTGTTTTTGGTTTGCAATCGAATTTTGCAGCGTACCATTCTTCACTGCTCCAGGCTTCGAACTCAGCCTTTTGGTTTGCCTGGGCTTTTTTTTTATCGATTTCATTCTTTTTTGGGCTTTATTTTAATCAAATATAGCATTCAAACCAAACAAAACATTTTAGGAAATTTAACCAAACAAAACATCTTGAGAAATTTAACCAAACAAAACATCTTGGAAAAATTAAAAAAACAAAACATCTTAGGAAAATTAAACAAACATAGCATTCAAACATAGCCTGACTACTATCATACAACCAAAATAACATAATCACACTCCAACCTCTTAGAATTCAAAAAAAAAAGATCAGTAGTCATCACCTGAACTGCCGGAGTAAAATGCAGAACCATTTGTGGACTCAAATTGTTCGAGGTCACAATCAATTCAAGGTTTCAAGTATTGGACAGCAGCCGTGAAGTTCACACTCGATTGGAGACTGTAAGCTGGAATCCAGGGTTATGGCAAGAAACATTTGTAGACAGGCGCATGAAACGATGAAAATAGTATTCAAACAGCGGAAACGTGGCTGGACAAAGGAAACTTCAAGAAAGCGGGTCTGGAAAAAATAACAGATGGTACTTCGCAACCCGGAAAAAGCGCCAGCGTTCGCGTTCATCCCGAGACACGAATCTCAAAGAAACGGACGGCTGACGAAACGACTACTTTTGGGCACAAAAAACAGACGACTGTGGTTTAGCACTTCCGAAAAAAGTATTCGAAAAAAAGCGGTCCGGACAAAGAAGCTTCAAGATACCGGGCGTGGAAAAGAAAATCGGGTGCGAATTTGCAAACCGCGTTCATCCCGCATCCATCCCGAGTACGAATCTCAAAAAAACATCCAACAGCATAAAAAACGACTGTTTTGCGTATAAAAAAACAAGCGACTGCAGTCTAGCAATTCCGTTAAATATATTGTATTTTATTCATTAACTGCGATTAGTTGTTTTAATGTTGTGAACTTGTGTAACTAGTATAAACTGTACAATGCAAATTATGACTAATCATGTTTTATATAATTATAAATATACATTTATCGTTACTCGCGAGAAAAACCTTGAACCTGCTTTCGTGTATCCCATTTGCATCCCTCGCCTATCGGGACACGGGATCACATGATACAGACCCTCATCTGTAATTTTGTACTAGTATATGACAAGTGGCTAACACGGTTACTCACATAATAGCATCATAACTCGTACTTTCATTAAATAAAGAGGTGCTAACATAGTATAAAGGTTATAATCCAAGCCGTAAAGGCCAAGAGGAAATAAAGGGTCTTGCAAGGGAGCATACAACAGATAGAGCCCAAGTGGTTTGCCATTGCCTAGTATTCGGTCTTTAACATCATCTCCAAATCTGATGTTATAGAAGTAACTCACAATGAATACTTTCGCGCTCAGCAAGACTTTTGCGAATCTATCTATCTATCTATATATATAATAATTAAGTACTCTAAGAAAACTCCCACGTTAAATAGAAAGATCTAGCCAACTATCTATCTAACGGGCTGAAGTTGTAACGACTTAGATCGACTCCAGATAATTCCAAGGAAAAATATAACCATACCTAATTAGGTACTCTGAGAAAGCTTCCACGTTAACTATAAAGATCTAACCATCTATCTATCTAGTGAGACCAAGTTATAATGGCTCTATATCTATAATATTTAGGCACTCTGATGAGGCTCCTATGTTAACTAGAAAGATCTAGCCATCTATCCATCTAGTGGGTACAAGTTATAACCGCTCAGATTAACTCTAGATAACTCTAAAGAATTAGGCACACTGAGAAAACTCCCACATTAACCAAAAGATCTTGTCATCTATCTATCTCGTGGGTCAAGATTATAATAGCTCATATCGACTCTAGATAACTCTAAGGAAAAAATATAACCGTGTCTAATTACAAGTTATAGAATGACTCAGATTGACTACAGATAAAATAGGGTCCAAGTTATAACCGCTCAGATCGACTCCAGATATTTCTAAGGAAAACGATATATATCCGTGCCTAATTAGCATTGAGATTTTTTCTTCTCTTTACCATCCGTAATTTATCTTCCCGTCTCTAAGCCACCTCCAATTGACAGTGGCTTCCTCGGGGCTAGCATCACTGGGCATTTGGAGAGAAGGCAGGATATGTCCCTACGCCGTTTATTTTCACTAATCATATAAGCGAGTTTTTGTTGTCCGAACGACCTGAAAATTTGTCATAAGACTTTTACTTGCACCGCTAACATGCCACAGAAATTCTGTCGGACCCCAAGTTTACTAACCCGAAATCCTCTGTGATTTTACCGTACTATTCACTGGATCAATAGATAGTGCTCATAAGTACATTATTGCATCAATTCATACATAAAAATACCATACTATTACATTACTAGAGTTCAAATAGACTGCGTCGAGTCGAGTTTACAATAGGGCCATCAGGCCAAATATTTACATTATATAGAGTACGGAAACAGAAGCATATACAAACGCGGTAGGGCACAATCCGCCACAGGTAAGCGACTGAGATAAATTAAATGTTATCGATATTATCGATAAGTACGCGATTTTAGCCAACAGCTAATTCGATCTACTAGCCGCCGCTTGCCGACGAGCATGCTGCCCGACGTCGCCAACGGTAAGAGGAAAGTAAACATACAAATTGAAAGTGATTGAAATGTGAGTTCCGTAAGTTACTTTGCAGAAAATCATATCCACCGTTAATCCTGTCACAAGCTTGCAAAATCTTCCATGATTCCGAAGCATCCATTAGGCAATATCGTTTTCCCTGTCATTATAAGAAACCCGACCAGACGCATACCCAGTTCCTTTGAATGCACCCGACACAGATAAATTTGAATAAATTTGCTACATTGACCATCTCTCTAAAAAAAGGACAAGTGGAAATGTGGAACTACCTTGGCGATACGTTAGTTCTACCATCTAACACTAACTTCACAATTTTAAATTTCCATCGCAAAAAAAACTTTAATTTGACTCATTTAAAAGCTGGTGCAATTTAGTACTGCCGAAAGCTTAAGGGATAAAATATACTTGATCATAGAGTTGAGGAGAAAAAGACAACCTAAATATAAAAAATGATAGATTATCGTCATTTGAGGAGGCGTTATTTTACAACTTATTTTGCATAATTCTTCCTTCAACCGGACCACAAGCAAAGGTCATTATTCGCCTTACCCGACCAAGCAAAGGTAACTAGTCCTCTGTTGTACCCTATGCCACTACCATTGGCCTCCTTGCAATCACAATTATAGTAGTACAAATTAATGATGGCTTTCTTTCTTTTTCATTTTCTTTTTTAAGGATCAAATCATGTTTTCTCGTAGTGTAAATGTATTTTTGTATGAATAATCCATTTTTTATTCGAAATTATAGAAATATACCCGCGGGAAATTTTTTTTATTACAAAAATAGGCTCCAGTCGCCCAATGGAGAGATGACTGGAGCTAATCGCCCAACCAAGAGGCGACACGTGGGGAATATGGCAACGGTTGGACGAATAGTTGCTGTCTCCCGAGCGTTGGGCGACTGAATTTCAATCGCTGTACAGTTGGGTGACTAAAGTTGCAGTCGCCCAACGCTAGGGCGACAGGGGGCTGTTTTAAGGTAGCACACTCGGCCTCCGCCCACTGCCTAGCAATCTTTTTCACTCATTTTGCGTGCAGAGAAGAAAGGAGAGAAGAAGAGAAAAGAAGAGGAGAGGAAGGAGGGGGAGAAGAGGAGAGAGAAGAGGAGGGGGAGAAGAGGAGAGAGAAGAGGAGAGGGAGAGGAGAGGGAGGAGAGGGAGAAGAGGAAAGGGAGAGGAGAGGGAGAGGAGGAGAGGGAGAGGGAGAGGAGGACAGGATAGGAGGAGTATGAGTAGAGATGGCAACAGGCATAAACCCGCTGGGTTTTGCTATCCCAAACCCGTGCCCATGAAAGTTGGACGTGCCCGCTAAAAAACCCATGCCCGTGACGGGTGCAAATTTTTGCCCAGACCCATGCCCACTGGGTTAACGGGTACCCATGGGTCGCCCGTCGGGTCAGTAATGCGAGTTGCAACAATGGTTAATAGAGAGGAGAAAGAAGTTCACCGTCCATCTTCGTTGCAGCCGGAGGGCAGCACCATGGCCAAGGGCCTACTGCTGTGATGCACGTTGGCTGCGGCGTGGGGGTGGCGGGCTGAATTGGAAGGCGAGGTGACGGCGAGGGCGTGTGGGAGGACGAGCGTGCGGCGAGAGTGGCAGGAGCAGGAGCGGGAGCTGCGGGACGGGAGAGCGAGCGTGGAGACTGCCGGAGATCGAGCGCGGAGCGCAAGATGCGCTGCCGCTGCGGCGGCTGTTGAATTGGGGTGGGGACTGGGGAGGAGTGAGTAGTGATCGTGGCGAGTGCTAGCTAGGGTTAGCCGTATGGGTATGAGAGGATGAGGTGAGGGAGGAAGGAGGAGTGGAAACTATTCTATCCATTTAGATCCTCAGATCCAGGTATTTTGTTGAGTATATTGTATTTGCAGTATTATTTTTATGAAATGTTAGTGTTAGTAAAAATTGTAGATGTAGAAAATTTACTACATTTCTAATATAGAAATGTTAGTATAGAAAAGTTTTAGTATACAGTTTTTAGTATGGAACATTTTGTAGTATAGAAATTTTAGCACAATTTTTAGTATAGAAAGTTTAGTATTGTGCGATGTTATTTGATATGTCGCAAAATTGAAACATATGTGCATGCCGACATCAGCAATGGCAATAGCCACTACATTGAAAGTGCATTACAGTGCTGGAACCATTCGTGAAGGTCCGAATGGTGTGGATTTGAGCAGTTTTCCGCAAGTCACTCTCGTACATCCAGATTATAGAATGAGAGAACTTACTGCAATGGAGTGTTGCTGACAAAAGAGGCCAGCTTTGCGCAAAGACATGACATAAGAGTGCAACTTTGCACAGTGACATGACAAAACAGGGCCAGCTTTGTTCAGTCACATGGCATGACAACTTAGCCTTTTTGCAATGATATGGCAGCACGCCCAGCTTTACTCAGTGCTACGACCACGCAGACCAGCTTTACACTAGGAGTAGAGAGAAAACGGACCCTATAAATTGGTGTGCATTCCATTTCGCAAGGAACACTGCACTTCCAAACTCCACACTACACTACGCTTCCTTCACCGCACCGGGATGGACAAAAGCCAGAAGAAGCAATGGGATAAGATGGTGAAGGAATGGGAGGAGACCCATGACCTAGCACAGTCAGCTGCCGCCCGCGATGAGAAAATAAGGGCTATTGCGGCCTGGGCGGAACAAGCCGGCGTGCTACAAGGTCAGCTCCCCGCAATGAGCGGCCGCGTAGCAACAACCCCATCCCGAACGTTCCCACCAAGCATTCGCCGCAACTCCCACTTGAGGGGGAGACACCCCCCTTTGTTGGTGCGGGGACACGTGCAAGTTTTTCAAGTCTAAGCACCGCATCAGCCTAGGTATGCGTTACTGGGGTTGCACAAACTACTCTAGTGACTACCATGACTGCCGTCTAGACACCGTAACCTATCGGTAGCCGGTAAGGACCACATGCACCATTTTCCCCTACCTTTTCTCTTTCACAGCACACACTAACAATCTCTCCTCTGTATTTATAGTCCCCAGAACCCCTATGTGCCTACCGTAAATGGATCGATCTTGAGATCCACCCTACGGACCAATGGGCCCTCGACTTCGAGGAGTGGAATGTCACACGGGACATGGAGTTGCGGGAGGAGGAGTGCTGCAAGAACGAGCAAACCCTGCGTATACAACGTGAGACGAAAGCTCATCTCGAAGCGTGCACGCGTAGGGAGCGGGAGGCTCGCGAGAGGGAGCACGAGAGAAAGAGGGAAATGGCGGCTAAGGCAAAAGAGGCCACGGAGGAGTTCAACACCGAGCAGGCAAGGAAGGAAAAGTGGCCCCGGTCCACACAGTAGGTCGTCGAGTAGTTGAGTGGGTTAGTCGCATATGATGCTATATGTCACGAGAGAAAGAGGGAAATGGCGGCTAAGGCAAAAGAGGCCACGGAGGAGTTCAACACCGAGCAGGCAAGGAAGGAAAAGTAGCCCCGGTCCACACAGTAGGTCGTCGAGTAGTTGAGTGGGTTAGTCGCATATGATGCTATATGTTATGCATGTAATAAAAAAGTACGCTGCATGTTACTTCCAACTGTATTATGAAGTTTATTTCTATTCAGATAAGCTTATTATCTTGTCTTTTCGCATTCAATAATTCACATAGCAAGTCATTTAACAATATTAACATACCAGTTCTCTCTGTACATGAATTCTTAGTAACATCAAAATATCACTTGCCATTGTATGTACCGATCGTTCTATACACTTACAACATGCAATGAACACAAACTTTTATTATAACTCCACCAGATTTTTTCCCAGTTTAAAACTACAAAATTGACAAAACTTAAAAAATTCACGGGGACTGAGTGCAGTTACCCAATTGGGGGGCGACTGCACTGGAAGTCGCCCAATGGGGAGGCGACTGGTTTCAGTCGCTCGAGGGTAGGGCGACAGAGATTATGTCGATCCCTGGTTGGGCGATTAGCTCCAGTTGCCCCCCATTAGGTGACTGGAACCTATTTTTGTAAAAAATTTTCCCACGAGTATATTTCTGTAATTTCGAATAAAAAATGGATTAATCGTACAAAAATTTCTAGTGTATACCGTATAGCCATCACATTAGCTGCTCGGATCTCCATGCTGTCAGGCTCTCCGGTCTACATACGACATGGAAAACAAGAAAAAAGGCCAGAAGGAAGAAAAAAAACCGGAAATTTCCGTTGTCTTCGTGCAGTGACGAAGGTAAACCCCATTGCTACACAAGATTTAATCATGCAATGTACCAAGGAATTTTCAGCTGGCCTCCTCAATAGTTCATCTCATATCATTTGACCTCCAGGTGGAAATAGTTCATCTCTTATGCAATGTTAGCAAATCTGACAATAATAGTCCCAAAGAAAACAAATATGAGAAAAGCCCTACCTATAAATTCTTATCAAACAAAGCTGGGCCTGTAGATGAGAATACCCAGCTGGGCCTTTGTTTTTAGGCCTGGCTCTTCGTTATCAAGATCCCTTTTTATTTTCAGCTTAGGTTTATAGCTTATGTTTTTCTCATAATAAAAAAATAAGACGGTTTTTATCGTTTTATAATACAGTTATTGGGATAGTTTTTTTAAAGCGGTTCATCCACTTATCGACACTCAGTTCATTTGCATGAGTACCTGCACTAGAATCAAAAACCATAAGATGAGTTTCAAGATGATGTAATCAGCCAGTCAGGCTTGTTATAGCTTGTTGGCGACATGAGTCTTGAGGTGATTCATATGGCGTTGAGCATCACAAGTTCACAACACCTTGACTATCATTCTAGGGTCGCTCTAAGTGCCTTCGGTTTCTGACTTTTGGTAACCAGAAGCCACTTCAAATGGTTTGGCTCCTTATTTTGATATTTTTTAGTTTTTTTGGCTTTATTCTTTTTCTTTTTTCCTTATTTCTTTGTATTCTTTGTGAAAATATAATGGTGTTTTTTTCTACTTATTATTTTTTAATTGAATAACTCAGAAACAAACTAACAGCGCTACTGTGTAATTTCAATAAAAAGGAATAGCTGCAGTCGGAAGCTGAAACCTGAAGTCAGTTGGAGAAGGACCTCTACCTTCTAGCTTTTTACGTAAAAAGTAGAGGATCAAAGACTCACAGTGATGTTTAGTCCGAGGTCTTTAGGACCATTGGATGAAGCATCGAAAAGCTTAGATCTAGGAATCAAAGTCATTTTTGGTATTGTTTCGCTTCGTATTTAAAAAAATAGTCGTATGCGTATCATATTGACAAAAATGTCGTTTCTGCCGTCGGTAGGCGGGCTGCAGCGCGTGCGACGCGACATGCGGCGCTGCCGCCCCCTCACCAGATGGCAGGCGTGCCTGCCGTCTACTGAGCGGGCGGCAGGTGATTATGTACAGTCCCCCAACATGATGTACTTAACAGTGTAATTTTTGTAAATTTTATCCATTGTGAATGTTGCTCAAAAATTCATACAATTCAAATATTTATACGAGTTTTTACATGTAGCAAACGAGCTCCAAAAATTAATAAATTTTATGTGAAGCCTCCTGACACACCCATAGTTATTGTGTAATTTTTTAGGAATTTTATGTGATCCAAATTTACCAGTCTGTGCATATTATACGACGTTGCCCACTCCCTCCTTCGGACATGTGTTGGCTTGATGTAACACCCCCCTCGCCCGCTCCCTCATCCGCACAAATATTAGTCTTGCCATGTCACCCCGCCTCGCCCGCTCCGTCGTGCGCACATATGTCACTTTTACCCTGTTATCTAAGAGACCATGTGGAGGTGACTCCATGTTTGTGACGAGTAATTGACCCTTGGTTTAGAAAGATTAGGTTTGATGTTTGAGGTTTGAGCTGTCTCTGTAAAGTCTTAAGCCCTTGTGCAGTGGTCTGCAGACCAGGTTACAACCATGTGGTCGGCAGACAGATTTACGACCACGTTGTAGACTTGCTCTTACGATCACATTGTGCATTGTCATGGTCGGTAGACAGATTTACGACCACGTTGTAGACTTGCTCTTACGACCACATTGTGCATCGTTGTGGTCGGTAGATAGATTTACAACCACGTTGTAGACTTGCTCTTATGACCACGTTGTGTGTCGTCGTGGTCGGCAGACAGATTTACGACCACGTTGTTGCAGTCAATTTTACGACCACGTTGCCGTAGTCGAGTCTACGACCACGTTATCAGCAGTCGAGTTTACGACCATGTTGTTCGTGGTCGGTAGCTTTGACTGCCATGATCGGTAGTCATAGCTTCGACTGCCATGGTTGATGGTCGTAGATTCCACCGACTGTGGTCGTGGTCGTAGCGCTCTGCCTGAGCAGTCGTAAGTCATAGCGATCAACTCTGAGTGGTCGTAGCGATCTGCTACATGGTCGTAGCCTTGGTTCTCATGGTCATACTGACTTGTGGGATGGTTGTAATGACTTGCTGTGTGGTCGTAGGCTGCTGGAAGTCTTCTAGGGCTATGAGCATTTCATGTCTTGTGTATTCGAGTAGTTGTAAGTGGTTTACGACCAGCTGGATTGATTTTTGAGTACATTCTTCTGATGTAGATGTATGATTTGAGTGTTTTGTACGGTGCTATGTGATGCTTTGCTTGTGCGTGATGGTTGCGGGACTTTGGAGCTAAGTCATGGTGAGGCGTGGATGATCAGGACTAGACACAGGAAAGTGTTGAGGTCTAGAACGGTCGGGAGAAGCCAAAGACGACCTAGGCTTGCATAGTGGCTGCAAGTTTGGACGACAAGTAAACGAGAAGCTTCCAGGAAGGTGCAGAGGGGCAATTTGGAGAAATGCTCGAGGTGCGCAAAGAAGGCTTTCTATTAAAGCTATTCATTAAAGCATCCTTGTCCCATCTGTGCTAACGGGTTGTCGCGAGTGTGTTTGCGTGAAAAATCCGTTGTTAGATGGGGTTAATGGGTTACGCCCCGCTTCTAGAGGCTATAAATAGGATGATAGGCTACCAGTCCGTGGGGTTGCTTGAGAGATGCTTTGGGGTTTTTCTGTTCTTGTGTGCGTTTGTGTGGAGCGGTGGTGCTCATGGTCCTCCGAATGGAGTGGCTGTAGACTCATTCATCAGAAGCAATACATCTATCTTTGATCTTCTATATGTGTGTTGTTGTTTGGATTGTGTTGAGTTGGCTTGGGTCTCCTCATGCTTATCTTTCTGTTCTTTGTGTTTGTTCTTTGTTCTTTGGTTGTTTCCTCCTCTTTCTGTTATGATAGGATGTTCCTGTTTGATTTGTTCACAATCTGACTTGCTTTGTGTTTGGGAATCATACTTAAAGCCATCTTGGTGAAGGATCGAAAACGGCAACAGAGGGGGGGGGTGAATGGTGCGTTGAAAAATCGCCCCCGAGTATTCACACACAATCTTCTCTAATAGCCACAGGAGTTATGAAATAAGTAAATGCAAGCTCACTGAAAATTCACAATTTAACTCATAGGGATCTTTTCTAAAGAAACAATGATAGCCTGAACATATATTTCATTGAGGGAACAAAAAACGGACCCCAAAGCTCCAAAAACCAAACTGGTCTAAAGACTTAAAAACATCACAACATACAGACTGACTAGGCCGAACACAACAAATGTCTGAACCAAAAATAGACTGAAAGGGACTCAGAAACTGACAAAGCAAACCTATTTTCACTGCCAGCCGTAAAGCATCGTTGCTGCCAACAAACTGCACACGGTAGACTAGCCAAAAAGGCAGCAGACTAAAAAATCCGCACAGTAACAACCGAAAGGAACAGAGACTATTTTTGCTGCTGAGAAATCAGACCAGCCAACCGAAATGGGGATTCGAAGTAACAAGCAGAACAAACCAAAAACTAAAGAACTGCAAGCTGACTAGAGATGCACAAACTGAAAAAACTGACTCAGAAAAGCACATCAAATAGCTGCGGCAAGAAGTAGTACGAGAATGCATGGTTTGTCCGACTAGCATAGAAGGTCCGGTTGGATTTGCCTTGGGAATCCCGAACTGACTGGAGAACAGAACAGGAAAACCGACAAGAACAAACTGCAAAGAGAGAGAGACCAAGTTGCAAATAAATCTGGCAAACAGCTAAGAGACCAAGAAAATAGCTAACAATCAAAAAGGCAAAATTGAAAGTAAAAGCACATTGAAAAAGATAAGCAACGGGTGGCCTAAAGGAAACAAATCACAACTGAAATCAGGGAACAGAGAATGCAGAGATGGCTAACCGATTCTTGTCGACACCGAAGAAACTGCAGATAGCCAAAAACCAGAGAGATGCCGACAGAGACAATTGGAGACTCAAAGACAGCTGAAGGCAAAAACTAGAAACCTGACGAAAAGAATTCAACAGTCAGCAAATGATCTCTTGGAAGAATTCTGCTTTGGAATCTCTTCACTTGAGAAAATCTAGCAAAAAGGGGTCTTGAGGAGAAAACAGAAGAGAGCAAAAGAGAACTGCAGAAACTAGAGCAACACTTCAACAAAGAAGAAAAGATTACAGGGAGGAAACAGAGATCAATGAAGAAAGAGCGAACACAAAACTCAAGAAGATACTACTCAAGACTTCTCAATCACAAGACTTCTTAGATTAAATCAGAGATATGAATGCTTATAAAGAGATTTGCTTACAGCCATTGCATACATTTCTCACATCTGAGAAGAGCAAACACAGACACAAAAGAAAAACACATGACACTACTGCCTACAACTCACATGGACATGGAGAGAAACACACAAGACTCCGACCTGCTCTCAAGCCTACTCCTCTCCTTTTATAGCCTCCACTAATGGGTTTACAATCATCTTTACCCATTAACACCAACTAATTTCTGCACTTTACCCAATAGCTCTAACCAAATCCACTTGCTTTCGTGCAGCCCTGCGTATTTACCAAAACGCCACTCCTGCACCTTCCAGGAAGCTTTCTCATTTCTTGCCGTCCAAGCCTCGCAACCCCCTCGAGTCCTCGCCGTCTTCGGCACATCCCAACCGTTTTGACCTCGGCACCGCCTGTGCCTAGTCCGGTCATCCCGTGCCTCGCCACGACTCCGTCTCAAGGTCCTACAACCATAAAAGACAAAAAAAATACATCACATAGCACCGCTCGAGATACAGATAACCCAAAGTCGTATTAGAATTAAATTCTCACATCCAAAATAGCCCAACGACCAGTCGAAAAGAAAACAGACGTCCTAAGCTCGTCCGACCGCGTTCGACCAAGTTCAACCATAGTCGCCTGTACCATGCGACGACTTGGCTCGAACCACTCAAACCAAACTCAAACTTTCTAGAACACGTGTCAATTACTCATCACAAAACATGGGGTCACATCCACATGGTTTCTCAATCTCCCCCTTGATGAGTATATTGACAAACACAGAAAAAGCATAAAGTTGAGTTTGTTTTGAGAGTCGCACATGGTCTAAAAAGAGAAACAAAGAAACTTATGACCATGTCGACGAATGGAGCAAAAGAAAGAGCAAGTTTTCCTCAAAAGCTCCAGAAAATCTCTATTTTAAGTCTTTTTCTCCACTATTCTCTCCCTTTTGGCAATAAAATCATCAAGATGCAAAGGAGGAAAATAGAGCAAGATATGGATGAAATGGCTGAATTTTATTCAATCGAAGCATTTAGAGCCATGAAGATTATTCAAAATGACTTTTGAAGTATTACATCAAGCCATAATTCATAAGAATGCTATTAAGATCATGACAAGACACGTATAATCAAGCTAAACCGAAAGGTCACAATCTGAAAATTAGCCGAATTTCTTAGCATGTCAAGTCAACCATGATTATAGTCTAGCTAAAGGTATCCAAAGATGATTTAGGCCATGTCAATAATCTAAGTGGAACCAAGAAACTAGTATTGAGTCAATTTAGAGTGCTACAAGTTCAAGAATGAATCATTTGTTCAAGTACTTGGTCTTTTTGTGTAATTAAGCAAATTTTACACAATTGACATATTTTTCCTTTTAAAAACTCATGATTGTTTCCAACCAAGATTTTTGTTTAGTCATGTGCTAGATCTCAAGCCTTATGCGATCACACCAAGCGAGAAGCTTAAGGAAATGGTCTTGGTCAACCAAAACTCCCCCTGAGTTCATGCCTAGTGCAATGGCAAGCAGTCTCATGAGAAAGAATTGGTAAGATCAGTTTTTTCGCACAAAAGAGATTTCTTTGCATTTTCACGAATAGAAGACTTGTACTAACTCATGCTTCATGAAGGAACTAGCATAGCTCAATCTAAAGCTTAATATAGATTCAAGACTCAACTCAGCCTATTTGACATGGCATGAATCATAAGAGGATAACTAAAGGCAGACTAGTCTCACGAGCTAACATGACATGATTTAATTTAAGTTATGCATTTTAATCAACTTAACATGGCAGAGACTAGACTACACATATAAAGTCCTGATAAATCTAGCAAGTAATCACAAATCATGGCAAGATGTAATCCATTGTAAATATGTCATAAACGGATAATAATCAAGGCTCCATGTAGTTATATTACAATGCAAAATGCTGAAATGAAATGCAAGAAAATTCAGCTCCCCTCAACATGAGATGCAACTTTAGTTCAAGTTGACTTAGGACAATATTAAGATCTAAAAACTTCCAAATGAACTCCCCCTGAACCAAAGCAATAAAAATGAGAAGCTGGCAAGAAAATCGCAAAAGGCAGTCCTTAAAGCATAGAGAAGATATAGAGAAGTCTACGGCTCAGACTAACTGTCATCTACCCCATATAACACTAGGACTATCAGCTGGTCATCTAACACACTAAGGAGCAAACATGTTCCCTGTCTACCCAAGGGTGGCTCAACCCTTGCTAGAACCTATAAGAAGTGAGTGAGCTCAACCTAGTCAGAAGAGAGACAGCTAATAAGCAGCATCCTAGAATCACAAGATGAGAGGAAGAAGTCTGAACAACTAGACGAGAGAAACACTCTAATCTATGCTAGGAGGACTAACCCAAATGCACCCACATGCAATGCAACAGAAAGGAGCAAGAGCATAATAAACACGTTAAGGCATGAAGCACAAAGCTCCCCCTCACAGCAGTCCATAAGGACAAACCACCCCAAGCTCTCCCCGCAAGGCTGAAAACCTAGAGCTATCCAAAGGCTTGGTAAAAATATCAGCCAACTGGTGGTCACTCTCCACAAACTGGAGCACTATGTCACCCTTCTCCACATGGTCTCGAAGGAAGTGATATCTGATATCAATATGCTTGGTTCGAGAGTGCTGCACTGGGTTTTTGGCAATGTTGATACCAGAAGTGTTATCACAAAAGAGTGGAAACTATCTATGGCTAATCCAAAGTCCTGCAAGGTCGAAGCCATCCAAAGCACTTGGCTGCATCAACTGGCGGCAGCAACATACTCGGCCTCTGCAGTGGACTGTGCAACACCGCAAATACCAATGAATTGGCAGGTGCCAAAAGTGCTCTTCCTATCTATCCTATAGCCAGCAAAGTCTGCGTCTGAGTAGGCTTTGAGGAAAAGACAGGATGAGGAAGACTAACAGATAGCATAGTCTATGGTAGCTCGAAGGTACCGAAGGATTCACTTCACCGCCTGGCGGTGAGATACACGAGGAGAAGCCTGAAATTGAGCACATAGACACACAGAGAAGTGTATGTCCGATCTCGAGGCAGTGAGGTACAAGAGGGAGCCAATCATGCTGCGATACTCCTTCTGATCAACTGGCTCGTCGTCCTCATCTGGGTCGAGTGAAGCTGACGAAGCCATAGGAGTGGACACCGGCTTACCGTCACTCATATCAAAGCATCTCAGGAGGTCTTGAGTGTACTTGCCCTGATGCAAGAAGGTACCCTCCCGAGTCTGCTTGATCTGAAAGCCAAGAAAGAAGCTCAACTCGCCCATCATGCTCATCTCAAACTCTGAGCTCATGACATCGAAAAATTCAGAGACAAGAGCATGAGAGGAGTCGCCAAAGATGATGTCGTCCACATAAATCTGGACGAGTAGAAGGTCATTGCCATGCCTGCGAATGAACAAGGTCTTGTCTACCTTACCCATCACAAACCTATGACTCCACAGATAGGACTTAAGCCTCTCATATCAAGCTTTAAGGGCTTGCTTAAGCCCATACAAGGCTTTGGAAAACTTATACACATGGTTGGGTATTTGGGGTTCTCGAAACCTGGAGGCTGCCTAACATAGACTTCTTTCTCAATAAACCCATTGAGGAAGGTACTCTTGACATCCATCTTGTAAAGGTTGAAGCCCTTAAACGCTGCAAATTCAAGCAAGATCCTAATGGCCTCTAGCCTAGCTACAGGGGCAAAGGTCTCTTCAAAATCTAGACCCTCAACCTGGGAGAAACCCTGAGCTACCAACCTAGCCTTGTTTCGAATGACTACCCCATCCTCACTCTGCTTGTTTTTGAACACCCACTTGGTACCTATGACATTATGACCTCTAGGGGGCTCAACAAGCGACTAGACCTTGTTTCTCTCAAAGTTTTCTAGTTCCTCATGCATGGCATTGACCCAAGACTCATCAGAAAGAGCATGACTAACATCCTTGGGCTCGAATGAGGCAACAAAGGCAGAGTGGAGACAAAAATGAGATAAGCCAGATTTTGAGCGGGTGACACGCTCGAAAAGATCTCTAATCATCTGCTCTGAAGGATGATCTTTTTGGATATGACGGGGAGGTCCTGGATGAGAAGAAGTGGCCTGTACCACATGAGTTCACGAGGTAAGAACAGAGCCACTAACTCCAGAAGATGTGGAAGACAGGGGCTGATCTCCTA
Organism: Dendrocalamus sinicus; assembly: GCA_036346575.1. NCBI lineage: Eukaryota > Viridiplantae > Streptophyta > Magnoliopsida > Poales > Poaceae > Dendrocalamus > Dendrocalamus sinicus. Next base: position 22,919,482 of record CM070664.1, on the reverse strand, counting down.
GAGGTGCGGTGGTGGAGGCAGGCACCTCAAGGGGAGGAGGAATTGGATCGGGTAGACAACCCTCATATCCATCCTCCTCATCATCTACAAAGATGGGCTCGGACTGCTCTACTGAGCCTGAGATATCGGGCCTAGTCCCCGGACTGGCCTCATCGAAGGTCACCTCACAGGTTTCTACCATTTTACTAGACTCGCAGTTCCAGACCTTATACGCCCGTGAAGAAGTGAGTAACCCAGGAAGATCCCATCACAAGATCATGACTCGACTTGTCTAGGTTCCCGGACTTCAGAATGAAACACTTGCAACCAAACACACGAAAATGCGAGACATTGGGCTTTGGCCCGTATCTCAACTCATAAGAAGTGCGATGCAAGTGTGCCCTCAGAAAATCTCTGTTTGAAACATGGCACGCGGTGGCTATCGTCTCAGCCCAAATCTTCCTAGGTGTAGAATACTCATCAAGCATCGTCCTGGCCATCTCGACCAAGGTACGGTTCTTCCTCTCCACGATGCTATTTTGCTGTGGGACGTGCGGAGAAGAGAATTGATGTTCTACACCTGTCTCATCGCAAAACCTCTCAAAGTAGGAATTCTTGAACTCCGTGCCATTGTCACTGCGGATCGCTCGTAAGACACCCGGGAGCTCAATAGAAAGCCTACTAAAAATACCTCAAAAATGTGTAAACGTCTCATCCTTCGAGCCTAAGAAAAACACCCAAGAGTACTACGAGAAGTCATCGACCACGATAAGAATATACCACTTTCCTCCTGCTGACTGCACTCGAGCTGGTCCGACTGTGTCCATATGGAGTAGCTATCCTGCTGCATCGGTCATAGTCACTATGACCGAAGGGTGAGAAGCGGCAATCATCTTGCCGTGCTGGCAAGGAGCGCAAACAAGATCTTTGACCATCTTGAGTTTAGGCAGACCACGAACGAGATCGTGACCGCTAACTCGGGTCAAATGGTCAAATCCAATATGACCAAGTCTCCTATGCCAGAAGGTAAGGTCATGGGACTCAGAAGCAACTAAACACCTGAGAGGATCACCAGAAGACTCAACGAAATCAGCATGAAAGATCCTCCCATATCTTGAAATCCCACAAACCAGACTCCCCGAAGAATCAAGAATTTTGCAAGCATTTTTCTTAAAGCTCACCTCGAACCGTCATCGGTAAGTTGGGAGACTGAAAGCAAATTGTACTGCAGCTTACTAATTAAGGCAACATCTTTTAAAATGAAAGACTCATTAACGTGCACTGTACCTTTGGCGATGACACGCCCAGACGAGGTGTCTCCGAAGGTGATAGTCTCATCACTTGGAGCTCGGGCTAGGGAAGAGAACCAACGTGAGTCTCCGGTCATGTGTCGAGAACACCCAGAGTTAACGAGCCAAACCTCTCCCTTCCCTGCCCGGTGAACCTGAGTCAACGAGAGAGAAATGGGTTCGTACTGGGATAAATCAAAAGAGATTTTGGAACCCAATACTGAGTCACGCGAGCAGAAGAAGTAGTCACACACGACTGACCTCTAACTACCCTACGCTCTCCATTGCTCAGAAAGCCAGAAGGTCTACAGCAGACCTGATGTTGTTGCTAGGTCCGATTGCTTTGGAAGAGCGAGTTGGTGCACCAGCAACACGCTGATCACGCCGCGGGTAGCTGTCTCGATGAGGAAAATGAGATCTACCCTCAGGACAGTGGATATCAACAGCAGAGGCAAATCGAGGACGAAAATCAGAAACACCGAAAAAATCAAGTCCTCGATGCTGCCTAAACACCTCAGAGTGATAAACCCTCGTGTCGGTCTTAGGTGCACTCAAGGTCTGGGGCTGACCCTGAATACGCCTAAGATCGTGAACACGATCTCTCCGCACGATCTTGGCGCACCTGAAGCATCTCTCAATCATATGTCCATCCTTCTGACAGAAGGTACAATGAAACTTCGCCTTCTGAGAAGTCGAAGCACCAGGTGTTACCACCTTACTATCGGATATCCCTTGGACAAAGCCCGCATATTTGAACTCAACCTTTTGGTTTTTGGGCTTGATCTCAATCACACCTGCTGATATGGGTCTGAGAACAGCAGGTGGATAATTCCTAACATCCTCAAGAAAATCGTATCCTAGACCTTGATTGAACTTGCAAATCTTGGACTGGTCTAGAATAAGATTCAGCTTCTTCTTGCCTCCTACAAATCTCTCAAGAGTGTTCATAAGATATTAACACTCCCAAAAGAGATAGGTGCAAGAAGAGCAGGGGAAGAGGAGACAGCAGAAGGAGAGGAGGAAGAACAAACAGCAGAAGAAGAAATGGCATGTGCACGCACAGCCGCCTCAACATTGAGGTCTTCGCAAGGACTAGGAAGGACAATCCTACCTCTAGCTGTTTGGTCATCGTGTCTAAGCATCTCTACTCCTTCAGACTTCTTCTCCACACCAACACACACAGTACAAGGAGATTGTGACTTCTCTACTAGGTCCTTAGTTAGCTTCACACATTTGTCATCTAAAGCAATCAACTCAGATTTTAGTTTTTCACAATTGTTACATGGTGAGCTAACAGGGTCCTTAGAAGCATATTGAGCTATTTTCTTGTTTTGATCAACCATTTCTTGAAATTGTTTAGAAACTGATTCAAGCTCAAAGGTCAATTTAGGACAGTTGGTACAAGAAACAATGGGCTCAAGCAAAGAAGCATGCCATTCCGCAATTTTATGATCTGCTCTTTTTAGGTTCGATTTCAAGTTATTGCAATTTTCACATGTTTCTGGCAGATCAAGGAGCATAGTATAAAGACCTCTAAATGCATTGTCCTTATCCTCACATGAGGTGCAAGAAGTAGTCTCAACAACAGTAGATGAAAGGGCGGCTACCCTACTCATTTCTAGTTCAGCAAGTAGACTAACATTCTCCACCTTAACAATGTCAAATTCAGAAGTCAGACTATCATAAGAGGTCCTTAGTTTCTCCATATCTCTAAGCAGGGAAGAACACATGTCACATTCATCACGGGAGGGAGCAGATATAAGTGAAGTGAGCTCCCATGACAGTCTATCTACTTCCTTCTCAAGATCCACAACTCTAGCTCTAGATCTAGCATAAAATCTTCCTAGCTTAAGGAATGCATCATTGAGCTGTTCATAGGAGGGATCTACCTCATCGGTGTCGGTGTAGAGCTCGTCGTCGCTGACGTCGCCCTCATGGGCCATGAAGCACATCCTGGTGAAGTCGTCGCTGTCCTTGGGATCTTGATCCTCCTTGCCGTCATCGTCGCTCCACCCCTCCACGTCGCTGAAGTCGATGTCGTCGAAGGCAGTGAGGACGCGGTGGAAGAGCTTCTTGGCTTTACCAAGGTTGCAGAACTTCTTCTTGCCTTGGGCATGAGCTGGGGGCTTCTTGTTGGGGTTCTTATCGATGTAGTCGTTCTTACTCACACCGCTGTAGTTGTTCTTGCCCTTCTCCAACTTGGGGCAATTCGCCCGAATGTGGTTGGGGCCACCACACTCGAAGCAGATCACGGGCCCTCCTCTCTTTCTGTCCCTCACTCTCTTGTATGCATGGGAGAACTTTTTGGCTAGGAGGGCTAACTGGTCTTCTAGTAGCTGCTCTAATTGATCATTGGTTACTTCACAAAGAGCAGCAAGAGAGAATCCAGAAATCAAGTCAGAAGAAGATCCAGAAGCTGGACTGGGATCGGTGACTAAGGCCATCGACTGCGACTTCGACCTACGAGAGACTATGTCAATCTTGTGAGTCTTGAGGCGTGAGTACAACACATCAAGAGTTAGGGTCGAAAGATCGGTCGTGTGTTTAATTGTGGTCACCTTCATCTCCCACACACGTAGATCAAGAGCAGAAAGCATTTGTCGAGTGTTGTCCGAGTCGGGGTATGTGAGACCGACAGCTCAGAGGTTGCTCAAAATCTTGTGAAACCTCACAAAACACTCATCCAAGAACTCACCAGCGAGTATTTCAAACTTATTGTAATCTCACTTGAACTGGTCCTGTCGTACTGTCTTGATCTGGGTGGTGCCCTCATGGTATGCATCGAAGGTCACCCAGATGTCGAAGGCCGACGTCAGATGAGAGATGCGATCGAATTCGCTTCTGCTCAGACCCTGAATTATGATGTTCCTTGCTTTAGCATTCGCCTCAACATCGGGCATGTTTGCCACATTGATATTCTCATCGGCAGGAACAACATACCGGGTCTTGACCTTTCGTCAGATGGCGTAGCCCTAAGCCTGGATGTAGGTCTCAATCCGACTCTTCCAAAAGGGATAGTCGATCTCATCGAAGATCAGGGGCTTGGTGGAATACTTGTCTATCGCCATGGCTCTAGAGACCGGTTAAGATCTATGAGGAAGAGCTAACCGGCTCTGATACCAATTGAAGGATCGAAAACGGTAACAGAGGGGGGTGAATGGTGCGTTGAAAAATCGCCCCTGAGTATTCGCACACAATCTTCTCTAATAGCCACAGGAGATATCAAATAAGTAAATGCAAGCTCACTGAAAATTCACAATTTAACTCATAGGGATCTTTTCTAAAAAACAATGATAGCCTGAACATATATTTCATTGAGGGAACAAAAAACAGACACCAAAGCTCCAAAAACCAAACTAGTCTAAAGACTTAAAAACATGACAACATACAGACTGACTAGGCTGAACACAACAAATGTCTGAACCGAAAATAGACTGAAAGGGACTCAGAAACTGAAAAAGCAAACCTATTTTCACTGCCGGCCGTGAAGCATCGTTACTGCCAAGAAACTGCACACGGCAGACTAGCCAAAAAGGCAGCAGGCGTTATGACTAAAAAATTGGCACAGTAACAACCGAAAGGAACAGAGACTATTTTTGCTGCCGAGAAATCAGACCAACTGACCGAAATGGGGATTCAATTTAACAAGCAGAACAAACCAAAAACTAAAGAACTGCAAGCTGACTGGAGATGCACAAACTGAAAAAACCAACTGAGAAATGCACATCAAATAGCTGTGGCAAGAAGTAGTACGAGAATGCATGGCCTGTCCGACTAGCATAGAAGGTCCGGTTGGATTTGCCTTGGGAATCCTGGACTAACCGGAGAACAAAACAGGAAAACCGACAAGAACAAACTGCAAAGAGAGAGATTAAGCTACAAATAAATCTGGCAAACAGCTAAGAGACCAAGAAAACAGCTAACAATCAAAAAGGCAAAACTGAAAGTAAAAGCACACTGAAAAAGATAAGCAATGGGTGGCCTGAAGGAAACAAATCACAACTGAAATAAGGAAACAGAGAACACAGAGATGGCTAACTGATTCTTGTCGACACCGAAGAAACTACAGATAGCCAAAAACCAAAGAGATGCCAAGAGAGACAACTGGACACTCGAAGACACCTGAAGGCAAAAACTAGAAACCTGACTAAAAGAATTCGACAGTCAGCAAATGATCTCTCGGAAGAATTCTGCTTTGGAATCTCTTCACTTGGGAAAATCTAGCAAAACGGGGTCTTGAGGAGAAAACAGAAGAGAGCAAAAGAGAACTGTAGAAACTAGAGCAACACCTCAACAAAGAAGAAAAGATTACAGGGAGGAAACAGAGATCAATGAAGAAAGAGCGAACACAAAACTCAGGAAGATACTACTCAAGACTTCTTAGTCACAAGACTTCTCAGATTAAATCAGAGATATGAATGCTTATAAAGATATTTGCTTACAGCCATTGCATACATTTCTCACATCTGATAAGAACAAACACACACAAAAGAAAAACACAGGACACTACTGCCTACAACTCACATGGACATGGAGAGAAACACACAAGACTCCCACCTGCTCTCAAGCCTACTCCTCTCCTTTTATAGCCTCCACTAATGGGTTTACAATCATCTTTACCCATTAACACCAACTAATTTATGCACTTTACCCAATAGCTCTAACCAAATCCACTTGCTTTTGTGCAGTCCTGCATATTTACCAAAACGTCACTCCTGCACCTTCCGGGAAGCTTCCACATTTCTTGCCGTCCAAGCCTCGCAACCACCTCGAGTCCTCGCCGTCGTCGGCACATCCCGACCACTTTGACCTCGGCACCGCCTGTGCCTAGTCCGGTCATCCCGTGCCTCGCCACGACTCCGTCTCAAGGTCCTGCAGCCATCACAGACAGAAATACATCACATAGCACCGCTCGAGATACAGATAACCCAAAGTCATATTAGAATTAAATGCTCACATCCAAAATAGCCCAACGACCGATCGAAAAGAAAACATGCGTCCTAAGCTCGTCCGACCGCGTTCAACCAAGTCCGACCATAGTTGCCTGCACCATGCAACGGCTTGGCTCGAACCACTCAAACCAAACTCAAACTATCTAGAACACGTGTCAATTACTCATCACAAAACATGGGGTCACGTCCACATGGTCTCTCACTTGGCTATTCTATTCCCATGAGCAAGATCTAGTTGTCTTTTCATCCTCTCAGACTTGGTCGTGAGATCTCTCCGTGGTTCTTGTGAAGATCTCGTTTCTGTTGCTAAGTTTTCAATTCAAAGTCTGTGCAACCTCTCGAGGTCTTCACCTTTCTGTGTGCAAAGTTTCTTGGCCAATTAATCTTTACGTGGAAAATTCTCTAGAATCTTGGTCTTGTGTGTGTGCGCCTTACAGACCATCCTCTGTTTTTGAGTGTGCTAAGACCACGTTCTTTGACCACGGTCAAACTTGTTGAATTCCTGTTTTCTGGTGTTTCTGATCTTGTGTAGTCGAAATCAGTGCAGTCCTAGTCTGGTACATCGACCGGTTTTATGAGTATGTTGGTTTCGACTATGGTCAAGTACCAGACCACATCACACCCTTTTCGACCACGCTGATCTTCTCGAGCGGTAGTCTGAATCGACCACATTGGTAGTTTTCGACTAGAGATCAATCTGTTTTCGACCGAGTTGTTTGATCGACCACTAGTTAGCGTTTGACCACTCTGTACATAGACTGACAACCACTCAGTCAATTCGACCACGTTAAGGAGACTTTCGACCACACTGAAGTCTCGACCAAGTGAGCGATCGTCGACCGTGTCTGTTGTCTAGTGTTTTTGTCAGTGGTTCTGGTCTTAGGTTTCTTTGGCTTCCGACCACGTTGTCCTCTGATAGTTGGATAGCTATCAACCACGCTGGTGAGACTTACAACCACATTGTAAGTCTCGACCACATTGAACTTTGCTCGACCAGTTCGCTCTTCTTGATCTGTTGGTCTGTCCCTTCGGTTCTTCAGTTAGATTTCAACCTGAATCTTCATAGCTTGGTAGCTATTGGAGAAAAAGGTTTAAGTGGAGACATGGGGAGAATTTTTAGGCACTATTCACCCCCCCTCTATTGCCTGTCCAGTCCTACAAGTGGTATCAGAGCCCGGTTAGCTCTTTTCAAGAAGATCTTAACCGGATCTTTGGAGCCATGGCAACAGACAAGTATTTCACCTAGCCTCCCATCTTCGATGGGATCGACTATCCCTTCTGGAAGAGTAGGATGGAGTCTTAAGTACAGGCTCATGGCTATGCAATCTGAAGGAAGGTTAAGGCTCGATTTGTTGTTCCTGCCGATGAGCACATCACAATGGTGAATACGCCAGATGTGGTGGCAAATGCTAAGGCAAGGAACATCATTATGCAAGGTCTTAGCAGAAATGAGTTTGACCGCATTTCTCACCTCTCGTCAGCTTATGATATTTGGGTGACCCTCGATGCATACCATGAGGGCACCACCCAAATCAAGACTGTACGATAGGACCAATACAAGCGAGAATACAACAAGTTTGAGATGCTCGCTGGTGAGTCCCTAGATTAGTGCTTTGCCAGATTTCACAAAATTTTGAGCAAACTCCGAGCAGTTGGTCTTACATACCCTGACTCGGACAATGCTCGTCAAATGCTTTCCACTTTGGAGCAGAAAGTTTGGGAAATGAAAGTGACCACCATCAAGGATACGACTGACCTATCGACTTTGTCTCTTGGTGCATTATACTCACGCCTCAAGACTCATGAGATTGACATTGTCTCCTACAAGTCAAAATCACAGTCGATGGCTTTGGTCACCGATCCCAGTCCTACTTCTGGAGCATCTTCTAATGGTGCTTCTAGCTTTTTTTAGCTGCACTTTGTGAGATAAGTGATGATCAAATTGAGCAGCTACCAGAGTGTGAGTTAGCCCTCTTTGCCAGAAAATTTTCTCATGCTTACAAAGAGGGTTAGGGAGAGAAAAAGGAGTGGGCCGGTGATTTGTTTTGAGTGTGTTGGCCCCAACCACATTCAAGCAAATTGCCCAAAGATGGAGAAGGGCAAGAACGACTATGGTGGCGTGAGCAAGAATGACTATATCGGCAATAACCGCAACAAGAAGCCCCCAGCTCGTGCCCAAGGCAAAGAGAAGAAGTACCACAATCTTGGCAAAGCCAAGAAGCTCTTCCATCGCATCCTCACCACCTTCGATGACCTCAACTTCAGTGACATGGAAGGTTGGAGCGACGATGATGGCAAGGATGATCAAGACAAGGACACCAAGGATGGTGACGATTTCATCGGCATGTGCTTCATGGCCAATGAGACCGACATCAGCGATGATGATCTCTACACTGACTCTGATGAGGTAGACCCTTCCTACGACCAGCTCAATGATGCTTTTCTCAAGCTAGGGAAGTTTTATGCTAGATCTAGAGCTAGGTGTGGTGAACTAGAGAAGGAGGTAGAGAACTTGTCACAGGAGCTTACTTCACTTAGATCTGCTTCCTCCCGTGATGATTGTGATGTTTGTACTTCTTTGTTGGATGATATGGAGAAGCTAAGGACCTCTCATGATAGTGTGCTTACTGAATTAGACTTGCTTAAGATGGAGAATGTTAGTCTACTAGCTGAGATAGAGATGACTAGAGTGGCATCTATTTCATCTAATTCTGTTGAGACTACATTTTGCACCTCATGTAAGGATAAGGACAATACTTTTAGAGGTCTTTACACCATGCTTCTGGATCTTCCTGAAACTTGTGAAAGTTGCGATAATTTGAAGATTAACTTAAAGAAGGCAGATCATAAAATTGCTAAAATGCAAGCTGCTTTGCTTGAGCCTGTTGCTTCTTGTGCCAATTGCCCTAAATTAATTGCTGAACTTGAATCTATTTCTAAACAATTTCAAGACATGTGTAATCACAACAAGAAAATGGCTCAATTACTTCTAAGGCTCCTATTAGCTCACCATGCAATAACTGTGAAAAGCTAAAATCTGAATTGGTTGAATTGGATGATAAATGTGTGAAGCTAACTAAGGGCTTACTAGAAAAGCCACAATCTGCTTGCTCTTATTGTGCTGAGGTGTGGGAGAAGAATAAGGACATGATAGATACTTTTAGGAAGAGTTACGAGAACCAAATAGCTAGGATTAGAACTACCCCTTGTGTGTCATGCGAAGCCCTCAAGGTTGAGGCGACCGTGCACAAAGAGAGATATGCGCGTGCTATTCAATCCTCATATGTTGGTTCTTCTTCCTCTCCTTCTGGTGTTTCCTCTTCTCCTTCTCCCGGCTCTTCTTGCGCCTATCTCTTTCAAGAGTGTCAGTACCTCATGAACTCTCTTGAAAGATTTGTTGGAGGCAAGAAAAAGCTGAATCTTATTTTTAGACAAATCCAAGATTTGCAAGTTTAATCAAGGTTTAGGATATGATTTCTTAGAGGAAGTGAGGAAGCATCGACCTGCTATTGTCAGACCTATATCAGCAGGTGTGATCGAGGTCGAGCTCAAAACTAAAAAAGTTGAGTTTAAATCTGCAGGCTTTGTCCAAGGAATTTATGACAGTAAGGTGGTACCACCTGCTGCTTCAACCTCTGAGAAGGTGAAACCTCATCATGCTACTTTGACTTCCCAGAAGGTGAAGTATCATTATACCTTCTGTCAGAAGGATGGACATGGTATTAAGAGATGCTTCAAGCACGCCTAGATCACACGAAGAGATCATGTTCGTGCTCTTAGGCGTATTCAGAGTTAGCCCCAAACTCGGAGTGCACCTAAGACCAACACGAGGTTTAGAGTCGTAGAAAACTCTTTTGAGGTGTTTAGGCAGTATCGAGAACTTGGTTTTTCTGCTTCTGTTTTTGGTCCTCAAGATGCTTTTGGTTAGGATGTCCGCTGTCCTCAGGATAGATCTCATTTCCCCCATCGAGACAGCTATCCGCGCCGTGATCAGTATGTTGCTGTTGGTCAGACTAGGTCCTCAATAGTAGTCGGGCCCAGCAACAGCTTCAGGTCTATTCTCAGACCTAGTATTTTGAGTGGCGGAGAGCTTAGGGTAGTTAGAGGTCAATCGGGTGTGACTACTTCTTCTGCTCATCGTGTGACTCAGTACTGGGTTCCCAAGTCTGTTCTCATTTACCCCAGTATTGAGCCACAAATGTTATTCTCTTGTTGACTCAAGTTCGTCGGGCTGGGAAGGGAGAGGTTTGGCTTGTCATGTGGAGGTCATCCCATGTGTATGATGAGTAATTGACATAGGTTTAGCTAAGTCGAGTTTGGTTTGGGTGGTTTGGACTTGACGTTGTGTGGTGTAACGGGCTCGGTCGGACTTATGGTCAAACTTGGTCGTATGGGAATAAGTTGCATATTTTGATGATTTGACAGGTTTGGACTTCATCTGTGGTAAGTATGATGCTATTTATGCCTTCATGTATCGAGCGGTGCTATTTGACGTGTTTTCTTGTGCGTGTGATCGCGGGACGCCGAGTGGAGTCGTGGTGAGACACGGTGGACCGGACTAGGCGCAGTGGCGCCGAGGTCGAACGGTCGGGATGTGTCGAAGACGACGTGGACTCGAGGTGGTTGCGGCGTGCGAGACAAGGAGCGCGAAGCTTCCGGAAGGTGCGGGAGGGGCGAACGGGAATTTCGCAAGGCTGCACAAACGGGAGCGGCTCGTTGAAATAGCGGGCGTAGCAGGCGAGACCCGTTAGCCATGGGCTATAAAAGGAGTGGAGGGCTGCATGCCCACTTGAGCACTTGTGATAGAATTAGGTTTTAGAGTCAAAAGAGGCTTTAGGAAGGTTGTTTCCTTTAGCTCTTTAGTTGGTGTGAGTTGGTGGTAGAGGCGAGTGTGCTCCTCCGTGTCTCTACGATGGTTTCTATGTGAGTCTCTCTCTCTGTGTGTTCTTCCTCCCAAGAAGTGGTGAGATTCTTGGTGTTCTTGAGGATTGAGAGGAGATGAGGGATTGAGAGATTGTAATCACTCCTTTAGTCCTAATGTCCATGCGTATCGGGACTCCTCTGTATTCCATTTGATCCAATGAATGAAAATCTGAAGTTTCTCTGTTCGTGCTCCTGTTCTGTTCTTCGTTGCCTTCTTGAGTGATTTTTGGATTTTCGTCTTTTCGAGTTCTTGCTTGTTGGGAAGGCCCAAAATGGGTTGCTCTATGATGGGTTAGTGCCACAAGATCATTTGATCGATTTCCCGAAGAGCAAACTTGGTTTAATTCTCAGATTTCAGTTTTGGCCTTCCTCTGTTCATAAACTCAGTTTCTAGGGTTTGGAGCTGCTCTTGATTCCCTTGTTGAGATGGCTTGAAATTTGGTATGGAGAGTCCAGAGGCTATTAATTAGCTACCCTCAAAATTTCATAGCCAAAGGATCAACGGTTGGGGAGTAATTTGATTTTTGGCTCGGGTTGTGCAAAAATTCAGATTTTTACCCATAATCTGAAATTCTTGCTTCTTGGTTTGATTCTCTTGTTTCCCAAGGTCCCCTTACTATTTAGTTTGTTGTAGTAAGGCCTTGGATCAAAAAGATTGAGAGCAAACCTTCTTTTTAGCCAAAAATCCGAAGTCTCAAAGTTCCAGCTTGAAAATCCTGTTTGCTGATTTTCTCGAGAGGTACTACCGCTCCTCGAGAGGTACTACCGCTCAGAGGTACTACCGCTCGTCCTAGCGGTACTACCGGTTTTGTTCGGACCAGTCTGATCAGCAGCGAAGAAACGTTCGGACAAGTCCAATCGTCGTGCGGTACTACCGCTCCTCGAGAGGTACTACCGTTCAGAGGTACTACCGCTCCTCAAGAGGTACTACCGCTCAGAGGTACTACCGCTCGTCTCAGCGGTACTACCGCTTGCAGTCAGACTTGCTATGAATTTATTTTTCTTGGTCGTTTCTTTCGGATCTGGTTTTCCTTGTTGCCTTGACTTCCAGTAGTGCATATCTTCTATCTTCATAGCTTTCATAGCTATAGGAGAAGAAGTATAAGTGTGGATACTTGAGGGGCGAATTTAATTTTTGAGAGCGCCATTCACCCCCTCTGTCGCCATTTCGGTCCAACAATTGGTATCAGAGCCAGTTAGCTCTTTTCAATAGATCTTAACCGGTCTCAAGAGCCATGGCGACGGACAAGTACTCGACCAAGCCTCCCGTCTTTGATGGCCTGGATTATCCCTTCTGGAAGAGCCGAATGGAAACATACATCCAGGCTCAGGGGTATGCCATTTGGCGGAACGTGAAGGTCAGATTTGTTGTTCCTGCCGATGAGAACATTAATGCTGGAAATATGCATGATGTTGAGGCAAACGCTAAGGCAAGGAACATCATAATCCGGGCCTGAGTCGAGCGAGTTTGACCGCATCTCTCATCTTTCGTCCGCCGATATTTGGGAGACCTCGATGCATACCATGAGGGCACCACCCGATTAAGGCGGTGCGACAGGACCAGTTCAAGCGGGACTATAACAAGTTCGAGATGCTTGCTGGTGAGTCGTTGGATGAGTGTTTTGCGTGTTTTCACAAGATCTTGAGCAACCTCCGAGCAGTCGGTCTCACATACCCCGACTCGGACAACGCTCGTCAGATGCTTGCTGCACTCGACCTTTGTGTTTGGGAGATGAAGGTGACTACCATCAAGGACACCACAGACCTCTCGACGTTGACGCTTGACGCGCTGTACTCGCGCCTCAAGACGCACGAGATTGACATTGTCTCTCGTAAGTCAAAGTCTCAGTCGATGGCTTTAGTCACCGATCCCACCTTGGCTTCTGGTCTCTCTTCTGATTCTTCTTGCGGTTTCTCCCTTGCTGCTCTCTGTGACATAACTAATGATCAGTTAGAGCAGCTTGCGGATGATCAGCTGGCCCTCCTAGCCCGAAGGTTTTCCCATGCCTACAAGGGTAGGAGAGACAGAAAGAGAGGAGGACCAGTCATCTGCTTCGAGTGTGGTGGCCCCAACCACATCCGAGCAAATTGCCCCAAGCTTGGAAAGGGTAAAGGTGACTAGGCGGTTCGGGCAAGAACGACTACACCGACAAGAACCGCAACACGAAGCCTTCAGCACCTGCTCCGGGAAAGAAGAAGTTTCACAACTTCGGGAAGGCCAAGAAGCTCTTCCACCGCGTCCTCACCGCCTTCGACGACCTCGACCTCAGCGAGGTGGAGGGATGGAGCGACGACGACGGGACGGGTGACCAAGAGCCCAAGGATGGCGGCGACGACTTCTCCGGCATGTGCTTCATGGCCCTCAAGGGCGAACTCAGCGACAGCGAGCTGTACTCCGACTCGGACGAGGTATGCCCCACTTACGACCAGCTTAATCATGCTTTCCTTAAGCTAGGTGGCTTTCATGCTAGAGCTAGGGTTAAGTGTAGCGAGTTGGAGAAGGAAGTAGATAGATCATCACGGAGCTTACTTCTCTTATATCTGCTCCCTCCCGTGACGACTGTGATACATGCTCTGCTTTGCTGGCTGATATGGAGAAATTAAGGACCTCGCATGATAGTGTGTCCTCCGAGCTTGATATTGTTAAGGTGGAGAATGTTAGTCCGCATCGATTTAGAGTTGAGTAGGATGGTGTTACCCTACTTACTATCGATGAGACTACTTCTCCCACCTCATGTGAGGATAAGGACATTGCTGCTAGAGGACCTTATGCCATGCTCCTTGATCTGCCCGAGTCTTGTGAAACTTGCTATAACTTGAAGATGAATTTAAAACGGACAGATCATAAAATTGCTGAACTACAAGCTTCTTTACTTGAGCCGATTGATTCATGCTTAAACTGTCCTAAATTAACTGCTGAACTTGAAGCTGTCTCCAAACAGTTTCAAGATATGATTGATCATGATAGGAAGTTGGCTCAGTATGCTTCTAAGGATCTTGTTAGCTCACCATGCAAAAATTGTGATAAACTAAAAATTGACTTAATTGCATTGGATGAAAAATGTGTGAAGCTAACTAAGGACTTATTAGAGAAGCAACCTTCTCGCTTGTATTATGCGTCTTTGAGAAGGGGAGAAGCCCTGTGGTAAGGTGGAGACGCCTAGAACGTGAACCAAGCGGCTAGCGATGGGACCGCCCATTGAGTCGGCTGACGTGCACAAGCCATTCTTCCCCTCGCTATTGGTTCTTCATCCGCTCCCTTACCTCCTGCTGTTCCCTCTTCCCCCTGCTCCTCTTGCACCTCTCTCTTTCGGGAGTGTCAGTACCTTATGAACACTCTCGAGAGATTTGTAGGCGGCAAGAAGAAGCTTAATCTTATTCTAGACCAATCCAAGATTTGCAAGTTCAATCAAGGTCTAGGATATGATTTCTATGAGGATATGAGGAAGCATCCTCCTGCTATTCTCCGACCTATCTTAGGAGGTGTGATCGAGGTTGAGCCCAGGTCTGACGAGGTTAAATTCAAATCAGCGGGCTTTGTCCAAGGGATCTCTGACAGCAAGGTGATTCCACCTGTTGCTTCAGCCTCTCAGAAGGCGAAGCCTCTTCGTGCTACTCCCACCTCTCAGAAGGTGAAGTACCACTGTACGTTCTATCAGAAGGATGGGCACTCGATCGAGAGATGCTTCAGGCATGCCAAGATCGCGCGTAGAGACCGTGTTGAGTCTCTTAGGGGTATTCAGGGTCAGCCCCAGATCCTGAGTACACCTAAGACCAACACGAGGTCTAGGTTTGCTCCTGTTGCGGAGTTTAGGCAGCATAGAGGACTTGGTTTTTCTGAGTTTTCTGTTTTCCGTCCTCATGCTGCCTCTGATCGTGTCTTCCGCCGTCCTGAGGATAGATCTCGTTTCTTCCATCGAGATAGCTACCCGCGGCATGATCAGCGTGTTGCCGGTGTTCCGACTCGCTCTCCGTAGCGATCGGACCCGCACGCCTTCAGTGTCCGCTCACGGACATACGCTTCTTTGAGTCACAGAGAGCGTAGGGTAGATAGAGGTCAGTCGTGCTTGACGACTTCATCTGCTCGACGTGTTGTTCAGTATTGGGTGCCAAAATCACTCTTGATTTACCCAGTACTGATACTTTACTCTCTGTTTGACTCAGGTTCGCCGGGCAGGGAAAGGAAAGGTTTGGCTTGTAGACTCCGGGTGTTCACGACACATGACCGGAGACTCCCGTTGGTTTTCTTCCCTTGCCCGTGCTCCAGGTGATGAGACGATCACCTTCGGAGATGCTTCATCTGGGCGCGTCATCGCCAAAGGTACGGTGCGCATTAATGATTCTTTCATTTTGAAAGATGTAGCTTTGGTTAGTAAGCTGCAATATAATTTGCTTTCAGTCTCTCAGCTTACCGATGACGGTTTCGAGGTGAGCTTTAAGAAAAATGCTTGCAAAATTCTTGATTCTTCGAGTAGTCTGGTTTGCGGGATTTCTCGTTATGGGAGGATCTTTCGTGCTGATTTTTCTGAGTCTTCTGGTGATCCTCTCAGGTGTTTAGTTGCTTCTGAGTCCCGCGACCTTTCCTTCTGGCATAGGAGACTTGGTCATATTGGATTTGACCATTTGACCGAAAGTTAGCGCCACGATCTCATTCGTGGTCCGCGAAACTCAAGATGGTCAAAGATCTTGTTTGGGCTCCATGCCGCACGGCAAGATGGTTGTCGCTTCTCACCCTCCGGTCCACGATTACTATGACCGATGCACGGGACAGCTGCTCCACATGGACACGCTTGGACCAGCTCGAGTGCGATCGGCGGGAGGAAGTGGTATGTTCTTGTCGTGGTCGATGACTTCTCGAGGTATTCCGGTGTTTTTCTTAGCCTCGAAGGATGAGACGTTTCGCATTTCGAGGTCTTTTAGTAGGCTTTCGTTGAGCTTCCAGTGCCTTACGAGTGATCCATGATGACAATGGCACGGAGTTCAAGAATTCCTACTTTGAGAGTTTCGTGGTGAGACAGTGTAGAGCACCGTTCTCTTCTCCATACGTCCCTCGCCAGAATGGCGTTGTGGAGAGGAAGAACCGTACCTTGGTCGAGATGGCCAGGACGATGCTTGATGAGTACTCTACACCGCGGAAGTTTTGGGCTGAGGCTATAGCCACCGCGTGCCATGTCTCAAATCGTGTTTTTCTAAGGGCACACTTGCTCCGCACTTCTTATGAGCTGAGATATGGGTGAAAGCCCAGTGTTTCTCATTTTCGTGTGTTTGGTTGCAAGTGCTTTGTTTTGAAGTCTGGGAACCTAGATAAGTTCGAGTCACGTTCTTGTGATGGGATCTTTCTAGGCTACTCGACTTCTTCGCGGGCTTATAGGGTGCGAGTCTAGCAAAATGGTAGAGTCCTGTGAGGTGACCTTCGATGAGGCTAGTCCGGGGACTAGGCCTGATATCTCAGGTTCTTTAGAGCAGTCCGAGACCATCTTTGTGGATGATGAGGACGATGGAGACGACGGTTGTCTACGATCCTGCCCTCATCCACCCTCGAGGTGCCGTCTTCCACCGCACTCGAGGTGATCACCATGCCTTCGCTTCTTACGGAGCTAGTGGCTCTGTTCCTACCTCGTCTGCTCACGAGGTAGAGGCCACTTCTTCATCTCATCCTGGACCTCCTAGACATATCCAGAAAGCTCATCCTTCAGAGCAGATCATTGGAGACCTTTTCAAGCGTGTTACCTGCTCAAAATCTGGCTTATCTCAATTCTGTCTCCATTCTGCTTTCATTGCCTCCTTTGAGCCCAAAGATGTTTCTCATGCTTTATCTGATGAGTCTTGGGTCAATGCCATGCATGAGGAGCTAAAAAATTTTGAGAGGAACAAGGTCTGGTCGCTTGTCGAGCCCCCGCGAGGTCACAATATTATTGGGACTAAGTGGGTGTTCAAGAACAAGCAGAGCGAGGATGGAGTGGTTATTCGAAACAAGGCTAGACTGGTAGCTCAGGAGTTTTCCCAGGTTGAGGGTCTAGACTTCGAGGAGACCTTTGCCCCTGTAGCTCGACTTGAGGCCATTAGAATCCTGCTTGCCTTTGCAGCTTCTAAGGGTTTCAAGCTCTACCAGATGGACGTCAAGAGTGCCTTCCTTAATGGAGTCATTGAGGAAGAAGTTTACGTCAGACAGCCTCCAGGTTTCGAGAACCCCAAATACCCACACCATGTCTTCAAGCTTTCCAAATCGTTGTATGGACTTAAGCAGGCCCCCAGAGCTTGGTATGAGAGGCTTAAGTCCTACTTGTTGAGTCATGGGTTTGAAATGGGTAAAGTTGATAAGACCTTGTTCATCCGCCATCATGGCAATGACCTTCTGCTCGTCCAGATCTATGTCGATGACATTATCTTTGGCGGCTCTTCCCATACTCTGGTTTCCCAGTTCTCGGATGTCATGAGCACCGAGTTTGAAATGAGTATGATGGGTGAGTTGACCTTCTTCCTTGGCTTCCAAATTAGCGGACTGGAGGGTACATTTCTTCATCAAGGAAAGTACACTCGTGACCTCTGGCGCTCGATATGAGTGATGGTAAGCGGTGTCAACTCCCATGGCTTCGGACACCTATCTTGACCCGGATGAGGATGGCGAGCCGATTGATCGAAAGAGTTCGAAGTATAATCGGCTTCCTTCTTTACCTCATCGCCTCGAGACCGACATACACTTCTCCGTGTATGCGTGTGCTCGTTCGAGCTTCTCTCGCGTATCTCACCGTCAGCGGTGAAGCGCATCTTCGGTACCTTCGAGCTACCATTGACTATGGTATCCGGTACTCTTCCTCATCCTGTCTTTCCCTGAGAGCCTTTTCGGATGCAGACTTCGCTGGCTGTAGGATAGATAGGAAGAGCACTTCCGGCACCTGCCAATTCATTGGCACTTCTCTCGTCTCTTGGTCGTCTAGGAAGCGATCCGGTGTTGCTGATCCACCGCAGAGGTCGAGTATGTTGCTGCAGCCACCGCTGCGATCGATCGTACTGGATGGCTTTGACCCTGCGGGACTTTGGGTTAGTTATCGACAGTGTTCCACTCTTTTGTGATAACACTTCTGCGATTAACATGGCTAAGAACCCAGTGCAACACTCTCGAACCAAGCACATCGATATTCGCCACTTCCTTAGAGACCATGTAGAGAAGGGCGATATAGTGCTCCGCCAGGAGAGTGACCACCGTTGGCTGATATTTTCACCAAGCCATTGGATAGTTCAAGGTTTTCAGCTCTGCGGGGAGAGCTTGGGGTGGTTTGTCCTTATGGACTGTAGTGAGGGGGAGCTTTGGGCTTTACTGCTTTACTATTTTGATTATGCTTCTATCTCATTTCTGTTGCTTTGCACTTGGGGTGCACTTGGGTTTAGTCCTCCTAGCATAGATTAGAGTGTTTCTCGTGTCTAGCTGTTTAGACTCCTTCTCTTATCTTGTGCTTCCAGGATTAGCTATTTCTTATCTCACTAGATTGAGCTCACTCACTTCTTGTAGGTTCTAGCGAGGGTCGGGCCACCCTCGGGTAGACAGGGTACGTGTTTGCTCTCTAGTGTGTGGTTTACGGTCAGCTAATAGTCCTGGAGTCATATGGGGTAGATGAGAGTCTGTCTGAGCCATAGTTGTCTCAATATCTTATCTATGCTTTAAGGACTACCCGTTTGGATTTTCTTTGCTAGCTTCTCGAATTTAATGCTTTGGTTCAAGGGGAGTTCTTTTGGGAGCTTCTGGAGCTTAATATTGACTTAACTCAACTTGAACTAAAAGTTGCATCTAATGTTGAGGGGGAACTGGTCTTTCGTGCATTTTCAGTATTCTAGTATTATAATCAATCTGCATTGAGCCTTGATTATTATCCTATTATGACATGCTTCAGTGCTTTACACCTTGCCATGACTTGTGCCTAGCTTGCTAAATTTATCATGACTTCTTATGTGTAGACTACCGTTTGCCATGATAAGTTAAGTAAAATGGATCAACTTAAATTAAACTTGTCATGCTAGCATTTGAGTTTAGTCTTTCTTGAGCTATCCTTTTATGATTCATGCCATGTCAAATAGGCTGAGTAGAGCGTTGAATCTATATTGAGCCTTAGTTTGAGCTGTTTTAGTCTCCTGATGATACATGAGTTAGTACAATGTGTTAAAAAGCAAAAAGATCACTTTTGTGCGAAAAAACTGATCTCACCAATTCTTTCCTATAAGACGGCTTGCCATTGCACTTGGCATGAACTCAGGGGGAGTTTTGGATGACCTAGACTATCTTCTTAAGCTTATTGCTTGGAGTAGTCGCATAAGGCTTGAGATCTAGCACATAAACAAAAAATTGGGTTGAAAACAACCATATGCTTTCAAAAGACAATGTTTAATGTGCTCAATTTGCTTAATCTACAATCAGAACTAAGTACTTGAACCAATGTTTCATTCTTGAGCATAGCACTCTATTTGGTCTCAATTGTAGCTTCTTAGTTCTGCTTGGCTTATTGACATGGCTTGCATCATCCTTGGATATCTCTAGTTAGACTTTGCTTATTGATGACTTGACATGCTCATAAAATGCATTACATTTCAGATCGTCATCTATGTATTCTAGCTAGGATATACATATCTTTTCATGATCTAGATAGCCTTTTATTGAGTTATGGCTTGGTGTATTACATTATGGTCATTATGGATAATTCTCATGGCTCTAAATGCTTAACATAATCAAACTTCAGCCATTTCATCCGTTGACTGTCATATTCTCTCTTTGGTATTCTTGATGTGTTTATTGCCAAAAGGGGGAGAATAGAGAAGAAAAAGCTAGTTTGGGATCATTTTAGAGCTTTGGAGAACAATTTGCTCTTTCAGTTGTTGCTCTAGTGTTCCTTCTGTCGACATGGTCATTATCTTCATTTTCCTGTCTTTGGACCATGTTGGTTTCTTCAAACTCAAACTCAACTTTGTGCTTTTTCGGAGTTTGTCAATATACTCATCAAGGGGGAGATTGAGAGACCATGTGGAGGTCATCCCATGTGTATGATGAGTAATTGACATAGGTTTAGCTAAGTCGAGTTTGGTTTGGGTGGTTTGGACCTTGACGTTGTGTGGTGCAACGGGCTCGGTCGGACTTATGGTCAAACTTGGTCGTATGGGAATAAGTTGCATATTTTGATGATTTGACAGGTTTGGACTTCATCTGTGGTAAGTATGATGCTATTTATGCCTTCATGTATCGAGCGGTGCTATTTGACGTGTTTTCTTGTGCGTGTGATCGCGGGACGCCGAGTGGAGTCGTGGTGAGACACGGTGGACCGGACTAGGCGCAGGTGGCGCTGAGGTCAGAACGGTCGGGATGTGTCGAAGACGACGTGGACTCGAGGTGGTTGCGAGGCGTGCGAGACAAGGAGCGCGGAAGCTTCCCGGAAGGTGCAGGAGGGGCGGCGGGAATTTCGCAAGGTCGCACAAACGGGAGCGGGCTCCGTTGGAAATAGCAGCGAACGGGCGAGACCCGTTAGCCATGGGCTATAAAAGGAGTGGAGGGGCTGCATGCCCACTTGAGCACTTGTGATAGAATTAGGGTTTTAGAGTCAAAAGAGGCTTTAGGAAGGTTGTTTCCTTTAGCTCTTTAGTTGGTGTGAGTTGGTGGTAGAGGCAGAGTGTGCTCCCTCTGTGTCTCTACGATGGTTTCTATGTGAGTCTCCTCTCTCTGTGTGTTCTTCCTCCTAAGAAGTGGTGAGATTCTTGGTGTTCTTGAGGATTGAGAGGAGATGAGGGATTGAGAGATTGTAATCACTCCTTTAGTCCTAATGTCCATGCGATCGGGACTCCTCTGTATTCCATTTGATCCAATGAATGAAAATCTGAAGTTTCTCTGCTCGTGCTCTGCTCGTTCTTCGTTGCCTTCTTGAGTGATTTTGGATTTTCGTCTTTTCGAGTTCTTGCTTGTTGGGAAGGCCCAAAATGGGTTGCTCTATGATGGGTTAGTGCCACAAGATCATTTGATCGATTTCGAAGAGCAAACTTGGTTTAATTCTCAGATTTCAGTTTTGGCCTTCCTCTGCTCATAAACTCAGTTTCTAGGGTTTGGAGCTGCTCTTGATTCCCTTGTTGAGATGGCTTGAAATTTGGTATGGAGAGTCCAGAGGCTATTAATTAGCTACCCTCAAAATTTCATAGCCAAAGGATCAACGGTTGGGAGTAATTTGATTTTTGGCTTTGGTTGTGCAAAAATTCAGATTTTTACCCATAATCTGAATTCTTGCTTCTTGGTTTGATTCTCTTGTTTCCCAAGGTCCCTTACTATTTAGTTTGTTGTAGTAAGGCCTTGGATCAAAAGATTGAGAGCAAACCTTCTTTTAGCCAAAAATCCGAAGTCTCAAAGTTCCAGCCTGAAAATCCTTTTTGCTGATTTTCTCGAGAGGTACTACCGCTCCTCGAGAGGTACTACCGCTCAGAGGTACTACCGCTCGTCCTAGCGGTACTACCGGTTTTGTTCGGACCAGTCTGATCGGCAGCGAAGAAACGTTCGGACAAGTCCGATCGTCGTGCGGTACTACGGCTCCTTGAGAGGTACTACCGCTCCTCAAGAGGTACTACCGCTCGTCTCAGCGGTACTACCGCTTGCAGTCAGACTTGCTATGAATTTATTTTTCTTGGCTGTTTCTTTCTGGATCTGGTTTTTCCTTGTTGCCTTGACTTCCAGTAGTGCATATCTTCTATCTTCATAGCTTTCATAGCTATAGGAGAAGAAGTATAAGTGTGGCTACTTGAGGGGTGAATTTAATTTTTGAGAGCGCCATTCACCCCCCCCTCTGTCGCCATTTCGGTCCAACAGATCATTTGACTCGAGTTAGCGGCCACGGTCTCATACGTGGTCTGCCTAAACTCAAGATGGTCAAAGACTTAGTTTGTGCTTCTTTCCATCATGGCAAGATGGTTGCTGCTTCTCATCCCCTAGTCACTGTGACTATGACCGATGCACCAGGACAGCTTCTTCACATAGACACTGTTGGTCCAGCTAGAGTGCAGTCAGCGGGAGGGAAGTGGTATGTTCTTGTCGTGGTAGATGACTTCTCGAGGTTCTCTTGGGTGTTTTTCTTAGCCTCAAAGGATGAGACGTTCAGTCATTTTCGAGGTTTGTTTAGTAAGTTATCTGTTAAGCTCCCTAGTGCCTTACAAGCGATCTGCAATGATAATGGCACGGAGTTCAAGAATTCCTACTTTGAGAAATTATGTGATGAGACAGGTGTAGAGCATTAGTTCTCTTCTCCACACGTCCCCCAACAAAATGGCGTCGTGGAGAGAAAGAACCGTACCTTGATCGATATGGCTAGGACGATGCTAGATGAGTACTTTACACCTAGGAAGTTTTAGGCTGAGGCTATAGCCACCACGTGCCATGTTTCAAACAGAATTTTTCTTAGGGCACACTTGCATCACACTTCTTATGAGTTGAGGTATAGGCGAAAGCCTAGTGTCTCACACTTTCGTGTGTTTGGTTGTAAGTGTTTTATCTTGAAGTCTAGGAACCTAGATAAATTCGAGTCATGATCTTGTGATGTTATATTTCTGGGTTACTCGACTTCTTCGTGGGCTTATAGGGTCTGGAACTGCGAGACTAGCAAAATGGTAGAGACTTGTGAAGTGACCTTTAACGAGGCCAGTCCTGACATCTCAAGTTCTGTAGTGCAGTCCGAGACCATCTTTGTAGATGATGAAGAGGATGGAGATAAAGGTTGTCTACCTGATCCAGTCCATCCTTCCCCTGAGGTGCCTACTTCTACCACCGCACCTCAGGGAGATCAGCCCATTCCTTCTAATTCTTCTGGAGCTAGTGGCTCTGTTCCTACCTCGTCAGCTCATGAGGTAGAGGCCACTTCCTCTTCTCATCTAGGACCTCCCCGACATATCCAGAATCATCATCCTTCAGAACAGATCATCGGAGATCTTTTTGAGCGCGTCACATGCTCAAAATCTGGCTTGTCTCACTTCTGTATCCATTTGGCTTTCGTCACATATTTCGAGCCATGCTCTTTCTGATGAGTCTTGGGTCAATGCCATGCATGAGGAGCTAGAAAAATTTGAGAGGAATAAGGACTGGTCGCTTGTTGAGCCCCCTAGCGGTCATATTGTCATAGGTACCAAGTGCATCTTAAAAAACAAGCAGAGTGAGGATGGAGTAGTCATTAGAAATAAGGCTAGATTGATAGCTCAGGGTTTCTTCTAGGTTGAGGGTTTAGATTTTAAGGAGACCTTTGCCCATGTAGCTAGGCTAGATGCCATTAGGATTTTGTTTGCATTCGCAACACCTAAGGGCTTCAAGCTGTACTAGGTGGATGTCAAAAGTGCCTTCCTCAATGGGTATATTGAGGAAGAGGTCTATGTTAGACAGCCTCTAGGTTTCGTGAACCCCAAGTAACCAACCATGTCTACAAGCTTTCCAAAGCTCTGTATGGACTTAAGCAAGCCTCTAGAGCTTGGTATGAGAGGCTTAAGTCCTATTTGTTGAGTCATAGGTTTGAGATGGGTAAGGTAGACAAGACCTTATTCATTCGTAGGCATGGCAATGGCTTTTTTCTCGTCCAGATTTATGTGGATGACATTATCTTTGGTGGCTAATCTCATGCTCTGGTTTCTCAGTTTTCTGATGTCATGAGCACTGAGTTTGAGATGAGCATGATGGGTGAGCTAAACTTCTTCCTTGGATTCCAGATCAAGCAGGCTCGGAAGGGCAATTTCTTGCATCAAGACAAGTACACACGAGACCTCCTAAGATGCTTTGACATGAGTGAGGGCAAGTGGGTATCAACACCGATGGCAGCTTCAGCTTCACTTGATCCAGATGAGGATGGCGAGCCAGTAGATTAGAAGGAGTATTGAAGCATGATTGGCTCCCTTCTCTACCTTACGACCTCAAGGATAGACATACACTTCGCTATGTGTCTATGTGCTTGTTTTCAGGTCTCTCCTCGCGTATCTCACCGCCAGGCAGTGAAGCGCATCTTCAGGTACCTTCGAGCTAACATAGACTATGGTATTTGCTACTCTTCATTTTCCTGTCTTTCCCTTAGTGCCTTCTCCGATGCAGACTTTACTGGTTGTAGGATAGATAGGAAGAACACTTCTGGCACTTGCCAATTGATGGCACTTCTCTTGTCTCTTGGTCTTCTAGGAAGCAGTCCAGTGTTGCACAGTTCACCGTAGAGGCCAAGTATGTTGCAACCGCTAGTTGCTGTAGTCAGGTGCTTTGGATGGTTTCGACCTTGCGGGACTTTGAGTTAGTCATAGATAGTGTTCAACTCTTCTGTGATAACACTTCTGCTATTAACATTGCCAAGAACCCAGTACAACACTCCAAGACCAAGCACATAGATATTAGATATCATTTCCTTAGAGACCATGTGGAGAAGGGTGACATGTGCTTTAGTTTGTGGAGAGTGACCACCAGTTGGCTGATATCTTTACCAAGCTTGTAGATAGCTCAAGGTTTACGACCTTGCGGCGAGAGCTTGGGGTGGTCTGTCCTTATGGGTTATTGTGAGGGGGAGCTTCTTGCATCATTTGTATCATACTGCTCATATGCTCCTGTTTTTCTCTGTTGCATTTCATGAGGGTGCATTTGGGTTAGTCTTTCTAGCATAGACTAGAGTGGTTCTCTTTTGCTTAAACTTCTTCCTCTCATCTTATAATTCTAGGATGTTGTTTATTAGTTGTGTCTCTTCATACTAGGTTGAGTTCACTCACTTCTTATATGTCTAGCGAGGGTTGGGCCCCCTTGGGTAGATAGGGAACGGGTTTACTCCCTAGTGTGTTAGATGACTAGCTGATAGTCCTAGAGTCATATGGGGTAGATGAGAGCTAGTCTGAGTCATAATATTCTCTGTACCTTGTCTATGCTTTAATGACTACCTTTTCTTCTTTCTTTGCTAAGCTTCCTTCCTCTTGTTTATTGTTTTGGTTCAGGGGAATTCATTTGAGATTTTCTGGAACTTAATGATGACATAACTCAACTTGAACTAAAATTGCTTCATATGGTGAGGTGGAGCTGGATTTTCATATATTTCATGTCATTTAATTTCAGCATTGTGCATTATAATATAATTACATGGAGCCTTGATTATTATCGTTATATGACATGATAAAACTGCTTTACATCTTGCCATGATTTGTGCTAGGGTGCTGGATTTATCATGACTTTCTATGTGCAGTCTAGTCTTTGCCATGATAGCTTGAGTAAATGTGCACACTTGAATTAAAGCATGTCATGTTAGATCTTGTGACTAGTCTGTCTCTAGTTATCCTTTTATGATTCATGCCATGTCAAATAGGCTGAGTTGAGTCTTGAATCTATATTGAGCTTTAGATTGAGCTATGCTAGTTCTTGCTGTGAAGCATGAGTTAGTATTAACTTTCTGTTCTAGAACTAAATCCAAAAAATGCAAGATCATCTCTTTTGTGCGAAAAAACTGATCTCACCAATTCTTTCTCATGAGACTACTTGCCATTGCACTAGGCATGAATTCAGGGAGAGTTTTTGGATGATCAAGATCATTCCCTTAAGCTTGTTACATGGAGTGATCGCATAATGCTTGAGATCTAGCACATGGCTAGGCAAAAAAATGGTTGAAAACAATCATGAATTTCAAAAAAAGTGTCAAATGTGCTAAATTTGCTCGATTACAAGAAGTGCCAAGTATTTGAACAAATGTTTCACTCTTGAACTTGTAGTATTCTAAATTGACTCAGTAATAGTTTCTTGGTTCCACTTAGAATATTGACATGGCTTGCATTATCTTTAGATACCTCTAGCTAGACTATGATCTCGAATGACTTTACATGCTAAGCAACTCATCTAAATTTTAGATTATGCCTTATTTGGCTTTAGCTTGTCTATACATGAATTGTCATGATCTAGATAGCACCCTTCTTTTGTTATGGCTTGGTGTAATACTTAGAGGGTCATGTTGGATAATCTTCATGGCTTCTAATGCTTAAAATGAGTAAAATACAGTCACTCCACTTCACATATAATCTTCATGCTCTATTTTCCTCCATGCACCTTGAAGATTTTATTACCAAAAGGAGGAGAATAATGGAGAAAAAGGCATAAAAGGGGGTGTTCTAGAGCTTTTGAAGAAAAATTGCTCTCTCTGGTTGATTGCTCCATTTTCCTTTCTATCAACATGGTCATAAGCCTCTGTCACTCCTTTTAGACCATGTGTGACTTTCTCTTTTCAAAAACAAACTCATCGTCACGCTTTTTCTGTATTTATCAATATACTCATCAAGGGGGAGATTGAGAGACCATGTGGAGGTGACCCCATGTTTGTGATGAGTAATTGACCCTTGGTTTAGAAATATTGAGTTTGATTTTTGAGGTTTGAGCTGTCTCTGTAAAGTCTTAACCCTTGTGGAGTGGTCTGCAGATCGGGTTACGACCATGTGGTCAGTAGACAAATTTACGACCACGTTGTAGACTTGCTCTTACGACCATGTTGTGCGTCGTCGTGGTCGGCAAACAGATTTACGACCACGTTGTGCGTCATCGTGGTTAGCAGACAGATTTACAACCACGTTGTACGTCATTGTGGTCGGTGGACAGATTTACGACCACGTTGTAGACTTGCTCTTACGACCACGTTGTGTGTCATCGTGGTCGGCAGACAGACTTACGATCATGTTGTAGACTAGCTCTTACGACCACGTTGTGTGTCGTCGTGGTTGGCATCACCCAAATCAAGATTGTTCGACGGGACCAATACAAGCAAGAATACAACAAATTTGAGATGCTCACTGGTGAGTCCCTAGATGAGTGTTTTGCCAGATTTCACAAGATTGGAGCAACCTCCAAGCAGTTGGTGTCACATACCCTGACTCAGACAATGTTCGTCAAATGCTTTCTGCTTTGGACCTGAGAGTTTGGGAAATGAAAGTGACCACCATCAAGGACACGACTGACCTGTTGACTTTGACTCTTGATGCGTTATACTCAAGCCTCAAGACTCACGAGATTGACATTGTCTCTTGCAAGTCGAAATCACAGTCGATAGCTTTGGTCACCAATCCCAATCCTACTTCTGGAGCATCTCCTGATGGTGTTTCTGGTTTTTCTTTAGCTGCTCTTTGTGAGATAAGTGATGATCAAATTGAGCAGCTACCAGAGAGTGAATTAGCTCTCTTAGCTAACAAATTTTCACATGCTTACAAGAGGGTTTGGGGGCCGTAACTACCATTTGAGGCCGAATAGGGGCTTAACGGTATGGCCAAAATGCGATACA
Organism: Dendrocalamus sinicus; assembly: GCA_036346575.1. Taxonomy (NCBI): domain Eukaryota; kingdom Viridiplantae; phylum Streptophyta; class Magnoliopsida; order Poales; family Poaceae; genus Dendrocalamus; species Dendrocalamus sinicus. Next base: position 22,892,068 of record CM070664.1, on the reverse strand, counting down.
GTGAGGACGCGGTTGTGAAGGTCATCAATGGCCATTTTGATGGTGGGAGACGTTTCTTCCGATGTCCACACTCTGGGGTACAATTAGTCAATAGTTTATTTTGTCTTACTGGTAATTGCGCTTTCATGTTAACCCTTCTTTCGTGTAGATGGCGAAATGCAACTTCATCCGCTGGATCGATTCTCGCCATGAACACTATGTTGCGAGGTACGTGGATACACTGTGGAAGCGAATCTTAAAGATCGAGACACGGATTGACAGTCTTATTGAGGAGAACGATGACCTCTGGCAACAGATACAGTGTGAGAGGGGCAACGAGGAGGTCATCAATATAGGAAGTTCGTATGATCCCACATGCTGTTGCGCGAATTCTAGTTACATATGTGCGTGCCACTACCACGACGGCCAGCCACGTCCACGGCGCCCCCACTAGAACAGTCTATATGGATGTCAAGAGGCACCTTCTACTAGTGGGCACACACAGAGAAGGTTGTAGCATGTAGCTTGTGGTTATATTCAATATTGTAAAGCATGTAACTGACTGGTGTACACGTCTTTGCAGTTGCTATTTTTTGAGTGGACTATTCAAATGTTGTGTCAAGTGCATTAAGCTAGAGGGGTCAATATGCATCGAACAAACGTTGTGAATTACATCTCAAATGGGTACAGTTTTTGTGCCATTCCAGACGGTTTTTGTGCCATCCCTGAATACCAGGAGTCTAGTAGTGCCTTGATCGATAGTACCCATGTTAAGTTTGGATCTATGTACAGCAAAAGCACCATCTTTCTGTTAGTGTGAAACTGAAAACACTAGCTGCAACAAGTATAATTAGCATCGTTTGCCCAGCATGGCCACTTTGCAAAAGCTGCTCAGCAACTTCTTTAATTATTCCAAAAACCATCGGCCGAAGCAAAGTTAACTAATTGGATCCCACCCGGCCTCTATATAAGCTAGCCACCCTCTCATAGCTGCCTCCATTGCATCCCTCTAGCAGCAATACACAGAGATTATAACTAACCAGCAATGTCGATGGTGACTTCTTGCACCCTCCTTAGCCGCGCGGCGCCGCCGGCGAAACTTCCTCGTGGAGCCCTGCAATCCGGTAGACCAGCAGCAGTGGCTCTCCAACGGAAGCCTCGGCCTCTCTCTGTCTGCTGTGCTGCAGAGACTGATGGGCCTGCGTTTGGCGTCCTACCCTTTGGTAAGCTTATGTATGTACATACAGAGGTATATCCGGTGAAAATGGCTAAATCTTGTAAATACAGAGGTAGCTACGCATTGTATCAAATAGATAAACGCAAGATCGAATTACAACTAACTAATTTTGCTGTCATATGATTATGTGAACATTTTAAGCCCTGGTGCACCCCAACTTCCCGCCCAGATCAGGCAACAGGTGGAGGATCAAGGAAGAAGAGGACTACGTCAAGCTGTGGTTCCATGTGGGCGACAAGGCCAGCAAAGACAACCTCGAGGTCCAAGTCGAGGACGACGTGCTCCTGGTCAGGTCGAAGAGCGGTGTCGACGTAGACGAGCCGTTGAGATCGCTGGACGTCCGCCTGCTGGTGCCCAAAGGCTACGACACGGGCAAGATGGAGGCCGAGCTCACGTTCGGGTCGCTGCTCGTGACCATCGGCAAGCACAAGCCCGCCCTTGACAAGATCAAGATGATCACAATCAGTCCAAAGGACCCCAATTCTACTCCCAAGTCCAATGTATAAGCACGAGTGCGTATGTATGTGTGTATGTACGCTCAATGTGTTTACGTATGTCATAGGGCCAATGTATAAGCACTAGTCGCAGGCCCGCACGTCGATATATACCATCTTCAAAACAACACCGATTCAGTTATATGTATTTTACATATACATACTTCAAAAAATAAAAGAATGTGTTGATGATCGTAAGTTCCTTCTCTTCCAATCGTCACATTCTTAACTTCTTATTACTCTCTACTTTTTAACTGATCAGAGTAGCTCTCTTCTATATCCTGATTCTCTATATATCCAATAAATTTTGTTGCAATGCATGAGTAGGTGACTAGTACACTTCAAAACAAAAGTTATATGAAAGGAGAGAGCAGGGCAATTCACTGAATTTAAGTACCTTGCAGTCCCCGTTTCATTCACAGATTTCATTCACAAAGAAAGAAAGAAAGAAGAATTTCTTCGTTTTTCGCGAGGAAGAACGAAAAGAATTTTTAGCGTCCCGTTTAACAATTAAATATATTGTATTTTATTCATTAACTGCGATTAGTTGTTTTAATGTTGTGAACTTGTGTAACTAGTATAAACTGTACAATGCAAATTATGACTAATCATGTTTTATATAATTATAAATATACATTTATCGTTACTCTCGAGAAAAACCTTGAACCTGCTTTCGTGTATCCCATTTGCATCCCTCGCCTATCGGGACACGGGATCACATGATACAGACCCTCATCTGTAATTTTGTACTAGTATATGACAAGTGGCTAACACAGTTACTCACATAATAGCATCGTAACTCGTACTTTCATTAAATAAAGAGGTGCTAACATAGTATAAAGGTTATAATCCAAGCCGTAAAGGCCAAGAGGAAATAAAGGGTCTTGCAAGGGAGCATACAACAGATAGAGCCCAAGTGGTTTGCCATTGCCTAGTATTCGGTCTTTAACATCATCTCCAAATCTGATGTTATAGAAGTAACTCACAATGAATACTTTCGCGCTCAGCAAGACTTTTGCGAATCTATCTATCTATCTATATATATAATAATTAAGTACTCTAAGAAAACTCCCACGTTAAATAGAAAGATCTAGCCAACTATCTATCTAACGGGCTGAAGTTGTAACGACTTAGATCGACTCCAGATAATTCCAAGGAAAAATATAACCATGCCTAATTAGGTACTCTGAGAAAGCTTCCACGTTAACTATAAAGATCTAACCATCTATCTATCTAGTGAGACCAAGTTATAATGGCTCTATATCTATAATATTTAGGCACTCTGATGAGGCTCCTATGTTAACTAGAAAGATCTAGCCATCTATCCATCTAGTGGGTACAAGTTATAACGGCACAGATTAACTCTAGATAACTCTAAGGAATTAGGCACACTGAGAAAACTCCCACATTAACCAAAAGATCTTGTCATCTATCTATCTCGTGGGTCAAGATTATAATAGCTCATATCGACTCTAGATAACTCTAAGGAAAAAATATAACCGTGTCTAATTACAAGTTATAGAATGACTCAGATTAACTACAGATAAAATAGGGTCCAAGTTATAACCGCTCAGATCGACTCCAGATATTTCTAAGGAAAACGATATATATCCGTGCCTAATTAGCATTGAGATTTTTTCTTCTCTTTACCATCCGTAATTTATCTTCCCGTCTCTAAGCCTCCTCCAATTGACAGTGGCTTCCTCGGGGCTAGCATCACTGGGCATATGGAGAGAAGGCAGGATATGCGCTTTTCCCTACGCCGTTTATTTTCACTAATCATTTAAGCGAGTTTTTGTTGTCCGAACGACCTGAAAATTTGTCACAAGACTTTTACTTGCACCGCTAACATGCCACAAAAATTCTATCGGACCCCAAGTTTACTAACCCGAAATCCTCTATGATTTTGCCGCACTATTCACTAGATCAATAGATAGTGCTCATAAGTACATTATTGCATCAATTCATACATGAAAAATACCATACTATTACATTACTAGAGTTCAAATAGACCTCATCGAGTCGAGTTTACAATAGGGCCATCAGGCCAAATATTTACATTATATAGAGTACGGAAATGGAAGCATATACAAATGCGGTAGGGCACAATCCGCCACAAAGTAAGCGACTAAGATAAATTAAATGTTATCAATATTAACAAAGAATCTGACTAATATTGGAATCATCCATAAGTACGTGATTTTAGCCAACAGCTAATTCGATCTACTAGCCGCCGCTTGCCGACGAGCATGCTGCCCGACGTCGCCAACGGTAAGAGGAAAGTAAACATACAAATTGAAAGTGATTGAAATGTGAGTTCCGTAAGTTACTTTGCAGAAAATCATATCCACCGTTAATCCTGTCACAAGCTTGCAAAATCTTCCATGATTCCGAAGCATCCATTAGGCAATATCGTTTTCCCTGTCATTATAAGAAACCCGACCAGACGCATACCCAGTTCCTTTGAATGCACCCGACACAGATAAATTTGAATAAATTTGCTACATTGACCATCTCTCTAAAAAAAGGACAAGTGGAAATGTGGAACTACCTTGGCGATACGTTAGTTCTACCATCTAACACTAACTTCACAATTTTTAATTTCCATCGCAAAAAAAACTTTAATTTGACTCATTTAAAAGCTGGTGCAATTTAGTACTGCCGAAAGCTTAAGGGATAAAATATACTTGATCATAGAGTTGAGGAGAAAAAGACAACCTAAATATAAAAAATGATAGATTATCGTCATTTGAGGAGGCGTTATTTTACAACTTATTTTGCATAATTCTTCCTTCAACCGGACCACAAGCAAAGGTCATTATTCGCCTTACCCGACCAAGCAAAGGTAACTAGTCCTCTGTTGTACCCTATGCCACTACCATTGGCCTCCTTGCAAACACAGTTATAGTAGTATAAATTAATGATGGCTTTCTTTCTTTTTCATTTTCTTTTTTAAGGATCAAATCATGTTTTCTCGTAGTGTAAATGTATTTTTGTATGAATAATCCATTTTTTATTCGAAATTATAGAAATATACCCGCGGGAAATTTTTTTTTACAAAAATAGGCTCCAGTCACCCAATGGAGAGGTGACTGGAGCTAATCGCCCAACCAAGAGGCGACACGTGGGGAATATGGTAACGGTTGGGCAAATAGTTGCTGTCTCCCGAGCGTTGGGCGACTGAATTTCAGTCGCTGTACGGTTGGGTGACTAAAGTTGCAGTCGCCCAACGCTAGAGCGATAGGGGGGTGTTTTAAGGTAGCACACTCGGCCTCCGCCCACTGCCTAGCAATCTTTTTCACTCATTTTGCGTGCAGAGAAGAAGAGAAAAGAAGAGGAGAGGAAGGAGGGGGAGAAGAGGAGAGAGAAGAGGAGAGGGAGGAGAGGGAGAGGAGGAGGAGAGGAAGAGGGAGAGGAGGACAGGATAGGAGGAGTAGGAGAGGAGGAGGTGAGGGAGGAAGGAGGAGTGGAAGCTATTCTATCCATTTAGATCCTCAGATCCAGGTATTTTTGTGAGTATATTGTATTTGCAGTATTATTTTTATGAAATGTTAGTGTTAGTAAAAATTGTAGATGTAGAAAATTTACTACATTTCTAATATAGAAATGTTAGTATAGAAAAGTTTTAGTATACATTTGTTAGTATGGAACATTTTGTAGTATAGAAATTTTAGCACAATTTTTAGTATAGAAAGTTTAGTATTGTGCGATGTTATTTGATATGTCGCAAAATTGAAACATATGTGCAGGCCGACATCAGCAATGGCAATAGCCACTACATTGAAAGTGCATTACAGTGCTGGAACCATTCGTGAAGGTCCGAATGGTGTGGATTTGAGCAGTTTTCCGCAAGTCACTCTCGTACATCCAGACTATAGAATGAGAGAACTTACTGCAATGGAGTGTTGCTGACAACAGAGGCCAACTTTGCGCAGAGACATGACATAAGAGTACAACTTTGCACAGTAACATGACAAAACAGGGCCAGCTTTGTTCAGTCACATGGCATGACAACTTAGCCTTTTTGCAGTGATATGGCAGCACGCCCAGCTTTACTCAGTGCTACGACCATGCAGACCAGCTTTACACTAGGAGTAGAGAGAAAACGGACCCTATAAATTGGTGTGCATTCCATTTCACAAGGAACACTGCACTTCCAAACCCCACACTACACTGCGCTTCCTTCACCGCACCGGGATGGACAAAAGCCAGAAGAAGCAATGGGATAAGATGGTGAAGGAATGGGAGGAGACCCATGACCTAGCACAGTCAGTTGCCGCCCGCGATGAGAAAATAAGGGCTATTGCGGCCTGGGCAGAACAAGCCCGGCGTGCTACAAGGTCAGCTCCCCGCAATGAGCGGCCGCGTAGCAACAACCCCATCCCGAACGTTCCCACCGAGCATTCGCCGCAACTCCCACCTGAGGGGGAGACACCCCCCTTTGTTGGTGCGGGGACACGTGCAAGTTTTTCAAGTCTAAGCACCGCATCAGCCTAGGTATGCGTTACTGGGGTTGCACAAACTACTCTAGTGACTACCCTGACCGCCGTCTAGACACTGCAACCTATCGGTAGCCGGTAAGGACCACATGCACCATTTTCCCCTACCTTTTCTCCTTCACAGCACACACTAACAATCTCTCCTCTGTATTTACAGGATCGATCTTGAGATCCACCCTGCGAACCAATGGGCCCTCGACTTCGAGGAGTGGAATGTCAAAAGGGACATGGAGTTGGGGGAGGAGGAGTGCTGCAAGAACGAGGAAACCCTGCGTATACAATGCGAGACGAAAGCTCATCTCGAAGCGTGCACTCGTAGGGAGCGGGAGGCTCGCGAGAGGGAGCACGAGAGAAAGAGGGAAATGGCGGCTAAGGCAAAAGAGGCCACGGAGGAGTTCAACACCGAGCAAGCAAGGAAGGAAAAGTGGCCCCGGTCCACACAGTAGGTCGTACGAGCAGTTGAGTGGGTTAGTCGCATATGATGCTATATGTTATACATGTAATAAAAACGTACGCTGCATGTTACTCCCAACTGTATTATGAAGTTTATTTCTATTCAGATAAGCTTATTATCTTGTCTTTTCGCATTCAATGATTCACATAGCAAGTCATTTAACAATATTAACATACCAGTTCTCTCCGTACACGAATTCTCGGTAACATCAAAATATCACTTGCCATTGTATGTACCGATCATTCTATGCACTTACAACATACAATGAACATAAATTTTTATTATAACTCCACCAGATTTTTTCCCAGTTTAAAACTACAAAATTGACAAAACTTAAAAAATTCACGGGGACTGAGTGCAGTCACCCAATGGGGGGGCGACTGCACTGGAAGTCGCCCAATGGGGAGGCGACTGGTTTCAGTCGCTTGAGGGTAGGGCGACAGAGATTATGTCGACCCCTGGTTGGGCGATTAGCTCCAGTTGCCCCCTATTAGCCGACTGGAGCCTATTTTTGTAAAAAATTTTCCCACGAGTATATTTCTGTAATTTCGAATAAAAAATGGATTAATCGTACAAAAATTTCTAGTGTATACGGTATAGCCATCACATTAGCTGCTCGGATCTCCATGCTGTCAGGCTCTCCGGTCTACATACAACATGGAAAACAAGAAAAAAGGCCAGAAGGAAGAAAAAAACCGGAAATTTCCGTTGTCTTCGTTCAGTGACGAAGGTAAACCCCATTGCTACACAAGATTTAATCATGCAATGTACCAAGGAATTTTCAGCTGGCCTCCTCAATAGTTCATCTCATATCATTTGACCTCCAGGTGGAAATAGTTCATCTCTTAAGCAATGTTAGCAAATCTGACAATAATAGTCCCAAAGAAAACAAATATGAGAAAAGCCCTACTATAAATTCTTATCAAACAAAGCTGGGCCTGTAGATGAGAATACCCAGCTGGGCCTTTGTTTTTAGGCCTGGCTCTTCGTTATCAAGATCCCTTTTTATTTTCAGCTTAGGTTTATAGCTTATGTTTTTCTCATAATAAAAAAATAAGGCGGTTTTTTATCGTTTTATAATACAGTTACTGGGATAGTTTTTTAAAGCGGTTTATCCACTTATCGACACTCAGTTCATTTGCACGAGTACCTGCACTAGAATCAAAAACCATAAGATGAGTTTCAAGATGATTTAATCAGCCAGTCAGGCTTGTCATAGCTTGTTGGCGACATGAGTCTTGAGGTGATTCATATGACGTTGAGCATCACAAGTTCACAACACCTTGACTATCATTCTAGGGTCGCTCTAAGTGCCTTCGGTTTCTGACTTTTGGTAACCAGAAGCCACTTGAAATGGTTTGGCTCCTTATTTTGATATTTTTTAGTTTTATGGCTTTATTCTTTTTCTTTTTTCCTTATTTCTCTGTATTCTTTGTGAAAATATAATGGTGTTTTTTCTACTTTTTATTTTTTTAACTGAATAACTCAGAAAAAAACTAACAGCGCTACTGTGTAATTTCAATAAAAAGGAATAGCTGCAGTCGGAAGCTGAAACCTGAAGTCAGTTGGAGCAGGACCTCTACCTTCTAGCTTTTACGTAAAAGTAGAGGATCATAGACTCACAGTGATGTTTAGTCCGAGGTCTTTAGGACCATTGGATGAAGCATCGAAAAGCTTAGATCTAGGAATCAAAGTCATTTTTGGTATTGTTTCGCTTCGTATTTAAAAAATAGCCGTATGCGTATCGTATTGACAAAAATATCGTTTCTGCCGTCGGTAGGCGGGCTGCAGCGCGTGCGACGCGACATGCGCGGCGCCGCCGCCCCTCACCAGGCAGCGGCGTGCTCGCCGCTCATCGAGCGGGTGGCGGTGATTATGTCTGATCCCCAACATGATGTACTTAACAGTGTAATTTTTGTAAATTTTATCCATTATGAATGTTGCTCAAAAATTCATACAATTTCAATATTTATACGAGTTTTTACATGTAGCAAACGAGCTCCAAAAATTAATAAATTTTATGTGAAGCCTCCTGACACACCCATAGTTATTGTGTAATTTTTTAGGAATTTTATGTGATCCAAATTTACCAGTCTGTGCATATTATACGACGTTGCTCACTCCCTCCTTCGGATATGTGTTGGCTTGATGTAACACCCCCCTCGCCCGCTCCCTCATCCGCACAAATATTAGTCTTGCCATGTCACCCCGCCTCGCCCGCTCCGTCGTGCGCACATATGTCACTTTTACCCTGATATCTAAGAGACCATGTGGAGGTGACCCCATGTTTGTGACGAGTAATTGACCCTTGGTTTAGAAAGATTAGGTTTGATTTTTGAGCTTTGAGCTGTCTCTGTAAAGTCTTAAGCCCTTGTGCAGTGGTCTGCAGACCAGGTTACAACCATGTGGTCAGCAGACAGATTTACGACCACGTTGTAGACTTGCTCTTACGATCACATTGTGCATTGTCGTGGTCGGTAGATAGATTTACGACCACGTTGTAGACTTGCTCTTACGACCATGTTGTGCATCGTTGTGGTCGGTAGATAGATTTACAACCACGTTGTAGACTTGCTCTTATGACCACGTTGTGTGTCGTCGTGGTCGGCAGACAGATTTACGACCACGTTGTTGCAGTCAATTTTACGACCACGTTGCCGTAGTCGAGTCTACGACCACGTTATCAGCAGTCGAGTTTACGACCATGTTGTTCGTGGTCGGTAGCTTTGACTGCCATGATCGGTAGTCATAGCTTCGACTGCCATGGTTGATGGTCGTAGATTCCACCGACTGTGGTCGTGGTCGTAGCGCTCTGCCTGAGCAGTCGTAAGTCATAGCGATCAACTCTGAGTGGTCGTAGCGATCTGCTACATGGTCGTAGCCTTGGTTCTCATGGTCATACTGACTTGTGGGATGGTTGTAATGACTTGCTGTGTGGTCGTAGGCTGCTGGAAGTCTTCTAGGGCTATGAGCATTTCATGTCTTGTGTATTCGAGTAGTTGTAAGTGGTTTACGACCAGCTGGATTGATTTTTGAGTACATTCTTCTGATGTAGATGTATGATTTGAGTGTTTTGTACGGTGCTATGTGATGCTTTGCTTGTCTGTGATGGTTGCAGGACTTTGGAGCTAAGTCATGGTGAGGCGTGGATGATCAGGACTAGACACAGGAAAGTGTTGAGGTCTAGAACGGTCGGGAGAAGCCAAAGACGACCTAGGCTTGCATAGTGGCTGCAAGTTTGGACGACAAGTAAACGAGAAGCTTCCAGGAAGGTGCAGAGGGGCAATTTGGAGAAATGCTCGAGGTCTGCAAAAGAAGGCTTTCTATTAAAGCTATTCTGTTAAAGCATCCTTGTCCCATCTGTGCTAACGGGTTGTCGCGAGTGTGTTTGCGTGAAAAATCCGTTGTTAGATGGGGTTAATGGGTTACGCCCCGCTTCTAGAGGCTATAAATAGGATGATAGGCTACCAGTCCGTGGGGTTGCTTGAGAGATGCTTTGGGGTTTTTCTGTTCTTGTGTGCGTTTGTGTGGAGCGGTGGTGCTCATGGTCCTCCGAATGGAGTGGCTGTAGACTCATTCATCAGAAGCAATACATCTATCTTTGATCTTCTATATGTGTGTTGTTGTTTGGATTGTGTTGAGTTGGCTTGGGTCTCCTCATGCTTATCTTTCTGTTCTTTGTGTTTGTTCTTTGTTCTTTGGTTGTTTCCTCCTCTTTCTGTTATGATAGGATGTTCCTGTTTGATTTGTTCACAATCTGACTTGCTTTGTGTTTGGGAATCATACTTAAAGCCATCTTGGTGAAGGATCGAAAACGGCAACAGAGGGGGGGGTGAATGGTGCGTTGAAAAATCGCCCCCGAGTATTCACACACAATCTTCTCTAATAGCCACAGGAGTTATGAAATAAGTAAATGCAAGCTCACTGAAAATTCACAATTTAACTCATAGGGATCTTTTCTAAAGAAACAATGATAGCCTGAACATATATTTCATTGAGGGAACAAAAAACGGACCCCAAAGCTCCAAAAACCAAACTGGTCTAAAGACTTAAAAACATCACAACATACAGACTGACTAGGCCGAACACAACAAATGTCTGAACCGAAAATAGACTGAAAGGGACTCAGAAACTAAAAAAGCAAACCTATTTTCACTGCTGGCCGTAAAGCATCGTTGCTGCCAACAAACTGCACACGGCAGACTAGCCAAAAAGGCAGCAGGCGCTATGACTAAAAAATCTGCACAGTAACAACCGAAAGGAACAGAGACTATTTTTGTTGCCGAGAAATCAGACCAGCCAACCGAAATGGGGATTCGAAGTAACAAGCAGAACAAACCAAAAACTAAAGAACTGCAAGCTGACTAGAGATGCACAAACTGAAAAAACCGACTCAGAAAAGCACATCAAATAGTTGCGGCAAGAAGCAGTACGAGAATGCATGGTCTGTCCGACTAGCATAGAAGGTCCGGTTGGATTTGCCTTGGGAATCCCGAACTGACTGGAGAACAGAACAGGAAAACCAACAAGAACAAACTACAAAGAGAGAGACCAAGCTGCAAATAAATCTGGCAAACAGCTAAGAGACCAAGAAAATGGCTAACAATCAAAAAGGCAAAACTGAAAGTTAAAGCACACTGAAAAAGATAAGCAACGGGTGGCCTGAAGGAAACAAATCACAACTGAAATCAGGGAACAGAGAACGCAGAGATGGCTAACCGATTCTTGTTGACACCGAAGAAACTGCAGATAGCCAAAAACCAAAGAGATGCCGAGAGAGACAATTGGAGACTCAAAGACACCTGAAGGCAAAAACTATAAACCTGAGGAAAAGAATTCTGCAGTCAGCAAATGATCTCTCGGAAGAATTCTGCTTTGGAATCTCTTCACTTGGGAAAATCTAGCAAAAAGGGGTCTTGAGGAGAAAACAGAAGAGAGCAAAAGAGAACTGCAGAAACTAGAGCAACACCTCAACAAAGAAGAAAAGATTACAGGGAGGAAACAGAGATCAATGAAGAAAGAGCGAACAAAAAACTCAAGAAGATACTACTCAAGAATTCTCAATCACAAGACTTCTCAGATTAAATCAGAGATATGAATGCTTATAAAGAGATTTGCTTACAGCCATTGCATACATTTCTCACATCTGAGAAGAACAAACACACACACAAAAGAAAAACACAGGACACTACTGCCTACAACTCACATGGACATGGAGAGAAACACACAAGACTCCCACCTGCTCTCAAGTCTACTCCTCTCCTTTTATAGCCTCCACTAATGGGTTTACAATCATCTTTACCCATTAACACCAACTAATTTCTGCACTTTACCCAATAGCTCTAACCAAATCCACTTGCTTTTGTGCAGCCCTACGTATTTACCAAAACGTCACTCCTGCACCTTTCAGGAAGCTTTCTCATTTCTTGCTGTCCAAGCCTCGCAACCACCTCGAGTCCTCGCCGTCTTCGGCACATCCCGACCGTTTTGACCTCGGCACCGCCTGTGCCTAGTCCGGTCATCCCGTGCCTCACCACGACTCCGTCTCAAGGTCCTACAGCCATCACAGACAAAAAATACATCACATAGCACCGCTCGAGATACAGATAACCCAAAGTCGTATTAGAATTAAATGCTCACATCCAAAACAGCCCAACGACCGGTCGAAAAGAAAACAGACGTCCTAAGCTCGTCCGACCGCGTTCGACCAAGTTTAACCATAGTCGCCTGCACCATGCGACGACTTGGCTCGAACCACTCAAACCAAACTCAAACTATCTAAAACACGTGTCAATTACTCATCACAAAACATGGGGTCACATCCACATGGTCTCTCAATCTCCCCCTTGATGAGTATATTGACAAACATAGAAAAAGCATAAAGTTGAGTTTGTTTTGAGAGTCGCGCATGGTCTAAAAAGAGAAACGAAGAAACTTATGACCATGTCGACGAATGGAGCAAAAGAAAGAGCAAGTTTTCCTCAAAAGCTCCAGAAAATCTCCGTTTTAAGTCTTTTTCTCCACTATTCTCTCTCTTTTGGCAATAAAATCATCAAGATGCAAAGGAGGAAAATAGAGCAAGATATGGATGAAATGGCTGAATTTTATTCAATCGAAGCATTTAGAGCCATGAAGATTATTCAAAATGACTTTTGAAGTATTACATCAAGCCATAATTCATAAGAATGCTATCAAGATCATGACAAGACATGTATAATCAAGCTAAACCGAAAGGTCACAATCTGAAAATTAGCCGAATTTCTTAGCATGTCAAGTCAACCATGATTATAGTCTAGCTAAAGGTATCCAAAGATGATGTAGGCCATGTCAATAATCTAAGTGGAACCAAGAAGTTAGTATTGAGTCAATTTAGAATGCTACAAGTTCAAGAATGAATCATTTGTTCAAGTACTTGGTCTTTTTGTGTAATTAAGCAAATTTTACACAATTGACATATTTTTCCTTTTAAAAACTCATGATTGTTTCCAACCAAGATTTTTGTTTAGTCATGTGCTAGATCTCAAGCCTAATGCGATCACACCAAGCGAGAAGCTTAAGGAAATGGTCTTGGTCAACCAAAACTCCCCCTGAGTTCATGCCTAGTGCAATGGCAAGAAGTCTCATGAGAAAGATTTGGTAAGATCAAATTTTTCGCACAAAAGATATCTTTTTGCATTTTCACAAACAGAAGACTTGTACTAACTCATGCTTCATGAAGGAACTAGCATAGCTCAATCTAAAGCTTAATATAGATTCAAGACTCAACTCAGCCTATTTGACATGGCATGAATCATAAGAGGATAACTAAAGACAGACTAGTCTCACGAGCTAACATGACATGATTTAATTCAAGTTATGCATTTTAATCAACTTAACATGGCAGAGACTAGACTACACATATAAAGTCATGATAAATCTAGCAAGTAAGCACAGATCATGGCAAAATGTAATCCATTGTAAACATGTCATAAACGGATAATAATCAAGGCTCCATGTAGTTATATTACAATGCAAAATGCTGAAATGAAATGTAAGAAAATTCAGCTCCCCTCAACATGAGATGCAACTTTAGTTCAAGTTGACTTAGGACAATATCAAGATCTAGAAACTTCCAAATGAACTCCCCCTGAACCAAAACAATAAAAACGAGAAGCTGGCAAAAAATCGCAAAAGGCAGTCCTTAAAGCATAGAGAAGATATAGAGAAGTCTACAGCTCAGACTAACTCTCATCTACCCCATATAACACTAGGACTATCAGCTGGTCATCTAACACACTAAGGAGCAAACATGTTCCCTGTCTACCCAAGGGTGGCCCAACCCTTGCTAGAACCTATAAGAAGTGAGTGAGCTCAACCTAGTCAGAAGAGAGACAACTAATAAGCAACATCCTAGAATCACAAGATGAGAGGAAGAAGTCTGAACAACTAGACGAGAGAAACACTCTAATCTATGCTAGGAGGACTAACCCAAATGCACCCACATGCAATGCAACAGAAAGGAGCAAGAGCATAATAAACACGTTAAGGCATGAAGCACAAAGCTCCCCCTCACAGCAGTCCATAAGGACAAACCACCCCAAGCTCTCCCCACAAGGCTGAAAACCTAGAGCTATCCAAAGGCTTGGTAAAGATGTCAGCCAACTGGTGGTCACTCTCCACAAACTGGAGCACTATGTCACCCTTCTCCACATGGTCTCGAAGGAAGTGATATCTGATATCAATATGCTTGGTTCGGGAGTGCTGCACTGGGTTTTTGGCAATGTTGATAGCAGAAGTGTTATCACAAAAGAGTAGAACACTATCTATGGCTAACCCAAAGTCCCGCAAGGTCGAAGCCATCCAAAGCACTTGGCTACAGCAACTGGCGGCAGCAACATACTTGTCCTCTGCGGTGGACTGTGCAACACCGGAAATGCCAATGAATTGGCAGGTGCCAGAAGTGCTCTTCCTATCTATCCTATAGCCAGCAAAGTCTGCGTCCGAGTAGGCTTTGAGGAAAAGACAGGATGAGGAAGACTACCAGATACCATAGTCTATGGTAGCTCGAAGGTACCGAAGGATGCACTTCACCGCCTGGCGGTGAGATACACGAGGAGAAGCCTGAAATCGAGCACATAGACACACAGAGAAGTGTTTGTCCGATCTCGAGGCAGTGAGGTACAAGAGGGAGCCAATTATGCTGCGATACTCCTTCTGATCAACTGGCTCGTCATCCTCATCTGGGTCGAGTGAAGCTGACGAAGCCATAGGAGTGGACACCGGCTTACCGTCACTCATATCAAAGCGTCTCAGGAGGTCTTGAGTGTACTTGCCCTAATGCAAGAAGGTACCCTCCCGAGTCTGCTTGATCTAAAAGCCAAGAAAGAAGCTCAACTCACCCATCATGCTCATCTCAAACTCTGAGCTCATGACATCGGAAAATTCGGAGGCAAGAGCATGAGAGGAGCCGCCAAAGATGATGTCGTCCACATAAATCTGGACGAGTAGAAGGTAATTGCCATGCCTGCGAATGAACAAGATCTTATCTACCTTACCCATCTCAAACCTATGACTCAACAGATAGGACTTAAGCCTCTCATACCAAGCTCTAAGGGCTTGCTTAAGCCCATACAAGGCTTTGGAAAACTTATAGACATGGTTTGGGTATTTGGGGTTCTCGAAACCTGGAGGCTGCCTAACATAGACTTCTTTCTCAATAAACCCATTGAGGAAGGTACTCTTGACATCCATCTTGTAAAGGTTGAAGCCCTTAAACGCTGCGAATTCAAGCAAGATCCTAATGGCCTCTAGCCTAGCTACAGGGGCAAATGTCTCTTCAAAATCTAGACCCTCAACCTAGGAGAAACCCTGAGCTACCAACCTAGCCTTGTTTCGAATGACTACCCCATCCTCACTCTGCTTGTTTTTGAACACCCACTTGGTACCTATGACATTATGACCTCTAGGGGGCTCAACAAACGACCAGACCTTATTTCTCTCAAAGTTTTCTAGTTCCTCATGCATGGTATTGACCCAAGACTCATCAGAAAGAGCATGACTAACATCCTTGGGCTCGAATGAGGCAACAAAGGCAGAGTGGAGACAAAAATGAGATAAGCCAGATTTTGAGCGGGTGACACGCTCGAAAAGATCTCTGATCATCTGCTCTGAAGGATGATCTTTTTGGATATGACGGGGAGGTCCTGGATGAGAAGAAGAAGTGGTCTCTACCTCATGAGTTGATGAGGTAAGAACAGAGCCACTAACTCCAGAAGATGTGGAAGGCATGGGCTGATCTCCTAGAGGTGCGGTGGTGGAAGCAGGCACCTCAAGGGGAGGAGGAATTGGATCGGGTAGACAACCCTCATCTCCATCCTCCTCATCATCTACAAAGATGGGCTCGGACTGCTCTACTGAGCCTGAGATATCGGGCCTAGTCCCCGGACTGGCCTCATCGAAGGTCACCTCACAGGTTTCTACCATTTTACTACACTTGCAGTTCCAGACCCTATACGCCCGTGAAGATGTGAGTAACCCAGGAAGATCTCGTCACAAGATTGTGACTCGACTTGTCTAGGTTCCCGGACTTCAGAATGAAATACTTGCAACCAAACACACGAAAATACGAGACACTGGGCTTTGGACCGTATCTCAACTCATAAGAAGTGCGATGCAAGTGTGCCCTCAGAAAATCTCTGTTTGAAACATGGAACGCGGTGGCTATCGCCTCAGCCCAAAACTTTCTAGGTGTAGAATACTCATCAAGCATCGTCCTGGCCATCTCGACCAAGGTACGGTTCTTCCTCTCCACGATGCTATTTTGCTGTGGGACGTGCGGAGAAGAGAACTGGTGTTCTACACCTGTCTCATCGCAAAACCTCTCAAAGTAGGAATTCTTGAACTCTGTGACATTGTCACTGCGGATCGCTCGTAAGACACCCGGGAGCTCAATAGAAAGCCTACTAAAAATACCTCAAAAGTGTGTAAACGTCTCATCCTTCGAGCCTAAGAAAAACACCCAAAAGTACTACGAGAAGTCATCAACCACAACAAGAATATACCACTTTCCTCCTGCTGACTGCACTCGAGCTGGTCCGACTGTGTCCATATGGAGTAGCTGTCCTGGTGCATCGGTCATAGTCACTATGACCGGAGGGTGAGAAGCGGCAACCATCTTGCCGTGCCAGCAAGGAGCGCAAACAAGATCTTTGACCATCTTGAGTTTAGGTAGACCACGAACGAGATCGTGACCGCTAACTCGGGTTAAATGGTCAAATCCAATATGACCAAGTTTCCTATGCCAGAAGGTAAGGTTACGGGACTCAGAAGCAACTAAACACCTGAGAGGATCACCAGAAGACTCAACGAAATCAGCACGAAAGATCCTCCCATATCTAGAAATCCCGCAAACCAGACTCCCCGAAGAATCAAGAATTTTGCAAGCATTTTTCTTAAAGCTCACCTCGAAACCGTCATCGGTAAGTTGGGAGACTGAAAGCAAATTGTACTGCAACTTACTAACCAAGGCAACATCTTTTAAAATAAAAGACTCATTAACGTGCACTGTACCTTTGGCGATGACACGCCCAGACGAGGCGTCTCCGAAGGTGATAGTCTCATCACTTGGAGCTCGGGCTAGGGAAGAGAATCAACGTGAGTCTCCAGTCATGTGTCGAGAACACCTGGAGTTAACGAGCCAAACCTCTCCCTTCCCTGCCCGGTGAACCTGAGTCAACGAGAGAGAAATAGGTCAGTACTGGGATAAATCAAAAGAGATTTTGGAACCCAATACTGAGTCACACGAGCAGAAGAAGTAGTCACACACGACTGACCTCTAACTACCCTACGCTCTCCGTTGCTCAGAAAGCCAGAAGGTCTACGAGCAGACCTGATGCTGTTGCTAGGTCTAACTGCTATGGAAGAGCGAGTTGGTGCACTGGCAACACGCTGATCACGCCGCGGGTAGCTGTCTCGATGAGGAAAACGAGATCTACCCTCAGGACAGTGGATATCAACAGCAGAGGCAAATTGAGGACGAAAATTAGAAACACCGGAAAAACCAAGTCCTCGATGCTGCCTAAACACCTCAGAGTGATAAACCCTAAGCCTCGTGTCGGTCTTAGGTGCACTTAAGGTCTGGGGCTGACCCTGAATACGCCTAAGATCGCGAACACGATCTCTCCGCACGATCTTGGTGCGCCTGAAGCATCTCTCAATCATATGTCCATCCTTCTGACAGAAGGTACAATAAAACTTCGCCTTCTGAGAAGTCGAAGCACCAGGTGTTACCACCTTACTATCGGATATCCCTTGGACAAAGCCCGCAGATTTGAACTCAACCTTTTGGTTTTTGGGCTTGATCTCAATCACACCTACTGATATGGGTCTGAGAACAGCAGGTGGATACTTCCTAACATCCTCAAGAAAATCGTATCCTAGACCTTGATTGAACTTGCAAATCTTGAACTAGTCTAGAATAAGATTCAGCTTCTTCTTGCCTCCTACAAATCTCTCAAGAGTGTTCATAAGATACTAACACTCCCAAAAGAGAGAGGTGCAAGAAGAGTAGGGGAAGAGGAGACAGCAGAAGGAGAGGAGGAAGAACAAGCAGCAGAAGAAGGAATGGCATATGCACGCACAGCCGCCTCAACATTGAGGTCTTCGCAAGGACTAGAAAGGACAATCCTACCTCTAGCTGTTTGGTCATCGTGTCTAAGCGTCTCTACTCCTTCAGACTTCTTCCCCACACCAACACACACAGTACAAGGAGATTGTGACTTCTCTACTAGGTCCTTAGTTAGCTTCACAAATTTGTCATCTAAAGCAATCAACTCAGATTTTAGTTTTTCACAATTGTTACATGGTGAGCTAACAGGGTCCTTAGAAGCATATTGAGCCATTTTCTTGTTTTGATCAACCATTTCTTGAAATTGTTTAGAAACTGATTCAAGCTCAAAGGTCAATTTAGGACAGTTGGTACAAGAAACAATGGGCTCAAGCAAAGAAGCATGCCATTCCGCAATTTTATGATCTGCTCTTTTTAGGTTCAATTTCAAGTTATTGCAATTTTCACATGTTTCTTGCAGATCAAGGAGCATAGTATAAAGACCTATAAATGCATTGTCCTTATCCTCACATGAGGTGCAAGAAGTAGTCTCAACAACAGTAGATGAAAGGGCAGCTACCCTACTCATTTCTAGTTCAGCAAGCAGACTAACATTCTCCACCTTAACAATGTCAAATTCAGAAGTCAGACTATCATAAGAGGTCCTTAGTTTCTCCATATCTCTAAGCAGGGAAGAACACATGTCACATTCATCACAGGAGGGAGCAGATATAAGTGAAGTGAGCTCCCATGACAGTCTATCTACTTCCTTCTCAAGATCCACAACTCTAGCTCTAGATCTAGCATAAATTCTTCCTAGCTTAAGGAATGCATCATTGAGCTGTTCATAGGAGGGATCTACCTCATCGGTGTCGGTTAGAGCTCGTCGTCGCTGACGTCGCCCTCATGGGCCATGAAGCACATCCTGGTGAAGTCGTCGCTGTCCTTGGGATCTTGATCCTCCTTGCCGTCGTTGTCGCTCCACCCCTCCACGTCGCTGAAGTCGATGTCGTCGAAGGCGGTGAGGACGCGGTGGAAGAGCTTCTTGGCTTTACCAAGGTTGCGGAACTTCTTCTTGCCTTGGGCATGAGCTGGGGGCTTCTTGTTGCGGTTCTTATCGATGTAATCGTTCTTACTCACACCACCGTAGTTGTTCTTGCCCTTCTCCAACTTGGGGCAATTCGCCCCAATGTGGTTGGGGCCACCACACTCGAAGCAGATCACGGGCCCTCCTCTCTTTCTGTCCCTCACTCTCTTGTATGCATGGGAGAACTTTCTAGCTAGGAGGGCTAACTGGTCTTCTGGTAGCTGCTCTAATTGATCATCGGTTACTTCACAAAGAGCAGCAAGAGAGAATCCAGAAATCAAGTCAGAAGAAGATCCAGAAGCTGGACTGGGATCGGTGACTAAGGCCATCGACTGCGACTTTGACCTACGAGAGACTATGTCAATCTTGTGAGTCTTGAGGCGTGAGTACAACGCATCAAGAGTCAGGGTCGAAAGATCGGTAGACAGATTTACGACCACGTTGTAGACTTGCTCTTACGACCACGTTGTGTGTCGTCGTGGTCGGTAGACAGACTTACGATCATGTTGTAGACTAGCTCTTACGACCATGTTGTGTGTCGTCGTGGTTGGCATCACCCAAATCAAGATTGTTCGACGGGACCAATACAAGCAAGAATACAACAAATTTGAGATGCTCACTGGTGAGTCCCTAGATGAGTGTTTTGCCAGATTTCACAAGATTTGGAGCAACCTCCAAGCAGTTGGTCTTACATACCCTGACTCAGACAATGCTCGTCAAATCCTTTCTGCTTTGGACCTGAGAGTTTGGGAAATGAAAGTGACCACCATCAAGGACACGACTGACCTGTTGACTTTGACTCTTGATGCGTTATACTCAAGCCTCAAGACTCACGAGATTGACATTGTCTCTTGCAAGTCAAAATCACAGTCGATGGCTTTGGTCACCAATCTCAATCCTACTTCTGGAGCATCTCCTGATGGTGTTTCTGGTTTTTCTTTAGCTGCTCTTTGTGAGATAAGTGATGATCAAATTGAGCAGCTACCAGAGAGTGAATTAGCTCTCTTAGCTAACAAATTTTCACATGCTTACAAGAGGGTTTGGGGGCCGTAACTACCATTTGAGGCCGAATAGGGGGGCTTAACCGGTATGGCCAAAATGCAGACACAGTGAGGACGCGGTTGTGAAGGTCATCAATGGCCATTTTGATGGTGGGAGACGTTTCTTCCGATGTCCACACTCTGGGGTACAATTAGCCAATAGTTTATTTTGTCTTACTGGTAATTGCGCTTTCATGTTAACCCTCCTTTCGTGTAGATGGCAAAATGCAACTTCATCCGCTGGATCGATTCTCGCCATGAACACTATGTTGTGAGGTACGTGGATATACTGTGGAAGCGAATCTTAAAGATGGAGACACGGATTGACAGTCTTACTGAGGAGAACGATGACCTCTGGCAACAGATACAGTGTGAGAGGGGCAACGAGGAGGTCGTCAATATAGGAAGTTTGTATGATCTCACATGCTGCTGCGCGAATTCTAGTTACATATTTGCGTGCCACTACCACAACGGCCAGCCACGTCCACGGCGCCCCACTAGAACAGTCTATATGGATGTCAAGAGGCACCTTCTACCAGTGGGCACACACAGAGAAGGTTGTAGGATGTAGCTTGTGGTTATATTCAATATTGTAAAGCGTGTAACTGACTGGTGTACACGTCTTTACTGTTGCTGTTTTTTGAGTGGACTGTTCAAATGTTGTGTTATGTGCATTAAGCTAGAGGGGTCAATATGCATTGAACAAATGTTGTGAATTACATCTCAAATGGGTACAGTTTTTGTGCCATCCCAGACGGTTTTTGTGCCATCCCTGAATACCAGGAGTCTAGTAGTGCCTTGATCGATAGTACCCACGTTAAGTTTGGATCTATGTACAGCAAAAGCACCATCTTTCTGTTAGTGTGAAACTGAAAACACTAGCTGCAACAAGTATAATTAGCATCGTTTGCCCAGCATGGCCACTTTGCAAAAGCTGCTCAGCAACTTCTTTAATTATTCCAAAAACCATCGGCCGAAGCAAAGTTAACTAATTGGATCCCACCCGGCCTCTATATAAGCTAGCCACCCTCTCATAGCTGCCTCCATTGCATCCCTCTAGCAGCAATACACAGATATTATAACTAACCAGCAATGTCGATGGTGACTTCTTGCACCCTCCTTAGCCGCGCGGCGCCGCCGGCGAAACTTCCTCGTGGAGCCCTGCAATCCGGTAGACCAGCAGCAGTGGCTCTCCAACGGAAGCCTCGGCCTCTCTGTGTCTGCTGTGCTGCAGAGACTGATGGGCCTGCGTTTGGCGTCCTACCCTTTGGTAAGCTTATGTATGTACATACAGAGGTATATCCGGTGAAAATGGCTAAATCTTGTAAATACAGAGGTAGCTACGCATTGTATCAAATAGATAAACGCAAGATCGAATTACAACTAACTAATTTTGCTGTCATATGATTATGTGAACATTTTAAGCCCTGGTGCACCCCAACTTCCCGCCCAGATCAGGCAACAGGTGGAGGATCAAGGAAGAAGAGGACTACGTCAAGCTGTGGTTCCATGTTGGCGACAAGGCCAGCAAAGACAACCTCGAGGTCCAAGTCGAGGACGACGTGCTCCTGGTCAGGTCGAAGAGCGGTGTCGACGTAGACGAGCCGTTGAGATCGCTGGACGTCCGCCTGCTGGTGCCCAAAGGCTACGACACGGGCAAGATGGAGGCCGAGCTCACGTTCGGGTCGCTGCTCGTGACCATCGGCAAGCACAAGCCCGCCCTTGACAAGATCAAGATGATCACAATCAGTCCAAAGGACCCCAATTCTACTCCCAAGTCCAATGTATAAGCACGAGTGCGTATGTATGTGTGTATGTACGCTCAATGTGTTTACGTATGTCATAGGGCCAATGTATAAGCACTAGTCGCAGGCCCGCACGTCGATATATACCATCTTCAAAACAACACCGATTCAGTTATATGTATTTTACATATACATACTTCAAAAAATAAAAGAATGTGTTGATGATCGTAAGTTCCTTCTCTTCCAATCGTCACATTCTTAACTTCTTATTACTCTCTACTTTTTAACTGATCAGAGTAGCTCTCTTCTATATCCTGATTCTCTATATATCCAATAAATTTTGTTGCAATGCACGAGTAGGTGACTAGTACACTTCAAAACAAAAGTTATACGAAAGGTGAGAGCAGGGCAATTCACTGAATTTAAGTACCTTGCAGTCCCCGTTTCATTCACAGATTTCATTCACAAAGAAAGAAAGAAAAGAATTTCTTCGTTTTTCACGAGGAAGAACGAAAAGAATTTTTAGCGTCCCGTTTAACAATTAAATATATTGTATTTTATTCATTAACTGCGATTAGTTGATTTAATGTTGTGAAATTGTCTAACTAATATAACTGTACAATGCAAATTATGACTAATCATGTTTTATATAATTATAAATATACATTTATCGTTACTCGCGACAAAAACCTTGAACCTGCTTTCGTGTATCGCATTAAATAACCCGTACTTTCATTAAATAAAGAGGTGCTAACATAGTATAAAGGTTATAATCCAAGCCGTAAAGGCCAGGAGGAAATAAAGTCTTGCACAAAAGATAAAGCCCAAGTGGTTTGCCATTGCCTATGGATAACTGATTGGGTATGCGTTCTAGTATTCGGTCTTAACATCATCTCCAAATCTGATGTTATAGAATTAACTTATTCTTCGACCTTCTTCAACTAATAGTGTTCAATAAGCAATAATAAATACTTTCACAGTCAGCAAGACTTTTGCGAATCTATCTATCTATATCTATAAAAATTAAATACTCTGAGAAAACTCTCACATTAAATAGAAAGATCTAGCCAACTATCTATCTAGCGGACCGAAGTTATAACGACTCAGATCGACTCCAAGGAAAAATATGACCATCCTAATTAGGCACTCTGAGGAAGCTTCCATGTTAACTAGAAAGATTTAACCATCTATCTATCTAGCTGGACCAAGTTATAATGGCTCTATATCTATAATATTTAGGCACTCTGAGGAATCTCCTATGTTAACTACAAAGATCTAGCCATCTATCTATCTTGCAGGTACAAGTTTAATGGCTCAGAATGACTCTAGATAACTCTAAGGAATTAGACACTCTGAAGAAACTCCCACATTAACCAAAAAGATCTTACCATCTATCTATCTCGCGGGTCCAGATTATAATGGCTCAGATCAACTCCAGATAACTCTAAGAAAAAAATATAATCATGCCTAATTACAAGTTATAGAATGACTCAGATTGACTACAGATAACTCTAAGGAAAAAATAGGGTCCAACTTATAACCGCTTGGACCGACTCCAGATAACTCTAAGGAAAACAATATATATCCGTGCCTAATTAGCGCTGTGATTTTTTTTTTTCTCTTTACCATCCGTAATTTTTCTTCCCGTCTCTAAGACTCCTCCAATTGACGATGGCATCCTTGCGGTGAGTGTCCCTAGGCACATGGAGAGAAGGCAAGACACGCGCTTTTCCCTACGTCATTCATTTTCACTAACCACACAAGTGAGTATTTGTTGTCCGAATGACCTGAAAATTTGTCACAAAACTTTCACTTGCACCGCTAACATGCCATAGAAATTCACCGCTAGAATTCAATATATACTGCGCAACAATAATCATGGAATTTCGTACACGCACTTTTCCCAACGCCGTTCGTCTCCGCCAACCATACAAGTGAGCTGTTGTCTGAATGATTTAAAAATTTCACACAAGACTTTCACTTGCACCACTAACATGCATAGAAATTCACCGCTGGGATTCAATATGTATTACATAACAAAAATCGTGGAATACAGGACACACGCTTTTCCCTATGTTGTTCGTCTTCGCCAACCATCAATATCTATAATAATAATGCACTATGAGGAAACTCCCACGTTAATCAAAAAGATCTGGCCATCTATCTATCTAGTAGGTCCAAATTATAATGGCTCAGATCGACTCTATATAACTCTAAGGAAAAATATATAACCGTGCCTAATTAGGCACTACGAGAAAACTCCCACGTTGACCAGAAAGATCTAACCATCTATCTATCTGGTAGATCCAAGTTATAATGGCTCTATATATATAATAATTAGGCACTCTAAGGAAGCACCCACGTTAATCGGATAGATCTAGCCATCTATCTATGTAGCATGTCCAAGTTATAACAGCTTAGATTGACTCCAGATAACTCTAAGAAAAATATGTAACCATGCCTAATTAGGCTCTATGAGGAAACTCTCATGTTAATCAGAAAGATTTAACCATCTATGTATCTAGCAAGTCCAAGTTATAATGGCTTAGATCGACTCTAGATAACTCTAGGAAAACAAAATATATAACCGTGCCTAATTACATGTTATAAACGGCTGAGATCGACTCTAGATAACTGTAAGGAAAAATAGGGTCCAAGTTATAGCGGCTCATATCAACTCTAAATAACTCCAAGGAAAAAATATATAACTGTGCCAAATTAGCATTGAGATTTTTTTCTTCTCTTTATCATCCATCATTTTTCTTCTCACTCCTAGCCTCCTCCAATTGACTGTGGCAGCCTCGCAGCAAGCATCACTAGGCACATGGAGAGAAGGCACATGGAGAGAAGGCAGGACATGTGCTTTTCCTACGCCGTTCATCTTCGTCAACCATACAAATGAGCATTTGTTATCTGAATGACCTGACAATTTGACACAAAACTTTGACTTGCACCGCTAACATGCCACAGAAATTTTCCGCTGGAATTCAATACGTACTGCGCAACAAAAATCATGGAATGTAGGACACGCACCCTACGCTATTCGTCTCCGCCAACCATGCAAGCAAGCCTTTACTGCCTGAATGACCTAAAAATTTCACACAAGACTTTTCACTTGCACCATTAACATGCCACAGAAATTTACCGCTGAAATTCAATATGTACTACGAAACAAAAATCCTGTAACGCAAGACACGAGCTTTTCCCTACGTCGTTCGTCTCCGCCAACCATCTTGTAATGCAAGACACGAGCTTTTCCCTATGTCATTCGTCTCTGCTAACCATCTATATCTATAATAATTAGACACTATGAGAAAACTCCCACGCTAACTTGAAAGATCTAGCCAACTATCTATCTAGTGGGTCCAAGTTATAACGGCTCAAATCGACTCCAGATAACTCTAGAGAAAAATTTATAACTGTGTCTAATGAGGCACTCTGAGGAAGCGTTGGGGCATCTTCTAGTGCGGGGCAATGGCTGTCGCTTCACTAGCTATATAAAGGTTAACATCAAAGAGAGAGAGAGCGAGCGATTCGTTGGAGGGAGCGCTAGCCATTCGCATGATTCTTTGTTGTAATCCTTTTTCTACTGATTAGTAATTACACAGGATGTAGAGTTATTATTCTCTCAGGAGAAGGCCTGAACCTAGATAAAGATCCTCATGTCTTTACTCTGCATGTGCATACTCTATGTCTATTGAGAAAATCCCCAAATTCAAACAAATCATATGTAAGATCGATATTAAAACATTGACAGTTGGCACTGTCCGTGGGGATTTTTCCGAGACCTTCATTGAAGACTTCGGTAATTGCTTTGTTGTTAGATCCTCCCTTATTTCTTGCTAATGTACTCATGGCTGATGAATGGAACGAGGAGAACTAGTTCGACTTAGCTGACTACACGAGTATCGACATGGAGGCCTGCTACAACTACGAGCAGACCATGCTTGCTTCCGACGGTGAATGTATCCCTGGAGATCCATCCAGTGATCCCGGAGACGATGTCGCTAAAAAGGTTAATGAGGGATCAAAGTCCCCCATAGTAGTACGCCCAATGGAGGACTCATCTCCCCCAAGAAGCAAGGGTCAACCCGACCATAATGAGGACTCACAACATGATGATGGGTCTATTCCCAAGCGTTCGAGTCCCACGGCATCGCCCCGTGTACTTTCGGAGAGCCCCAGACTCTGCTGATCAAGGAGCACATCTCCAACTGCTAGTGGTGACTCTCTAGTCGACCCGACGAAGGCAATGGATAGGCACACTTTGTGTTCGTCCGCATTCTTCCAAGGAACAGATCAGGCCGGGATGATTATAACCCAGACTTCCCCTACCTGGTAGGGTTTACTTCAGGCCGCGAGACAATCCCTCTTGATGATTCTTCAGACAAGGGGGCATCCCTCAGAAGTGGAGATTCTAGAGAGGAGGTTTTTGCCCTACCCTAAGATTCTCATCACCCTCTCGGAGGAAGGTTGAGGATGCTCCCTTACGATCACACTCTCCCTCCTCTTGTCGGAATGGTGATGAGACCTCCAGTGATGAGCCCAATCAGTACTTTGATGAGCGCGGGAGAAATCCTAGAAATACTCGCTCTCCTCTGAGGCAGCCCTAGTTTGCATCAGGGGTCGAGGATCCTGAGATTGCTTGATAAAGGCGACTTGCCACCCAGAATGCTTTGCTTGGGCGGGTCTAGTACTAGTCCGAAGAGGCACGAGAGCTTCAACGGGTCAATGACTTGCTCGAGAACCCGACTCAAGAGCGCCGGGCTATGACCGCTTCACTAAAGACATTGCATGAGGGCACCACAACTTGATGGCCCGCTTGAGCAACCTCACCAAAGTCACTCCGAGAGTTAACATTGCATCTAGTCATTCATGAAACTTGCCTCGCAGGAGTCGGTATGATGATGGGGCACATTGCACTCCCTATCGCAATACCAGCCAGAGGAAAATGCCCAGATTGCTTCAGATCGGCATGTCGACACTCGATCACCACTTCGAGCAAAGAATCTGCAGCAGCAGATGGACAATGAGTATCATCCTTGAGTGGACGAGACCTATTTCCATGAGAATCTGTAGTCCACCCACCGTCGGGCATCACCGAGTGCGTTCGTCTGGCAATGCTAACTACCCATTTCCATGAAGGAGACATCAAGAGATTGTTTCCAGATGCTAAGCATTCATGCTTGAGCTCCGAGTAGTATGCTAGCTGTCGTAGTTTCGATCAGTGAACATGGAGAAATTCGATGGGTCTCAAAATCCCATCGAGTTCCTTCATATTTACACGACTGTGGTTCGGGCAGTAGGAGGAGGCGAGCACGTCATGGCCAACTACCTTCCAACGGTGCTGAAGGATCTGCTCGATCCTGGTTGCTCAACTAGCTCTTCGAATTGATCTACTCATGGTAGCACCTCTGTGACCTTCTGATGGCCAACTTCCAAGGGACATACAATCGCCCTAGGAAGGAGGACAATATGCATCGAATGCACCAAGGTAGCAACAAGACCTTACAGCATTTCGTCCAGCATTTTAGCCAGGTTCGAAACTCAATTTTGATGGTCTCTGATGCTTCTGTTATTACGGAATTTAGACAAGGGTTGCGCAATCAGAGATTCATAGAGGACATCACCCTGAACCCTCCGACCACAGTCACCGAGCTCTTCGAGATGGCCGATCGGTTTGCAATTGCTGCTGAAGCAGTCGAATGGACTAGGACCATTGACCAGGCTGGCCGCCATTCCAAGGAGCAAGGTGATGGTGGAAAGACGAAGGAAAAGGCCAAGAAACCCGGAGACAAGGACAAGAACCACAGGCCTTGTGCCGTAGGGTCGAAGGAGGTCATGGCTATGAGCGATAAGGAGCCACATAACTTCAAACAATACTCCAATCGGGGTAAAGGCAAGGCACCTGCGAGAAAGGAAAACAAGCCTAGATGGTGCATGTCGGATCCCAGAGTAACAACTCTAAAACCCTCTGTGTAAATCATACTAGTCTAGAATCAGCTAGTGCACACAGTGATAACAGGAATACATATAAAGCATAATGACAAACTTTATTTAGTTGAATATGGGCCTGATGGCCAAACTTTACATCAATGGTCCATAAACCAAAATTAAATACAAGCAGCAGAAAATAAAACCGAAGCGGAAGAAACCCACTAAGCCTGCCCACATGTAAACGATAGTAAGACGTGGCCTATTCATTCTGATCCTCACCGAAGTTGAAGTCATCCTATAAAAAATGATGAATTGAGCAACATGAGCACATAAAGTACTCCACAAGTCACACCAAAAGGTTTAATAGAGTTAATGTATGCATAAGAATTGACAAAGGAAGGCATAATTAAGGTTAATTAAGCAAAAAGCAGAATTGAAGTAAATATTGTAAGTAGATTCAAAAGTTGAATTTGGTACAATAGATAGAAACAAGATTTTATCAAAATGATATCATTAGTGCAGGCTCTAACCAAACACTAACCTATCTACAGGTATCCCACCTGGACCATCTTTCCTCAAAAAGATTTCATATGGATTGCATCCATCCATAAGCATTTTGTAAAACCATTTTGAAAACAATGTCTAATCCATGAAAAACCTTACTCAGCTTGCCCATCACTATGGCACGGCTATCCAGGATAGATTATACACTCTGTAGAGGTCAATAGTATATTTCAAAAGCTTATCATTTTATGTGAAAAGTTATCCCAAAACAAAAATTATGTCTAAGCAGGTCTAAGTATTTGATACAAAATTTCTCTAGTCATACTAGTGTATTAACTAGAGTTTTATCTAAGATGACAAGGCATGTTGATGTTCAATGTCAAATTTGGCCATATACAAAGGAATTTGGTGTAACTGAAGTTTAAATCAGATTTGAACTAATTTAAATAAAAGTACGCATGCATAATATTCAAAAACAACGTAATAATTTTAAATTACTGGGAGCAACATGATTAAAGGTGTAACTTGCCTTGCTTGATGTCTTGGTGCTGCGAGTCGTAGAAATCATACTCTCCGGAATCGTCGTAATCTATACGCAAAGTACCAAAGCAAATAAATTCAAAAAAATTCAAATAAACTTAAAAATTTCAAAAAAAGAGTCTAGAAATGGGTAGTTTTGGATTTTTAGAGTAATTTAGAAATTTGAACAGGTCCAATCGGTAAAATGAAGAAATACGGGCTTCTGGAAGATTGAAAAAAGAGAAAAAGAAAAAGGTTGATTTTCTAGAATTTTTTGTACTGAAAAAATTGGATTATGATGTCACCAGGGGATTTAGAATTTTCTCTGAATTATTTTTCTACAGAAAAAGGGTTTTTATGATGCAATGTTAACGTCAGATGGTTTTATTTAAATTTTCGGCAGAGGCTAACAAGTGGGCCCGGCTTTTGGTGGACTGGGTCCATGGACCAAGAAGGTGGCCGAAGTGGCAGGGCGGTGGTGCGACGCCTGCATGGCTCACAGCTACTGAGGTGGCGCACACGTGGCTGCCAGGTGGCAGCCACATCACCTACCGCTGACGTGGCATGGCCGGCACGGCGGCGCTCTAGGCCCGAAGGCTCACCGGCAAGTGGCAGCATGGCGGCAGTCAACGAGGGGTGGAGAAGGGAGAGGAGGCTGTGGGGAGTCCAGGGCTACCTGGCGCGGGGCTCGGCTATGAGCGGAGGTGGCTGGCAATGAGCAGGAAGTGGCGGCAGTGGGCGACTCTCGGTGTGGTGGCGCTCCTATAGCGAAGAAGCTCAGCCGAGGGGTGATCAAGGTTGTAGAAGGCTTAGGGATGCCAAAGATGGGGTCGGCGGGGCTCAAGCGGCACCGAAGCGGCGGCAATTGCTTGCTGGTGGGCAGTCGAGGCTCGGAGAGAGGGGCCCGACGCAGGGGTGATGGAGAACCCGAGAGAGAGGAGTGAGGGCAGAGGTGGTGTGAAGGTAGGGGTACTCGGGGCGATTTATATGGGGAGAGGGGTGGCACGACGAGTAATTGCTCACCGGAGTTTGCGGGGAGGAAACCGGTTTGGGGGTGCGAACATGACGATGATGGCCAAGGATACGAGGCGCAATGTGCAGCGAGAAGGGGAAGTTGAGGTGACGCCTTGGGGAGAGAGACCGGCCAAAAAACACAGGTTCGTCGAGGCGTCCATGGCGGTGACGACGGAAGAAGAGAGAGAGCGGCCGAGGAAGAAGAAGGGGAGAGGAGGAAGAAGGGTTTAGTCCCGCATGTCAGTGACAAAGAAGAGAAGAGGGAGTGGCAGATGGCTGGATGAAAGGCACGTGGCCGGAGAAGAAATCCTAGCCGTTGGAACGGTTAAGTGAGGATGGACGCACGGGATTGAAATGGGCGGCGAGGATGAAATCAAGGTCGTTGGCAGGAAAAGAGGGGTAAGTGAAGCGGATGATCGAGATTAGATCAGGTGGTAGGGCGGATTTGATTAGGGCCAGACACGTGCGAAGCTGAGGAGAGAGAGGGTTTAAATTACATTTTTAATTTTCAAAAATACTAGGAAGCTTCAAAAACTCTTAGAAAATAGCAAATAAAGTTCAAAAATTCTAGAAAATTCACTGAAATTCCTAGAGCTATTTTAGACTTAGAAAAAATATTTCCAACTTAATGTTAGTTATTAAATTTTTACAAAAATAATTTTTAGCTTTGAAATTGATTTTAAAATCCTAGAAAATCATAGAAATTCCAAATAAATGCCAAATGCTTTAAAATAATTAATTTGAGATAGTATTTTACAAGAATTCAAAATAACCTTTATTAAATAATATTTATATATTTTTAGTTAAATTACTTTTTAGAAAAGCCTTTTTAAAAGCTGAAAACAAGCAAATAAAATCATTAAAATTCAAGCAACTAAATAACACTTGATTTTGATTTAAATTAAATTAAATTTCAATTTTTTAATAAAATTTTTGAAATAAATAGCTGGGTTGTTACAGTGCCTCTTTATAAGAAAGATGGGCATGATCTTCGTAATTGCTAAGTTTTACAGCGAAAACTCGAGGATTACTATTTCAGCAAGGGCCCGCTTCCAATAATTGAGGAGTTGGGACAATCAAGCAGCCGAAAGCACTCAAACGAGGATGAGGACATGCCATTCCAGGATCCAGGTCTAAGGTTATTGAGCGTGAGGTAAACTCTATCGACTCTTCCCTTGTCAATAATTTACCTAAGTGGTCAAAAGTCACCATCTCCTTCGAGAAGGGTGATTGCCCAATCCCCTTAACTCGACCTGGTCGATTTCTGATCATGGTTGAGCCCACTATCAACAACTATCGAGTGAATCGCGTGTTGATTGATGGTGGTAGCTCTTTAAATATTTTATTTGTTAGTGCCCTAGACGAGATGCAAATTCCTCGTACTAGAATAAAGCCTATGCGATATTCATTTCATGGAATCGTACCAGGTTCTTCAGCTAAGCCCATTGGCCGAGTTTCTCTACCTATTACATTTGGTTCTTCGAGCAACTTCAGGATAGAAAAACTCTCTTTTGATGTGGTCGACTTCAACTCGGTATATAATGCCATACTCGAACGACCAACTCTGGCATGATTTCTGATAGTTGTTCATTATGCATATCAATATCAATGTTCACAGTCCGTTGTGATAAGAAGATGGCACTGACATGTGATCGCAAGTCCCTCGAGGTGGTTGGACAATTACTAACTCGAGAAGTCACCAAGGTGCGGCCATTGAGCAAGCACTTGAAGCCTAAAGTTGCACCAAAGCCGAATGAAGAAGTCAAAGAAGTCCCTCTGGACATAGAGGAACCTTTAAAGACAGTTCACATCGGGGTTACTTCCGACCCTGCATAGGAAGACGCCCTCGTCACTTTCCTTCAGGCAAACACAAATGTGTTCACGTGGCTGCTATCCAACATGCCCGAGGTTCCCAGGGAAATGATCGAGCACAGGCTAGCTCTACAGCCTGATAAGAATCCTGTAAAACAAAAATTGCTAAGATTTGCACTAGATCAACGAGAAGCTATCAAGTCGGAATTATACAAGCTACTAAAAGCAGGCTTCGTAAGGGAAGTTAATCACTCAGAGTGGTTGGCTAATCCTGTAATGGTAAAAAAGTCTAATGGTAAATGGCGCATGTGTATAGACTATATTGATTTAAATAAAGCTTGTCCTAAAGATAACTTTTCTCTTCCTTGTATTGATCAATTGGTAGATTCCACTGCTGGTTATGAAATGTTAAGCTTTCTACACGCATACTCTGGTTACCACCAGATCAGTATGTCTTTAGAAGATGAAGAGAAAACCACATTTATCACCCTGTTTGGAGTATTTTGCTATGTCAAAATGCTATTCGGTATAAAAAATATTGGTCCAACTTTTCAGCGTTTGATGCAATTAACCTTCATACATCAAATGAGCCGTAACATGGAACCCTATGTCAATGATGTGGTTGTAAAAAGTATCAAATGGATTAATCGTATTTTAGACCTGCAGGAGACCTTCGACAATCTGAGAAAGCATTACTTAAAACTCAATCCTGAAAAGTGTGTGTTCGGAGTTTCCTAAGGAAAAATGCTAGGATTCCTTGTTTCAGCAAGAGGTATCGAAGCAAATCCTAAGAAGATCAAGTCCATTGAATAGATGCACCCTCTGACCATGAAGAAAGATGTCCAGAAACTCACTGGGTGCATGGCGCCTTTAAGTTGTTTCATCGCACGACTAGGATAAAAAGACCTTCCTTTCTTTAAGCTTTTAAGGAAACATGAGGGTTTTGAATGGTCAAAAGAGGCCAATTACACTTTCGAAGATGTCAAGAGATACTTTACGAGTCCTCCTATCCTAGTTTCTCTGAAAAATAGGTGAGACACTCTTAGTGTATCTATCCGCCATGCCATAGGTAGTAAGTGATGTACTGGTTGCAGAGCGCGAGGGCGTTCAAAGATCAGTATACTATGTAAGTGAAGTTTCACACAGTCCTAAGAAGTGCTACCCTCGGGTCCAAAAACTTCTCTGTGCCCTCCTCATGGCTTTGAGGAAGTTAATGCATTATTTTCAGATGCACAAGATAATTGTGTTGTCTGAGTTTCCTTTAGGAGAGATCCTCCAGAATAAGAAAACAACAGGGCGCATGGCAAAATGGTCGGTCGAACTTGGGGATTTTGACCTCCATTTTGTGTCCTGAATGGCTATTAAATCCCGGATCTTGGTAGACTTTATCACCGAATGGACAAATCCTGAACCTATTCAGGATCCCCAATAGTACGATTCCTACAACTTGTGGATGATGTACTTCGAGGGCTAGGGTGGTCCTGAAATCTCCTGTGGGAGAGACCTTAAAGTATGTCATGCAATTGCTCTTTCCAGCAACTAACAATGTCACTGAGTATAAAGGTTTGTTGGCTGGTGTACGAGCCGCTAAAGCGCTCGGGATTTGACGACTACTCATGATAGGAGAATCTCAACTAGTCATGAATCAGGTCAAAAAAGAGTATAAATGCTCGAGTACGATCATGTCTCAGTACTTGTCAGAAGTACAGAAGCTTAAAATCATTTTTTGGTTTTGAGTTACAGTATATCCCTCGGAAGGATAATTTTCTCATAAACCAGTTGGCTTGGGTAGCTTCTTTCCGATCACAAGTACCACTAGGGATTTTCCTGGAACAGCTCCAAAAGTCGTCATTGGTAGAAGCACCAGAAACAACCCCTAATGAGATAGTCTCTCTAGAGTACGAAGAGACGTGGATAGCTCCCATGTACGACTACCTTCCGAAGGGTTCAATACCCGATGATGATCTTATAGTAGTTCGTCTTGCCCGCAAGGCCAGGATGTATACCTTGGTCGACGGAGTACTCTATAAAAGGGGTACTCCGGAAGTTCTCATGCGATGTATATCGCAGAAAGAAGGATTGAAACGCCTTCATGACATACATAGGGGCATCTGTGGAGCACATGCTTCCTATAGAACATTAGTCGGTAAGGCTTCTCGACAAGGTTTCTACTAGCCAACAGCCCTCAGTGATGCCAGAGATATTATTAAGAAATGTGTACAATGCTAGTTTCATAGTCAGCAAATACACCAACTATCTAAGGCTCTTCAGACGATTCCTTTGTCTTAGCCTTTTGCAACCTGGGATGTTGATATCCTGGGTTCATTCCCAAGAGCGTTGGGGGCTTTGAGTTCCTCTTCATAGCTATTGATATGTTTATGAAGTGGATTGAAGATGAACCAGTAGCTGGAATAACAACGAAAGCCACAAAAAGGTTCTTAATGAAAAGTATAATAACTCGATTTGGAGTCCCAAGTTGGATAATTACAGACAATGGTAAGAAATTTTTAGCACAAAATTTCAAGAATTTTGCAATGAATTAGGTACTAAATTATGTTTCGCTTCAGTCACCCATCTATAGAGTAACAGGGTAGTCGAGCATGTGAATGGCCAAATAATGCAAGGAATTAAAACTCAAGTCTTTGACCAGCTAGTAAAATGCTCAGGGGCTTGGGTTCAGGAATTGCCTTCAGTATTATGGGTGATTCACATGACTCCGAGTCAGGCGACAATTGAAACTCCTTTTTTCCTAGTTTTTGGGGCTAAAGCCATGCTTCCTCCAAAACTAAAGATCTAGTCAACAAGAGTCTAGAACTTTAGAGACTCTAACCAAGAACAGCTTTGAGCAGATGATATCAACCCGCTCGAAAAAAAGGAATCAAGCCTTAATCCGTTCAGTGATCTATCAACAGGCCATGCGTAAGTACTATGATTGTAAGGTCTAGCCTCACAGCCTTGCTGTAGGTGATTTGGTATTGAGGAAAATGCAATCCCAGTCTAATCGGAATAAGCTTTCCCCCAAGTGGGAAAGTACTTACATTGTGGTTGAAGTCACACTTCCTGGCTCTGTACGACTTGCTATGGAAGACGGTCAGGTTCTCTCGAACTCTTGGAATATCGACCAATTACGCAAATTCTATATGTAAATATTTGTACCCTTTCTTCAATAACAATTTTAGTTTATGCAAATCTTTATTGTCGTATGTCTTGTAGAGCATCTCTTATATTAGTTCGATGACTTCTAGCACGTCCAATACTACTAGCCAAAGTCTCTCCTCTCTACATGTGGTCCTACCCACTAGAAGGAGCTTCCTAGTGTCAGTCTATTCCTAACTCTTACTACCAGCATACAACAATTGCGTTGTCTACGAACATGTTGAATGGATATAATAGAAGGCAATTTGAGTGTTTATCCTTTGATCGTTCCTGTCTTCGATTTGTTTAAACCTAGTTGAAAGGAGGTAACATCACCTAGTTGGAGACACTCCTCTCTGCATGTGGTCTTGCCCACTAGGATAGAATTATCAGCATAACTTTATTTCTTAGTCATAATTTCATTTCTCTTTCATTTTTTTGTTTTTTGTCTTACGAGTACTAATTGCTCAACGAGACAAGATGCAGGGAAAGAAAGAGGTTCATTCATCATCCGAAGGTACATTTTTTACAGAATTACTTCTATTTATAAACTACTCTACTCTAGAGGAGAGGAAGAGTCAAGTTCCATTTCTTCGAACACCTTTCGTCCAAATGGCTCTACTTCTTCGATCAGGCGGGAAGCCTCCTCCAAAGAGCCGGTGAAGTCGTGCTCGATGGGATGTATATTCAAGTTCTGATCACATGTCTTGAATTTTGCTAATGCATAGTTCACAGCACCGCTGACTGCATCCCTGATCGACTCCGTCTGATCAGCCTTCAGAGTAGCAAAGTGCTTTTCCAAAGTTTCGGCTTGTAGTGTAATCGTACTCATGTGAGCGGATATAGTCTCCTCAGTGGTAATCATCATTGCCACACCAATCTCACTGAGTAGATTGTTCAGAAGAATATCGCAGTCTTGAAGGTTTGCCTTCATCGACTTAGCTTCTTCCTCACTACAAGTCATCGCTTCACAAAGATGCTTCATTTTGACCATGGACTCTGTAAAAGAGTTAAAGTTGGACAGGGTAATTCTTGTTACAATCGTAAGCTCTTTTATGACCATGCAGTCATAAGTCTTACTGTGACTATTCTTTGGTCATAAATCCTTCCACCATCATGTAGTCATAAGTCTTACTACGATCACATAATCGTAAGTCTTTCTACGACCACGTAGTTGTGAGTCTTACAAGACTAGTTTCAAAAACTGGTCAAAGGTAAAGTTTTCTTATCTGATAGCCGAGTATCAAGCAGCTTTATCCTCTCACCCTTCTCTTTGCTAATACGAGTAAGCTCAATAATTATTTTAGTTTTCTCTTCAACCTCACTGAGCAGCTTACTCGATTCAATCTCTCTTTCTGTTAAAAAGAGAAAGATAAAAGAAAGGTTGTAGGACCGAACTGGCAACCAGAGGGGGGTGAATGGTGCCTTAAAACTTCCCCCTAGTATTCACACAATCTTCATCTCCAATAACTACAAAGCTATGAAGACGAAGATCGAATGTTCACTGGAGAACCGATCTCAAGATCGACACCAGAACAAGAACCGCCGCTGACCGATTACAAAACAAAGCAATCGAAATGTCCTATCGAGATCGATCTGACCAAGAGATAGACCGTCTGTGACAGAAAGGTTGAACGCCAAACCATGATCGATTGAGTCACTCGGTCAAGATAGACGATCCACTGAAAACCGGAAATCAGACCGACAAAAGAGAATGCACAGTAACAACCGAAAACAGAGAAAGCACGCACGACCGACAAGACTCAAAAACGAATAACTTGAAAGTCTTGAGTCAAATAACCAGGCGACTTCAACCACAGCAGCGGAACGACCTCAAGATGAGAAATCACAGAGCGGTCGAAGTCTCTCTACCGCAACCAAGAAGAACAACATGGTCGAACAGAGCGAGAGGACTTGGGGCGCACGACCATTCGATGAACACTCCACAACCTGACTTTGCTCTCGGGAACAACCAAGCTAAGAAGGCTTAAAGACACATCCCAGTTCAGAGCAAGTCGAAACAACTCAAAACAAAGCCATCTCAACCAGAGAAGACCGAAAAGAGAAACTGCAATCAAAACACTCTTTGATTCAAACATTTGCTCTTAGGAGTGAACTGACCAAATGGTCTTGAGACTAATTCCCCATTCAGAGCAAATCAAGACCAAGCTTCCTCAAACCAAGAACAAGAAAAGAGAGCAAACAGAGAAATCGCAATCAGGACATCCAAGCAATAAACAAAGAACACAACTCAGAGTTTTCATTCCAACCATCAAGGAGTACAAGGAGTCCCGATACGCCCAGAGAGCATAGAGAGTAGCTCACACCTCCTCTCTTTCTCTCTTTCTCGATTATTCATACATGGATTCTCCACTCATCCTCTCTCTCACAATCCCAAGAACACACTCACACAGACTCCCATGGGAGGGAGAGGCGGCTGCCTCCAAGGCCCAGCCGCCAACTCACTCACACTCGTGCCTCCCTCTCCCTTTATAGCCTCACACCGAGACTAACCCTAATGGATCCATCCATTAGTCCATACTGGGCTAACCCAGTAAACCCCTCCTAACACCGGGTTTTACACACGCGCACACGCGGCAACCCGTTCTGGTGACGACAAGCGTGATTTCGGTGCTTTTACAGAAACCGCTTCCCTTTGCGGGCTGAGTCAATTCTCCAAATTGCGCCACGCACCTTCCCTAAGCTTCCGCTTCCTTGCCGATCACGCACGACCGAACCTACCTCCAACCGATCGGACCTCCGACTCCTCCGAGCCTAGTCCCGGTCCGCGACGCAACCACCTTGAGTCCCAAGTCTTCTTTGGCTTCACCCGACTGCGTTCGGACCTCAACATCTCCCATGTCTAGTCCCGACCACTCCGAGCCTCACCAAGACTTGTCTCCAAGGTCCTGCAACCATCTCACAAGACCAAGTCCTCTTCGGCCTCACTCGGTCGTTCGGACCCCGACACCACCGTGTCTCGTCCCGACCACTCCAGCCTCACCAAGACTTGTCTCCAAGATCTCGCCGCATCCGACCGCCACGCACTAGGCGTCCGACCGTTTGGACCTCAGCTCCTTCCTGAGCCTAGTCCTGGTTCACCTCACCATTGCCCGTCGTGTCCACCTCTGGCAGCTCCTGCTCTGGTTCCTCGTCTCCCCGGCTTGCAACCACTTCACCAGCCTCGATCATCTTCGGCGTCTCCGACCGTCTGGACCTCAACACCTCCTGTGCCTAGTCCCGGTCCTCCCACGCCTCACCATGAAATAGCTCTGAAGTCCCGCAACCATCACAGACAAGCAAACCATCACATAGCACCGCACAAAACAATCAAACCATCGATCGGTACAACCAACAAGTTTTCCAGTGCAACACCTAGTTGTAAACCCCCTACGACCAATCCAATGCACAACACATGAAGTGCCAGCAGCCTGCGACCACTCTTTAGGCTGCTACGACCGCCAAGGCACAAGCTACTACCATCGCAAGCTTGCAACGATTACCACACAGCGGCTACGACTACCGACTACCAAGACTGGTCGCTATAATCACAAAGTCGAATCAACTCCTACGATTACCAAGTCGTAGAGCCAGACACTAAGTCGCGAGCCTTTACGACCACCAAGTCGTAAAGCTCAGCTGACCACCAAGTCGATCCCACGACTACCAAGCCAGTCACCAAGTCGAACGGCCTCAGCCGACCACCAATCGATCGCCAGATCACCGATCACATAGGCGACTTCGCACCCGATCGCGACAACTACCAAGTCGTAAGGCAGATCACCAAGTCGTACTGACCTTATGACCGCACACAACATTGCTACGACCACCACGTAGCTTGCTACGACTTACCTAACCAGGTCGTACCAACTTACGACTGGTCGAAACCAGAGATCAAGACTTGCTTAAGACCTACGACCACATCTCAGATAAATACGACTTTATCGCTCAAAGTCTACGACCTCATCCGAGCACTCTGTTGTACAAAGATACACTTGAGCCCACCCGAGCCTGCTCAAAGCCTACGACTTTATCCCAAGTCGTTACGACTGATTCCCAGGTCTTGCGACCGCTTCTAGAGACCATACGACCGGTTAACAGAAGCTACGACCGCTTATCGCGTGATTGAACGACCTTCCGACCACGTTCATCGCCACCATGGTCGAAGCCCTTCCGATCATGTACGACTTGTTTCATCGTAGTCGAAGCCTTTCGCACCACAACCGACCGAGTCCCAAGCCATTCTGACCACATATGACCGCAACCGATTGAGCCAAACGCGCTACGATCACGTTCGACCGCATCAGACCTCGTCCGAGTGCGATCCGACCATGTTTGATCGACTCACAACGTGGTCAAAGTCCACCGACTTCCCACGTGGTCGTAGTCGAGGTCCGCCGACTATCGATTGCAACGCCAAAGCCTTGACCTCCAATTTCTCTCGCTAACGTGGTCGTAAAGCTGTTTGGCAACCTCCAACCACGGCCAATGTGGTCGTAAACCTCTCGAGTGACCTTCGTCCACGCCCAAAGTGGTCATAAACAGTGTGCACAGCTTTTGACCATGACCAACGTGGTCGTAAAGCCTTCCGACCACTCGATCAACAAGTTTACCAGGTTCCGACCAGGAACAACAAAGTCGATAAAAGGATTCCGACCTCTCCTAGATGCTACGACTGCACAGAACCTACTCAACGATGGCCGTAAACTTTCTGGTGGCCTTCGACTTCCAACAAGTGGTCGTAAACTTGCCAGATGGCCTTCGACCACAGCTAAAATCGGTCGTACGCCCTCCTGGTGACTTCCGACCATGGCAAACGGTCCGCCGACCACTCAATAGTCACAAGATGGTCGTAAACATTCGGCGACCACCCGAAGGAACTTGCGACCTCACAGAGACAACACACCGAGGTCGAAGGCAATCTATAACCACTCGATAAAGCTTGACACTCTGCTGAACACAAAGATGTAAGCTCGACTACGACTACCAAGTCGTAAAACCCCTTTTTACCACAGGGTCTCAAGCCTACCCAACAGAAAGAGCCATTCTCAAGGCTTACGACTTTGCAGAGGCAGCTCAAACCTCAAAAACCAAACTCACTCTTCCAAGAACAAGAGTCAATTACTCATCACAACCATGAGGTGACCTCCACATGGTCTCTCAAAGGTTACAAAGATGCATAGATAAACAAACTTAAGCTTTAGAGCTTACTGTTTATTTTTTCTTCCAAGGCTTTGGTAGTAAAGTTGGCTTTTATGAGGCTTATCGATAAATTAGTATTTTTCTTCTTTTAGCCTCCGTGCATCAATCTTCTCATTCTCGAGCGCAAAAGCCAAGAACTCTACATCTAGCCTAGACCTATAAAGGTTAAAGGTAGACCAGAAATTCTAGTTGTGTGTTCAAGTCAAAATTTTGAATACATAAGTTAAATGACTTACGATGCCATTGCCTTCTTGGAGAGCTCAATATTCTCTTGTCATAGGAGCATTAGCTGTCTGTGATACTCAGCCACGGTTTCCATATCTTCTAATGCTCTCTGGATAAGGAAAGATAGTGAGAAATAAGAAGAGGCAAAGTATGAACATTCAAGTTGTCAATACTTCACATTTATACTCCTACGAGCAAAGTTTCGGAGCACCTGCCCGGAATCTCTGAGTTGGTTGAGCTCTTCAACCCTGGTCCACCACACCTTCTCAAGATGTTTGTCATTGAAGATGGACCCCTTATTAGGAAGATCTTTTGGGCGTGGAAATTGGTTCCATGCTTGACCAGAAAAAGATCCTACCAAGGGAGGATTAAAAAATGAGGAGAAGAAGTTAGATTATTCTTTCTCTTTTTCTTCTTCATCTCTAGCACCTTCTTTTGCTATGACCACTAAAAGTGGTCGTAGTATTTGTAGTTTTGGCTGCAACTTCTGTTGCTATAGTGGTCATTTCTTCAACCACCTTCTCCACCATCCTTTCAATGGCGGGTAAAGTCATAGAAGGCTTCTTGGCAAAAGCATTCTTAAGCGATGGAGAGGCCAAACTACAATCATAAGAAATGAATCGGTAGTCGAAAAGACAAAGGTAAAATACA
Source organism: Dendrocalamus sinicus (assembly GCA_036346575.1). Lineage (NCBI taxonomy): Eukaryota > Viridiplantae > Streptophyta > Magnoliopsida > Poales > Poaceae > Dendrocalamus > Dendrocalamus sinicus. Next base: position 22,850,950 of record CM070664.1, on the reverse strand, counting down.
GTATATGTACTTGCATATTTATACCTTTGAGTCATTACTTTCAGCACGAATTTGGACGAAACATTTCCAGAGAGTGGTTTCTTCGATTTCTTTTCCACAACCACATCTGATTGTGGGAGAATGAGGATCTCTTCGACCACATCCAGTCGAGAATCTTGAGCCCTTTCGACCATGTTTGGTCGAAGGTCTACAATAGGAGTTGCTATTCTTTACTTTTCTTGTCCCTCCTGATGGTCGGAACCAATTTTGATCATCGAGATGATCTCCTTCTTGATCATAGGTTCAATCAACGTGATAGTTTCTTTCACAAAACACATAAAACTCTTCCAGTTTATCTTTTCAAGATGCTTGATAAAGCCTTCAGAAAGGCCAACTGAGTCGGTTTTGATATTATAATAGAAGGATACCTTAATCTCAGGAGTTGATTGCTTCAATATAGCTGCCCCTATTTCGTTTGCCGCGCCTATGTCCGCAATAAATTGCTAAATAGGAGCGCTCGAGGTAGCCGGAGGAAGAATTTTAAGGGGGATAGCAGCATCTGTGCTCCCCTTTTTCTTATCGACTGATTTAACCAGTCGATGCCTCTTGGCCGAAGGAGTCGTCACTCCGTCTACTTCTCCACCGACCACCACCAATTCGACCCCTCGGTCGTCTTGATGGAGATTCATACCTATGCTTTGGATTACATAAGGGCTGACCGGACTTTCTTGCCACAACAATCTAAAGTACAGTAAACTCCACTTCCAACAAAAGCAATGCAACGATCAACTGAGGTGGAAGATCATTGATAAAGGTGGCACAGTACGACGCCATGGCATGGCACCAGGCGGCACAAGCAATGGTATTGATGAACCTGATGCTGGAACAATTGCTAGGGTAGAGCGTGGATCGACGCTTAGTATAGAGTCGAGTCGTGGAATAGAGTTAAGACGAGTTAAAATTATCGAGTTGAGGATACTGAAATGTTGTGGTACGATTTCTTATGTACCTATTAACGGCTTATGAAATTATTTGGTATAGTTGTGTACGTGAAACAAAGAATCCTTAGCTTCCTGGTAGCCTCCCTTGGTGCGGCTAGCAGATTTCCTCAAAATCATGTAGCAGTGGACGCCATTTTTTTTTTTACGATGCAAGGGCCAAGGCTGTCTCCTCCCTGATTCATGCGACATGCGGCTTGCAGGTTTGATGCTTCTATGTATTGCTCCTCGGAATTGATGCTGCGGAACGGCAAATAATAATAGCTGCTGCAGCTAGGGGTGGAAAATGGTAACGGATAATTCGTTTTATCTGATATTCGTATCCGAAAAAACGCGAATGTGGTAAGCAAAATTTGTATTCGAAAATGTTCGTGTTTGTATTCGAGAATATTCGTATCCGTATTTGAGAATATTCATATTCGCATTCGTATTCGAGAATATTCGTATTCATATTCGTATTCGATCCGTTTCTGGAACCCATGAAAAATCCGTACGAATTTTGTGATTCAAAATTTGAATTTAGATGGTTTAAAACCGGTAACCGGTCAAAAACCGGTGAAAAATCGACAAAATGGCTAGGAATCCGTTTTATCCGATATTCATATCCAAGAAAATCCGTATTCGAAAATATCTGTATTCGTATTCGAGAATATTCGTATCCGTACTTAAGAATATTCGAATTCGTATTCGTTTTAAAAATATAGATTCGTATTCGTATTTGAGACTATTCGACCGTATCCGATCCGTTTTCACCCCTAGCTGCAGTCGGCTTCCTCGTACTGAGTTGGAATCTGACAGGAACCCAAACACTTTGGCAAGTCTTGATGGCTTCGGATTCGCTGACTACGCATCGTGTCGCCGAGTCGTACAAGACGACGATTTGCTTGCCGCACAGGTGCCACTGAGACGAAATCGGATGCCGAATTGATTCAGCGACTAATGCAGCGTAGGATGCCCCTTGATGTCGCCGTAGTGCCACGAGGACGTGTGTGGTAGGTATGGCTGCTCCTTGATGTTGTGCGATGGTGTCGCTTAGGTGCTGCCGTGCGGTGGGCCGCGTCGTGGTGCGGCGCGATGGCCGTTTCGGAAGTCGTCTCCCCCTGGCGGCAGTGGGGAGACTTTTAAACTCGAAGCTTTGATATAACTGGTTATAAAACGTACGGCAAAAAATAAGAATAAGAAATCGGATTTAATATGAAAGATCAAAATAATAAGAAACGAATTTAACAAGAAAACTGTTGTGGGAAAACGTCATACACACAAAGGTGAAAATCACTATATGAGAAAACTTTTACAAGAACACAAAATTTTAGCGTATCTCAAATGTATGACTACATGGGTTATATATAAGGAATACACCTATTGTTGCCACATTTGATATGGCTCGGCATATGCACTGTTTGATGTCACATATAGTGCAGTATTCGACGTAGATACGATGACGAGTTTATATCACACTTTTAACAGAGATGGTGAAGGTGCTATATGCGTCAAGGATTCGAAGAATGGCTCACTGCATGCCAGAGAACAAACGTACGAACGTGGCGAAGGCCTGTTTGGGGCACGGGCGTTAGAGGAGCAGTGGTGGTGGAGAATAGGGAGTGGTGTGGGTGTTAGGTTGATCTCTCGGCTAACTACCCCGAGATTTCAGGGAGGCATGCCTCCACTCACACGCCCTGATCGGGGGCGCAACCAACCGATTTGGTTTCGGTCCCGGTCACCTAACGCAATATAAAACATATGGGACTCGGCAGGGCTAGGGTTAGCGTTCTTGCTCTAGGCCACAACAATCCTCACAGACCCGATCTAATAACGGCGCTAAGGTGAACGAAGACCGGGACCTCCTCCGTTCCCGTACACAGCGACAACCACAGTCAGCCGACTACCTCTACACTGTCGGCCACCCTCCTTTGCTGCCTCAATCGAGCACCAAATACACCTCCCTATGGCTTCTTCAAGTTCGGGTAAGTTGATTATGCTTCCGCTCTAATGATTTAGCTAGGTGTTCATGGTTTTGATCTAGGCTTAAGACTAAAGTTCAAGTTTAGACTTAGATTAAAGTCTACAGTGGGTGCCTGAGGTCGAAGGGTGGCCTTTTACAGATGTAGAGGCAAGCGCGGCTCAATAGGCTCGTAGGCACAATCGAGCGGCAAAAGGGGCTTTGCAGGGTGGTGGCAAAGCTACAGTGTAGCAGCGACTGAGGAGCAGAGATGCAGAGGCAACCAATGGCGCGGCAAACGCGCAGCATATCGAGTTCGGGGTGATGATGGGGTGCGATGCGAGCACGGGAATACTGCGGCGGATGCGGCGAGACGGGCACAGGCGGCTCAGTCAGAAGTCGGAAAAGGAATAATAAATTCAGAAAATACAAAATTTGAACTCCAACAAATTTGGAATCCGAAAATATTGACACCATGTTTTGAAAGTTTCTAAAATTAATGGTTTTCAATTGTTTTCCCAAAGCACGAGTTCAATTTCCTTTGAATTTGGAAAATTAGGATTGAGAATTTTGAATTTTACTTAAAGTTTACAGAAACTATTATTGGTATTATGCTTTGGTTATTTACAAAATTTGGAGTGCGGCATTATTGCTTTTAAATCAAGAATTTGGACAACCGTTGAATGCCACCTCAAATTCTATTTTATTTTATTTGTATAAGGCTCATAATCTTGGATGTTAGTAATTGTTTAAAGTTTTAAACATTTCAAAATTTGGGGATGTTACATCACCGCTTCTAATTTTCAGTGTCATAGTACAGGATGTAAAACAACGTATTTGCCAATCGGTGCTTTTGAGTGGTGTTTATATTGCCGGACTGGCTAGAGTGCTGTAAGGCTGCAGAATAGGCTAGACTTGCAGGAGATTGTTAGGTAATTGACTGCTAATCAACAAAAAAACTATCAACTGAGAATCTTGTCTTTAGCAGAAGAGAAATGAAACTACAAAACATTTGTTACAATTTACAATGCAGTATTTCTACTAATGAATATAATTGTCCTTTTTTAGAATTTTTGTTTCTTTTGGGAGTGTATCCACTGTGAGCTTGTGCTATGTAGTTTGTTTCTGGACAAAATATGCAGTGCTTTCTAACGTGGGCTTAAGAGTGTCTATTTTTGTGAGGAGTGCTGATCTTGTGATTGTACTAATTCTCTTTCTTTTGAAATGTTTCTGTTGTTCAGTTTGAATTTGTAATCCGCGTTTGAACTCTTTTTTACTTAGTCTCCATTTTAAGCTGAAGCTTTTAAGAAAAGACCCTTATTTCAAAGAAATAACTGTATTTTCTGAATTGTCCTATTTCAAAGAAATAAGCTGGTCGTCTGACCAGAATTGAAAATAACATGTTGGAACCTACTGGTATTCTTTGGAGTCTATTTGGAACGCATGAATTTCACATGATTTTTGCAAAAAAATTTGTAGGAAAAAGTTCAATTGCTACGAAAATGAGGAAAATTTGGGACCTCAGACTTGCATTGGTTCCTACTTCCTACCAGAAACTGATAAAAAGAGCTATGATTGGAACTTGTTTCCAAGACTATTTGTGTGAGGGTAGTCTTTCGGACATTTTGACACTATTATTAGTGCATCATGCATGTAACATTCTTCAGTTCATTGGTTGTCAGTATCGGTGCATATGGGTTACATTACATAGACACATATATCATATTATGTGGGAACTGGGAAGTGCTTCTACGGTTCCCCTAAAAGGGGAAAAGCGTAATTTTTAGAGCAAAATTCAGAACCTGGTTGGCTACAACATGAGACTTTTGTAATGTAGTGTTTGAGAGTGTAGGCGCATCGCTCACGATCACATTAGGCGACAGTGCTACAGTACAGAAGAAACAAAACTGGACCAACTCTGTTTCAAGCAGCAGTGCTACATTTCTAGTGAATAATTGTCTTTTCTTTCAAGGAAAATTTACTCTCTTTTTTAGAAGGCATACATTCACATGACAGTTATACAACTGAACACTAGAAACTAAAACATTTTGCCATTTTTATTTTCGGAACTAAACATTAATCCTCATGTCTCATCAGTTCAGAGACGGAGCAAACACCTCAGTGACTTGCCTTCCTCCAGCAGCTGGAAAGCCTTGTTGATCTCCGAGAAAGGCATCTCGTGGGTTATGAAGCCATCGAAGTTTATCTTAACCTCCTGTAACAAAAACAAATTACCATTCAATAAAAGAAATATTGGCACTTTTCCATTGCAAAAAAAAACATGCATGGGCATTTTTGTCCAAAAAATTTGGCATCTTTGCTGTGAGCGAAGGAAAAGGAAAATGTTGGAGAAGCATGGCAGGATGGATGGTTTACCCCCTTCATGCACATGTCGACGAGCGGAGGCAGCTGCGACTTGCCCTTGAAATCGCCGAAGATGCAGCCGGTGATCCGACGGCCGTCGAAGAGCTCCATGGGGTGCAGCGGCAGCATCGTGGGCGTCGGATGGATTCCCAGCACCACAGTCTGGCCCCAGCCCTGCATGCATTGCATTTTGCATATACAGAGAAAGCTCAGTATCAGATGCATGGCTTCAGAGTTCAGATTTCAGATTGTGTTGAACTTCATTTGGCCAGGATGTCGTCCCAACAAGAGAGAGAGAGAGAGAGAGAGAGAGAGAGAGAGAGAGAGAGAGAGAGAGGGAGGGAGAGAGAGAATGTGTGCATACATCATGTGTGGAAACGAAGGCCTCTCGTAGCACATCAAGGATGCCGGTACACTCGAAGCTGTAGTCGACACCCCCATCTGTCATCTCCCTGATAACCTGAATATATCGTGGCTAAGTTGATGCGCGAATTGACATTTTTCACTACTTCAGGTTGATAGCTGAGCTGCCAAATTAATCGTACCTCATGGACAGGTTTGCCACATGCCTTGGAGTTGATGAAATCAGTTATGCCCATCTCTTTGCCTGCACATACATATGATGCCCATAAATATAAGCTGAAAATTAGGAATTCTCCAGAGAGCAAAATGGGAATTTTTACCGCGTAATTTACCATCTTAGTGATCCATGTAACGATTTTGAAAATAAGAAACTGTCATTAAGTTGACAAATTCTAATTTATAGAAAGGCTAGCTCATGCAAAACCTTAAAAGAGAGGTTTCTCAAAGCAACTTTCTATGTCCCTTTTTTACCTGCTAGAGAAATGTACTGGAATTTTGAAGCAATGCATGCGTGGGACACTCATTGACCCCAAGACAGTAGGAAAACGAGCACGCCAAGTTGTGCAGAAACTAACAAGACAATCTGTGTCATCTACCATAATTTCTACAAGCAAACCGACAATGCTTGTACAAATTGACAAGTTGGAATTATGTACATGAAGGTACAAATTTGACGATGCTAGTGACAACATACGTCAAGGTACGATTTTTCCCTTTGTAGTCAACATCCATATCACATAGAAAATACAGGCGCACGCGCTGGCAACTTTTCAACTCTTGGTGTTTTCATTCAAGAGAAAATTGATTCTTCCGCATCTTGTCGAGCATCAAAATTCTGAATTGAACAAGACTTTCTTCACTCATGCGGCAGACGTCCTATTTCCATCTTTGTTTTTGTTTGGAAATAGAAAAGAGTTTTCAGGTCTTGTTTGGAATGCAGGAATTTTTCCCAATTTCTACTGGAATTGAACTGTTTTCTAAAAAATTCCTGTGAAATTCCTATGTTCCAAACGGACCCTCAATATTCTTCTCTAACTTTGTTCAATCAAAATTGATGTAATACCTTCCCAATTGTTGAAGTTTCTATTAGAGCATGTACAATGCAGGCGCTTAGAAAGATGCTTAATAATGAAAAACTGATTTTTCTTGCCACATAGGATAGATAAGATGCTTATTTTGAAGCATCGGTGCTTAGTAGGTGCTTATGTGTATAACTATATCTATTAATAGATAATATAACATCTAAGCACCCACGGAAGAGATGCTTGCATTAGAGGAAATAACTTTTGCATGGATGCTTAATGGTGTGGTTATATTCTCTCTCTTTAAACACTCATATATAAGCATCTTACATTATACGTGCCCTTATAGGTAGGATAAATAGCTGAGTTGTCGGTGTTCTAGGGGAAACTAGGTGAGTTATCTGGCACTAACTTGTTTTTCTCGATGTGGCGGCAGGAGAGCTGCTCCATTTCATTCAGATTAGTCTAGCACTAACTTGTAAAATGGTCAAATTTGATTTAATAATTTAAACTGAAATTGACAAGTGAAAAGATCACTGCGATGTTGGATTACAAATGTACCTCTGAACAATGAACAACTCGGTACAAATTGAGATTATTCGTGCATGTGTCAGCTATGTCAAAGACCAGAGTTGATTTGTTCTGTCCATGGAGACATCACATGGAAAGCGACGCATTGTTCTTGGAAATTGACAAGGCAACTGTGCTTTCTGTAGCTGATATGCTCTTCTTCTTTTTTTGTCATTCTGGATATCATATAGTCTCTACCATTACTTTTTCTAATTATATGTTATCAAAAGTTATAAAAAATGCAATGATGGTCAAGAAATCTACTCATATCATTTTCTTATGGTAAATCTAAATACTTTCTAGGTATTAATGGTCAAAGTTTTAAAATATAGACTACATGTATTCTAAAACGACATCTATTTGAGAATGGAAGAACCATAAAACTTCCAACAGAAGTGTTGCCTTTTCAAGGCTAGAAAACGTGGCCTTCTGTAAACATCTCTGTTAACATTTTCATTTTTTTTGTTATTTTATATTTGAAAAAATGAATTCATTCTGTCCTAATTAAGATATGAAGATATGTAATTTTTTTCCGTAGTATTTATTTGAATACTACATTTAAGAAAAACTATTTGACTATTATATAAGTAGTGGTTCTAGATCCCCCAAAAGACTAAATTATGTATATGTTAAAGCAGTATTGTTAGTAATGAAGTAACAGTGGTTACAAATCAGACCTTTAATATACTTTAAAATTTGTGCTTTTTACTTTTTGAAAGAACGTAGAAGCATAGATTTTACAACACACGAAAAGAACTCAATGTCAAGAAAACAAAGGGGGAAAATATGAAAGTTTTGGCGAGGATTCTTTTAAAAATTAATTGGAGAAGCAATGCAAGGACCAACCAGTGTACCGCCAAGTTGTGTGGCTAGAATTCGTGGTTCCACTAACTACATATTAGGGTTTACTTGGATATTTTAAGAATTTGATTACGTAAAACAATAGCTATGTGAACCAACTGCACTGAAACATTGAAAAGGCAAGGCTAGAAATTAATTTCAGTCGCACTTACACCGGACGAAAGTGTTATATTCCTGCTTGCGTGATGAAAAGACATTTCGTTTTGCGATTTGAGAACGACGTGAAAATGGCCAATTAAACTCAGAATAAATGAGCAAAAACGCGTGGTTAATTAGGCACCTTTTGTGAACTTGTCTGGGTTTATGTCAACACCAATGATCCGATCTGCTCCTCTTAGCCTGGCGCCTTCAGCAACCTAAAATAAAAGTTGAAATATTTTCTTAGTGAGTGAGAACAAGTCTAAGACCATAGGTCATTAGTTATTTTTTCTGTAATCCCCAGTAATTAATTAATTTACTTACCGCCAGACCTACAGCACCAAGCCCGAATACTGCCACCGTGGATCCCTTGGACACGTTTGCAGTGTTCCACGCAGCTCCCACTCCTGATGGCAAAAGTTTATGACAATTACATTTGTTATTAATTTGGATGATCATTACTTAAGTTCCTGGGTAAAAATAATTGAGAAACAAAAATAAAGTGGGATGAGATAATTTTGCACCCCATTTGCAACATTGAATTTTGTATGAATTCTGCAAGGACCCTTTTTTTCCTACAAAATTCTCATGAAACTCAATAGTTGAAAACATGAATTAAGGGTACCTTCTAATTGGTACCTAGACACAAAAGGTTGAAGAGTAACTTTGGCTAGTCCAATCAAAATTCTATAGCTGAGGCAGATACAAATGACAAGTTGAAAACTTTGGAACTGTATTTTTTTTTGCTGAAACTTATGGCTTTTGGTTACAGTTGTGGCTTTTGAGCTGTTCATGCGAGAGATTATAGAGTAACAGAAACTCATGTACGGTTTTTGCCGATATAAATGAAGTCGGTACAGTATGTACTACAATTAACTAGTAGACCCTATCTTGAAAGATACTCCGTTTTAAAGCTAGTTACTGTATAAAAACCGAAAAGCAACTTTTAAAAACTAAAAAGAACAGCCCCTCTACTTGCTCCTCAGCTTCCCATCAAAATGGCACCAGATAACTGAAATTACCTAAAAGTGACAGAGTTTCAACCTGCTGTACTAAGCGGTTTCTGTCAATCTCCAGACATCCTCAGTTAATTACGGGGCTAAGCTAGCAGCCACTTTGGACATCAATGTTTGGTTCCATGACAACGACTTTACATTACTACTACCAAGTAGTGTAGTAATTTTTCTGAAACACCGCCCGTGGTCGTATCTGTTAGCTAGAAAGCCGGAGACAACGACGGGATGAAACGTGCAGTTTAAACATGCTACAAGTCAAAGTCTGGTAACCATGCCTTAGTGGAATGGTAGGGTTGTGAGAGTACAACTTTACCTTCTAGAGTTCAACTTTTTATGCACACACGATTGTTCTTTTAGTGGAAATTTTGTAAAGTTACGAGTTTATCCCCAACTTCTGTGGTGTGTATATGCGCATCTTCCTTTTAATCCAAAAAGAATCTCGTAAGACTAGTCTACGATTCAAGCAGAAATTACCCTTCCAAGCACCCATCACTCCTCGAGAAAGATTCATTTCATCCAACAACAAATAATAACAACAACAAAATCTTTTGTCCCAAACAACTTCGCCTATGTAGTTTTCTACGTAGCCTATCACGAATCAGGAAAAAAGAGACGAATTGTGTTAGGCTTGCCAAGCCAACGTAAAATTCATGCCATCTTTACATGAAATAAAATCCAAATTAAAAGAAAGTATCATTTCATCCGAAAAAGAAAAAAAAAGGAAGAAGCACAGGAAGTGTGACAGGTTCCATAAATCTGCCTTAATCACCGGCCGGGGACCTAACACATGCTACCTGTTAAACCCGTTTGGAACCCTGCGAAATTCCTGCGTTGCAAACAGGTCCTGAGAGCAACTCCAACCGATTCTTTATCCTGCTCTTTATTGTATATTTACCTAATATGACTCAAGAAATGGACTCCAACCGGTTCTTTATCCTCCTCTTTATTTTTATCGAGTAGCTATTTTCTCCCGGCTGCTAGCTAGATTTGGCGAGCGCCTCCTCACTCGCTTCTCAAATAGCTAGGCCATTGGAATGCTAACTCAAATAGAGAGCTGAAAATAATAGCTAGCCTCTTCATCCTAGGAAATAGAGAGGGAGAAATGACTAATAGGATGGAGTTGCTCTGACTAGTCATGAGTGGACGACAACTTAAGCACGACTCCAATGAATTCCTACAGCTTTCAAGTTTCTCACGAACCCTCACATCAACAGTTCATTTTCGATGGACCTGACTGACAAAGAGATGATGGGCTTGTTTAGCACGGCTATAGCTTATAGCTTTTGGCTGAAATTTTTGAATTTTAGCTGTTTGCGACAGAGATTATAGAGAGATACTCGTTTGCGATTTTGGTTGATACAGATATTGAGTTTTTAATATGTACTACAATTAACTTGTAGATGCCGTCTTAAAAAATACCCCATTTGAAAGTTAGGTACTGTAACAAAAACTAAAAACCGCTAGCATCAAAAAGAACAGACCCGACAACGGCCCTTCGTCACCGTCAAAGCTAACGACAGAGGATACAAATCCAATGGAGGGCCACGCTAGCTAGATGCATGTGGGCTGACACATGATTGGATTTGTTAGACCGGACGCTGGTGGATTCCCTCAGGCTGAGTTGGCCTTAGGCCGATCGATCACCAGGCTTACATTGCTCAGTTGTCGTCCCATGCTGGCTTTCAAATCAAATCAAAGAAAACGGGGACGTTCTTTTAGGGTCATGATTTATGTCTTTTAGTTACAGATTATTAATCTAATTAATAGTGATTACCAAATGAAGTCGAAGTCAAAATCTGGCTGAAAAGCCGGAAAAAATAGGACACGCTAACATCTTGTTGACAAGTCGTTTGCCAGTTTGCGCATGTGCATGTGCGTCGATCAATCAGCTCAACTGATTGATTCAATGACAGTTGGTCGGTTACCTGTGGAGATGCAGCAGCTGAGGAGGCACATCTTCTCGAGCGGGGCCGCGGGGTTGATCTTGACGGCGCAGGCGGAGTCGAGCACGGTGTACTCGGCGAAGGTAGAGGTGTTGAGGAAGTGGTAGACCGGCCGGCGGACGCCCGATGACCGGTCCACCACGGAGAACCTCGTGCTGCCGTCGGAGACCATGGTGCTCTTGAAAGGGTTGACGCGGTAGGCCCCGCACAGGTTGGTCTTGCTGGACTCGCAGTAGGCGCATGCCCCGCATTCCCCGGTGAAGACGGGGACGACGGGATCCCCCGGCGCGAGGTCCTCCACTCCTTCGCCCACGCTCTCCACCACCCTGTATGTTATTGTCAAAGTCAATGGTTTTAACCAAGAAAACACGAGTTGCATTCAGAGGCAGCTGCCACCTCCACTAGCACGACTGCAGCCAAAAGCCTCATGCAGATTTCCAAATTACTCCTCTAAAAGACCAGGAGGTTTTTTTTCTCACAAATTACAACTTGCAATGGATGCATAGTGCATCAAAATTGCTGGCTTATTAAACACAAAGTGGGTCGGTGAATAGCTAGCTAATACAAGCTAGCCAAGAAATTTTTATCACCTGATTACCGGCCGAAAACCAGTTTTATCGGTGACCTAGGTAAAATCTCAAACTGACTCTAAAAAATTTATTTTGTATGAATTTTGTCAAATTTAAAAGAAATTTTTGCCTAAATTTGTTTCCAAATTTTCAACCAATTTTCGGCCAAAAAAAAAAGACCTTTCTCGTTGACAAGTTGTTAATATTATAATGCATTATATCTTCTGTTTAAATAACTCGACATGCACCGATCAATTACCATATCAGAGCATGTGTTTAAACAAACAGAATAATTAAGGAAGCGATGAAGTGTTCAATCAGAAGCTAAAACAAGTTGTAATCGTAAGGGGATCTCGTGGCAACTCATGTCTAAAGTTTTCTGCCTACAAAGTCAGAAGCCTATGGTACTTTATAAGAAAACCCGAATTAGAATAGGAATTTTAAACAAACTGACCCTTTTTTTAGGAAAAAAATATAATTTTGTGTACGGTGGTGATCGTTTGGCTTCAGCTTTTAGCTTCCGGCTTATTTTTCACTATTCATAAATTTCGTCTTTTTCTGAACTTTTAGCTTTTTGTTGAGCTTTTTTGCCGGTTCTTTTTTCCCGTATTTGTTTGTATTATACGTAATGGGCTAACATATTTTTTATATTTTTTAATTTTTTTTAAATTTAATTATGATAAATAATCCTCTGTCAGCTATAGTGTTTTTTTCAGCCAACTACAGTGCTTTTCAGCCATAAGCCACAAAAAAAGCCCAAATGATCACCACCTCAAAAGGCTGAAACTTCTAGATCCGCCACTTGCAATAAATCGCTTTAACGGTTTTATGCGAGATAAAAAAATGTTTGTTCACAGTTGTTTCTTTTTTATATAGCTCAAATTAACTTGTAAAACTACATGTCAGTGCATAGTCCCTTGAGAATAACGTGAAAGAAAGGGAAAGGGAAAAAGAAAGGTCAAAGAGAGTGAACGATCAAAAGGTAAAGATCATTAGGCGTAGGCATGTACCCGGCTGCCTCATGGCCGAAGATGCGAGGAAACTTGCGCTGCAGCTCGTTCTATCACACAAACACACCGAGACACACGTCAACAATAACATCATCACATCGCATGACCAGATAGATAGATTAAAGGAACAAAGCAAGAATCAACCATGAAAAATATCATCATGATGCATGAAAACAAGTAAGTAAGCATACATATATTTTTAGAGTAAATCTGTGCTATATACATATGTATGTATATACGTATATGTATGCGTGTGTTTATACCTCTCCCTTCCAACCGCTGAGGTCGGTGTGGCAGATGGAGGTGAAGAGGACCTTGACGCGCACCTCCATCCTCCCCGGCGGCGCCACCTCCACCTCCTCCATCGCCAGCGGCTCGCCGGGGCCCCACGCCACCGCCGCTGCACGCACGCATGGTTGCCCATGATCATGCCGATCATTCCTGGCGCATGCATAACAGGAAAGACAAGAGGAGGAGGAAGTGATCGTCGAATACCTTTGCATTTGATGGGCTTTCCTTGGGTGCGAGCGGCGCCATTGGACAAGCCGTTGCCGTTGGCTTCCATGGTGTTAGCTTGTTTCTACTTTGCTAGCTCTTTTTCTTTCTCGAGGGAAAATGAAGTTCTTGGTTCTAGCTGCTGAGCCATACAGGCAGCAGGATGCTTGTGTTTATATATTACTACAGAGCCTAGAGAGGGGAGAGGACAGCATAAAGGTTGATTAATTTAGTTTGTCCAAACTAAAAGTTGAAAACCCTTTTGTTTTCTTTTATTTAATATTATTTCGTTTTTACTAAAAAGGGTGGTGAGTCTCATGTAGGGTGAAGGGGGCGTGTTTATATGGTTTTTCTTGTGAAAAACAGTGCGCGGCTTAGGTAGAGTTTTCCAAATATCTTTACGTGTCAGATATATGCTGATAATGATTTTGGAAGGATATATATGACATGGACTCGATTATTAAATATTCTTCGGTATATATTTTATGATACTAGCTGAATATCTATGCTTTATTATAAATAGAAAAAATCACATTACCTTAGTAATTAAGTTGAGTCGGCATCGTAGGATCAACTTGCCTAGCCATACCCTTGGCTCAGGCTCAGCGCTTGCTCTGAGCCTCTGATGCTTATCTAGTAGAGCTTTGCTGTTTTTCCTTCTCTTTTTTTCTTGTTAGAGAATTTTATGGTGGTTATATTTGTTTGTTGAGTTAGGAGATGTAACACGACACGCATGGCCCATATGTCAGCAGTCGATTAGGAGGAAGAGGCAGACGGAAAGGGCGGTGGGGTTCGGATGAATGAACCACCATTACCAGTAAGTTTTTTTTACATAGTAGTAAAGGACTAAAGGTGGTCATATATAACTGAAAGGTAGAGAGATTTGGGTTCCTTTTATCTTTCCTTTCTTTTTCGTTGTGTAGTAAAAAAAAAGTACTGGATCTTACGTACACTCAGTAGGATTAAAATTGGGCGGAATCAGCGTAGGAACGATATATCCAACATTGTATTCGTGTCTGTGCGTTTTCATGTGCAAAATGTTGCAGGTTGACTAGAGTTATACAAATGTCTTTACTCATCCCTTCGCAAACAAAAAAAAAATACTCATCGCATATATACAAATAATGATCCCAAAAGGATTTGAAACGGACTTGATTCTTAAATTTCTTTCCTATATATATTTCCAATATATGAGTCTAACTAGTTCTGACATAACCCACACGGTTTTTGTTACCCATTTATTACCTCTCATGAGTGTGACTAGAGCCAAAATCACATATTGTGCAATTTATATATGGCAAATGATTTAACGCTTGAGTGTGACTAGAGCCAAAAATCACATATTGTGCAATTTATATATGGCAAATTATTCAACGTTTCCGACAAAGTTAAGCATTCTTCAAGCTGACATGACATTCATGCATCCTTCAGGGGGAACAAAAAAGCTCAAATGACAGACTTAGTACTACTTCCAACAAGGCAATGAAATGGGGACATCTCATACAGTACTTATGTTTGATCTCAGGAGTTAGGATACCAAATACAGTTAGTTATGAAGTCCCGAGAAATGCATCTTCTCGATTTTGAAGGCAGTTTTGTCAGTGGTATGTTCTAAAGAAAATCTTAAAATCATGGAGATAGTTGTATCATGTCTATATTTATAATCTTTCGAACAATATGTTATTTTGTCTCTGAAATAAATATCTTTCATATTGATCAATAAGCATGTGACTTGTTCATGGAACTCTTTAGTCATATTTTGATGTTATTGTTAACGATCATGTATTAATTGATGATCATGCTTCACGAATCATGAATATAAGGATATCAAATCAATAATGTGAACACGTGCTAAGGAACATGGTGTTGAATCAACCCACCCTTAGATACTGTTGAGATTATTATATTTTTATGTGTCATTAGTTGGTCTCAAGTAATGATGATATATAATCCTTGTACCAGAGATCAATATAGTTTCCTACATGTGTAATAGTGCACTTAGAGGTTGCCAAACACTACTCTGTAACTAAGTAGTTATTAAGATAGCTTTCAGATATACTATGAAATATGCGAAGGAATATGACTGGTCAGATATGGAATTTATCTCTCCTACATAACAGAAGAGATATCTCTATGCCCCTCCATATAGTTGGATAAAAGAAGTGTATGGTCATACCACAAGTGTTCAAAGAGTCAACCACACAAAGTTATCCATACTAAATCATGAAAAGATTGAATAGTCCACGGATGACGCATTTCTCACCTAGAGTTCGATCGAGTATTGTGAGGCAAAAAGAAAAATACACAAATAGGTTGTTTAGTTTGACCATATACGAACTGATCGTATGGGTATGCATACTGGTGATAACCAGATACGAATAAACTGGCCGGACATATCACAAACTAGTTTGTGAACTGATCATAGAGAGATATGGACTGGTCATAATCAGATACGAACTAGTCATAATGGGTTATGAATTGATAATAAGTGACTAAGACCTGGTTGCAGATCATACTGCATAGGCTTCGTCCCATTTGATCTTTGTATATATGTAGGGTTGATATGTCTTGCTAAAGGCCACTACAGGCTAGTGATTGGAAATATGTTTTCAAGTTACAATAAGTATAAATGAACCTATACAGTCACACACTTAACAGGTTGGAACAATAAGGGTCTGGATGATAGACTCTGAGTCCAATATGATCTCTACTCGTATTGGATAAGGATCCATCGGAGGCTTTCTAAGTGGGGATACGATCTCTAGCCATATTAGATAAATATCTGGTCGAATACTCTCTGAGTGGAATCTGAGTGGAATACGATCTCTACTTATGTTAGATAAGAATCCGATTGTAGACTCTATATAAAGGGATGCATAGGGTTATGAAATTAAGTGAGATATTGCACCACCCACCAAAACCCTTGCCATCTCCTTCCAAAGGCCCTGCTGTGTGCGTTGGTACTAGCACACCGATGCACGACATTCCATCCTTGGACATTTGGATTTCGGAAGAGACGCTGCTACGACTGCAGCACTGATCAGAACGATCGCGATGAGGAGACGGTTGGTTCATGGAGATTGACTACTGCTAAAGTACAATTGACTTCTAAGGATCGCCTTCCAAGGACATTGGATGATCGACTACTTCCACTACACTAACAAGCAATATGTTGAATCAGGCTACTTTAACTCTTCTTCTGTTGCATTGCATGTCTGGTGATAACGATTCATGATCTCTTACTTGCATGAGTTCCTGGTTTACATAATAGAAATTTTAATTTGCACAAGTGTAGTCTACCCTATATCCCAACAGTGGTATCAGAACTATCTTGCGTAGTTTTTGATCTGGATGGTTGCATATAGTGGATATGCAGTAGTAGTAGATTAGATCTATTGTTGTTCTAGTGGTAACCTAGACCGGTTCATATAGATGGACTAGTTTGCGTGAAGTTAATGAGATCAATCGGCTTTGATGTTCGAAGATGGGTTCGCGAGAGATCAATCAGTTTTAGTTGTGCTTGTTCATTGTTGCATCGCATGTCACCCCTACCAGTTAGGATTCCACCATTCAGATAAGTTGTGATGTGCGGCTATATGGGACTAACCGGTCGGTTACCCCTACCAGTTAGGATTCCACCATCTAGATAAGTTGTGATGTGTGGCCGTATGGGGCCAACCGGTCGGCTTTGTCACTATTGCCGACCAGTGCAATTGATCAATGGAAAATCATGTCGATCACATTGGTTCAGAATTAGGTTAATATGATTAATCTAATGAAATTTTTAAGGGTGATTTTGTGATAGGATTCATGTCCAAAAAAACGCTAGCGGGACCACTGTGCAAGATCATCATTGGCATGTTATATAGTTTTATGAGTTCATATTAGGTGATAGAATTAGATTCTACGCATAAGTTGTTTTTGCAGAGCTTAATGTGAATAGTATGGCCTATTATGTATCTGATACATGTATAAGATTTTCACTATCTACATGTCATGCTGAATTATAGCTATGGACCACATATTATTATATAACAATCTGCGTGTTGACTTGTGATGCTTGATATTCTCATATGTAATCTATTACTAGCTGCTAGGAGTGATAGCTTAGTAGATGCATATGATGACATCAAGATGAGGCTTGGTGGACAGGAAGCATGGTGATGTAGATTATCATGCTGAGGGCCATACTATCTCATAGTTTAATATGATTATCTATGAATGTGTTTTTATGTTCGTGTTATATTATTTTTCTTGTTATTATTATCTTGGGAGTTTTTAACATGATAGTATAGTATCTCTCTAGAAAAATTAAGTAAAACTTGATGCCCTTTCAATTGTTGTATCTATCAAGAATTTAATCTTTAATTGGTAGGTCTACCAAAGTAGGGTGCAATTAATTATCTTAATAAGATAGAAAAGTATTGGACATGTTCATGCATAATATTGGTTTAACTTGACTAGGCTATCAAAATAATTTTGGGCTTAGGGGTATGGTGCTTAGGTCGGGACATATGGATATCATTCAATAAACAAGAGTTACATGTGATGTAATTAGCAAGGTGTTGCTTACCCATGTCACTAGGTTTCTAGCAGTGATGCCAAAGCTCACTAGGACTTGGTGAAATATAGATCTTGACTAACTATATGTCATTTGAGGGAAGATGATTTTTAAACATATCGTGGAAGTATCGTTTGTTAAATTATTTAATGAAAGATTTTACATAAGCATAGTACTAAAATTTTGCAGATACCTTTTTATGTTATAGATTATG
Organism: Dendrocalamus sinicus; assembly: GCA_036346575.1. Classification (NCBI taxonomy): domain Eukaryota; kingdom Viridiplantae; phylum Streptophyta; class Magnoliopsida; order Poales; family Poaceae; genus Dendrocalamus; species Dendrocalamus sinicus. The sequence goes on along the minus strand of CM070664.1, from coordinate 22,832,908 downwards.
CCACCACCTACTTCCTTCGTACTTAGTTTTAACTTACGATCTATTCTTGAGAAAGAAAAACTAAGTAGAAAAAATATCATTGACTGGTATCACAACTCGAGAATTGTTTTCTCAAGTAAGAAAAAGAAGGAATATGTTGTAGATGTTACATATCCTTATGAACCATGTGAAAATTCTACTCGTGCAGAAAAGAATGGTTATGAGGAAAATTGCAATGACTCACTAGAGGCTACCAGCCTCATGCTTGCCACTATGAACTCTGAGCTTTAGAAGCAATATGAGAATACGGTGCCAACAATAAGATTATGGGTCTTAAGGGAATGTTTGAGAACCAGGTAAGGGCTAACAATTATAACACCTCTAAGTCATTCTTTGCATGCAAGCTAGCTGAAGGAAGTCTGGTCACCCCTTATGTAATCAAAATGATTGGTTACATTGAAAGTTTGAAAAAAACTTGGTTTTTCCCTTAGCTAAGAGTTGGTTATTGATATGATTCTCTAGTCACTCCCTCTGAGATTGAGCCAGTCATTTTGAACTTTCATATGAATGGTATGGAGAAGTCAATAACCAAATTTCATGGGATGCTCAAGTCAACAAAGAAGAGCATTAAGAAATGCTCTAATCATGTTATAATGGTGCAGAAAACTACCAACTTCAAAAAGAAGAAGGCTAAGGCTTTAGGTAAAAGAAAAGGCACAGGTAAAACTCAAGATGTGATCTCGAGTATTAATTCTAAACTTTAGAAGCTCAAAATTGGCACTACACCTAACGCCATTTGCTACCTTTGCCATGGGACTGGACATTAGATGAGGAAGAGCAAGAAGCACTTGGCAGAATTGGGAAAGAAGAAGGGAAATAAGACTTCTACTTCAGGTATAAATATTATAGAAATAAATCCTACTACTTCTCATATTAGCTCATATTTGCAACTCAATGTAGGGGCTGATAAAGAGTAGGATTTTGGCAAGAGAGGAGGTTGATCTTCATATGGGCAATGGAGCAACAGTTGCTGCATTGTGTTTTGGCACTTTACCATTATCATTACCTTCAGGATTAATTTTTGAATTGAATAATTTATTTGAATGACATACTTTATGGTCATGCTCCATTGTTGAATAGATTGTATGTTTAAATCCTAATGATGTGCATATCTATAATATTAATACTAAGAGGTTTTGGCCTAATGATTTAAATACCACTTATATTTAGCATTGTTGTTTGGGTCACATAAATAAGAAGCGCATGATGAAGATCCAAAACGATGGTCTTTCTAAACTCATTTAATTTTAAATCATTTGAAATATGTGAGTCTTGTTTACTTGGCAAAATGACTAAGGCACGTTTCATTGGTCTAAGTGAGAGGGCAAATAATTTGTTGGCTCTTGTACATACAAATATATGTGGGCCAATAAGCTTAACGGCCATAGGTGGTTTTCAGTACTTCATAAATTTTACCGATGACTTTAGTAGATATGATTACATCAACGAAATGAGGTATAAGTCTGAATCCTTTGAAAATTTCAAGAAATTTCAGAATGAGGTACAAAATCAACTTGGCAAGACAATTAAGGCCTTACAATCAGATCATTGAGGTGAATATTTGAGCCATGAGCTTGGTGATCATCTAAAGCAATGTGGAATTATTCCACAACTAACTCCGCCAGGAACACCTCAATGTAATGGGGTATATGAACGATAGAACTAGAGCTTGTTAGACATTGTTTGGTCCATGATGAGCTGATATAATCTGTCATTGTCCTTTTGGAGGGTATGCTATAGAAACAGTTGTATTCACATTAAATATAGTTCTATCAAAAGCTGTAGAGAATACACCATATGAGATGTGGACTGGGAAGCGTCATTATAATTAAACTTTCTCGTCTGTTGCTATGCTTAAGTCTGTCTGGATCATTCTAGTTATTGCTACATATTTCGATTATGAGATATGACAGATGGATATCAAAACAGGTTTCCTAAATGGAAACATAAGTGGGGATGTCTATATGACACAACCTAAGGATTTTATCGATCCACAAAATGCTAGAAAGACATGCAAGCTTCAGAGATCTATCTATAAATTGAAGCAAACATCTCAAACTTCAAACATTCGTTTTAATAAGGTAGTCAAATAGTTTGGCTTCATCAAGAATGAAGAAGAGCCTTCTGTTTCGAAAAGGGCTAGTGAGAGCATATTTGTTTTTTAGTCGTATATGTGGATGACATATTATTGATCGACAATAATATTTCAATGCTTGAATTTGTCAAGTCTTCATTAAGAAATAGTTTCTCTATGAAAGACTTACGAGAGGCATCATATATTTTAAGCATAAAGATCTATAGAGATAGAACTAAAAATGTTAATTGGATAAAGCCAAGATACAGACATTGACAAGGTGTTGAAGCGGTTCAACATGCAGGATTTCAAGAAGGGTTTCTTTCCTATGTCATATGGCATTAGTCTTAGCAAGATTCAGTGTCCATCAACACTTGATGAGTGAGACCAGATCAATAAGATTCTATATGATTCTGCCATTGAGTCTATCATGTATACCATGCTTTGTACATGTCCAGATGTGTCGTATGCTCTAAGTGTTATGAGCAGATATCAGTCACATCCAGGTGAAGGTCACTAGATAGCTCTAAAGAAGATCCTAATGCTAGCTTTCAAACTGATAAAGATAATTTTATCACAGTTTGGATTTATGTTGTATCTTAATAGAGGAGTAGTGAGCTGAAAATGATCCAAGCAAGAGAAGGTGAACAGATTCTATAATGGAGGCTGAGTATATTGTGGCTTCTGAAGTTGCAAAGGAGGTTGTTTGGATAAGAAAGCTTATCTCTGAGCTGGGTATGGTCACTAGTGCTTTTAGTCGAATGGATCTTTATTATGATAATTGTGAACTATTACACAATCGAAGGAGCCTAGATCGCATCAAAAGTACAAGCACATACTTGGCATCTTCACCTCATTTGCGAGACTTTTGATAGATATGATGTAAAGATATGCAAAGAGGACACGTATTTAAATATTGCTGATCTATTAACCAAACCTCTCTTGCACCAAGGCATAAGGCGCAGACATAAGTTATGGGTATTAGATACTTGCATGATTGATTCTGGTACAAGTGGGAGATTCTTACTGATATACCCTAGAGACAATCGTAGAGATGATTACACCACTTCTATGTTTATGATCTCTTAAATAATATGCTTATTTGTCCCTTAAATAAATATCTTTTATATTGATCAACAAGTATGTGACTTATTCATATAACTCTTTATTCATGTTCCCTGATCTTATATCATTATGTGGAATAATTATGATGTATATACCAGTATATGTATTGATTGGATCATGGATATATGGATATCAAATCATAATGTAGACACATGTTAGAGAACATGGTGTTAGATTGATCCACCTTTAGAAACTTTGGAGATCGTTATGTTTTTATGTGTTATCAGTTGATCCTAAGCAATGATGATGTCCTTGTACCTCAGATTAACATAGTTTTTTACATATGTAATAATGTACTTAGGGGTTATCAAATGCTACTCTGTAACCTTCAGGTATAAAGGTAGCTTTCAGGTATACTATAAAACATACGGATGAATGTGACTGGTCGGATATAGAATTTGCTCTTATTACAAAACAAGAGAGAATCTCTAAGCCCCTTGATGTGGTCGGATAAAGGAAGTGCATAGTCATGCCACGAGTGGTCGAAGAGTTGACCACATAAAATTATTCATCACTAGATTGAGAAAAGATTGAATAGCCCATGGATGACAAGTTTCTCACCTGGAGTTTGATTGGGTATCGTGAGGCAAAAGGAGAATATACAAACATGTCATTTAGTCTGACCAGATACAAACTGGTCATATGGATATACTGACTAGTCATGAGCTGGTCAAACACATCATAAACTAGTTTGCGAACTGGTAGTATGGAGATACAAACTAGTCAAAACTAGATACGAACTGGTCATAATGAGTTATGAACTGATCGTGAGTGACTAAGGCCTAGTTGCACATCATATTGCATAATCATCATCCAGTTTGATCTTTTTGTATATTTGGGGGTTGATATGTCTTGCTTAGGACCACTACCGACCAGTGATTGGAAAAGTGTTTCCAAGTTACAACCAAATATACATGAACTGATTGAAGGAATGCGCGTAGGCTACGAAAGCAGAAAACAAAACTTTTCTACCGCGCACACAAGGACATCATGCTTAAGGAGGGATCATGGATCGTTACCACTAGACGCACAGCACAGCGGAAGAAGAGTTCGAGAAGCCGATCCAACCACGCGCGTCGAGGTAGTAGTGGAAGTAGCCGATCGTCCGATCGTCCCGAACAGATCGTCTCCTCCACGCGATCAACCACACCACGAGCAGATCCAATCTGTAGGTTGTTGATGCTGATCAACGTCGCAACGAGCAGCGCCTCCACCGGTATCCACACGTCCGGGGCTGGAACGCCGATCGCGAGTGTACCAGCACTCGCGAGTGGCTAGGGTTTGGCTCGGGAGGTGGCGGCTAGGGTTTGGCTGGGATTACCGAAGCATGCACCCTCAGCCCCTCGCCTCCATATATATAGACCTCCTCACTTGGGCCTCGTGGACCGAGGCCCAATAGGAGTCTATCCGGATCTCTATCCGAATTGAGCCCACATCCGAATCACGTTCGAATTAGTGTTCCAACCCGTTAAGTGTGCGACCCTGTAGGTTCACGTATATTTGGTCGCGACCCGAAAACGTCTTTCCGGTCACCCTGTTTATAGCGGCCTCTAGTAAAACATATTAACCCCAAAGTATACGTAAAGATCATATCGGCTGAACCTGTAATGTTCTCATGTACGAATCCCTTTGCCTCACGATATAGATTGAGCTCAAGGCGAGACCTGTGTCATCCTCTTAATAGCTCAATCACTCTCTCGATTCCGTGATGGATTATAAACTCGTGATTGACTCCTCAATCACCTTGGCATGGCCATGCACTTTCATAATCCATTACATCGAGGGGCCCAGAGATATCTCTCCCATAAGGAGGGGCAAATTCTATCTTGATCATTCACATCCCACTACATGTTTCATAGCAAACCCGAAGACTACTTTTATGACTACTTTCACGGAGTAGTGGTTAGTAGTCCCAAAATAGGCTACTACGCATGTTGGGAACCATGATGATCTCAAGTCTAAGGATTCTACATAAACACTACTTGAGACCAACTGATGACACATGGAATCTCTGCAATGTCTCATGGCGGGTCTATCCAACATATGTTCACTAACACATGTCCATATTATTGATTTGGTATCACCATACCATGATCCATGAGACATGATCATCAATCAATACATATGCTGATCTTTGAATCATATTTGTTCCTCATATGATATATGATCAGGGATCATTTAGAAATAGCAACATTTTAGCATTAAGAGTCTCATGAATAAGTCACATACTCATTGATCAATAATGATAATGTCTATTTCAAGGAACAAAGTAATGCATCATAAATATAGTATGTGATATATATAACATCTCCATGTTGCCTCTAGGGCATATCACTAACACTGATAGGATCAAACACTTAACAGGTCGGAACAATATGGGTACGAATGATATACTCTAAGTTAAATACGATATCTACTCATATTGGATAAGGATTTAGTTGGATACTCTCTGAGTGGGATACAATCTCTAGTCGCATTGGATACGTATCTAGTCGAATGCTCTCTAAGTAGGATATGATCTCTACTTGTGTTGGATAAGAATCCAGCTAAAGGTTTTATATAAAGGGGTGCATAGGGTTATAAAATTAAGTGAGATATTGCATCACCAACCGAAACCCTAGCCACCTCCTTTCGAAGGCTCTATTGTGTGTGCTAGTGTTATCACACCAATGCATGGCACTCCATCCTAGGACATGTGGACGTTAGTAGAGGAGCTGCTGGGACTACAACACTGATCGAGATGATTACGAGGAGACAGCTGGTTCGTGGAGATTGTCTACCGCTGGAGGATGATCGATTTCTAAGGATCGCTTTCCAAAGATATTGGACGATGGCTACTTCCACTACATCGATGTGAGCTACGTTGAACTGAGCAGCTTCAACTTTTCTTTTGTTGCGCTGCATGTCTAGTGGTAATGATTCATGATCTCCTACTCGCATGGATTTCTAATTTACATGGTAGAAAATTTAATTTGTGCCAATGTAACCTACTATGTATCCTAACAAGCTGCAATCAAAGAGTTGAGCCTCTAACTTGTGCAACAGAATTGTGAGCTAAGGAACCATTTTTGGTGTATATGACTACCTATGTCCTAACTTTCAAAGAAGGTTATTTGCAAACTCTAAATTTTCCAAAATGCCAAAATTACCACCCCCAACCCCCATCTCTTTCTTTTTCCCAGTAGAGGTTCTCACTATTGATAGTGCAATCAAACTCTACTCACATTTTCGCGACAAAAATAATTGTGACACAAATAACCATGGACTGATCATCAGTCTAACCTCTAATTGGTTGGTAGTCTGACCTCTTCCAAGAACAGAGTAGATTTTTAGCACAATTTTAAAACCTAAAATCGATCTAACTTCTAATCCAAAACTCCAAACTACTTGAAATTTCATGCACACCTTTGCCTAGGATACTATGAATCTAATCCACTAAGAAATCCTTGCAAAGATTTGGTCTTTCTTGATTCTAAAGAAAATTGCAATAAAATCAGGCAAAATACAAATGGTGATTGAGGGGAGCTTGTGGGAGGAATCAAGCCAAGATGGCTAATCATGGTTTCCCACATGTCCTACCATCTTCAAATCATAGCAAGAACCAAGCCAAATGCCCTCAACATCAAAATCCCTAAAATCACCCTTTCTTGAATAAAAACTACGCAAATGCAAGAACTTGCAAGGGAAGATGTCTTGATAGATGAGATCTGGTTTCCAAAAGATATCTCTATCACTTATACGTCCTTGGCATAAAGCAAGATCACGAGGGAAGAAGAAAACACCAAAAATTAAGCCAAATCAAGATTTCAACACTTGAGCATAGAGAAGAAAGGCTTGGATGAATTTTGGATATCTATTGATACTTTGAAATTAATATTTATAGCTACTTCTTATCTAGTCAAAAAGCTTAAGGATGGCAAAAATCTCAAACACAAAAGTCATAACTTATTTCTCAAGAGTGCTCTTCAATAACCCTAGCTTCCTCTACCTGGCTTAGCACAAGCTTTTCAAAAAGCCCTAAACCAACATCTCTTCCTCATTATATATGGAGGCTCATAAGGAACTCTAACTAGCATCTTTAGTTGGGTTTTATCCACTTACATGGGTTAAATCGTTAACCGAACACTATACTGGGTTTTACACTCACACATACATGCTTCTTAAAGCGCACATAACCATTTACTCGCTAGTGAATAAACATGTGATCTACTTAATATTTTCAGTGCATTCTTGACCTAAACCACCTCTCTTGCCCCTTCTCACACTGTGGTTTGATCAAGTCTCAACTTTCAGTTTGGAGTAAAAAGACTGTTTTGCTCGCTAAACCACTTTCCATAAAGTTTCATGCTTTCTTCACCTTGAAACAATCACATGCTTTATCTTAGACTCTATATGTCTCCAATGACTTGCTGCCAAACCTCTGATGCATCCAGATCCCACTAAACCATCCTCACTTATAAATGGCATAAGTCACTTGGTGTGTCATATGTCACTCCATACACCATGACGACACCTAGCTTCCTTGACCAGTCTGGACCTTAGCTTCTCTCTAATCTTAGTTCTGATATACTTTGTTACTGCCCATCATATCCACCATCGGTAGCTCCCGCTTTGATTTCTTGTCTTTTGGGCTTGTAACTATTCCGTTAGCCTCAGTCATATTCTGATGGCACCTTAATCGTTTTGGACCTCAGCTCCCTAGCTTGGACCCAATCCCTTAACCGCTCTGAACATAAGCCCTCCTACCTTAGTCCTAGTCCCGTCTGTTACCTATCTCCGGAGTCCTACAACTAACAACAACAAATAAATCATCATGTAGTACTGCACAATACACAAAAGCATCAATTGACACAATTGATGAGCCAAGAACCCTTACCTTCACATCAAATCTCTACATATACTTTAACACATAGACTGTAGTGTCAATGGCTAGCCGCCATGTCTTTATGCATTTAGACTTTCCGACCCGTTTCTACGTGTATCAGCCTTATCACTCGGCACATCGTATGCACCAATCTTGTATCTTCATGATCTTTGTGCTTCCTATTTGAGCGACTTAGCCTCAGTCAAACTTACTTGACTGCATGGATCTCGGCTCTCATACTTAGTCTCGGTCCATTACTATTGATCGCTAACGTTCTCTAAGCCATTTGCACATTCAAAGACCAAGCAACTATCTCAAGCACAAGTTCCATGCACTGACTCATGTTAGTCAAAGCAATGCATCATGCAACATAACCAAACAACGACATCTATGTCGTGCGTACACTCGAACCCCTTAGAGCTCTCAAGCCATAAGTCAAGCTCAAAACCATCATGATTTGCCCACCTATGTCACATATAGCCTCCACATGCACATCACAGCATATAGGCATAACCATTTTGGCAACCTACTTCTTAACCATGCTCATATCTATTTTTATCAATACCTTAGATATGTTTTAGGTACCCCAAACATGTTTGGCCTCTTCAAAATCTCTCTGAACACCCTAGACATGTCTAGGGTATCTCCAGACATGTCTGCCCTCGAGAAGCCGGTCTGACTACTGTGTCACAGCTAGTTAGAGTGCCTAGCACTAGTCAGACTATCAACTACCGGTCGGTCTGACTGAACGTGTCTAACTCTAAAATATGCTCTTTAGAAGAAAAAAAAAACAATCACCAATAAGAATTTAGTCATACAGTCAACCAGACACTATATGTACTTCTAAGAGAGCACCATATGAATTAAGGAACCAAGTTAATACTACACTTTCTTTAACAAACGTGGACAAAGTTTAGCCGCTTCTTTCTTTTCCAAATTACCCTCGCTTACACAACGCTGCGTGCGTTTATGTGTATCTACTGTTTGATCTCTGATGTGTCGGGACGAGACGGCAAAGCGAGTGGCAAAATGGCAATTGGCAAATATTTCTTCACGTTCCAGTGGGGCCCACCTGACAGCGACCGGCCACCTCACGTTTGTTTATTTCCTTTCTTTTTGGCTTCGTCAGGTGACTGCTGTCTTGGGCAAGCCAATTGATATCTGTGTCGGCTAATTGTTTTAGGCCCCGTTTGGCACGGCTCCACTTCACAAGTGGAGCTGTTTCTTTTTTTTGCTTCAGCTCCACGAACAGCTCCACCGGTGGAGCTGGAGCTGTTTTGGTAGACTGTTTGGCAAAACAGCTCCACCTGTTTTATCATGCATGGTTGAGAGATGTCAATTGTCCAATATACCCCTGTCTATTTGGCTTGTAGTAACATCAAGACCTGTATGTTTCTACATGATTTTTCATCCGAGTAAATTTGAATTCAAAAAAATTTAAATTTAAAATAACACAAAGTATTAGCAACCAATATTTAATGGCGGCGGCGCTCCCTTCACGGTCGAAGACGAGAAGACCGAACAGAGGAACGGGAACGGTAGAATAGAAGAGCCGGTGGCAAATCGCGTAAATTCACGAAAGTACAAGGGCAGTGGCATGCGGGCCCGCGGATGGAGCCGGGTGGAGCTACTTTTTTCAGCTCCATCTCGTACATATCTTTTGTCTCAGCATATTTTAAGGGACTCCTTGGGTGGAGCTATTTTGTTTTACCCCGTTTGGCACAAAACGGCTCCAAACAGCTCCAGGAGCCGGTGGTGGAGCTGTGCCAAACGGGGCCTTAATTTAGCTGAATAATTTGAGGTTGCTCCAATCCATGTGGGGGTTGAGGAGCTGTGGTGACTGGTGGCCGGATTAGCTAAATTAGCAAGGAATTAAGGTAGTGCTTAAGTTGACTTAACTTTTAACTTTTAGGTTTATTTTACTGTTTGAGGATTTTTTTTGCACTGTAGCAATTATAAGATTTTTGTCAGCATAATTAAATTTTTAAAAATTTTAAAAGAAAAATCAGATTTTCTCATCACGAATAATACAAAGGAATACAGGAAAAAAGAAAAAACAAAAAAAGACCCAAAAAACCAAAAAAATCAGGAAAAAATGAAATTAAAAAGTTAGAAACTAAAAGCTAAAAGCTAAAGTTCAATTGAGCAGGAAATTCGATTGGAGTCTTTGTTTTTGTTTGGTTTGGATTATCCTTCGAGGGCGGATCATTTGGATCAACCTTTAGGTGAGGTGTTATCTACTCCCTCCATTCAAAAATATAAATATTTCCAAAATGTATGCAATGAAACTTTTTTAGTTTTGACCACTAACACATACAGAACTATCTATATTGGTTACGCATAAAAATACCATCAGATATGTCATTAAAAGCATTTTCGTAATATAATATCTAATATTTTTTAAACCCATTAACTATTAAATTACATATTGGATTCTCGGAAAATCGACGGGCTGGCAAGAAGAATCTCAGACCAAATATATTAAGAAGGGTAGAATAAGTTCAGGGTACAAGAACAGAGAAAAACTTCTCTAAAAAACCAAAGAAAAAACACTTAGCAATCTCAAATGGCCGTGCTAAGGTAGCACCGACAAGTTACAAACAAAAGACAAAAAAGCTAAAACACATCCAGCAGCCTTCCATGAGATCTCCTCCTTGATAGTCCAGAGCACATCGGTTGTAGGTTGGCATCTACCCTCAAAGATTCTAATATTACGCTCTTTCCATAAACACCAGTGAACGGGTCGGGATGGTCACCGTGTCAAAGTCTCGTCGGAGTGGTTTTGAGATTAACTCTCTCGTTGTAAGCCACCAAACTTAGGAGCTAGATATCGCAGCGAAGGGAATTGTGAACTAGACTTCGCTCCATGTCCTGAATCTTATCCAGACCTCGCACGAGAAGGTACAATCGACGAACAAGTCTTTGCAACTCTCATTAGGGTGATTACAAAGAGTTGGAGGTTTACAGACCAAGATTGGGTCAGCCGTGCCATTGGAGGTTCAGAAAAAAAAAGTTACATGCCGAAGAATATATCAATATCCAAAAGTCACATATTTTGGACAGGCTCAACCTAGCTTAGCATCTACTATACGTTACAACATTTCAGCTACAAGTAATTCCAAAGCGTAATTAAGACTTTCTATAAATGAAAAAAAAATACAACATAGGGTGGAATTCAAATCTCGTACCACGGCATTAGTGGGCGTTTGTATTGGCTGGTAGGCTCTTTTTTTTTACTTTTTAACCGACTTTTAACTTTAATTTTTTCAGTAATCGCTATTCATTAGATTAATAAGCCGCAGGAAAAAGCTATAAGTGGTAAGCCAAAAGAACACCCCCTAGATGGCTGATGATTTTTGGCTGTGGTTGATAACTTTTGGCTAAAATGAATAGTAGTGACTGAAAGAAATGGTTTTTAGAAGGAAGGCGTGAGTGATGGGAAAAGTAAGGGAGAGATACGTGTGTGAGACAGAAGCAAGACGAGTGGGGTGCATGATGTGTCTGTAACCCCCTGTCTTATCTCCGGAGCGAAACGGGAGTGAGAGAAGTAGAAAAGCTATTTCGGAAAACCAGATATTCATATTTACTTCTGGTTTCTCTAAGTAAAAGCTAGAAGTAGAAATTAATATAAATATGCCCGTCTCAGTCAAATTAACAGAAAAATCAAAAAGAAAGTAAGAATAGCTTGAACCATTTTTACCTCCCATATTCTTCCTTGAGAGCAGCAAGAACATAATAAGTAATCCATTTCCTGAGTAGACCATCTGTACAACGTACGTCACACAGTTCAAGTCAATATGTACAACGTCCTGGAATGCAGTGTAGAATAATACAGCCCTGTCGGTACTTGGATATGCGTATATACGCATTGCTGCTGCTTACTATCCGTAATTCTGTATGTATCGTGGGTAGAGCTTGTATGTGCAAGTCGTGCCGGATTCAATTGCTACATTTGACACTCCGACATGTCTTGCTACTACCAGCAGTTACTTCATACATATTGCATCAGGTTCTTGCCTTATCTCTACTCCTTAAAAATATGAGTTAGTAGTCGTCAGTGTATTCTCCCTTCTCTCTTCTTAGCCGTTCGATCTAAACACGGAAATCTTGACCATCGAAATCCCCTCTCTCTCATGCTAACTATCCCTCCTCTCCACTTCCACCTTCGGTTATTCTATTCTCTCATTTTCTCCAGATCTCTCTCCCACTCTCTCCCTCTCCCTCGCAGATGGCCGTATCCCACTGACCCATCACCTCATCTCCCCTCTCCCTCCTCACTGCCCATTGGGCATTTCCCCAATTTCACCACCCCATCTCCCCTCTCCCTCCTCACTGTCCACCAGGCATCTCTCCACCATCGCCGCCCCATCTCCCATCGCTCCTCCAACCAAGATTTTTCACTACACGAATAGTGCGGCGAAGTTATTCTGGTCAAGATGGTGGCTAGACTGGTGGGAGCTGTGAGGCAGTACCACGCTCAACGACAGCGGCCAGTGGAGCCGAGAGAAGGGCGCTCGACGATGGCGGCCAGTGGATCCGAGAGGCATACCCAGCGACAGTAGCCGGTGGATCTAGAAGGCAGCGGCCGGTGGATCTCAGAGACAGGAGCTCGTAGACGGTGGCAATTGGATCCGATGGCTACCCCTGCTCCCTCCTCGCCCCCCCCCCCCCGGTGGCACTACATCGCCACGGTTCTCCTCCCGTGCCGCACTTGCCCCCTACTACTGCCGTTGCTCGGTGCAGTGCAGCGGCGGTGGCTTCCTCTTCCTACGCTGCCCACGTGGCTCTCCCCCCGGCACCATTGCCAAGCGGTCGCTCGCCCGGTGAGCCTCTCTACCTCCTCCTGCTCTTAGCTCAGAGCTCGTCGTGCTATCTAAGGATTTTGATCTCCCAAACTGGTCAAAGCTCTGCATGGAGAGACCCGCACCACGACCTTGGTCAACCCTAGGTCGATCTATCCACCATGTACGGAATCGGTGGCGCATCACAGATTTTTCCCTCTCTCGATCAGCTACTACTTGGTGCATATGCCTTGCGACTTTGCTGTGTGGTGCTGATGATTCCTTTGTGTTATGTTTGTGTTTGGAAGGTGAGGTTTTGCGGGAATGTTGGTTACGAGTGGCCGGCGGTGCTCGCGGGTTTGGTAACTAGGTGTCAGGCAAGGGTTATGCGCCATAGGGATGGATGGCAGCCACGCTGGGGATCAAGCTGGTTAGGACGAGGAAGACGACCGTGATGAAGTCTATGTTACCAATGAGGCCTTTCGTGCCACCATCCATAAAAGCAAAGAGGTACTGGCGATGCACAAGAAGCTACTCGAGCAGGTATCCTTTCCATCTTTTGTTGCTGGAATTGAATGCCTTTCTCAATACAGATTGTTTTTAATGTTGCATTTCTCTCCGAATCGGCGAGTTGCTTTGGCACACCAATTAGTCAAACTAAAATGTTGTAGTAACTGGTAAATTTTATTAATCAAGTCTATTACACTATTACATGGCATGTGGCCTTCCTTCATAGTTCATATATAGAAGTCTTTTAGGTACACGTATACATACTTGAATTGTTTAAAAAAATATAAATGTTAATATGAATTTCCTAAAACTATGATTTACTTTGTCATTGGATCACTATGAAGCTCCTCATTTATACAGAAGAATGCTAGACATCCAAGTTAGTCAAGAGTGTCAGAATCTTGTTCTCCTTGCATCTTCTATTAGGCCTCCCAAATTTGAACTAACAACCTTTTTGAGTTTGAATTCCAGACTCTACACCAAATCATATATGCACACCATGTAAGGTTTTACTCGCAATTGGGATGGGTTACAGTTCTGAGTAACAAGGTGATGTGGTGGTAATGGGGCCTCTGTCACCAATGAGTCACTCTACGACACCATCTACTGAAGGAAATATTAACTGCTGATGCACATAATCTACTGCAAAAGGTGTCTTTAATATGTACTTGTTGGAATCTAACATGTTTTTTAATGCATGTATGGTTATATGTTAATAGTATGGTTATATCTTAATACAAATTGGTATTATAACTAGTAAATTTTATTAATCAAGTCTATTGCACTATTACATGGCCTATGGCCTTCCTTCATAATTCATATATAGAAGTCTTTTAGGTACACACATACATACTCGAATTGTTTAAAAAATATAAATACTTTGAGCATTGCATTTTTGGAGGTGAATTTAGGGATGAAGAATCATTGAGCTTGGCTTGGATTCATACTGAATTTTGGGATCATTTTATTGTTGGAGGGATTGACCATGTGTGTGAGCATGAGGTTTATGTACCATGGTCATAGCATCGAGATGATGTGCCATGGTCGAAGTAGCAGTCGAAAGTTTGAGAATCCGGTCGGTGCTCGGACGTGGTCATGGCAACGTGGTCGTAAGACATCTGTGGTCATAAGGCCCTATGGTCTTAAGGTAGCCATGGTCATAAGGCATTATGGTCTTAAGGTAGTCGTGGTCATAGGACACCATGGTCGTAAGTCGTAGAAGCTGTAGCGGTCGTAGTAGCTATAGTGGTCGTAGTTGATACTCGAAAGAACATTTAGAAGTCAGAGCATCCAGGTACGAGGGAAGTCTATACCGTGGTAGTAGCATCAAGATAGTGCACCATGGTCGAAGCAGCAGTCAGAAGTTTGAGAACCCGATCAGTGCTCGGACATGGTCGTGGCAACGTGGTCGTAAGGCAGTCGTGGTTGTAAGGCACTATGGTCGTAAAGTAGCCATGGTCATAAGACACCATGGTCGTAAGTCATAGAAGCTGTAGTGGCCATAACAGCTGCAGTGGTCATAGTCGGTACACGGAAGAACACTGTAGCAGTCGAAGCTTCCGGGTACAAGGGAAGTTGGAAGATGTGGGTGGTCATGTGAAGCGATCATAGCTGTGTGAAGCGGTCGTAGCCGTGAGAAGCGGTCTCGTGTAGATCGTGGAGTGATTCTAGGAGGCATGAGAATAGGCCTACCTTAGTGGAGTTAGTGGGTGCGTGGAGGTTGTGTGTGTGTGCGTATGAGGCTTATATACCGTGATCATAGCATCGAGATGATGTGCCATGGTCGAAGAAGCAGTCGGAAGTTTGAGAACTTGGTCGATGCTCGAACATGGTCGTGGCAATGTGGTTGTAAGGCAGCCATTGTCGAAGCAGCTATGGTCGTAAGGCATCCGTGCTCGTAAGGCAGCCGTGGTCGTAGGACACCATGTCATTAGTCGTAGCAGCTGTAGTGGTCGTAGTTGGTACTCAGAAGAACACTGTAGCAGTTAGAGCATCCGGGTACGAGGGATGTCTGTACCATGGTCGTAGCATTGAGATGATGCGTCATGGTCGAAGCAGCAGTCGGAAGTTTGAGAACTCGGTCGTGGTCGTGTCAACGTGGTCGTGAGGCAGCCATGGTCGAAGCAGCCATGGTCGTAAGGCATCCGTGGTCGTAAGGTAGCCATAGCCGTAGGACACCATGGTCTTAAGTCGTAGAAGCTACAGTAGTCATAGCAGCTATAGTGGTCATAGTAGCTGCAGTGGTCATAGTTGGTACTCGGAAGAACACTGTAGCATTTAGAGCATCCGGGTACGAGGGAAGTCCATATTATTGTTATAGCATCGAGATGATGCGCCATGGTCGAAGCAGCAATCGGAAGTTTGAGAACTCGGTTGATGCTAGGACGTGATCGTGTCAATGTGGTCATGAAGCAGCCTGGTCGAAGCAGCCATGGTCGTAAGGCATCCGTAGTCGTAAGGCAGCCGTGGTTGTAAGGCACTATGGTTGTAAGGCAACCGTGGTCGTAGGACACCATGGTTGTGCATCGTAGAAGCTACAATGGTTGTAACAACTACAGTAATTGTAGTCAGTACTCAAAAGAACACTATAGCAGTTGGAGCATCTAGGTATGAGGGAAGTCGAAAGACGTGGATGGTCGTGTGAAGCGATCATAGCTGTGTGAAGCGGTCGTAGCCATGAGAAGCGGTCTCATGCGGATCGTGGAGTCATTCTAGGAGGCATGAGAATAGGCCCGAGTTAGTGGAGTTAACAGGTGCGTGGAGATCGTGTGTGTGCGTATGAGGCTTATGTACCGTGGTCGTATCATCAAGATGATGCACCATGATCGAAGCAGCAGTCGGAAGTTTGATAACCCGATCGGTGCTCGGACGTGATCTTGGCAACATGGTCGTAAGGCTACCGTGGTCAAAGCAGCTATGGTCGTAAGTCATCCGTGGTCATAAGGTTCTATGGTCGTTAGGCAGTCGTGGTCGTAGGACACCATGGTCATAAGTCATAGAAACTGCAGTGGTCATAGTCGATACTCGGAAGAACACTGTAGCGGTCGGAGCATTCAGGTACGACGGAAGTTAGAAGACATGGGTGGTCGTGTGAAGTGATCATAGCCGTGTGAAGCGGTCGTGAGAAGCGGTCGTAGCCGTGAGAAGTATGTGGATCGTAGAGTTATTCCAAGAGGCATGAGAATAGACCAAGTTAGTGGAGTTAGTGGGTGCGTGGAGGTCGTTTATGTGCGCATAAGGCTTATTTAAGCCATGTAATTCCTGTTAAGTGGTAAGAGTTGGAGAAAGAAAGAAGATTTTGTGATTCAATCCCCAACAATTTTAGTCACGGGTGGTCAAAATTTTGGTATATTACGAATCCTCGAAGAGTAGTTATCCTACTATTACTTATTATTTTTCCAGAGGATCAATGAATTTTGGTATGTTACGAATCCTAGAAGAGTATCTATCATACTGTTACTTATCATTATTGTTATTACTAGCTAAATGCCAGTGCGTTGCTACAGATTTTTAAATTTTATCATACTACATGTTCTGAAACTCACAGGTGGTAAAATTTTTTTAGAATATGCATACAAAAATGTTTTAAAAGTTTTTAAATCAGTAGCAACGCACGGACATTCAGCTAGTTAGAAGAAAACCCATCCAACAAAATCCTTAGAACTAGGCAAGTTTCCCATGCAATTCCACGATTAGATACTTTGACTAGTACAATTGTATTTCTTACACAATTATAATAGTTAGCCCTAATATATATTTAACTGAACTCCACCGTTATAATATGGACCTGCCACAATAGATAATGTAGTTTTTTTTTCTCTTTTTCCACCAATTAGCGTAGATCTTTAGTCATTAAGAACAAACATGGTGGCTTTTTTCCTATTGTTTTAATAATATAATATATTTCCAGAAACTGACCAAAGTCAGTTACCATGCCTGTTAGCGGAACCTGAAATTTCCAAAAACCTGAAACTTGAAATTTGGTTAATTGTCAGGTTCCATTTCATGACTGTCGCTAAGAAAATAAAAACTTTGCACAAGAATTTAAACTCCAAATGCTCCACCAGAATTTTAGATCGTCAAAAACTCACAATTCACAAATGGACATGATATATCTTGTACCACAATTTTGGAACTGGATGATGGTGACGGTTGCGGGGAGCTGATCCGCTCGATTTAGGAACCATGGGGAGGAGAGGGGGCGGCGAGGTTACAGACGGTGTGGAGAAGACGGAGGATGGTTTCTGCGTCACAGAGAACGGGAGCGGCAGCATCGGTCACGTCACGGCACGGTGTGATTTGGTGCGGCGACGTCGGGCGGGGGGCGGAGCCGCGGAGGTGGTAGCGGCGGTAGTGGTGGGCGACGGTGAAATGCTAGAAGGTGTGAGTTTTGGGATAAAAGGACTGTTTTTTTCTAGTCTATGGCTTATAGTTTTTTGAATGAATGAATAGAATGATTTTTCTAATATTTTTTCGAAGTGGTTTATCGGTATTCGGTTCATTCGCACAAACGCTCGTGTTAGGGGCAAAAATCATCAGTCGTAGCCAAAATGTTTGTTTTTTTCGCTACAGCTTATAGTTTTTTGCTACACCTTATTAGTCTAATGAATAGTGATTACTGAGAGAAGCCAAAAGTCACTGAAAAACAAAAAAACCATAAACTATCAATCGTAGCTCAAAAGAGCAGAGCCAAGTGAGGCGAGAGGGTTTTTGGAAAAGAGTGAAGAACGTTTGTTGTTGTTGGTGGTGGTGAGAGGTCGTGTTCGCAAAAACTGCCATCAGTGGGAGGTCAATTTCTGCCTGCATGCGGGCCACTGACTCATGATCGGATGGCTGAGGAGGTGGAAGGGTTGCACAGGATATGCTGCCATTTTTTAATAGAGGGAATACACTCTTGAACACTGAACGATCAACCTAGCTTAGCATCTACTATATTTTATAACATTTCAGCTCCCAATAATTCCAAAGCGTACTTAAAACTTTCTAAATAAAAAGTATAACATAGGGTGGAATTCAAATCCTAATGGGTTCGCGGTCAGGGTAACCCTATCCCTGGTACCACGGCATTAGTCTCAGTCAAATTAACAGTAAAATAAAAAAGGAAGTAGGACTTTCAAAAGGGAAGTAGGACTAGCTAGCTTGAACCATTTTTACCTCCCAAGTTCTTGCTTTAGCACCGCAAAAACTTATAAATTAATCCATTTGGTGAGTAGACCATGTGTACAGTGTATGTCACTCAGTTCAAGTCAAATCTAAAACATGGACCATGTGTACAGTGTATGCCATTTTTAATAGAGGGAATACACAACTCTGTCGGTACTTTTATTTGCACTATAAGCATGGCTGGTGGCAGCTGCTTCCTATTTGTATGTATCCTGGGTAGATCTTATCTGTGAAAAGCTATAGCTTGACAAGTCGTGCAAGATGATCACATGCATGTGTATGACACACAATATAAAATTCTGGGTGCAGAATACAAATGCATTTGTGGCGCAATGTGAATTGCCTACAATGTGGTCTAGCTAGAATGCTAGCATATGCATACGTGGACTTGCAGTGCACATTTCACATGCAGTTTTGTCCATAAGCGAGTCACAAACTTTATATTAGGTTATCTGTTTATATTAATGATTTGTGTATTATCATGTCATTGGTCCAAGTACCGTTAGCAGCCATCGGTGTGTACCGCAGACCGTTTCACTTACCATTTTTTTTATGTGATTTAGTCAATGAAGGGCCCGTGGAGGTCACCACGGTGTTTCCTCGGTGGCGTGATGAAAACTTGACTAGCCGTGCTTTGGATTTTCTGGAGTTTACGATTTTGGAAGTTGCAAATCACCATGTGGACAGTGGTTCAACCCGCCAGGTCCGGTTCAACCGATATTTGATTGGTTATTAGCTCTTTTTTTTTTTCCAAAGAAGGATTTATGAGAGAACAAGGGGTCGTCTGATTAGCTACTGGTAAGCAGTCTGTCCGTCAAAGGTCTGACTGGTATGGGAGTGACGATCTACCAGTGTCCTATTTCCGGTAGGCCAAAATCAGGGTTTTGAGAGTTGGGAATTGGTTCTAGAAGTTCGGGATCAATGAATACAGGCTGCACATTGCATTTATAGGCTAATATGAGTTAGGTTGTGAATAACTTATGTTTGATAATGGTTGCTTGGCCTATTTATGTGTAGGTTGCTTACAGTCAATTATGTTCAATGGCGAGGAGAACCGAGACTTGGTTGGGAGAACTAACGTCCAGCACGGTCATAATGCCAAGTGAGATGATTAAATTCAACCAAAGCGTAAGATGGACAAGAACCATAAAAAGAAAAGTTGGATCAAGACCTTGTGTGACAAGGTGGTGCAAGTATTGTGCCAAATGGCTTGGGCTCGTTGAAAGTGAGGATGGTCCAGTGGCACATGGATGTGTGAGAGACTTGGTGATAAATTATTGGGACCACAAGCAGCTTGGCGAAGCATGGGAGATACTTCAAGGTGAAGGATTCGTGAAAGGCCGATAGAGGGAATCTAGGTAAATTGTCCAATACGGGAAAGGTGGCGGTTTGCAAAGCGTTGTAGTGGTCTAAGCGGATTAGCTCACTAGTGGGGGACAAATGAAGTGGATGCGATCAAGTGGAGCTTCAAATTGAAGAGCACTTTGAGAAGCGTGCTCAAGTTAGATGTGTATGTGAGCGAAAAATCCGTTAAGATGTGAGTTTGTCGGTTTTTCCATGTGTATGTTGATAGTATCTACTAAGAGTTCAGATATAGGATTAAGGAATAGAGGGAGGTGTCTCCTTTATATAATGACATGAGAGGATTAGGCTTCAGTGGTGCTCTTGAGTCCTGTGCTTCTGAATAGGAGAGTGGGTTAGCTAGAATACTTCTAACATTGTGAGTGATCCTTTCACTGCCCTAGTGGCTTTGTATTTCATAGGTAGTGGTTGTAAAACATCCCGTTTCAAGTGGCAATAGATCCCCAAATTTTGTCCAAGTGCTTGTGCTCTTGTTTGTGATGTTGCTTTCTTGATTGATTGTTTTTTTTTGCCTCTTCTTGATCTTTCTTGGTGGCAAGAATGTGTAAGTGATGGCTACACCTATTTTTGCAAGTTCCTAAGCTTGCCCAGTTTGGGGAGTTGAAAGGGAGATTCCTAGGGCTTCGGGTGTTGTGATGTGTTGGCTTGGTTCTTGTTGTGGTTAGATGTTCTAGGATATGTGGGATCCTTAGCCTAGCTTGATTCTCCTACGAGCTCCTCTTGATCATGTTTTTTCAGTTTTGCCCAATTTTAGTGACTTGTGCTCAAGTTAAGAATCGCAACTTTCAGTAGCTCTTATTCGATTTATTGTTTTAGCTTTCTAGAGGTGTTGAACTTGCCATGTTTTAAGTTTCAAGTCATTTGGAGTCTCTACGTGAAAGTTGGATCATTTTTTGTTTCAATTTGCTAGCAGTATTTTGCTTTGCTTTCTATTGCGGTCAGGCTGATGTGCATGTAGCGGTCAGACTGCCTAATTTTCAGCAGCTCAGTTTGCTGGTTTTTCATTGTATGAGTGCATAGTTTCTGATCTTCTTTCCTTCTATAGCTAACGGAGCGAAAGAAACTTGTTATGCTAAGGGGGACAAGTTTTCAGCTCCATTGAACCTCCACCCCACCCCACCCCACCCCTTGATCGCTAGCCACAATCCTGCAGTCAGTATCCACCCTTTATTTGTCATTCAATATTTATGCATTTCTCGAGGGGTGAAGCATACAAGCACCTCGGTGATGTATTTGTTAGCTATTCGCCCAAGCAAATGTTTGTTTCCTTAAATTAGTGGTGTTTTAAAACATGTTGATATGCATCATATTTGTAGTACATTTTCATATAATTATTTTGTGGATAATAGCTCAATTTGGTCATAATTTCATCAATTATATATATTTTTGCCCTCCTTTTGGGACTGTTTACAGTGGTTGCAATCATTTTGCAGGTCGGTGCGAATTAGGCGCACAATCTACAGAATATCACCATGAGGAGCTAGGGTTGAAATATAGTGAAAGGGGAAGGGCTAAAATGTAAACCACCACAAAACCCTAACCGAGCTCTCTACTGGAAACCCTAGCCCAGCAGCAAAGGGGGGGGCGCCGCAACTACTTAAGCCAGCAGCAACGGGGGGAGCCGGGAGGCACACACCCGAAAACCCTAGCCAACCCACTGCTATCTCCTCACGCCGCCACCAGAACCCGAACACTACTCCTCTCCTCACGACCGAGCCGCTCCATTCCATCTTCTCCATCGCCTCCCCTCACCACACTCCTCACCGATCGAGCTCCTCCACCGATTCACCACCAAGCTCCAAGACCTCAAGACCCAGCCGCCATACTCAAAGGCCTCCATCCAGATCCTCATCTTGCACACTTCCCCTCTTCCAAAAACACCGAGCTCCAACACCCTTCGGCCTCACTCATCTTCTCCAAGTCTCCACCGATCTCCACCTCTCCACTGGCCAAAAACCCTCACGTCTCCACCGCGTCGCACCTCTCCCCACCGAGCAGCCACCACCTATCCTCTTCCCATCTCCAAAACCCTACACATGCAGCCTCCCTAGCCTCTTCTCAGATCTACACCCGCAACTTCTCTCTACGGCCGGATCTGCTGCTATTCCTCCTCTCTTTGGGGGAAATCTACTTCGTGCTTGGATCTGCCGCCCCCAGTCACGGATCTGCTTCCTCTACGGCGACTACGCACCGATCTGCTACATCTACACATTTGCTAAGTCCCTACTTCTTCATCTGGCTGGATCTGCTACCCCTACCCGCGTCCTCTACGGATCCTCACGGATCTGCGACATCTACTGCTTCCACTACGGATTGCCTTCGTCAGCTATCATTTTGGGTTGTACCGTCCTTCGATCTATTATTTAGTGTTGAGATGGCTATCATTCTGATGTTTATATATTAGATCTGTGATGTGCACGTGATTTATCTTTCGGATCTGGATACTTGGATGTGCTTGTCTTATTTTTGCTATGCCTGAGATGCTATGAGTTGGATGAATGATATGCATATGTTATATTCTGTAGATCTGTAAGCTTGTAGTATTGTTATTATGCTTGCTCATCTGAGATGATTATGTGGATGATATTTTGCTGGTTTAGATTTGTGATTCGCGCATGATTCTGTAGTAGTTTCTTATAACTTCTTGATTCTGTTAGTAGTTTAAATATCATGCTTTGATGCTTGTGCTATTTTCTATCTGGTTGTATCTAATATCTCTGTTAGGGTTTACTTCATGCTTGATGTTTTGTTAGGATCCGTCAGTAGAAAAGTAAAAAAAAATATGTTTAGTTAGTTTAATTCTGCTGTTTCTTGTAGATCTTGTTTCTTGCAGTAGTTAAGTTTGCAAGTTTGCTTATCGTCTTGACTTTTATCTGGTAGTAGTTTGTTTGCTTGCTTGTTGTGAAGGGTGGGATTAGTGGTATAGCTAGAGCTTTCCTTTCGGTAGTCCCCTGAGATTCCTCTCCGCGATTCCTCTCTCTCTTTCTCTCCAGTTCTTTCTTCTCTTTTGCGCGCCTCATTAGCTCTGCGGTCTCCTCAGTAGTCGCTTCATCTTCCTCTAGCCAACCCCTTCTTTCTCGGTCCCTTTTCTCTTTTCATGCAGAGTGCTAAATTAGTCTTGTTCTCTTCTTATCTAGTTCTTAGTTTTCTTATTCTCCCTTCTTTCCTCACTTCTATTCCCCAGGCTGTGCTATACCCTTCTTATCTAGTTTGATCTTAGTCCTCTGTAGGTCTTCTGTCTTGTTAGTCTCTTGAGTTCTCTTCTTACCTCAATCTTATTTCCCTTCCCCTTAGCTCTTTTCTCTTAATCTCGGTAGAAGTAGCTTTCGAATCTCTTCTTTTCTCTTCTGTCTTCCTTCCCCTTCCTTGATTATCTTCTCCTTCCTAGTTGCTTTCCCTTTTACTCTCTTGTCTTAAACTTAAGCGCTCCTCTTTAGTTCTCTGCTATCCTTATTGTCTTCTAGCCTAGCCGTCTCTAGCCATCTTTCTTCTCTTCTCTTCTCTAGTCTCTTTCTCACCTCAAGTCTTTCTCTAGCAGTAAATCTTTTCTCTAGTCTTCTAGTCTTCCGCACTATCTTCTTATCTCCGTCTTCTTTCTTTTCCTCTTCTGCTAGCCTAGCCTTCTCCTAGTCTTATTCCCTCTCTCTCTCTCTCTTTCCCTTTAGCTTTCCTTTTGTTATTTCTGGATAGTCTTCTTCCTTAGTCTCTTCCTTCTCGCAGTAGAGTTATTTTCTCAGGTTACTCCTCTCTTTCCTCCTCTCAGTCCAGTAATTCTTAGGTCGCAGCTCCCTAGCTCTTCCTTTCTCTTTCCTTCTTTCTCTCTTTTGCAGTTCTGTTCCCTTTTAGTTAGTCTAGAATCTGCAGTTAGTCTTAAATTCTCTGTTCATGCGACTTAGCTTTGGTTAAGGGTTGTGTCTCCAGTAATCTAGTCCCTGTGGAGAACACGACATTCGCTGCTATCTTGGCGGCAGCCCGTTCACTTGCGGGTGTGCTATTTTTGCACGATCAAGCATTTTGGCGCCGTTGCCGGGGACTAGATATTGGTGATCGCGCTAGACCATAGACTAAGTCATTTCTTTAGTTCCCTTCCTCCCTTTTCGGCCCGACTTCTCAGCTTATGCGCAGGAGTGGAGACCATTCGTTGGCTCCTTTTGATCCTGAGATTGAGCACACTTTTCATAAGCTGAAGAGAGAAAATCAACTTCCCCATCAAGAAGAAATGGGAGATCGAACCCCACCTCTTCTTCGTGACCTATGGATTCCTAGAGACCAAGGTATAGCTCACGGGATTGTCCAACCTGCCATTCAAAGCCAACAACTTTGAGCTCAAACTGCACTCATTACCATGGTCCAGCAGACCAGATTTGGAGGTTCTCCCACTCAAGATCCCAATGAACACATTCGCACCTTCTTAGAATATTGCAACACTTTGAAGTGCAATGGAGTCACAACTGATGCCATTAGGCTCTCATTGTTCCCTTTCTCTCTTAGAGATGGTGCTAATACTTGGTTGCACTCTCTGCCCCTGCACCTTAAGGACACATGGGAACACCTACTGCAGGCTTTTTTTGAGAGGTATTTTCCTCCCTCCAAGGCAGCAGAAGTGCGTGACCAGATTACTAGATTTTCACAATCTGAGGGTGAGAGTTTGTATGATGCTTGGCAGAGGTATCAAACCTTTCTTAGGATGTGTCCTCACCATGGCCTTGAAAGATGGCTGGTGTTGCAGATTTTTTACAAAGGACTTACACACCACACAAGAGCCTTTGTAGATTCTCAGCAGGAGGAGGGATAATGAACAAAACTCTTGATGAAGCTTTCACTTGATTGAGAGTATGTCCTCCCACCACTTTCAATGGTCCGGTGAGAGAGCTTCGCTCCTCCACGTCCTGGAATCTATGAGGTGAGCTCTCATGATGCCTTATCTGCACAGTTCAGTTCTCACACGCCAAATGGCACACTCATGCCCTCATCTTCAGCCCATATAGCCACTGGATGTCGATTTGTGGATCTCAAGGGCATACTCCACTGAGTGCCCTTAACTTCCACAATGAATCATCCAAGTGAACTATGCTCAATCACATGGGCGGTATTCTCAAACCTACAACCTGTGGTGGCGTCATCCAAATCTGTCTTACAAGAATACCAACCCTAGTGTGTCATCTTTCCTGTGGGAACATCACTCAAGGTTTTAGGCAGCAACAAGCCCCTTCTCATGCTTCATTCCAGCAGCCAATGATGCATGTTCCCAACCAAAATCCTCCCACAACTCAGTCGGATCAGTTAACTGAATAGAACAGCTCCTTGCATCACATGTAGCAAAGATGGAATCTCAATATAATGATGCAAAGACTCAATTAACTGATTTGGCTAGTCGTGTGGAGAGTTTACAAGCATCACAGCTTCATCCAAAGACACTGGAGGCTTCTGCACAACCCGAGGCAAATCCTCGTGGCCATTGTGGAGCAATTACTACTAGGAGTGGAAAAACCACATCGAACCACTTCTTCCTACACCACCCTTGTATGTGCCACTGTCTTTAGGTCTGTCCAGCAAGAAAAACTCGACTCACAGCAGCATAATCTGCACCAACCCACTCCATAACACCAGCCAAAACATCGATATTCCCTCATCATCCACTACAGACTGTCCCTCCACAAAACCCAAATTGCCATTCCACGAGCGGTTAGAAAAATCCAATGAGGACAAGCAGTTTGCTAAATTCCTAGAGAGGATGAAGGATGTTCAGATCACCATTCCCATTCTAGAGGCTGTCCTACATGTGCCTATGTATGCCAAATTCTTCAAGGAGTTGCTTACCAAGAAGCGGAGTATGGATGAGCTTGAGGTGGTCACTCTAACTAAGGAGTGTAGTGCAATCATTCAGAATAAGCTACCTCCTAAGTTAGATGACCCTGGTAGCTTTTGCATACCTTGCATTCTAGGCTCCAAGAACTTTAGAGCTCTTTGTGACTTAGGCTCAAGTGTTAGTGTCCTTCCTTTATCAGTTTGTGACGCGCTCCCTTTGGGCGATCTGCAGCCAACACCATGAAATTGCAGTTGGTGATCGCACATATCGTCACCCAGTGGTATTTTAGTGGACGTTCTGTGGTAGTTGGTACCTTTGCCTTCCTGTAGACTTTGTTGTCCTAGAGATGGAGGACAGTGAACTGTCATCCTTGGGAGACCATTCCTTGCTACTGCAGGTGCTGTCATTGATGTCAAAGATGCTAAGCTTACTCTCCAATTTGGTCAAGAGAAGCTAGCATTTGATATGAGGCACCCCACTCATCTTCCTCACTGTCCAGATCAGTGTTTCTCACTTGATTTGGTTGACAAATGTGTGGTTGAGACATATGAAAATGTTGAGGAAGTGACATCAATTGAGGATGAGTGCACTGCTGCAGATTCTCATCAAGTGGCACTCATTGATGCTCCTGTAGAGCCTTCTCAAATCCCAGACCTTAGGCAGCCCACAGCCCCAAAGGTTGAGCTGAAACCACTTCCTAATCATCTTATATATGAATTTCTGGGACCAGATCAGACCTGTCCTGTTATTGTTAGTGCCCATTTGACACCTTTAGAGACTGATCAACTTCTTGAGATCCTTCGTAAATATCGAGCTGTCATTGGATACTCGATAGATGATATGAAGGGCATTGATCCAGCTACCTGCATGCATCGCATTCATCTTGAGGATGATGCTAAGCCAACACGTGAGCACCAACGTAGGCTTAATCCTCATTTGCAGGAGGTTGTCAAGAAAGAAATTCTTAAGCTTCTTGGTGCTAACATCATCTATCCTATTTCAGATAGTCAGTGGGTCAGTCCCATTCATGTTGTGCCTAAGAAAGGAGGCATGACAGTGGTTGCCAATGAAAAAGGTGATTTGATTCCCACAAGAACAACCACGGGTTGGCGCATGTGTACTGACTATAGAAAACTCAACAAGGCCACACGAAAGGACCACTTCCCTTTGCCTTTCATTGACCAAATGCTAGAGAGACTGGCCCGCCATTCTTATTTCTGCTATCTTGATGGATATTCAGGTTTCTTGCAGATTCCTATACATCCATTAGATCAGGAAAAGACCACTTTCACTTGCCCCTATGGTACCTTTGCATACCGTAGGCTGCCATTTGGACTTTGTAATGCCCCTGGTACCTTCCAGCGCTGTGTCATGTCCATTTTCACTGATCTTATTGAGAAAATCATGGAAGTTTTCATGGATGACTTCACTGTTTATGGACAGACATTTGAGAGCTGTTTGGCCAACCTTGAAACTGTCTTACAGCGCTGTCTTGAGGCAAATCTGGTTCTTAATTGGGAAAAATGTCATTTTCTGGTTAGGGAAGGATAGTTCTTGGTCACTTAGTGTCTTCTAGAGGCATAGAGGTGGATAGAGCAAAAGTAGAAGTGATTGAGCGCCTGCCCCCTCCTTTTAATGTGAAAGGTGTTCGCAGTTTTTTGGGGCATGCAGGTTTTTACCGCAGATTCATTAAGGACTTTTCTAAAATTGCTCGTCCCCTCACTCATCTTTTGGGCTGTGATGTTCCTTTTGTTTTTGATGAGTCTTGCATGGATGCATTTAGTAAGCTCAAGGAAGCCCTCATTTCTGCACCCATTGTGCAATCTCCTGAATGGGATCTTCCTTTTGAGCTTATGTGTGATGCTAGTGATTTTCTTTGTGGGGGCTGTTTTGGGGCAGCGGCATGACAAGGCTTTGCATGTCATTTATTATGCTAGCAGGACTTTAGATGACACCGGATCAATTACACAACCACTGAAAAGAATCGCTAGTTGTAGTATTTGCCTTTGACAAATTCAGATCTTACCTAGTTGGCTCAAAATGCATAGTGTACACAGATCATGCAGCCATTAGGTATCTTTTGAGTAAAAGGATGCAAAACCTCGTCTCATTCGTTGGATTCTTTTGCTGCAAGAATTTGATGTGAAATTAGGGATAAAAGGGGGTGAGAACTTGGTAGTGACCATCTTTCTAGATTACCCCATTCGGTCCAGTCTCTACTCTTCCAATTGAAGATTCTCTTCCGAGACCAACTTTGAAGTTTCTCTTATTCAATCTAAAACTCCTTGGTATGCAGACATTGTGAACTATTTGGTTCGCAATGATATACCTCCGATCTCTCCTATCGCAGCGTAGGAAATTCACTCATGAGGCACGAAAATTCTTTTGGGATGACCCATATCTGTATAGACATTGTGCAGATGGGGTTATTAGACGTTGCCTACCTCATGAGGAGGTTCAAAATGTGATTTTTCACTGTCATTCGGCACCTTTTGGTGGGCACGCAGGAACTGCTAAGACCCAAGCTAAGGTTCTTCAAGCTGGATTTTATTGGCCTACCATGTTCAAGGATATTCATGCATATATTCAGTCTTGTGATCCTCACAAGATGCAGGAACATGTCAAGACGACATGAAATGCCTCAGCATGGTATTCTTGAGGTAGAACTCTTTGATGTTTGGGGAATAGATTACATAGGACCATTGCCCTCCTCTCAAGGGTACAAACACATTCTGGTTGCAGTTGATTATGTATCCAAATGGGTTGAGGCTATACCCACAGTCCATGCTGATTCAAAATCTGTTTGTAGGCTGTTTAGGCAAGTCATCTTTCCTAGGTTTGGGATTCCTAGAGTTGTGATAAGTAATGGTGGGTCTCACTTTAATCACAAACAGTTTGAAGCTCTTTTATCCAAATATGGGGTCCATAATCATAGGGTAACCACTCCTTATCATCCTCAAGCTAATGGGCAAGTTGAAGTTTCCAATAGAGAGATAAAGCAAATTCTTGAAAAGGTTGTTTCCAAATCCAGGACAGATTGGTCTCTTAAGCTTTATGATGCATTATGGGCTTATAGGATTGCATTCAAAACTCCTATCAGAATGTCCCCATTTAGGTTGGTTTATGGAAAAGCATGTCATCTTCCTGTTGAGCTTGAGCATAGAGCTCACTGGGCAATTAGAAGGCTCAACATGGATATGGGTCTAGCTGGGAAACATAGGAAGTTGCAGCTGTGTGAACTTGATGAATTGAGGCTTGATGCTTATGAAAGCTCAAGAATTTACAAAGAGAGAGCTAAAAAGATTCATGAACGCCACATTTTGAGGCGTGACTTCCAACCTGGACAGCTTGTCTTGGTTTTGACTCTAGATTCCATTTATTCCTGGAAAATTCAAATCTAGATGGTTTGGGCCTTGTGTAGTCAAGAAAGTGCTAGGAGTGGAGCTTTTGAGGTTGAGAGTCAATCTGGGGCATTTTTAAGGTTAATGGGCAAAGATTGAAACATTACTTTGTTGGAGAACCTTTTCTGAACTAAGTGATGAGGACAATTTGGAGATCAAGTCGATCGACCCGATTCTCCAATTTCTTTTGAGATTACTTGATTATCATTTGTTGGTCAAGCTAAAGACCCAAAACAAGCGCTTCTCAGGAGGCAACCTGAGCTGTTTATTCTTTCTGTTTTACTTTAGTTTTCTCTGTTATTTTACCTTTGTGTCGGTTTATCTTTTCCTTTTTGTTTCTTCCATTTTCAGGTACCTGCAGAACCATCAATCAAGACTGGCAGGAAGCTTAAGGACTAATGTGAGATCGCTTATTTCAGCTTTTGCACCAGGTGAACTCGCTTCCAACGCTAAATGTCTATTTTTTAGTGTATGCTTAATTCAAGCTTGGGGAGAGATCATCTATTGTTGAGGAATGCTCATGGGCACAGAAATTGGTTATGTGTAATTGATGATTTATGGCTAGTATCATTCTCATGCTAGATTTCTAATGATTAAATGTGACTGCCCTGATCATTAGTATGAGCTGTGTTTAGAATGCTAATTGAATACTTGACTGTAATATGTGATTGTCTTGTGTAATCCAGAGTTATCAAACTGAAATTTGTTTAAGTGATCTAGTAATGGCATCAATTCTTTGGATATCCAATTGGGTTACTCTTGAATACATTGAAATCTTGTGATTGCTTAGAAATCTTGTGATCCTTTGGTTGTTGATTCATTGCAAGTTACACATGTATCTTAACCTTTTGCAAATTGTATCGATTCTAGTTATCACTTCTAGAATAACAATATCCTAGGATTCATGCTTGGGCATAATACTTCATTTTAGACATAGATACTTTTGCTTGAATGAAAGGGTTGTGAAAGTGGTAGTCCTATCTTGAGCCAATAATTTGGTTGATTTACCTAAGTCCATGCCACATGGTACTTAGAGATAATGAAAACCGGTTAATGATGCTTAAAAAGAAAATATCTTTATCTTTGTTTTGTGCTGCAAAGTGTGAGTTGAATAAGTGACTTTGTCACATGCAAAAAAAAAGTTGAATAAGTGGCAGTTTTGCCCAATTGAAGTCTGAATGTCTGAGTAAGTGGCAAGAATGCCTAAGAGTTGGAATAAGTGGCACTTGTGCCCATGTGTTTGAAGCTTGTTTAAAATCAGCAAAAGTAAAGTATCATGGCTCAAGTGTGGACTTTTTCATAAATTTCAAGCAAGCATTAGTCTCTTTATCTAGAATAGTAAATGCCTAAATATGACTCTAGGATATGCTTATTCTTGAATGTGATATTTGGTTTTGATATTTTTCAATTCTGGTGGGGTCCATGCAAACATTTAGTGCAATTTGGCACTTTTGGGTAACTTGATCTGGTCAAAAACTCTAGTATCACTTGGATATCTTTGCTGTAATTCTGGTTCTAAATCTGAATATCCAGTAAAAATCAATTCAGGCAGTTGTATTTGAATTATGAAGTGCAATTTGACTAGCTGCAAGCATTATCTTATATCCTTTCATGTTTTTCTGGATTCCCTGGGTTCGATATCATTATATCATTTTGCTTGAGGACAATCAAATGTTTAAGCTTGGGGGTATGATATGCATCATATTTGTAGTACATTTTCATATAATTATTTTGTGGATAATAGCTCAATTTGGTCATAATTTCATCAATTATATATATTTTTGCCCTCCTTTTGGGACTGTTTACAGTGGTTGCAATCATTTTGCAGGTCGGCGCGAATTAGGCGCACAATCTACAGAATATCACCATGAGGAGCTAGGGTTGAAATATAGTGAAAGGGGAAGGGCTAAAATGTAAACCACCACAAAACCCTAACCGAGCTCTCTACTGGAAACCCTAGCCCAGCAGCAAAGGGGGGGCGCCGCAACTACTTAAGCCAAGAAGAACGGGGAGCCGGGAGGCACACACCCGAAAACCCTAGCCAACCCACTGCTATCTCCTCACGCCGCCACCAGAACCCGAACACTACTCCTCTCCTCATGACCGAGCCGCTCCATTCCATCTTCTCCATCGCCTCCCCTCACCACACTCCTCACCGATCGAGCTCCTCCACCGATTCACCACCAAGCTCCAAGACCTCAAGACCCAGCCGCCATACTCAAAGGCCTCCATCCAGATCCTCATCTTGCACACTTCCCCTCTTCCAAAAACACCGAGCTCCAACACCCTTCGGCCTCACTCATCTTCTCCAAGTCTCCACCGATCTCCACCTCTCCACTGGCCAAAAACCCTCACGTCTCCACCGCGTCGCACCTCTCCCCACCGAGCAGCCACCACCTATCCTCTTCCCATCTCCAAAACCCTAAACATGCAGCCTCCCTAGCCTCTTCTCAGATCTACACCCGCAACTTCTCTCTACGGCCGGATCTGCTGCTATTCCTCCTCTCTTTGGGGGAAATCTACTTCGTGCTTGGATCTGCCGCCCCCAGTCACGGATCTGCTTCCTCTACGGCGACTACGCACCGATCTGCTACATCTACACATTTGCTAAGTCCCTACTTCTTCATCTGGCTGGATCTGCTACCCCTACCCGCGTCCTCTACGGATCCCTCACCAGATCTGCGACATCTACCTGCTTCCACTACGGATTGCCTTCGTCAGCTATCATTTTGGGTTGTACCGTCCTTCGATCTATTATTTAGTGTTGAGATGGCTATCATTCTGATGTTTATATATTAGATCTGTGATGTGCACGTGATTTATCTTTCGGATCTGGATACTTGGATGTGCTTGTCTTATTTTTGCTATGCCTGAGATGCTATGAGTTGGATGAATGATATGCATATGTTATATTCTGTAGATCTGTAAGCTTGTAGTATTGTTATTATGCTTGCTCATCTGAGATGATTATGTGGATGATATTTTGCTGGTTTAGATTTGTGATTCGCGCATGATTCTGTAGTAGTTTCTTATAACTTCTTGATTCTGTTAGTAGTTTAAATATCATGCTTTGATGCTTGTGCTATTTTCTGTCTGGTTGTATCTAATATCTCTGTTAGGGTTTACTTCATGCTTGATGTTTTGTTAGGATCCGTCAGTAGAAAAGTAAAAAAAAATATGTTTAGTTAGTTTAATTCTGCTGTTTCTTGTAGATCTTGTTTCTTGCAGTAGTTAAGTTTGCAAGTTTGCTTATCGTCTTGACTTTTATCTGGTAGTAGTTTGTTTGCTTGCTTGTTGTGAAGGGTGGGATTAGTGGTATAGCTAGAGCTTTCCTTTCGGTAGTCCCCTGAGATTCCTCTCCGCGATTCCTCTCTCTCTTTCTCTCCAGTTCTTTCTTCTCTTTTGCGCGCGCCTCATTAGCTCTGCGGTCTCCCTCGGTAGCTGCTTCATCTTCCTCTAGCCAACCCCCTTCTTTCTCAGTCCCTTTTCTCTTTCTGTCTGTAGTGCTAAATTAGTCTTGTTCTCTTCTTATCTAGTTCTTAGTTTTCTTATTCTCCCTTCTTTCCTCACTTCTATTCCCCAGGCTGTGCTATACCCTTCTTATCTAGTTTGATCTTAGTCCTCTGTAGGTCTTCTGTCTTGTTAGTCTCTTGAGTTCTCTTCTTACCTCAATCTTATTTCCCTTCCCCTTAGCTCTTTTCTCTTAATCTCGGTAGAAGTAGCTTTCGAATCTCTTCTTTTCTCTTCTGTCTTCCTTCCCCTTCCTTGATTATCTTCTCCTTCCTAGTTGCTTTCCCTTTTACTCTCTTGTCTTAAACTTAAGCGCTCCTCTTTAGTTCTCTGCTATCCTTATTGTCTTCTAGCCTAGCCGTCTCCTAGCCATCTTTCTTCTCTTCTCTTCTCTAGTCTCTTTCTCACCTCAAGTCTTTCTCTAGCAGTAAATCTTTTCTCTAGTCTTCTAGTCTTCCGCACTATCTTCTTATCTCCGTCTTCTTTCTTTTCCTCTTCTGCTAGCCTAGCCTTCTCCTAGTCTTATTCCCTCTCTCTCTCTCTCTTTCCCTTTAGCTTTCCTTTTGTTATTTCTGGATAGTCTTCTTCCTTAGTCTCTTCCTTCTCGCAGTAGAGTTATTTTCTCAGGTTACTCCTCTCTTTCCTCCTCTCAGTCCAGTAATTCTTAGGTCGCAGCTCCCTAGCTCTTCCTTTCTCTTTCCTTCTTTCTCTCTTTTGCAGTTCTGTTCCCTTTTAGTTAGTCTAGAATCTGCAGTTAGTCTTAAATTCTCTGTTCATGCGACTTAGCTTTGGTTAAGGGTTGTGTCTCCAGTAATCTAGTCCCTGTGGAGAACACGACATTCGCTGCTATCTTGGCGGCAGCCCGTTCACTTGCGGGTGTGCTATTTTTGCACGATCAAGCACATGTGTACTAAATTTTTCATAACTTTGACCACTATTGCATTTAAGCATATCAGTAATGCATGATCACATGGAAATGTTAGTGCTAGATCCCATCTTAAAAGTATTATATATTTTTAATTGTTACACTGTGCTTTTAATGTTTAGCAACAAGTTGTGGTTTGTTTTTATTTTCTTTCTTTTGTTGTTGAATTTTTCTAGCACCCTCTGATTTGTTATTCTTGAACTTCTTACTTTTAGTGAATGGTAGAGCTTCTGCCCAATCTTTCAAAATAAAAAAATTAAAACTCGGAGCAGTGAAAAAAAATTAAGCATCACTTATTACTGCAAAATTTTCCATAACTACCATATCACAGCAGAACCATAAACAGAGCATGCCCTAAAAATCTAATGTTTCCTACACAAGCTTCATTGATTTTTTAAAAATAATCTATTTTTTATTTTGAATTATAGTAATATACTTCTGTTTTTTATTTTACACTAAAAATCGCTTGTTGCTCCACCGTTAAGCAACATGGGCTAGTCGCCTAACAATTGCGCGCCAAGTGTCCAATTGCTTACCGGTTGAGCGACTAGTCCCTTCGGTTACTAGTCACTCAATCATTGAGCGACTTAGCCCCTAGTCGCTCAACCATTTGGCGACTAGGGGGGCTATAACCTACACGCGACGGCCTGAGTGCCCTTTGCCATTTTGGAGCAGAGCAGTCATGAGGAGAAGGAAGGGAAAGAGGAGAAGAGAGGAAAGGAGAAGAGGGGGAGAGAAAGAGAGGAGAGGGAGAGGAAGAGAGGAGAGGTCCGCGCATCAATGACAGCTGTACTTGTTTGTAGATTTACTTTTAAAACCATGGTAAGTTACAAACTAAAATCATTACATGTGTAATTGTATCGGGTCTTCCTTTTAGATTTACTTTCGAAACCAAGATAGGTTAGTAACTAAAATTATTAGATGTTTAGTTGTATTTGGTACGTCGCATATTATTAATAGTTGTAAATAGTGTAGTTATAGAACTAACATCAATTTAGTTGTTAACAGTTGTACTTTTGAAACCATGGTAGGTTAGCAACTAAAATCATTATACGTGTTGTTATGTTGGGTACGTCGTATATTGTTAATAGTTGTAAATAATGTAGTCGTAAAACTAATGCCAATTTAGTTGTTAATAGTTGTATGCCGCTATGGCTATACCCTAATTGATAAGGGGATTTAGCTCGATCTTCTGATGAGAACGATAACTACAAATGTTTGATATGACGTTGACGACAAGGCTACTTGATTGAAACAACCAAGTCCATCCTGCAATTGCTACACCACATCCTTGTCATTACCAACCGTGCCTAACATGGATGATTTTTCCTGCAAGTAATTGAGAATCAAGCAAAAAATAAATACGTGTGATCTAAATTTGCGAATGAAATATAAAGTTTCATTGAATAATGAAGAGGCCTGACGTCACCATAGTTGGTCCAATCGATGCAGGTACACAACTGATGTTTTCTGAAGAAAAATCAATCTAAACAAACCTAAACCTTGAAATTGACATCCCTAGCAATTTTTGAGGGGCTAGGGATGTGAAGAGCATGTCTGTGAGGGTTGTGGAACATCCCAGTACAGCTCCCCAGTTGAGTTCAAAATAATATAAGGCCTAGGGCCCTTGTTTGGAACTGATTTGGATTTGTTTCATGGATTACGCTATGCTCAGGTGGAGTTTTAAGGTGGAACTAGAGCCATTGGAAAGAGGACATCATAAGCTTTCTAAAAAGTCCAAGATCACCTCATTGGACTTCGTATGCATCTTATATGCTCGTTTGAAGTTAGCGTTGTCTCTGAAGATCGAGCTGGATTATAGAAGATGTGCAACTTTCATTCTTGGTTGTCCTGGCCTCAAAGTGGTGTGGTGACCTCCAATGTTCATCCAAAGCATATCCGTCACTCCATGTGCCTCTCCTTGGTCCTTACCCATATTCCTAAGCATAATCACATCACATGCATCAGGCAGCAACCCATTCTCAGAAGCTGAATTAAACAACCCTACGAACGACCTCACATGATAATTCAACTATCATGCATGTGCTCTCTCATAGTTCCTTGCCTAGCATCTTCTGGATGAGTGTTGTATTTATCCAAGGGAGTGATTTCCTCATCATTCTCCCCCTCTTGAATTGGAGTCGTCCTCAACTCAAGCCTATCTTCTTCTCTCAAGGATGGCTTCAAACCTACAATGTTAAATGTGGGACTAACTCCAACCTCTGTAAACAACTCAAGTTTGTATGCATTATCATTATTCTTTTCAATAATATTAAAAGTACCAATGTACCATCAACTCTAGCCATCAACTTAGACTTTCTCAATTCTGGAAATTTATCTTTTCTCAAATGCAACCAAACAAGATCACCAGGTTCAAAAATTATTTCCTTTCTTCCTTTACTGCTAGCAACCCTATATTTCTCATTCATACGCTCTATGTATTCTTTTATGATTTCATGTAACTTAAGAACAAATTCAGCATATTTCTTATTATCTAAATTTACCCTCTCCAAAGATGGTAGAGGTAACAATTCAGTTGGAGAGCGAGGGTTATAGCCATATACTACCTGAAAAGGGCTCGTCTTTGTGGTTGAATGCAGTGAGCGATTGTAGGCAAACTCCACATGAGGTAGATATTTTTTCTATATCTTCAAGTTCTTCAAAATAGCCCTTAACATTAGTGACAAGATAACGTTGATGACTTTAGTTTATCCATCAGTTTAGGGATAACAAGTAGTCAAAAATAGCAGTTTCGTCCCAAGTTTTTCCCGAAGTGTCCTCCAAAAATGACTCAGAAACTTCACGTCATGATCTAAAATAATTATCTTTGGCATACCACGTAGTCGAACAATCCCCCTGAAAAATAAATCAGCAACATGTGTGGCATGATTGCTTTTATGATAAGGAATGAAATATGCCATCTTAGAAAATCTATCCACTGCAACAAAAATGCTCTCCCTCCACATCTTTGACCTAGGCAATCCTAAAAAAATATATAGAAATATCCTCCCAAGGAACATTAGAAATAGGAAGAGACATATATAAACCATGTGATTCAGTCGTGACTTAACTTTTTAGCATGTAGTGCATTGCGAAACATAGCGCTCGATATCATGCCTCATCCTTACCCAATAGAAGTGTTCAGCAAGGATGTCCTCCATCTCTTTGACACCAAAGTATCCCATTAATCCTCCTCCATTCGCCTCCTGTAACAACAAAAGACGAACTAAGCTAGCTGGAATGCATAGCTTATTAGCTCTAAATAAGAATCCATCATTAAAAACAAATTTGTTCTAACTTTTACTATCTTTACAATAGGAGAGGGCATCTTTTAATTCATCATCAGAAGTATATAAATCTTTTATTGTCTATAAGCCCAAATTCTACAATCAAGTTGAGACAACAAAGTATACCGTCTAGACAAAGCATCAGTAATTACATTTTCTTTCCCTTTCTTGTGTTTAATGACATAATGAAAAGATTCAATAAATTCAACCCAACGTGCATGTCTACGGTTCAGTTTAGATTGACTTCTAATATGCTTCAAAGATTTATAATCAGAATGTATAACAAATTCTTTGGGCTACAAATAATGTTGCCATGTTTCTAAAGTTCAAACTAGAGTATACAATTCTTTATCATAAATTAAATAATTCAGCCTAGGCCCACTCAATTTCTCACTGAAATAAGTAATAGGTTTACCTTCTTGTATCAACACACCACCAATTACAATTCCCCTAGCATCAAACTCAAGTTCAGAAGTACCAAAGTCAGGAACTTAGAGCAATGGTGCATTGTGAGCTTTTCTATGAGAAGGTTCAAAGTTTCTTCTTGTGCTTGTCCCCAATAGAAAGGAACACCTTTCTTTAAAAATTCTTTAAGTGGTGCGACAATAGTGCTAAAATCCTTCACAAAGAGGTGATAGAATCCAGCAAGTCCACGAAAGCTCCGCACTTGTGTGACCATTTGTGGTGCCAACCAACTCTTTATAGCTTCAATCTTGGCTTCATCTACGTCAATTCCCTGTGGATCGGAGTAACAACATAGCCAAAAAACAAACTCGATCGGTGCAAAAGGTGCACTTTTTAAGGTTACCAAACAAACATGCACCTCTCAAAGCAATAAAAATAGCACGTAATTGTTCAATATGTTCATCAAATGACTTATTGTAAATTAATATATCATTAAAGTAACTACCACAAATTTACCAATGAAAGCACGTAAAACTTCATTCGTTAATCTCGTGAAAGTGCTAGGTGCATTAGTTAAACCAAAAGGCATCACTAGCCACTTAAATAACCCGAGCTTAGTTTTAAATGTAGCCTTCCATTCATCTTCAAGTTTCATTCTAATTTTATGGTATCCACTATACAAGTCAACTTTAGAGAAAACAGTAAAGCTAGTCAATTTATCAAGCTATCATCTAACCTAGGAAAAGAACGACGATATCTAATAGTGATATTATTAATCGCTCTAAAATCAACAGACATATGCCAAAATCTACCTTTCTTAGGAACTAAAATCACAGGAACAGCACAAGGACTAAGGCTTTCACATACGTACCCTTTATCAAGCAAATCTTGCACTTGGTGCTGAATTTCCTTAGTCTCCTCTGGATTAGTCCTATATGGTGCATGGTTTGGCAAAGAAGCTCCCGGGATCAAGTTAATTTGATGCTCAATTCCTATAACAGGTGGCAACCCTGGGGGTATTTCAGATGGAAACACCTCATTAATCTCCTGTAAAAGGTTACTGACAGTAGGAGGCAAAAATGCGGGCAAATCCTTAAATGAAAACAAAGCATCTTTGCAAAGCTAGGCATAACAAGCAGAATTTTCCACTTCCAAGTCATTGAAATTAGATTTAGTAGGTAATAGAACATCACCTTTCAATTTAATCTCATTCTTTCTAGCACTTGATTCTTTTGCTTCTTTCTTTTTAGGTGAAAAGTATTCTTGGCTACTATCTGATTCTCAAGTTTAGCATTGTCCTTTTTCTCATGTTCAGATCATTCAATTTCATCTTTCATAATGGCTTCAGGAGATATTGGGTGTAAAATAATTTTTTACTCTTATCTATAAAAGTATATTGATTAGTTCTATTATAATAAGTGGAATTCTTATCAAACTGTCATGGTCCACCTAAAAGTAAGGAGTATGCTTGTATAGGCATGACATAGCAATCAACATAATCATGATATGAAGTAAGCAAAAATTGTACTCTCACAGTTTTGATTACCTTCAACTTACCACATGAGTTGAACCATTGGATGTAGTAAGAATATAGATGAGAACTTGTGGTCAAGTCAAGCTTCTCGACCATCTCCAAGTTAGCCAAGTTGTTGCAAATTTCTTCATCGATGATGACACGATATGAACGTTCCTTGATGATAAAACATGGTTTGAAACAAATTGTGTTGTTGGTCTTGTTCAACACTCTCTATTTGTGCACTAAGCACACGCTTCACTATAAAGCTCATGTACTTGTTTGAAGCTTCAGCACTCAAGTGCTCTTCTTGGTCATCACTAGTGTCAATCTCATCACTTGCATGGTCATTTGTAACAAGTGTATATTCTTCATCAATTTCACTAGCTGAAGTATACTCATCATTTTCTCTCACAATGAGAGCTCACTGACTTGGGCACTCTCTCATGAAATGCCTAAACCCTTTGCATTCTGACATTGAATGTCCCTTGTACGTTTAGTGAAAGCAATTAAAGATGCACTCTTTGTTGAAGCAGATTTGGTGGAGCTTGAATGGTTGTAGCCTTGCTTGCTTATGGTGCACGTAAGGGCACAAAAGTTGAAGTAGAGCGCTTTCGATTTGATATAGATGGAAGGGGGTGCCCTTGCTATTCCGACATTTTGTTTGGAGGAAGAAGAGCCTCCAAAATGACTTCTTGTTCTCATGTGCTTCCCTTTCAGCTTTCCAAATAAAATGAAACAAACGAGTGACAGAATTATATTCCTTATAGTTAAGTATGTCTTGAATTTCCCGGTTAAGCCCTCCCAAAATTCTAGCCATTTTAGCTTATTCAGTTTCTTCCAAACAACAACGCAATAAACCAATTTGCAATTCTTGATAGTATTCCTCTACAAATTTTTTACCTAATTATAATTCTCAATTAAGATAAACTTCACGGTCATATCTATCAGCGAATGGGATAATTGTAAACTTGACTTTAGTAAATACATCATCATCATGTACCTCCCTTTGTAACCTACCCATACCTCATCAATTTTGCCTAAGTCGATGATAGTCACGGTCATCGGGGCCCTCAACTTCAGTGTCGGTATCGCAGTTGTTCTCTTCGACATCATCATCCTCATCCACCAAAGAGTGGGGGGAATAGAGCACGTCGAGCAACTGGTGGTGGTGGACGTTGCTCAAGGTTCTCAACACTATTATTAATGGTGGTGAGGGTGTCATTGATTCGATCCAACACGTTGTAGATCTCCTTCGTTCTCTTGTTAACCTCATGATTGAAGTGTTGTATAAGCATCCTTGTGCGAGGAGTGAGAGGTTCGGTCCTCTCAAGTTCAAAAGATTGGCCATCACTCTTGCTACCATATTTCCAATTTTGTGAACCTACCATTGTTAGTAGAACACAAAAAACTCACAAGAAAATTTGTTAGCTCTCTATCAACTACTAGGTGTTACAGGCTATAGAAGTCTCACATCTCAAGCTTTTATCAAATGCTTACTAGATTCTTACCAAGCAAAGTAGGTGGTACAACCGGCGGCTAGTTCGTGGTAACTTGACTACAGTGATGAGTATAGCGATTGTCGATATGTCAGGACATGTTCGATTAGTAGTATGTGGAGCTTGGACAAGTAATATATAAGTAGCATAGGAATAGAAATATTCAATTTGAAAATTACACTAACTGCATAATAGCCCAAAGTACTCGTGTAAATTACTGGCACCAACTAATACTCGACTCTAGCTCAAGCAAGCAAACACTAGACGACATAAGTGCTATATAAAGAGAGCTCAAAATCTGGAAATGAACAATGCTGCAAAATTTTCTTCATTTTTGAATTTTTTTAATTTTGCGGCTCTTTTCTTTTTTGCACTTGCCACTTTTCTTCTTTTTTTATATCTTTTGTGGCTTTTTTCTCTTTTTTTTTTGCACTTGCCTCTTTTTTTAGCAACATGAATATTAAGCTCACAAAAATATGACCTAGAAACAAAGATTGCAAATTTGGAATTAGTATTTGCATGAAGTTGTCCTGAACTCGGGCCCAAAAATTTAGAACATGAACACAACTCTATCCTAGGTGATTCGGCTAGCCAAAACGAAGGGAAAAACCGAGTTGATCTCTATCTCCCCAGAGATCTGATGGCGCAAACTCGGGAGCGAAGAGCAACTGCCAACCCTAAAATAGAGCTAACC
This sequence comes from Dendrocalamus sinicus, assembly GCA_036346575.1. Lineage (NCBI taxonomy): Eukaryota > Viridiplantae > Streptophyta > Magnoliopsida > Poales > Poaceae > Dendrocalamus > Dendrocalamus sinicus. The sequence goes on along the minus strand of CM070664.1, from coordinate 22,791,947 downwards.
ATTTTTTTTTATTTTCAGATGCAATACCCAAAACTAAAATCAAAGCACTAGACCCAGACTAGCAACTAAAACTTGACGGTGAATGAAAATTCAACACGATAAAACATAAACTAAAATTGCAAAGGCACAAACAGAGTTTGGTTTTGGTGATTTTCGATGAATGTAATATTTCTGTGAAGCAATTTTCTGGTTATAGGTATGAAAACAAAAATCTCACTGGGCAATCTATCCTCTGATACCAATTGATGAGGGGATTTGGCCCGATCTTCCGATGAGAATGATAATTATGATTATTTGATATGACGTTGGTGATGAGGCTACTTGACTAAAACAACCAAGTCCATCCTACAATCGCTACACCACACCCTTGCCATTACCAACCATGTCCAACACGGGTGATCTTTCCTGCAAACAATCGAGAATCAAGTAAGAAAGAAATGAGCGTGATCTGAATTTGCAAATGAAATATGAAGTTTCATTGAACAATGGAGAGGCCTAAATTCACCGTAGTTGGTCTAATCGACACAAGTACACAACTGATATTTTCTTAACAAAAATCAATCTAAACAAGTCTAAACCCTAGAAGGGGCATCCCTGGTAGTTTTTGAGGGGCTAGGGATATAGGGAGCATGTCCATGAGGGTGGGGGAATATTCCACTACAACTCTCTAGTTGGGATCAAACTGATACAAGACCTAGGGCCCAGGTACACCTTATTTGGACTTCGTATGCATTTTCTATACTCATTTGAAGTCAGCGCTATCTCCGGAGGCCGAACTGGATTATAGAACATGTCCAACTTTCATTCTTAATTGTCCTGACCTCAAAGTAATGTGGTAACCTCTAATGTTTATCCCAGGCATGTCCGTGACTCCATATGCCTCTTCTTGATCCTTACCCATGTTCCTAAGTATAATCACTTCACATGCATCAGGCTGCAACCCATTCTCAGAAACTGAATTAAACAACCCTAGTAACAAGCTCACCAGATAATTCAACTGTCGTGCACATGTCCTCCAAGAAAGTGATGTCCTCGTCGGTAATCCTAACCTCTTAACCCCATACCCTAACCCACCCTAAACCCTAAAACTCTAATATCGAAATATGGCTATGGTTATATATGTTGAGGAATATATGGTTTATACAAGAATGTAACTAAATTTTTACAAATAGTGAGATATTGAATCGTGGTGGTTAGCCAAAGTTATGAAATTTATGTATCATGACATGAATAGTGTCATTGGTCTTGGTTAAACAAAATGATTTTCACTTGGACGAGTGATCATATAGTAAAGAGGGTGCAATTAGCATATTTGGGGCGTGGATATCTCACCTGGGTAATGATTATGGACTTAAGTTTATGGGCCATTGATCTAAGCCTTATCATGCAATCATATGTCTAGTATAGGATAGATCTAGTTAATTAATTTGTGATGTTTCAACTTTGGTTTCACCATTGAGATGAATGTAGGTGTTGGTTAGACATTTCCACATAGCACAAGTAGGTGGTTGGCCTACTCAGTAGTGAAACCTTAGCAGGTGGAATCGGGTTAAGATTAAGCATTATAAAAGTATTGTGATAATCTCTTAGTCGCACACCTTTGGAAGTATGTCAGACAGACATTATAAGTTGATTATCTCTTATGGATAAAGTTATGCAACCTCTTTAGACTGTAAAACTATTTGAATAGTCATGTCCTCGGTTATGGACAATGCTTAATGATTTCACACGAGGGTTAGATTTTCATAAAATTTTAGTTTGGTTGGGAAATGAATGATTAGTTCACTTGTGGAATATTCAATTCCTTTGATATCATTACTTGTTTACTTATTACTCATTTTTAAAGTGTGCTTTCAATCTACTTATTATATTTACTCTAAATTGTTACTTTCTGTAAAGTAACCAATCAGCTGTTTTTTGTTAAGCCTTGCATAATTATATATTGCATCTTGTTACATATGATTTGCTGAGTACTTTGCTGTAACATCCTAATTTTCAGTGCCTTTTTGAAGCTTTTAAAATAAAATTAACCATTTGAATTGTTGCCAATTAGAAAGATATAATTTGAATAAAATAAACTTCAATTAAATTAAATCTAGTCTTATTTGGGTTCCTTATGTTGCAAGGAATATTTATGTATTTTCTTGATTTTTCCCTGGATTTATTTGCTATTTTCTATAGCTCAATTTGATTTAATCTCTTTTCTAAAATTTAGAAATTCTTTGAAATTCTAAAATTCCCTTGCGGGTCAAATCCCTATTCATCCAGCCCACCTTCTCCACCTGGCCCATTTTCTTCCAGCCCATCTCATTTTTGTGCGCCCAGCCCTGTCTGCCAGCCTGTCCATCAGCTGTGCCACGTGTCGCGCATCTAGCTCATTCTGCGCTCCGCCCATCCACGCATCACCAACCACTCTCTGTTTTATCCTTTTCCTCATTGCCCCTCAGACCCGCTTGTTAGCATCATCCTGTTCATCGTGTCTGAGTCGTCTTCCTCCTTATGTGTCATCCACGTGTGTGCCACGCTAGTTATATTCTGCCATCTCATCCATCGTAATATACTACCACATCAACAACCCAGTCAGCAGCCATGTGTCGCCATGTCAGCGCCACCTCACCAATCTTGCTCATGTATCATCCACGTGTTTGCCACGTCAATATACCACGTCAACCCTAGCCATCGCCCAGGCACCGAGTCTACCGGGAACCCAAGCCAACTGTGGACCTAGTCTATGGACTAGTGGCCTACATGTTAGCCACTAATTCAATTTTCTAGAATTAATTTTATTTTGGAAAATCCCAAAATCTATAGGGCTCACTTGTCAGTGACCAAACCCAATTTCATTTAGAAAAATATTTTGGCCGAAATTAAAATCCATGCTGACATCATAAATCCGAATTTTCTTTAGTAAAATAATCATAGAAAAGCCAAATAATGTCTTTTTTCCTTTGTCTTAAATTTAAATCTTCAGAGAGCCTGTTCTTCTCCGTTTGAATTCTGATTGACCGATTGTTCTTCCTAAATTCATCTAAAATTGACCTCTACCTTTGGTTCTAGTTTTGTTGTTTTTGGATTTATTTGAATTTATTTGTGTTTTTTTTTCTTTCTCTCTCATTAGATAATGTTTTTGAAGGAGCAAAAGCAAGACTAGAAGTTCAAGAGTTGGTAACTGAGTGAAGCCAAAGTAAGTCATGACCTTTGATAATATTGAACCCATTGTTTTAAATCTACTTATTATTATTTTATTTAAATTATCACACATTGCTAATTTAATACAAACATTGTACCTGGTAGTTACTATCCAAATTTATTTAATTCCTAACTTGATAATTTGAATGTCATGATTCCATCATCACCATAGGATAGGCTGTTATTTAGTGATACAATACTAGTATCCACTTGGGTTGTACATTTAGTATGCTTAGATATGCTTATAGTACGTAGAGCTCATCATCACATATTGATTAATTAATTAATTTTCATTTAATGAGATATGGAATCGTTGTGGTTAGCCATAGTTATAAAATTTATATCCCATGACATGGGTAGTATCATTGGTATTTGTTATACAAAATAATTTTCACTTGGACGAGTGATCATGCAGTAAGGGGGAAGTGTGGCTAGCACTTTTAGGATGTTGATGATTTGCTTGGATAATATCTAAGGATTTAACTTTATATGCAATTGATCTGAGTCTTATCATATAACCATATGTCTAGTATAGGATAGACTTGGCTAATTAATTTGTAACGTTTCAACCTTAATTTCGCCATTGAGATGTTCTGTTGGTGCAAGAGGGGGCTTTTTCGACTAGGTGGTTATCCTACTCGGTAGTGAAACCTTAGCGGACATGACCAGTTTGAGATTAAGCATTGTAAAGGTCTTGTAATAATCACTTAGTCGTACACCAAAGGAAGCATGTATTGGCTGACATGGTGAATTGATTATCTCATGTGGGTAAAGCTGGGCAACTTCTGTAGAGTGTAAAACTATTTAAATAGTCGTGTCCTCGGTTATGGACAATGCTCGATGATTTCACATGAGGAGTAGAGATTTCATAAAAACCTGGATGGGATAAGTTTGAAAGTGAATAGTTAGTTTGTTGATGGTTTATTATGTGAATGGTCAGTTCACTTGTGGTTTATTCAAATCTTTGAACTCAATTACCTATTAGCATTTTCATATTTTGCTTCCAATCTATTTATTGCATTTACTCTAAATTGTTGCTTTTTTGTAAAATAACCACTTAGCCATCATTTTATAAGCCTTGCATAAATATATTGCATCTCGTAACAAGCGACTTGCTAAGTACTCTATGTACTCACGGCTATATCTATTATTGCTCAGTTGCTGAAGAAGAACCATATAAGATAGATGCACTTGAAGGAGGTTTCTTCAACAACTTCACGGATTAGGACTTCGCTTCCCAGTCGATTGCTGGGTATATCGAATGGCAACCTTGTTTCTTATTGTTTTTCGCTACTAGTACTTGTTAGGCCTTTTAAGCTATAATCTGTAAGCTTTGTCATAAGGTCAAAATTCGGATAGGTAATAATATTTGAGCCTTTCTTAGTTAATCGTGATCATGGATGATATTTTATATATGTTTCTACTGTGTGCACTAGTGTGATCCTAGACTGGTGTGGAATATATAGAGAGGTTTGAATTTGCATATTTAGGTCTTAACATCTATGTACTCATAGCTATATACTTTGTTGCTAAGTTATCGGAGAATCATATCAGACAGAGGTATTTGAGGAGCAATGCTTTGACGATTTCACATATTAGGATTTTGCTTCCTAATCGATTGCATGCGGGTATGTCGAATGGCTACTATATTTATCTTTATTTTTTGTTGCTCGTTTTTGTTAGGCCCTTTAGGCTATTATTTGTAAGTTTAGCCATAAGATCACTATTATGATAATTAATAAAAATTGTTTCTTTCATAGTTATTCATGAATATGGTCCATATTTCATCTATGTTACCACTATGCACACTAGCATGATCCTGGACTAGTGCAGAATACACAGAGTCCGAATTTGCATATTCGGATCTCGACAATCTCCTCTTCCTCTTTCTTTTTTTTCTCTTCCTCTTCTCTCCCTCTTCTCCTACACACGTCCGATGAACACCAACAATAGCGAGCGGTGATGCGGTTGCTAGTCTATAGATGCGTAGAGGCAAGGCAAGACATTGGCAAATGCAAAGGGGTAGCACACGTGGCCCAAAGGTTGACAGCGATGGCGGTGCAGCGAAGAAAACGATGGAGTAGATTGGTTCTTAGCTACGACAGTGCTCCCATGACTCTTCTGCGACATCGAGGGAACCGTGGGGTAGAATGCAAAGAGACTAAGAGCGTGGAGGTGGTGGAAAAGGTATCGACTCACTGGTGTGGACAAAATTCACTAACAAAGCTTGGCGATGACGCATCATGTTCGTGGTCTGTTCTCATGGCTGCAGTGGTGAATTAGCAATGTTCTCATGGTTGAAGTGGTGAATTAGCAATGTTCTCATGGTTGAAGTGGTGAATTAGCAACGTTCTCATGGCTATAGTGGCAAATCAGCAAGGAAAACTTGGGGCTTCGGTTGCTAGTATTCTGGAACACACCGTGACACATATGGATCTGACGGAAGTGCGACGACTTGGTGACCATGCACAAGCGAAAGGGGATGCAACCTGCAACTACTACGAAAGCCAAACACATAATACATTAGCCAGGTCCATCCTCCTCTTCTAGCTTCCACCTCAGCTCCAGCAAGGTGTTAACCCAATGGCTCCGTATCCAGTGCCTCTCTCGCTCCTCCTGCTCCCTCTCCCTCTCTTGGTTTTGGGAGGTGTTTGTAAGTGGCAACCGGTAGCCTCACATCATAGTCTTGTGTTGCGGCAGCGCTTAGGGGCGACAATGACCGTGGAGGTGTTTGTGAGCAGCAATCGAGCCTAGGGCAGCTTGCAATAAGCTCCACACTAGAGATTGGGACGGAGACAAGGCAATAGAGAGAGAGAGAGGAGTAAAAGGGAAAGGAGAAGGTAGGAGGGATTAATATTACATGTGGGACCCACTATCTTTCCCATGATGATGCTGATTGGTTGCCATGTCCCATGATGATGCTGATTGGTTGCCATGTCATCCAAAAACTAGCCCACATATCAAAACAATTGCCACTTCTACGCCATGTCAGAGCAAAACTGGCTTTAGATGGCCTCAAAGGGGGTAAAATAAACAACATTAATACTTGAAGGAGGTAAAACATCCGTTTCTGCAATTGGAGGTTGTAATTTAGACTTTCACAAGAGTTTGGAGTCAAATAGACTTATTCCTTGAATTAACGTGCATGATCCTTGAAATCCAAAAATTCAAAATTTTCACCATTTTCGCATGTTTATTAAAATCGTTGGATTTTTTCTCCACTGAGGCCTTACCATGGGATGTCGGGGGGTCTCCAATCCCCACCAATAATAAAAAAATTGTTGGAATTTCACCTTGCCTTAAGATTAGCAAACATCTCAAGCTCATTCTGCAGAAGATGATCAAAACATGCCAACAAAGCGCCAATTGTTGGTACTCCCACTAGTTGCGACCTGGGTTGGCAACAGAGCTCAAATCCCCACTAGCCGTGTTTTAGGGGCTGAGTGTGGGTTATTCTCTTTTTTTTAAGAGAGAGAGAGAGAGAGAGAGAGAGAGAGAGAGAGAGAGAGAGAGAGATGGCAGTTGGCTACTTTAGTTACCTTAACTTCGAAATCCCGTTGTCACACGATCAAATTGTTGAAAATCATTGCGAAAAATCTACGCAAGTAACTCACTACACTCATGTTGGCTAGAATCAAACTCTAGTTGTCACCCGAAAAACTATGGTGCCACACCAGCTGCGTTATCCAAGGGTTGGCGTGGGTTATTTTCTTGGTTTTCACCTTATACTCTTAAATGGAATCCAACGAATTTAACAAGCATATTTATACAGAAGAAACACAACTTTCTTGTTTGCCCTCCCTTCCTACGGGGAAATTTAATTTTTCATCATGTAGATCAAGACCACCACTTTTCCTACATAATCTCTCCTTTTTGGGGATGAGTTTCAATGGTTCAGTATTGGTCGTGCAAGCTAGCCTGTGAGGTCCACATCCAGCGGGCAGCCCACTGCCTTCGTACTCACGGCAGCACAACACCAGCAGGCGGCAGCGATGTACACCCATGCGGCCACGCTGCACGATTGTTGTTACTATTATTTTCTGATGCAACCTGAATTATTTCTGACTTGCACTGTCCTGCAAGACACGAACGTCGAAGCAGCAGCTCGACGATTTTTGGCTCCTGATGGAATTTTCTTTTCGAGTAATTGGCCCCTGATAGCTACAACAAAATCAAGAAACGCACATGGTGAAGACACGACAAGCAACAGACGAGACATTACACGGGAATGCTCATATTAACTACACTACAGCTGATAATTTTTTATTGAATATAAAATAGGAGTGACCGAAAGAAATAACTTTAGAAAAAGAGAACGAGTGGTGAGAAAAATAAAAAAGAGATAAATATACAAAATGAAAACAAAAAAAGTAAAGAAGAAATACATACACAATGATGAGAGCAAGAAGAGGGGTTTGTGATGCACCTATAATCCCTGTCTTATCCTCGGAGTAAGAGAATAGTAGAGAAACCACTTCAGAAAACCAAGTGTCCATATTAACTTCTTTAAGCAGAAGCCAATATGAGCATAGTAACGCTTCAAGAGTTTCGTGTCTATCTCAAATTAAAACTGGCCCCGTGGAACCAATGGCACTTGTTAATCAGCTGGCGTCGGCAACATTATATTTTTCTCAAAATCTCAATGGCTCAATGGACCTACCAACCAATAGATACTACTATAAAACCACCAAATCGCGGAGTCTTGGCCACAAAATCATATCTTCAGAACACCATACGTATTGGCCACAAAAGCATACCTACACTGATGTTTGATCTGGGAATCTATGTCTCCAGCGAATCAACCATATCAGTGTCCACTGGAACATCTTTAGACACTCTACATGAATTGCCATCAACACGTCGATAGAAGAGCAGATAAGCCGCAGATGTCCTGATCTCCTCTTCGTTAACAGAGGAAACGTGGCTGTCATCAAAATGATACCAACTTTCCTTTTCTACTAACTGCAAGCGCAAAATGGACGTCAAAGGAATTTCAGGCAGCCTTCGAGTGAACATCCAAAAAGGCAAAAATATATGCAAGACAAACAGCGATGGAAAACATATAAGCACAATGTTGGTCCAAGTACCTTTGCATACGCTGAGTAGTGACCACCACCCATACCACCGTAATGATTGATCACTGCATAGAGTTCATAAATGGGGGACAGATTATCTCTTGATGTGTGCTTCACATACTTGCTCATATCAAGATCGTGGATTGGAAAGTTCACAAAGGTATCGAGCTTGTTCTTCATATACCGGCTGTACGAGAACCTTTTCAAATGAACTACCAATATCTCAGGCAACCTCCACAAGTCAAGTTTTTTGCTGGCTTGTCTGTGCTCCTTGCAGCCAGGACAGTACCTACTCAGATAGGCAAGGCAGCAGTGCAAAGCCGTCAGACATTAACAAAGGTTGTTTGATGTTAAGGCAACGATATGGCGTCGCCATATCGCCATGGCGGCTCGCCGTCGTTCGGCATGGCGGCCAAGGCGGCTGAGGTCCGTTCCGCCTCTGCCTCGCCGGAACCCACAGCGTCGCAACCAAGGTCCCTTCCACCTCCTCCACCGTCTCCTCCCGTCGTCCGCCTCCCCTTCGCACATCTCCCCTGAGTCCCCTCCTCCGTCTTCCATCCGCCAGCCACACCTCCCCTGAGTCCCCTCCTCCGTCTTCCATCCGCCAGCCACACGGCCTCACCTCCCCTCCACACCACGGATCTGTGGGAGAGGCGAGCGAGCCGACATGGGGAGAGGTGGTCGGCGTCGATAGAGGAAGACAAGGTGGTAGCAACTATGGGGAGGTGGTGTGCCGGATGGGATGGTGGTGGTGGCAGCGGCTGGGAGTGAGGGAGTAGTGAGGACTAAGGGGTGGGTTGTGGTTTTTTATATGGGCTGGGTGAGATGATCTGGAGCGTTGATTATTCATCCGATGGGTAGAAAAAGTGATTGATTTTGACCTCTTGCTCTTGGTCCCTTGCTCTGGCTTCTATGGTGCATGGCTTGGTGGCTTGGTGCTACTGCTATAGCTTCCATCTTATATGCTTGATTGCTTGGTGTTGGACTGTTGGTGCTACTGCTATAGCTGCTGGCCTGCTACAGCTATGGCTTGGTCATATGGTGTATGCTTGGTGCTACTGATATGGCTTGGTGACATGGTGTATGCTTGGTGCTACTGCTATGGCTTGGTGACATGGTGTATGCATGTTTTATTACATTGTCGATTTAATTTGCTACCAAACTAGGTTAAGATGTGTGTATGGCGTCACCAGGCCACACACCATAAGCGATATTGTTGTGCGAAGGTGATGAATCGCCGTGCCTCGCCGCATCGCTTTAATAACCTTGGTTGTTTCCTTTGTGGGAAAACATGGCAATTTGCCAATATCAGTCAACAAAGAACAGGAAAATAATACTAACCACATGTCATCAGGACCTAGAGGTTCATCCTTCAGAAAAGCGTCCAAGCATGAAAATAAGCTGACTGCTTCTTGCCTGGTTTTCTTTGACATAAATCCAGCCTTGAAGACATCAGGGAGATCATCCATGTATTTGAAGTTATATATTTCATGTTCTCCATCAGACCAGTCCATCAGTAACCTCATGGCTATCCCCAAAACACGATTAGAATCTGCATCTATAGGATTTCTCGCAAGACCTTTTTCATCAGTCAAGGAAAGCTGAAACGGCAAAAGCTCATCATCAGCTGCTTCTTCATCCGCATTTGACGTAGAAAGATCCTTCTCACTGGAGGCGCCATTATCTGTCAGTACAATAGCATCCAGACTTGGCCCGTTGCCATTCAACTTAACTGCACACTCATCTGGAGTATGTACTTTTGCTCGTACAAATGGAGCCAGAACCGCAGAGACAGCCGCATAAATATCAGCCTTTCTTGTGGAGTCACTAGGAATACAAGTCACAAGAGGGCTTCCAATGAGCTTCCGAGTAACATTAAACTGGGTCTCCGGAATATATCTGGGTTTGTTAACAAACACATATCAACATTAAAGCATAAATTTGGAAGAACAAATACAAGACATAAAATATGAGGTAAGAAATTGCCAATACAAGACATAAAATATGAGTACGTTCAGGTATAAGTAATTCTGAAAAGAACACTAACAGTATAAAGAACAAATACAACCATCAAAGAAGACAACGTAAAATATGAGGTAAGAAATCGTAAATTGTCTGCAGTTTATAATGTCAGCTGCAACTAAATTATTATTCATCAGGCAAAAAAATTGTACTAACAGAACATAAATGCAGTGATGTAGTACATTACAAGAAGAAATCATCACCCATAGTAATGAGTAATGACAGATCATAAATCATAAGAGGAAAACATTGTACACTATGTTTAAATAACAACATTTGTGTGGTCGTTGCTAACACCATAACTAATTTTCTGTGTATGCAGTCATGCAGATGCACTATTATGAGCTCACCTGTCCACCTTCCTATGCAGGATCTCTATCCTCAAAAGTTTTTCATGGCCAACAGGAAGCTTATACGCAACAAGCTGATCTTCATCTTTTATACCAAAAAGTTGCTCCAACGGATTCATCAAGTAACGGTAAATCCGATGATCATATACCTGAAGAATATAAGCACAACTTTTAGTTACTTATTGGCTGAAAAAGCCTACGCTTTTAAGATGCAAGAAAAGGCGGACGTGAATTTTACCTCTGCAAGTAACAATGTCTCAGAACTTTTTAGGCAGCATGCATCACTTAGGGCTTTACTAAGGTCTCTGCAAACTCCACTTTTTTGTACCGTCACAGTGTAAGGCATGGGGAGAGCGTCACCAGTACCACTAAATACAGTTATAGTCATCATTCGAGTAGCTGTTGAGGGCAGTGGTAGTGACAAATACATGAATGGGTCAAAGGTAACAGATATTTTGTTACAAGCTGGACAGACTAAGGTGGACTTGTATTGTCCCTGAAACATCAATCAAAGTATTGATGGTTACAGCAGAGAACGCAAAATAGTGCAAGTATCATGTTGACAAACGATTACTGTATACAAAGAAAAGAAACAAAAAAAAAGAATGCAAAGTAATATGTACATCATTCTAGAATGCAAGCAGAGAGCAAGATAACTGAAAGTGTATGGTTTACTCTTTATCACTTCCTTTCTCCCATTACCTGAAAACACCAACCTTGCTCATCACCACCAGAAGGCACTCACCAATCTTGAACTGATTAATGGGTATTAATTCTTTTTTTTTTTGCAGTAAACCACTTTCCATTATTACTGACCATATACTCAACAATGTTTCAGAGGTCTTTCTATGTTCATGCAATCTACCAGGTAATAAATTCATAACCAAGCTCACAATCCTAGCCAAATTAATTCAGGGCATAGCTTTTTTTTCTTCTCGAACACGCAGGAGAGCTGCGCATCTTTTATATCAGAGAGTAAAAAAGGGGAAAGAAACCCCACTCAAAACAACCTACTTTCCTCCACCAGGAGAAAAAGAAGGTTGCGAAAAAAAAACTCGACACTCAATTCAAACGACAAAATACGACCCGACCAATAAGACAAATTACTCTACCACTTCCACACGACCAAAGAATAATTCCTGAAGCTTCCGAGCTCCAGCAAAACACCACATCCGCATCTCTTCATTGAAAAACTGTTGGGCAGCCAGCAAAGATGGAGAGGCGCCATCAAAGACGCATCTATTCCTTAGATTCCATAGGGTCCAGGCTCCCAGGATCACAACACTATTGAACCCTTTTCTTTGATCCCTACCAATTTTTTTGGTAGCTTTCCTCCACCAGTCAGCGAAGCACACGTCATGTCGACTAGGTGAAGTGTGTTGTAGGCCAACAGGGGCCAACAGATTATGCCACAATTGCCTAGCAAAAACACAGCTGGTAAGAATATGTTGTACCGTCTCCTCTTGATCACACAGAACACACTGATCGGGATGTGCAAGCCCCCGTTTTGCTAAGCGATCTGCTGTCCAACACTTGTTTCTAATCGCAAGCCATAGGAAGACCTTGCACTTGGGAGGAGCCCAAGATTTCCAAAGCCGCTTCCATGGCTCAAAAGATATGGACCCATTAAAGAAGGCCCTATAAGTGGACTTGGAGGTGAAGGTTCCACTCCCCTCATGCCTCCAAAAGTGCTGGTCTTCATCATGGGAAAGAACAAAGCCTTCCAAGGAATCCCAAACTTGTAAATATTGAATCAAGCCCTCAAAAGAGAGACCCCCCTTGAATATCCATTATCCAAGCTTGGTCTATAAGGGCATAGCTTAATACCACACTGGCAACTAGATATTCGTTGACAACTAATAATAACCACACAAACATTCAACCAAGGCTCAAAAATGAATTCAGATTCACATTATTTTCTCCACAATGTACACATGCATAATCAACTATGTAATTTTGAAAGATGACTGACCTGGAACTTATCTACAATTATGGAGTCATTTCGAGCTTTGTGGTAATTCCAGCATTCTTCAGCAAATTCTTCATCAGGATGACCATCAGCATCCTTTGCTTCAATATATGGTTTCTTTTTCACGCGGTTGAGATCTTCATGCATACCATCCAACAAAAATGCAAGTAACTCCTGTAGGAAAGGGGTAACACCAACATAAGAGGACAATCACCTTTAACAAAGTATGACACTATGACCAAACAAACATTATAAAAATTCGTGTAAATAAAAGAAAACTTATGGAAACACATTGAGGTACAGTAACAGCCATATGAGACAAGGAACTAACATGTTGAAAAGCATGATACATGACACCTAAAAAGTATTGGGAAGTCGTGATGGGCAGCTTCAGAAGGAAACATGTTATAACACTATCAACAGACTTATATGGAGCTAAGTATCAAATTCTCAAAGGCAGTGAAGCAGGGAAGCAGGTAGACAAGCAAGACAGGGTTGCCCTGCTACAACAGGGGGTGCTTTAAGTGAAAGAGATGAGATATATACATGCAAGAAATGTCACCTGACTGTAAAGTAGATGATAATGATTAAAAGATAAGGTAATTACTGTAAAGGGGATACAAATAAAACAGGCTGTAACGGAGATGGATACATGCTTCAGAAAGAGGGGGTCGCAAATGATGCAAAGTAACCAAAAAAGCAATCTGGTATTGATGGCCAAAAGGATGCATGCTTGATGAAAGCAGGAAGACCATGTCGAAAAGCGGGGATATTTTGTTCAGAAGATAGGACATCATGATTTAGGATCTGTCTATGTGAGGTAAAATAGAAGAGGATTCCTAGTATATACAACATGACACACTGCAGGATAACAAGCTGCAAAGAAATATGCACTGGAGAAGCACAAATACAATTCTGGCATTATCACAATTAAAATAAACAAAACCAACACCATGATAAAAATAAATAAATTTGTTTACTTCTTCCAAGCTAAAAATTGACTTAACATTTGGATATCCATTAACATTCAGAACACCAACCTGAGAATCATGCTGATTATATCCACTGAACTGTGGAGCAAAACGAGAAAGTTTTGACTTAAATGCACGTGGAGCTACAGAAGTTCGACCGGCCGACCAAAGTTTTCTCAGTAATTCTCCAAATGCTATTGCAAGTTCACCCTGCACAATGAAAAAAATCCTCAAATATCATCGACAGCATCATCATGTAAGTTATTAATCTTTAATAAGTTCAGAATAAGAGCTCGTACCTGTAGCCCGAGTGGATTTTCTGTGTTTATTTCTTGGTTGTAGTCCTTCAAAAAGTATTCTACCAATGGAGGTGTATGAACCAAGGCTTGTATGGCGCTATTCATGAAGCATGTATTACCCAAGTTATGTAACCCACTCAATCCATGGATGTCATCTTTTGTTCCATTGCTGAAACTAGTATACCCATCTTCTGTGTCCCTTAGTAAAGGATTGAAGCTATTATCTTGTGAAAAACTAGAACCAATTCCAGATGAATAACCATTTGAAAAGGTGGGGCCTCCAGCAATTGAAAATGATGATGTGGAGGGTTCCAATGGAATTAATGCTAACTCATTATTTGTGGAACTTGTACTGAGATCCGAATACCACGTATCATCTGCCTTCATTTCCAAGAGAATCTGCATGCATAAAGCAAGGAACAACTTTCAGCCAATACACAGCCCAAAAATAGCAAAGATGTTACAGGCTTGAAATCAAACGAAGGGTATATCATGCATCAGGCAAGCATACATTTTGAGAAAGCTACAAGCAGTGGTACCATGAATAGAACAGATAGTGAGCATCAGCCCTACCAGACAGGTTCATTCAAGTCCACAATAAAAAAAATTACACTAGACACCCATATCCCAATTTACAACACAGTGCTAAAAAGCAGAGTTTTGTAATAAAGACCAAAGAGCCAACTTCATTCATTCAAAACGATTCCAGTGTCAACCATAAGATAGCTAACCAAATGCAAATGTAAAGTAGCATAACAAAAGAAGCAAGATTTGAGGGTTTTATTACTACTTAATTGCAGATCCAATATCCATGCACAAAGAGGTGCCATGCAACAAGAGAAAGAGATGCAAGGCAACACAGCATAAGAGAGCAACCATCTCATTGATGAACATAAAGGAAAGCTTCACAGGTTTCAACCAAAAAAATGTGAATGAACATAATACCTCCTGATCCATCATAAGTTGAGCTTCTTCTAGAGTCTCATTGAAATTGGTCAACTTCTTGTTCTTCGTCTTTTGGTAATAATCCCAGATGTGGATCTGAACCATTAAAGCAAAACACAGCAAAGAATGGAAAACATTAGCATACCAATGTTGGGGCTCCACTGCAGATAAAATGCATCAATATATCAGATACAATAAATGATAATGCCTGTACCTTAGACTGCTCTACAGACATAAGTGAGCAAACCAGTCTATAAAGCTCATGAACTTTGGCCTGAAAGCATCAAAATATGGATGTCAACAAAATACATCAATTGCACAAAGAATATAATTGTTAACCAGGAAATTCTTCTGACTCTCACAGAATTCCAAACAGCAGCACTAAGAAAAGTAGCTCATAGAAAAAAAATCATTACATGCACTATTACCCCAAGCAGTTAACGAAACCAACACCCACGGTAGTTGCCATTTCACATCCAGCTTGTAACAAACCTTTTCTTTTTTTTTTCTTTCACTGACAGCCAGCGTTTTTTTTCTTTCATCAACAGCCGGCCAAAAGTATCAACATCCAACTAGTGTTCAAGCAGACAAAAGCAGGAGATACCAACGATAAGGGAAAGAAAAATGAGCCAAATTGATTTTTGTTTTTGTGGCACTATCACAAAGCAGAGATTCTGTGTTTTTTCTTATTTCATATCTCCAAGGAATACAATAATTAACTGATTTTCTGCTTCATATGTGACTGCCCAACTAAGTAATTTAATGTAGCCCACTGGTCTGTTCAAACTGATCATCTATTGTAAATCAAAAACATATCAGAAGCAGCTTCATTTGCACTGCTGATGGATATTTACACATGGAGCACTATATCAAAAGCTATATATTAATGCCACTTTACCTTTCTACTTATTCTGATAATCCGCTCACAGCTGTCTCGTTCATCAGTTAGTTTTAGATGGAGGGGATAGACATCCACTATGTAACTCTTGGAAGTTGGGTTATCACAAATTACTTTTCTAGAGATTTCCGGTCCACCTTTATACCTGAAAGTAGTCATATGCCCAATGAATAACAGACGATGCCAAAGACAACATAACGTAAATTATCAAGTAGAAACTATCTATCACATGGGAAACAGCTGCAACAATCCACAAATCAGCTGCAAGCAATACTACATACATAATGTAAACTATCAAATCAAAACAATATCTCACAAGGCCAAGTGCTATAATAGATGAAAATCCATAAATCAGCTGCAAGCAATACTATATACAACTCCTTCAAACCCCCAACCCCAAAAAAATCACACATCACCAAAAAAAGGGAAAAGTAAGACTTTGCCAAAAAGAACGCTACATGCCTTGTGAGGTATCATTGTAGTACTAGCCAATGTGATTGAAGAAAATGTTCTAAAATACAGTGGACATTAAGGTCAAGTCCATGTTACTCCAGGAAAGACATGACTATGCCATATAAATCGATGATCTTACATATAATCTAATAAAAAGCCCTCCTAAATCTCAACTCATGTTGTCGCATAGTTAGCATATCGTGTTTCTAAAACTAGAACAACAGGCAAAAGAAGAATGACAGTGCAACAACTAATTGCCAACAAAAAGGGTCAATAGGATAATAGAATTGTAGTCTACCAAATATTCAGCTACTAATACAGTTAAATGGAACTACCAAAAAAAACAATGCATAATTTATGTAACATTGCATACCATTCATATAGCTTCCTCCAAACTTCTTGGGGCACCAAAGTGTAGTCCTGCCCTTCTCTCAAGGTTCTTTGAAGCTCTGGCTCTTCACTGCCACTGCTTGTTTCCTCCAAAACAAGCTTCGAGTTGTCAATCTCTCCAGGTCTACTTGTAGCTTGAGGAAGCATGTCAGTGTCATTCTCCTCAAAATTGACTGCACCTGTGTACCGTTGCCAGTTGCTCCACCAGCTGCGATATTTACAGTGTAATTGAATAAGCACATCCTGGCTTAAAATGTACAAAACTACTATTTCAAATGAAAAGCAGATGGCTTAAATATTTCAACTTCAAACAGGAAATACAACCTCATAAGTGCAATGCAGATATGATATTTACAGTCACAATAAGTGCAATGTAGATATGACATTACAGGGCAAAAAATCAAGAAGGGCCTGTGAATTGGATTGTTTTGGACAACATACACACACACACACACACACACACACACACACACGAGTGTTTCATGCACCCAGGTGCCTAGGCACCCATATCAATACCCGTTGATTTGCTTTGAGATTCGCAACGTTTGATGTGGGTATCTTCATATACCCATAAAAAAGTATATTTGAGATGTCAAACTCCGAAAAAAAATTAAATTCAACTTCAGTTTAATTAATTTGAACTATTTTTATGGTATATACTCACTGCAGTCGCATTGAACTCAAAAGTAGTTCAAACTAGTTTGAACTGAGTTCAAAACTTACTTACCATAAATATATCAAGGGTATAAAACATTTTCATACCCAAACTCAAAAAAATTATCAATCATACACGTGTATCGGACGGTTCTTGATGTGACCCATTTTCATACCCAAACTCAAAAAAATTATCAATCATACACGTGTATCGGACGGTTCTTGATGTGACCAAACTCAAAAAAATTATCAATCATACACGTGTACCGGACGGTTCTTGATGTGGTCACATCAAGAACCGTCCTATGCACGTGTATGATTGATAATTTTTTTGAGTTTGGGTATGAAAATGTTTTATACCCTTGATATATTTATGGTAAGTAAGTTTTGAATTCAGTTCAAACTAGTTTGAACTACTTTTGAGCAATGTTTTCAAGTCGTCTAGTCGAACCTAGTCGCCTTGGAACCGACCAGGCGACTAATCGCGATTAGTCGTCGACCAGGCCGATTAGTCGAGCCTAGTCGACCCTGGTCGTCCATATAATCGTCCTATACATCAGGACATATATACATACTATATATATATATATACCTATATGGCTATATGTACTATATAGTGTACACAATAAAGCAAGCATTAAGACTACATTAGTGTTTAGCTGGTGACTTACTTGTGGGGGTTGTTTTCTTGTCTTTTCAAGCATTCAAATCAGAGGAGAGTGGCCGGCGGGAGCACTTCAAGCAAACAAGGAGAGAGGACAGAGCACCTCAAGGCTCAAGCTCAAGCATTCAGATCTCAGATTCACTTCAAAGCAAACAGAGGAGAGAGGAGAGAGGAGCAGGGGAGGACGGCGGGAGGAGAGTGGTGGCGGGAACTTGCCTGTGGAGCGAGAGGACGGCGGGAGCAGAGGACCGCGGGACGGCGCTGGCGGAAGGAGCGGCCGCCGGCGGATCCGATGGCCGGCGGGAGCAGCGCGCCGGCTGGAAGGACAACGGCCGGGGCAGAGCGGCTTCCCCGGAGGAGCGGAAGGTGCGGGTGTCGGCTGTCGGCGCCCGTCCCTCTTTTTCTCTCCCCGCGGTGTCCGTCCCTTTCCTCCCTCTCCTCTTTTCCTCCCGCGCCGCGCGCCGTGGCCATGCTTTTTCGCGCGCCGCGCGCTCGCTCCTTCGCCGCGCCAAAAATCCGCCGGGATTAGTCGTCCCTGTCCTAGTCGGACGACTAATCATGATTAGTCGTCGACTAATCGGACGACCGGACTTCTGATCGAGGTAATCGGGTCGCTACCCCAAATCGAACACCAGTGACCGATCTGGACGACTAATCGCGATTAATCGCGATTAGTCGGACGACTTG
Source organism: Dendrocalamus sinicus (assembly GCA_036346575.1). NCBI lineage: Eukaryota > Viridiplantae > Streptophyta > Magnoliopsida > Poales > Poaceae > Dendrocalamus > Dendrocalamus sinicus. Next base: position 22,773,381 of record CM070664.1, on the reverse strand, counting down.
AAAACATTGCTTTTGAGTTCAATGCGACTGCAGTGAGTATATACCATAAAAATAGTTCAAATTAATTAAACTGAAGTTGAATTTAATTTTTTTCGGAGTTTGACATCTCAAATATACTTTTTTATGGGTATATGAAGATACCCACATCAAACGTTGCGAATCTCAAAGCAAATCAACGGGTATTGATATGGGTGCCTAGGCACCTGGGTGCATGAAACACTCGTGTGTATGTATGTATGTGTGTGTGTGTGTATGTATATATATATATATATATATATATATATATATATATATATATATATATATATATATATATATTGTGATACATGTTAGTTGCATAATTTTTAACAAGAGTAGTGAATTCCTACACCAATCTGTTGGATGTCACTGTCTGAAAAATTCACAGACAGTAATATTGAAAGACAGATCTCATCATAGCTCGTTTACTTGGTCTAATTGATGAGCAAATCAAACATGTAAACAACTGTACAGCACCCACATAAATGTATGCATATTTTGCCATAACAGAAGTATTCGGGTTAGCAGCTGCGAATTTCAAAAGGTGACTGAAGCCATCACAGTACTGGGAATCAACAGTGCAAGTGGGCATAGAGTGGTGGGAATCAACTCTTGAAGTTTAGTTGATGGGAATGGGAACAAGGGGCCACTTGGAAATAGAAATTAGAGTCTTTAATTTCCTGCAGTTTATTCCAGGCTTTTCCATGAATTAACTCCTAGGTTGAAATATGCAATTGCAAATTGATTTCCTTTGATTTAGCATTCCTCAGCTTGATACCAGATCCAATTGTTGGCAACCAAACATCGCAATGTATGACCAATACACGGAAGTCCAGGAGGAAATGAATAGCCCATTTACATTCACCACAACCACAATTGCGGGGCCAGACATAATGCCTATTCCGCCAGCAGGAGAATGGATGAATTGCATTCTCCATTATCGTAATTACAATCCCTCACCTATCACCTATTACACAATGCATCATCAGACACTAATACACATCAGCTCAAAAGGAGGAGGAAATAACCAAACAGTTAAATACTGCCCTCACAATAACGAGCCATCGTATACCGCCACTACAGCCCGTGTGGCGAATCAGGTCATGCAGTATTGAGTCCAGGCCCCTCCTAAATCAGCAGTTCCCAAAACAAAAAAAAAGTCTGCCTGAAATCACCATCCATCACCCTTCCATAACCCCGATTCCTCAAATGCTACAAAGAAAATCGACGAGCGCATCAGGATTAGATCAATACTTCTACAGCCCCTACGACCACCAGCCCCAAACACTCCTAGATCGATTGCGAGTCCACATCACGGGCCAAATGCTGCGCGTCGGATCCCCCAGCCCCAATTCAAACCCTAGATTACTCCCCCGCGCAAGATCCGCACCACCTCCACACCTAACGCCCGGAAAAATGAACCGATTCCACGCGCAAGCAAAAATGCTCAGAAAAAATCACAGGAACAAGCTAGAAGGGGGGGCCGCACCGACCTCTGGGAGACGAGGTAGCGAAGATCACCGTCCTTGACATTCGTCTCGGCCTCCCGCGTCAAGGCGGCTACGGCCTCTCGCTCCTCCTCGGCTGTGCATGGGAGGCAGCTCGCCGCCGGGAGGAACCCCTCCGCGTTCGGTATCGTCATCCCGCCGCGGCAACCTCCGATCCAATCCCGCGCCCAATCGAGATCTAAGCAACGCGCCAAGTTGAATCGAATTGGATCGAAACCTAGGGTTTGGTTTGGTAAGCTCGGGCGTTTTATTTGGAGGAGAAGCGAAGCTACACGAGGGAAAGAAGGGAAAGAAGAAGAATGGTACGCAGAAAGAAAGAAATAGAAATGGAGAAAAAATAATATGGAATTACAATTTACGCGCTGTAATAATAGGCGACGAGCTGGACCTGGAAAGCCCCGTCCTTGCGCCCTACGCACGCGGGTAGGCCGCTCTATGAAACTGGCATGTAGGGTCAATAATTCTTTTGGCCCACCTGTCGGTGAGGTGAGATGTTGCGTGACAGGTTGGGGTTTGGGCTCCCGGCACCATGGTTCTGGGCAGGCGGCTTATGATTTATGAGTTATGCTACAGTATCTAACTTTTAAATAGTGTGTTTTTAAGACGGGGTTTACAAATAGATAGACTGTAGTATAAACTTTACCAAATTCAACTATGCTGGTCAAAATCACATACGATTATTTCTTTTTGTGTACTACTTCCCACGAATAGTCTAGAATTCAAAAATTTTAGCTATAAACCACAACAAAAAAAAACTCACCCCTGGATGACGTGGCCGCGCAGAGAAGTGAAGACGTCGGTCGCTGTTGCTATCCGTACCAGCGGAGTTTGAGGCGGCTAAGGTAAGGAATCAATGACGGGTTGGGCCCATATGTCAGGTAAATGTTAGCGTGCCTGGAAGTTAAGAATACTGTGCTGTAGTGCTGGTGCGTGGTTTTTTCACTGCTTTGTTTTTTCACATGAGTGGCTGACATGTGGAGACAAGAGAGTGAGGGCATGTGGGTCCAGATTGTCAGCTTGTGTGTGCTAAGGGTGTGCTTGTAAAAGAAGGCAGCTAAAGCATGGGTAAAGGCGAAGGGAAGAAAAGTACATTACTTGTGAGATCTAGGTGTGTGTCTCTTCATCAAAGGTGAGGTGAAGCCCTTTTTGTATAAAGAGAACTTGCCCTCAAAGCGGAAAAAGAAGATGATGAGCTGCAAGGAAGTTGTGCACAAAGTTTTGTAATAAATATGGAGCACACATCGCCACTCTCCAGCTTCACTACCCCCCCCCCCCAATGCCTCTGTGCCAGCATTGTTGCACCAAACTATTGCCTTGCCACACCGCTACATCTTCGTTAACCATCACCACCAACTAGCTTGGACCCACCGTTTTCCTATAAGTAGCATCGCCACCTTTACCTCAAACCTACAAGTTTTCATATTGACGTGGTCTCACTTTGACCCAAATTTGCTATCAAAACATGATGTTTTGAATTGCCCAAATTAATTGTATATTTTCTATAATTGTTATCGGATAAATTTAATATCAATGGTAATCGAATAGAGGAGGTGAATAGGAGGTTTTTAATCTCTTTCGGATAAATCACAATATTTAAGTAAGTATAAACAATTAAAATCATTTGCACAATTTAAGGACTAAAATCTCTAAGACTTGCTATGACACCACAAAGCTAAGACTAGATAAGATACAACTCTAGCTAAGCAAGATAAGTAATTAATTACTAGAAATGTAAACACGGAAAGTAAATGGCAAGAGAGTTAAACCACAAAATAGACACACAATTATTTTCCTGTGGTCTTGAACACTTTGCCAGCCTTCCCAAATCTATGTTGAGAGAGCTTAAACGAATCAAGCCAGCTCGTTGCGCAAACTTGAACCTTTTCTCGATCCACTAGGGTAGCTCTTTTCTGCTTTGGGAGGTGAGTTATAACCTTCACAATTGTGTCGAGACTCTTCGCAACTTTCTTGAAGAGATCACCACGCCAACTCCTCTAAGCCGTCTAGGTGTCAGCAACCACCAAGAGAATAAACCAATAATGCTTGCCTGATGGTCTTCAAGTGCCACAAATATCAACCAAATGATGGAATGAACTAGAATGCTCTCAATAACATCAAAATGAGAAAGTAAAGCACTAGAGATGATGAGATCAACCAAAGCTCAAGAGTATTCAATGGGGTCCAAGAGAGCTTGCTTGCTACTGATGGGGAGGTATTTATTGCCTTCAAATGCATGCATGCACTAGAATTGATCACTGTGGCATAAGATTATATTCTAGTTACCAGCCATAATGATACGGTGCCAAGTACCACTACATCTACAGTGGCCAAGAGGGAGAAAGACTAAGGAGAACAAACTGGAAGCCAAGCGCGAGCGTGGCAAGTTTGTGAGGCGCGAGCATGGCGAGCTTGCGACCAAGGCATGCGTAGGTCAGAATTCTTGGTAGGACATATTTTATTTCACATATCCCTTAATTTAGAATCAACAGAATATTTACATGCAAGAGTTGCTAGGGTTGAGTTTATTTACTTGCAAGAGTCTGGTATTGAGTTTTTCTATTCATCTCCGGTTCACGTGGTAGTTGCATGTATGCATGAGACATGGCTATTGTGTTGCATGCCTGTGGGTGTGTCACATGTGTATACGTAGGCATGTACGTGTATACGGCCATGGCATACGAGAGTTAGTTTTCTAGTTGGTTTTAAGTTAGGTCCGTTATCTAGTCTGAGTCCTAGTTACCTAGTTTGTTGAGTTAGAGCCCGCAAACCTTGTAGCGGTAGTACCAGAGTCCCTATTCTCCGACCACTTTGGTTTTCGACCATTTAGTGGTCATCGACCACACTGGTCGAGGTTTGACTTGTTGTGACCACTTTGGTTTTGACTACTTACAGATTGACCACTCACTGGTCAGTGATCTCACCAGTCAGATTTCAACTTGCTTCAAACACTTGGGTTGTGACTAGTCTCAGATCCTCTACCACGTTGGTTGTTTGACCGCACACATTGGTCTTCGACCACGTAGGTTACAATCACATCGGTCTATGACTATGTTAGTTTTTGACCACTCATTGGTCCTCGACCATGCTGGACTCTCGATTGCACGCTGTTCATTGACCACGTTGGTTACAACCACGTCTGTTACAACTACGTTGGTTTCGACCACAGTGGTTTCGACTACAGTGGTTTCGACCACGTTGGTTTCCGACTACACTGGTATCCAACGTGCAGTCAATCTTTGACTACGGTGATTTCCATCCGATAGTCGATTCCCGACCACATTGAACTTCCAACTGGTAGTCGAATTTCAACCACGGTGTTTTTACTGCTGATTGGTTGTGTTCAGTTCGGCTCTCTGTTGTTTTCCGACCAGTAGTTGTAACTTGACCACACAGTATACCGAACAGGTCATTCTCGACTCTGTCCTCCTTTGTTTTTCAAGCAGATTTCTTATCCTAATCTTTATAACTTTGTAGCTATCGGAGTAAAGGATTTGTGAATATTTAGGGGAAAATTTTCTAGGCACCATTCACCCCCTCTATTGCCTATCCGATCCTACAATTTGCCAATATATATTACTTCTTAAATCACATATCTTAAGATGAACAGGCCTACCATTATAAGTTGCTGTAATATCTTGCTGGTGGAGTAATGTCAGTCTTTCGTCCCTTTGTACAAAGCCTGCTAAATTATGGAGAAAAATTGGAACACCTCATTCGAGTTTAGATTGAATACCAATAGAGAAACTGATGAAGGCTACTCACATACCGAAGGAAACATGGGGGGAAATCACTACCAAAATAATCTACAAGCAGGGCTCAGTGTTCGCTGGCAGTCGCTCTTCCAAAAGTTCATCCAAACAAAGAGAGCGCACCAATTTTAGGCAGTACAAATTGAAGGCAAAAAAATCAAATTAAACATCCGTTCATATAGGAATCGATCAAATGGATTGCTTGTAGACAGTAAGAATTGAAGGGAAAATACTAATGAAGTTGAACATTAATCCATATAGCAATCGATCAAATACTGTTAGTAATGTTCAGGTGTAGGCAGTACAAAATGACGAATCATAAAACTGTAGCAACCAAAAAACCTGGAGGAAAATTAGTAACAAAACAAAATATAGCAAAGGAGGGAATATTTACAATGGGAATCTGATAGGCAAGGAACTGAGTTCGTTGGTAGTTGGGATGGGTTGATGGCGTAGGCGTGAGGTTGCCTGAATCCCGTGGGGTTGACCAGCGGGCCGTGCTTAGCTCCGGGGCACTAGGCACGGATGGCGGCCACACGGTGCCAACACTGTAGTAGATGCGGACGGCGACCAGCAAGCGGCGGTCCACACCGGGGCACTCGATAGCGGACCTAGAAAATTTGTATTATGTGTGCATCGTTGGTGTTTAAAGATAGAATAAAAAATTGTTGTTAAGTGATTATCGGTTGCTTGAATGGTAGCATCGTTTAAATCTTGCATACTTAATATTCCTATATAATTAGGCGGATTTTTTTTTCTAATTAATTGACTACTTTACACTTTTAATTGTGAACCAATTTAATAATAATAATAATGATAAAAAATATTTTAAATATATGTGAATATGTTATTACAAATGTATATCAATTTCACTATTTTTTAATTAGTACGCCGAGCCTCTCATATCAATTCATGTACCCTACCACCCGAAAAACATATATAGTTTTTAGTGCATTTATACTTAGTAGGTTAGTATTGGCGTCTATTTGTCACGTATGGCTTCAAAATTTGTAAGTAAAATGTCTTATATAATGTACTCAATGTTAATTTTGAATCATTGTCTCACTGTGATGGTGGCAACGATGCAAACAGATAGAGAATCACATCGACACTTTATTTTAGTTAGGAACTAAAGAATTTTCTAATACCTAAATAAAATAAGTACTTTCATACCATTCACATGCTACCATATAGATAGAGAAAAAAGATGTGTGGCCATACAATCTGAAGAGAGGGCATGAAATACAACTTGCATATCTAATTCCCTCAAGTATTATCAAATTGAAACCTATAACTAGCAAGGGTATATATATAATTTTCAAAAAAATTGGGGTTGCCCATGCATACCATGCACTCTAGTTGGCTCCGCTCATGGGGAGCTGGACTCGCGGACTACTACTACACGTGCACATGAAGACTCTTGCCCATGCAATCTCAATCCGACAGTTCTAATACGAGGCGCGCACATTGTGCTCAAAACCCCATTTTTCTCATTAGCCCACACCCAAAGACCATCTCCCCCACTCGAGCGTCGTGTTCTAAGAAGCCCTAGCCCAAATCGAGCCATCTCCCTGTCCCTCTGTCATCCGCACCAAGCCAACGGTGGCGGCAACCTCCCAACGATCTTGCATCCATCCGCCATGTGCCCTCTCCCTATCCATCCATCCTGGTGATTTTGCGGCGGTGGCAAGGATGGTTGACGGCAACAACAGAAGGGCTACCCGAAAAGGATGGATTCTAGCACCACCCATTGACGTCCAACCGATTCAGGTATGAAACCAAGAATGCCATGTACATTAGATTTGTTCATATGTTTCTCATGTAAAACTGAGAACCCTTTGTAAAACCTTGATGAAACTGACTCTACAGCAATGGCATCTATCAATACCTTACCAATGCAAGAATGCACCGATTTCCAATGGTTGGTTGAGATAACCTCACCACTGAGGAGTGATAGTGGATTCAGCACACCCAAAAGGAAAGCTAGCATGCCTATCTCTGTGAGTATGAGTGGATTTGTTGATTGACTAAGTTGTCATCATTGCAATGTTTGTTATTTCACATCATTTCATTTGTAATATTGTAGTGTTCATCATTTACACCCGATTGTGAGGACGAATTGAAGCCGACTGTAGGGATAGAATTTGGAGATACTAAGTCCATGGAGGAGTTCTACAAGTCGTATGCATATAACGTTGGTTTCTCAGTTCGTATTGAGCAGCAGAAGTTGTTGAATAAGGTAGTTCAGTGCAAGTGCATGATGTGCTCGAGGCAAGGTTGTAGGTCTAAGAAAGGCAAGGAGATTGTTAATCCTTCTAATAAGAAGACACATATATGGTGGAAACTAGATGTGGATGTGATGCATATATTTTCGTGAAGCTGTGTAGTGATAACAAGTATAAGATAGCTTCAATGATTGAGCACCATAATCATGGACTTGTATCACCTGACAAGTTTTATTTGATTAAATCGAATCGTGAAGTTAGCGAAAGAGCAAAAAAATGCATTGTACACATGCCACAAAGCAAGCATAGTTGCAGGCTTATAGACTACTCCATATCAGTGAGTGTGGTTTTGAGAATGTTGGATGCATGAAGAGAGACTTGCAGAATTACTTGTCAAGACCCAAATATGCAAATCTAAATTCTTTGTGTATTCTGCACTAGTATAGAATTACACTAGTGCACACAGTGGAAACAGAGATAAAATATCGACCACATCATGATTAACTAAGAAAAGACTCAAATTTTATTAATTATCAGATTTGCAACCTTATGGCCAAGCTTACAATTTAATAGCTGAAAGACTCGAGAAACTAGCAACGAAAAATAATGAAAAATGAAGTGGACATTCGACATGTCCACAGTCAATCGATTGAGAAGTGAAGTCCTATTTCGATAAATCATCAAAGTATCCTCTATCAAATCCTCTGGTTAATATGGTTTCTGATGGACCATGTGGAGGTGACCCCGAGTGTGTGATGAGTAATTGACATTGGTTTTAGGAAAGTCGAGTTTGGTTTGTGAGGTTCATGCCCTAGCATTACGTGGTGCAATCGGTCTCGGTTGGACTTGGTCAAACCTGGTCAAAGTGATTAGGATGCATATTCTCTTGATTTGACAGGTTTAGGCTCTTTCATGCGTAAGTTGGTTCATTGATACTATTTATGCTTACATGTGTCGAGCAGTGCTATTTGATGTGTTTCTTGTTTGTGATGGCTGCAGGATGTTGAGGTGGAGTCGTGGTGAGACACGAGGTGACCGGACTAGGCACAGGCGGTGTCGAGGTCAGAACGGTCGGATGTGTCGAAGACAGCGAAGACTCGAGGTGGTTGCGAGGCTTGGACGACAAGGAACGCGGAAGCTTCCCAGAAGGTGCAAGAGGGGCGTTTCGGTAAAAGCGCAAAGCTGCACAGGTGGAAGCGGTTCTGTTCGGGTTTAGTGGGCATAACGGGTTGGAGACCCGTTAGCCAGAGCCTATATAAGGAGGGGATGTCTCCTTATGGCAAAAAGCATTCCAAGGGATTGAATGGGTTGTTAGAGTTTACTTTAGTCAAAATGGCTTTGGGAGAGAGTTAGGGTTTTGTTTGAGTCAAAAGAGTCTTTGAAGAGGTTGTTTTGCTTTGGGGCTTTAGTTGGTGAGAGTTGGTAGGAGTGGGCAGAGCTACGTTCTTCTCCTCTGTGTCCCCTGTAAGTGTTCTTGAGTGAGGATGCAGTGAGTTCTTGATCATTCAAGCATGTATGGGGAAGTAGAGAGAGTGTGAGTTGATTCTCCTATGTAATCATGTATCTCTCTTCCTCAATATCAATCTGAGATGGTTTTGTTTAAGTTTGATTGAGCTCCTGTCTCTCTGTTGGTTTTTGCTCTTCGATACTCTTTTTGCTTGATTTCTCACTCTTTGTGATTTGAGTGATTTCTTGCTGAGAAGGGCCAAAATGGGTTGCTCTGTGATGGAAAAAGGTCCCAAGATCATTTGATTAGGTTTTCCCGTGAGCAAATCTTTTTTAATCTCAGTTTCTTTCTCTTGGCCTCTGTAACATCTCGAAAATTGGAAATTTGAAAATGTGAAGCTTTTTGAATTATATTTGTAATATGTTTTATTTGAATTTGGATTTTATGGTGTTTTTCTGGAATCTGGTTGAGGTTCCAAAATTTAAGAAGCTCAAAAAGAAACAAGCATTAGCAATGCCCTAAAAGGGAATGTACAAATAATAGAAAATTAAAATTGTAAATACGAATCTGAAAAGATGATCCAGTATAAGAAGAGACAAACCTAAGTTAAAAACATAAAATCTCATTTTGAAAATAATGGCATAAATAGCAATGAAAGCGGGTGAACAGAATACAAACCCATATACATATACATATATATATGTGTGTATAAACAAATTGTGCCAGGAAGAGTTTAGCAATATAGGAAATAATATATATATATATATACATATATATATATATGAAGAAAATATATACATGTATACAAAATGAATGTGCAAATAAATAAAAAAAATATATGTATATATATATAGATATACCAAAAACAGACACAAAGGAATATATATAAACTTGTACCCATATGTATATATATACAACACATAAAAAAGGGGAGAAATGAAGTCGGGCCGGCCAAAATCGGCCAGCCCAACCCCATCTCCCCTCCCCCTTCAACCGGCCGAACGGCCCACCTCCTCTCGCCGGCCCAGCTTCATGCGCGCAGCGCGCAGGCGCCGCTGCCAGCGGGCTCGGCTTCGCCCCCGCCCGCTTTCTCTGGCCGGTGGCCCCTTCCCTAGCCCCTCTCTCTCCCCTCTCTTTCTCCTCTTTATGCCAGCGGGCCCAGGCCACTTCTCCCTCTCTCCTTCTTCTTTCCTTCCGCGAGCGCCCACGCCACCTCCCCTCTTTTCCTCTGCGTCGAGCTCAGTTTCTTTCCTCCGCGTGGCCTCCATGCGCAGCCCCCGCCCACGGTTTTCCCCGTGCCGCCCACGGTTCCTCCATTCCCTCCCCCGCGACCATAAGAACCTCCCCACCTTCCATGGCCTCCCGCGTTGCTTCCTTTCCTCTCCTGCTCCTTCCCCCGCTAAGCGCCGTGGACCACCCGCAGCGCCTCCCTGCCGTTCCCGGCCCTCCGGCGACGCCCCGCCACTCCGACCGCGTCATGGTGCACCCCGAGCAGCCTCCTCCCTCCTCCCTCGAGTAATTGAACTCCGACGCCCCTGGCTCGCCGCGCGGCCGTTCCTCCTCACCGCCGGTCAAAACCGCCATTTTCGTCGTCGTCTCCGACTCAGAGCACGGCTTCTCGATTCTTCGGGTGTGGAGCACCACCGTGTGGCCCCGAAGCTTCCCCAACCGATGGCCGACGCTCTCCGCTGCCCGAGCTCGCCCTCCACGGTGGCCTCCCCGCCGCTCGGCTCCGCCGCCGGCACGCCACGGCTACTCTCCGACCCTACCAACGCTTGCGGTGAGCTCCCCTTGGCCCACTAATGCTCATGCTCCCCCTACTCCACTCCTTTCCCCCTCCAGCCGTCGTCGCCATTAACGGCCTTCCCCGCCGTCCGCTCTCCACCGCCGCTGGCCCGCCACCGCGCTTCCTGGCCGAAGCCGCCACCCCCAGAGGCATCCCCGCCTCGGGGAGATCCCGTTTTACCGGTCGCTTCCACCTCCCCGGCAGCTCCCCGCCGGCGCCCAGTTTATGCGCCGCCGAGCCTCCTCTGTTCTGACCGCATTCGGCTCAGCTCATGTTACTTGCTAGCCCCCATTTTGTCAGCACAGGCATTGCGCCCATTTGGCTAGCAGCGCTCGCGTTAAGAATCTCCAAGCCGTGAGGTCCTGAGTTCGATTCCGGTTGGTTGCAACTTTTTCCCCACTTTTTGTCCTAATTTTTGTAGCTTATTTTAAATAATAAAAATCAATGAAAATTAGGGAATAATGTAGAGAAGCTAATATTATTTAATTAGAAGGTAAATAAGATTATTAGAGATTTTAAATCTAGGATTAATCCTTGGAAGCCAATAAATTACATTAGGATGTGAATAAGGTTATTTAGGATTTAACATTTAGTTAAAAACCACATATGAAAAGGTAATGAACCTTTGTTGTCTATATTAAATCTAATTATTAATTAAAGGTAATAATATAGAAAGAGTGGCTTTGATTAAATATTCAACCTTAATAAAGATTAACCTTAATTATGATATATGCCCTAATGTTCGTCATGCCATCATCAAATAAATACCAATGGTAAATTTAATTAAATAGCAAGCCAGGCTATCACTTAAATATAGACATATATAATCTTTTCCTTTAATACTTAATCTGCACTACCCAACAACTAAAGGTACATAAAATGATAACCACCTTGTCCTTAAGTAGAAATGTCATATTAGAAAAATATATATATGTGGCAGTTATAAAGAAGTCCTTAGGTCATCGGGAGATTAAAAGTAGGCTATCCAATGCAGTTACGTAAATAGTAGTTATCGCTAGCATGCCATCGCTAAATTAATTTTAGGGTTAGACCTTGTGAAGATAGCAAATTCTGAAATACAATCTTATAAAACAAGCCTTGTTAGATAGGTAAATAAAGTAAGGGAATAAAGTGGGTTATTTTGATTCGTCGGAAATTATGATTTAAAAGACTTAAGTTCTAATATAAGAAATTCCTAGACCTAACTTTTGGGGCAAGCGTTATAATATCTTTGACTAAAAGATTTATAGAATAAGTACAGATCTTATCCATCAGCCCAGTATGCCTTTACCATAACCTAAGTTGCAAGGAATACATACACTAAAGATAAAACTTAGCACACTAAACCCTGCACCAGTCTATAGGCCTAACCCGACTCATGGAACTTCCTTGATAAATACAAAAAAGAGATGATTAATAAAGAGGGTATCATGTTTTACCACCGACTTTGCTTCAAACAACCCAAATCACCCATTAACTCAAAATAAAATTAAAATAAGTTTATTCGGATTTATTTGGATCTTTTGAGTTATTTGCTTTTATTTGGATTCAGTCGTTTACCGCGTAATTAGAAATCGAAAGTCGTGAAGATTCAATAGATCAAGCGAGATCAAGCTCGAAGTGAAGATAAACGCCAAAAACTCAAGAGAAAGCATCGTGTGAGCTCAAGACCGCGGTAAACCGCCCCAGGCGAGTCAATACTTTGATCATGTTGAACCTACATTTTATGCAAATTACTTTCGTTTAAATTATCAAATTGCATGCTGTTACTTTATGTGCAAAATATGTTGATTTAAAATTTTAGCTATATGCCCATTACTCAACTTGATTAAGTATTACACCCCTCTTTGGAATATTGCATATGTGAGCCTTGTCGCCTAGTGGAAAATCTTATAATGGTTAGCATTCGAAAATAAGTCATTAATTATATGCCATGCTTAGCATTGTTTAGGAACCCGAGGCAAGAAATTGCCCCAAGTATCACTTTTAATCATGAGAATTTGATTCAGGCAGTCATGGTGGGAATGACTGGTATATTTTGACATGGTTATTTTATGCTCCCAAAACTCTCAATTTGCTTTAATATCTGAGCGGATGGTTTGGGGGCTGGTATGTGGTGCAAAGGAAAGCACAAATTATGGTGTGTGGTAGAACCGCTCAGATACTAGTAAGGACTGAATCTTGTCATGTCAACCCATGTAAATCAGCACATCCACAAGCTGGCAAAATGTAGGCAGGGTTAACTAATTTGTGTAGCTCCAAGGTGGTTACGTGAAGGTATGACCACGAGCAAAGGGATGGATGCGTAATATTCCTCGCCTTTGCCCGTGATGGCTCACGAGGGACCCTTCCCGCGGTATGCGTAATATTACTACGGAAGGTTGACCTTAGCGGGCGTAACCACAGTGGACTCACTACTACAGGACAGGGCTATGGTAACATAACCCAGTAACACATGAAGAATTATGTTACAGAGAAATATCACAGTAGCACAAAATATGTGTTGCACAGAAAGGTTGTAACACATCCAGCATCGAGTGTGAAACAATGTTACAGGCAATACTACAGTAACACATAATGTGTTACTAAGGCTGGTTAGCAGGTCACTACAGATGAAACTTAGTATCTTTAGAATGGGAACAACTACTCATCTTGATTTTTTATTCAGTTGTAAACTAGATATGTTTAAAAGCATTATGTGGCACCTAAAGTTATCTAAGATTTGAGAGCTAAAAAATGTATGTTATGTTAAAGTTTCTACAAGAGTTTGATCAAAAAAATTTCCATGGAGAGAACATACATATTCATAGACATTATATATTTGTATCAGAAGCTGCAATAGTATCAAACTTGATGGAACAAGCCATACACAAAACAGTAAAATCAGGTTCTGCTGAGTTGTGAGCTAAACAAAAAACAAGGAAAAGCCAAAATAAATAACAAAACTATTTTATCATCAAAACTATATAGGATAGCTCTGCTGAATTTTTAGGTAAACCGATGTAGGATGCAGAGTAATCTTCGATGAGACACACTAGGCAGGTATGTGCTCTAACTCTAAGTGATGCTACCACCAACCAGCAGTAGTGATTTTAAAGACAGTTTCATATATACAAATGGTGTAACTATCCTAATGGCAAAAAATGGCAGAACAAGACATAACTGCCAGAGCGCATACTATTTCATAGTCAAGTTTGTTTAATAAATTAATTATCTAGAAATATTGTGAGAAAGAAATCTTCTAGAGGTGACTCAAGGATTTTTGTCACATTCACAGTGGTATTCATAATATATATATATATATATATATATATATATATATATATATATATATATATATATATATATATATATATATATATATAGAAAAACATACAATTGAATGGAGAAATGTATTTGCATAAAGGACACCCAAATTCTATGAATGGAGAAACCCAAATTGCTAATCTAATTGAGTTCAGCTCCAATAGGAAGGTATATAGTCCAAACCTTGATTTACAACATATTTTCATGTAAATCATTTAGTATACAGCATGCATATTTATGAAATGTCTTTGTGTTTAACAAGTTCAAATCTTAAAATGTACAGCATAGAACTTAAACCTGACAATCAAAACTATAAATTAACATCGGCTTGCTATAATGTGGAATATCACTTGTGGGCACTGTTCATGTAAGCAAGGCACATAGAAATGAAAAATGAAAGAAACAAATGCAGGTTTTGAAGAAATCATCGAAACCATAGAAGCAACATAAATATTGACTGAAAATTGTTGCATCATACAAGAAATCGAGCAAAATGGTGGTTTTGTTACCAGACATCATAAGACAAACTTAGATTGGTCAAAAGAAGTGTATGGCCTGATTTAGGATAACATGGCATAGAGGATTAAAAACACATACATGAGTCTGATGCACACATTATTCATGATAAATTTATACAAAGTGCTTCATTCGTGAATAATTTCTGTACTAAGGACAAATAAGGATTGGGAATCCAGTTTGTTGCTAATCCAAAGATGTTCCTCCGGACCACGGAGAAGCAAACCAATTCTGCTAGACTATAGGAGAAGCAAAGGAGCTACAGTGGCGGTGCATCATCGCAGTGCTGGAAGCGGCGAAGGGTCGACCCGCTTATCCCAAAGTGCCGCCAGTGCAGAGAACGAAGCCTTCAATGGAGGTAAGAATGAACTGTTATGCCTCACAGTGTAAAACAGACATGAGTTAAAAGAGCGTGAGTTCTCACTAAAAAACAAACATTTGGTGTAGCTAGCTCGTGATAGAGGGAGGAATGATAGCCTGAGGTTGAAGATGCTGCACATGGCCTCCGCGCCTCGGAGGCAGAGTGGAGGTGGATTGCTGGACACTGGAAAGGCGGCTTAAGGCCTGGCGACCGGCGAGCGAGAGTGGAGGTGGACCAGGGCCTTGACGGCTTGTACTTGGGCACAGTCTGCGGGTAGGCGGAGGAGCTGTGGAGGAGAAGATTGGCTGACACTGGAAGGAGGTGTTTGGGGAAGAAGATCAGGCACTGTGACGAGGTATTTGTCTTATTTGGGAAGAGGATTTGGCGGATTAGGCGCGCCCCAAAATGGGATTTGGCGCCATAAGTGGAGATTTTGGCGCTTGAGGAAATATTTGGCGCCGGTAAATTACGGAAAAGAATATTTGGCGCCGATAAAATTGCGGGAAAGAATATTTGGCACCGGTAAAATTGCGGGAAGTATGATTTGGCAACGCAAGCTAAAAGGAGCGACTTGGCGCCACGTCGCCACCAATGCTCCAATAGAAACATGATAAATAAGAAATGAGTAAGTTATTTTTTGTGGGAGATAATAATTTAGAATGAACTATAATATAGAACTTTGATCAACGCTTTTTAAATTTTCATAATATGCCACCGACAAAAACCGGTTCTATAATATAACATTGACTAAGTCGATCGAACGGTAGGCAACAAGAAAATCCTACCGCCAATCGACCACCCCTAGTAGGCGGTCAAACCATCGGTGTTGGCCGGTCAAACCACCCATAAGGAGCGATCGACCTTCCGCGACTCTTGTTTGGTATTGTTGTCGGAAAACACGACGCTTTGTGTGTTCGTATCTCTGTCCAATAAAGGTGTCAACAACGTCCTCATCCTCACATGTGACATAGCCATGTTCCATATATAACACGGTGGTTGACAATCAAGGGCACGGGTTTTATTGATTAATAGAGAGGCACCACACGCCCCTCGGTGGTGTGGATGTAGAATAGATAGGATCATCGAGCCACCCACACCATTATTCTACCTCGATATCGCGTGCCTCCCACACGATACCTGTCGGCAACTCCAACACCCTAGATCTAGTATGAGATCAAGTACTTGCTATATTTGATACCTCGGTGGTACGTGGTACCACACCTGGTACCACAGAGATACCTAGGTACCAGATCTAGCACTCTGGTGTCACATGTCTGATATCCTAAGTATTAAACATAGTACACATGAGTACTAAGTCCGAAACCCCAAAGTACCAGACATATACCATGCATGTACCAACCGACCGGGAGAAAACCTCAATGCCAAAATGACTCCTCACGGTCGCCTCGCAGGTGTGGCTCCTCTCAATCTCAAGGGCAACACCCGCCTCTTTACGGTGGCCTCACCCCTCCTCGACTCCACTTCTCACAGGGATGGGGTACGAGGCCGATGACAGAGAAGTGGCGCAGATGGATGCACGCTCCTACAAATCATTCCGTCAAACTTAGGCGCCATGGCCACCAATCGCCATGAAGTTGACGAACCATGTTCTCCACGTGCCACATCAACGCCATAAATGCTTCTGGAGGGATACATGACAGTTTTAGATATATATGATGTACTTTAACAAGTTTAAAGACATGCATCTATATTTAAAGATTGCTAATATATTTTATTTCTGAACTAAATAATATCTACTAAGTTTAAAGACCACTAATATATTTTATTTCCGGACTAAATAATATCCACTAAGTTTAAAGACCGCTAATATATTTTATTTCCGGACTAAATGTAATTTTGACTATTTTTTAATAAAGAGGACAAAATTTAGCTTTAAAATTTATAAATATGTCAGATGGAAACCAACAGAGGGAAAAGTAAATCATCTGGTTATTTTTACTAGCATGGAACAGTGCGAATATTTTTGGCGCCCATGAAAATTTTTGGCGCCTGCGTGAAACGACATATATGTGACCACTCGATTCCCAAATCTATTCATTATCTCATTGAACTTTTCCTCCCCACAATCTCCGGACTCACGCAATGCTCTCCAGACTACGCCGCCGCTCTCTCCCGGCACTGCTATGCTCTCTACGCAGTTAAGAGTGGTTTGATAAAATAAGATCAAGTTTGTTGTCCTTGTAAATATGTGACTGAGTTAAGCACCTTCTTGCAAATATGGTATTTTTCCCATTTTAATATCATTTTCATTTTCTAACCCTTTTTCTCTACATGAAATGAATCTTTTGCCCCTTATCTCTATGAGGCAAAAGGAGGCAACATACAAGCATAGGGGAAAATTGCTCTCATGCCACAAACTTATGTGTGATACTCCCTTTTGCCACAAAGTTAAATGTCTTTGTTATTATGCCACAAAGTTGAGTGTTTATTCCTTTCTTTTGCCATTTCCTTCACTTTTGCCATGGCGGGAGAAGAAACTGACCGCTTTGCCCTTCTCCCTCCTCCCCTCACGCGTGCGCAGATCGATCAGACCGATCGATCTCGATCTGTCTCCCCCCTCCCCTCACGCGCGCACAGGAGAGCCGGCCACCCTTCCCGTCGCCGGTGACCCTCGACCCGGCGTCCTCCGGCGACCCTCTCCCGACGGCGGCGCCACGACGTCCTCGGCGTGGCGCGCGCCTCTCCCAACGGCGGCGCCGACGACCCGGCCTCCTCCGGCATGGCGGCGGCGCCCGACCGGCCTCCCGCCGCTGCCGCCATGGTCGCTGCCGCGGACATCGGCCGCGCGCCGCTTCACCGGCTTGCTTGACCGGACGAGCGGTCGGAGGAGGACGAGGACGACGAGTGGGCGCCACGGCAAGACGAGCAGCTGCGGCGCACAGATTTGCTGGGGGGGTGGGGCGGCGAACGCGGCGCCGCGGCCTCGCGGGCGGCGCACGACAGATCCGACCGCGCTCGGCCGCGGGTTCCACCGCGGCTTGGGATCCACGCGGTCGAGGGTCGCTGGCGACGGGAACTCCGCTCCTGCGCGCGCGTGAGGGGAGGAGGGAGAAGGGCAAAACGGTCAGTTTCTTCTCCCGCCATGGCAAAAGTGAAGGAAATGGCAAAAAAAAAGGAATAAACACTCAACTTTGTGGCATAATAACAAAGACATTTAACTTTGTGGCAAAAGAGAGTATCACACATAAGTTTGTGGCATGAGAGCAATTTTCCCCCAGCATAGGGTTTCTCGTGGCGATACATACAAGCATCTGAAATTTTCTCGCGGCGAGGAGGCGAGGGAGTGGCGGTGCTCGCGGGGCCGGCGGCGCGGCGCTCGCGGGCTTGGGCTTCCTCCTCTCTGGCATCACTGGCGTGTCCAGCTTTGCCCGCTCCTCCCTGATTCCCATTTTCGTCGTCGGTCTCGGATCTGGTCGCCCTGAGGTGTGTCAGGGTTTGGCTTCCTCAGATCTAGTTTTGAGGTGGGTGGATCCGGTGTTTATCCTATTGGATTTGTTTTCCACTTCTCTTTTCTTCCCCTTTTTTATTTTTGTGGAATCTTGCTGGAGTTCTTCGGCTTGCTGGCACAGGGCGGCGCGGCAGGCGAGGAGCGGCAGATGGTTCTCAATTTGAGACGGTGCAGGTGAGCAATAAACCTTCCACTGTTGCTTCAAGTGCTTGAATTGTCATGCTTCAACTATTATTCATTGTATCTAATTGGCTTTCTTGCATTTGTTAGGTCAGCTACAAAGTCTACATACCAAAGAAAAGCCCGGCCCTTGCAAGGAGGAGGCTGCAGCGCTGAAGGTGTCAAGATTATCATCTAGTTCTCATTAATTTTACTGTCTGCTGTTTAGTTATTTAGCTGGATACTTATTTTGTTCTACAATGAATCAACAATACATGCCTTTTGGAAATCTTGCCCACATCAAGATTGCTCCATATTGCAGTTTTACTGCTTGATAACTCAGATAGAAGCCCTCGTAGTTAAAAGATGATATAATTGTTGTTCAACTGTAACAAATGGTGGTGCTTTGCTGAATCGATGTATTGATCCGCAAGCAATCTCTATAGCGAAGCTATTAATTTCTTGCGTTGGATTCTTGTAATCGGCAAACTTGGCCTTGAATTCTGACACTGTGTTGGTTGCTTCCATTGTTGTTGCCTAGTGTTTCCATTGCAAGGAATCATTAGACAGATATTGGCATGTGCCATTTGTACTTTGAAATGATGACCAACTTCAGATTGAATGCTGGTTTCCAGAATGATGTTATACTTTGGAATGCTATTATTACCTTTTGTGTCTGTTATGTCTTGAGATTATTTATTTGTATTCAAAATAGATGGGGTTTTCATGATTTTATTCTCTTTATCTGGTTGCCTGTCCTCAAATATTGGTGAGCAAACAGGGCAAAATAAGTTGGACAAGAAAGCAATGTAACGAGGGAGAATGCCGTATGATAGGCATTTTGCAAATACAGTAATCAAAATTTGGGTTTTCGGTGCCTGGCCTGACCTCCCAGTTATCTTTGCAAGTTTCTTTGAGATGCCGCCGGTTTCAATTGCGGTCATGTACTTCCAAATGACCAGCTTGTTCCCAGCAGGACTGGAGAAATAATTTCCTACTTTCTGAAAAGTGTTTATTTGTTGTCTATCTATCTAAGTAGGTGCTTTGTCCTTGATGATTGATGCTATTTGTCTTTGCAAACTCGTTTCCTCTATGACGCACAGTCGACCAGAGGAAGAGAAATGTAGGGATAGAGATAAGGGGCAAAAGAGTCATTTCGCGTAGAGAAAAATGGGCTGGAAAATGAAAATGAAATTAAAATGGGAAAAATACCATATTTGCAAGAAGATGCTCAACTCAGTCCTATATTTACAAGGACAACAAACTTGATCCTATTTTATGAAACCACTCTTAACTTGGTCCTATATATTCAATTTTCCCTTAAGTTACAGGCACATGGTCATAGAATTTGTGAATTATTGCAGGAATATATCAAACTTGTTTAATTTCTTAACCGCATAAGATTCAATAAAACTAGAATAACATGGAGCTTGAAGTCCGATCGATATATTTCTCACGATTAATGTTAATATATCATTTAACTACCCGTCATATGTCACTGCTATGAGTGGATTTACTTATAATACTAAACAATAGCTAGATTGTTGCCGATCTTCGATGTGAGTGGGAGCTAAAACATGTTACGAAGCGTTGATTACATTGGAGTGGTTTAGTCGTAGGCTTGGTAAATGCTGCCCACCGCTTTATTGAATCGAGCACACTAATATGGTAATCGAGCATACTAATATGGTAGTATTGTACTGCTTCAATTCCAATTATTTCCATGACTTATAATTGTATTTTGCTTTTAATGCAGAGAGATGGAAAAAGAAAACAGTCAAAACTCATGTTCTTTATTTGAAAGGCCTTTAGGATTTTAGTTCAGGGTTCTGTAAAACTTAATGCAAATTCATATCTCATTGAAAATAGATGTCAAAGGCGTAGTTTTACATCCTGCATTTATCATAGGAAAAAGTTTATTCGATTTTTTTCATCCACCATTTGACCATTCGTGCACTTGCTAGAATATCTCTGTTTTAGATTTTACTTTTATAACAATTCTCAATCGCATGGGAAAGCTATATTGTTGCTCTAATTGTTAGTTTTTTTAGCTTTGTTTTCCTTGAGCCAATAATGTTGCACTATTGTCTAGACTATATTTGTTTTGGCTACAAAAGGAAACAAAATAATGGAGTCTATTTGAAACTAGCTTTTGTGAGATTATAAGGCCTTTCCGAAACTGCATCTATCAATGTACATATTCAATTATTTCATTTTTGATTTAACTTACTGCTTAACAAAGGCCTTGTTTGATGCTTCATACATAAAATTCATGTTAATTTCTATGGATAATAACGAAATATTTTTACCTTGGTCCATCGCAGACATTCAAGACTTGTATTAGTGCAAATGGAAGTGGATGATCGGTTTTAACTCAAGGAAAATGAATGTTGTTCATCTCATCAATGGACCAAGCGACAAATAATTTCCTGAAGAATATGGAAATAGTTACATTTTTCTATTCCATCATTTGAAATTGTACTTATTGTTATGGATTGATGTAAATGACAATTACGTGCTTTCTGTATGCAATATGGTTTGTGCCATATTGATTCATGTCATTTGACTATTTGAGATATGTGGTGTTAAATATTTTATATGTTTCAAAATAAAAAGAAAAAAATCTGAATAAAGATTGCTAATTATATATCCCATTGTGTTTCGCAATTACAAGAGTGTCAAAAGTCATTACTAGTGTACTAAAATATGTGTTATCATTGCTTTGATACGTGTTACTAGGATTATAGTAAATCAGAACATTATATGACCATATTATATAGAAGGTGTTACTAGGACATATGGCAAGATCTAATATGTGTTACTAGAGAAATGATTGTAACACCTTTTCTAATGTATTGAACACTATTTATGTGCTACTATAGGGTGCATTTGACAAGAACATGGGCTATAGGATCACTTATCAATTGTGTTATCGCGAACTACAAGAATATCTTTTTAGGCTATAGTAGCACATAGCTGTGTTACTAAAACCCTGTCCTGACGTAGTGACTATGCATTGTAAAGGCCCTGTGATAGTCTATTCAACCACATGGCTAAGGAATCATGTGGGGCAACGAGTAGATCTATCTCTTGTGGGTAAAGTGTGCCACTCTGCAGAGTCAAAACTATTCGAATAGCCGTGCCCACGGTCAAGGGCGGACATGGGAACGTAACTAGATATAGTTCTGTTTACAAAATAATTGGAACTTGAGAGAAGGGAAACTTGAAGGGCGAAGGACTGCTCTGGTCTAGAATTGTCCTGGGTGTTGTCCCAGTGGTACGTTAAGCGGCTATAACGCTGAAAGATGCTATATGGCGCAGATGCCATGTAATGGTGGATGGAATCTGTGTCAATTATAAGATCAACTTACTTTATAAACAAAAGTTTTGAGTTTAAAATTGCTAGGTCTCAGGGATTTTGCTATAATTGTATTCAAAAGCACTCTTCGCAAAATAAAATAAACCCAAGCCATCCTTTGATTAGCCTTACATGTTAAAGTATTGCATTCTGTGTGTTGGCTTGCTGAGCACGGGGTCGGAGTGCTCACTCGCTTTATGACAAAATTCAGCCTCAGAATCAAATCACCTCGACTCAAAGAACAAGATTGGACAAGCTGGCCGGAAGATGAAGATGTCAAGGACTAGGTCGCGAACCTCCGCCACGCGCTGTGGGCATGTCCTGAAGGTCCCACCTGTGTGCTTCGTTCTTCCGCTACTGCAATTTATTGATTTCGGCCTAATCGGCCCATGAGTAAGTTTACTATTATATTTACGCTTCCGCATGATATGTATTTTGATATTCAGAACTATAATCTGTGAGCACTATCTACTGATCCAGGGAATAGTGCAGTGGAATCACAGAAGATTCCGGATTGCAAAATCTGGGGTCTGACAGCCTCCTCTGTTCTTCATTTCCTTTCTAGGGTTTTGAATGGATTCTGTTTCTCTTCATGAGATGGCCTGATATTTGGTCTGGAGAGTCCTGTAACCATAGCTAATCTAGCTGCAAAAGCTCATGATCAAAGATGCAAAGATTGAAGAGAAATTTGGAGTTTGATGTTGCCTTTGTAGGTTTTCAGATTTTTGGGTCAAATCTGAATTTCTTGTGTTTTTGTTTGATACCCTTGTTGTTTGAAGTCTCTAGGCTATTTAGTTTAAGGTCTTAGGAATTTCATCTTTTTCTCTGTTTTAGGCAAGATCCAGAAAATTCAGTTTTCAGAGTTTCAATTGGCCTTCTCTGCTCTTGCTGAAATACGAAGTCCGGTCAGACCAGCGAATGACCTGCGGTCAGACCGGAGAAGGGCCAGCGGTCTGACCGGCGACAGATGATCGGTCAGACCGGCCTGGCACATGCAGTCTGACCGCCCAGCCTTTTCAAGTCAGTTCGGCCTTTTGTGATTTGTGCTGACTGTTGGTTTTTCCCTTGGGTGTCGATCTCTTTCCCTTGCATTCCTCTCTGTAAGTTTAGGGTTCCAGAGATCCTTTAAACTCAGCTTCATAGCTTTCAATAGCTATTGAAGAGGAGTTTCTTTCAGGGTTTCTTTTGAGGGAAATTTTTTAAAGTTGACATTCACCCCCCTCTGTCGCCATTTCGGTCCAATAATTGGTATCAGAGCCGGTTAGCTCTTCTCAATAGATCTTAACCGGTCTCTAGAGCCATGGCGACGGACAAGTACTCGACCAAGCCCCCGATCTTCGATGGGATCGATTATCCCTTCTGGAAGAGTCGGATGGAGACCTAGATCCAGGCTTAGGGCTACGTCATTTGGCGTAAGGTCAAAGTACGATATGTTGTTCCTGTTGATGAGAACATCAACGCTGGAAACATGCATGATGTTAAGGCAAATGCAAAGGCAAGGAACATCATAATCCAGGGGTTGAGCAGAAGCGAGTTCGATCGCATCTCTCATCTTACGTCGGCCTTCGACATCTGGGTGACCCTCGATGCATACCATGAGGGCACTACCCAGATTAAGACGGTTCGATAGGACCAGTTCAAGCGAGATTAAAACAAGTTTGAAATGCTCGCTGGTGAGTCCTTAGATGAGTGCTTCGCTTGTTTTCACAAGATTCTGAGCAATCTCCGAGCGGTCGGTCTCACATACCCCGACTCGGACAATGCTCATCAAATGCTGTCTGCTCTTGATTTACGGGTTTGGGAGATGAAGGTGACTACCATCAAGGACACCACCGACCTCTCGACTTTAACTCTTGACGCGTTGTACTCAAGCCTCAAGACTCACGAGATTGACATTGTCTCTCGTAAGTCGAAGTCGCAGTCGATGGCCTTAGTCACCGATCCCTACCGCCTCGTTCTTCCAATTTTTCTTCTGGATTCTCTCTTGCTGCTCTCTGTGACGTAACTGATGATCAGTTAGAGCAGCTTGCAGATGAGCAGTTAGCCCTCTTAGTTAGAAAGTTTTCTCATGCTTACAAGAGGAGGAGGGACGGAAAGAGAGGAGGACCCGTGATCTGCTTCGAGTGTGGTGGCCCCAACCACATTCGAGCGAACTGCCCCAAGCTGGGGAAGGGCAAAGGCTATGTGACAACTAGTATTGTTTCACTAGATAATTACCCAGCCTATGATGACAATAGAATCATGGCATTCTAATTATCAAGGTAGAATTAAACAAGTTGGATAATAACTATCAGATACAATGATTTATAACAAAGTAGCAATACATCATAATTTAAAACAAAATAATAAATAATAGATTTAAAATATAGGTTCAACATGATCAAAGGTCGTGACTTGCCTTGGCTTTGCTTAGTTACCAATTCTTGATGTGCTAGTCCTATTTTTGCTTCTTCGAAGACGTTATCTAACACGAGAAAAAACAAGCAAAACACAAATAAAATTCAAATGGACTAAAAAAACTACAAAATAATAACCAAAAGATAGAACTCAATTTTAGATGAATTTAGGGGGGAAAATTGGGTCAATCAGAGCTAGGACAGAGAGGAACGGTCTCTTGGAAGATTTTTTTAGAAAATAAATTCCTGAAAAATTAAGAAAAACTACTGTGCTATCGACCGAGTCTACAAAATAGTGCGGTCTATGGTGAAGTCGGCTCATGAAATAGTGCACAGGCTAGCGAGGCTTGCTGATGTGGCCGTTGACTAAGCATTAGGGCTGACACGGCAGTGACATGTGGCTTCTAATGTACGGATGACATGGCACATTGATGTGGCTTTGTGTGCTGATGTGGCGGACAGTGGCCCCTAGGGCTGACCTATCGTTTGGCATGGCTGCTAGGATGGGTGCTTGCATGGCTTGGCTCACGGGGTCTACGGCACAGCGGCTGATGACAAGTGGGTCAGGGCGGGGCGTTGGTGCAGGTGGACCGAGGCGAGGTGGCGGGAAGTGATGAGTCCGGCAAAGAATGGAGTGGCTCAACAGCGGCTTACCGCTAGTGAGGGCGGACTTTGTCAACGATGAAGATGAATGACCTCAGAGAAGATCGACGGTGATGCCTAGCGTGAACTCGGCGATGAAGACGACGACAAAGAGATCGATAGTGGCTCGGGATGTGGTGAACAAGGGCAAGGCTTGGCTTTTATACATGGACATCGAGGAGGCTGAGCCAGACATGACGTGGAGTCCTGAGTGGTGATGGCATGGATGTCGAGACGGGTTTGATTCAGACACAGCGGCGTCTCCTAAACTGGAATGATAAATAGTGCAAGGGGGTACCAATGGCTAACACGTGGCACTAGGGAAGATTGAACGACGAGCGAGGTAGGGCAGACCAGATGGTGTGGATGTGTGCGGGCGATGTGGTGATGGCTGACACGTGGCACGACAGGGTGAGCTAGCTGGTGCGTGGAGTGGTAGGGCCAGTCTGAAAGGAGAGAAAAATGGGCCAGGTTGTGGAAGATTCATCCCAAGAAGGCTTTTGGGAATTTCTAGGGATTTCCTAATGTTAGAAACTACTAAAATTCAATTGAGCTCTAGAAAATAGCAAATAAATCTAGAAAAATCTCAGAAAAATTTCTTGCAATACAAGGAACCCAAATAACACAATTTCAAGAATAATTAAAGTTTAACTTAGTCACATTAAATCTTTTAGTCTTCTTAAAATTCCAATTAAGCTTTAATTAATTCCAGAAAAATCCAAATGGTGAATTTTATTTTAAAAGCTCGAAATAGATTGAGAAAAAACATGATATTACATTATTATTGTGACCTTAGAAAAAAACCAAGAATGCAAATGCTGAAATGTTTGTGGCCTAGCTTGAGAGAAAAAAGGAAGTTAATTCAGTCTTTTTCTTTGATTTTATCATGGATGAGCAGGGTAGGTTGGTGCATGTGTTCTAGGTCGATGCCATGAGTCAGAAAAACTTTGGTCATTTCGGTGATGTGGTATCATTTGATTCCACGTACACCACCAACCAATATGACATGCTTTTTTCACCATTCACTGGCGTCAATCATCATTTACAACATGTGTTTTTTAGGGCTACATTCTTAGCATATGAGAGGACCGACTCAGATGTTTGGTTGTTTGAGACCTTCCTAAAAGCAATGGGAGGACAAGCACCGAGACTTATCATAACTGATGAGGTTGCTTGCACGAAAGCCGCTATTAATAAAGCACTACCAAATATGGTACATAGGTTGTGCATTTGGCATATTGTGGAAAAGGTGCCTAAGAAGGTTGGACCTTTGTTTAGAAAGAGCCTAATTTTTGGGTGAGATTGAACTTATGTGTTTGGGGTTTAGAAACCGTAGAACAATTTGAGTCACAATAGAATCTTGTCATTCTAACTTTGGCTTGGAGGGAAATGAGTGGTTGGTTAAAAGGTATCAAATTCATGAATCATGGATACAGGCCTACTTCATGGGCATATCGCTTGTAGGCATTCTCAGAACCACTTTAAGGTTGGAGAGTGCAAATTCATTTTTTAACTGGTTCATTCATCGCAAGCTCACTTTGGTTGAGTTTAAAAGGTAAATATCTTCTTAACATTTGATGTTCTTACTCTTCTCAAAATAGTGGACTGACTACAACTTTTTCGGGGAAAGTGTCTACGATAGACAAGGGAACCTATTAAAAGAGAAGCACATTGATGCATTAGAGGATGTAATGAGAAAGAAGATTTCGATAGTACACAACAAGTTATAAGATCTCATTTAGAAGGACAACACTTAGATGAAGGTATTGACTACTTGATATCAAGTGTCTTAAACCTATAGAAACATCTTGACCAAATGGTCCCCATTGTTAAGAACACAAGGCAAGAGGAAGATGAGGCCTTCATTGGTTGCAACATTCCTACTAAGGTTGACATATACCCACAGACTGATATTCATTAGAGGAGGAGAAGCAAGGAGGAAAGGCAAGCAAGTAGCAAGCAAGTAAGAAGCTAGGAGGAAAGGTGTCACACTTGTGCAAAATTTGCAAGCAAATGATACTTCACGATGCCCATAATTGTCCAAAGAAACCGAGAAGAAGCATGGATGCAAGCAAGTAAGAAGCATGGAGTTCAATTTAGTTATATTTTGCTAAATGTCCAAGTACCCTATGTAATTTCTGTTATGGTGCCAAACAATAGTTTTTCTGATGGATGGTTGTAGTTTTTCTAATAAATGCTACAAAATTTTTGTACTATGTGTGAATTGCTCTAAAATTCTGAAGTGCAGACTTGTGTAATACTAAGTTTTCAATGCTATGAACATGTGTGACAAATTCTGTAGTTGAGACCTGTGTAATACTAAGTTTTCTTGGGATCCATGATTTAGTAATGTGTCAATGTTTCTTGAATGTACATGTTCTAGAATTGTGAGATTCAGTTTCCCAATAGCCATTATGTTTCAAATTTTAGATTTTAAAGTCCATTCAATGTTTAGATTCTATAGTCATCATGTTTCAGATTTTAAAATCATCACGTTTCATATTTTGAAGCTGCAGCTGGGGAATCAAGAGATGGAATGTATGTTATTCTGTATGGAATTCCCTTGTTTCATATGTAACTTCCTTTGTAGATAGTGGGCTCTAACAAGCATCTCATCATTGTTGCTATTCTGTATAGAATTCCCTTGTTTCATATGTAACTTCCTTTGTAGACAATGGGCTCTAACAGGCATCTCATCATTGTTTGTAAATATAATCTGATTGTTGTGTGATGTTCAAATTTCAACCCTGTTGTTAAAATTCTTGCTATGAGGCGATTTTCCATGCTACAACTGCATATGAGTTGTACTAGTAAACATACATATTGAATCCATGTAACTCTAAAATATAAAGTTCATTTGTTTCATGAATAATACTAATAAGTATACATGTGGAACCAATTTTGCATTAAGTTAATTAAACCAAAAATAAATTTTAAGGACATGTAAATTTCAGATTTTAAAGTCCATCCATTCAGTTCTTATTGGCACCTGGTTTATGTAATTCTCATTGGCTGCTGCTTCATGTATACATTCTCAGATGCCCCAACCTGATACAGAACTAGAAATGCCCCACACAGAATAGCAACAAATGCCCTAACCTGATACTTTTACATACAGGGATCATTGAATCCAAGCTTACAATCCGCATTACCCTACATGTGACACACAAAGCATCATCCAAAGCTTCCATCCAAAGTATCGCAACCGTCAGCCAAAGCATTTGTAGGAAAGTTTGCTTACATTCTTTTGATTACAATGACACACAAAGCTTACATTCTTTTGATTACAATGACACCTGCATTCCAGAACAAGCAGCCAAAAGTTGCATTCCAGAACAAGGAGGCAAAATTAGCATTCTAGAAAATTGCATCCAGAATAACATAATCCAAAACAAGCTTACAATCTGCGTTCAAACATTTTCGCATTGAACTATCTAGGAGGCCAAAATACAACTACACAAGTCGACTGATACTAGCCAAAATATCTAAAAAGCCCAAACAAGCACTGTATCGTCATGGTGGTTGCCATTGCCACCAACAGCAAACCCTACAAGTGATTTGGGGGGTGTCGGGTCTCCCTCACTGTCATTGTGGCTGAGGGATGGAAGAGGGATAGGGAGATGGAGACGGAGAGCCGTGGCCTTGTCGTCGTGGTGATTGCCGCCATCTCCAACAGCAAACCCTAGAAGGGATTGGGGTGCACGGTGAAAGGAGTCAAGGCCGTAGAGGAGGGAAGTTCGAGGGGGAGTGGAGAAGGGAAGATCGAGCCTATGCTGTGGCCAAGGGATGGTAAAGGAAGAGAGAGGGATGGAATTATTATTATTGTGCAGATGATGTGGCACACTGAGAGATAAGAGAATAGTATTGATCGAAGTTAATGGGATTACTTGTGTTTAGTATTATAGGATTCCACTGTAAATGAGCCAACGACTAAAAGTTATCATCCATAGTTTATTATGACAAGTGATATAAAGCACCCGTAAAAATTTTTTAAAAAAAATTAGAAAGGGAAAAGGCACAACACCTTATTTTGAGAGGGTATACGAATACGAATTGATGTCCCCATACAGATTCTTGTTTCTGAATACAATGTCAGATCGAGCGGCTATTATCTATCCGTTATCACCCCTTGATGCTGACACAGAGAGATCCATGCAAATTTGAGCTAGTGCGATCTATTTTACTTCAAAGACCAACTTAAATCACACAAGTACTTCAATGTCAAATATATATTATTATGTTCATCTAACTAATTTAAATAATTTTATGTATATAGGTGGTCTCGATTTAAAAAGTTTGACAGCATATCATGTCTCTTTCCTTGTAACAAATCTGATCTGTGGTAACTAGTTTTTAAACAGAGTATCTTTTCAAGATAAGATCTACTAGTTAATTGTAGTACATACTTTACCGACTTCATTTATATCGGCAAAAGCAGTATGTGAGTTTTTGTTACTCTAAAATCTCTCACACAAACAGTTCAAAAACCACAAGCCGCAGCTAAAAGTCATAAACCCTAGCTAAAAAGAACAGCCCAGAGAGGAGAATTGGGTCTCGTCTAGCTAAGCAATGATGCAGATGCATGCAGATCCATGCAGATTTGTGCAACTACAAGCGCAGCAGTACCACAGCTCCACGAAGCACAAAGTAGCGATCTGCATGTAGCACTCACTCCATAGTCCATATGGGCTTAAAATAAAAAGAAGGTAGCCACAGACAGCACACGTGAATAGATATCTCATCCCAAAGATTCATCCAGTTGCCTTTACAAAAACAAGTCCCTTTTGTCAGTAATTTACACTTGACTAAATTATTCCTGCAGAAGATGACCGTCGTTTGGATCAAAAGGTCCCAAGTTAGCCCAAATGTAAAGTATGTTTAAAGCCCAGTCATATACAACCCAATTAGGCCTAGTAGTTTAGGACTGACGCTTCATATTTGAGCCTTTGGCTCTTTGCCGGCTTGCCGCACGCTCTGTTTGTTCGTCTTCTTGCTGCGCGCTTTGTCTGTTCGTCTCCGTGAAGGCCGGCCTGACCCTCTTCCGGCACACCGAGAAGGCCAGAAGGGCGCGTGTGAGTCCTCACTTCGATCCCCTTCCGTTCCCAATACTGTGGGATTCGCTCACTACTTGCTACTATTTGAATCAATTAGTACAGGAGTACAATTCTTGCGAAATTAGAATTCTCAGGATTCGAGTGTGTTTCTGCTGTGAATGTGACTAAATCTCGAAACAAGAATGATAACACCACAACATTTCACCATTACAAAGTAGATGTGTTTAATGTTGCAATTGATCAACAATTGATTGAGCTAGAAGATCGATTCAGTTCTCAAGCGACAGAGCTTTTGTCCCTTTGTGTCTCTTTGGATCCAAGGTTGGACACCTTTGACATAGCAAATATATGCGTTCTAGTGGAAAAATATTATCCTGCTGATTTCTCAAGTCAAGAAAGAGCTCAATTGGAGTGCCAATTGCCACATTTTCAACTTGATGTATGCAACCATCCAGACCTAAGTGCATTACCATCACTTGCTGATCTAACAAGTGGACTAGTTAAGGCTGGTAAAGATTAATCTTATCCTATAGGGTGTTAAGATTAGTCTTAACTCTTCTGGTTTCAACTGCAACCACTGAGAGATATTTTTTAGCTATGAAACTTACGAAGACGTGACTTCGAAGTACAATGGGAGATGGATTTCTACGAGATTGTTTGATAATTTATATTGAAAAGGATTTGGCCGCAAAGATTAGTAGTGATGATATTATTAATGCATATGATCTTACTGGTAGTCGTAGAGCTAAGTTTAAGTTAATAGAGATGTAATTTTCTTTGCATTGTAATTTGTGAAATATATTACTCTAATATGTGACTATTGGATCAGTAAATCCGGCATGATTCATTGGTTCTACTCTACTTGTTGTCCATGTTGCCCCCCTATATCCAATTCCTGGCTCCGCTCCTATATATGGTACAACCATTTTTTTTATAAAGGTAGGCTACACTAGCGTAGATTAAAATCTTCTACTGTGTAAATTGAGAAGTCATATGAGCAAGAGATCATAGATCATTACCATTAGACGTGCATTACAGAGGAAATAGAGTTAAAGCAGCCGGTTCAACGTAGCGTGTATCGGTGTAGTGGTGTAGGATCGTGATAGCAATCAAAGGGGGGGGGTGAATGATTGTAACACACAGCGGAAACCTTTTTAGATTTTCTACCTTTTAACGTGCAAAAAAAAGGGAAAAAAGAAAAAAAAACATTTTTTTTCTGATCTTACCGTAGCAATTACTGTAGATTACTGTAGCAAATCGCTGTAGCACGGCACCGCAGCAAAGAAACGTAGTGATACTGTAGGAGTACTGTAGCAACTAGATAATTTCCGATCGATCAGTGAAAACCACGTTTTTGCTCAATCTTTCGATTAATTTTTAATTAAAACAAATTCATGTATGTAAGAAATAAAAATACCTAAACATAGACCAATGCATGGAGAATATATAGAAATCAAAAAAATCAAGAAAAAGGATAATAGATGTGAATTAAAAAACTCACAAACTTTATTCAAAAACGGCGGACACTATTCATCCAGTTGGTTTCGCTCACAGCCGCCGCATCCTGTTCAAAACACTTTTTTCTGTTTCCTCTCATCGCTCCGTACCGCGCCGTCCCCAAAACAATGCGTACTCGTTTTTTCCTACATCCTTGCAACTGGTGGCTGCATATATATATATATATATATATATATATATATATATATATATATATATATATATATATATATATATATATATATATAGGAAGCCTCTTTTCTACACCCGGGTGTAATTACACCCTATATCGTATCTCACAATGTAGGGAGTATCTCGCGTAACGAGGAGTATGTACATGTAGTATATGAGTATTTAAGACTATATAGGTGGTATGAATAATTTTTCAGAGGTGGTAGGTACATTTTTTTTTCAACATACTCCTTTTTATGTACGTATATAAAGGTATTTACAAAATACGCTAAAAACTATAGACTCCCTTGCAATTTTTTCATGAGGTTCACATTAGAATATCTTATAATTAGTATATGAGTATACCTAAAGAGATAAAGGAGTATTTCAAGTTTGTTTAGGTGGTATATTAGAGGTGGGTGTAATTACACCAGGGAGTAAAAGTAATTTTCCTATATATATATATATATATATATATATATATATATATATATATATATATATATATATATATATATATATATATATATATATATATATATATATATATATATATATATATATATATATATATATATATATATATATATATAGTATAAATAATGAGGGCACCTAGGTGTCCGGACACCTAGTCTCCTACCTTTGGATTGCTTTTAGATGCGTGCTAGTGTGATTGAGACTTTCCATCCATGATTAAGACTTTCCTTCCATGATTGATTTAGCATGCCTAATATATTACATACCATACATACCATTGCTCTAGCACGTATCTAAAAGCAATCTAACTGGCAGGGAGCCTAGGTGTCTGGGCACCTAGGTGTCCCATTTCAGCTTCCTATATATATATATATATATATATATATATATATATATATATATATATATATATATATATATATATATATATATATATATATATATATATATATATATATATATATATATAGGAAAATTACATAAGGCACCAACATCAAGAACCGTCCGATACACGTGTATGATTGATAATTTTTTTGAGTTTGGGTATGGAAATGTTTTATACCCTTGATATATTTATGGTAAGTAAGTTTGAACTCAGTTCAAACTAGTTTGAACTACTTTTGAGTTCAATGCGACTACAGTGAGTATATACCATAAAAATAGTTCAAACTAATTAAACTGAAGTTGAATTTAATTTTTTTTTCGAAGTTTGACATCTCAAATATACTTTTTTATGGGTATATGAAGATACCCACATCAAACGTTGCAAATCTCAAAGCAAATCAACGGGTATTGATATGGGTGCCTAGGCACCAAGGTGCATGAAACACTCGTCCTATACACACACACATACACACACACACACATACATACATACATACATACATACATACATACATACATACATACATACATACATACATACATACATACATACATACATACATACATACATACATACATACATACATACATACATACATACATACATACATACATACATACATACATACATACATACATACATACATACATACATACATATGCAGCCCCCTAAACACCTCTTCAAACTCTACTTAAAATCCTAATCTAACTCCAACTAGGCCTTAAAATCCTAATTCAACTCCAACTATGCCTTAAAATCCTAATCCAACTAGGCCTTAAAATCCTAATCCAATTCCAACTAGGCCTGGGCCTTTTTACCTCAACTAGACTTTTGGCCCACTAATTTTCAAGGGACCCGAAACCCTTCCTAACACTGGTTTTTCACACTCACAACTTTTCTAACGCGTCACGTGTCGAAGCCTCTAGGACCGCACCTCCCTTAGCTTCTCCACGTATCATCCACCTTTGATCTCCATGCGCCCCAAACATGAGCCCGACCATCTCGTGACCTCCTTGACCGTCCGAACTTAGATCTCCCCATCCTAGTTCCGGTCCACCTAGTCACCGACCATGATCGCCTCTATACTCAACCTGCACATGCAAAGACCAAAGAACATTCTTTCGGCACAAGTTCGTCTCAACTTGACCAACATCAGTCCGCATACACGCAACACAACTCGCATAACACCACTAAACAAAATCACCAATTATTCATCATAGCAAATTAACCATTGTCAATTATTCATCACCAAAATATCCTAAACCTAGCCACATGGTCTAACAAGTGGAAATAGCCGATCGTCCTCTAGCCAACTGTCTCCTAGCCATCATCTCAATCAGTGCCACAGTCGTAGCAACACCTCTACCAAGCCAGACATCCAAGGAACGTCGTGCACTGGTGTGCTAGCATAAGCGCGCATGATAGAGCCTGTGAGAGGTAGCGGTTAGGGTTTCGATAGGTGTGAATCAGATACCTCCATCAACCCTACGCCTCTCTTAATATAGCTCTTCGGCGAAACCCTACATTAGGCGCCTAACATGGTATGAAGACCGCTTGGCCTATTAGTAATAGATCCAATCTGAACTGATGTATTCTAACCCGTTAAGTGTGTGACCCTGTAGATTCATGTATATTCAATCGTGACCTAAAAACTCCTTTTTTGTCCACAAGTCTGTAGCAATCTCTAGTAGGACATATTGACTCTCAAATATACATAAAGTTCATATCGTACGAATCTACATAGCACTTATGTATTGATCCCTTTGCCTCACAATATCATATCAAACTCAAGGCAAGAAGCGTGTCATCCTATGATAACTCGATTCTTCACTTAAACCTGTAGTGGATTACTCAGTTGTGATTGACTCCTCAACTATATTCGGTGTGGTCATGCATTTCTTAATCTAACCACATCAGGGGCCTAGAGACATCTCTCCCGTTATATAGGAGGGATAAATTCCATCTTGATTACTCGCATTCTTCCGTATGTTTTATAGTAAACTTGAAAGCTACTTTAATGACCACGCAGTTACGGAATAACCCCTAAATAAACTATTACAATATAAGAAACTATGATGATCTCAAGTCTAAGAATCCTATATATACCATGTATAAGACCAACTGATGACACCTAAGAATATAATAATTCGCAGTGTCTCGTGGTATGTCAATCTAACACTATGTTCTTTACTATATGTGCACATTATTGATTTGATATTCTCATATCCATGATTAGTGAAATATGATCATCAATCAATACATGTGCTGATCTATAAATCATAATTGTTTCACGTAATGATATAAGATCAGAGATAATTTAGAATAATGTTGGGACCAAAAATTTGCATTTTGAACCATATGTATTTACCGTACTAGTCTCATGATCAGTGGCTAGCACAAAACTTCAACAACATTCATATCATATTTGTACACAATAAATTTAAAACAAGTAGTGTATATAGGTAGCGATTGAACATAAGCCTTCATAGTGAGGTTTACAACTCATGGGAGGATCGGCCAAATAGAATGTACAATAAAAATACTTCAGCAGAAGTGGAGACAAAAGAGACATCAAATCCCAGCAAGTATGCCTCAGCCTATCCATAGGTAGCTAACTGGGGCAAGACCCAAGTAATCGATGTCCTCATCGCCAAAATCTGCTGCGTAATAGTAACCACAAGACTAATCTTCTTTTGCATCCTTTGAATATGTTCAATAAGCAATAGTGAATGTGAAAATCATACTCTACAAGACTTTATAGCAAAGCTATGTAGCATGTAAGCTGAGACAAAGGTAGTTGTATAGTCTAGTTCAATTTGCAAAAACATGCTTTCAATTGAGATAACAGGTAATAGATTGGAAGCAGAAGTTGCAAGAGCATTTGAATTTAATTAGCAACTAATAATAAAGCATAAATAACATAATTTAGATCAAGAGGCTTGCTAACCTAGGATCCCAAAACAGCGACAACAACCTTGCCGAACACGCTATGCATGGATTTCCATCCATACTTTCTTGGAACCATTTTATGAAACATAAAACTACTAAGGTGGAGGTTTCACCAAGTCATCCATGACCGTGGACATAACTATTTGAATAGTTTTATACTTTGCAGAGGTTGTACACTTTAGTCATACGACATAAACATTCCACCATGTTATACATGTCATGCGATACCGTAGGTACCTGATTTAAGAGTTTATGACAAAACTTTTACATTACCAGTGCTAACAACCACCGCACTATGATTCCCTTCTTAGGATGGGGAGTGCTCTCCAGTATCCCAAGACTCATATAGTGTGTTGGGTAAACCTTCCTTTGCAGTAAGGTCCCTTTAAACATGGATACCCTCCACGCCCGCACTAGCTCAATTTCACCTACAATCTCCACCTACGGTGAAGTTGCTAGCACATGGTAACTTATTATGCTAAGGCCTTTCCATAAAAGCATGTGTGGTTGTACATTGTATCTTGGATCTAAGTACACCACAGACTCGGTCCTTAGTGACCCGAGTAAGACATCCACAAACACAGTCTTGTGCTAATTGCACTGTCTCCCTAACCACTCATCCAAGTCTATGAGAGACCATGTGGAGGTCATACCATTTGTGTGATGAGTAATTGACATCGGTTTAGGTAAGTCGAGTTTGATTTGGTTGGTTCAGACCTTGACGTTGCGTGGTGCAATCAGGCTCGATCGGACTTGGTCAAACTTGGTCGTATAGGATTAGGATGCCTATTCTTTGATTCAACAGGTTTGGACTTCTTCATGGGTAAATATTATGCTATTTATACTTTCATGTGTCGAGCGGTGTTATTTGATGTGTTTCTTGTCTGTGATGGCTGCAGGACGTCGAGGCAGAGTCGTGGCGAGACACGAAGGGATCGGACTAGACACGGGCGGTGTCGAGGTCAGAACGGTCGAGATGTGTCGAAGACGGCGGAGACTCGAGGTGGTTGCGAGGCTTGGACAACAAGGAGCGCGGAAGCTTCCCAGAAGGTGCAGGAGGGGCGAAATGGTAATTTCGCAAGGCTGCACAAGCGAAAGCGGGTTCCGTTCGGGTTTAGCGGGCGTAACGGGGTGGAGACCCGTTAGCCAAAGGCTATAAATAGGAGGGAGTGGCTGCATGCCCCCTTATGGCTTTGGGAGAGAGTTAGGGTTTGCTAGAGTCAAAAAAAAGCTTTGAGAGTTTGTTTGGCTTTAGGCTTCAGTTGGTGAGGAGTTGGTGTGTGCAGGAGACATGGACAGAGGTGGTCTGTTGTGTGGTCTCCCGTAGCTCTATGTTGTGCTCCTCTCCAAAGCATGCAGTGTGTCTGCTCTTGTGTTCTTGAGCTCTTGTGTTTGGGAGAGGGAGAGATTGGAGTGATGAGCATGTAATCTTCCTTGTTCTAATGTCCATGCGTATCGGGACTCCTCTGTATTCCTTCTTTGTTTTGGAATGGAAATCTGAAGTTTATTTCTCCTGTTTGTGCTCTTTGTTCTTCGTTTCCCCTTTTTGAGTGATTTTTTAATTTTCTGAGATTTGAGTTGTTTCTTGCTGGGAAGGTCCAATAGGTTGCTCTATGTTGGGATGATGCCTCAAGATCATTTGATCGATTCTCCCAAGAGCAAATCGCATTTAATCTCAGATTTAGCCCTTTGGGTTTCCCTGTTCTTCATTTTATTTTCTAGGGTTTTGATGCAATTTGTGATTCCTTTCAAGAGATGGCACGAAACTTGGCATGTTGATTTCTGAGGCTATTAAGTAGCTATCCTCAAAGTTTCGTGGCCAAAGGATCAAAGATGAAATGGGAATTTGAGTTTTCGTTGCTGCTGCCTGTAATTTTCAGATTTTGGCCAAAATCTGAAATTTTAGGTTTTGAGTTGGTTTCCCTCGCTTCCAAAACCTCCCTTGCTATTTAGGATGTTGTTGTGTTTCTCTGGAGTGGAAAGATTGGGAGCAAACCCCTAATTTCACAAATTTCTAAAGATTGCAAATATTTTCGAAGTTTCAGTTTTTCAGTTTATCTCTCGGGTTGTTCCAGGAACAGGGGAGCGGTCAGACCAGTCCTTGAAGGGCGGTCAAACCGGCCGTCAGAGGCGGTCGACCGGCGCCAACGGCGATCGACAGCCCGCCAGGTGGTCGAACCGGCCAGCAAATGACCGCCAGCAGGGTTTTTGGCTGCAGCCTCTTGGTTTTTGTTGCTTTTCAGTATTGTTTCTCCTCTGTGTTTTCTTTGTAAGTGTTGTTTCCAGTAGAGACTTTGAACTCTTCTTCTTCATAGCATTGCTTGCTATCGGAGAAGTTTGAGTGAGTACTTTTTGGGGGCAAGTTTTTAGAGATCAACATTCACCCCCCCCCTCTGTCGCCATTTCGGTCCAACAGTCTAAAATATGTTTTCCATTTTATTTGCTAGCTAAAATAATAGAGGTAATTCCTCTCGACCATTTCTCAAGTATCTCCTATTTTTGAACATCTCAAGCAATTTCTAACCTAGCACATCTAGTACCGATATGAGCATAGATAAGCATCAACTACTTCGTTTAACATAAAAGTTCCACATTTTACCAACATTGTATATTAATGCTAAGGTAACAACACCAAGGGTAAAAATTTGTCAAGGCAGGATTAATGCAACAGTTGGTAATAGCTATCAACCTTACCAATATAGCAATTTTTACTAAAATATGTGCATGCATAATAGTTATAAAATAACATACATAACAGTGAAATATGGGACCAACACAACCAAATAGGGTGCTTGCCTTGCTTGTTGAACTGTTTGTCATGCTCTGGATTGTCGACAAATTTTTTTGAAATGTTAGTATCTAGTTGGCAAATATCAAATATCGCAAATAAGAGCCAAATAAATTTAAATAGGGAGCAATTCCAAATATTTTTCCAGAATAGAAAGAGCATGATTTTATAAAATTTTGGAGATAAAAATGATTCAATTTGGAGTTCATATGCAAAGTTATAAGCATTGAAATTTGGTTTGGACTGAAAAATGCCGAAAAAGAAAAGAAAATATTGTGCATGAATTTCTATTTTAATTTAAATTTTTTCTAAAGGAAATCATAGGTTTATTGTGTCATTAGACAGACAGGTGGGGTCTACTCATTAGGATTTTATTAATTTCTAAAATGACTGAAAGGTGGGGTCTATATGTCATGACTTATTATCTAGAACCGGTTTAAGTTATAATTTTAAATTGACTAATCCGTTTGGGCCCACATGTCATAGACTAATTAGGTTTAACTAAGATTAATTAAGTTAAACTAATATCCCGACAGGGTCCACTTGTCGACGCAACAGGATAGAGGCTCCGCGGCACTATCGGTCGAGCTCATCAGTGAGCTCGCTGGTGGAGAAGGGAGCATCGATGACGCTATGATAAGGTCGAGAATAGGTAGAGGGGCTTACAGGGAGTCCATCAGTGGGGGTGGTGGTCGGAGAGGTGGTCGAAGGAGGGCTCTCAGCCACGTGAAGCGATGGTGAAGTCCGACGAATGATAATAAGAGCAAAAAGGTGAAACAACAGGGCAAAGGTACACTGGGATGGCTTCTTGGGTCAAGTGTAGTGCTAATGGTGGTGGCACAAGGACAAATGGGCACCGAAGGTAGGCCGGCGGCTAAGCCTTACGGCGGCACAGAATGGATCTACAGTGGCGACGACGAAACCTATTACTCCGAGCTAAGACGAATAGCACATAAGCATCAGCAGCTCACCTGGAGGACGATGGGGAGGATGGCAGTGACAAGGAGGCATTTGGGTGGCCGAACAGTGGTGAACTGTAGTGGTGGTGATGGATTCTATGGTGACGGCTCACCACAACATGAATGGCTGCAATGGAGCACAACAATGTGTTTAAAGGGGTTAGGGGATGGTAAAAATGACCATGGCGGGGTCTGTGGCTCACCAAAGTGATGGAATCGAGTCTGACAGTGATGATGATCAGCACTGAGGACAAAGGTGGATTCCTGGTGGCTTATCACAGCAAATCTAAATTAAGTGCGGGGCTAGCTAAAAGGGGTCAAAAGGCACAGAATGACGTGGAAGAGAGGGATCGAAGCTCACTTGAATGAAAGATGAGCACGACAGAGCGCAGTGGCTAGCTTGCAGCTGAGCTGAGGACGACAAGGGTGTTCCAAGTGAACCAGTGGAGAAGAACGCATGAAAGTAAGAAAATGGATATGACATTGTATGGTAAAGAGAAAGGCGAGCTCAAATGGGGCTTAAATAGGTAGAGTGCAACAATTCACTAGGAGATGCTCTTGG
Organism: Dendrocalamus sinicus; assembly: GCA_036346575.1. Classification (NCBI taxonomy): domain Eukaryota; kingdom Viridiplantae; phylum Streptophyta; class Magnoliopsida; order Poales; family Poaceae; genus Dendrocalamus; species Dendrocalamus sinicus. The sequence goes on along the minus strand of CM070664.1, from coordinate 22,733,599 downwards.
GCAGCGACACGGGCATGGCGCTCATGAGCATTGCAGCCAATGGGATAGCTCGGGCAGGCACTACAGAGGATGGGGGGTGTGGCCGTGGGGCGCACGATGCAGCGACGGGAGTGGCAGCTTTGGTAGAGGCATGTCATGGTGTGCTAAGTGCGGCAACGGCACAGGAGCACTGTGACGTGGCGAGAGGTGGAAGAAGACTCCTATCAAGTGGGTCCTAGGCCCGCGTGACAGAGAGAGTAAGGGAAACAGTGAGAGAGAAAACGGTTTGATGAAAACACGCTTTTAAGCAGAGAAGGCAGGAACATGAAGGTGGCTCAGTATGGTTAGGGCATGGGTGGAGTTGTGCCAGAATAACAATGGGCCAGGCCAAGGGAAGCAAATTTGGCCCATGGGCGAAAATGAATTTAAGTTTTTTTTTCTAATTTATTAATTGCAAAATACATAGGAGAGTCCGGATTTGCATATCCGAGTCTCAACAGGAGCCATATCGACTATAGGAGAAGCCCTAGTTAGTATGATCGTTTTAGCAAAAAAATTTCAAAATCTATTTTCTGAATCAAACCAACAAATGAATATATAGTAATTCTATTCTCTTTCCTCATTCTTAGGTTCTTATTCCTTATCTTTCTAAAACATTATTTTCAAATCTTAAATTAACTTCTTATCCCCATAATATAAATAGATGTCTTGAGTTTCCATAATCAAAGTAGAGGTTGGCCTAGAATTCTTCAAGATTTGCTGCAAAGTTTTGGATCAAGGAAGCACTCAATTCATTTCACAAAGGATGAGAAAAGTGATGAGTTAATCCATTGTAATACCCCAAAAGCGATTCGAGAGTTAATTGATTAATTGGAGTGAGGGACCTTATAGAAAAGAATTAAACAATGATTTTTAGAGGGAAATTTCTGAAAAATCCCGGCAACCTGGGCCTGGGCCTTGGCCCAAGTGGAGGCCGGCCAAAAAGGGGGGAGGCGCCCCTCCCTCCAAACCCTAGCCGCCACCCTATTCCTCCCTCCTCTCTTCCCCCTGGCCGCACCCCTCCCTGCCCTGCACCTCCAACAGCCCCTCCTCCATTGAAGCCCTTGCTACCGGTGAAAAAGATCCCCTTTGCTGCCGGTCGAGCGTAGGAAGGGATCAATCGCAGCGAGACGTTTTTGATCCGGAAGAAGGAGGAGAGGAAGGGAAAAAGGGAAACAGAAGGGGAAGGAGATTGCGTGGTGTTCATCGTAATATACATCGGTTTGTCAAGGGTAACCCCCGTTGTTCCCCGATTGGATGCATTTTTATTAGTTGTTACAATATCGGTATTCTGGACAGCCTGGATGGAATATGTTAGGCGGTCGTTTTGGGGTAATTTCGTGGGGGTTCAGTTCTGTACTTCTCCTAGAGAGTCGTAGAGGACGTCGTTATCTTTCCGTGAAGTTCTAGAATGCGTCATTCGAACCCTTGTAGCAGAAGTTATGATTTTTCTAGTAAGACTGTTCTGCATATCGGGAGATTTCTGTTAGGTTTTGGTAGATTGGATTGGGAGATTAGAAAACGGGAGAATCAGAGGATCTCCATATTATTAAAGTTGTAGATAATTGTCTTAGCTTTTCAGGAAGGTCAAGAAATCATGATTCCGACACTCGGGCTAAAAGTTATGGTAATTTTAGTGTTCTGTCCAGAGAACCCGATGAGAAATTGATGTTTTATAAAAATTGGATGGTGCGGGTGGAAGATGGCCGAATCAGGGAGGTTCACCAACTAGGTTTAGTTAGATAATTTAATTATCTTTCCAGCAAGTCTAAGAACACCCTATTCGAACTCCTGTACCAATAGATATGAATTTTTGAAGTTGACTGTCCACAGAAGGGGGCGGGATGACCTGTATGATTTGGGAATTGGAACCAAGTTAGACGAATTTACTAGTTCGTGATTGTTTTTATTTGGGCAAAGGTCCGCTACTGTTATCTTAGTAAATATTATAATTATTATTCAGGTGGAGGACGGATCCCAGAGGCGACACCTTCTGCACGTCCCCTGTTTTCTCGCGGTTAAGGCAAGTATAATGATGGTTTAAAAATTGATAGTGTGGAATATCGATGTTTGATCTATAATATGAATATATGTGTTCATGGTTGTGGTAAGAATGTATTGGTGCTGTTTATGGGTGATTGCAATTTACCGTGTTCATGAGTTTTTCTGGTGCATGGATAATGTGAATGCAAGATTTATTTTATTGAGACATTCACGCATATGCATCATGTTGATCTATTGAAGTCTTGGTCACGAGATGACTAAGCGCCGAGGTCCCCGTCATGTTGATGACATGACGGGCTAAAGGTCCCCATACTTGTGGAGTATGGGCAATTGGTCCCTGTACTGTGAGTACGAGCATGGGTGTACATCGACGGATGCACACTTTGCATTACCGGTAAAATGCAAAAGAGAAAGAGATAAAGAGATTTTTGATCATCTTGCATAGCATGGCTTGTTTATATGATTGATGGATGGATTTGTGAAGTGATGTTCAGAAATGTACTTGTTACTATCTATTATATTTGCTGAGTCGTTGGACTCACTCTTGCTGTTGTTGTGTTTGTTTTAGGTACCATTATGTGATCGGCATGCATGGGGAAAAGGACAGATTAGTATTATTGCACTTTGCACGATCTATCCACAATGGAAGAGGGGAGAAAATACAATGCTATTTGCTTGAATTACTTAAGTAGTAGATGATTATTGATTGTCAGACTTAAATTGTAATAAAGGATTAGATTTCTTTTATGATGCTTCCGTTCTTTATTAAATTATTATATCTATGAATGCTTTAGTAAACTTAAACCATTTTGCTTAGGTTTTAATACCATTTCATCTATTTATGCTTGTTGCAATCTCTGTCTTGAACTACAATACAGGGGAGGTTCTGCCGAATTTTGTATGGCGTAGTTAGTTTATCCTTGTTTTATTTCTAGATTGGTAGCATTTTGGGTCATTGTTTGGCTGGGGTGTTATATCCATTGGATTCAAGCCAAGATTACCATGAAGATTAGGAGCCACCAGATTAGAAACCTATTATAGTTTTTAGCATCATGTAGAACATTTTTGCTTTTTCTTGCAGTTGTGTAAGATGTGAGCTACAGTTTTGCATTATGTTGTAGTCATGTCGAAGATCTTTATTTGTGGAGTTTAATGTTTCTTTGCTAGTCTTTTTGGGTAAGTGAGTGTTTTTAGTTTAGGATTGTCCTTAGTTTATCCACTTTAGATGAGTTTAGCACTTACCATTGTTATTCGCTCTTTCCTTTATAACCTTGGTGTCAACTTAGCATATGGTTGATACTCGAAATTCAGCTTGTCACAGTTAGATGCACCTAGATCCCAATAGCAGTGCCATAAATCCTTCAGCTCAGGGTCAGTAGACAACTCCAACCGGGATCTAATCTTAAGTCAGTTCATGGTATCCCAGACTCAACTCATAAATAGAATGATGCAGAATCTAAACAACATGATGAATTAGTAGAATCAGACAGCTGTTGCACCTTAGCCAGTTCGTCCATCTTCCAGATTTGTAGAATTTATGAGGACTTGACCGCCTACCTATTCCAGTTCTTCAGAGCCTTTGGAGGCAGATGATTAGCTTTGTTCTGTGGAGAAGAAGCTAAACCTTGTTCATTGTTTAGACTAAGAGAAAGTTATTTATGCTGCTCATAAGCTTGAGGGTACCGCAGCAGCATGGTGGGAGGACTATTATACAACTCATGAAAATTAACAGAACATCACTTGGAAAGAGTTCGCCATAGCTTTTCACCATGCCCATATCTTGGATGGAGTGGTTGAAACGAAGAAGGAAGAGTTTCATAAGCTTCAACAGTAGAACATGTCAATGAGTAAATATCTTAACGAGTTCACTCAATTAGCTCGCTGTGCTCCAGAGGATGTTGCCATAGATGATGCACATCAGAAGCGCTTTAAGAGAGGACTAAATCCTGGATTAAAGGTTCAAGTTGTTAATAATGACTATGCTAGTTTCCAAGATAGGATAGATAAGGCTATACTTATTGAAAAGTCTTGCCATAAGATGGAAAAATCTTGCAAGAGGAAGATGATTCAATAAGGAGCTTAGTTGCACCCGTCATAGAGAGCAAGATTCAACATGTACCAATCAGATCATGTACCTTTATAGGAAGATTTTAAGACTCCAGCTCCAACACCTTGTTAGGGTATTTCGGGACCACGCCCTATCAAGTCAACAACCAACCTCAAAGGAATGTAAGCCCTACAGCTTCACCTACCTGTTTCAAGTGCAAGGAGCCAGACTATGTTGCTCGCAAGTGTCCACAGAAGCACTAAGCAATCACGCCAATTCCGTTTAACATTGGAAGTATCCCTGCCAAGACTTTTTCCCTAGGAGCAAGCCGTCAAACACCATCAGCTCAAGGCAGCCATATACCTTAGAGTGTTGTAAGAGGAAGCCTGCACCACATTATCTCCAATGTCACACCTATTAACCTATTCGTTTAGTCAGCCAGAATCTCGGGGTCGAGATTTTCTTTAAGGGGAGGGGTTTGTAACATTCTAATTTTTAGTACCTTTTTAAAGCTTTTAAAATAAAAATAACAATTGGATTTTTATGAATTAATTAAAGCTTAATTTGAATTTCTAAAATTAAAAATATTTAATGCAAATAAAATAAACTTTATTTAATTCAAAACTAGTTTTATTTGGGTTCCTTGTTATGCAAGGAATTGTTTGTATTTTTTTGGATTTTAGATTTTATTTTCTATTTATTGGAGCTCAATTTGATTTATCTTAATTCCTGAAAATCAAAAAAGCTGTAAAATTCTGAAAATTCTCCTAGGCCAAATTCCTTTTTCTTTGGGCCAAGTTTCCTATTCCCCGCCTCAACCTGGCCCAACTCCTGCGTGACTCTCTTCTTTCATTTCCCTTTGCTGGGCCCAACTCGGTAGCCCACCTTCTTCTGCTTTGCTCGACCCAAAAACCGCAACCATCTCGCCTTGTGCCGGCCTGCCAATTTTAGCCCAGCCATGTGTCATTTGCCCACACATCACCCTCTGCAGTCGCTGATATGTAGGGTCCACATGTTAGATGAACAGGGTGTGCATTTTTCATCTTCCTTCCCATGTCGTCCCCAAGCCAGATCCTTCCTAAGTTGTCACCGTCATCGCCATATTCGACGCAAACTCCTTCTCGGCTGCACCATTAAAAGGGTCACCCATTGATATAGGGTGCCCGATCTTCACGACGTAGAATCGATATTGATAACTTGGATGCGCACAACCTGATAAACCAATGGCACAAACCACTGTCCAAACAACAATATGCGATAAAAGAATTCACCCAACCACACGCTCGTGATTCCGTCTACATGATCACACAAAGTAAACGTGTCGTTGCTCTTGCAAAACACAAGGAATTACAAGAATAACGGGGTTAAGAACGTCTAATTCTCCTCTATGTTGTAACTATGTGCTAAACCCTATGAAGAACAAGTATATAGTTCTTTAGAAAATAATACATTAATTTGTAGTGGTCTCAAATACGATGAGAGCGCTATACCATTTAAGGGTGATCCGACTCATCACGCACGCACGCACGCAAGGTTTAAGGCTCACTACTTGGTTGATTCCTGAAGTGTGACCGACACCCTAGTGGTTCGGCTCCATAACTAGACGACTGAAAAGAAAAATCACACAGCACTTCAATTAGTACGCCACATTTTTTTTGGACTACAGCCTCAAAGTTGGTGTGCCAGCTAGCATCGTACTTTAAAATACGTGGCATCACGTAGGAGCTTTCCATAGGAATTTCCTTGTCTTTCCATGCAGCAGCGCTTCATGCGTGATTTTCTTGACCTTTCCGGTTCGTACGCACGCCTTTTCAACCACCGCCCGGCCGCGCGTCACGCGTTATGCCGAGAGACGCATGGCGCGTGGCACACAGCGATGTGTCCCACGCGGAAACGCCGCTCAGAAACAAACCCACGGGGGGCGCGCGCGCGCGTGTATATATATATATATATATATATATATATATATATATATATATATATATATATATATATATATATATATATATACTGGACATCTAGTCTCCTACCTTTAGATTGTTTTTAGATGCGTGCTAGTGTGATTGAGACTTTCCATCCATGATTAAGACTTTCCTTCCATGATTGATTTAGCATGCCTAATATATTACATACCATACATACCATTGCTCTAGCACGTATCTAAAAGCAATCTAACGGCAGGGAGCCTAGGTGTCTAGGCACCTAGGTGTCCCATTTCAGCGTTATATTATAATTTTACCAACAAACACTTAAAATGTGTTATGTATTAAAGAAAAATATATATCAAAGAGTTTATATATATTACCTTAAAATTTTCTTCTGACATTTCTAGATGCGAAGTCATTGATGATGGTATTGATATCAATCTTATCCAATAATTTCTTCTCAATATATAAACTGTGTTAGCTCAATGAATAAGTGAAATAGTTTTGTTGTAGCGTTGGTTATTCGAAACTATAGAAGGTAGCGATGTCGAGAAAAGTTCATTTCAAAACGTAAAATGACATATCTTTCCTTTTGCAATTGTTGATTTGAACTCCTGTAGTAGTATATATTCATCTTCTTATGCGTGTATGCAGAGCATGAGATGGCCAAAGCTTTCTGGATTTCAGCTTGTGCTCCTTGGCATCTGTCATCATCTCCACCCGCTTATTTTCTGTTCAAGCGCAGAACCATGGCATTAGCATTGTAAGAAATCAACACCACTGAAAAAATTGTAAATTTACTACTCGTGCTTGCAACGTGATGAAAATCGAGAAGCATATATATACTCACTATAGGGGACCCTTAGATTTTGAAGGCCCGGGGCGGCCGCCCTGCTCGCCCCCCCTCAGGGCCGGCCTTGACCCACGCCTCACCCCGTGCATACCCTTTCTTGCGCGACGCAGAAGCTTCTTGCTTTCCGTTGATTTCCATATGCATGCACGCAACACGTACATGCAGCACGTGCATGCACTCCTGATTAGAGGTGGGAATTGGGCGTGCGCGTGCGCAAACGCCCGTGCCCACCGTGCCAGGCCACCGTGCGCGTCGCGGCTCGGCCGATCATCCGTCGTCGCCGTGCCGCGCGGCCCACCTCGTCTTCGGCTAGGCCCAAGCACGGCCCAAAGCCCACCGTGCCGGCGTTCGTGCCGTGCCAGCCCAAGCCCAGCCCAAAGTAACTATACACGACAAAAGCGATAGCGACAATGGTAGCGGTGGCCGCTATCTTCCTTTCTCTTGTATCCGCCTTATTAAAAACCTACTTAAAATTCGATTCTATTGTCTCATGCCATTTCACCTTCGAACTTGGTCATCTAGTCCAATGGAATGCATATCTTGGTGCAAATTAGACTATGGTGTACGTGGACATCGCCCGACAATCTAGCATAGGCCTACCCAACTAGTCAAATAGAAAAGCTCAAGGAGAGTCATGAGTACAATTTACTATAGTTAAGAAATCAATTTTAAATAGTTTCTGGCCAACCGTGCTCTTCGTGCCGTGCCGGCCCGAGCACGGCCCGATCTGCCGTGCGTCCGCGTCGCGCGCCCGCCGTGTCGGATTTTGAAGCCCACCGCCCACCGTTCGTGCCGTGCGGCACGCGGCCCGCCACGTGTCGGGCCGGGCCGTGCTTGGGCCGGGCCGTGCCGTGCTTGGGCCGGGCCGTGCCGGCCGTGCTTCGGGCTGGCCCAAAGAAGCCCGGCCCAAGTCCCACCTCTACTCCTGATTCCTCTAGCATGCGTGATGCCTGTTTTGATTCCGTGCGGTCAGCACACGCACGTCCACATGAGCTCTCATTTTGGCGTACCCGTCTTTCCGCATACTTCCTCACGCTAGTTCATCACCGATGCATTGTCGTGTGCACCAAGTGACCAAGAGCAATCCATGGACCCACAACATAGTAGTATTTTCCTATTTCCTGAATTTTCTGAGTCAATCAATCTTTCGAGAGCCAGTTCTCCTCCGTCCAAACTCTAATTGACTTGATTCTCCTTTCTAAATTCATTTAAAACTAAGCTCTCTCTTTTAGTTCTAGTTTCATTGTTTTTGAATTTTATTTGAATTTTATTTGTATTTCGTTCCCTTTCTCTCTCGTTAGTTAATGTCCTTGAAGAAGCAGAAGCAGGAACTGGTGACCAAGAAGTTGTAACTGAGCAAAACCAAGGTAAATCATGACCTTTGATTATGTTAAATCTATTATTTTAAATCTAATTATTATTATTTTGTTTTCAATTATATTGCATTACTAATTTAGTACAAACTCTTCTATCTGGTAGTTATTACCCAATTGTTCAATAATCCCTCCTTTGATACTTTGAATGCCATGATTCCATTGTCAGCATAGGATGGTTAATTATCTAGTGATACAATATTAGTATCCGCTTTGGTTATATGTCTAGTTTGCGTAACCATGCTTATTGTTATATTGGGCTCATTATCACATGTTGATTAGTTAATTAATTTCAACTTAATGAGATATTGAATTGTGGTGGTAGCCACAGTTATAAAATTTGTGTACCATAACATAGTAGTGTCATTGATTTTGTTAAACAAAATATTTTTCACTTGTAAAGGGGATGCTATTACGACATAAGGATGTGGATACCTTGCCTGAGTAATGACTAAGGACTTAACTTTGTACGCCATTGATCTAAGCCTAACCGTGCAACCGCATATCTAGTATGGGATGGATCTGGCTAACTAATTTATGATATTTCAATCTTGATTCCGCTGTTGAGATGAATATTGGTGTGGTTGCAGCCATTGTCTCACATTGTGCATGAGGGGGCTTTTACGGACTAGACAAAAACCTACTCTGTAGCAAAACCTTAGCGGATGGAATTGGATTGATGTTGAATATTGTAAAGGCTTTGTTATGATGTTCTTGGTCAGCACGCCCAAGGAAGTGTATTGTCACGTAGACATTACAAGTTGATCATGTCATGTGGCAAAGTTGTGTAACCTCTACAGAATGTAAAACTATTCGAATAACTGTGTCCCTAGTTATAGACAATACATGGTGATTTCACACGAGGATAGGATTCCATAAAACTTGGAATTTGTTGGTTGGTTTGGGAAGTGAATTGATAGTTCACTGGTGGTTTATTCAATTTCTTTGACTAACTTACTTATTACTTATTTTTAAAGTGTGCCTTCAATCTATTTATTGTATTTACTCTATATTATAGCTTCCTACAAAATAACCACTCACTCACAACTTGGTAAGCCTTACATCATTATATATTACATCTTGTTACAAACAATTTACTAACTACTCTATGTACTCACAGCACACCCACATCTCCGGCAACGCAACAAGTGGTACGATCGAAAATACGATATCTACATGGTCCACCTGTACAACACAGACTGCGTGGCATCAGGCTTCATTGTAGCCAAAACTACCGTGGACCAGAGTACCCAGGAGGTTCATTGTCCACATAACACATTGCACTGGTGCTCAGAATTACGGGTTTCATTTCTATTCTACCTTATGTCAGCCTAACAAAACATGTTTCTCTCTACAGGATGCCAGCAATTATATGGAGGACTATGTGCGATAGATGTTGAGATTGGCCCAGTCAATTGTCCAGTGCATTAGCTCCCATTCGGCTACCATCGCAATACGACTTGCATGACGTACAATGCTCTCCTGACAAGCTGACCATCCCTCAGGACCAGCTTCACTGTCAGAGGAAGCGGATAGTGGGCAACCCTTGACTCACTACTGCATTGATGCTAGCACTTCAATTGGGTCATTTTAAATTACAAATTTTCATAAGACAAATCCACTGGCAGAAACAAAAACATATGTTGAATTTCCACTGTCCCGACACATGCATGCACGTGAGATCACTGGTCACTTTTGATCCAACTTCAACAACGTATGTTGACTTATAATATACCTCTAGTAGTAGGCACAAAATTATTTCCTCTCATCTTATTATATTGAGTTTGGTATATTATTATATTTTTGTGAACCATCTAGTACGCGTACACATGGAAATTGTCAGTTTATTGAGGCACAAACCTCCAAGCAAGGATAGCTAATTGTTTGTGTGCTAACCATTCTTACTACATGCCCCACAGGCTCCTTGTGCATGGCTGTGGCTCGGCAGGCTACTGCCGAGAAGCCATGGCTCAGTAATTACCCAGGCCAGCCTGCCTACCGCAGCTCACCTCCTACAAGTTATGGCAACATGGCAGGTGACACGTGCCACCTGCCACGCCTTCTGAGCTTGGCGAGGGGGCTATTTTTGCAAAAATGGGTGCTAGTGGCCAAAATTTCAAAAAAAAAAGTTATAACAGTGCTAGATACATGAATAGTTCTCTACAAGCAAGACTCTATTCATTGGTAGTCGCTTCTTCTAAAAGTTCATCCAAACAAAGAGCGCACCAATTGTAGGCAGTACAAATTGAAGGTAAAAAAATAATCAAATTAAACATCCGTTCATATAGGAACTTGTAGACAGTAAGAAATGAAGGGGAAATACTAATGAAGCCGAACATTAATCCATATAGCAACGCAGCTCACCTCCTACAAGTTATGGCAACATGGCAGGTGACACGTGTCACCTGCCACGCCTTCTGAGCTTGGGGAGGGGGCTATTTTTGCAAAAATGGGTGCTAGTGGCCAAAATTTCCAAAAAAAAAAAGTTATAACAGTGCTAGATACGTGGATAGTTCTCTACAAGCAAGACTCTATTCATTGGTAGTCGCTTCTTCTAAAAGTTCATCCAAACAAAGAGCGCACCAATTGTAGGCAGTACAAATTGAAGGCAAAAAAAATAATCAAATTAAACATCCGTTCATATAGGAACTTGTAGATAGTAAGAAATGAAGGGGAAATACTAATGAAGCCGAACATTAATCCATATAGCAATAGATCATATTGTTATCAATGTTCAGGTGTAGGTAATACAAAATGATGAATCATAAAACTATAGCAACAAAAAACCTGGAGGAAAATTAGTAAGAAAACAAAATATGGCAATGAAGGGAATATTTACAATGGGAATCTAATGGGCAAGGACATGCATGGGCCTGCTGGTTGCTTTTTGTGCCCCCTCCCTATGAAAACCGCGTCACCCATGGGGCCACATTGGCCTCTTTTCCATTCCCCCTCTGTGGAAAGCACCTCCCTTGTGGGCCCACCTAGGCTAGTGCACGCGTTGTTGGCCCGCTTAGCTACACATCTGGACCACAGTAGCCATATGGCGATAGGTGTAGTATTGGCCCCCATGCACACTTGGGCCACCCGGCCACATGGTCTCATGCTCGGCCAAGCCCTACCCACACATCACCTCAACCATGCTCGTTTGTTGCTGTGTAACATCCCAAATTTTTGCTAAAATAAAAAAATAAAAAAATAAATAAAAATTGGTTAAAATAAAATTTAAATTAAAATAAGTATTTTCTGCCTAAAGTTTGAATTTGGATTTGCCTTGAATTTCTGTTTTTGAAAAAGCTATATTTGAAAAAAAATTTAAGAAAAACCTAAAAATATTATTAAATAAAATGATATTTTGATTTTCTATAAAAATCCTATGTCAAATTAATTATTTGGAGTTTATTTGGCTTTTATTTGGTTCCCTGGTTTTTCTGGAGTTTGAAAATGTATTTTTGAAATTAAAAAGTATTTTAAAGTATTTAAATTAAATACCAAAATTAGTTGGAAATATTTTTTAAGCTACAAATGTCTCCAGGAGGTTCTAGGAATTTTTCTGAAATTATTGGAGGTCATTTGGTATTTTTATGAGGCTTAATGCATTTTCTAGGCATTTCTGAAAATCCAAAAACAAAAATCCAAAAATAAAATTCCCTCCCTCACCTCCGGCCGCCACGTGGACGGCTGGATTGCGCCCACGTCACCCCGCCGGATCCCACCTTCCCCCTCCACCCGGCTGCCACGCGTGCGGCCCAGATCCCCCTCTCCCCACGTCGGCCCATCTGGCCCCTTCGCTCCGCCTAACCCTCTCGGCCACCCGATCTCCCTCCCCCTCATCTCGGCCACCCGCTCTACCTCTCCCGCTGACAGGCCGGGACCACCTGTCAGGCCGTCGTCTTCCCCGGCCGCCTCCTTCCTCTCCCCGGCCGCAACCGCCTCCGCTTCGCCCGGCCGCTTCCCCTCTTCTCCGGCCACGCCCCCACTACCGAGCTCGCCGCCCACTTCCCTCTCCCCTCCCGCACGACCCGCGCCCACGCGCCGCCTCGTCCCCCGCCTTCCCCGCGCACGCCCCCACCTTCTCCGCGCCGCGCGCGCCCGGCGACCAATTCCACCCGCCCGCTCCTCGCCCTATTTAAACCCACCCCGGCCTCCCCTCTCTTCACTCATCCTCCCCCGCCTCTCCATTTCCCCCCTCCCGAGAGCCTCCGCCCCGCATTGCTCTTGCGCCGCCGTCGGCGTCGAAGTTCCTCCGGCGAGGAATTGCTGCCGACACAAGCTTTCCCGCGCTGGACCGACTCCACCCCGGGCATCCTCGCGCCCCCGCCGACATCCTCCACCCCTCCGTCCGGCTCAAGCGCCACCGGAACTGCCGCCGCCGCTTGGACCCGAGCGCCGCCGCCTCCTCCCTCGTCGCCGGCCTGTCTCCGGCCACCCTCGGTGAGCCGCGCCCCTCCCCCGTGCTCCCCATCTCTCCCTCTTCCCATTTCAGCCCTCGCCGCTGGCCATCTCGCCGCCGTTCGCCGGCGAGCCGCCGCCCCCGTACGTCACTCCGGCCGGCATGCCACCGTGGCAGCAGATGTGGCTGCCACGTCAGCGCCGCGTCGACTTCCCGCTACCCGTCAGCGCCACGCCAGCCCGGCCCCTCCCCCGTACCACCTTACCAACTCCCCGGGTCCGTGGACCCAGTCCATAGACCATGGGCCCACTGTCAGCCGGTGCCCCTCTCGGGCTGACGTCATGCTTGCGTCATAAGTCCCTTTTCCCGTAGAAAAATAATTCGGCCGAAAAGAAATCCCGAGCTGACGCAAGGCTGACGTCATAAATTCCTTTTTCAGTAGAAAAATAAATCCAAAAATCAGCCTTTTTCCATTTTCTCTCTTTTCAAATTTCCCAGAGCCCGTTCTCCTTCATCCTAACTCCGATTCAGTCCATTCAAATTTCTAAATTCATCAAAAATTCCCCTCTATCCATTTCTAGACTCAATTCAAATATTTGAGTTCAATTTGAATTTATTTGAATTTAGTGGGTTATTTTGACGTGTAGACTTTGACGATTCGGGAAATTTCTTCGACGAAGATTCAAGCCAATTTGAAGAGCAAGGCAAGTCACCCTCCTTGATCATGTTGATCCCAGTTTTCAAAATAAAATTATGTTGATTTAAATTATATTGCATGCATATTTTTATTCAACGTATTTCAATTCAGTTTTAAATTTAGTTATTGCCTACTTGTTAATCCCTCCTTTGAATTTGAAATCCTCAATACCTTGTCACCCTAGAATCAAACTCTAGTTAATACATTAGTGTTCGCTAGAGAGTTTACTCAAATGCTTAGACCTGCTAAGCTACAATATTTGTTTTGGGATATCTTTCACATAGAATGATGACCCTTTTTACATAAAATGATATGTACTCTTGACTTTGGTGAGTCAAGGAGGTTTATGAAATATTTTGAAAACAAATATAAAACTGGTTTAGACTTAGGCAATTGGTTAGAGTGGTGGGTGCAGGCATGCCCTATTGGTTGGAGCCGCAGTAGTTGATTGTCGTGCACGGGGGTATGTGGTTGGGCCTGAGTCAATTAAGGACCGGTCTGTGAGCTACTGTTGCAAAGCCCTAATTGTACTACCACATGGCTGGTATGGGACGATACTGGTGAATAATTTGTGAAGTCCCAACTGAGTCAAGTCGTAGGTTGAAAGTGAGCGTGGTTGGTGCCATGTGAAGTCTCACTTGGCGGCGTGGTTAAGCCATGAGAAGTCTCGTCTAGGCTCAAGAGGGGTCCCGTGCAGTGGATTCCTTACTGGGGTGAAACCTTAGAGTTGGCTCGACCAGGTTGAAGGCTTTGCATTGTAAAGGCCTTGTCACGACTCCTCGCCGCACACCTAAGGAAGTGTGTAACCCGGTGGCAATATAGGATGATCGTGTCTTTTGGGTAAAGCTGTACAACCTCTGCAGAGTGTATAAACTATCCTGGATAGCCGTGCCCACGGTCATGGGCATGCTGAGTAAAAGTTTTTCATGGATTAGACTTTGCTTTTCAAAAATGATTTCAAAAACCTTGTGGATGGATGGAATCCACGAGAGATGAAAACCTTGTGGATGGATGGAATCCATGAGAGATGAAAACCTTGCGGATGGATGGAATCCGTGAGAGATTGAAATCTGGTGAATGGATGGAATTCATTAGAGTTGCGCAGTGAAAGCGTGTGGATGGATGGAATCCATACGTGAGCTTTTGGAAAAGATGGTCCGGGTGGGATGCCCGTGAATAGGTTGGTGTATGGTCGGAGCCTGCACTGACGGTATTATTTTCTATCACCAGTATTGTTTTTACTTACTGTATTAAATTCAACAATTTCAATCTATCTATTATATTTCTTAAATGCTGTTTTATGCAAACTAACCCTATAAGCCTTCCTTTGAAGCCTTTATCATTATGTTGCATTTTCCCGGGTGATTTGCGGAGTACAAGTTTGTACTCACGTTGCTTTTTCCACACAGAGAAGGAAGACGTCAACTACGGTGAAGATCTGGACGAATAGGCCGCGTCTTACTATCGTTTGCCTGTGGGCAGGCTTGGGCTTCGCTACTTATTAATTTGCTTCCGCAGTTATTTCCTTTATTTATTTTGCCAATGGGCGTTGATGTAAGACTTGGCCATAAGGCCGTACCTTTTATTTAATATATTGAGTCATTTGTGCTTGGTTATTATCTTTGTTGTGACTGTGTGCACTAGCTGATCCTGGACTAGTGCGATTTACACAGAGGATCCAGGAGTCGTTACTTCGGGTTCCGACATGCTGGCTATCCATGCACATCATGGGGCAACTACATAGATGTTGTGTGCAACCTTGCTGCTGTGATATATGCAAGGCCGATGGCGTATGTTTATTTTGTGGAGAGGATGGAATCATCTGGCATGGGTGGTTTTAATGGAACTGCTGTTGATGAAGTACCTGAGTTTGTCTCCAGTAGTGATGTGGATGATAGTGTTGGCGCAAATGCAGCTGAGGAAATGGGTGATGTAGAGGATTTCGAGCTAAACGAAGGCGTGCGAGATGGTGGGCAACCCATATTGATTGCTATGAGTACCTTGCTGTCTAGGGGAGAAGTGGAAAGTGAAGGGGAGGAGGATGTGGAAATAGATAGTTCTGGAGCTGAGGAAGATGGACAAGATGCTATGAGAGTTGTACTAGGTGGTGTTGTGACCACTAATATCGCTTATGTGTCCTCTAGATTAGATGACATCACAATGACATCTCTGGTTTTGCCACAGCTAGAGGAGGCACAGTGGGGGTTTAATGAAGACACTCTACACTTAGGGCAGTGCTTTCCTAACAAGAGTATTGCCCAGCAGGCCATTGCCACATACGCCGTGAACATCAGCTGGATGTATGAGTGCGTAGGTTGAACTCTGACACTTATACTATTAAGTGTGTGGATGAATCTTGCCCTGGCAAGGTCTCTACACAGCAGTTGAGAGGCGTGCCCATGGACTTCTGGATAACGGTGCTAAAGGATCACACATGCAAGCTTGCTGAGCCACTTCATAGGCACTACAATGTGACATCCTCATATGTTGCCAACCTGATAAGTCACCCGATCATCACAGATGTTTGTCTCGCCAAAACTTCTATTGGCAAATGTTGTCAATATTATGGAGTTCCTGGTTAGCTACAGCAAGGTATGGCGGGTGAAACGGAAGGTCGTGGAGCGTATATACGTCACATACAAAGAGGCTTACGACCTAGTCCCAAGAATGTTATATCAAATTGCATAATTAAATCTCGGCACATACATCAACAAGCCTGAGTGGATGCATCCCACTAAGAAGCCAAATTGCTTTGTTCTTGATAAAGTCATCTGGGACTTCCGCCAGGTGATCGAAGGCTTCAAGTTCTACCGTCCAGTGCTGATGGTGTATGGCATCTACCTATCTGGTAAGTACAAGGGTACCATCTTCACCGCAGTTGCAGCTAATGCAAATGACCAATTACTCCTTATGGCCTTCACAATTGTGGAGAACAAGAACATAGATAGCTGGCTATGGTTTCTAGAAAATGTGAAGCAAGTGGTGATTCAAAAACAGCTAGATGTGTGTGTCATCTCAGACCGCAATGCTGGATTGCTGTTCTCATTGAGCATGATGCAGATAGGACCCAGTCGCTGTTCCAGTAGAATGATGTAAGGAGCTATTGGTGCATGAGGCATCTCGCAGCCAACTTCCATAGACGGTTTTGAAGCAAGGACCTAATGAAGATCTTCAAGAAACTATGCATGCAAACCAAAGGTGGAAGTTGGAGGCCATGTGGAGATAGCTTGATGAGGAGACCGGCAAGCATGCGAGGCAGTCAGACAACGCTGAACAAGGGGCGGCCATGAGAGGGTCCACGCTAGTTGGGGAGTTCTTACAGCGAGTGAACTCACATGCACCCGACTTGGAGAAATGGTCTCTACTCCATGACACTGGTGGTGTAAGGTATGAAATTATGACAACCAACATGTTCGATGTGTATAACAGTGTCCTAAAGGGTGTCCAATCCCTACCGATCACTGCAACCATTAAGGCAAGCTCAAAACATACCGTTAGGTACTTTGTAAACAGAGCCATGATGGCTAAGAAACATCTAGAGGAAGGCAAATAATTCTCAGAAGTAATGCCTTTCTACACGACTATACATTGCAAGCATCCCAACTTCTATCCTAACCTAGCTTTACCCTTCCCGCAGGATGTGCACCCCTCTTTGAGCACCTAGGTGGATGAAAAGCTCAGGCCTCGCCCGGATACCTATAGTGAGTTCTCCGCAGACCCACCTCCCACCCAGTCCTCATACTGACTTGGAAATGTACAGCGCTCCCTAACAAACTCACCTTCCCTAAGGATTACCTACATCGTTGGGGCAAGCGGTGGATGGATGCACCATGAGTTTATATATCTTATCTTAGTACCGTTGCATTTTTCCTATAATCCTATATACGATGAATGCATGTCCAATGCATGTCAACGCCTTTATCTTCAAATAGGATTACTAGTTGTTATTACTATTTCAACGTCTTCTCATCACATTAATCTGTACGGATCCAACGCGGCATCTTTGTGTAGTGACATGACCCGATAAGGTAGCTTTGCGTAGCGATGTAACCCAACAAGGTAGCTTTGTAGACCAACGTGACTCAATAAGGTAGCTTTGTGGACAGACATGACTCAACAAGGCAACTTGGTGCAACAACCTAACCCAATGAGGCAGCTTCGCATAGCGATGTGACACAGCGCTGTAGCAAGATTCCTCCTCAGGGCCACTACCTCGCGGATGTGAATTTTCATCAACCAAATTGGACTTCATCCATGTACGCCGCACCGGCTTGGCGTACAAGTAGAAGCCCTTCCGTGGTTGGTCCTACGTCAACACAACAACACTATCTCACTCATATGGAGAAGTAATGGAAGGAGATCACCCAACTAGCAAGGGCTGCTGCAGCTTGCGATGAGCGAAAGGAGCATGCCAGGAGGTCACCTCCCCACAATGACGCCCCCGTAGCTCCAAACCCTACCACGATCCCACTGAGCATTCACTGCAAGACCCGCCCGAGGGGGGATGTCGTCCCTCTGTTGGTGCAGAGATAGGTGCAAGTTTTTCAAGTCCAATAGCGGCTAAACCTGGGCATGCGTTACTAGGGTTACTGAAAGCATCTTTGCAAGAATTATTCACATTCAAAGGCTTAAAAAGAATATACAACTAGTTATTCAAACAAGTGGTATATTCAACAACATTATTTCTCACATAAAATTTGTTTTGTCATCAATTACCAAAAAGGGGAGATTGAAAGCATCTAGGCCCCTAAAAATAGTTTTGGTAATTAATGAACTTATATGAATATGGGACTAACGCGTTTATTGAGTGTTTGAAAGGCCAAGTCCCTAAAGAGATGACAAGACGCATGCTAAAGATCAAAATGACGATCAAAGTGACTCAAGGCAAAGGTATATTTAGAATAGGACCCTTTTTTGTTTTACCGGTTTTAGGAGAAAGGATGGAAGACCGGATTATAGGTTAAAGGTCGTACCATAAAGAGGGATCATGGCAAGTAGCTTGATAGCAATTACATTGTGCCATTTGGATCAACTTAGAATCATGCATTCATTATACAATTAATTTTATGTTCAAAATAGGGCTCTGTCTGGAAAAGCGGAAGTACCGTAGTTTCAACGGCGGAACTACCATGGCATGGTAGTTCTGCATCTATGAATAGTACTTCCATAGCATGGAAATTCTGTTAGACCGAGCGGAATCTGTTTTCCAGAGAGCACCCTCGGGGCGACTCTGAGTTTGTAAAAATTCGGAAGTACCGGTTTTACAACGTCGGAACTATTAGAGAAGCGGGAGTTTTGCTCTTTTGAATAGTACTTCTGGAGCACGGAAGCTACGGAGGCAAGGGCAGAACCTTTTTTTCCAGAGAGCACCAATTTCTGTTCTGGCCCAAGCGGTACTACCGTGCCGACTTCCCGGAACTACCACAAAACGGAAGTACCAGATTTATAACGACGCTAGTTCCACACCGACTTTCAAACGGCTAGTTTAGAGGCTCTGACATAGCTGTTCTGTCGCGCTAGAGCCGGAGCAAAAGTGCTGGAATTTGGCCTGCGGTACCTCCGCTCGCCCTGAATTTTTTGGAATTTTTCAAACAGCTAGTTTTGGTTGGTACGGATGTTAGAGACCCCATTGAACACCTTTGAGCATTAAGCATTTACTGCACACCTCATTTACTACTTGTGCATTCATTTGAGATAGTTGAGCCAAAAAGTGCATTGCATTCAATAGTTTGATCATTTGGCACTTGTTTGCAATCAAGTGAAGCTGGTGATTTGTTACTCTTGGTGTTTGCCGGCACCTGGATGACTCGGTGGAGGTTGACCGGTGTTCTTCTCAAAGAAGCTTGTGAGAAGGTCCGGGGTGTGTGTGAAGATTGGAGCTCACCTACCTGGAGCGAGGAAGAGCTACCACTAGTGGATTGGAGGTGCTTTGGCTTAATTTGTGGAGCCGGTCCAATTCATTTGGGTTAACCTCAACGTGGATTAGGGGAAACCGGCAAGTTTCTGAACACCACGGTAAAACATCGAGTGTACTTGTTCCTCTCTCAACTTCTTCTAACTCTTGTTTATTACTCTTATTGTGATCATTTATTTAAGATAGAGCTAGTGTTGGTACTCGACTAGATTTGTGTAGGAATTAAGTGTCTTACTCTCTTGTCATATTAAAATTGTAAAGAATTAATTAAAAGATAAGAAAATTTAAAAACCTCCTATTCAGCCCCCTCTAGTCGGTTATCCTTGATTCTACAGTTACCCTAACTACGCCTAGGACAACCCTGACTGGTGTTGGGACACGAGGCACTACCGCCAAGCATTAAGGACAAGTTATAGCTTATTCCCCTATCATTTCTCTTCGAAAGCACGCACTAATAATCTCTCTAATCTACTTGTAGTCTCCAAAACCGCTATATGTGTTTCATAAATGGATCGACCAAGAGATCCACTCACACGACCAGAGACATCTTGTCTGTGAGGAGTGGGATGCTGAGACGGACCACAAGAGGAGGGAGGAGCAGTGGCGCAACGAACAACATACCGAGCATATCCAACGGGAGATGCAAGTTCATCTAGAGACGTGCAGGCACAGAGAGCACGAGACTCGCAAGGAGGAGCGCGAGAGAAAGCGCGAAAGGGCGGTCAAGACCAGGGCAACTGGCATAGACTACAATGCCGAACTCGCAAGGAATGGCAAATGGCCCTAGTCTATATAGTAGATTAGACCATTCCGTAGTAGTCCCCCCACCATACCCACCATGTTTTTTTTTTCTCCTAAAGGCATGTATTCGTACATGGTCTGGATGCTTTTGTCGTTTTGTACCATAGTACTAGTGACGTTGACAAATGTAATTTGCCGAACCACCATATCATGCAACCATGTGTAATATATGTCTAATCTGGGACTCTATTATATCTCAAGCTCTGTGCCTCGCAACTTCGCTACAATCGGAAGATTTCATCGCTTTGTTACCGTCGAGTGCATTTGCAATCTCTAAGCTACGCGACAAAATTGGAGTTGGTAGTTGCTACAACAAGATCATAACCAACAATCTCTGTGGGTGCGGTAGAGGCCACGCATCGCACGTCAGTTCTTTCGTGCTCCGAGAAAACCCTAACATTTTCTACAAAAACTCAAACGAAAACCCTAACTTTTTTTGCAAAAATCCGAACATTTTTTTGTATAAACCCAAATATTCTTTTTTTTGGTAAAAACCCTAACTTTTTGCCAAAAAAAAAACCCAAACACCCCTTCCCCGCACTCGGGTCATGTGAGACCCGACTACTGCTTCCCGCGCTCGGGTGGCGCGGCAGCCACCTCATGCGCTCCAGTGGTGCGGAGTGTTGACGAGCCCTGCCACTAGCCGCACCTAGCCCTCCCCTTCCGCGCGCAGCAGCTATCCATGCTCGGGCAGAGCATCCGCGCTCCAGGGTTGTAGCATGCGTCACGTGTTGAGCACCACTTCGTCCACGCTTAGAAAGGGGCCAGATTCATTAAAAAAAACAAACCACAGAGTCCAAATTTGTAAAAAAAATAATAAAAACGCAAGGGACACAAAAGCAAAAATTTCACAGATCCATGCAGATTTGTCAACTACAAGCGCAGCAGTACCACAACTCCACGAAAGCACAAAGTAGCGATCTGCATGTAGCACTCACTCAGAGTCCGCATGGGCTTAAAAAAAGAAGGCAGCCACAGACAGCACACGTGAATAGACATCTCGTGCCAAAGATTCATTCAGTTAACTTTACAAAAACGAGCCCCTTTTGTCAGTAATTTACACCTGACTAAATTATTCCTGCAGAAGATGACCGTTGTTTCGATCAAAAGGTCCCAAATAGCTAGTTTCCATTTTTCTATTATGGTTTTTTTTGGGCTGGGATTTATAACTATGATTTTTGAATTTTGGTCTGTTCGTAAAAGGAATTTTGGTCTGTTCATGAAAGACAGTATGTAGAGAGAGAAATAGTTGTATGTAATTTTTGTCACTACAGCTGAACTCAGTACAATTTAAACTATAATTTACTTGTAGATCCTGATTTGAAAAAATGTACCATCTAATAGCGAGCTATTGTAAAAATAGAAATTAAAGCCTAAATATAAGCTTAAAAGAACTGACATAAAGGCTAAAATGCTGAGAGATTAGCGGTACAAAGTAAAGCTATAGCACACTCATAAACCTTTTTCTGATAAGGGAAAAAAGCCTGCCTTGATAACTGATGAGCAAAAGCACAGTATCTATGCCTCCAGTTTCAGCCCAGCCTATCTCAGCTTTATAGAGACGTTTTCAACCTCAAACAAAAGGCACACGCTTTCGATACATTGCATGCTCATATTACTTTTATTGATGGTTTTTAATTTAGCTTATAAATAGTAATAACTTATAGAGAGCAGTACGAAAAGAGAAACTCGTATATAATTTTAGTCAATATAAATAAAGTCACTACAGTGTGTACTATAATCAACTAATAGACTCCATCTTAAAAAACATTCCGTTTGAAAGCTAGATAGTATAAAAAACTATTTACTGTAGAAAAACAACTTTTAGAAGCCAATATAAACAACACCATAATATAACCATTTTTTATGCAGCCAATTACTCCTAGTCCTAGTTAAGTAGCTAAAAATAATACTACTCCTAGTTTATCTCTCAAGTATTGCCACTGGATACCACTAGTATTAATCTCCAAAAAAATAAACTTCAATATCAAAATTCAAGATAGAAAGCTTGAAAACAAAAAAAAAAAGGTCTAGTTTAATGACACTGACCAACCCATTAGCTTACCACCAATTACAAGACCACATCAATTACAACTACAAGGGAAGGACAAAGAAAAACAAAGGGGCATCACCATCATCAATGCCTTTGTCCAGGACAGCAACAGCAAGAAGCAATTCACCCTGTCTACCCTCTACCTCTGACTCCATTAGAAACCAGAGGCTTCCATCCATCCATCCAATGATCCAAGCAGCACTTGATCTGCTCACAATCACAATGCCATCATCATCAGGACAGCCACACATGCTGCCACAGCTGCTTGTGTCCATGTCCACCAACCCTAGCAAGCAAGAACAAGCACAAACAGGACGGAACACCTCAGCAGGTGGGCAAAAGGGAGCAAAGTTCCAATGGGAAAAACAAGATACAGATAGGCCACTGAGAATTATTCTCCCTTTTTATCATTGCAGATTATGTGATTGATAATTGAGCAAGTAAGTTGTGCTTACGAGTAGTCGCTTCTCGGCAGTCCCACCTGTTAGTGAATGTGCTTAACAACTTAGCACTTTTGGTTTGTGCTTATACAGGGAGTGTAGGGAACCATATATGTTGATGGTGATGCGAAATTTCACATCTAGTATCTCATCTTTTTAAGTCCAGAGTCATTCTCTACTGAAACTGGGGAATATGCAAAATCGTTGACCAATTTAGAATAGACACTATGGCTTTGAATTCCTGATGATGCACAAAATTAACTTTGCAATTGTGACATCAAGTTCTTGGGTCAGAGTGTCAGACAACGGTCTTTACCTGCAGCATGTTGCTTTATGCTTAACATTCCCTAGTGACAACTAAAGCAGAAAACATGATGCAATCCTTTTGAAGTTGCTCAAACTCTTTCCATGATACTAATAAGCCAAACAAGTCAATATCATCCTAATCTATCCAAGATCATTCCTAATTAATCGAAAATAAACCTTTTCTAAAAAAGAATCAAAGCAAACATGAACCATGCAGTTTAGTAATTAGCATGAGAGAATGAGAGTAGAGTTTCTTTTTCTTTTCTTTTTCCCTTGAGAAATAGAGTAGAGCAGAGCTCACCAAGGTGGCCTTTGCCGAGGCCGATATGCTGTAGTAGCCGCCGTCCTCCGACCCGTCGCCGTGGCCATTGTACCCGCCGCCGCCGGTAATGGTGCCCCCGCGGCCGCCGACACCGCCGGAGGTGGTGTTGTCCTGCGGTAGGCGGTAGGAGAGCTCGTACGCCGGCGTGCCGTCGGGCTTGAAGAGGCCGTAGTTGCGCTCCGACGACGGCCCGGGCTTCATGTTCTCGTTGAAGAGCGCGAACATGTAGGCGCGCAGCGCCACGGCGGGCCGCAGCGGCGTACCCTTCCCCTCGGCGACCAGGCGCATCACGTTACCGTTGTACTTGGCGGCGTTCTGTGGTGTCGCGCCTGTCTCGTTGGCGTCGCCCGCCGACGGCCACCCGGTCTCCGACACCCGCACCTCCACCGCCCGCGCCGCGGCGCTGTTGGCGGCCGCGATGGCGTGGTACACGGCGTCCACCTGGGCGACGAGCAGGTTGGGGTAGTGCAGGCCGGACGCCGGGTCGGCGACGCCGGCGTAGCCGGGGTCGAGTAGCGCGTACGCGAGCTCGACGCCGGTGGGGTCCTCGGCGTAGGCGAAGTAGGGGTAGGCGTTGACGAGGAACGGCGTGCCGGTGCGGGCGTGGAAGTCCAGGATCGGGCAGAGGAACGGGAGGAGGTCCTTGCGGAAGTAGGCCGACGAGGGCGGGTAGGAGGTGGCGAGCACGCCGAGGTTGTGCGCGGTGGTGACGGCGACCTGCTTGTCGAGGCCGAGCTGCGCGAGCGCGTCGTGTAGGCACTGCATGGCCGGGAGGAGTGACCGCGACAGCGCGGAGCTGTTGGCGCCGGTGAGCACCTCGTTGCCGACGGTGAGGACGGAGATCTTGGTGGCCGGGAGCGCTGGCTGGATGACGGAGCGGACCCAGGAGGAGGCGCCGGAGGGGGTGGATACCGCGGCGAGGCACTCGTCGGGGACCCCGACGACGAGCTCGACGCCGGTGTTGGCGAAGGCGCGGAGGGTGGGCGGGTCGGCGTCGTAGAGCCGGACGCGGCCGATGCCGAGGGTGGCGAGGATCTGCGAGACCGAGGTCGCCGGCGGGAGGTTGTTGCCCACCCGGCCGTAGTTGATACCCAACAGCGCCGACGACGTCGCCTCCGCCGCCGGGAGCAGGAGCAGGAGCAGGAGGAGAAGCGGCATTGTGATGGATGGCAATGTGTGCGGAGGGAGTGGGAGAGAGAGAGAGAGAGAGAGCTGCTACGAGCTAGCTTGGAGTGGAGTGGGGGAGTGGGGAGTGAGCGTGGGAGTGACTGGAGGGAACTTGGCTTGGAGCGTCGGGGGTCGGTGGGGTGGGGATGGATGGATTCATGTGGGTCAGATGGCCAAACGGGCTGTGCTAAATGGAACGGTTTAAGCTACGATGTTGTTGGCAAGGCTTATGGCATGGTCTGGCATGAACGTGGGTGAGTTGAGCCTACATGCCGCGAGACCATGGACTATGTCTAGGTTGGTGCTCAGCCCATTGCACCGACACGGCACCATATGAGCAGTGTCCGATTTAGCATAGCACGATAGCGGCACGATAGGCACACAAAGCCCGTGGGGGCATGGCCCATCCGGCACGATAGCCGACCATTAGGCACGATGGGCACGGGCACAGCCCAACTAGCCCGGTTAGCACGGCCAACGATCATTTTTTAAAAAAAATAGCCTTTTTTACCATTTGAGCCTTAAAAATACGGAAAATTTTTAAGAAAGTCTAAAATTTTTCTATAAATAGACACCATACCCCCCTCCTCATGAACTCACACTCAAATCAGCATTCTCCTCTCCTCATTTTCTTGTGAAAATTCCGAAACTCTTTGTGGTAAATTGGTAAAATTCAGAATAATTTTGCCAAAATTTGGAAAACTCGAAATCTGGGCAGCGGTCAAGCTAAGAGATGAGAATACTAATTTTTATGTTCTTATATTATTTTTATTCCTCTTTTATAATTTATTGTAATACAAATTAGGTAATAACGTAATTTTGTATTTGTATTTTGTAGTTTTGTGCATTTTAAAATTTCATCATGCAACATTTTGACAAACTTGTTGCGAGTGAGTACAGAATTAATCCGAAAGATCTTGCATTGTTCAAGACGAGTCCACTTCCACTTCAAACAGCCAAGGCCGTAGCGAGCAGACTCGGTTGTACCATCGTCAGGCTCTATCAGTGCCTCTACGTTAGCAAGCACTAGAGCTAAAAGGTCCATACCAAGCATGTCCGACATGTGGGGAGATTTTGACAAAGTCATGAAGCAATTGCCGTCTAGAGATCAGGTAAGAGTTGTTGTTTGCAAAATATATTATCATGAATTATCTACAAAATCTACAGGTGGAACTGGGCACTTGCACAGACATGCCTAGAGATTTAAAGAAAAGCAAAGTATCGCCATGAGGCAGACGCAGTTGATGTACAATCCCGACGGTACCGTATGTAACTGAGATTATAACCCCAAGGTAGCTCGTGAATCTTTAGCATGTTCAATTGCTTCACAAGATCTACTTTTAAACTTTGGTACATCAGATGCATTCGAAAAGTATATTACAACTGCTCATAATCTTAATTTTACTCATGTTTCTAAACAGACAGCCACTAGGGATTTAGTTAAATATTACAATAATGGTCGTGAGAAAATTAAAGAACTATTTTCAACATGTACATTTTCGGTGGCTTTAACCTCGGACATATGGAGTGGTCATGCAAGAGAGGATTATCTTAGTATAGTAGCTCATTACATAAATGATGATTGGGTATTGAAAAAGAGAATAATAGGTTTTGAATTGATTGATGTACCACTTATGGGTGAGAATATAGTAGAATATATTATCAAAGTCGTAGAAGATTTTGGTCTTGAAAACAAAATTTTTGCAGTTACCACGGACAATGCTGCAGCAAACTCCAGGGCAATGGATATTCTCAGTCCCTTATTTGGTATATATGCCGATTTCTTCTTGCTACATCAGCGATAAACCTACCATATTATTAATCTTATAGTTAAAACTGGTTTGAAAAGGTTGGATCCATATTTTCAAGCTTTTCGCTATGCAATTTCTATCGTAAATAATTCTAACCAACGTATTATAGCATATAAGAACTACTGCATTGTGATGGGTGTACGTCCACAAAAGTTCGCTGTGGACATACCGGTGAGGTGGAACTCAACTTATCTCATGCAACAAAATCTTTTCCCATACAAATCCACCTTTTTTTGTTTTCATACACATGCACTATCACGGCCATACCGGCAACACCTACTAACTAAGGATCGTTGGTATGTTGCTGAGAAGTTATTACCATTTCTCGAACTTTTTATGAACCAACTATTGCTTTATCCAAAGTGTGTTATCTAACATCTCTATTACTTATTCATCATATTCTTGCGATTGTCGTTCACTTGAAAACTTTGAAAATGACGCACAGTTATGAGAGGTTGTGTACGCTATGAAAACAAAATATTTAAAATATTAGAAAGAATACCATACTTATACATATTTGTATTTATTTTAGATCTAAGAGCTAAAATTTAAGGTTGCACTATTGTTCTCAATATTGGGCCTGTTCTTTTGTGGCTGTGGCTTATGGCTTTTGGCTGCGGCTTTTGGCTTTTGGCTGCTCGTGTGAGAGATTATAGAGTAACTGAAATTCACGTGCGGCTTTTGCTGAATGGATTTATAGAATAAGAGGTCTATATTAAACAACATATGGTTTTGACAATCCCAAATTTCCAAACCATGTGTGTAAATTCTTCAAAACCTTATATGGATTAAAGAATGCCCTTAGAGGTTGGTAAGATAGGCTTAATAGTATTTCACTTAAGAATGATTTTAAAATGAGGATAGTAGATAAAATCTTGTTTATTCTCAGGTATGGCATTGACTTCTTATTTTAAATTTATGTGAATGACATTATATTCAGTGGCTCTTCTCATACTTTGGTATCTAGATTTTGATTTTTAGATTCTATGAGCAAGGAATTCTAAATGAGTATGATATGTGAGATCAGGGGCGAATCCATGGGGTAGGCTTCATCAAGCTGAAGCCTACCCTCCACTGGTTGCCGAACACCCCCCCAGGCTCCTATGGCGACCAGTCAGTCAGGCAGTCACAGGCGACGACGTTTGAAGAAGAAAGAGAACGAAGCCAGGGAGAAGAAACAAGGTCGAACCGAGGCGCCGAAGAAGTAGAAATGCAGCCCACGGGCCCAACGGCCCACCGCCCAATACATGTTGCCCTGTTCAGCTGTTCTCATGCTCGGATGCTCCCAAATTTCCCCAAATCCAAAAGACCAAAATCCCCATTCCCTTGCTAAGCTCCCATTCCCCCAAATACCCGTGCCGCGTGCCGACGAGATTTGGATCCGGATCCGGACGGGTGACGTCTTGGTGGCTGGGCTGGCGGGCGCGAGCCGGCTGCCAGAGTGCCGGGGTCGGGTCGCGCCGTCGCGGCCGACTGGCAATGAGCGCGGAGCCGCCGTCGTGGCTGACTTGAGCGGCGAGGCGGGAGGCACCAGCGAGGAGGCGGGAGGGGACGCGGCGCGCAGCACGCAGCACGCGCGCGCGCGCGCGGCGCGAATGAGTGTGTGAAGCGTGATTGCGTCTTGCTTGAAGCCGTGAACTGTGACTCACTGACTGTGAAGTGTGATTGTGTGAAGCATTTAACTAGTGATAGTGAAGGCCGAAGGCGTGGCGTACTGGCGTGTCCGCGTGTGAATGTGTGATTCAGATTCAGTGGATGTAGCTGCAGTTGTTGCCTGTGTTATTTGGCTTGGGTAGTTACAGTTCCTTGGTTGCATTGTGACTTGTCTTTGTGAAGCGGTGAAGTAATGGCTTTGCCTCACCCGCTCACCGCCCAAACATGTACTGTGAAAGTGTGAAGCAGTGAAGGCGTGTGATAGGATTCCTCCGCACTGATTCAATGATTTGTAAGAATACAACTCAAGCTCATTATCTCAATTAGCAATTAATTTATTATATTGTTATACTACCAAGCTTATTTGATTAGCAATTTATTAGAAATAGTGTTATACCGCGAGACATATTTAGATCCATTGATGATGATGCAATCATAAAATCCTTCCAAGGCATGAAAAATCGCAGAATGAATTTGCCTCGTGAAAGTCATGATTCAAGCTGGTTGTATGGTTCTTTTATTTTAAATGTTCATGATCATTTAAGTAATTAAATACAATTTGCTATTGCATCACTAATTTTTTTTAATTTTGATGTATAGATTGTTACCTACCAGAACCATATTTACATGTTTTAGGTATTCACTTGCCATTAGCGAGGTATCTTCATTGTATCTCTCTTTTTTTCTTTGTTTTTGTTCATGTATGAAACTATGAATTTGATTGCACAAGAATACAAAACTATGTTTCTAACAAATTAGTGTAGTCAATCGAGGCGTAAGGCCAATAATTCTAGGAAAAGCTTATGATCTAATAGAAGAATGTATATTTTTTTAGCCCACCCTCATTTTTCATTCTAGATTCGCCACTGGGTGAGATGACTTTCTTCCATAGTTTTCAAGTAAAGCAACAAAAAAAATGATCTTTATTCATCAAAACAAGTACACAAAGGACTTTTTTCGGTGCTTCAACTGAGGAAGTAGCAAGTCTATGTCTAGTCTAATTGCCACTTCTATTATGCTGGATCCTGATGAGGATGGAGAGCCCATATACCAGAAGGAGTACCACAGCATGATCGGCTCCCTCCTCTACCTTAAAGCTTTGAGGCTAGACATATAATTTGATATGTGTTTGTGCACTTAATTTTAGACTTTCTCTCATGCTTCTCATCATCAAATAGTGTGTCGCTTCTTTAGATATCTTCATGACACTCTTTACTTTAAACTCTAGTATTCTTTTGATTATGCACTTTCTCTTCACACTTGTTTGATGCTGATTTTGTGGGGTGTAGAATAGATAGGAAGAGTACCTCTGGCACCTGTCACTTCTTAGGCACATCTCTTATCCCTTGGTCATTTAAGAAGTAGTCCTTTATTGTACAGTCCACTGCTGAGGTGAAGTATATAGCAGCTGCTTGTAGTTTCTCTTATGTTCTCTGGATCTTATCTACTCTGCAGGATTATGGATTGGCCTTAGATAGTATTCCTCTCTTATATGACAAGACTAGTGTCAAAAAATATTGCCAAAAACCCAGTGCAACAATTAAGGACTAAACACATTGATATTAGTACCATTTTCATAGAGACCCTGTAGAAAAGGGTGATATTGTGCTTCACGTTGTAGAGTTAGAGCACCAAGTTCTAGATATATATTTTCATTAAGGCTCTTGATTCTTCTCGTTTTACTTCTTCCCAGCGAGAGTTGGGAGTTATTAGTCCTTTTGGCATGTTTTGAGGGAGAGCTTGACACTTTTGCACCAATTATATCATAATGCATATTTAAATTTAGTAATTTGTATTGTAAAATATTACATGGAGTATTGACTATTATTCTTATGTGACATGGTATCTTACTTTACATCTTGCCATATTTGGTGCTATCTTACTAGATGTATCATATCTTGCTATGTGTATTTTAGCTTTATAATGCTAGTTTTCTTAAATGTGAGAAATTTGAACTAAATTATGTCTTTTTGGATCTTGTTACTAGTTTTACTCTAGTGGTCCTTTTATGGTTCATACTATGTCAAATAGGCTAAGTTGAGTGTTGAACCAATTTGAGCTTTAGATTGGACTATACTAGTTTTTTATTAAAGCATGAGTTTACTCCTCCTCGGCTTTTGCTGCTTAGGTCAAGTATAGCTTATGGACTAAGGAGTATCTGATTGTTCTTGAACTAAAAATGAAAACTAAAAAGTGGTATTTGTGTGAAAAAATATATCTCACCAACTCTTTCTCATGAGATGACTTACCATTACACTGGGCATGAACTCCGAAAGAGTTTTAGACAACCAAGACCACTCTTTTAAGCTTCTTGCTTGAGATGGTCGTTGTAAGGCTTGAGATCTACCATATGGCTAAGAAAGTAAAAAATATGAAAAATGGTAGAAACTTGGGAGGCAGTTGTAGATAATTCCTAATTCAGGCTTGCTTTACTAAGGTAAGACCCAAATATGTTTCAAACATTGCCAATTATGCTCAAAATCCAAGTGCCTGAACAAAATGATTCAATATTGAATTGTAGTTCTCTAAACAAACTTAATTGTAGATTCTTGGTTCTAGTTAGTTTATTGATATGGCTTGGCTCATTTTTGGATACCTTTTACTAAACTATAAATTTGAATGACTTGACATACTAAAATCCATTTAATTTTAGATTTTTACTAAAGTTATTTAGCTTTGCTATATATAGATTTCCATGATCCAGATAGTTGCTGCACTAAATATGGCTTGGTACAATACTTGTAAAATCATTTTGGATAATTTTTATGGCTTCTTAAGCTAAAAATAAAAAAAATACAGCCGCTTTATTTCATTCATGCTCTATCTTCTTTCATGCATCTTGATAACTCCATTGTCAAAGTAAGAGAAAGATTGATAAAAATACATATATAGAGCATGATTTAGAGTTTTCTTTTGCAAATTCTTACTAAGTTGGAGTTTTTATGTCTTGCTATGATTTTTTATCTTTTCATCTCTTCTCACCATGACCAAGGTCAAATAGAATAATTGTTCTTTCATATGGACTTAGAGTGAGATTTTTTATTTATTTAGTGGATTTAAAGTTTTTGTCGAAAATTGCAATTTTTAGTTGCTTTACTCTATTTCTATTTCACATGGTCATTTTCAGTTTTTGCAATCCTTGTGTGACCATTTTGAGCTTTTATTTGTAAAATGCCCTTTTTAATTCTAAAACCACCTCCTATTTGTATTTTTGAGAATTTACCAATGGATTCATCAAGGGGAGATTGAAAGATCATGTGATAAGGTCATGGGTTTTGTTGTCATGAATCATGATCAATTTAGAGGAGTAGAAATTTGAATTTTGTAAATCTGCAATTTTTTTGAATAGGTTGTAGACCTGGCGGTATGGCCGACTAGAGGTGGCGGTCAGACCGGCCAGCGCTAGCGGTCTGACCAGCAGCCACCAATGATCAAACTGGTTGGCATCAATGGTCTAACTAGCTGGCCTATGTCACTTTGGCTAAAATGTGGATTTTTGGGTTGTCATGGGTTGATTTGGTTTGACCTAGGTCAGTGCATATGTGTTGCATGATGCATGTTTCAACTAACGTGGGTCAAGTTGTGAAGAACTTATGACCATAAATGATTTCTTTGTCTTTGGATGTGCAAGGAGGTTTGGAGTCAATTATGGTCAATAGTGAGGATCAGGACTACGTTTATAGAGGAGCCATGGTCCAGAACAATCAAGGATGCTGGGTGAGATGGCTAAACTCAAGCATGGCACGAGGAAGTGATAGACCATGTTGAGGTGACCCCGGTTGTGTGATGAGTAATTGGCATCTGTTTTAGGAAAGTCGAGTTTGGTTTGTGTGGTTCCGGCCATGTCGTTGCGTGGTGCAATCGGTTTCGGTCGGACCTTGTCGATCTAGGTCGAACGTGCTTAAGTCGTTTATTTTTCGGTTCGATCGTTTTGGGCTTTGAGTATGTCTTCTGATGTTATTGTATGGTTACAATATTTCGAGCGGTGCTATGTGATTTGTTTCTTGTCTGTGATGACTGCAGAACATCGAGGTGGCGTTGTGGCGAGGCACGGGATGACCGGACTAGGCGTGGGCGGTGCCGAGGTTAGAACGGTCGAGGTGTGCCGAAGACGGCGAGGACTCGAGGTGGCTGCGTGGCTTGGAGGGCAAGGAATGAGGAAGCTTCCTGGAAGGTGCGCGAGGGGCGTGTTGGTGAATACGCAAAGCTGCACTAAAGGAAGTGGATTGTGGATAAAGCGCCATAAGTTGTTGAGAGCTAATGAGTAAAGTGGGTTGTAAACCCATTAGTGGAGGCTATAAATAGAGAGGTGCTCTCTAGTACTAGGGGCAGATTTTTTAGAGAGAGATGGCTTGAGAGAGGGTTTTTGTGCTTGTGCTCTCCATGTATGAGTGTGTTGTCTTTCAAGCATGTATGGAGACATAGTTAGTGTGAGATTGAGAGAGAGATGAGCTGAAAACAACCTTTTGTAATCGCGTATGTCTCTGTATCAAGATTCATATGAGGATGTTTGTGTTTGATCTCTTCTGTGCTTGTGCCCCTATTTTTCTTCTCAGTTTTTGATGTGAGTTCTTATTGAAAGGCTGCAGTTTATGCTTGCTCTATGATGGGGAGATACTCAAGGTCCCAAGAGTATAGCTAGTTCGAGTAATTGTGCAAGTTCATTTTTCTTGTTTTCTGTTCTTATCAGCGCTGGCTCTCTTGGTCTTGGGAGAATACTCTTGTTTCTTTTCTTTCTATTGGTTTCTGCAAAGAAGCTATTTTTGGTTGTCTCCAGTTCATCTGTTCGGCTCCTTTTTGGTTGTCGTTTTTAGCTGGTGCTCCTCTATCTTTTGGCAGCAGAGGCAGTCTTTACTTTGTCTGATTTCCTGTGAAGTCCCTCTGCAAATTTGTGTTCGGCAGTCCTGCTGTAGTAGCTATTTTCGGTAGCCCTTCTTTTCATTTTGTTCACTCGGTTGGGATCCAACAATTTAGTGTAGCAAGTTGTCTTCCAGCCGAAGCAAACAAACAAAAAAAAACATTTCGGCAGTAGAGTGCTTCTTCCTTTGTTTAGTGGCTCATGTCCAAGTTCTTTGATCTTTTGAGTTTTAGTTTGAGTTTTTATCTCAGTTAGTTTTACCTTTTGGTTTCAGCAGTGTTCGTTTTTTTAAAAAAATCGTTCTGTGTTCAATGTGTGCAGACTTTATTCTTATGTCAATTCTTGGCCGGCAGTGATATAGTTTTGATCTTTGTGATTCCTTGCTAATTTTTTCTCGGGTAAACTGCAGTAAATCAGTTTGGCATTTTTTGTGTTAGGAGAACTCCTTTGTACCAACAACAGTACTAATGCTTCTCCCTTTCGGTTTACGGCCAGAAAGCTGATTCAGTTTGCAAACCGTCTCTTGTCATTGATGGTTTCTTTTTCTTTTACTCTCTTTTATTTTCTGCAGTGCTTTTTTTTGTGGTTGCAGTCTGAAATTTTGAGCAGTCTTTTTGTTCTTTTGGGAGCTCGACAAGGGATTTTGCAGCAGTAAGTTTGTGCAGTTTATTCATTGCAAATCAAACTTATGTGGGCCTTTAAGTGTTCTGCAGTCTTCAGCTTTCTGGTATTTCTTTCCTTTCGTGGTTGAGGTTCAAAGTCCTTCATTTCAATCTAATTTTGGCCTTGCAATGGGAGATCCACCGTTTTTTGAGAGTTGAGTTTTTTTGAATACTTTGGGGGCGTTTTTAAAGCAACATTCACCCCCCCCTTTGTTGCCATTTTCGATCCAACAGGAGGGCAGAAAATATTGAAGGGAAGTTTCAAGCAATGGGTTGCATCATGTAGCATGGTTAGTCCAAGTGAGGCATGGTCTGGTGGAACTAGAATGGGAAAGACTTGCCGATACATGGCAAACATGACGATTGCTTGCAAGGGAAGATGAATACCGCATCAAGGAATGGTATTTTGATAAGTTGGCCTGTTGTGGCTACAGACCAAACAGTAAAGAATGGGACTCGTAGAAGAGGAAGAGGAGAGCCAGATCTATGGGAGAGCTGGTAAGAATGAGAGGATGCCCCTCCTCCTGCCCGTCCTGGGGGTTTATATACATGAGTGGGGTAGAATGGGAAATCCCCATTCTACCCCTTAGTACTTACAAAGAATGAGGGTACATTGGTATATTTACATGAGTATATTCCTCTACATTATCAGGCCTATTACATATTAGGCGGTTGCAAGGCCGATCCACGGGGTTGGGCCACCCCATAACTGATACTCCTCGGCGATAAGCACGAGAGGTCCCGATGGGCGGTGGCGTGTCAAACTATCCCAACCCCCCGTTCCCCGACAGCAAGCGCGAGGGTACCGACTGGCAAGCCGATGCAACTAGTAGCTTGCAGCCCCCTGAGGCAATGCCTATGAAGAGGTCCGCGGAATCCACTCCAAAGCCGGGTCGTCCAGCCGAGGCAACGCCTACAAGGCTGACAACGAAGTCATCGCCACCCCGCCGAAGCGATGCCCACAAGGCGGGTGGCGAGGCACTACTCTGAAGCCGGGTCGTCCCACCGAGGCAATGCCTACCAGGCGGACGACGAAGTTCTACGTCGGAGCCGAGCCGTCCCGCCGAGGGATGGCCCACTAGGCAGATGGCGAAGTCGCGCCGCTCCACCGAGGCAATGCCTACAAGGCGGGCGGTGAAGTGCTGCTCCAAAGCTGGGTCGCCTTGCCGAGGCAGTGCCTACCAGGCGGACGACGAAGTCCTGCGTCGAAGCCGAGCCGTCCCGCCGAGGCATTGCCTACTAGGCGAACGGCAAAGTCGTGCCGCTCAACCGAGGCGATGCCTACAAGGCAGGCAGCGAGGTGCTGCTCTGAAGCCAGGTCATCTCGCCGAGGCAGTGCCTACCAGGCGGGTCACGATGTCCCGCGCCGGAGCCGAGCCGTCCCGCCGAGGCATTGCCTACCAGGTGGACGGCGAAGTCGTGCCGCTCCGCCGAGGCGATGCCTACAAGGCGGGCAGTGAGGCGCTGTTCTGAAGCCGGGTCGTCTTGTCGAGGCAGTGCCTACCAGGCGGGTGACGAAGTCCCACGCCGGAGCCGAGTCGAGCCGTCATGACGAGGCATTGCCTACCAGGCGGATGGCAAAGTCGCGCCACCACGCCGAGGCGATGGCTACAAGGTCGGCGGCGAGGCGCTGCTCCGAAGCCGGGTCGTCCCGCCGAGGTAGTGCCTACCAGGCAGACGACAAAGTCACACAGCTCCACCGAGGCGATGCCTACAAGGCAGGCGACGGAGTCGCTGCTCCAAAGCCGGGTCGTCCCACCGAGGCAGTGCCTACCAGGCGGACGACGAAGTCCTGTGTTGGAGCCGAGCCGTCCCGCCGAGGGATGGCCCACTAAGTGGATGGAGAAGTCGCGCCGCTCCGCCGAGGTGATGCCTACCAGGCGGGCGACGAGGCGTTGCTCCGAAGCTGGGTCGTCCTGCTGAGGCAGTGCCTACCAGGCGGACAACGAAGTCCTACGCCGAAGCCGAGCCGTCCCGCCGAGGCATTGCCTACTAGGCGGACGGCGAAGTCGCACCGCCCCGCTGAGGCGATGCCTACAAGGCGGGCGGCGAAGCCTTGCCGTCCCGCCGCAGTGATGCCTACAAGGCAAGCGATGAGGCGCTGCTCCAAAGCCGGGTCGTCTCGCTGAGGTAGTGCCTACCAGGCGGGTGACGAAGTCCCGCGCCGGAGCTGAGCCATCCCATCGAGGCATGGCCTAATAGGCGGACGACGAAGTCGCGCCGCTCCGTCGAGGTGATGCCTACAAGGCAGGCGGCGAAGTCACTGCTCCGAAACCGGGTCATCCCACTGAGGCAGTGCCTACCAGGCGGGTGACGAAATCTCGCGCCTGAGCCGAGCCGTCCCGCCGAGGCATGGCCTACGAGGCGAACGGCGAAGTCGCGATGCTCCGCCGAGGCGATGCCTACAAGACGGGCAGCGAGGCGCTGCTCCGAAGCCCGGTCGTCTCACCGAGGCAATGCCTACCAGGTGGGTGACGAAGTCCCGCGCCAGAGCCGAGCCGTCCCACCGGGGCATTGCCTACCATGCGGACGGTGAAGTCGCGCTGCCACGTCGAGGCGATGGCTACAAGGTGGGCGGCGAGGCGCTGCTCCGAAGCTAGGTTGTCCCGCCAAGGCAGTGCCTAACAGGCGAACGACGAAGTCCTGCACCGGAGCCGAGCCGTCCCGCCGAGGCATTGCCTACTAGGCGGACGGCGAAGTTGCGTCGCCCCGCCGAGGCGATGCCTACAAGGCGGGCGGCGAAGCCTTAATGTCCTGCCGAGGCGATGCTCGCAAAGCGGCGGCGAGGCAACTGCGCCCAAAGCCGGTCGTCGCCCGGCGTGCCTACGAGCGGCGACGACGGTCTGCGCCGAGCCGAGCCGCCCCGCCGAGGCATGGCCTACTAGGCGAACGACGAAGTTGCGCCACTCCACCGAGGCGATGCCTACAAGGCAGGCGGCGGGGCGCTGCTCCGAAGCCGGGTCGTCTCGTCGAGGCAGTGCCTACCAGGCGGGTGACGAAGTCCCGCGTCGGAGCCGAGCCGTCCCGCCGAGGCATAGCCTACTAGGCGGACGGCGAAGTAGCGTCGCTCCGTCCAGGCGATGCATACAAGGCAGGCGACGAAGTCACTGCTCCGAAGCCGGTCATCCCACTGAGGCAGTGTCTACCAGGCGGACGACAAAGTCCTGCGCTGGAGCTGAGCCGTCCCGCCAAGGCATTGCCTACTAGGCGGACGGCGAAGTCGCGCCGCTTCACCGAGGCGATGCCTACAAGGCGGGCGGCGAGGCGCTGCTCCGAAGCTGGGTCGTCTCGCCAAGGTAGTGCCTACCAGGCGGGTGACGAAGTCTCGCGCCAGAGCAAGAACTCGTGAGTGCTCCCTGGCTATTTAAGTCTCAGCCAACATGGCATGGTGAATCGCCATCACTTCCTCTCCATTTCTCTTACCAACTCCCCTCCATCTTCTCCCTTCCCAAGCCAAATCAAGCTTAGAAACACACCGCGACACCACTGGTCACCACCTTTGCCTCACCGTTCTAGCTAACCCGATGATCCTTTGTCTAAACTCCTCGCATCAAAACATGTTCCCGACCAAGACCTTCATTTTCCCTCACCCAATTTTGTGGTTCATGCACAAGATCTGGCTAGTGTCATCATCTTCCATCGTTTTGGCCTAATCCACCACCACCACCACCCTTCCCTCTCCAGTGAGCCTCTCTTCGATTTCCCTCTTTGGGAGCATCTCCACGCCTTCCTCTTCCTTTCCTATCCCTCAATTTGGGCTCTCCCCTACCCCAAGTCACTGGCACTACAAATCTTATCGTGCCACCCCTGGCTCCCATCGCCGGACCACCTAATAGCTCCTCATCCTCCATGGATTGCTCTGGTGAGTTCCCTCCACCCCTCTCCTACTCATGCATGCCTCTCTTTCCTCCCTCTTTCTCTCTAATGCCACCACCCCCTGCCCCTCACTGGGCTCAGCCATCATGCACCATCGTTGACTAGCCTCATTGCCACTTGAGCCACGCTGCCACCTCCTATAGCTTCCCCTACCACTCAACAACCCATTTTTGTGGTCACCAACCATCACCGTCGCCTAGCTCACCGACGCTAAGCATGTCAACGCCATCGCTGCATCTGCTCTATTTCGATAGAGGGAGAACGCTATAGAGAGGGCGATGTAGCAAGATAATTAGTAGTAATGATGTAATTAGGAAATAATTAAGTTAAGTTAATGACACTCATTGATTAATGTTAATTAGTCACCAACATGTGGGCACAACTCCTTAAGGATTCTAATTAAAATCATATTTTAGTTATGAGTCATTGATAAGTAGGCCACCTATACTATACCCGGCCACACCTGTCAATCACTTATAGCTTTTCGTTAAGAAAATAATTCCAAAAGAAATTGAAAACCTAGCTGGCCCAACCTGTCAGCCTCTAGCATTTTTCTAATATGAAAATAAGTCAGAAAAGAAATTAAATCGTGGCCTAGCTGTTAGTGAGAGACACTCTCTCCTCTATTTATTCTATGAATTTTTCCTAATTTAAACTTTAGAAGGCCTTGTTCTCACTCATCTAAATACAAAACGAGTGAAACTTATCTTTAAATTTGTCTAAATTCAAGATCTTTCTAACAAAGGAAAATTCATGAATTTTGAAGTTCATTTGATTAAAGGTTATGCTAAAACATAATTATGTATATATAGGACGTCATTAAAATTTATTCAAATACTAATTAAAGACACTATTAAAATATAACCTTTTGTAATTAAGAAAGGTAATAAAAATCATTAGTATGCCATTAGGATTGATTTAAAATACCAATTCAAGTATGGATGATGTCAGCATATAGTTTAAATAATAATATAGTTCCATAGTAATATAATAAAATAGGTATCATAGCTAGTTCATATAATTAGAATGTAAATCAAAGTCAATTAGTGTCAAATGATAATTAAGGATAATGAGAGTGCCAGCATCATTTAATTCAAATCACAACTTTAAAAAGGGAGTCATATTAAAATACAACTCTATTAAAATATAATTAATTATCTCAATAAACCATGGATCATTGTCACTAATAATAATATTGTTAAAACTACAATTTGATGAACTACATAGTAGCAGGACCAACTAATTAGACTTTAATTAAAATAATCCACCAACATATCAGCAAGCCATAGTCTGGAGGTCTAGTAGTATCCAGCCTAATAAAAGAGTTACATTGTGTCCAAATGCAAGCAAACCCTAGGATTTATTATCAGCTACAGTTTGTTAGTTATTAGTAACCTAACTGAATTTAGTTGTTAAATAGCAATTAGTGCTATAACCTGTTAGATACCTAGGAGCGTCTCCAGTATAATGATATATAGCAATTAATTAAATAACCGACCCCACATTTTAATTCATTATTGAATTAATCATTTGATTAATTGGTGATTGACCCTCAAATAATAATATGTCATAAGCTTCCTAGCAATGTGAAATATAAGATTAATATAATTAATTAAAATTATACATATCACAGGTAGAGCCTGTGCCATAATCTATAGATAAAAATATTTGGCATTGCTCCCCTGTACACCATGTTGACCCTCGTATATATCCATAGGTCTCACCTAACTCATGGAACTTCCTTAATAAATAGAAAATAATTATTAAGTTTGGTTCAAGCAATAATATCATCTGGTCAGCTATGTCTAACCACCTACAAATTCGAAGTGGAATATTCCTATGAATATTCATTCATCTTCCTTGATTCCTCCTTAATATCCTTCTGGGCAGATTTCCTCCATACCATTTCCCCTTTGGCTCAAATTTCGTTTAACCCCGTCTATATCCCACACCCTCTAGAACCCTGTCTCTTGTCACCAAATTAATCATGATAAAATTTAATTAAGTTTATTTGGATTTATTTGACATTTGATGTTTATTTGAGTTAATTTAAACTCTTTTCAGTTTATTTAGTTTCCTTCAGATTTATTTGGATTTTGATCATTTATCGTGTAATTAGAATATAGAGTCTCAAAGGAGCAACAGACCAAGTGAGATCAAGATCGAGAAAAAGACTAAGAGTTTCAAGAACATTGATTGAGAAAGCTTTGAGCAAGATAAAGACTGTAGTAAATTGAGCATGACAAGTTATCACTTTGATCATATTGCACCTACCTTTTTGATGCAAACTATATTGTTTCAAATTATCAATTTGCATGCTTTACTTTACTACACAAATTATATTAGTACTAGCTCATAGTTAAGACCTTATTAATAATCATGCTAATAAATCCATTCCTTGAATTTAGACATAATCCCTTGTCACCCTAGAACAAATGGTATACATACTAGTTGGTAAGCACATATCTTGTGCCATGTGTTAGAAATAGACTCATATGAGTTAGGCCTAGTATGCATAGTTTAATACCATATTGCTAAAACAAAGTGGAAGAGACCAATTTATAAGGTGGAGCCCTTCCCACTCCTTGAATCATGTGATATATGGATGGGGATGGCATGAGGATGGCTTTAGCTGAACACACACGCGCGCACGTGCATTCACGTATTTTTGCATAAAAACCATGTGACTTGCGACACGCGACCGTAGCGTGCCACTTGGCAGACCAAGTCTAGTTATTTTTTCTGAATCGTATATCATCTCTCTCATTTTAACTAGTCATGAGACTACTTAAATATCATTATGTGGTTTGATAAGGCAATTACCAGTGAGTTAACTCTGTTTAATTGTGACTTTTACTAATGAGTAATCACAATGCCCTTAAAAAGGCCTAGAGATGTTTAGGAAAAGACAAAGAATTCCACCTCCATCCCCTCTTTGAATAGTTGTGATATAGTATCAAGCTGCTCAACCACACCGACCTTTCTTCTTAGCATTCACCGACAAAAGAGGAGAGCAGGATCTCTGAACCATTGTCACA
Organism: Dendrocalamus sinicus; assembly: GCA_036346575.1. Lineage (NCBI taxonomy): Eukaryota > Viridiplantae > Streptophyta > Magnoliopsida > Poales > Poaceae > Dendrocalamus > Dendrocalamus sinicus. The sequence continues at coordinate 22,693,388 of CM070664.1, read as the reverse complement.
GAGAGAACCTATGCGGGCAGCAATAAGGTTTCTGGGCAGCACAACCTATGTGACCGCTTAGATTGTTTCTCAATGTCGACTGCTTCCACGACTGCATCGAGCCTACACTACTTCCTATTCTTCATCAGACTGAACTATAAGTCATTTGGCGTGATCAATCGACTTGTTTACATTCTGTTTTTGCATATATTTTAAAGTACAATGAGTTGCCTACTATTAATACTGATTTATGCGTCATTAGTTATTTCTGATATTTGCCTCCTAGTAAAATCTGGAATTAAAATATTGCTCATATTTCTAATACCATGCTTAGCCTTGTTTAGATACATGTGGGCATTAAGTTACCCTAACATCATTTCAAACATGAAAACTTAACTTGGACAACCGCTGGAGGGTAGTGGCTGGTATTTGAACTAGAAAAGATAATTTTGGAATCCAAAAATCTAAACTTGCTTCATACGTGGACGGATGGTAAGTGGGGTTGGTACAATTAGAGTATGAGAGTGTGGTTTGTGATAGAACCGTCTAGATAACTTAAGGACTGAATCTTGTGAGGACTTTCTAAGGTAAAACAGTGTAACCACAAGCTATAATAGGTGTCGTTTGGCCAATTAATTTGTATCAACTCAGCATTGGTTGCGCCATCCTGTGGAACATGGGCAAGAGTGATGGGGAGAGGCCTTAACGTGACAGTGCAAGAGGGGGCCTCTAGAGTGGGTGGACAGAACCCCACGATAGTAAAAACCTTAGCGGGTGTAGCCACGTTATGAAGGTGCATTGTAAAATACTTGTGATGTTCTTCTTGATCTGATGCCAAAGAAAGCATGTGGAATATAATAAGTTGAACATGTTTTGTGGGTAAAATATGCGACCTGTGTAGAGTGAAAACTATTTGAATACCTGTACCTACGGTCATGGGAACTTAATCAAGTTAGTGTTTATTTTACAAAAGGATTTTTATGGTTGAGATGAAAAACAGGAGGGGTGGATAGAACCGAGACTTTGATTTCCCCTGGGTGGATAGAACCCTAGAAATAAAAATAGCATATGGTGGATGGAACCATACTCTATAAAAGGTGAATGGAACCTTCACTGCAATTATTATTGTATACTCTTACATTCTTTAAAACATAGTTTAGTTAAAATGCTTTAGTGGACCAGGCCTACTTATCAGGCTTTTTACTTATTGTATTTCAATTGTAGCTTTATGCAAATAAAAGAACCTTAGGCCTCCCTTTGTTAGCCTTACATCTATTATAATTGCATTATGTGTGGTGGATTGCTGAATACTTTCGTACTTACTATTACTCAATTACTATTATTTGGTATGTAAGCAGGAGAAAGACAAGCCTTACAGTCGTCTAAGGGCGTTGACAAGATTGGAAGATGAAAAGGCCAAGATCTAGGCCACAAGCCCCAGTCAAATGCTTGTAGGTATATCCTGAGGGTCTCACCTGTGTGTTGTTCCATTTCTACTGCTGCTCTTTAAATATTTCGGTCTGATCGACCCATATGTAAATCTACTATTAATTTAGTTTTGCTTTTGCGAGACATGTGTTTGATGTTCAGCAATGTATTTATGTACACTATCTACTGATCTAAGGAATAGTGTAGTGTTATTATAGAGGATTTCGGATTGCAAATCTAGGGTCTGACAGTAACATTGCAAAGGCCGCGTGAGTTGGAAAATAATATTGATGTGTCACGGCCAAGTGGCTCCGGGACCCAATTGTCAGCGCCACACTGATGTTATTTTCCAACTCATACATCTTTGCGATGTATTAAGACTATCTAAATGTTTTTTGCTTTATTAGAAATGTGCGTCAGAGAGAATATATACACAACAGCAAGCTCTGTAGTACATGGATGACAAGGTGAAATTTCAAACTGAAAAGCATAACCTAGTATCATTGTTCAACTAAACTGTTCATCGTGGTTTGAATTATGCCAAAAAATTTGGCGAGCTAAATAGCAGACATGAAGTGCATTCTAAGCTTTGCAAGAGTATAACCCTTTGCTACTGAGTCATGCATTCTGTCCACTGAAGTAGTGTTTAGGCATTCGGCTGGAGATCTCTTCAGTATTCCATTAGCAGTCGCTTGACCCTTCTATGTTTACTTCTCTGGAGGCTCATCCTATTTTTCTATGGTAATCACATCAGTTTTCTCATGATGGAAAATATTTTAGTTGCTCTATTTTTGCTTGGGCGGTTGGGGGGTGGGGGTGTTGTTTTTACTTATCACTATCTTTTGAGGCTCCATTTTCACTTATTACTAAGGTGTCTGGTGACTAGGAAACTAGTAAAAACTACTAGGACCTATAGCATCCATTAATTCTTTTCCGTAAAACAACTGAAGGGATCTTTTTAGTGGTTTTTCACTTTGTTGAAACTGACGGTATATGTAGTACAAAGTATATAAACTAAATTTGCTGTTTTAGTTGCGTGTATGTACTCAATGTGTCATCTTTTCTGGACTGATACTGTACGCTATTCTTTGTAGGTGACGTATCCTGGTACAGGAAATCTGAAGGTAACAACTAACTGCGGCTCATATTTCGCTTTCTTCTCTTAAAAATTGTTGGTGATCAAAATAGTGAAATAAAACTGATTTTTCCAAAATCAAAATTGAAATTGAAATTGAAATTGCATTTTGCTTTTGCTCTCTTGCTCCCTAGCCCAATTCTGCACCAATCTTCAAGCAATGCCGCTCCCAGTCCCTGCCATCTCAGCTTGATCGGAGGAGAAATGCGCTGGCACTGTGCTCCGTTCGACAACGCAACCGCCGCTCGGGTTTGCTTCACTGCCAAGCTCCCTCGAGCCCTCTCACACCTTCCAGCCCTGCCAACTCCTCCTCAACCGTCATCACGTCGTACCGCCTCGCCAGCACCTCCCCTTTACCGCACCTCCCCAAAGGCTCCCGACCATGACACATGCCGCCGCCGCATTGGACAGCCTCCGGCACAATACCGCCTCTCGGCCCTATTTAAGCGGTCGAACCCCCTCCATCCAAAGCCAACATCCCCCACCAGCTAACTGACGCCCCCAAAGCCCTCCTCATTGTCCCCAACGTCGGCAATTGTAAAAATTCCCCAATGTATGCCCTAGCTCAATATCACCTCCCCGGCCCATAACTTTTCAATTAGCTTCTCCTATAGCTTCACCGAGCCCCTAGAAACCTCCCCCAAGGATCGCCCTAACTCCCCGACCCCTCTTCTTCCCCGACGCCGTGAACCACCTCACTGCGGCCAACCCCACCCGTGGCCAGCTCAACCCGAACATCCCCAGCTGAAATCAAAGCTTCCCCGAGTCTACCTAAACCCTAAAGATGCCTAATTGCCAGCCCAATTACCCCGGGAAGCCCCCAATTGGCCGCAATTTCAAATTGGCCGCAAAAGGGGAAAAGTCCACCGCCGGTGAACGCCGCCCCCGCCGGCCCTCCAACCACCCAAAATGGATTCCTCATGTTGCCCTAAACCCGCCCATACCCTTAGTTGCCGTCACAAATCGCTCCACCGCCGCCGGCAGCCACCGCCCTCTTCCTCTGCTCGCTGCGCGCGGGTGAAGCGGAGAAGAAGAACAGTGCCCTGGGCACTGTTCATCCGACCGGGCCACCCCGAGCTGGCTGAGCCGAGCCCGCTCGCCCCGCGCCGGTCACACCCGACCGAGCCACCCCGGTTTCGGCTGAGTCCAACCAACTCGGTCGCGCCCACCGACCGGACCCGAGTGACGCGGTTAGACCAAGTCCACTCGCCGAGTCCGGTTTGAGTCCAATGAACAGTGCAAACCGAGCCCAATGAACAGTGTCAGGTCCGAGCCCAAAAATACATGTTGGTACTCCCTAGATTCGTCTTGAGCCCGCCCACCCAAATCCAAGGCCCATTTCCCCATATAGCCCTACTACAAGCCCAAAATCCCAATTTAATGGAGTTTTCCGTATTTTTCTTTATTCTTTTATTTTCTTTATTCCTAGCCTAATCCTTCGGGCATGGAATTAACTTTATTTTAATTGTTTTTACGTTCGCTTCAGAAGTCGAGGATTCGCAGGAGCAGGAGGAAAAGCTCAAGTCGAGCCAAGCCCGTAGAAGAATACAAGTTAATTGAAATCGTAAACTCGCAAGGCAAGTCACACATATTTTGATCATGTCGAACCTACATTCCGCTATTTATTTTTTAGTATTTTCATTACGTTATTTGCGCACTGTTATTTTGTATACAAAAATGCTTAGAATGACATGATACTAGTTATGTCCTACCACCCGAAAAAGCCCAGTCTAATTTGATGGCAATATTCACCTTGACAAAACATAGTAATATTAAGTATAGTAATAATGTGAATATGATAGCTTAGAGAATCATCATCTACTGTTACTAAAAGATTCGGTATTTGTTTGGGAAAGTGGTTCTAGGGTAAGCGAGGATCGTTGGATCCCGTGACCTAGGGTGAAGGCAAATGTTACAAATCAATGGGAGTGTTAAAGCACTGGACAGATTTGTAGAGGGAAATTTCCACCGGTGAAAATATAAGGACTAGACCCTTATGCTAAGTAAAGAACATAGTGATCGCCCAACCACAAGCGTTGATACGTCAAACCTGGTCTAGTAGCTGCTCAAATTCGATTGAACCTTTACAAACGCAAGGTGAAGGCAAAGTGTGAGTGCATACGGAAGGGAGTTGAGAAGGGCCGTATGGAAGTTGGCGCTGTTGTTATTTTTATTGTTGATTTGATTATCTGATGTCCACACAATAGTAGGCTGAGATAAGTCAGGTGGTGGCCTGAGCTTGTTGAGGAAACCTACTAGGTAGAGGCTATATAAAGAATTGAGCAGCGAACAACCTTGTTTTCTTAACTCTTTGGCCGGAGTTAAGGAATCTTGTGGGTAAAGCAGGGCAGCTTTGCAAAGTCATGACCAAATGTATTCGAATACGCCGTGTTTCCGGTAAATGAAGCTATGTTTAATGGGTGATTCCAGCAACAAGGCATAAGTAGATTTGGAAAGGATTTGGTAATGTTGGTGGTCTGGTAATTGAACCTTGAAAACCCCCTGAAGTTTATAGAAAGTTATGATTTTATGTTTAAAACCTGTTTACAACTAAAACTGCATCCATATAAAAATATAAACTTTTCCCCATCACTTGATGTACCCTACATGTAGTTAATAGCAATCTCCGTGTGACTTGTTGAGTACGGTAGTTGTACTCATACTTGCTAAAAACATTAACAGAAATAGTCATCAGCGAGGAGGCAGATGAAGGCAAAGGGGTGGAACTCTACTGGATCGAGGATTCGCGGAATTAGGGTCGTCCTCCGCTCAGGCGTGCCTGTGGCGTTCTTTTGTTTGCAAGGTATCTAAGGGCCGCTTGCCCTACTTGGCTTCTATGCCCTTATATTGTAATAAAGTTGGCTTTTGCTCTTAAGCATGTGTTGGCAATGTTATACACTCGATGGATGTACTCGCAGCTGAACAATCCTGAGCAGTTGCGAGGGTTTCATAATACTCCCAGAAATAGGGGTGTTACAGAGTGGTATCAGAGCCTGCCTGCTTGACCGTAGGATGACCCTAAGTGTGTTAGGTGTATTTACAAAAACTATTTTTTTTATAAAAATGAATTGCAAAAATATATATCTATATAGGTAATATTCCTGTATAACTTCTTTTCCCCTGTCTATATTAGTACTATTTAAAACTGAGTTTTGTTTCCTAAAACTATTTATATCCATTCTTGTCTAAATTCAAATTTGGCAATGCGAGCAGAGGTTAAAAAAAGAGTTAGAAAATATAGAGTTGTGTGCGTTAGTATAGTTGAACCCATTTGGTAATAGTATCTTTTTAGCTGTGTAAAACAAGTTGAGATGTGTGCCTTGTATGAATGGTATGTGTCCGACTTGTGTAATCAATAAAAACTATTTTTGCCTATCTGATAATTTGTTTGCTATATGTATCTCTAGTCTTACCCTCTTCAAATCTCAGTCTTTCTATTTCGCTCTAAGTTCTTCACCTATTTCATTCTAATCTTATCTTAAAACTAAATTCTTACTTCCCTATCTGACTTTATCAAAAACTCGCTGCAGACCTAACTCCCAATCCCATCAAGGAAGTTAAGATGGCTGAAACTGAAAATGAATCACAAGGACAAGGCAATCCTTATCAAGGAGAAGCAAGGCAGCCAAGCATAACAGACCTATTGGTAAAGATGGAAGAAGACCGGCATCAAGCGGAACTTAGTCAAGCTAGCATGATGGAACATCATACTAAACTATTAGAACACATTGCTATGAAAAGTGAAGGAAATAATCAGCAAGGACTGCCCGTACAATCAAAATGGACAGATTTGCATAAGACCCGACCCCCAACCTTTTCTTCATCACCTGACCCGATGGTGGCAGAAGATTGGTTTAGAGACATGGAGAGAAAACTAAACACTGTCCAGTGCAACGGCAAGGAAAAAGTACTATATGCCTCCCATCAGCTGCAAGGCCCAGCAGCAGCCTGGTGGATGAATTATCAAGCTATGATTGAAGATCGAGAAATTACTTGGAAAGAATTTGAGGATTCTTTCCGTCAAACCCGTGTACCTACTGGGGTGATGGAAGCTAAGCGTCGAGAATTTCTTACATTGAAGCAAGGAGAATGTACGGTCGTGGAGTATCTTCATCAGTTTAACACCTTGGCCCGTTACGCCCCTGATGACGTGAAAACCGAGAAGAAAAAGATAGAAAGATTTAGAGAAGGATTGCAGATATCTTTGAAGCATCACATCTCGGTTATAGACTTCAAAGATTTACCTTCAATGGTAAATAAACTCATTATATCGGAGGAAACCCAAAAGGAGTTAGAAGGTACACAGAAAAGGAAGATAGTACAGGTACCATCATCGTCAGATGCACCTCGAAAACGAATAATCCTAGCATCCCAGTTCAAAAACCAGAAAGACAAGACAATGGTATTCACTCCAAGACCACAAATGCAAATGAATCAAAATACTACAACTCCACCACAAGATACAATGAGAACCTCAAATTTTAAATGCTTTAAATGTGATGGGAACCATTTTAAGAAGCAGTGTCCACAGTGGCACCCCGCTTGTTTCCATTGTGGCCAAGTTGGTCATTTCAAGACTCAGTGCCCAAGAGGAGGACTACCTTCTAAAGTGGCAAAGGCCCAAGTCAGGGCACAGACATCCTCGCCACGACAGTTGATTGCTGTACCAAAACAGGAGGAAGAAGGCCGAGCCGAGCGGTTTCTGATCAAGCGGCCCGAATTGGACGAGCGGCTACAACGCCAGCAACGGACAAGGACAAAGGAATACTGAGACCAGTCCAAGGAAAAATAAATCATATTTCGGCAGAAGAAGCAACTAGAGCCAACGGCGTCATCATTGATGCATTGAGTCAGAAGAGGTACCACGGCGAACAAGGTCAGATAGCAGCCTTAGAAATTGTTGGACCAAAATGGCGACAGAGGGGGGGTGAATGTCGACTTCTAAGAATTTGTCCCCCACAAATCTCCAATCAAAAAGTTCTTCTCCGATAACAACGAGTGCTATGAAGAATCAAGATTTAGGCTTACTGGAGATCTAAGTACTCAAAAGAAGGAAACACTGCACTCAAAAGGAAAACCTCAAAGGCATAGCAGAGAAAAACATGAAAAACAACATATTCAGCAAGGGGCCGGTCTGACCGCTGGGTAAAAGCCGAGCTGACCACTGGGTAAACGCCAGTCTGACCACTGGGTAAAAGCCGGTCTGACCGCTGGCTAAAAGCCTATCTGACCGCTGGGTAAAGCCGGTTTGACCGCTGGGTAAACGTTGGTCTGACCGGTCTTCTGATTTTCAGGCAACCCGAGAGCAGTCCAGAAAACTGAATTTAGGGCAAACTCTTCAGACCTCCAAAAACTGACAAATTAAGGGTTTTGCTCCTAACCTTTCCACCTCAAAGCATCACAACAATATTCTAAATAGCAAGGGATGCTTGGGAAACAAAGGAGACCAACTCAAAATCAATAATTTCAGTTTTGTCTCAAACTCTGAAAAATACAGAGAGCTGCCCAAAAATTTCAATTGCCACTCCATCTCCAATCATTTGGCCATGAGACTTTGCAGATATGTTAGCAATAGCCATTGGACTCTACAAGCCAAATTTCAAGCCATCTTGAGAAGGGAAACATGAAATGCACTAAAACCCTAGAAAAGCATAGGAAGCTTCAGAGAGAGCACAAAAAATCCAATTACTCAAGATTCACAGATCCTTTACACATAAGATTTTGCAAGAAGATTAGCAATAGCCTAAGGACCTGAGAGTCCAAATCTTAGAGCATCTCATGAAGAAAAACACAAACCACCTCAAACCCTAGAACTGGAGAAATGTACAGAGGAGGCTGAGGAGAAAATCTGATAATAGAATTGATTCGCTCTTGGGGGAACCTGACCAAATGGTCTAAAGATATCATCCCATCACAGAGGAACCCATTTTGGCACTCCCCAGCAAGAACCGAGCAAAAACTCAAAAACTCACAAATCACACATGGAGAGCATCGAAGGAAATAAGAAACAGAGAACAATAAGACTCAAATACCACCACCTCATATTGATAGAGAGGAAAGGAGATACATGATTGATACAAGAGGAATGATTACAAGATCCTCAGCTCATCCTCTCCCTCTCCCTAATCCTCAAGAACACAACCCATACATGCTTTCCTGGAGAAACACACAGAGGGAGGAGCACTCAAGAATACATCGAAGGGGGACAGAGCACCTGGCCTCTCCAACTACTCTCCACTCCCAAAGCCTCACCAACTAAAGCCTAAAACCAAAGCAAACCCCTAAAGCCCATTTTGACTAAAGGAAACCCTAGAAACCCTTGGAGTGCATGAGTGGGCATGCAGCCACCAACATCTATTTAAAGCCCTTGGCTAACGGGTCTCCAACCCGTTACGCCCGCTAAACCCGAACGGAGCCCGCTCCCGCTTTTGCAGCCTCGCGAAAGTACCATTTCGCCCCTCCTGCACCTTTCGGGAAGCTTCCACGCTCCTTGTCATCCAAGCCTCGCAACCACCTCGAGTCTCCGCCGTCTTCAACACATCTCAACCATTCTGACCTCGATACCGCCCGTGTCTAGTCCGGTCACCTCGTGTCTCGCCACGACTCCGCCTCGACGTCCTGCAGCCAGCACAGACAAAAAACACATCAAATAGCGCCGCTCGATACATTTAAGCATAAATGCATTAATGAAATAGCCCAAACCTGACAAGTCAACATAATATGCAACATAAACCCTTTGACCAGGTTTGACCAAGTCCGACCGAGTCCATTGCACCACGCAACGACATGGTCCGAACCAACCAAATCAAACTCGACTCTCCTAAACCGATGTCAATTACTCATCACACACACGGGATGACCTCCACATGGTCTCTCAGAAATCCAGCAGACTCTGACAGATCAAATTAAGATAGCTCAAGAGAATGATGAGGAAATACAACGACTTGCAAAGAAAAGTCAAGAGGAAAATTCAACTGAGTTTGTTAAAGATGACCAAGGGATCTTGAGATTCCGAGGTCGTTATTGTATACCTAATGATGAAGAGCTGAAGGACTTGATTTTACGAGAAGCCCACTCATCTCAATTCTCTATACATCCAGGAGGAACTAAAATGTATCAAGACTTAAAGAATAGATATTGGTGGAGTAGAATGAAAAGAGAAATAGCAGAATATATCGCACGTTGTGACACATGTCAAAAGATAAAAATAGATCACCAGGAGCCATCAGGATTATTAAATCCTTTACCCGTCCCAGAATGGAAATGGGAAGATATCGGTATAGACTTTATCACAGGGTTCCCAAAAACCCGCAACGGTTACAATGCTATTTGGGTAATCGTAGACCGACTAACGAAAGTAGCACACTTCATACCATTCAAGTAGACTTATGGCAAGAACAAACTAGCAGAGTTATATTTAACCAAGATTGTAGTGTTGCATGGAGTTCCAAAGAGGATAGTATCTGACAGAGGAGCACAATTTACATCTGTTTTCTGGGAAAAATTGCATGAGGCAATGGGAACAGACCTAGCATTTAGTACAGCCTACCACCCACAAACCGGAGGACAGATAGAACGAGTAAACCAAATCTTAGAAGATATGTTGCGAGCATGTGCGCTAGTCTATGGAGCAGCTTGGGATATGTGCTTGCCATTTGCAGAATTTTCTTATAATAACAATTATCAGGCTAGTATCAAGATGGCACCGTTTGAAGCCTTATATGGAAGAGCATGTAGGACGCTGTAGAATTGGACTGAAACCGGAGAACAGCAATTCTTAGGACCACAAGTCGTTCAAGATGCAGAAGCACATGTCAAGATCATTCGAGACAAAATGAAAATCGCCCAGAATCGACAAAAGAGTTATGCCGATATCCGTCGAAAAGAATTGAGTTTTGAAATTGGAGATTTGGTATATCTCAAGGTCACACCATTCAAGTCAGTAAAGAGATTTCAAGTTAAAGGAAAGCTAACCCCAAGGTATATTGGCCCGTTTAAGATTCTCGAGAGAATAGGAGAAGTAGCTTATAAGTTGCAGTTAACACCGAATCTGGCAAGAGTTCATAACGTATTCCATGTATCCCAACTACGGAAATGTCTCCACCATCCAACAGAGCAAGTGCCAGTTGATGACATAGACTTACGAGATGACCTATCATATGACAAAGAGCCAATTCAAGTCCTGGAAACTACAGAAAGACAGTTAAAGGGTAAAAATGTCAGATTCCATAAGATTCAATGGCGAAATCATACAGCAGATGAAGCAACATGGGAAAAGGAGTCAGATTTACAGTGAGTATTTCCCAACCTACTCCTTGGCCCAAGTTGATCTCGAGGACGAGATCCTTTTTAAGGAAGGTAGGTTGAAATAAAACCGATTTTTGCAAAATCAAAATTGAAATTGAAATTGAAATTGCGTTTTGCTTTTGCTCTCTTGCTCCCTAGCCCTATTCTGCACCAATCTTCAAGCAATGCCGCCCCCAGTCCCTGCCATCTCAGCTTGATCGGAGGAGAAATGCGCTGGCACTGTGCTCCGTTCGACAACGCAACCGCCGCTCGGGTTTGCTTCACTGCCAAGCTCCCTCGAGCCCTCTCGCACCTTCCAGCCCTGCCAGCTCCTCCTCAACCGTCATCACGTCGTACCGCCTCTCCAGCACCTCCCCTTTACCGCACCTCCCCGAGGCTCCCGACCATCACACGCACCGCCGCCGCCTTGGACAGCCTCCGGCACAATACCGCCTCTCGGCCCTATTTAAGCGGCCGGACCCCCTCCATCCAAAGCCAACATCCCCCACCAGCTAACCGATGCCCCCAAAGCCCTCCTCATTGTCCCCAGCGTCGGCAATTGTAAAAATTCCCCAATATATGCCCTAGCTCAATATCACCTCCCCGGCCCATAACTTTTCAATTAGCTTCTCCTATAGCTTCACCGAGCCCCTAGAAACCTCCCCCAAGGATCACCCTAACTCCCCGACCCCTCTTCTTCCCCGGCGCCGTGAACGACCTCACCGCCGCCAACCCCACCCGTGGCCAGCTCAACCCGAACATCCCCAGCTGAAATCAAAGCATCCCCGAGTCTACCTAAACCCTAGAGATGCCTAATTGCCAGCCCAATTACCCCGGGAAGCCCCCAATTGGCCGTAATTTCAAATTGGCCGCAAAAGGGGAAAAGTCCACCACCGGTGAACGCCGCCCCCACCGGCCCTCCAACCACCCAAAATGGATTCCTCATGTTGCCCTAAACCCGCCCATACCCTTAGTTGCCGTCGCAAATCGCTCCGCCGCCGCCCTCTTCCTCTGCTCGCTGCGCACGCGGGTGAAGCGGAGAAGAAGAACAGTGCCCTGGGCATTGTTCATCCGACCGGGCCACCCCAAGCTGGCTGAGCCGAGCCCACTCGCGCCACGCCGGTCACACCCGACCGAGCCACCCCGGTTTCGGCTCAGTCCAACCAACTCGGCCGCGCCCACCGACCGGACCCGAGTGACGCGGTTAGACCGAGTCCACTCGCCGAGTCCGGTTCGAGTCCAATGAACAGTGCGAACTGAGCCCAATGAACAGTGTCGGGTCCGAGCCCAAAAATACATGTTGGTACTCCCTAGATTCGTCTCGAGCCCGCCAACCCAAATCCAAGTCCCATTTCCCCATATAGCCCTACTACAAGCCCAAAATCCCAATTTAATTGAGTTTTCCGTATTTTTCTTTATTCTTTTATTTTCTTTATTCCTAGCCTAATCCTTCGGGCATGGAATTAACTTTATTTTAATTGTTTTTACGTTCGCTTCCGAAGTCGAGGATTCGCAGGAGCAGGAGGGAAAAGCTCAAGTCCAGGCCAAGCCCGCCGAAGAATACAAGTTAATCGAAATCGTAAACTCGCAAGGCAAGTCACACATATTTTGATCATGTCGAACCTACATTCCGCTATTTATTTTTTAGTATTTTCATTACGTTATTTGCGTACTGTTATTTTGTGTACAATAAATGCTTAGAATGACATGATACTAGTTATGTCCTACCACCCGAAAAAGCCCAGTCTAATTTGATGGCCATATTCACCTTGACAAAACATAGTAATATTCAGTATAGTAATAATGTGAATATGATAGCTTAGAGAATCATCATCTACTGTTACTAAAAGATTCGGTATTTGTTTGGGAAAGTGGTTCTAGGGTAAGCGAGGATCGTTGGATCCCGTGACCTAGGGTGAAGGCAAATGTTACAAATCAATGGGAGTGTTAAAGCACTGGACAGATTTGTAGAGGGAAAGTGCCACCGGTGAAAATATAAGGACTAGACCCTTATGCTGAGTAAAGAACATAGTGATCGCCCAACCATAAGCGTTGATACGTCAAACCTGGTCTAGTAGCTGCTTAAATTCGATTGAACCTTTATAAATGTAAGGTGAAGGCAAAGTGTGAGTCCATACGGAAGGGAGTTGAAAAGGGCCGTATGGAAGTTGGCGCCGTTGTTATTTTTATTATTGATTTTTATAAACGGCTGAGTATGGAAGGTAACAGCTATCACAGACGGTTTTTTATAAACAACCGTCTGTGATACTCGTCTATCACAGACGGTTAGTAATAAAGACCATCTGTAATGTGAGTTATCACACACGGCTCGGAACCGCTCGTGATAACCACCAACTATCATCGACACCTAAACACCGGCGATTCAGAACTGCTCGTGATGACGGTTTCGGCAAATGCTCGTGATAGGGTTGTTCAGTAGCGATGGGTAATGTTGGTGGTCTGGTAATTGAACCTTGAAAACCCCCTGAAGTTTATAGAAAGTTATGATTTTATGTTTAAAACCTATTTACAACTAAAATTGCATCCATATAAAAATATAAACTTTTCCCCATCACTTGATGTACCCTGCATGTAGTTAATAGCAATCTCCGTGTGACTTGTTGAGTATGGTAGTTGTACTCATACTTGCTAAAAACATTAACAGAAATAGTCATCAGCAAGGAGGCAGATGAAGGCAAAGGGGTGGAACTCTACAGGATCGAGGATTCGCAGAATTAGGGTCGTCCTCCGCTCAGGCGTGCCTGTGGCGTTCTTTTGTTTGCAAGGTATCTAAGGGCCGCTTGCCCTACTTGGCTTCTATGCCCTTATATTGTAATAAAGTTGGCTTTTGCTCTTAAGTATGTGTTGGCAATGTTATACACTCGATGGATGTACTCGCAGCTGAATAATCCTGAACAGTTGCGAGGGTTTCATAATACTCCCAGAAATGGGGGTGTTACAAATAGGCTGCAATTACAAAATTCCAGATTTATATTCTGGAGCTGATCATTACGGACTAACAACAAAGCTGTGAACTTGCATTCTTGTTACACATAAAGTTACTGTACCCGCTAATTCTTCATCAGTGACTCATCTGATGTCTGATATCTCTCTCTATCTGACACTTTCAGGAAGGTCGGTCAAAATCAATCATCCGTGATGTTTTTGTTGCACATGTGCCGGTGAGATAAATGTTTTACCTATGTTTTGCAGCCAATGTCTTTTTTTTCTCACATGCATGAGAATCTATCCTGTAGGTTAACAACGGGAACTTCTGACCTAAGTGCATATACACAGCTGTAATGTTAAGGCGCATGATGGATGCAATCTTGAATGCTGACACCTTTGGTGATAAGGCAAGTTCAAAGTTGGCATTTGTGTAATTCTCCATCTACCAAATCATCTTTTTTGCCTTCACCAATGATTTCAAAGAAATGAAAATCCATGTAAATTACAGCCTAGGTCTACAGAATAATTAACTTTCTCAATCATGCCATCTTTTACTGCAGGGGCCGACCGAGAGAAGACCTTAACTTTGAATTTGTAGTGGAGTAACTAAATGTTTTAGCACTTAGACCCTCACTCGAGTGGCTCCGACATTCGGGCCTACTACAGCGTCGTCACGTGGCGCGGGCTGAGTGTCCCCACTCCCTGCTTGACTGATTACACGCTTTTCTATGATAATCACAAGTTAGTTGCACAGTGTTTGTGGAGATGTCTTCCGTGATGTTAGCAGCATAATTTTTTTCTTTTAGTATACACCTGGCAGCCACAGCCCACAGCTACACCTATGTTAGGCAAGATTGATTAAATTCAGTTAGTGCTTGGCTCATGGCCGCAACTATGGAGTGCTACGCTTTCTTAGGTGCCTGGCCCATCCATCACATGCTCATCAACAGTTGTGTCCAATGATTTGTCTGCTGAAAAATGTGTGGGTGTGAACACAACACCGCCGTCACTTTTCGTGTTCATTTGCTACCCCGAGCCAAAGTAAAATTGCATGAGCGCGCCTAGCTATTAGCTTGCACTAGATATGGCTCGTCCATAATTAGCTATTGACAATTTGAAATTAAGTATGGTGCTTAGGTTGGATTATGTGAGACCATGTGGAGGTCATCATATATTGTATGATGAATAATTGATCTTACTATACAAATGTTGTTGAAGTTTAAATTTGGCTTTGTGTGACAACCCAAACTTGGCTTGAAAATAAACTTGTATAATTTTCATGAGTTTCAAAATTTTTTGCAACATTTTAAAGTTTTTCCAAACCCTTACATTGAATCTAAAAGTTCTAAAATAAAATTTCCTTAGCTCTAAAATCAATTGGTGAATTTCTAAAATTTATTCGAGTGCTAATCGAAATCATCTAAAATCCGTGTGTACAACACCCTCCAAAAGTTCAAATCTAAATTCAAATCAAAATCCAAATCTCAAATAAAAATTTCAAACTTTTTCCCTCTGTCGCCTTCGGACCAAACCCAGCCGAGTCGGCCTGCGTTGCACGCCCCGCCTCTCCTTTACTTCCTCTCTACGGGGCTCGCATGCCATCTGCAGCCCACACGTGCTTGCCAGCCCGATTGATGCAGCAGTCCAGCCAAGCCAATCGACACCCTCTCCCTCACTTGCTCTCATTGATGAGTGGACCCTGGTCCCACCTATCGATGACAAAGCACTATGCTCCTTCGTCTTTAAGCCATGCGTGTCTGCTAGTACTCTCTCTCACTCACGCCCGTGACATCGTACGCATGCGTTGTGCAAGCCAGAGCCGTGTCACCCTTGCTATCTCGAGTCTTGTGACACCGTGACCTCATCACATTGCCACACTCGTCTCTCCCTCTCTCACTCATGCACTATCTCCCTCTCGACTCCCGTGCATCCGAAGCCAAGCCATTGGTGCCCTTGCTCTTTCCCTTCCCCTCTCTATTTAAGCCATGATCGAGTGCATCAAAACCCTCACCCACATCTACTCATCATTTCCCCCAAAGCTTCCCCTTCATCTCTACCCTTGGTGGAGGCAAATTTGGCCGTCGTCCCCAACTCTAACCGCCGACTTTATCCTCAAATTCCTTGCCATCCGATAAGTTTCCACCACTACCCCTCTTTCTAAAATCACCTCCTACTTGCATTTTTAAGCAATTACAATGGTTCATCAAGGGGGAGATTGAATGACCATATGAGGAGATCTAGGGTTTTGTTGTGATGAACCAAATTAGGAATTTGCATATTTTTCTATGCAGTTTGTAGAAATGGATGATTTTAGAATATTAGAGTCATGAGATGATTTGGTTTAACCTAAGTCAGTGCATATGTATTTCGTGATGCATGTTATAGCTAAGTAGATCAAGATGTGAAGAACTTGTGCTCAGAAATGATTTATTGGTCTTTGAATATACAGAGTCTACTAAAGTCAATCATGGTCAATGGCAAGGATTGGGCCTACACTCATGGAAGAGTCGAGGCCCAGAATAATCAAGAACACCATGTGAGATGGCTGAATTCAAGCATGGCATAAGAAAGGTGGGAATATTGAAGAAAAGTTTGAGCGACGAGTTGCACTATGTTGTTTGGTCTATCCATGTGAGGCATTGTCCAGTGAACTAGAACGGGAGAGACTTGCCGATGTATGGTAAGCATGGCGATTATTTACAATGGAAAATAAAGACCAGGTTAAGAAAGGGCATTTTGCTAAGTTGACCAAAATACCAAAAACTACCTTGAAAGAAAATCACGAAGCTTGAGCGGTGCTTAGGAAAGTGGTTTAGGTTAAGGAAAAGCTCAGAAGATCAAATTGAATCAAGATTAAGGACTTACTGATTCGGGATTATGCGCTTTGAAAAGCGTATATAAGTATAGTGTGTGTTACAACCCGGGTATGTAGGGTTATCGGGTTTTCTCCATATGTGCTAAGTGAATAGTACTAAGGGTTAGATAGGCACTAGTTGTCTATCTATTTAATGGGTTGGGATAGAGATTTGCTGGTTAAGCATCCAACCATTCAATCTTTGCAATTAAAGGCAAGTGTTTTAGAGTTAGGATTTGAGAAGTATGAGTGCTATGGTGTGTTCTCTTGTCCCCAGGTGGAGTAGTTATAAATTTTTTATCCTTAATTAGTAATATATCAATTCATATTCATCTCCTATGGATTCATCTTGTCTTGATTGATTGCTCTTTATTTGGCTAGTTTTTGCTCTTCTCTCTCCCCTTCTTAATCTTGTTGTGCCAAGGATACGTAAGAGATGGAGATGACCTCTAGAAATCAATCTTCGCCGTCTAGGCACTTGATTAGCAAGTAATGAAGAAACCTGTTTTTTGCTCTTTTTGGCCTCTCCGAGTGATTTCTTTATTCAGTTGTTTTTGCCTAGATTTCTTTAGTGTTCTTATTTGTTGTGACATGTGGGAATACATCTAGAGTTATCTTAGCCATGAATCACCCACAAGCAAGTCATATTCACTGTTTTTGGTTTTTGACTGGTTTTAGTGCAATCTTCTTTTAAATGGAAAATGTCAGAATTTTGGCAATGATATTCTTGATCATTGATTAGAATAAGTTCCTGACATCCTAGATAAGGTCATACCAAATTTCAAGTGATTTAGAGCTTTCGTTCGAGAGCTCAGTTTTAGGTTTTGACCTGGTTTTGGTGTAGCAAAGCTTGACAAACTAAAATATTCCAATTCTCTTAAGTTCTTTCAAATTTTTTTGTTGGGATAGGTTCTTAAGATCATGATCTATTCTTGATTCAAGTATCAAATCTTTTGAATCTACAAATCAAAATTTTCATGGATTTTTGGATTTAGAATAGTGCTGTTTTTACTGTTCACCGATCTGAAATCACTATAGTTGCGCGATTTTTTATAGATTTTGGCTTCTTGATCTTCATAAATTTTTGTAGCTATTGAAGTGAAGAATTATTGAATACTTGGGGAAAATTTGAAGGCACCATTCACCCCTCTCTCTGTTGTCATACCAGTCCTACACATTGTATCAACTTTTCAAGTTAAATCACAAGCATCTCATTTCCCACATTTTCATTCTCATTAGGTTCCATACACTTATCTCATCATCTTATTTCTATTGTTCATGAATGTAATACACATGTCTCCACTTCTCTTGCTTATACCGGTATAACGAAGTGTTCACCTGTCGATGAACCACTCTTGCCCTATCTTTTTTTATTAAGGGTCTCAACTCTACTCCCGTGGAGTACTTACTGAAGTAAGTCTTTCTTTACCCACTTCCGTGGGTCGCCCACACAAAGTAGACTCTAAAGGATCACACAGGTCATCTCTTTGCAACATGAATGCTCAACATGCAACACAATGATTATACAACTCATTAGAATTATTAACATTAACCATTTGATATTATCATCATTTTAATCATCATCATCGTTCTACTATAAGCATCATTATCATTCTACTATAAGCATCATTATCATTCTACCATAAGTATGTGAACATTATAAGAAACAAGTATAATCATGTGAATCATCATATCAAGTGTTTGTTTAACATAACAATAAGATCAAACCATTTGTATATCATTCTACCATGTACTTCTATTTTCTAGTTGAAAGGAATAGGTTGATTCAAGGATAACAACAACTCCGGCACTATTTCTTCTACAGTAAACACCCAATCAGAATAACAAGCCATAATAATAAAGAACAACAATTCAACAACATTGCACTTATTTGCTTCCGAATTCCACATTACTACCCCTTTACCATGACAGTCACTCCCTACTGCCCCAATAGAAAATATAGCATAAATTTTGACTCACAATTCCTAACATGGAAAACCACACTAGTTCAAGAATCTACACAAAATTTCCTATAATTTCTTAATTGGTCATAATTCCTGATTAAACCATTTAACATCTCTTTTTTAACATAGAAGACAGCTCTGTCATCTTACTGGACAGCAGGTTTAATAATTTCATATCTATTAATTTACACATGCAAATATAGTAAACCATAGTATTTTCAGAATCTACAGAAAGTTAATTACCTCTTTCTAGTTATGCCCAAAATTCAATTCTACCATTACCATGTGAATTTAATAGTTTTCCATAACTCCATCCAGCAACTACCGATTTCTGGATAGCAGTCTTCTCAGAGCCATAACTTCTAATCTACCCAACCAAAATTCATGTTCTTAGGCTCCATACTCAAATAATTATCTACACTTTTCATGTTATGCACAGGTTATGTCAAGACCCGAATATGCAAATGCAGACCTCTCTGTGTATTCTGCACTAGTCCAAGATTACGCTAGTGCACACAGTGTAAAAATAGATGAAATATCAACCACATCATGATTTACTAAGAAAAGACTCAAATATTATTAATTATTAGAGTTACAACCTTATGGTCTAGCTTACAAATAATAGCCTGAAAGGCTTAAGAAACTTGCAGCGAAAAAATAGAAATAAGCGTAGTAGCCACTCAGCATGCCCACAGGCAATCGACTGGGAGCAAAGTCCTAATCCACGAAGTCATCAAAGAGATCTCCTTCAAATTCCACTGTCTGATATGGCTCTTCTTCAGCAACTGAGCAAATATGGATGTACCCGTGAGTACATAAAGTACTCAGCAAGTTGTTTGTAACAAAGAATGCAATATAGTATGCAAGGCTTACCAAATGATGGCTGAATGGTTATTTTACAGAAAGCAACAATTTAAAGTAAACACAATAAATAAATTGAAAGCGAATTTTGAAAATGATTAATAAGTAAATAATCAAAGAAACTGAGTGTAACCACAAGTGAATTGACCATTCACCCAATGAACCACCCATGAATTAACCATTCACTTTTCGAAGTTATCCCAACTAGGTTTTTATGAAAACTCTACCCCTCGTGTGAAATCACCAAGCATTGTCCATAACCAGGGACACAGCTATTCGAATAGTTTTATACTCTGCAGAGGTTGCACAACATTACCCACAAGACATAATTATCTCATATTGCCATTAGATTAACACAC
Source organism: Dendrocalamus sinicus (assembly GCA_036346575.1). Classification (NCBI taxonomy): domain Eukaryota; kingdom Viridiplantae; phylum Streptophyta; class Magnoliopsida; order Poales; family Poaceae; genus Dendrocalamus; species Dendrocalamus sinicus. The sequence goes on along the minus strand of CM070664.1, from coordinate 22,673,573 downwards.
TTCTTTTGGTGTATGGCAGAGAGTTCATAACAAGGCCTTTATAATGCTCCATCTAAACTCAATTCCGCCCCGCTAAGGTTTCGTCATCCCAGCCACCTCTTGCACTTCATGGAAATCAGCATACATGTTCATCATAATGGCGGAATCGAGATTGAAATATCACAAATTAGTCAGCCAGGTCTATCCCATACTAGATATGTGGTCTGTATGATAAAGCTCAGATCAATGACGCACAAAGTTAAGTCTTTAAACAATACTCAAGTGAGACATCTACATCCTAACGTGTGAACTGCACCCTCTTTACTACACGATCACTTGCCCAAGTAGAAACCAATTTTGTATAACCAACACCAATGACACACAGATGTCATGCACACAAATTTTATAACTATGGTTGAGCACCACGATTACATATCTCATTAAATCAAAATTGATTAATTGATCAATGTGATGATGAACCCAACATACTATAAGCATGGCTAAGCATATGATACACACAATCTATGTGGATACTAGTATTACATTACTAAATAAATATCCATCCTATGGTGATAATGAAATCATAGCATTCAAATTATCTAGTGAGGGGTTAATCAAATTGGACAATAGCTACCATATACAAGGGTTTATATTAAAATAGCAATGCATGATAATTTTAAATAAAATAATAAATAAATAGATTTTTAAAACTAGGTTCAATATGATCAAAGGACACGACTTGCCTTGGCCTTGCTCAGTTATAAATTCTTGATCTTCTGGCAGTGCTTCAGCTCTTTGGAAGACGTGATTTAAAAAATAGAATGAAGCACAAATAAAATTCAAATGAACTCCAAAAAATTTTAAAACTAGAAACAACAGATAGAGCTCAATTTTAGATAAATTTAGGAAAAAGAATCAAGTCAATCGGAGCTAAAAAGGAGAAGAACGAGCTCTTCGAAAATCTAATCTAAAAAATACTAGAAATTCAGAAATTCTACTGTACTGTGGACTCGGTGCATGGAATCGTTAGTCTATGGTGGACTCAGCTCAGCTGGCTCATGAGCCTATGGCACTATGCGGCTGGCAAGTGGGACCCGACTATCAGTGACATGGCTCATGGCGGACCAGGTCTACGAAGAAGTTGAACCGATGGGTGGTGCAAGCACATTTCGACATCGGCGGGCACGCGGCACAAGGCGTTGCCTCGGGGCTTAGATGGGCATGGCGCATGAACTAAGGACGGCAGACGGCGGCGGTTACTGGATGGCTAGCCGGCATCATTGAGGCAACTGGCCGAGGGGGTGTGGTAGGGTTGACCGGCGGCTGAGCGACGGGTGGCGCTTATCAATGAATGGATGGCAGAGGAATGCACGGTGAGAAGTGTCGGTGGAATGGAACGATGGAGTGAGGCAAGGCTCATCGGCGACGACGGAATGCTTGGGCGATGAGGCTCAGAGCGGTGGCTCACCGGTAGGCACCGAAGACGACGACTTTGCTTGGCGGCACACGAGCTCGGTGGGCAGCGGTAGAGATGCAGCAGCAACAACGCTCGACTGTGGGGTACAAAACACGAGGGAGGTGGTGTGGCTTTATTGTGCGGGCACTGAGGTGACCACCGTGTGCATGGCATGGACGCAGAGGCTATGTCAGACGCAGACGATGGCGGAGTCCAGCTCAAAGACGACGATGAGGAGTGCATTGCCCGTTGGATGAATGACACATGGCACTGCAGGGGATCAGACGGCTATAGCAGACAGTACCGATGAACAGTAATTGATAGCTCTGATACTTTACATGTGTTAATCGAACAACGTATGGAGAGGGTGGGACGGACAGCTTGAATGTGGGCAGCGGGCGGCCGATGGCTGACGCGTGGCACAACGGGAAAGGATGCAGGTTGGGCCAGTGGGTGTTGGGCTTCGGCCCAAAAGATTTTAAAAGAATTTCTAAATTTTCGAATTCTAGAAAATTAGAAAAATAAATTGAGCTCTAGGAAATAGCAAATAAATCCAAATAAAATCCAGAAAATTCTATGAAATTCCTTGAAGCATAAGGAACCCAAATAAAATACTTCTAGAAAATGTTAAGGTTTAATTTAGTCATATTAAATCCTTTTAATTAATAAAAATTCTATTTAAGTTTTAATTAATTCTAGAAAAATCAAATGGTGAAGTTTTATTTTAAAAGCTTCAAAAAGACTTGAAAATTAGGATGTTATAGGTTATGAATCAGAATATACAGCCTCCAAAACTAAGCCTTAATCTTTGAATAACAACCTCGACGAACTACGTCACCGACAAATTAAACCATAATCCTCTACTCTAATCCAACACAATATGATTGTGGAATGCATCCACTAGGACAAAAACAGGGAGTTCAAAGTCTAGGATGGTTGTTATCGAAACCCAAAGGTTCTTGCTCGGCACGGCTTCCTCTTCTTCATTCCTCCTTCTTCCTCTCTTCTTCCCTGGCCAGTCTCCTCTGCCTTCTTCCCTTCTCCTTCCCCCAACGGGCATGCGGCAGCAGAGGCGATAGTAGAGAGGCAGGGCGGCACCAGTAAGAGGGGTGGCGGCCAGGAGGGAGTCAGGAGCTAAGGTTATGTTTTGAGTCTTAACTCTCCCTCTTCCCTTATTACACGGCTAGGAGATGGAGTCGATTGCGAACTCCTCTGAACTAATCATTCCAAGAAAACGACTACCCCTTCACACAGTGGCGGAGTCAGGATTTGGTTACGCCTCGGACTCAGTGGTGGAATGATCTAGGCTATCTGGGCTGGATCATAAAAATGTTACCAGGCTGGACTGAATTTACCAAGGCTGTACACTAGATATTTTTCCACACCTCAAGCTGAAGCCTATACTGTCCGAGGTGTGGCTCCGCCCCTGCCTTCACATATCTCTTTTCCTCTAATTATGTATAGATCCTTAAAAGGGTTGTTTTCTGCCTGCTTCCAAACCCTAATGGGCCACACATCTGCAGAAGAGTGGGTGCGTGGAGTCAGTTCACCATCCGGGCAACTCTTGCAGCCTCTTCTGCAAGGTAAGTGCCCTGTGTGATTGCAGTGTAGCGGTATCTGTGATTGCAGTGCATTGCCTCATAACGTTGCAATTTGAATCGGGCAGGTGAACACCCAACAAGTGTAATGAAGGGAAAGGAGTGCTGGAGAAGAGAAAGCTCGAGGCTTTCGTTGCTTAGGTTGATGTAGAGTACGAATTGCTTAGGTTGTGTGAAGATTATTCGAAGGAAGTCATGAAGTGAGTGCCGGAGAAGAGAGGTGGAGGCTTTCGTTGCTTAACTTGATACAGAGTAGGCAGATTGTTCATATTTCTTTCGGAAGTTGCAAATATAGCATGGGATTTTAGGCTTAGAAAAACATTCTTCGAAAATGCTTTGGTATAAAACAATGGTTTCTGAGCATTTCCTTTTGGATAGTAATGGCTTTGACTTTGATTGGATCAGTGGTCTTTATTTGGGTTTATAAGTTTAACTTTTTACTATATTTTATTGTAGCAGTTGAAAATATATTGTAGTGCCTGTTAATTTTTTAGCATAATTAAATTTTAAAAAATAAAAAAATATATATCGACAATGTAATAGGATAAAAGAAAAAAGAAAAAGCCAAAAAGCAAAAAACCGATGAAATTAAAAAGTTAGAAGAAGTATAAGGAGCAGAGCCGATTCAGTGGAAAAGGGGCGTTTTTTTTTTCAAGACAGAGCAGCGGATTGGGGGATTTGGGAATGAGATCGCCGGCTCCGAGGAGGGACCTGGCTGCCACCGCGGAGGTGGCGAGGGGCGGTGGGCAGCTAACTCCGACGCCCGATTTTTCGGCGCAGGTGTGCCTCTTGCCCCCATATCTGAATCAGTTGCGTTTGTATGGGATATCTGGCATTTTTTTTGTGTGTGTATGGTGGTACTTAGTAAAGACTTTGCTCAATTGTTGCTGGTTGTCTCACTATGGTTTAGGATTTGAACTATATGTGTGTTTCTATATTTGAATCCAACAAGTTATGTTAGAAAACCTGATTGGGAGAATCTGGTAATCTGGTTCCATAAGTTTGTTTTGCTCCTTGGTGGTAAGAAAACGTCAGCTTGTTAGGAAACATGAAATACGGAAGTCTTGGTGGTAAGAATTTCACTTCTTTTAAATGATCTGTGTTCTCTTGTAAGCAGAAGGTCCTTTTGTTTTGCTCTTTTATGGTTTTGCAAGCTAGAGTGCAATTCTTTTCATCCCCTAACCCCCTTCCAGCAGAGTATTTTAGATGATCTGTTGTTTGTCGTTCCATTTGATTGGTTTTGGAATTGTTCTGATGGGAGAGTTTACAAATGTTTCCTTTTTCCTTCTAAATTTGCTAAGTTTTTTCTGGTTGATCAGAAATATCTTGGGCATAAGCTCAGAACTAGCAGTCTTGTTGAAGTAGTATGGCAGGAGTGCAGACAATGTATGGCAATACAAAGAAAAAAGGACAGACAGTTATCAAGAAAATATGCATGCCAGTTGAAATGAAACAGATACATAACTGATGGTTAGCTTGGAGGAAATCAACATGCGCAGTACAACCATTGGGACACTAGCACATAAGAGTTTAGTTCGTAGCGCTAAACTAAAATGCACAACTAAAAAGTTAAGCGTGCAGGTGTTGTGGTGTTGATGATGTTCAGCGGATAAAAGGACCGCCAAACTTGGTAACTGTAAACTGCTTCTGGCCAATAGGTATCAGGTTCCTTCCATGGAAGTGGCAGCCGAGGTGACCTCTCCCACTTTGTTGGAACCTGCATTTTCCCTAGCTGATACTATGCTGCAGATGTCAGCTTGATCTTTGATTATTTCCTGTTAGAAGGATATGGCTGTAATACCCGTGGGAAAGAAAAGGGAAGGAAAGCGAAGAAATCGCCGTTAGCGCCCTAGAGGTTAATTTCGGGCAAGGTAGTCCGTTCACAGAGATACCTGACCGTCCGGGGGCCAATCAGCACCTCTCACAATCATAGGGTCATCACTCGGCATAAACTAACCTGAAATATTCAAAGGACCTTGGAAACCAGCCCACTGTCCCCAAATATCCATATACAGCCCACAGCTACAGTAAAGGGACAGCAAAGCATCTGAGAAGGCACAGCATGGCACTTTTAAAAAAAAACACAGCAACATGAGAGCCAGCAAGGCCACAATCACAGAGACAGCGCACGCCTCCGAGAAGGCACGGCTGCAAGCCAGACAGCACAGCCAATCGAAGGAGGGATAAAGGAGAAGAAAGTATGAGCACGACAATAGCCAAGACAACACTCAGTTCTTCCTTCCCCATTAGTTCCAAGCCCAACAGAGAAACCATAGCCGCATAGTAAAAGACATATCGTAAGGCGGAAGCAAGGCGACGGCAAGAGGCCAGACCATAGGCCACGAGACCGTCAACCCAAGGAGGTCACCACCAGGCGATACCCAAACAACCGAGAAAGCGACAGCCGCAATCAACTCCCAATCCCTTTCCAAAGCAACTCGACCATCGACCGACAAAGGTAGCCCACCAATTACTCATAGCAATAGCATCAGTTTCTCAATAGTAAACCTTGCATAGCTATGGACAACAAGCCACCAGTAGTTTGTCACTAAGCACCACTAGGGCACCAGGGGACCAACACAGAGAGCACCAACTGGAGGTAAGTGGAAGAGAGTAGAGGGAATAAATAGTATCGAGGAGGTTTACCGTAGACGAAGACCAGCGGCGGCGCACTACCATCGGTGTAGCCACGTACCTAACCGCCACCGCGCACTCCCCTGGCGTGCGGGCGGCTTCTAGCTCAGCTGTGACTAGCCTAGACAGCTCACCTCCATGCCTATCACATCATGAGCAAACTAAATCGAACCAAATCAAAATAGCAAACAAATCAACCACAAAACCAGGACGCATCCGAGGGAGGAGGCGCTAGATCCGAGCCGTAGGCCACGGATCTGATAGCAGCAAACCCGGTGAGAGACGGGCGGTGAGGCAAGGACAGCCATGGCTCGCGGCGCCAAGACGGCGCAGCGCAGCGGGACCGACGGTGTGAGGAGAGAAACAGTAGGGGAAGTGAGGCCCACGGAGGAGCCGGAGGCAGAGGTGCTAGGGCCGGGAGAGGCTGAGGCGGCGCGGCGCAGGAGAGCCGGAGGCACGGCACCGGGCTCGATCAGATCGGGAGAGGAGACAGCCTACAGAGAGAGCGGAGAAAGAAATGAGGGTGTCGGTGGTTAGAAAAGAAAAAGGAAAGGAAAAGAAAAGAAGGGGAGGAAGGAAAAAAGGGAAAGAAAAAAAAGAAGAAAGAATAGGAAGGAAAAAAAGAAGAAGAAGAAAAGAAAAGAGGAGAAAAATGAAGGAAAAATAGTAGACATGTAAATAAGATTTATCTGCGATTATAGACGATGATCATTAAATTATGATCATTTGGGTACCGGGGCATCGGAAAGGTGTCTGGTGAGAGAGAGGTTATTGGTATCGGGTTTACGCGTAGGAACGCTATCGATTGTCTATATGCAAAGAATCGATGTTGTCTGCGTGCTTGTATAAATTACAATATTGAATTGAGTGTTCGGGTGATGCTTCCAGGGGGGTTTTGGTTTGACACTCCTCCACGTATCGTCCACAGGGATAACTAGGCAAGTGCATGATAGAATAGTAGATTGTGATAAATGCCTGATTTGTTTTATGCCATGATTTGTGCCGTGTTATGAAATGATATCCCGACTTATCTGTTGATTGTATTGCGATGAGTGATGCTTATGATTGAGTATCAACATTTGAAGAATGTTGCATCTGCATTGCACCATGAGCATCATGAAAGCCCTACGACGGTAGGCGTCCCACGCGGTGGGAATGACAGGACCTACTTCGGTAGGTACCTCCAGAGATGAAGACAGAGGGGTTTCACCGACGGGTGAAAACAACTCCACTATACCAGTATAAGCGCATACAGTGGCGCATTATGCATTACACTTATGGACCTATGACGGTAGGCCTCCCACGACGGTGGGAAAATCGAGACCTACTTCGGTAGGCACCTCCAGGGATGGAGACAGAGGGGTTTCACCGACGGGTGAAACAACTCCACTATACTGTATCAGCTGCATATAGAGGTGCATTGCATCGCATTGCATTTGCAGGAAACGAATAGGAGACAGAGAGGAAACCCAGAGATTTTGGGTTACAGTTCATAAATGTGATTTGATGATTACTGTACCAACGACATAGAATTGATTTATAGTTTCCAATTACATATTGGACTTATAGTTTACAGTTACAGATTTGATTTACAGTTTACAGTTATAGAGTTGATTTACAGCCTATGGTTTATGAAATCGATTGAGTTGCTAAAGTATGTTACTGTTTTATAGTGTGCTTGTTGAGTCTTCGGACTCGCCCTTACTCTATCGTTGTTTTTTTAGGAATCTACTGAAGGCGACATGCATGGGCAGGAATAGCATAGTTGTTTCACATGCAACATTAATTCACATATCATCTACAGTTAACATATTTAACCTTGAATAGTTGAGTACCTTTTTGGTAATATTATAGAGTAGGTTGTAGCACTTTGGGCTCAGGGAGGGGCCGGGGTGTTACAGTGGCATTTTTGTGATTAGCAACTGGATCCTTATAAGTTTATTTTCTTTGACACCCCTTATGCTACTGGTGCGCTATTCTGTGCATGCGTGCGCCGAAAAGTTACTGTCATGTGTGAGTGAAGTTACTGTCAAATATATGTAGAGTTACTGACAGTTTTGTAGTATTACAACTGATAGTAGCTTTACATGTATTTGGTAGTAACTTCACTCACACACGGTAGTAACTTTCCGGCATGCATTCTACACTTGCGCAGGATAGTAATTATATATATAGTATAAATAACAGGGGCACCATGGTGCTTAAGCTCCATGATTGAGACTTTCCATCCATGATTAATTTAGCATGCTAAATCAATGACTCCCTTTCTAAATCGATGTCTTTTCGAATTAATAAATGTTAATGGGTTTGCCTGATATATTATATACCATTGCACTAGCACGCATCTAAAATCAATCTAAAGGCAGGAAGGCTTGGTGCCTAGACACCATGGTGCTCAGACTCCATGATTAAGACATTCCATCTATGATTGGTTCAGCATGCTAAATCAATGACTTCCATTCCACTTGCATACATCTAAAAGCAATCCAAAGGCAGAGAGGTTTGATGTCTAGACACTATGGTGCCTTATTTCAGCGTCCTATATATATAGTAATAACAGGGGCACCATGGTGTCTGGGCACCAAGCCTCCCTATCTTTGGATTGCTTTTAGATGCGTGCTAGTGTGATTGAGACTTTCCATCCATGATTGATTTAGCATGTCTGATATATTATATACCATTGCACTAGCACGCATCTAAAAGCAATTCAAAGGTAGAGAGGCTTGGTGCCCAGACACCATGGTGTCCCATTTCAGCCATGCTCAGATTTAGCCCCAGTTTGTGCATTATCTGTTCAACACTGTGACAACGGAACAGGAATAGTGATAGTAGAGGCTGAGAGAGGCTGCATAAGATAATCACCAAGCCTAATGCCCACCATGAATATAAGCATATATGGTCTTACTGTAACTTAGCCCGAAATGGTGAATGCAGTTCAAGGTTTGTTAGTTTTTATCAGTTAATTTGACATCTGTATGAGTTGCTTGTGGTTTACAATTTTGTTGGAAACCCTGTTTCCTCCATTCATCAAAATAATTGTTCAGTGAGTTTTCAACGTGTTAGATGATATATTTCTAGCTAGCCCTTTGGGATATACGGCTGCCCCTTTTAGGCCCTATGAGATTGATTATTGTGATTGAGTCGTAATAGGCAAGGACTCCTTATGGATGGTTGTATTCTATAAGCCATATCCCTAGGTCATCCTTGCCTATATATATGTAACCAGATCTCTCATCTTTAATCAATTCAATTGTGTGCCGCAACCTCCTCTTACATGGTATCAGACAGGTCGTTCCACGACCTCCGACTGCGCTCCAACCCTAACTCTGTTTTCTTGGCCTCCATGCCGGGCGAGTTGCCGCCGACTTCCTCTTCTCCGCCGTCGCCGACGCCGACCATCTCCGGCGAGCCGCGCCGCCATGGTCGAAGACGGCGCGCACCGCCTGTGTGGCCCACGACGCACGCCTCGCCGCCGCCACAACCCATGCCGCTGCTCGCGCGGCCGAGGCCGCCGAGCGCGAGGCCGCCGCCGCCGCCAAGAACGCGCGCCGCTGCTGCGATGGCGAAGCGCGCCTAGCGCGCGCAGCCCGCGAGCGCGCCGCCGCCACCGTGGATGCTGATGCCGCCGCTGATGCTGAGTCCGTCCGCGACGCTTCTCTTCCCATCCACGACGCGCTTCTTCTTCACGAAGCTGCCGCCGTCGCCAATCTCCACGCACAGGCCGTCGGCGTGCAGAACATTCGCTCGCTGGTTCCTCTCGTCCTCGACCTGACTTCCGGTCACTACACCCGGTGGCGTGAGCTCTTCCTCCTTGCCCTCGGGAAGTACTCCCTCGAAGACCACGTTCTCGTCGATGATCCCAATCCGGCCCTCCCTGACTGGGTCCGCATGGATTGCGTCATCAAGTCCTGGCTCCTCGGCACTCTCTCCACCGAGCTCGTCGAAACCGTGCTAGAACGTCGGGCAACTGCGCACGTCACCTGGCTCGTCGTCGAAACTCAGTTCCTCGGCAAGAGGGAGTCACGCGCCCTCTACCTTGACGCTGAGTTCCGGAGTTTCGTCCAGGGCGATCTTTCGATTGCTGACTACTGCCGACGCTTCAAAAGCATGGCTGACGCTCTTGCAGACCTTGGGGAGTTCGTCGCCGACCGGACGCTCGTCCTCAATGTCATCTTGGCGCGGTTGCCGAAGCTACATGGCTGCGCCAACTTCTTCATGAGCTTCACTGTCCTTTCCGGTGCGCCTCCTTGGTCTACTGTGATAACATCATCAGCGTCTACATGTCCACCAATCCCGTCCAACATCAACGCACCAAGCACATTGAGATTGATCTTCACTTCGTTCGTGAGCGGGTCGCCCTTGGAGACATTCGAGTTCGCGACGCCCCACTACGCCGCGAGATGCCGATATTTTCACTAAAGGGCTGCCTTCATCAGTCTTCAACGAGTTCAGGTCCAGTCTCAACGTTTGCTGTGCCGACGCTTCGACTGCGGGGCGTGTTAGATGATATATTTCTGGCTAGCCCTTTGGGATATACGGCTGCCCCTTTTAGGCCCTATGAGATTGATTATTGTGATTGAGTCGTAATAGGCAAGGACTCCTTATGGATGGTTGTATTCTATAAGCCATATCCCTAGGTCATCCTTGCCTATATATATGTAACCAGATCTCTCATCTTTAATCAATTCAATTGTGTGCCGCAACCTCCTCTTACACAGCGCTCTATCTGCCATGCCCACTTAGGTAGCCATATTGTGCCATGTTCACTTTGGTGAGTAAAGAGTGGCAAATGGCCTTTTTTCATCGAGAAACCATAACCGGCCCCTCACTGGTTTTGGTGTAGGTTCCATTTTTAAAAAACCCGGTGTCCTCAAATTACTTTTCCCTTTTCTTTGCACAAAACCATGAATAAGCTTGTCCTCTCAAATAATGAGAGACCATGTGGAGGTATCCCCATGTTGGTGATGAGTAATTGACGGTTGGTTTAGTGAGTTTGAGTTTGTTTTGGGTATTCTAGGGTTGAGTACCTTTACTTGTGCTAATGTTGATTATGCTGTTTCGTGTGGTGCTATGTGATTGTTTGATTGTCTGTGTGACTGCATGACTTCGGAGCTAGGTCATGATGAGGCGAGGAGGACCAGAACTAGGCACAGGAGGTGCTGAGGTCTAGACGGTCGGTGACGCCGAAGATGATCGAGGCTGGTGAGGTGGTTGCGAGTCGGGAGACGAGGAACCGGAGCTGGAGCTACCGGTCAAGGACACGACGGGCGATGATGAGAGGACCGAGACTAGGCTCAGGGAGGAGTCGGAGGTCCAGGCAGTTTGGAGGTTGGTTACGGTCGTGTGCGACGGAGCAGACCAGGACTAGACTCAGGTGCAGTCAGAGGTCTCAGTCCGAGTCGGGTGGACACGACGGGTGTAACAGCCCAGGTTTTTCTGAAAATAAAAATAAAAATAAATAAATAATAAAAATTAATTGAAATAAAATTTAAATTAAAAAAAGTTTTTTTGTGGCCTGAATTTTATTTTTGGATTTGCCCTGAATTTCTGTATTTGAAAAGCTACATTTAAAAAGTATTTTGAGTGAAAACCTAAAAATTATTATTAAATAAAATTATATTTTGATTTTTATAAAAAATCTTATGTCAAATTAATTAATTGGAGTTATTTGGATTTTATTTGGTTTTTCAGAGTTTTCTGGAGTTTAAAACCTATTTTTAAAATTAAAAATGATTTTAAATATGAAAATATAATACCAACATTAGTTGGAAATATTTTTATTAAGTCCAAAATGTCTCCAGGAGGTTCTAGGAATTTTTCTGGAATTTTTGGAGGTCATTTGTTAATTTTTCTGAGGCTTAATGTATTTTATGTGCTTTTCTGAAAATCTGGAAATCAGAAAATAAAAATCAATTCCCCTCCTCCTCCCTCTGGCCGCCACGTGGACGGCCAGATTCTCTCCACGCCGCCGCCATTCCGGCCATCCACTCCACCCCGCCTACCCCCTCCCGATGGCCGCCACGTCACCCCCTCGCTTCCATCGCCCGTCCACCCCTCCTCTCACTCCGGGTCGTCCGATTCCCCCTGGGCCACGTGCCCTCATCCTCGTCGCACATGCCCCCTCTCTCTCTCTCTCTCTGCACGCGGGGCCCACCTGTCGGGTGCGTCTTCCCCGCGCGGCACCCTCCTCCCTCACGCCGTCGCCGCCCGCAACGGCCGCCCCGCCCTAATCGGCTCTCCCTCTCCCGCGTGCGCGGCCCACTCCCCCACCTCCTCTTCCACGCGACGCGCTCCACCCCGCCCCTAACCGTCGCCCACTCCCCTCGAATCGCCGCAACCGCCGCCGCCCACTCACCGCGCCGGCGAGAAATTCCCGCCACCTCCGTCCCCGTCCGCCCCTATAAGAACCTCCCCCGGCCTCCCCTCATTCCACACCACCTCCCCCTCCGCTCACCTTCCCCTCCCGAGTGCCCCACCGCCGTCGCGCCGTAGCCCCCGAGCCGCCGCCGCCACTTCCTCGCCGTCGGCCGCCTCCCGTGCCCGCCTAGCTCCGCGCGAAGGTAAATGGAGCTCCCCTCGGCCCCCTCTTCCCTTTGCCGCCCTCGTCGCTCGCCGCCGGCCACCGAAGCTCCGGCAAGCGTGCCGTCCCCGAGCGCTAGCCCACGTGGCTGCCACCTGGCGCCCGATGGCCGCCACCCCGGCTCCCCTTCGCCACGCAAGCGCCACACTCCTTGCCACCTCATCACACTCCCGGGTCCATGGACCTAGTCCACATGGACCGGGCCCACTGTCAGCCCCTCGGCCGACTTTTCAATTGGGAAATAAATCAGTCGAAATTCAAAAACCCCAGGGCTGACGCAAGGCTGATGTCATAAATCTCTTTTTCAGCAGAAAAATAATTCCAGAAATCAGTCTTTTTCCATTTTCTCTGAATTTAAACTTCCCGGAGCCCGTTCTTCTCCGTCCTAACTCCGATTTAGCCCATTCAAATTTCTAAATTCATCAAAAAAATTCCCTCTATCCATTTCTAGCCTCAATTCAAATTTTTGAAGTCAATTTGAATTTATTTGAATTTGGTGGGTAATTTTCACGTGTAGACTTCGACGATTCGGGAAAATTTGACGACGAAGGTTTGAACCAAGTTGAAGAGCAAGGCAAGTCACACTCTTTGATCATGTTGATCCCAGCTTTCAAAATAAAATTATGTTGATTTAAATTATATTGCATGCATATTTTTATTCAGCGTATTTCAATTCAGTTTTAAATTTAGTTATTGCCTAATTGTTAATTCCTCCATTGATATTGAATTCCCTGATACCTTGTCACCCTAGATCAAACTCTAGTTAGTACACTAGTGTTGACTAGAGAAATTTTGAATCAAATGCTTAGCCATGCTTAGTCATAATATTTGTTTTGAGATATTCTTCACATAAAATGATAACCCTGTTTACATAAAATGGTACACTTTTGATATGAACTCTTGACTTTGGTGAGTCAAGGAGGTTTATGAATTATTTTGCAAACAAAATACAAAACTGGTTTAGATTTAGGCTATTGGTTAGATTGGTGGGTGCAGGCATACCCTGTTGGTTGGAGCCGCAGTGGTTGATTGTCATACACAGGGGTTTGTGGTTGGGCCTAAGTCAGATTAAGGACCGGTCTGTGAGCTACTGTTGCAAAGCCCTAATCGTACTACCACATGACTGGTATGGGACAGCCCTGGCTGAATAATTTATGAAGTCACAACCTGAGTCGAGTCGTAGGTTGAAATTGAGCGTGGTTGGTGCCATGTGAAGTCTCACTTGGGCGAGCGGGGTTAAGCCATGAGAAGTCTCATCTAGGCTCAAGAGAGGGTCCCGGTCTGGTGGATTCCTTACTGGGGTGAAACCTTAGAGTTGGCTCGACCAGGTTGAAGGCTTTGCATTGTAAAGACCTTGTCACGACTCCTCGCCGCACACCTAAGGAAGTGTGTAATCGCGTGGCAATATGGGATGATCGTGTCTTGTGGGTAAAGCTGTACAACCTCTGCAGAGTGTATAATCTATCCTGGATAGCCGTGCCCACGGTCATGGGCATGCTGAGTAAAAGTTTTTCATGGATTAGATTTTATTTTTCAAAATGTTTTCGAAAACCTTATGGATGGATGGAATCCATGAGAGAGTGAAAACCTTGTGGGTAGATAGAACCCATGAGAGGATGATAACTTGTGAATGGATCGAATCCGCGAGTGTTTGGAAACGTGTGGATGGATGGAATCCATACGTGATCTTTTGGAAAAGATGGTCCGGGTGGGATGCCCGCGAATAGGTTGGTGTATGGTCGGAGCCTGCACTGACGGTAATATTTTCTATTACAAGTTATGTTTTTACTTACTGTATTAAATTCAGCAATTTCAATCTATCTATTGTATTTCTTTAAATGCTGTTTTTGCAAACTAACCCTATAAGCCTTCCATTTAAGCCTTTATCATTATGTTGCATTTCTCTATGTGATTTGCGGAGTACAAGTTTGTACTCACCTTGCACCCTCCCTACAGAGAAGGATGATGTCGACTACGGTGAAGATCTGGATGAGTAGGCCGCGTCTTACTGTCGTTTGCCTGTGGGCAGGTTTGGGCTTCGCTATTTATCAGTTTGCTTCCGCAGTTATTTCTTTTATTTATCTTTGCCAATGGGCGTTGATGTAAGACTTGGCCATAAGGCTGTACCTTTTATTTATTATAATCAGTCATTTGTGCTTGGTATTTATCTTTATTGTACTGTGTGCACTAGCTGACCCTGGACTAGTGCGATTTACACAGAGGATCCAGGAGTCATTACTCCGGGTTCCGACAACGGGCAGCGGCGAGAGGATCGGGACTAGGCTCAGGGAGGAGCTGAGGTCCAGACGGTTAGGATGCCGGGTGCAGTCGTGTACAGCGGAGCGGACCGGGACTAGACTCAGGGAGGAGTCGAGGTCCAGACGGTCAAGGTACCGGACGCGGGAAGCTTCCGGGAAGACGCTTGAGGGGCAAATTGGAGATTTGACTCAAGCAATGGTTTGGAGGCTGGTTTTCCCTCCAAAAGTGTGTTGACTTTGACCCTTTCCCCATGTGGATGAGAGGCATGGAGTGGGAGAGGTATGACACTTCTTGATTTGCTAATTGAGGAGGTGAGGACCTTCTATTTAGCAAAGGGTGCAGCTGGAGGGAGCTTAGGATTGTAGTAGAAAGCAAGTGGGTAGTGTTCCGGAGAAGCAAGCAGTATGTGCTTGAGCTCCTGCGTGTAATCCCTCTCAAGCATGAGAGGCATTTCTTTCCAACTGCGTATGGGGACGTAGTGTTGGATGTAGAACACTTGATTGTAATCATCCATCTCTTAGAAATAAATCCATTTGAGAATGTCAGCTTGTGTTTCTGCTCTCAGTTGATTCTCTGTTCATTTCTGCTCTTTTGAGTTTGAGCTGATTTCCTTCTTGTGTAGCTTCCTTTCTTTGCTCTAAATGATGGGAATTAGCCTCCAGGCCATTTGACCAGTTCATCCCTGAGAGCAACTCCTGGATTCAATGTGTGTTGCTTTGAAGCATTCTTCCTCTGTTTTGATTCCCTAGGGTTTCATGTCAGGGGAAAGATGGTTCTTTTGATTTCTCTTCAGGAGTTGGCTTGAGACTTGTGAGGTCTAACCCTGAGATCATGTCAAGTTGAAATGCAAAGCCTCATAAGCAAAGAATTAGTGAATGGAAAGTAATTTGGGAATCTGTCCCATTTCCATTTCATTTCTCAGATTGTTGCTCAAATTCTGATCTCCTGCTCTCTTGATGATTTCTCTTTGCTTCCTAAGGCCTTGATGTTGTTTAAAATAAGTTCTTGCTCTTTTGGCCAGAGAAAAACAGCTGCAAATCATTAATTTGGCCAAAATCTGTTTTTTCAGTAAATTCAGTGAAAAAGGTTCAGTCGGCAGCTCTGTTTTTCAGAGAGCCGGTCTAACCGCTAGAGTTAGCGGTCAGACCGCTCGGGAGCTGCCGGTCTGACCGGTCAGACAGTGGCGGTCTGACCAGCCAACCTGAGGCGGTCTAACCGGCCTGGCAGTGGCGGTCTGACCGGCCCAAGGCTGGCGGTCTGACCGGTTCCCTTGTCCATTGCTCTGAGTTTTTCCTTGCAGCCATTTTCAGTTGATCGTTTTATTTGCCGTCTTTTCTCTGGATGTCAGTAAGCATGAATCTTCATTCTTCATAGCTTTTGTAGCTATCGGAGAGGATATTCATTTGTGGATACTTTTGAGGGACGATTTTTAAAGAGGCACCATTCACCCCCTTGTTGTCATTTCCAATCCTACAAATAAACTTTTGCCTAGTTTATTCACATCTTTCCTTTTCAATTTTTGTTGAACAATCTGATTAAACAAGAATAAATTTTTGTCAGTTGGAAAAAAAGGACGTTTGAGGATGCAAAACCGACCATTCCTGCTCTAAAGAAGGAGTGTTTACTGATTAACTGTGGAGGCTGAAGGTTATTGCTGGGGCAGTAAGTACAATTTTCTTCATACTGTTCTAATTTTGAATTGGAAATTTGAAGGCTGGTCTGTTGAGCAGTCATTCTTGTGTTTGTTTTATCGTCTTTTTTTTCTCAGATTGGTCATATTCAGATAATCTTGCCAATTGTCAGCAAACGTTTTACAGACACCTAGAACTTATCAACCTCTCCAATTTGTGAGCTGTAGGTTCTATTCCCAACTTTGGGTGGCCTTCTCCACGGAAGGCCACAGCTATGTTTTTGTATATTACCAGCAGTCAGCCTATCTTCATATATACTTTGAACCCTGACATGACTATATATAAGTTTGTAAAATACTAAAGGTTTGTGCAGTCATTCCATGTGCATATAACGTACACGGGGCACTGTGAATTTTCCTGTCCTTGCACGCGTCAACATGTCTGATAAATTATATTACGTAATCAAAGCACGTCTTATACAACAGTCCATTATTCTGAACTTGCTACAACCAGAGCTGCTTATGTTGGCATGTGCTTATGCTTCAATTGTTTTTGCTTCTTGTCAGTTGCCAAATGCTTCCACAGATAAGCATTGTAGGACTAGGACATGGCTTAACAAATGTGGTTTACGACCTTGTTACCAACAGCATTTGATATAGGCATAGTTCTATTGATCGATCTGCTTATGTACACCACAGATGCATCAAGCATTTGTCATTTTCAGAAGTGCTGGACTTAAGTTCTGGGAGTGTAGACTTTTGTTGGAAATCGGAGTCAAGCTTTATATATTATGTTGTAGAATTTCGTACAACACTGACCTACATTTCTTTTGGCTTGGCTGCCTGCTATTTATCTGTAATTTCTACTGCATGTTCTGTTTACGAGTTGGTAACCTCTTCATAGTTTCATTTTTTTTCTTGCAATCAGTCAAACCAGCCTTTGCTTGTTCGTTACTTATTCAGAGATATATAATCTTGGTCGGACTGTTTTTGCTGCTGCAGTTGCACATCAGAGTTGTAATCACAAGGAACTGCATTTGAAATAGACCTCCATTGCTTCCTCAGCTGATTCCGTGCTAGTGCAAGGAACTGCCGTGAAGGCCTCTCAAAAGTAAGTAGTCCCAACACATCTTCCTTGAAGGCTTGAAAGTTACCCAAAGATTGAAGCAGTGAAGTCATCATCTCAACTGAAGCAGTTCAATGGCTTTTGGTTTAGGTTTCCATGACCACTCTACCCGATCTACTTAAGATAAGACACTTTCCAAAATTCAGAGTTTGGACTGGTGAGCACAAGCAGTGGAACAATGCTACTGTTCTCCTACAAGAATTCCATTGCCCAAAAAAATTCCGCAGCTACGGGCGTGCTAATGTACCACCACGACATCTTGTTTCTCAGCGCTTCTTTCGTTGCGACTGACTGTTAACATTTATTGGGGGCCATATTTGTGGTGTTTGAAACCCGTCATTTCCAGTGTTGGCTGGTATGTCTGATGTAAAGCGATGAACGATATGCCAGCTCTTTGGGGGAAGATAAACAAAGCTGATGGACACAGGCAATGGGATACTGCTGCTTTAAACACTGTTTTCCCCTCAGGTGTTCTGATGGGCTAGACCATCCATCATCCTGTATTGTACTATCAATACTAGAATCATGTTTAGCAGTACCAAGGTATCATCTTCAAGCAACACCCTGTGGCTCCATCTTATTCTCAATGTTTGCTAGCATTTTCTTGGACAAATGTTGCCTGTAACAGGTCACAGACTCACAGTGGCGCGATGCCGCCTTCTGACATGTCATGGATACTTCCAGGAGGAAAATTTTTTACTAAATATAGTGATTATCTCTTAAGGGGGTTGTCTAGACGAGGGGGATTACTCTAGGAATTTTTACAAAGGATTTGAACCCAGATCCCTCGGATCTAAACAGGCCCTACTTATAGAGCCTGAGTATATTTCATGTTAGGAGCTTGGTTGCCACTGTAAAAACTGAAACCATATTAGATGGCCATGTTCTTTTTAGTTTTTGGTTTTAGTTTTTAGCTTTTAGCTTTTTTGAAAATCAAAAAACTAAACATTAAAATAAAACGGTCTTTTAAAACAGATTCTTGAAATGACTTCTTGAGCATAAAATTGTATGCATCATCTGTATCGATTTTTCTGTTATCCGCTACTATGTTAAAAATATATATACAAAAACCATTAGACACAACTAAAAGCTATCAATCATAGTCTAAAAGAACACTATTTTTAGTTTATATCTTCTTTAAATAAATAGAATGATTTTTTTACCTTTTTCGAAACAATTTATCAGTATTTAATTTATCATACAAACACTTTGCTTTAAAAAATATCATTACCCACGGCCATAACGCATCGAGAAATTTTGATATTTGACACTGAATATGTGCGTCTCTCAACTTTTAACTCCCATTCAAGACGCTTTGGAAATTTAACCACATCGCGAATTCTTTTGATTCAAGGATTCTCTCCATTTTCGCAGTAACAAGTGTCAAAATAGAAAAGGAGAGAAAATGAGGAGAATCCCTTGAATCAAAAGAATTCGCAATGACAGGGTTAAATTTTCAAAGGTGTGTGAATTGAAGGTTAAAAATTGAGAGGCGCACGTATTTAGTGTCAAATATCAAAATTTCTCTAAAGCATCATCCACCGCCGAAAAGAACTGGCACCTTATTTTGTAGCGGCAGAGAGACAGTTTTGCCAGAAAAGTGTTTGTCCCATTTCGCCCCTTCCGGAAATCAAACCAAGAAGGTGAAACCCCCGCCGCCGGCGACCACCACCGCGTCGGCACATGGACTGGTCAGCCCTCCCCGGCGACCTCCTCTGCCTCGTCGCCGGCCGCCTTCACGACCCAGTCGACTTCCTCCGCCTCCGCGCCGTCTGCCGCTCCTGGCGCTCCGCCGCCGCGTCCCCTCCCCGGTTCCTCCCCTGGCTCCTCGTCCGCGCCGCCCACCCCACCACCCGCCACTCCCTCTCCTTCTTCTCCCTCTCCTCCGGCGCCGTCCGCTCCGTCCCCGCCCCCTCCGCCAGCCACCGCCTCCTCGGCCACACCCACTCCCACCTCCTCTTCTCCGACCACCTCCACCACCCCAACCCTCTCCTCCTCGTCAACCCCCTCACCGGCGCCCAGCTCCCCTCCCCCCTGCGCCTTTCCATCCGTCCAGCCCCATCACCCAGGGCTACTACATCTCCGGGCCCGACTCGCCGGTGGTGCTCTACAACGCGAGGAAGCTTTGCTTCCACCACCCAGGGGGTGAATCAAGAAACCCAGGGGGCGGGTGGACGGAGGTGCCGGTGACGGACCTCGTCGCAGAGAACATGTTCCACAGCGGGCAGATGTTTGTGAGCAATGACCGTGCCCACATCACGATCTTTGACGCGACCACGCTGGCCGTGGTAGGGGCCGTGCGGCCGCGGCCGCAGGCGACTCTGCGCAGGGCTTCCTTCAAGTGCTCGGCCTTCGTCCCGTCTGGCCATGAGCTGTTATGTGTGATTCGGTATTTCGGGAGAGATGAGCGTGGGGAGTTACTGGAGGATTGCGGCAGGCTGGAGGTTCACCGCCTGGTGATTGAGGAGGAGGACGAGAAAGTGTCGCCGGCCGCGATGGGTTCGGACGAGGAGCATTGGTAATAGGATGCTATTTGTTGGGCTCTACCAGGGATTCTCATTCAATGCTGCGGATTTCACAGGGTTTAAGGGGGATTGCATCTATTTCTTCAAGCTGGAGAGGGCCAGAAGGTTTTGCATCTATGGATTTAGCATGGAGGATGGTCGCACTGAAGAGCTGCCCTGCCCATGCATTCATGCTTGCACTTGGTTCGTGCCAAGCTTGTTTTAACCCTTGTCGTCGACTAACAGGGTAAGCTTTTTGTAGCTTGGTTCATGCCAATCAACACTTGCAGTTTGTTCTTGTTATTGGCTTGAGTGAGCATGCAGGTTGAATGCATTGTTGTGAGTTAATTATTCATGAATGCTGTTGTATCACATGCAATTCTCTAGTGAAACACATATTGTTGGAAGCAAATTTGGATTGATACTTTGTATGTGTGGATTAAAAGTTAGAATAGCTTGTTGATTGGCTGTGTATATTTGAAATCTGGATTACGGCTATTACTCGGGAAACTTGCTTCCTCACTGTCTACCTTCTACCTTATAATAAAATCTTCCAACAAAAAGAACATATGCCTTCCACCTACTATGCCTAAATTAAAGAGTGGTTGCTACTGTATACAACTAGGCATTCGTCTAGTTTATTCACTGACATGGCATGGAAAAAGCTTAAAACTTTAAGCAAGAAAAAAAAGCTTAAAACTTTAAGCAAGAAAAAACTACTATGTAAACATAGTGTCCCACTACAGTGATAAACTGATAATTGTCTCCCTTCTCTTCATTATTTTATGGATACTAGTAGTTCAAGATAACAAGTAATTCTCTCTAAACTATGAAATTATGCTTATTGTCAAGTGTCAACCTTATACAACATTGAAGTAAATTAGCAAGTTCCTTCCCTATATGCTACAACAACAACATCAACAAAGCATTTTGTCCTAAACAGGTTAGGGTAGGTTAGGAATAAAACCTTCTCAAAATTAAAGAGTTGAGAGCCTTGAAATAAAAACCTACAATGCTAAAACTCTAAGCCGTACATACTGCTATTTGAGCCGAGAGCCTAAAATACTGCCTCTAACTTTCCTATGGTTCCGGTATGTGGATCGCTAACTTCCATACGCTGCTATCCAAAGTCAATTGTTTAGATACATTCCAATCCCTCGAATCTCTTTTAACTGCTTCCTCTCACGTCAGTCTTGGTTGGCCCCTGTCTCTTCTTACGCTTTCAGTACGCTTTAAAATTCTACTACATACCGGTGCCTCATGAGACCTTCGTTAGAGATGACCAAACCATCTCAAACGATGTTGGACAAGCTTCTCTTCAATTGGTGCTACCCCCACCCTATCACGTATTTTATCATTGCGGATGCGATCCCGCCTTGTGTGACCACAGATCCACCGCAGCATTCCCATCTCCACTACACTCATTTTATGTATATGTTGTCTTTTAGTCGCCCAATATTCTGCTCCATATAGCATCGCGGGTCTGATCGTCGTCCTATAGAACTTACCCTTTAACTTTTGAGAAACTTTTTTGTCACACAAGACACTAGATGCTTGGCACCATTTCACCCACCTCGCTCTTATCTTGTGGCTCACATCTTCATCAATCTCACCGTTCCACTGTAGCATCGATCCAAATAACGAAACGTGTCCTTAGGCACTACTTGTCCGTCCAATCTAACATCTCCATCATCTGCTCTAGCCCCACTGAAATCACACCTTATATATTCAGTTTTAGTCCTACTAAGTGTAAAACCCTTCAATTCTAAGGTCTTCCTTCACAACTCGAGCCTATCAACATCTATCATACTCTCATCAACCAGCACCACATCATCAGCGAAAAGCATACAACATGTTCTAACATTAGTCACAGCATTTTCGTACATGTACTTAATTAGGGTAATATATTTTGTTGGGACTTTTTTTCTTTTGGAGCGTCCATCACATGACCTTTCTTGGCATTTTATCATAAGCTTTCTCCAAGTCAATAAACAACATGTGAAGGTCCTTTTGTTCCTTATACCTCTCCATCAATTGTCGTAGTAGGAAAATCGCCTCCATGGTCAACCTCCCAGGCATAAAACCAAATTGGTTTGTCGTCACGCTAGTTACTTTTCTTAAACGGTGCTCAATCACTTGTTCCCAAAGCTTCATTATGTGGCTAATGAGCTTAATTCCTCTATAATTAATACAACTTTGAATGTCTCCTTTATTTTTGAAAATTGGTACTAATGTGCTCCTCCACCACTCGTTTGGCATCTTGTTCAACCTAAAAATGCTATTGAACAAATTAATTAGTCAAACAATCGTCACTTCTCCTAGGCATTTCCACACCTCGATAGGGATGTTATCAGGCCGTAACGCCTTACCCACTTTCATCCTTTTTAAGGCATCTCTTACTTCCGACTCCCGGATTCTTCGAACAAACCGTCTATCGGAGTCGTCAAAAGTACCATCCAGTTCAATCATACTATCATCATTATCGTGGTTGAACAACTTGTCGAAGTAATCTCTTCACCTATCCTTGATTTCCTCGTCTTTCATCAAATGTCTATTAGTATCGTCTTTGGTGCATTTAACTTGGTTAAAATCTCTCGTCTTCCTTTCTCGAAATTTAGCCATCTTGTAGACATTCTTCTCTCCCTTCTTTGTACTTAGTTTTTGATAAATTTCCTCATGTGCCTTGCCTCGTGCCTCACTCACCACTTTCTTCGCATTCTTTTTTGCTACTTTGTATTTCTGTACGTTATCATCGCTCCTATCATGATGCATGTGCTTATAGCGTATCTTCTTTTCCTCAATAGCCTTTTGCATTTTCTCATTCCACCACTATGTGTGTTTTGGTTCTCCTCTTGTCTCTTCAGTTACTCCAAGCACCTCCGTAGCCACCTTCCTAATGCGAATTGTCATCTCTGTTCACATATTATTCGCTTCGCTATTCGCTTTTCCCACTTTTCACGTCTTTTTCGTGACCATCCTCTCCTTAAACGCATGTGCGGTATCTCCTTTGAGTTTCCACCACTTCATCCTCGTGGCTTTGGCGGTCTTAGCTTGTTGAACCTATAACGTAAAACGAAAGTTGAAGACTACCAACTTATATTGCTAGACAACACACTCTCCAGGTATAACCTTACAGCCTATGCAGAGAAATCCTATATGCTACCAAAATGCAAAATCCTATGAGCAGAGAAATACAGGTCACAAGAACCTAACTTGTCGCAGAGTGTTAGTTCTCAGTATAAATGCAGACATGAATGTGGTATGTGTAGTTACTTTTTTGGTTGCCTGTGGTAATATTACCAGCTCTTCCGTTTTGTTTAACAGATGTTAAATCAATTGTGACTGGTTAGCTTGCATATGCTCTTGGTGCTGACATATCAAAATGAAAAAATTATGATTACTAGCTGTTGGCTCATTAGTGAATCTTATTGCTCAAACAACCCATTTCTTTCATGTTAAAATAACAGAAATTTTGATATCCTCTGGACTTTGCAGCATCTCTAAAAATGTTTTAGTTAATTTATTGTACGGTCTATGCTGCTTTGTTATCTTTCACAATTAAGCAAAGCTGCCTCATTCCTTCATGTTTGTTCATCATAAATTTGGTGGCATTGTCTTTTCTAAAACTATCTTGTCGTAGCAGATGTGCATTGCAGGTTGAATGCATTGCTGTGAAATCATTGTCCATGCATGTTGTTGCAAAGTCTGGTGATGCAAATCCTGTTGAAATCAAATGTGGAGTTATAATTTCTAAATATGAATAAGTTTGTAATTGCTTGTAGATTAGTTATGTACATTTGAAATCAAGATTACAGCAATCACTTTTGAACTTGCTTCCTCAAGGTCTATAACTAGTTATTTATGTAATAACAAAATCTACAGTCACACAAGAATATATGTCACTCACAAGTCACAACTAGTTGCGAACTTGCTATTGCAGACAACTAGACATCCTCCAGGTCCCAACACTTTTTGAAAACAAGGTGAAACTAATATGCTCACTAGTCACTATTCAGTACTAATATGGTCTTACATTGAATATCTTGTATGTTAAATTATGAGATATGTGCTGCGCTACAAGGAACATATGTCTCCATTCAGTGGCGGATCCAGGAAAAATTTTTGGAGGGGCTGAAGTACCTTCAGCTCGACCTCAGCCCCTTCTACATTATACATTCATGGCTAAATATTTAGGGGGGCTCCAAGGGTCCGGTAGTGGTAGGGGCTCGAGCCCCCGCGCCCCACCGCTAGATCCGCCCCTGTCTCCATTGGTCCATCCTTTTTGCTATAGTTTGGATGCTACGGAGTTCAAGATAACCAGTAGTTCTCTTGAAACCTTGAATTCTACTTATTAAAATATTGCATAGACTTTGGTTGAAATTAGCAACTTTCCCTCCGTTGTTACTATATGCTAGCAAAGTGTACACCCTATATGCAGCTAAAGTAAGGAAGCTATGTTAAGAGTTACCTGGTCGTGAATGCATGCTTGCTCTTGGTTCCGACCAAGTTTAAGTGTAATAACTCATAGCCCTTGTCCGAGATCAACTAAACCGAGTTTTTGTAGCTTGTATGTTCACTTGCACTGTGTTCTTTGTTGTGAAACCATTGTTCATAGATACTATGGCAACATTGCAATCGTAATAAGTAGTGAGGATTAGCTGTTTAGACCCTATTGGAGAAAAAATGTAGACTGGTGTTGATATGGCATCTTACTTATAGATTGGCTGCCTTTTTTGTTAATAAAAAACGATTGCAATAGTAACTCACTAGACTAGAAGATACAGTGAAGAATGAAGTAAATTTTCAAGCATCAAGTATGCTTAAATGTACTTCTTGGTATCTTAGAAAATTTGATGATACGCCGAATAGTTTCTTTATAGAAACAGGATAAAGGTCGATGTACTAATTAGTAAGTACTAATCTGATGTTACCCTAGTTATTTTATCTGTACGCGATGAGATCTCTGTTGTTGTACAGTGACTCAATGAGCATTTGTCTCAGTTGCATGGTTGTTACGGCGTCCCGGCGGAGCTAGGTGGACGCCATGGTCCGTCGCCTCGACTTGGCCTTCTTCTAGGCGAGTGCCTAGGACAGCTGGTCGTCCACGACGTCCTCAAGGCGTCTTAAGGCGAATTACACGGCGACACCTTGCCATCACTGAGCGAAGCTGCCGAAGCGTTATTTTGGGCATAGCGGCACAACGCAGTGAAGCGGAGCGGCAGCGATCAAGGGAATAGAAGGCGACAGTCGGTGCCGCCACTCCCTCGGTCAGCACAGCCGACCGACCTGCCATCGTCAAAGACCCCTCTAGCGAGCATCCCCGCTCCTCCACTCCCTCCGCCAGTCCGCCACCATCGAAGGATTCGAAGCCCTTCCTCAGGCAAGAACCCTATGCCATTTGTTTTCTTCTTCCTCCTCTACCTCGTTTTCATTCGTTTGTTCATCTTCTTAGTTCTTCCTCTACCTCTATTGCACCAGCCGAGGATTCCTGAGGTTGCATTGCATTTCTCCCTATCCTCCGAGATGACCTCTTGCTGTCCCAGTCATGGAGGTGCCAGATCTGCTCTGCTTAGTGCTCATGCTCTCATTCTCGTGGTCTCTGCAAGGAATGTAGTAGCCTTCCCCAAATACTTTTGCTGTGCTGCGTCTGCTCTTTGCTCTCTGCTGGCTTCACTGCCTTGTGGTCGCCGTAGCACGCCTGGACAACGCCTAGGCACCTGCCTGGACACATAGGTGTCCTGGCGCCTAGCAGTCGCCTTTGTCGCCAAGTCTGCCGTGACAACCATGCCCAGTTGTCTCTTCTATGGATGGATATAGATAATTAGTGATTCTGACATTCTGTGTCTAATTGATCGCATGCTTTTTATAATAAGTTACAAAAGTGAAATCAGTAACCAGCTAAATAGGAGAAATTATACTATATCAATATGGAAATATAAACATTATTCTGGTATCTGAATTCTATTTCAGTTTCTGAGTAACCTTTATTTAAGGTTAAATCTATGATCTTTGCTGTTTATTATGACCAATAGCATTTTGAGGGAATGAGAAGGCTACGATTTGATGACACATTATGAATATTTGAGCTGACAAGTAAACTAATTTGTTTTCTTATAACTCGGATATAATTGGTCTGCATGTAGCACGCGACTTGAGGGAATTGGAGGTTGACTGATGATGTAAGTTCAGTGATTGAGGGAAAGTACACACGGCAAGGAAAGGCCTGTGAACTGTGAAGCATGTTCTAAAACTGGCATAGATATCAAGGATTGCCTATATAGGAGATTATGTTGCCGTTCAGACTGACACACTGTTCACTGTAATGATAGTGCCAGGCTGTCACACTAGCAGCCACATCAGATGAGGAGTTAGTAGAAGCTGACTTAATACCACTTCATCAATGACTTGGTAGGACCAAAATAGCCGCCGCTGCGGGCTGGAAAGAAGCTTCTTCCTGGCATCGTTGTGTAGCATGCTTTGATGAATTGGAGATTGTGGGGACGGATGCCTGAGAGCTTGTTCGTAGTTTCCTGTGGAGTAACAGGCAGAGCCTGTGGATAAGAGAGGAAAGAAGGTTGCACTTTTGTGTCAATCTTATCATGGAATACCTTGGCAGTGAACTCTTGCTTCTTGTGAAGTGTCCAGTTCTTTAACACCAAACAAGGGAGTAGATTTCATGCAGCAACAGATCATGCTTAGGTGATTGTAGATTGTAGAAATATACATCGTACAACAGCATGAATGATTGTTGACTTGCTTGCTCGGCTATTTAGCAGCAGCTGATTCAAACATTAGGAACAGCTACAGCTGTGGGAATACGCTCACAGCTGCTTGATTGAAGTCACCACGGAAATTCAAGTAATTGCTTGATTGAAGTCAACATTTCCTGTATGGTGGAGGAGAATTCAGTTTTCCAGCTTGAACACTTGCATGCTGTATAAACTCCATGGGCAGGCATCAGCTGAGCTTTCATACAGTCAATCTGGGTTAAGTGACAGCGACATGTGTGTGTACTGTAAACCCTGAATAGCTGCAAGTTTGTAAGATACTCTGGTGTGTACGCTCATTTCATGAGCATATAATGTTGACTGAATTTTTTGCCCCTTGTTAATATTTTCATTTCTAATACATTATGGTAGTATTCTTTTTTTAGATCCATTATGGTAGTTTTCAAGGCACATCTCACGCGACATTCAGGTTTTTGAATACTTATAGATTAAGAGATTACAACAAGACCTGTGTATGTTGGCGTATTATTACTTTCTCCTTTTCCTAGTCTAATGCTCCCTGAGATAAGCATTGTAGGGCATGACTAACATAAGTTCTAGAAGAGTAGAATTTTGCTGAAAACTGGTGTCAAGCTTTATATGTCATGTTGTGGAATTTCACACAACACTGACATGTATTTCTTTTGGTTTGGCTGCCTGTTTCGCTGGTTCGACATTGAGCTGCAACCTCCACTAGATTATTGTACCATTTTGTAATATCTTAGTAGTGTCATTCTGTTTATTGCAATTAATCAGACCAGCCTTTGGCCTCCATGCTTGTTCATTACATTTTCATTTTTCAGACGTATAATTTGTTCAAATTGTTTTCGCTTCTACAGTTACACAAAAGGAATTCCTATCACAAGGAACTGTCCCACAGACCTCTCAAAAAGGAAGCATATATTTACCAACATATCATCATCTCAACTGAAGCAGCGCTGCAGCCAGACATGCGATGGCTTATGGTTTCAGGTAACCATGCAGCTTGGACTGTTGAGCACAGCTGACGGAACAATGGTACTATTGCTCCCCTATGGTGTCAAAAGTATGAGAATTCCGTTGCCCAATACCTCTCCAGAGCTCGGGCATGTTAAACCTTTATGAAAGAATTGATGATTTGCCCTATCTTTCATGGAAATAGCAAGTGATGTCTCACTGACATATGAGTCCTGACCCCGCATGTCAGTGAGACATCACGGGGCATTTTATCAAGTGGCAAAGAAAAATGGAGCAAATCATCAAGTCTCCCAAGCTTTATTGCCACCTTGCATCAACAGCCTGATGCAGTGATGCTGAGTTACAACCTTGACTCCCTTGTATCTCATATGCTTTTCGCAATGGTCCTGCGTGCTAGCATCACCTCTTGTGGTCAACACTTGTGTTATGAACTCTCATCATGTCGAATCAACGCTGCAAAGGCCTTGCCATGGCTTATGGTTCCAGCCTTCCTGGTGATGTTGAGAAATATAGCAGCAAAGAAGAGGGAAAACAACTTGAGAACAGGGGCAATCACACAGGCAGGCAGGACCCCCACACCCTTGGAATTGGACAAGAGGACGGGAAAGCTCCAATATGATAATTTATATATCATGCGTGTCCTAACAAATCAGACAAGAATCAAGGCTCACAATTACATGATGGACAAGGGTTTTGATCGCCTCACTTCGTTGCCCTAGCATGATCATCATCATGAACTACAACAGAGCACAAGGATAGAGAGAGAGAGAGAGAGACATGGAGATCAAAGCCTCAATTTGTCCTAACAAAACTTTGTCGACATCAATCGCCGAAATTATGCAGCTAGCTAGCTTCTTCCAGCGAATCACAGCGGGAAGAAGACGATCACAGATCACCCACCACCCCTGAGAATCAGGGGCTGGGTGGGCGGGTTCCCTCCGCGTGAGAGCGCGCCCGATTCAGCGGTGCGCCGTGACGAGCGTCTCGATGAAGCGCAGGCCGTCGAACCGCGGCGCGAACTTGTCGTCGCCGCCCTTCTCCCTCGCCGCCGACCCCTGAGACGCAACAAGAAGAGGAGACGAGTTAACCACCCGTGGGAATCGATTCCTCCAAATCGAAGAATGCAAGACCGAATTGCTACCCCTGCTCCTACCGCGACAAGAAGAGGAGGGCAAGGGGAAGAGGAAAGAACCGGTGATCCGAACGCAACGCACCTGCTGGCGGAAGAGGAACCCGTCGCACCTGCCGACGACGACGGCGGCGGCCGGCGCGGCACAGTCGCAGGCGAGCAGCTCGGCGCCGGAGGCCACGGCAACGGCCGCAGCGGAAGCGACGGCAGCGGCGATCCCCCACCTCATGGCCGACCCGCTCCTCCCCCACTCCTCCTCTCGCTCTACGGCGGCGCGCGTCGGCGGCTGGCCCCCACCACCACCGTATGGTATGGTAGAAGGTACGAAGGCTCACGAGCTGCGGCGACCTAGGTTATGGATGCTGTCGCCTCGGGCGATGGGTCGTCGCCTATATAGCGGGGTCGCCGGATTTTTGCGTGCGGGATTTAATCGGATTGGAATTCTGGCGCGTCGGTCCGTGCCGTGCCGCGGCCGCAGGGATAATTCCGGAATCCCCTTTTGAGTGGCGATCCGCAAACGACTGAGGACGGCACGCCAGCGGTCGGTCGGGCCGGCCCAGTCCCCACCCCTGCCTCACCACCACCGCCACAAATAAACCCAGCTCAACATCTACGGATCTACCTCTCGTACACATCAGTAAAGCCAGACGAAAATAAACGATAGACTTAAAATTACGAAGGGCTAAACTAGATTGATATAAGTATAATATTTTAACTCTTGTATAATATAAATTCATAGATATATAGAAGAGAAATAACGCAAAAACACACATAGTGTTTATTAGATTGTGCAAGTGTATGTTGCTACTAGTACTACCAATGCGCAATGCGCTATTTAAAGCAGTTAGACCACGGTAAAAGTGTATATATATATATAATTAAACAGATTAAACCATGAACCTTCTAAAGTTACAAATTCAGAAATTTTGCTTGAGAAATGAGAAGTATGGCTTACCTCCTTCAAATACAACCCCCCCCCCCCCTAGGAGGCTTCGAGTGCCAAATCTGGAGATGTTTTTACTCAAATCTATGTCCTCCTCCATGAGTTCCAAAGTCTCTGTAGCAAACTAGAAATATTGACAAAGCTCCAAAAAAAAGTTCTAATCAAAATGACTGTACCAAACTTCATGTTTTGGGTAAAACATGCGTTTAGCAGTAGATTTACCAAAAGATTAGGTGCTTCCGCACAATACTCCAATATATAAGAAAAATCTTATGAAGTCAATGTTCCATTAGTGTGTTGAAGATTCGAGAGCATAAAGGATGCTCGTTGCCGATCACCTCTACAAAGAGCATTCACAATACCTGCTTGCATGGATCTCCTAGCCAAACTAGTCCTCCATGTAAAATTATCATACTCTGCAATCATCACAACATTGATTATACACTGATGCGCAACCCCTTACCTTACAATAACTAATTATGGATGGTATTCAAACCAGAGCGTCTCATAATCTAATTCAGCAGCTAGCAAGTGTATACTATCAAAGTGTGTGTGTGTGTGTATATATATATATATATATATATATATATATATATATATATATATATATATATATATATATATATATATTGCAAATGGAGGAAAATCATAGTCATGTGAGTCGTGTCAGGTAGTGAGCCAAGACTTAAAGCAGTTATTAATACACATACATTAAGCAGGGAACTGCAAGGTGTCACAAAATGAAAGGTGTGCTTATTGGCTATCCTGCCTGGAATGAACTAATAAAATGAATATTAGTTCGTAACTTCTTGTGCATGAATTTACCAATGCTAAGAAACATATAGTGACTTTTGGTGAGTATGCCAAATATGTTCCATAGGGATGGCCCAATGTGCTTGGTTACAAAATTGCCACATGTTTGCTAGTGAATTTCATGGGTCATGGTGAAAGTTCGATATAAGAGTAGAACATTAATAAAGCTTCCATAACAAAGGATGGTTTAAGATCATACTAATAGTCAATCACAATGCTCGACTACCCAGTACCCAACTACTTCACACATTGAGTCCTGAACTCATTCCTCTCGATGCCTATATTCATTCACAACTTACAGTTCTATGACAACCACATGCCAAAAGGACACAACAAATTACCAAAACCAGCACCAGAATAGAACATATATAAGAACACTTCCATCTAGGCACGTTAGAACTAGGGGGACAAACAGACCTAGCAATCCATCTGAATGAACCCACTGGAAAAAATCCCCCCAAACAGTACAATACAGATCAAAATGCATCAAAACAAAGCCAATGAAACCAACTCAAAGGCCAATGAATCATGGCTTCAAGAAGGCTCAGTGCTAGGCAAAGCAACGCAACCCAGGTGCTTGACAGAATGCCTGATCGAAAAGGCAAAAACTGACCAAGCAAGGAATCAATGAGCACAGCAATGGAGAAAGGAGATCCCTAAGCACCAGATCACCCAATCAAGATCCCCTGGAACGACGATAGACCACAGTGGGTAAAGCGTGGGGGGTGGAGCCGGTCGATAACGCATGGCCAAGAGGTTGAGGCGGACGCTAGGGTGGCCAGCAGCCAGAGGCGGGAGGCCTCCTCAAAGAAGGAGGCCAAGACAGTGGTCTTCTTCAATCTGCAGCCATTGCCCGGATCTGCTCGGTGCCTCGGCCGGAGGGGTGGGGGTTTCGGGGTGGGCCAGAGGGTGGGTTGAAGCCTCACGAAGCCCACCGGTGGCTTCGCCCCTGCTCGTACAGAAGCGAGGTCTTTTGGCTATGAATGTGGCCAATGGTTTTTGACTTTATTTTTGTAAGACGGTGATAGATAATGAAGGTGTGTATGTGGATGTTGAAAAGCTCGAGAAGCTATTCAGAGAAGCAACTTTGAGATATAATTAGAGAAGTCGTCCTATTTATTTTGATCTTTCAGATAAATCGAAGCTAAAAACCACACTAAAAACCCAAGAGAACAGGACTGTCCAACATCACTACACTCAGAATGATGGAAGTTACAGTCAGACGACCGTTGAATACGTATCTTCGGACTTTGGATGGAGAGGAGGGAGGGGGACCAGCTGGGGAAGGCGGCAAGGAATCCATCCATCCCATCCCAGTGGTGCCTTGCCGTTCCGTCTCACCCATCCTCACGCAAGCGCTCGCGTAGCGATGGACATGACAGCACCCAGCGAGTTCAAAATCAACAGTTTGGGGCGCTATTATAATTCTATTTCTGCTTTGTCTTCTTCGGCATAAATAAATTCCAACATGCATGTATGACAGGAACCATGCACCTGCGCTAGCTATCGCTGTTTCTCGCCTGTGCCCAGCTTGTCCATTTTCGGTTTGGCTGGACGTGCTTTTCGCAGCCTTTTCGTCGACAGGGGCAGTGCGCTGCGGCCTGCGGATATACCGACTTGTCTTTTTCTTCCTCTTCTTTGCGTGCCCAAAATTATAAAACCTGGGCCATTTGCCCTCGGTTGAAGTTCGTCAGGCTAGCACCTTTGAACATACTACAAACCGCTCAAATGCTGCGGCAGGGATTATCTCGAAGATGCGGTGTACCTTGTCTTATGGACTATTTGATAGTTTGATGTACTCCCCTATCTCATAATATAAGTTATTATCCTTAAGAAGTGTTGTTCCTAAGTTGATTAGAGGTAATCAAAAGGTAGTTATTACAATATTTTCACTTATTACCTCTATTTTAATGCATAACAGATGGATGAGCAGATCGTTGTATTATCGTATTTAATAAGAATGCGTATAGTCCAACAATATTAAAAAAAGATTTAATACTATTTTGATCTGTGCGTATGGATGTTCAGACTTGTATTGAGAGACGGAAGTAGTGACTGCGTAATGCCTAGCTAATAAGATAGCCATCTGCACATCCAATTTTAGGCCGTGAAGGAAAATGCAGTGATTGTACACAATTTTCGTTTGATAGAAAACCGCATGTCAAGCAGGGGGCACACTAGGCTTCAACTTTCATAGCAAGCTTCTTTCGCGAGCAAATCCCACTGTCATATGCTACGAGGAACTCTCCTGTTTTCCAACAAACAAAAGAGAGAACTTAGAAGAGCACCATGTTTTTCACTTGAAAAGCACGTCAAATCCTTCAGCCTCAAGCGAGTCATCTTCCTTCCCATGTTAGTGTCCTTTTCTCTTCTTTTGCAGCTAAGTTTGGTCTAAAGAAAAGGAGAAAAAAAAAATCGAAGGGCACTACAAGTGGTGGGAATGGTGCATACGTGGACAGCAAGTGTACACGAGAATACGAGATCACGGGCCACAGAAGAATCTACCTGCGTTCACACACGAGCCAAGCTAAGCTTGCGTGGTCGGCACGAGATGCCACTTTTTAAAGGGTTGCGTTCATATTAATTTTTACTCTGATTTTTATCGATGATTCTTAGTTTTATCTTATAAATAGTAATATTTTATTGAGAAATACTTACATATAATTTTAGCTAATATAAATAAAATTACTATAGTGTATACTATAATCGACTAGTAGCTCTTATCTTAAAAAGACACTTCATTTAAAAGTTAGATACTGTCAAAAGTCGTTTACTATAGAAAAGTGGATTATAAAAGCCAAAGCGAACAGAGCCATACATATGCGTATACTCTTGGAGTTTTTAGAAAGGCATAAGGTTTTACGGAGCATAAACATATACTTTTTTACTGATTACGTACGTGTACCGGTGTACGCATACCGTATTTCTAATTTATGTAGGTGAGAGGCGCCGGCCGCCGGTTCCGACCCAGGCAGACTAACGACGCTACTAGCCGTCCGAGCAACCGCTCGTGGAGTGCTCTCGAGATGCCCCCCTAGCGCCCCACGTCGGCTTCTTATCACTCTCCTTTTGTACTTGATTTGTGATCGCAAAGCTCTGAGATTTGGACAAATTTCATGCGAAAATTCCGGTCTAGATTTCCATTTCCGATTCCGATTCTCGTATTCCTGTGGATTTCTGCCAGTTGTCGACCATGCATGCATGTCATGCCTTTCTGGAGCACAACAGATTGCTGTGAAAAAACAGAATCCAAAATTCTCATAAAATTCAGTTCTCTGCCACCTCCCAACATCAGCTGTCCATGATCGGATGATCGACTCCGTCACCTTCATTGCCACCGATCAACTGGCGGTGCCAGCGGGCAAACCACCGGTGCTCCATCTCTCCTTCCAATGGCTATGGTGCCACTGACACTAGTGAACGTAATTTTAGGGTCGAAAACTTGGCGAACACCGTTCGTTGATGCTTGATGTATGAATCTCAAAACAAATAAATACTTCTTCCATTCATCCCGAAAGCAAGTACTACATGGTTTTGGCCCAGCCGAGCCGAGGACCAGTTAGCATCCAACCAACCAACCCAATTCGGCAAAATTTTTAGGAAAAGTACGCTCCAAAAGCACGAGCAAATCACTAGACTGTTGACACAGCCAATTTTTTTAAAACAAACTTGGTATCTGTTATGGCTATGGACCAAACAGTAAATTAGGAAAGTAATAGAGTGGTTATGACAAATAAACTAGCACCTTGGCCGCCCTGCCCTCTACGGTGAGGGCGCGCTCCGATTCTTCGTCCCACCGCCAACTTCATTGACGTTAATCCGAAGGGTGGAGGATGGAGCATGCGCGTCGACTTCGTTCCACCGCCAACTTCGTTGACGCCAATCCGAGAGGTGGGGGACAGAGTGCGAGCTTCAAGACTTCGTCCCATCACCAACTTCGTTGACGCTAGTCTGAATGGTGGGGGACGGAGCACGCGCATCGACTTCATCCCACCGCTAACTTCGTTGACGCCAGTCCAAAGGTGGGGGATGGAGCGCACGCTTTAAGTCTTCGTCCCCAGCCGACTTCGTTGATACTGAGTTTGAACAGCGGGGAACGGACCACGCGCTTCAAGTCTTTGTCCCTCTGCCGACTTCGTCAATACTGAGTCCGAACGGCGGGGGACGGACTGCACACATCCACTCCATCCTACTACCGCCAGCTTCGTCGATACTCAGTCTGAACGGCGGAGGACAGAGCATGCGTTAATTTTGTCTCAGCACGGATTTCGTCAATCCCTATCTACCGCCGTGGCTCTCAATGACCCGTCATCGTTATAGGTCACTGCCAAGAGGGTACTACTATTACGAAACGGGCGCGCGAGGGAAGTCATCGCCTTCTGCAATACTTTGATAATACTTCAATTAATGTTTGCAAGGGAGCAACGCTTTAAGTGTACAATCACCGAGGTGAAGTTAATTGTCTACACTATTCGTCAGCCAGATCTTTTATTTTTATATACTCCCGGATGGAGGCATCCCTTGTGGAACGTCGCTCTGCCCAAAACCGCAGAGAATCCTTTGCCCAACCCCAGTGTCGTAGATGACGCCGAACGACAAGGTCCAAAACTAGAAAACAACCTTTTTCAAGCACCTGCTTGTCAGACAAACATCATAAGGTCACGATTCGTGACACATTTCCAAGATACATTGCCAAGTTTGGTAGGCGTGCGGTGCCGTTCACACAGGAGGGCAGGGCCATACATAGTCGGCTACATGCGTAAGAGTAGGGCCTCAGCATCACACCTGCGCATCAATGATAGGATCGGAGCCAGCCACGCCACCTTCGTCTCGCCAGGGCATGCCATCAAGCCAAGTGCCAAGGTCACCGCCACCCTGCAGGCTAAGCCTCAAAGCAACCTTCACCGTAACCTCGCTGATGTACTCCCATATCCACTGATGGAACACACGGATGGAGCAATGTGTCGCGTGCACTACCCCAGACATGACCCCACTCCCCGCGGGCAACTCCAGGTGTGGATTGGCTAGCTCACCCACGTGCAGGTAGTACAGATGATGAAGAAGACCAAGAACCATCCGAGTCGTCACGAGTGAGCAGTGGTTGCTATAGGATCGCACGGCACTCAGTGCGAGTGCCAATGCCTCTCCAATCCTCTGGAGACAGCTCGTGAGGTCCTCGGGCCCAAAGGCGCGAGGAGAGACTACAACGGTGAGCTCGGGTAGTACGTTCTCCAGGGCTTCCATCAAACTTCACACAGTCAACGAGGCATCGCCCATCACACGATCCCTCACTCCAATCTTGGACACCAGCCGAGCCTTCTCCAGCCTAGCGATCTGCTGCAACAACCCCTCGTGCTCTTCGGAGGCCGCAAGCTGAGTTCGCTCCACCAAGGCATGCGCGTCGGCAAGGGCCTTCGCGCCTTCAGCTTCGAGACAGCGAATAAGTTCATCCTTAACCGCACAGGCTGTAACAGCATCCTCAGCGGATTGCTAGGCGGCGGTGGCCTCCGCCTCTGCAGCATTAAGCCGCTCCTGCAAGCCATTCCATTCATAGTACCTTGCCGCCTGCACAACACGGGTGAGGGTGAGAGCCTACATGATGTAGCATAGTCAACAACGTCCCTACATAGGTGTTGGACCGAAATGGCGACAGAGGAGGGGTGAATGTCGATCACTTTAAACTTACCCCCAAAGAGTACCCACTTCGAAAACTCTCCTCAATAGCTATGGAAAGCTAGAAAGAAGATAACCTATACTTCCTGGAAACTAAAGCACATAGAGGAAATAGACACTAAAAGCCAAAAATCAAAAGGCCAAAAACTCTCCAAGAAACAACAGACCAAAATAGGCTGGCATGGCAGGGCCAGTCAGATCGCTTATGGGCGGTCGGACCGCTCCTCCGCCGCCGGTCGACCGCCATACAGATCGGTCGACCGCCACTCGTCCGGTCGCCCCCGCTTCCAAATGGGCAATCGACCGCCTCGGGCAAAAGTCCGAAACCCGAATTTGAGCGTAAGAAAATGCAGAACTTGTAGAATATGAGCAACAGAGAAATTTGAGGTCTCTTCTTGATCCTTTTGTCCCAGAACAGCTATAAGATGACCACAATAGCCAGAGGATTCTTGAGGACCAAGGAAATCCAACTTAAAGCCATGAAATTCAGATTTGGGCAAAAATCTGAAAAGATATAAAGCCAACACCAAAAATCAAATTCCTCCCCAATCTTTGGTCCTTTGGCTATGAAACTTTGAGGATAGCTAGTGGATAGCCTCAGCACTCTAGAAACCAAGTTTCATGCCATCTCAAGCAGGGAATCATGATTTGCATTAAAACCCTAGAAATTGAGAATGAAGAACAGGGACAACACAAAAACTCAAATTTCTCAATAATCCCAAGTCCTTTGGCCTTGAAATTTTAGGGATAGCTACTTAATAGCCACAGGAGACTAGATACCAAGTTTCAAGCCATCATATGATGGGAAACAAGAACAGCACCAAAAACCCTAGAGATGAACCTGAAGAGCAGAGGAAGCCCAACACTCAAATCTGAGATTAAACACTTGTCTCTGGGATTCTAGCTGACCAAATGGTCTAAAATCATAACCCCATCACAGAGCAACCCATTTTGGGCCTTCTTCCCAAGAATCGAGCCAAAAACAAAAATCTCAGAAATCACACATAGAAGGCATCGAAGGAAAATAAGCAACAGAGAGCTAGAGACTTAATCAGATTCAGCCAAAACCATCTCATATTGATAGAGAGGAAAGAAGATACATGATTGATACAAGAGGAAAGATTACAAGATCCTCAACTCATCCTCTCCCTCTCCCTAAGCCAAGAACATCAAGAACTCTACATGCTTGGAGAGAAAAACACACGAACACAACACAGGGAGACACACATTGCCCTCTCTCCTGCTCTCAACCACTAAAGACTAAAGCCAAAGCAGCTCTCTAAAGCCCATTTTGACTAAAGCAAACCCTAACAACCCCTCACAACTCTTGGAATGCATGCAGCCATAAGGAGGCACCTCCTCCTTATATAGCCTTCGGCTAACGGGTCTCCAACCTGTTACGCCCGCTGATCTAAACGGAGCCGCTCCGCTTTGTGCGACTTTGCGTTTTACCAAACGCCTCCTGCACCTTCCGGGAAGCTTCTGCGTTCCTTGTCGTCCACGACTCGCAACCACATCGAATCTCCGCCGTCTTCGACACATCCAATCGTTTTGACCTCGACACCGCCCGTGTCTAGTCCGGTCACCTCGTGTCTCGCCACGACTCCGCCTCGACGTCCTGCAGCCAACACAGACAAGAAACACATCAAATAGCACCGCTCGATACATGTAAGCATAAATACATTAACGAAATAGCCCAAACCTGACAAGTCGACATAATATGCAATCTAAACCCTTTGACCAGGTTTGACCAAGTCCGACCGAGTCCGTTGCACCACGCAACGACATGGTCCAAACCAACCAAATTAAACTCGACTTCCCTAAACCGATGTCAATTACTCATCACATACACGGGATGACCTCCACATGGTCTCTCAATAGGTAATCAACATACGCTAGTACAAGTACCTTCATCTCCGTCGCTTCGAGAGCGCATTCCAGGAGTTTCGATCTACACGACGATAATGTCCGATGGTCCACACCTGCGTCCGCGCAGTCTACGGCCCCCTTGAACACCCGTAGCACCTCCGGCCGAGGGATGAAATCCGCCATGATCAGCCACTAGGTCTTCGAGCCAAAGGCCTCGACAAGGGTGGACATTGAAGACACGTCCATAGTGGGAGCGCCAGTTGGCCCGCGACCAGTTCCATTACTGGAGCCCTGTGCGCGCCCCGGAGACCGAGGGCTCGCTGACGCTGACGACGATGTTAGCGAGCAAATCGGGGAAAGCCTTGCAAAGTCGCGAGGAGAGAAGGAATTATTTATACCTGCATCACGGTTAGAAGACGATGGTCGAGAACTGGCAGCGCCTGTGGCCGCTGGATGTGTGCTCGCAGAAGCATCACCTGCAGCTCTAGCTCCGGAGCCTACTTCGGGGCCGACGACATCTATGTCGGAGTCTGAGCCCTCCGAGAGCGTAGCCACCGCCACTTGAAAATGGTCGCTTGCGCTCACAGGCGGGCACATGCGAGCACGCTTCGCTGTAGGTGCCTCCAAACGTGCCTCGTCAGGTGCCACAGCGGCCACGGATGTAGTGGTGTTAAACTCCCGACCGCGTGCTGTTGTTGCGGCCACAGGGAAGGCTTTGCACGCCACCATCGATACAGCGACATGCATCGAGGTCTTCACCTCCTGCGTCACCATCAGGGCCACCCCCACAGCCGGCGGCGTCACCTGCATCACTTGTGGGCCCCACATCCTCCACGCAGCGGGCGCCACCAACGTCGCGGTTTGCCTCGGCCTCCAGGTCTAAGTTCGCATACTCAGCCAACTCAGAGTAGGTACCCACGGCGGCCTCCTCAACCTCGATGGATTCCTCTCGGGGGCGCCGAACATGACGATCGTGCTGCGGGAGGAGAACGACCCCTTCAGCGAGTAGGGGAGGCCTCCCCTCTACCGTCACCCTCGCGAGTGCGAGGCCGACCACCACTAGGCGCAGCATGCTCTGGCACAGGGATACCGAAGGCTTCGCACACTCGGTTCACTCGCCCGATGTTCGCGGTCACCGCGTCCCGAGGGCTATGCTCCTTGGCCACATACGCCCCAGGAAAACAGTCGATGCGCGCTCTGCATCCTCGAGGGTGAATCCTGCCATGAAACCAAAACACACTTATGACTTCTCGCACAATCGGTCTAAGTACGATGCTTACGGTGGAATACTTACTTAGCTCGACGGGCCTCGCCAATGACGTGACGGTAGGGCGCAGGTTGTCGTCGCGAATGGGACCAGACTGTACATGCCACGGACGTGCCAATGGAGCCACGCCGTACATGTAGTACTCCTCCGTAAGGTCCCGCATGTTGAATCGAAGAGCCACACCTACCAGCCTTCGCGCCTGGTGCTCATCGTCACGGTCAAGGGTCACTGACGAGGACGTGTTGAAGTCCATTAGGCGCCCTGACCACCTCAAACTGCTGCCACTCTCCATGCGATGGTAGAACCATCGCCGCATCCAGTTCGACTCCCACTTTGTCTGGATCGCATTCGCTAGAAATAGCTTTGTGCACGCGGACTGCAACACAAAGCTCACACTCCCGAAGTTGAAGCATTCCTGCCCATCGAGCTTCTTCGGCTGGTAGCGTGCATCGTGAAGAAAGGCGAAAAGAGCCACGCTCAACCAAACTATCTCCGTCCGTGAAA
Organism: Dendrocalamus sinicus; assembly: GCA_036346575.1. Taxonomy (NCBI): domain Eukaryota; kingdom Viridiplantae; phylum Streptophyta; class Magnoliopsida; order Poales; family Poaceae; genus Dendrocalamus; species Dendrocalamus sinicus. The sequence goes on along the minus strand of CM070664.1, from coordinate 22,633,885 downwards.
CCCAACAGTACACCACTAGCCGGACAATGGCATTGGGAGTCAGCTGCGGCAGCTCCAACCCATATAGCCTCAAGACCTCACCGACGAACATCACCATGGGAAATCTAAGCCTAGCCTCCAAGTAGGAGACGAATACCACCGCCTCCGACTCCGTCGGATGGGGCTCCGTCTTGTCAACGGAGGGCAGTTGAACCGCGCCATAGTCCACGATCTTCCCCTCGCAGACTAGTGATCGTATCGTCTCTTCGGTCGCCAGACTCTGCCCCAGCAAATTCGTACACATGTCGTTCAACTTCCTCTCTGCGCTCTATCGCTTGTTGGTCGTCAACAAATCGTGCCCAATTAACTCATATTCCGCCTCGGTTGTCGATGACCCCCAGCGGTCGGAAGTGCCGCTGCAGCTGCCAAACAGTAAATTAGAAGAGTAGTAGAGTGGATATGACAAATGAACTAGCACCTTGACCACCCTCCACGACTAGGGCACACAAACACACAAACATACATACGTACATATATACATACGTACATACATATGTGTGTACATACATACATGTGTATATACATATGTGTGTATATATATAAGGTCTGATTACAACACTACTCTGCACAACTATATACCATGCAAAGGGGCATACATATCCTTATACATATTCCACTAGGCCTTTTAGCCCCTAATAGCTCAGATGGACTTAGGTAAGGGCCATCCCTGCTACAGTATCCAAACATCAGATTCTACAAATTGAGTTTCCTTTTCGAGCCCGGCAATATATGCTTTATAAGCAAATCACTGAATTATTGACACAACCCTTTTTTTAAAAAAAAATCTCTATATGCTTCATGAGCAAATCACTGAACTATTGACACAACCCTTTTTTAAAAAAATTCTCTAATTTTCTAAATGTTTGTTTTTATAAATCTAACCTCTTAGGCCATTCTCAGTGGAGAGTTTCATGACGTTGTTTCCAAGACTGCCACATCATGTAAAATGAAATGAAACATGGATGAAATATCCATCCTCAATGCATAGTTTCATTCTATTCTTTCATAGACATTTAGGGGGTGTTTGAGACTGCTCCACAAACTCTGCTCCACGAATTCTACCGTGGAGCAGCTCCACAAAAAACCTAGAGTTTGTGGAGCACCCCTTTAGGTGCTCTCACAACTCTACCTTTTTTCCTCGAACAGAGTGCGTGGAGCTGAACCTGTTTGGCTAAAAAACATAGAGCGGAGTTGAAAAACGTGGAGTGGAGCAGTCCCAAACACCCCCTTAATTTCATGACTCATATAGAGTTGGTAATCGTGCCAAGAGAGTTTCATCTAGATGAAACTCACTTCTTCTCTCTCTTCTTAAAAATGTTGTCATATCATCAAAAATATCTATGTGACAGCCTATTAAATGCAGATGAAGGCTGGCCTTAGCTAGCGCGACAGAAGGTTGGCCGGTTGCTGCTGTAATTTATTGATGTTAATCATACTTAATCAGTAATAATAAAACATGTTAATTAATTAATGCTAGTTATGATTAATTAACACTAATTAAATTATATACCGAGGTGCTAGTGATCTCGTGCCTAGGTAGGATCTGCTGAGCTGCTGCTGTAGCGCGACAGATAATCTCTACCATGGCTATCGAGGTCAAAGAGAAGGCTATATTTAAGAATTTAAAAAATAGCTACAATTCCAAATCGCTACCCACGACGGGCAAAATCCGAGGTAATAGTATATCCCAAGCACCAATCTAATCTTTTCTCAACTAAAAAAAGTGAGCTGTGGACTAAGCATGAAGAAGAACAGTAGCGGTGGTAGCAGCTCACACACTGATCCATTCATCATTTGTTCCATAAAATTAGAGGTCTGATTGATTAACCAAAAGCCACCAATCACACGCTGATTGAACAGCATCCTGCTTGTGCTAAATCTGCCCTGCTCCTAGCTGCTAATCCAACCTAGCCCTGCTAAACATGCTGCTAATCTCAAGCAGGTCGCGAATCTGATGACCATGGTGCCAATCGCCTCCACAGTCACGGCATCACGAAGAGATGCGTGGCCGTCGTTCACTTCAGCGGTGCGCGGTGACGAGGGTCTCGATGAAGCGCAGCCCGTCGAACCGCGGCGCGAAACTGTCCTCCGCCGTCGCGCCGGCAGTCCTCCTGCTGCTGCTGCTGCTGCTGCTGCTGTCGTCCTCCCTCGACGGCGATCCCTGCAGGTAACACACAGGAGAGCGGGGTCACGAAAACGACCATGAAGGCGACCAAGAATTAATGAGATCGCCAGGAGAGGACAAGAAGTCAAGAACCGACGGGGGCGCACGTACGCAACGTGGAACTAGAGCACGGGGAGGCGCGGCGCTCGCCGGCGGCGGAGGAGGCAACCGACGCGACGGCGGTGGCCGCCGCCGAGGCGGCTGCGGCAGCGGCGCCCCACTTCATCGCGCGCGGCCTCTGAGAGAGTGTGGCTGCTAGGATATGCAATGATGGGCGCCGTGGCCTGTCCGGGGTTTATTTATGGAGGAGAAGGCAGGCCAGCTGCTCGCCGGAACCGTGTGGGGGATTACGTCGGATTGGAGAGCGGTCGGCGTGGCGTCCGCGGCGTGCGGTGGGGTCCACGTAGGTGCGGTGGAGCCGAGGTGGGCGGTGGCGTCGGGAAGCCGCGACGACGGAGCAGCCGACGAGGGATAACGACGAGATGGCGGTGGATTGGATCGGATGCAGCTGGCTGCTCCTGTCGCCACACTACGCTCTGGTCCACGGGGCCACACCGAAAATCAGCCATTTATATCACACGGCCGGAAATGTGGTCCAGGAATTGATTTTTCCACAAGGACAACACCGGCAAAACATAAACCCCCTACAAAAATGTGTTACCACATTTATTTACTGCCAAACATGCCTTTTAGTACTAATAATGTGGAAATAAGTACCAGGACCTACCATGATGAGGACATCCAAAAATATCAATTTAAGGTCCTGATCAACTCGGCTTCACCTTCTGGCTTCTGGCTTATTTTTTACTATTCATAAGTTTCGTCTTTTTCTGAACTTTTGGCTTTTTGTTGAGCTTTTTTGCCGATTTTTTTTTCCCGTATTTGTTTGTATTATACGTAATGGGCTAACATATTTTTTATATTTTTAAAATTTTTAAAATTTAATTATGCTAAATAAGCCTCTGTCAGCTACAATGTTTTCTTCAGCCAGCTACAGTGTTTTCAGCCATAAGCCACGAGCTTTTCAGCCGAACCGATCACCACCTAATAGACTCCTTTCCTTGCACATGGAAAGATCCGATTTAAATATAACCTTTCTATCTTATTTTACAAGAAAACCAAATGATATTTTTAAATGCTAGAACCGTAGCAATTGGTGCACTGTAGCAAACTAGTTGCTATAGCAATCGATCTAAATTTCTATATAAAGAAGGTACCCTCTCTTGTAAACTGGGTTTGTGATGTTTTCTTTGACTCATGTTGCTTTCTTTGAATTACCCTTGTGATGGTTGTGGTATGATTTCATATTGTGTTGCTTCGGTCGAGTTATCTTTGTCGTTTGTGTGATCGTCGTCACTGTAAAATTGGACCAAAACCCTTCATATCATCTGGTATCCAAGCTCAATGTTGAACGTTGACAAATTTCAATTGCACGGTGACATCTATCACATCTTTAGTTATTTTCATCATACCATAAAAAGCCATAAAAATATTTGCTTCCTTTTAGCCTTTTGATTTCAATATGAGAATTTTGATGAGTTAGGTTAGGTTTCTAATCCATTAGCTTGGATTACTACTTTACTTAACAATATTCTAGAATTCAGATTGCACTTCTTTGATAAAACCTACCAAGCTCCATATATATTTTCCGTATTCTTGGTTGCACTAACAATGGTAGGACCCCAAGAGTGCGAGGGTCATGGTGATCATATGGAACCGATGACTCGGTTCCAGTTTAATGCATTGTGGAATTTCTTTTGCCTCCAAGACTCCATGCATCCATTTAATGAGAAGTGCAATAAACTATCCACATAAATCAATAATATACAAGCATAACTTAGGTAGTTTGATGCATAACATGGGCAATGCTGGAGCCGATGTATCCCATCATGTGGTCACTGATCAAAGTGTAATGGTAGCCTGTTGGCAATTCTTATGTCTTACAAATAGTTATCCATAAGCGCACAAAAATCATCGTGTAGCATTTCACCATGGAGTATTCCAGGATATTGTATTTGCTTAGGGAAGCTTTGTGGCTTACAGATAACAACTTAATTATTTAACTACTTATCTCCCAATCTTCCAGAATAGGACACTGTTGCTGATAAGTAACAACTCTAGATAAGTTCCACCGTTAGATAGCTAGCCAGGAATCGGTAGCTGGTAGGGGTAGGAGTAAGTGGTTCCTGAATAGTGTTATGATCTTTTATAAGCAAAGTAAAATGATATCTATATGTGAAAGCGAAACACAACACACTAATAACCATTTTCATCAAAGCTAGACTAAGTGTTGTCACTAACTTAAACTCTCAGAGATATGGCTGGACTAACCTTAGAGGATCTCCGAATAACACCTTATAGGTGTACACTACTATAAGAATATAAGCTCCACACACATATGATTAAAATCGGTGAACCAGGACTAAGCTCTAGCAACAAAGCCTGAAGTGTGTATAGCCTCCAACGCTAATGCTCGTAAGCAACTATACAATGAAGGCGTTATGCCTCGGGGCCGAGGGTAGCTTGGCCCTTTCACTATAGGACATAGTGGTACTACTAGTCGGGTCCTATGTTAATCTATAAAAAAAAGATAACAAGATACTAGTTAATAATCACTTTATTGAAATGATAATTTGCTATTATTAGGTAACGTTGGTATTTAGAGCTCAACACATATCAGGATACCAAAGAGGATGATTCTAGAACCGTTGGCACACAGGGCGACTCTTCTCCTACTACCCTACCGGGCTACTAGCGACTCCGGCATCGCTATACTACTATAGGATTTATTCTAGAGTGGAGTGATGTGATGTGTGTGTTTGATGTGTTTCTTCTTGATGTCCTTTTCATTGTAGATCCTGCCCTCCTTTTATAGCCTTGGCTGAACAGCCGGCCACATGGCATCGATGTGGCGTGCTGGTTAAAGTTGGTGGAGACGACGAGGCGTGGCTGGTTGGGGAACCCTGATGGGCCATGATGAGGGGATTTGACCTGATCTTCTGATTAAAACGATAACTACGATAGATTGATATGGCATTGACAATAAGGCTATTGGACCAAAACGAGCGAATCCATCCTACAATCGCGATACCACACCCTTGTTATTACCAATCGTGCCCAACATGAATCATCTTTCCTGCAAACAATCGAGAATCAAGCAAGAAAGAAATAAGAGCGATCTAAATTGTGGATGACAAATGAAGTTTTACTGAATATGGAGATACCTGGAGTCATCATAGTTGGTCTAGTCGACACAAGTACACAGTTGATATTTTCTAAATGAAAAATAATATTAAAAAAGTTTAAGGACTAACAATGGTGGCCACAAAGGTTATAAGGAGGTGGTAGCCAAGGAGAGGGTCGGCCTAGGTTTTGTGAGGCACCAGGGGCGCACATAACTTGGGCTCGCATCCCAACACTATTACAAGGCCCAAGTTGGCCCAACAAGTGATGCATCAACTTTCAATGCAGATTGTGACATGTAGATAGTGAATCTAAAGGTGAGGCCAGATCCGTTGGAAAGGTCTCATCATAAGCTTTCCATCAAGTACTCGAACACCTCCAACAGACTCTGTATGTGAAAGTTATGATCATTGGAAGTCAGTGTTATTAGGCTAACTCGAAATTGGTCTGGAAATGAAATAGGGTCGGCCTGGACTTATTGTGGTAGTAGTGCTACTCCTCTCACCTTGGTTCCTGAGTAGAATAACATCACATGACTTAGGTAGCAATCCATTCTCAACAGAAAAATTATGAACTCCTAGAAACGAGCTCACCTGATAATTCAATTGTCGTGCATGTGCCCTCATCATAGTTCTTTGTCTAGCATCTTGTGGATGAGTATTGTATGTATCCAATTAAGTGATGTCCTTATCATCCTCCCCCTCTTGAATTGGAGTCGTTCTCGACTCAAACTCATCTTCTTCTCCTAGGTATGGCTTTAAATCTGTAATGTTAAATGTAAGACTAATCCCAAATTCTGCAAGCAAGTCAAGCTTGTATACATTATCGTAATCTTTTCAATAATCTTAAAAGGACTATCCGCTCTAGGTATCAACTTAGACTTTCTCAATTCTGAAAATCTATTTTTTTTCTCAAATGCAACCAAACAAAAGCACCAGGTTAAAAAATTATTTTCTTCCTACCTTTACTACCAGCAACCCTATATTTCTTATTCATGCCCTCTATATTTTCTTCATGGTTTCATGCAACTTAAGAATTAATTCATCACATTTCTTAGTATCTAGATTTACCCTCTCTGAAGATGGTAAAGATAACAAATCAATTGGAGCACGAGGGTTATAACTATATACTACCTGAAAAAGGGCTCATCTTTGTGGTTGAATGAAGTGAGCAATTGTAGGCAATGACGTAGATATTCTTCCTATATCCTTATGTTCTTCTTCAAAACAGCCCTCAACATTGATAAGGTACGATTGACTACTTCAGTTTATCCATCATTTTGGAAATAAGTAGTTACAAATAGCAGCTTCATTTCAAGTTTTCCCCAAAGTGTCCTCCAAAAGTGACTCAGAAACTCCGCATCATGATCTGAAACAATCATTTTTGGCACACCATGTAGTCGAACAATCTCCTTGAAAAATAAATTAGCAACTTGTGTAGCATCATCGCTCTTATGATAAGAAATAAAATGTTCTATCTTAGAAAACCTATCCACTACAAAAATGCTCTTATGTTCAAAAGAAGCTAGGAAGTAGCAGAGCAATGTAACAGAGAGAAGGCAATGTAACGTGAAGAGAGGCGATCGGATGTGATCGAGAGGGGAAGGGAAAATACAGAAAAGCAAAATGCTTTTGTGCCTCAGAATATCAACCTATGCTCTTGGCTTGTTTTCGTGTTGTCACCACCATATTCGAAGACCAGAGGACCAGAGGAGACTCGAGTACTCGGAAGATTATGAGTAACTAGAGTACTCGAAGTTCATGAGTGTAGTACTCGTAGCTTACGAGTAGCACAATGAAGAAGTCAACGAGTTCAAGTGTCAACTTCGAGTGCCTAGAGTGAGCTGATCTCTCTCTAGTACCCTCTCCTGATGTAACATCCTGAAAATTTAAAATTTGAAAATATGAAGCTTTTGAAATATTTTACAATATATTTTATTGGAATTTGGATTTTATGGTGTTTTCCTGAATTTGGTGGAGGTTTCAAAATTTAAGAACTCATAAAAGACAAAAACAAATATTAGTAATGCCATAAAAAGGAATGTACAAATAATGGAGATTCGAAACTTTAAATACGAATCTGAAAAGATGATCCAGTGTAAGGAGGGAGAAATTTGAATTAAAATACAAAATCTCATTTGGAAATAATAATATAAATACCAATAAGAGTAAATGAATAAAATATATATACATATATAAATTGTGCATACACAAGGAAGAGCTTAGCAATAGAAAATAAAAATATGCAAAATTAAATAAGCCAGAAAAATAACAATACATGAAACAAAAATATAAAAATACATTTACACAATTGATCAAAAAGAGAAAAAAAAGAGTGGGAGTGCAGCTGGCCGGCCGGAGCAGCCCGGCCCACTCCTCATCCCCGCTCCCTCTCTCTTTTCCTCCTGCCAGGCGGACCCGCACCCTGGCCGTGCCTCCCCTGCCGCCGCGTGGCCCGAGTGCCGCCTCCTTCTCTGGCCGCTGGGCCCTCTCCCCCGCGCCTCTCTCTCCCCGTTTCCCTCTCTGCCGCGCGGGACCGCCCCCTCCCTCTCTCCTTCTCCCTTCCTTCCCCGAGCGCCCGCGCCAGCTCTCCTCTTTTCTCTGCGTCGCGCAGGTCCTCCTTGCCCCGTGGCCTCCATGCGCAGCCCCCGCCTGAGGTTTTCCCCCGCACGCGCCCACGGTTTTCTCGGCCACCTGTGAGCATAAGTAGCTCCCCCGCGCTATTCTTCCTTCCTCCCCCCCTATCTTTTCTTCCGCCCGGGAACAATGCCGCCGCCGCCATTTTCGCCGCCCCCCTTCCCTCCGGCGATCCCGTCTCGATTCCTTGCTCGGGGAGCCTCCTCTCGGCGCCACGAAGCTTCCCCAAGAGACGGTTGCGGCTCCCCTTCACCGCCGCTTGTCGGCGTCGTGCGTGTGTCGGCGCCGCCCATGGCTACCGCCGCTGGCACGCCTCGGCCCTCGTCCGGCTCCGTCAACCACCGGGGTGAGGTCCATATGGCTTGCTCCCGCTATTCCTCCCCTATCCGCTCCTCCTTGCACGCCGCGCCGCCGTCCCGTTTCATCCCGCCTCGGCCGTTCAAGCCGCCGACCGCTTCCGAGCGCCACCACGGCCCGTGTTGACATCGCCAGAGCCTCCTCACCCACGTGGGAACCTGTTTCTGAGTCACCAGCGTCACCGGCCGCCACTTGCCGGCGACATCACCGCTGGACGTGTGCGCGCCCCTGCTTTTCGATCCAAAGCTTTGTTTCAGCCGATCCCAGACCCCTCATTTAATTTGACTCCTCTCATTGTCGCAAATGAGCAGTGCTCGGTTGGTCACCGTCATTGCTACATGATCTTCATGTGAGGTCCCGAGTTCAAATTCCCTCCTCGCACCTTTTCTTGCATTTTTATTCTTAGTATTATTGATCTATTTTTAATTAGTAAAACTTAAGGAAAAATTAGGAAATAATCTAAGAAAGCTAATCAGATTTAATTAGGATGTAAAAGAGATTATATACGACTTAAATGCGGATTAGTTATCATAATGAATAAGTAATGTGCCTTTAGTATTTATTTTAAATCTCCTTATTAATTAAAAGCATTAATAAAGAAAAATGACTTTGGTTAAATGACCAAATTTAATAAAGGTTACCCTTAACTATAATTAAATATATGCCATAACATTTGGTATGCGACCATAACATAAATCTTGATAGTAGATTCGATTAAATGATAACTCAGTAGTTTCACAAGAATAAACGATATGCCAAAGTTATTTAAAAATGGAATATATATTTAAATTAGAAAGTCATGATTTATAAACCCCACTAATAGTACCTCACCGATAAATAAATCTCAAATGCTAGCTTTGGTTAATAATGGTAGTTGGCGTTTAGATTAACATTCCACATAAAATGTCGAGCCATAAAATGTTGTAACATCGGACTCTAATATTTATTCGGTAAATCCAAAATTTATATACATCGCTATATATAACAAGTTAGGACCCATATGGGTGGATCCTAATTCAACTTAAATTTAGCCTAGCGATAAATGAAGATATATAAATATGATAATGGGATTATTAAAGATTTATAGAATAAGTACAGATCTCATCCATCAGTCCAGTTTGCCCTTACCATAACCTGAGTTGCAAGGAATGCATACCCTAAATATAAAATTTGTACACTAAGCTCCTGCTTCATCTATAGGTCTAACCTAACTCATGGAACTTCCTTGATAAATACAAAAATAATAAAAGAGGTGATCAATAGAAAGATCGAACCAGTATATCCTTCCACCGACCCTGTCTTAAATCACCCGAATCACCCATTAACTCATAATGAAACTAAATCGAGTTTACTCGGATTTATTTGGATCTTTTGAGTTATTTGCCTTTGTTTGTATTCTGTTATTTAGCACGTAATTAGATATGGGAATCTTGAAGAATCAAAGGATCAGGCGTGATCAAGAGAAAATCGAAGATAAAGACCAGAAGCCCAAGAGAAAGCATTGAGTGTACTCAAGATCGCGGTAAACCGCGCCAGGCGAGTCAACACTTTGAACATATTGAACCCAGCATTTCAAAGTTATTTCCTTTTAAATTAACAAAGTGCATGCTATTATTTCATGAGAAATGTTATGTTCAATTTCAGCAAGCTAGTTATGCCCTGTTATTGCTATTGTGCATATTAATCTCCTTGCCATACTTGGAAATGTGAACCTTGTAGCCATAGTAAGAAATAGCATATGATTTCACAAAGTAAGTCCCTATTTATATGACATGCTTAGGAATGCTAGCAACTTGGGGTGACACTAATGCCCCAAGGAAAACTCCTCAAATTATTTTAAATCATATGGTGTGATGCCATATGTAGTGTTGGTGCGATGCCGACACTTAGCGTATGATGCGATGTCATACGCAACCCTTGGTGCGATGCCGAGGGTTAACTTATGGTGAGATGCCATAAGGATGGTTGGTGCGATGCCAACTATAAGCATATGGTGCGATGTCATATGCCGCCCTTGGTGCGATGCCAAGAGGCAACCTATGGTGCGATGCCATAGGGTTAGTTGGTGTGATGCCAACGCGTATGGTGCGATGTCATACGCCGCCCTTGGTGCGATGCCAAGAGACAACTTATGGTGCGATGCCATAAGGGTTGTTGGTGCGATGCCAACAACAAGCATATGGTGCGATGTCATATGCCGCCCTTGGTGCGATGCCAAGAGGCAACTTATGGTGCGATGCCATAAGGTTAGTTGGTGTGATGCCGACAAAATTACATGGATTATTCAACTAATGGTTTAAAAATGTGATTCCAAACCTGCTAGGTCATAGGAAATTTTAAGTAATTGTATTCAAAAGCACTCTTTGGCAAAACAAAATAACCCGATGCCTTTCCATTGACAAGCCATGCATGTTATATATTTGCATTCTGTGTGTTGGCTTGCTGAGCACGGGTCGAGTGCTCACGCCGCTTTGCATGATTTCAGAATCGGGAATCAAATCACCTCGCCAAAGCAACAAGATTGGACAAGCTGGCGAGAAGATGAAGATGTCAAGGGCTAGGTCGCGAACCTCCGGTTGGTGCACTGTGGGCATGTCTGAAGGTCCCTCCTGTGTGCTTCGCTTCTTTCGCCGCTGCAGATTTATTAATTTCGCCTAATCGCCCATGAGTAAGTTTACTATTATATTTACGCTTCCGCATGATATGTATTTTGATATTCGAATCAGAAGCGTGAGCACTATCTCGATCCAGGAATAGTGCAGTGAAACACAGTGGATTTGGATTGAAAAATTCGGGTCTCACACCTGATGACCAACAATTACCCGATGTGGGTAATGAAGATGAAGGCGAACATGCGCGTCCAGGGTGTCTGGGGTACAATCGATATGAAGGAGAAGGACAAGGAGGTGGATGATAAGATAGATCAAACAACGCTTGCCGCAATCTATCAGGCAGTGCCAGATTCAATGATGCATCAGCTAATCTGGAAGGAGATAGCACGGGAAGTGTGGAAGACGCTGTAGACAATGCACGAGGGAGTTGATCGTGTGAACTCATCAAGCAGCTGCAGGTGATGGCACGTGCAAGGTGGCCAGAGTGGTCGAGGCGACAGAGGTGGCCGTGGAGAGTCAAGGCGGGTCCCGTGGACATACAGCTGGAGAGACGGTGTAGCCTCAGCTGAGATGTATGCGGCAAAGCAGGCAGACTTGGTCCAAGAGAGAGGAGCAGGAGGCTCACATAACGGCGAAGCCAAGATGGCCATGGGAGCAGGTGCTCTGACCCAGGTAGGTGTGTAAGGAAGTATGAGATCGGTCTAGGTGTAAGGTGCGGTAAGTGTTAGTTTGTGAGTGGCTTGGGATAGAGCAAGCGCAGTGAAAGCATCTAGGCCCCTAAAAATGATTTTGGTAATTAATGAAATTATGTGAATATGGGACTAACGTATTTTATGAGCATGCTATGGGTTAGTCTACATATGAGCGACAAGATGCAAGCCAAAGGATATCTATGAAGACCAAATTGGCTCAAGACAATGGTATACTTAGCATATGATCCCTTTTTAAATTTTACCGGTCTTAGGTGAATGGTGGAAGACCGGATTATAGGATAGATGATCGTACCATCAAGAGGGATCTTGGCAAGTAGCTTGAAAACATATTTCTTGTGCCATATGGATCAACATTAGAAACTTGCATTCATCAAAAATTAATTTTAAAACTTAGTTTGTGCTCTGTCTGGATGAGCGGTAGTACCGCATTTTTGTACGACGGAACTACCGGAGAGCGGTAGTTCCGTGCCTAAATGCGGTAGTACCGGCAAGCGGAAGATCCGGTTTTGGAGCGGATCAATTTTTCCAGAGAGCACCCTCGGTTCAACCTAAAATCTTGCGGGAACGGAAGTACCGGCCGTTTGAACGTCGGAACTACCGCAGTGAGCGGTAGTACCGCATTTTAAGCGGTACTTCTAGAGCCCGGAAGATCCGAAGGGAGAGCGGATCGATTTTTCCAGAAAGCACCCTTCGGATGAAGCCTAGATTTTCCTGGAGCAGAAGTATCGGCAATTTCAACGCCGAAACTACCGCTATGTGCGGTAGTTCCGCTGTCCGAAGCGGTACTTCCGGTATCCGAAAGATCCGGCTTGAGAGCGGATCAATATTTCCAGAGAGCGCCAAAGATGGGACCTTTCGGAGTTCGGCCCGAGCCGTAGTACCGCGCTGACTTTGCGGAACTACCGGACAGCGGTAGTACCGCAAATGTCAACGGCGATAGTACCGCGCCGCCAAATCCAACGGTCACTGCAGAGGTCTGACATAGCCGTTCTGGTGCGAAGATTTGGTAGCGGTAGTACTGGCCCTTGGGGGCGGTAGTACCGCTTGACCAGAATTTTTTCTGGAAATTGTGTCAAACGGCTAGTTTTGGTTGGTGGAGGCTATACATACCCCCACCACTGCACAAGGGCTAAGTTTAGAGACTCATTGCATATTCATTGAGCCCAAGAACATTCATTCCACCCACTTTCTCTCATTGAGCATTAAATTGAGGTGGTTTTGCAATTAGTGCAAGAATTTCATGTGTTGATCCACTTAGCACAAGAATTGCATTCAAGTGAAGCCCAAGATCTATTACTTTTAGTGCTTGCCGGCACTTGGACGATCGGGCGAAGTTTGGCTTGGAGATCTTCTCAAGAAGCTTGTGAGAAGGCCCGACAAATTTGTGAAGGTCGGAGCTCACCTACCCGGAGCAGGGAAGAGCTACATTAGTGATCGAGGTGTTTGGCTCAAATTCGTGGAGCTGGTCCGATTCGTCCGGGCTAACCTCAACGTGGACTAGGGGAAACCGGCAAGTTTCCGATCACCACAGTAAAACATCGGTTGTGTCCCTTGTCTTCTTAGCTCTTGTTTATTAGCTACATTGTGATCATTTGTTCGCTTAGAGCTAGGATTGCTATATTGTTGTCTAGAATTGCATAGGTTTACTCCTTTACTCTCTTGTCATTTAAAATTGTGAGGAATTAATCAAGTGAACAAGAAGAGTTTTAAAACCTCCTATTCACCCCCCTCTAGTCGGTATCCTTGATCCTACACGCAGACGGTAGGATAGTAGGGCTGTGCAGTTTTATACTGTACCGAAAAAACCGAACCAAACTGGTCAACTCGGTTTGACCGATTTTCGGTTTGGTAGGTAGAAAAGGGGTATTAGTATGATTTGGTTTTTTCGGTAAAAAACCGAGGAAAAACAAAATTTCCCAAAAAAACCGAAAAGCCCACCAACACGCATGCAGTCACCACGCACCGACGGCCAGGCCCGACGCACGCGTGGCAGACAGCATCTAACCTAACCCTAGCACTGCGCAGACGCCAGACCAAGTGACCGACGCGGCGACGCCCCTCGCCAGATCCGCTTCCTCTCGATCCTCCTCGAACCCTAGCCAGATCCGAGCTCCTCGTCGCCTCGTCGGTCGGCTCGCCAGATCCGCTGCCGGTGCTACCCCCTCCCAGTGTTTCGCGCCTCCGCCTCCTTCGGGCTCCAGTGCTTCGCGCCTCCGCCTCCTTCGCCCTTCGGTGCTCGGCTGACAGCTACTCCGCGCCTCCGCCTCCTTCCGTCCTTCGCCCTTCGGTGCTCGGCTGACGGCTGCTCCGCGCCTCCACCTCCTTCAGTGCTCTGGTGCTCCGCGCCTCCGCCTCCCTCTCCCAAGACGCTGGTGCGGCGGCGCCAAGCCCCCGCGTGGAGCTCTCCCTCTCCCAAGACGGCGACGCCACTGCTATTCTGATTTCTGACTCCACTCCAATCCGCCTGTGCTCTTTCTCTCCCAAGACGCCAGAGTTAAGGAGTCAATTGGATCTTGCGAAGTAAGTCCTTTCTGGCTTTCTCTCTGTTTCATTAATTGGTAGATTGCTAGTCTGTTTTGATTGTGAAGTAGGATCTTGCGAAGTTGTAAGAACTTGTAAGTTGTAAGTTGAAATGTTGTTGCATTTGTTGTGAAGTAGGATATGAACAATTGAACAGATCCCTTATTCATGCTGGACACAGTGGAGTAGTGGACAGCGAACACTGGTTTGGTAGAGGACCTAGAGCTAGAGGTGTAGCTTCCTCTGTCCAGTGGACAATTTAGATTTTAGAGAACAGAGGACCTAGGGGTGTAGCTTCCTCTGTCCAGTGGACAATTTAGATTTTAGAGAACATTGAACAAATCACTCACGGTTAATTTGTAATGTGTTTGTGTAGCTTCCTCTGTCCAGTACTGGACAATTTAGAGATCTTGCATTTTTGGTTAATGGTTAATGGTTAATTGTTTATCTATCTTTGCATTTTTGGATTATTAGATGTCTGAGTCAGATGATATTGCTGCTGGGTCAGTGGGTATGGGTATGAATGTGAATGTGGGCAGCGATGAAGCTGTTGGTCCCAATGAAGTTCAAGATGGAAAGAAACAAATGAATCCCAGATCAGAGATATGGAACCATTACACACGACTACCAAATGACCGGAATAAGGCTAAATGCAAGTATTGTTCTCGGATCCTTGCCTGTGATCCACAAAAAATGGTACCTCCTCACTGGTCTCTCATGCAAAATGTTGTAAGAAGCATCCTGCCAAGATCGACAGTCAAACTGAACTAAGCTTCCAATGTAGTATAGATGGCCAAAGTAGTTGCATAGTACCTTGGCAATACAATGCAGAAGAGGTTAGGGCATCATTTACTCGCATGATAATAGTTGATGAGTTACCTTTTATCTTCTCAGAACATGAAGGTTTTAGAGACTTTATATCAAAAGCTTGTCCTCGGTTCCATCCACCATCTAGGACAACAATGTATAGAGACATTTTTTGCCTTTATGAAGATGAGAAAAGAAAGCTATTCTTTTGAAGGATTCTCGTCAAACAGTTAGCCTCACAACCGACACATGGACTTCTTCAACCCTTCAAAACTACATGGTTCTCACTACACATTACATTGATAGCAATTGGTGACTTAACAAAAAAATCCTTAACTTTTGTTTGGTAGACAGTCATAAAAGGGAAGATATTGGAAAAGCACTAGATAAATGCTTGCTTGAGTGGGGCATTGAGAATGTGTGCACTATTACGGTAGATAATGCTAGTTCAAATGATGGAGCTATAAGCTACATGAGGAGTGCTTTGAAAAATCGCGGTGGTACATTTACGAAAGGTAACCATCTTCACATGAGATGCGTAGCTCACATTATTAATCTTGTGGTTCAAGATGGGCTAAAGACAATGGCTCCTGCTATTTCCCGTATTCGTAATGCTATCAAATATGTGAGAAGCTCCCCTTCAAGAATGAATACCTTTAAAAAAGTGTGTGCAAATAAGCAAGGTTGAAGAAAAAGGTTTGGTGTCTCTCGATGTGTGCACTAGATGGAACTCGACTTATCTTATGTTAGAGACTGTCGTGGGTTTTGAGAAGGCATTTGAGCGGCTTGAACTTCAGGACCCTTCCTATAAGGCTGAGTTGGGTGTGGATGGGGTTCCAACATATGAGGATTGGGTGTATGCGAAAGATTTCAAAGCCTTCTTAAAGCGTTTCTTTGACCTCACAAAAAAGGTTTCTGGCACTCAGTATATTACTTCCAATACTTTCTTCGAAGATATTGCTGGCATAAATTATTTGTTGTCTGATTGGAGTTAACGTGATGATGGTGATGATACTACCTTCAAAAACATGGCTATTAAGATGAAGGAAAATTTTGATAAATATTGGGGGGATCCTGAGAAGATGAACAACTTAATTTTTATTGCTGCAATTCTTGATCCTAAGTACAAGTAATTCTTAATCAGTTAATCTGAGTCAATGTATGGATGTTTTTATTAACCAATGATCACTCACATTGTTTTTTAATGTTTGTGCAAGGACTAAGCAATTTGATTTCTTCAAGTACGCGATTACCTCGACTTATGGGCATATTAAAGGTGCAAAGACATGGGATAAAGTAAACCGGGCATTGTTAAATCTTTTTGAAGAATTCAAGAAAATGTACTCTCCGGATGAAAACCAAGGTGATAGACAAGTAACATTAGATACACAAAATACTAGTGGCACTGAGCATTCAAGTGCATCTACAAATTTTATGAGGTCTTTATATAATAAGAGAATGAAAGTTTCTAGTCGAGGTGGTGGCAAATCTGAATTAGATAAGTACCTTGCTGAAGATATAGAAGATGATGATCATGGCTTTAATATTCTCTCTTGGTGGAAGTACAACTCACCTTGTTTTCCAATCCTCTCAAGGATGGCCCGTGATATATTAGCAATCCCTATATCAACTGTTGCTTCTGAATCAGCTTTTAGTACTAGTGGTCATGTTCTTGATGATTTTAGAAGCTCATTGACTCCATTCATACTCCAATGCTTGATATGTGCACAAGATTGGTTGCGTTCTTCAAAGCGCATCAATGTGGAAGCCAATTTAGCGGATTTGTCTAAATTTGAAGAAGGTACTATAATATATACAATATATTTCTCATGTTATGCTTCAACTAATTAGCTTATTTTTCATGTTATGAAGGCATTGAAATGTCAGGCCTAGATCCAACTCCAACAGAAAGTGTCTACTCCTCGGATCGAGTTTGATGCTTTTGTTATTATTTCAAAATTAGACTGTCTAATGTATGTGTTTGCCGGCCACAAAACTCCAATGAATATTATGTTTAAAAAAACTAACCAATATCGTTTATGTCTTTGCAGCAATTCTTTGGTTTCATTTATTTCTTTGCTGTTGGAGACTTGGAGTGTTGTGCTGGTTTTGGTTTATGTGCTGCTGCAGTGCTACCTGCTGGAGTTATATGTGCTGCTGGTTTATGTGCTACTACTTGGCTGCTGCTGTAATATGTATTGTGTATTTATTTGATGTCTGTAGCTGTAATATGTATTGTGTATTTATTTGCTGCCTGGTTGCCTGTCTAGTTTATGCTACTGCTGTCTTTATTTGCTGAATTGCTGCTACGCTAGCTTTGCTTTGGACTAGTTTCTTGGTTTATGAATTCTTTCGCTATCGCTAGGCTGCTCTTTGATCTTCTGTCTTTTTGTGCTGTTAGGTGCTAGATTGCTAGTTGGCTGTTAGCTGCTGGTTTTGTGACTGTCTGTCTGCTACTGCTGTGCGCCTGTGCTCCTATCTTGGACAACTAATCAGTTAATCTGAGTCAACGTATTATGTATGGATGTTTTTATGTGCTTCTTTGTGCTGCTATCACGAACTCGTAACTCCGTGTCCTATTTGTGGATCGATCGTGAGGTGTGTTGTGTGTGCTGTTCAGCCAATCAGCTTGTTCTGCTGTGAATTACTGAATTGTGAATTGTGATGCTGTAACCTGTAATGCTGTTGTTGTTAGTGTTCTGCCAGTGTGCCAGTGCCATTGCTATTCTCTGTATTCTAAATTTTTTATTGTAGAATGGAGAATTGAGTCTGGAGATGAGATTAACGTTTAGCAATTCGTGCAAACTTTGGTAAAATTGGTATTAATCGATACCGTACCGAAATAAAATGGTATTTACCGATACCGCACCGTATTCTGAAAAATACCATATTTCTCGAAATACAAAAACCGTATTTACCGATTAAACCGTATAAACCGAAAAAACCGAACGAACAGTCCTATAGGGCAGTGTCGATCCAGGAAGGAATAGCACACAGGAGTGTAGGAAAAGGATGGAAGATGAGAGAAAATTGGCGTGATCAAGATGAAGAAACAAGATTAAGGGGGTGAATGTTGGAGTTAATCTTTTTTGGGAGGTTTGTTATATATGGTAGGAATCTGAGTTATTGCCATATACGAGTACGTCGAGTCAGTTGTACGAGTTCGTACCTTGTACACGTCGTTGCCGTGTATGAGTTGTGTCCGTATACGAGTAGACATGAGTAAGAAACCGAGTTGGCTAGGGAGGCCATGTAAGCAAGCCTTTATAAGGGCCATCCATAGTCATGTAACTGGCAGGTTGAGAGGAGAAGCGATCAGTTGTGATCGAAAGAAGCTAGGAAGTAGCAGAGCAATGTAACAGAGAAGGCAATGTAACATGAAGAGAGGCAATCAGATATCAACCTATGCTCTCGGCTTGTTTTCGTGTTGTCGCCACCATATTCAAATACCAGAGGACCAGAGGAGACTCGAGTACTCAGAACATTATGAGTAACTAGAGTACTTGAAGTTCACGAGTACTGTAGCACTTGTGGCTTACGAGTACCATAGTGAAGAAGTCGACGAGTTCAAGTATCAACCGGTCAAAGCTCACAAGTGCGGAGCTATCAAAGATTACGAGTACCAAGTACATGCTGAGTGGTCGGAAAAATTCCAACAGTCTCGACGCCCTCATCATCGGTCGTGCCCAGCGCCCACCTCTGAAGCCCGCAGAAAGCTAGCATGGGTTTCTTTGGCTGCTGCCTACTGCATGTGTAGCTTGTGTGCAAGCCAAGAATCTAAGGTCGGGGCTCCATAAACCCTAGAGGGGAATGAGGTTACCGAAGGCTACCGTCGCCAAGGGGACAAGCACACATGAATTGTGGGAGTGGGACTGAGACGCGTGGGATTGAGATCGATACACGCTATGTAAATCAGGCATATTCACATAGTTACTAGTAATTGTTTACTTGGATAAAGATGATAATACTTTCGATAGTTTAGGAGAAATTCTATGCTGTGTACGTGTTATTCCTAAGTTGTAGTATCACCGTGGCTATCGATCAGATGTCGCACTCCCTGTCCTGACACTAACAAAGCTTTGTTCGAGCATCGTAGCAGACTATTATATAACTTAATGGTGATTACCGGCACATTTGTCCCTCCAGCTATATTCCAATGCCCCTGGCCTATGATCATTAGCCTTCCTCATCCTTTTTTTAGTTTCTTTTAATCACAGTGCAAAAGTTGTTAACGAGCTAGGGCCATTGGCAGAAAGAAGAGAGTAGAGGTAGACCATTTTCATTTTAACTTACGCTTTCTTCTAAATAAACAAATATGACAGTTTTTTATATCTTTTCAAAATAGTTTATTAAGATGTTTTTTAAACGGTTTATCGTTATTCCATTCGTTCGCACAACCACTTGTACTAATACCGAAAACCATCCGTTAGCCACATCCCAAAGAAAGGAGCATAAGCTCGTGTTCCCTTCTCTTACTCAGCTAGTCGAACAAGGCTTTCCTGTTTCCTTATCATGTTCCTCCTGGTACATGGCGCACATCAGCTGCTCTCCATCCTTTTTCTGTGGACCCAAAAATGCAATCCAACAGAGTGAAGAGGATCCATATAAATGAGGACAACAATAAGGGCCTGTTTGGGAGAGCTCCACCACTGAACTCCACCGTGGATCTGGGATCCCACCATGAAGTGTTTGGCTTGTACAGCAGCTCCAGATCCACGAAATTGAGGTTTTGGTGGGAATGGCCACTTTTGGTGGGATGGGGTGTGTAACCAGTGGTATTGGTGGGTAATTACCACCCCAACTCCACGGTGGAGCACCCCTTGAGGAGCTCCATGAAATCCATGGATCTGCCCCTCATATCCAGGATTTTGGTGGATCTAGATTTCGCGGAGCTGGAGCGTTTGGGTACAATTTCGTGGAGTAAAGCTGTTTTTTGTGGATCTAGAGCTGGTGGAGCTCTTCCAAACAGACCTTAAGGGCATGTTTGGGAGAGCTTCACCAGCTCGCATCCACGAAAAACACTCCACTCACGAAATTTTACCCAAACGCCCACTCGCAACTGATCCACCAAAATCCTAGATCCGAGGCCGATCCATGGATTTCATGGAGCTCCTCAAGGGTGCTCCACCGTGGAGTTGGGTGGGTTACCCACCAATGCCACTGGTTACACACAAAAGTGGCCATTCCCACCAAAACCTTAATTTCGTGGATCTGGAGCTGCTATACAAGCCAAACACTCCATGGTGGGATCCCAGATCCACGGTGGAGCTACTCCATAGTGGAGCTACTGCTCCAGATCCACGTTTTCAGTGATAGAGCTCTCCTAAACAGGCCCTAAGAACACAGAACGAAAACAGGGAAGCCCATTTTCCAGCTTGTCAGCTCTCGATCGCTGTCACGGTAAGGGAATTTTGGACACTGTTGGACCCCTCTACACCTAAAATTCCCGTTTTGGCCCCCTGTGAAAAAAAATTCCGGTTTTGGACCCCTTTTGAGCGCGCGATCGCTAGACGTTGACACGTGGCCTGGTCGTGCGATGCGGTACCGCGACGATCGCGATGCGGCATCCGGTCGTGCGACTGCATCGCATGACCGCATGGCTCCGCCCCGAAGCGCGCGATCTCCCGGCGATCAGCGCGTCCGTCGCCCGAAGCGCGATCGCCTCCTCGCCGCGACGACTCCCGCCCCGCCCGCCCGAAGCGCCACGTCGCCCGGTGATCGCGCGTCTTGTGCAAACCAAGAATTGTCCACCCAAAATAAATATATATGTACTGTGTATATATATTTATGCATATATAAAGTAATTATTAAAAAAATTCATGTGTGTATATAAAATGAGTGGAAAAATATGAATTTGAAGTGGAGTCCAGTGTAATACTTGTGTAATTTTTTGTGCAATTTTGAAAATTTAAAATATTGTTTGGTAGAGTATGAACGAAATTTGTGTGAAGTAACGATTAGTGTATTTGTGATTTTCATATATTGCTGACCGTGAAAAATGTGTTGAAGTGACAATAACAAATTTCGATCATGGTATGTTGTTTTATTAGAAGCAGTTTAATGAAAATTTTTTGAGCACAAATGTGATATGAACAATTGGACGAAATGAATGAAAGTGATATTGAACACGTGGGAATGAGTGTAGGAACTGTAATGATTATAAGTTTTGTTAATTTTGTAGTTGTGAAACAGAAAAAAATCTGATAAAATTGTAAAACAAGTTTATGTTGATTGGCTCGTTGTAGATGCATAAAAAATTATGGTAATTTTTTTAGGAACGATTGTGCGTAGAACGATCGATATATAAAGTGGTAAGTGACTTTTAGGGTTTGGTTTGTTTTAAGGGTTTGCAATCTCCGTGATTGTTTTAAGTTTTGGCAATTTTGTAGTTATAAACTGGGTAAAAATCAGATAAAGTTGTAATAAAAGATTATGTTCATTGTAAGTTGTAGATGCATAAAAAATTTTGGTAAATTTTTTTTAGGAAAGATTGACCGTAGAACGGTCGATACATAAAGTGGTAAGTGATATTTCGAAGGTTAGTGAGAATTCGTGTACGGTGAGGACCGCTATGTTAATATTGTGAAATGAGGTGCTACGTGAATCATGGAATGCGAAAATACGAGATATTAAACTTCATAATACAGTTGGGAGTAACATGCCGCGTAGATTTTTATTACATGCATAACATATAGCATGATATGCGACTAACCCACCCAACTGCTCAGACGACCCACTTGTGTGGACCGGGGCCACTTTCCCTTCCTTGCCCGCTCGGCGTTGAACTCCTCCGCGACCTCTTTTGCCTTAGCCGCAATTTCCCTCTTTCTCTCGCGCTCCCTCTCGCGAGCCTCCCGCTCCCTACGCGTGCACGCTTCAAGATGAGCTTGCGTCTCGCGCTGTATACACAGGGTGTGCTCGTGCTTGCGGCGCTCCTCCTCCAGCAACTCCTTCTCCTTTGTGACATTCCACTCCTCGAAGTCGAGGGTCCATTGGTCCTCAGAGTGGATCTCAAGATCGATCCATTTACGGTAGCCACACAGGGGCTCCGGAGACTGTAAATACATAGGAGATATTGTTAGTGCGTGCTGTGAAGGAGAAAAGGTAGGGGAAAATGGTGCATGTGGTCGTTACCAGCTGCCGATAGGTTGCGGTGTCAAAACGGCGGTTGGGGTAGTCACTGGAGTAGTTTGCGCAACCCCAGTAACGCATACCTAGACTGATGCGGTGCTTAGACTTGAAGAACTTGCACACGTCCCCGCACCAACAAAGGGGAGGTGTCTCCCCCTCAGGTGGTAGTTGTGGCGAACGCTCGGTGGGGACGTCCGGGATGGGGTTGTTGCTACGTGGGCGCTCTGGGGGGACCTTTCATCGTAGCACGATGGGCTTGTTCTACCCGGGCCTGTATAGCCCTTATTTTCTCATCGCGGGCGGCATCGCAGGCTGCAGCTGACCGTGCTATGTCACGGGTCTCCTCCCAATCCTTCACCATCTTGTCCCATTGCTTCTTCTTGCCTTTGTCCATCCCGGTTGGGTAAGGGAAGCGCGATGTAGTATGGGGTTTGGATGTGCAATGTTCGCTGGGAAATGGAATGCATACCAATTTATAGGGGCCGTTTTGTCTCTACTTGTACGTGTAAAGCTGGTCCGCGTGGTCGTAGCAGTGAGTAAAGATGGGAGTGCTGCGATATCACTGAAAAAAGGCCCCGTTTTGTAATGTCTCTGAGCAAAGCTGCCCTGTTTTGTCATCTCACTGAGCAAAGCTGACCTCTTGTTGTCATGTCACTAAGCACAGCTGCCCTCTTTAGTACTGTCACTGCCCAAAGGTAGCATCTTTTGTCATCCCACTTAGCAAAGCTGCGCCGTTTCGTCATGTCACTGCGCAAAGCTGGCATATTTTGTCATCTCACTGAGCAAAGCTGCACCGTTTTGTCATGTCACTGAGCAAAGCTGCATCTTTTGTCATCTCACTGAGAAAAGCTGCCCCGTTTTGTCATGTCTCTGAGCATAGCTGCCATGTGTTGTCATCTCACTGAGCAAAGATGACCTCTTTTTGTCATTTGACTGAGCACAGCTGCTCTCTTTAGTAATGTCACTGCCGAAAGCTGGCATCTTTTGGCATCCCACTGAGTAAAGCTGCCCCGCCCAAAGCTGACATCTTTTATCATCTCACTGAGCAAAGCTGCCCCATTTTGTCATGTCACTGAGCAAAGCTGCACCGTTTTATCATGTCACTGCGCAAAGCTGGCATCTTTTGTCATCTCACTGAGCAAAGCCGGCATCTTTTGTCACCTCACTGCGAAAAGCTGTCCTCTGTCATCTCTTAGAGCAAAGCTGCCCGTTTTGTCATGTCACTGAAAAAAGCTGGCATCTTTTGTCATCTCACTGAGCAAAGCCGGCATCTTTTGTCATTTCATCGCGAAAGCGCACTATTCTGTCATCTCTCGAGCAAAGATGCCCGTTATGTCACGTCTGTGCAACGAACTGTCCTTTTATTCGTTTGAGGTGAATGCAGCAAGTTGTCTCGTTTGGTATAAGTAGCATGGTTGGGGTCCCAGCACATTGTTCAGTCGAACAAAGAAGTACCCTGTCTTTCGTGCTTGAACAAACCATGTCGGAAGCCGAGGGGCCAGTGGGATTTGGGTCACGAAGGACGACATTCCCTTGGAAAGGAGGGATATGTTCGGTCCACGATCGATTGATACCAAGTCGGCGTGCTCAACCAGCGTGGCGAAATGCAGCACAATGAGTACGCGGTCGTCGGATCTTGGATTCCCGAACGATGGCGGGCGACGTTTCTTCGATGCTCACGCCCGGGTACAATTTAGTAGTATTACTTTTTGTATTGCTTATGGACCCGAAGTTTACCATCCTTTTTTTGCGGATGGCAAAATGCGACTTCTCCGCTGGATCGACCCTCCTCGTGAGCGGTATGTTGATCGTTATGTGGATACATTATGGGCTCGAATATGGGACTTGGAGTACCGAATGGAGAGTCTCGAGGAGAACAACGACCTCCGCGAACGGATGCAACGCGAGAGGGGCAACGAGGAGGTCGTGAATATAGGAAGCTCTTATGATCCGACATGTTGCTGCGCGAACCCGAGCTGCATATGTGCATGCCACTACCACGACGGCTAGCCACGTCCGAGGCGGCCCCCTCAGCAATTCTCCATGTGGGTGCCACGAGGCTCGTTTGGCATGTAGGTAACGAGGGTTATGGTTGTGTCGTATTTTAGTTCATGTATGCGTTGAATTAAAATGTTGGGTGTACTACTTTCCATAAATTCTGTATTTGCAATGTATGTGTTGTTTCGTGTTGTAAGTGCGTGACGCCTTCATTTTCTGGGACCTTCA
The DNA here is from genome assembly GCA_036346575.1 of Dendrocalamus sinicus. Classification (NCBI taxonomy): domain Eukaryota; kingdom Viridiplantae; phylum Streptophyta; class Magnoliopsida; order Poales; family Poaceae; genus Dendrocalamus; species Dendrocalamus sinicus. The sequence continues at coordinate 22,609,497 of CM070664.1, read as the reverse complement.
TGTTCTGTGGCCTCTTTCCGTAACGATGTAATGTGCAACGTTGTTAAGCATGTGATGGATTGGTTGTTATCTTTGTGGAGTTGTTATCACAAGCCAAAAAAATGCAATACTGAGCAAAGATGCTCTGTTTTGTCATCCCACTGGGCAAAGCTGGCCCGTTTTGTCAAGTCACTGGGCAAAGCTGCCCCGTTTTGTCATGTCACTGGGCAAAGCTGGCCCGTTTTGTCGTGTAACCCAGCAAAGCTGCCCTCTTTTGTCATGTCACTGAGCAAAACTGCCCCTTTTTCTGAGGTCACTGCGCAAAGCTGGCATGTTTTGTGTCCGCACTGAGCATGCTGTCATTGCCTGATGCCTTCTTATTATGTGGTCTTTGTGCGTGAGGCTGCCCCCCACAGGCTATAAAAGGGGGCCATTCCTCACCTAGCCCCGTGCCTTGTTATCACACAGCCTATAAAACGGAGCCATCCCTCACATACTCCCTTGCCATGTTATCAGTCACCTCCTGAGTTAGTTGTTCGCAATCTTTGTAGTTTTCATTCGTACTCACTCCCCCGGACTAGGCAATGAGTCAGCTCAGCACGTCTTCATAGGCACCCACGGTGATGTGCCCAAATTGCAACACAGTGGTTAGACGTAGGACATCATAGACGTCCGCGAATCCTGGGCGACACTACTACAAGTGCCCCCATCACTCGGTTAGTCTGATTGTTTCGGGTTCATTCAAATCGTGGTGGTATGTTTAATAATCGTCTTGTCATGGAATCGCAGGAAGCTGCTGGTGGTTGCCAATTCTGGGTGTGGGAGGATGAAATGGGAAATAGGATGACAACATTCGCCGTGAGAGAGTTGTCGTGGGGGGTTGCGACCCCGTCGGGATGCGGCATCATTTCGACAGACTAGAGTGGAAGATAAATTTAATGTTGTGTGCTATTTTGTTTCTTGTGTTTATTGTTGTCCTAAAGTTGTAGTGCTGGAGGTTCTCCTCGTGTATGTTGGCAATGTTTTATGCTATATTGTCGTCAAGCTCTTTTGGTAATATTTTATGTACGGTTGTGTTGTATTTTAGTTGTTGTGTTCGTTGGTGTGTTGGTGGTTGTACTACTTGCTACATTTCAGGTACGTGCAATGTATGTGTTGTTTCGTGTTGTCATTGCCTGATGCCTTGTTATTATGTGGGTTGTCCCGTGTTGTCATCTCTCTATTGGATGTAAGCCCTAGTAAATCAAAGAACTTAGAGCAACCCTTTTATACTGGAAACCATCTTTGAACATCAAACCATCAAGCACTTGAAAAACATCACAAAAATTACAAAAGCACAATTAAAAAAATTCATTCATCATCTCCTTCTCGCCACCTCGTACGGCGCATATGATCCTCTGAGAAGGTGAACCTACTAGGGGAGCGTGGTGCATCGCGAAGATCGTAGCGCGAGGGCTGTGGCCGAGGCGGTGGTGGGTACAACTCTGTGGAGAGTTGCGACGGCTGGCCAAAAATCATAGAGCTCAGCCATTCGGAGGAGGTGTCTACGTCCTGCTTAGATGGTACAACTGAATTAGGCAATGGAAAGTACAAAAATTGTTCATATGTATAGCATAGAACATTAGTGCATACCGGGGTATGTGGCTGCTGAAATGACGATGTCGACGGGTAGTCGTGCATGTACTCCTGCAATGACATGCCTTCATAGGTCTACCCAAACCACCTGTCCTGATCATCTAGGTTGGTCTGCACGGTAGGGACATACGAGGGCATCGGCCCCTCTGGTTCGTCCGCAGAGTCAGGATCGCCCTCTGGAGTGGGCCCCATGTTGGCCTGGAGAGCGCGGTCGCTCGTCCGTCACCCTCCGTGATGCTGATGCCCGTTGCGACGTGCTATCCCGTCGCAATTGCTGCAAGACGAACATGTGGTTAGACATAATTGGTAAACGAGTGAATGAACAAATACTTGGCAATTGTCAAACCGCTGGGCCGTAGCGCGTGAAGGCCGAGCGAGCGTCTGGAGTGGGCCCCCCTCGTCCTGGAGAGCGCGGTCGTTCCTCCGTGATGACGTCGCCCTCCGTAGCAGCGTGCTATCCTGTCGCAATTGCTGCAAGACGAACATGTCGTTAGACATACATGGTAAATAAGCCGATAAAACATAGTTGGCAATTGTCGAACCGCCGGTCCGAAGCGCATGGAGGCCGAGCGACTGGGCTGAGTATCAGACTGGGATGGACGCGACGTCGATGGCCGTGCTAATGGTGGTGCTGACGGCGGCGCGGAGGGAGGTGGTGGTCCCAGGCCACGTCCGCCACCGCGTGTAGCAACAACGTCATCTCGGTGGCGACCACAACTCAAGCCCGATCGCACCTTGCGGTTTACGATCTGCGCATATAACCTACCCACTGAGATTCGGTATTTGACTTCCTACGTTGTATAGCCTCATTAGCCTCGTCGTCGATATGATGTAGTCGGTCCACCTGCAGTGAAACAAACAGTCAGTTCAAACGTAATCCTGCACTGCGTAACGACATAGTAATCTCGTACCGCCTGGTCGACCCGTGCCGCTAGATGACGGTCTCGTACCGCCTGGTCCCATCTACGGTTAGCACTGGACGGCACCACCTGAACCCTTGTATCGCCTGATGGAAGGCCCAGAACACCCTGTCAAGAATGAAACAGTTCGGTTCCTCCGTAGGATGAGCCCTCTCGCTGCTGCTTATGTATGCGTGCGGGTTTGATTGTGAAATTTGATGCAGCATTCTTGGGACCGGTCGACGCCTCCTCGCACGCCCCATACATTTGATGCGGCACCTTTCGCCGCCCGCCAAACCTTCTTGTAGCTCACTTCGTAGCCCGCCGTGTTCGCTACTTCTGCCATTAGAACCTTCGGGGTAATTGACACATCCGCCTGGACAAGATGCGCGACCAGCTCCGCAAGATACGATGATGTCATGTTGCGGTGTCTATGTACTAGGCCCGCAAGCTCGCAACTGTGATCTTGGAGCACCGTTATCCGGAACTCCGTGCCAACGCCCTTGTACCGTTGTGCACGGACTTTGCCACCACAGGACCCGTCGACACACTTCACGACGTACGTGTCCGACTTTGACTTGTGGACCCGATACATCCGGCTTATGTTGACGGCATGCCTAGCAATAGCCTGCTGGACAACACTCTTATTACGGAAGCACTACCCCAAAAAGAGTGCACCCTCGCTGAACCCCCATTCTCCCTCCTCCCCCTGTGGCAGAACTAGGGCTGCCGCTGCGATGTCGTCCAGTCTGGACGACACGTATGCACCTTCCGTCGTCACAACATGACCTACCACCCCTCCAGTTGCACCTTCGCCATCCTCGTCCTCTCCAGAACTGCATGTTTCCACCTCCTCCTCCTCGCTGCCCTCTTCTTCCACCTGGTCCCCCAGATACTCATGACAGTCAATACGAGCGGCCCACCACCTCTCGTCCACACCTTCGTTGGGCTGGAAATTCTCTGCACGCCTCCTGTCGTCTTCATCACCCACTTCCTCGCCCACATGTTCTCCCGCAGAAGCGTCTTCATGACCGCCAGCCACTACATCTCCACCAGCGGCAACTGAACCAACCATGGCTGATGATTCTGCCCTCTCCACGAACTCGACATACACCATTGGCCTCCCATATATCGCAGCATCAGGGTTGCACACGACCTCGATGTAGTTCGCCCATGAGGCATATTGGTCACCTTCAGAAGTTGCCATATGCTCTCCCTTCCATCATCCACCATTGAGGCATAGACTGCCTCGATCCGTAACTTATTCCTTGCGGTCTGTCGATCGAACGCTGAACGGACACACCTCCGTAGCTCAGACAAGCTCATGGCGCTCAGACCGGGTGCCCGGATCACGGTCCGCTCGCAATTTGACAGGTCCGCCCCATACGGCCCATCACGTACGAGACCACTCCCATAAAACACGAACAATTGTTCAATGCCAGCCATTGCGTACCTAACATAAGTAACAATCGTACCATTTTAGTACACATCATGTAACAATCGTACCATTAAAAAAATTGCAACATACATCACATTACATATTCATTTCATTTTTATTTGCATTGGTCTTATTTATAAAATTTCTTTCGTTACATTTTACTTAACGTCAGCTTGCACTAACCAATTTCAATTCCATTTTTTCCCCGATTACTGCAACATTTCCATTACTTATAATTATCTTCCTAATGCGGCTTTCACTTATAAAGTTGTACATAAATCAACAAAATAAATCCTTCTAATTTCATGTCCTCAGTTTATTTATTTTTACTATACCTTCGTACTACTATCCTGGTATTTCTATTATAATAATCCAAATTTATTCCCAATTTTAATTTTACACGTTGCCTACGGGCATTCACTAAGCCTACTAATTATCCAAATTGTCTCTAATCTAACTACTGTTCCTATCACCTACAAATGCTCCAATATAAATATGTACTTTTCAACACCTACACATGTGAGCACATATGTTCACCAAAAACTAACTACATTACAATACGTAACTTCAACATAAAATACGACATTATCTACACTCAATAAAGCATGCATCATATGTAGATTTTTACCTACACATACACACCGTATGACACATTGACGTATTCTTTGCTACAAATACATAACGTACCAAATATTGACATGGCGTATTCTCACACATTCACATAAAATATCATTACAAAACGATGGTTTGTGCTAATAGACTAATTATGGACTAATCACATACATAAAAATTTAGTTTCGCGGGCACAAGACTTACCTCTTCTTGAAGCTCGCGACACGATCTACAACTTTTATACTTGCAAAATCCGCTGATTCCAAACAAAAACCACTCAAATCTACGAGTTTTCACTCCTCACTTCCCTTCACTTTCTCCCTTGCTCTATCTTCACTTCGGCTGCAAATGAGCGTTCTGGCTTCGACAGCAGCTATTCTCCCTCTCTTGCGCTGTGCTTGCGGTTTTTTAAGTGTGCATCCAGTCCTCGTGGAGAGGGGGCCGTTCCTGCGCTGAAGACGCGTGTGCGATCGGACAAGAGAAAGCAGTGCGCGCGGTGCTGCTTTTCTTCTTTCGGCGGACGGACGGGACTTGACGAGACGCGGCGTCGGCGTGATTTAATCCCGCATCGGGCAATTAATCGCTGGCTGGGACGGCAGCGCGCTGGGGCCAGCAGGTCGTGCGGTCGGGCAAGCGGACGCGCGCTCGGGCCGTCGATCGTGCGCTCGGGCGACGAATCCCACGCTCGGGAGCGGAGCCACGCGCCGTCGTGCGATGCGTACCGCACGACCGGATGCACAGTTCGGTCGTGTGGTACCAGACCGCACGACCAGGCCACGTGTCAACGTCTAGCGATCGCGCGCTCAAAAGGGGTTCAAAACCGGAATTTTTTTTGCACAGGGGGCCAAAACGGGAATTTTAGGTGTAGAGGGGTCCAACAGTGTCCAAACGGTAAGGTGAGCGGAAAGCTGCTGCTTTTGTCCCACCGGGGCCATCAGCCAGTGGTGCAGGGCCAGCATGTCACGGTTTCCTAGGAGGGCATTGGCTACATCCACGCAAACTTTGATGACAATAATAGTGGAGTATGCTAGCCCAAGGTGAGAATTTTTTGCCTCCTTTCCGTACTGATGTATCGGTGAAATTCATTTTATTATGAAGCGTGCCTAAATTAGTACACGGGAGTAGTTAACCAGGGAAATAGAAACGAAGCAACATGTCGTGCAAGACGTCTTTAATTGTCATATATGGGCCTATTGGTGGTGTGGTATGTCAAGGCCACAAAATAAACACACTAGTCCCTGAAAAGATAAAAGAACTCAATTACTAGAGTTCAAAAGAGGTTCCGTTTCTAAGGATTTTAGGCACTCCTCGTTTCGGCTTCAGTCTCTGGCTTCTGGTTTATTTTTCACTATTTATAAATTTCGTCTTTTTCTAAACTTTTAGCTTTTTGCCGGTTCTTTTTTCCTGTATTCGTTTGCGTTGTCCATGTGAGCTAGCATATTTTTTTTCTATTTTTAAATTTTTTTAAATTTAATTACGCCAGATAAGCCACCTTCAGGTACAATGAAATTTCAGCCGCTACAGTGCAATTTCAGCCAGAAGCCCAGCTTTTAAGCCCAAACGAGCGGGGCCTAATTTCTGACTTTCAGCTTATTTAAATTAGAAGACAACTAGAACACATCGGTTTCTTTTTTTTTGTTTTGTTTTACTTTTTTGCCTTTTCTTTTCCCTTTATTCTTTTGTATTGTTCGTTATGATATTTTTTTCATTTTTCTCTTTTTTCTCAAAAAACTAACAGTTGTTACAGTATAATTTCAATCAAAAGCCACAGCTATAAACTTAAACAATTCCCGCAGTATCTCAGGTCAATCCAATACTATATTATCTAACATGTGTCCACATTATTGATTTGATATCCTCATATCTATGATCCGTCAAACATGATTATCAATTAATACATGTGTTAATCTATAAATCATAATTGTCCCTCATAATGATATAAGATCAGAGATAATTTAGAATAACATTAAAATATGAATAAAGAGTTCCACGAACAAATCACATACTTATTGATCAATATAAAAGATATTTATTCAAGAGATAAAAATAATATATTATTCAAAAGATTATAAATATAGAAATCTATGATCGCATGTAGGACGTATCACTTATAACCTTGCTTCGTGTACCCATGCGCCTTGTGGAAGTGAGGAACTTTAGCCAGTCTTCCTCACTCACATTCGATAGAAATTTGACAACCAAAGTTCTCTGGCCCATATGAACTTTTCATGGTTCACTTTTCCAATATTATCTCCGTTGAAGTGCATAATTGAAGAGAATTTGGAGCGGACCCTCTCAATGCCGCAAGCATACCCAACGGGAGTTTTCTTTCCGACTACATGGCACCCAGTGATTGGAAGCACAGTGGGATAAACATGATCACTTGAATTTTGAAACAATGTACTGATAATTTGTTGCTTTCCAGTATGGCGAGCAAACATGAAGTTTTCGATGCAGAGATGCATGCCATAGGGTCTAGATGACATTTGGTCAAAACTCCCCAAAAGTTTAACAAACTCTGTCATGTTAGCAACAAGGGTTTCTGTATATCTAATACAGCTTTTAGCTCTCCTTTTTTGGCCATGGCCTTTTTTCCGCCAGTAAGAGCAACTCCAAGAGATGGGCTAAAACATCCCTTAAAACAAATTTTGGTGATTAGTGAAAAAAACCCCTCCAAAAGATCCCCAAAACCACCACTAAAAATTTTAACACCCCCAATATCTCACCCCACCGGAGCCAAATTTGGCCTCACCCCACGCGTCCCCAATCACCGTTGCCGCGCGCGAGTAGGCGATTCCGCGCCTAATTTTTTTTCCTTCGCGTTGCGTGAGACCTACCTGAGGGCGTCGGCAGCTTCCTCCCCGCCGGCGCGGCTCCCCACCGGCGCCCGAGGCGGACGCCGCCGGCGAGCCCGGCGGCCGCCGAGCTCCTCCGGCGGACCCCCTCCCCGCGGCGCCGCCCGGATGGCGGCCTCCGCCCCGCAAGGAGGCCCCGACGGCGCCTCCGCGCCCCCGTTCCTCCGGAGCTCCTTCGTCTCGTCCTCCTCCACGTCCTCCACCTCCCCCGCCTGGTGGTGAACAGGCTCGGCAGCTGGGCCGATTTATAACTAATATGGCTCATAAGCCTATGTAGCAGATTTAAAATATTTAGGGGATCAATTTTGGGGATGACTGTTGGAGCAAAGGAGTTATATTGATCCCCAACTTTTTGGCATGTCCCTTAAAATGAGATTATAGGGGATCAAATTTAGCCCATCTTTTGGAGCTGCTCTAATTGAACAAAAACATTTGAAAAGTTGATGTGGCCAAAAGTGTGAATACTACATTGATTTGTGCTTCATCTATGCAATCTAAATTTACAAGGCTTAGTAATGCTGAATTACGCAAGGAGAAAGAAGCAATTGGTTATGGGAGAGAGAAGAATATCCTAGTTCGTGCGGATGCTTACATGATTCCTTCTTTGCGCGGTGCAAATAACACAACAATACATGGAATTAGAGGTGTGGATGGAGAAGAAAGAAAGTTAGTTTGGCTAAAGAGGAAGACACAAGATCAATCAAGTTCTCGTAATTGCAGTTCTGTCCATAATGTTCATGAAGTTCTCAACGCCAATTATGAGGTTTCTAATGCACACAAAATACATATTTGGAAAGTTAATAAAGTCTACTTTCCAACGAATCAAACGACACTTGATTTGGAGTTTTCTACACAATATGGCAACTTTATTGGATGCTGCACGGGCTTTCCGGATAGATGCGCGAGACTTGCCAAACATAAAGAGTTCGAGTATTGCAATGCAAGTAAGGGTAAAATCCGACCACACCATGGCTTTCTAAAGGTTGAGAAGGACACCTTTTCAGGTTCCAAACGGATTTAGAAGCCCCTTGAACAAGAAAACAAAACATATAAAGATTTGAAATCGATTCGGACTCGGATTGGGACAGCTGGTAAGACCGATACTAAAACGTCCATAACTTTCACAAACAGAGTCCGATTTGGGCGTTCTTGGACTCGTTGGAAAGCTATTTCGAAGCCCCACACAATGGACAAGGTTCCAGCCACGGAATCCTTATGGTCACATCGCAAATTGAGAGAGAATTCAGAGGTAGCAGTTTAGGTATTTCCTTTTTAGTTCCTATTGGAGTTTGTTTCGGCCTTAGGCCAAGTTGTGCGTGAGTTTTAGTCAAGGCCATGCATTGTGCGCCAATATAAGGCCAGGGCCTTAGCCCCATTGTAACTCAGGCTATGATATGATAAGTTTTTAGACTTGTAAAATAAAGGAGAAAATCGTCATGATGGTTGGTGGCGGTCAGATTGCGAGATTGCAAGGATTTCTCGTTTGGAGTTTGCGGAGTTGGTGCAAGGCAAGAATAGGAGATTCTTGAGATTGCCCATCGAATCTACAAGGTTCATATTTTCTAATTCGTGTCTTCTTGCTGAATTCAAGGTTTGGAGAGCTCGGCGGATTGCTTCTAGTGTGCCCCTTGCGTACTAATGCAAATTGCCCTTATCAATATTGTTTGCTGCATCAAGACAAGGAGAAGACTCTATCCGAGTAGAAGGAACCCCGCTGATCGTACCGGGAAAGATCGGGCCATCCCTATGCATCAACTAATCCTTAGTTGGTCCGCATCAAAAGTGTTGTGAAGAGCAAGGCAGATGAGTTGCTGACCTGTCCGTTGGCAATCTCATCAAAGCCCCGACGGCATGATGTCCCTTGAACATGGCCTCCACCAAAATATTAAGGCTCTGTTCCAAACACTTTCTAGCTTTTAGCTCTTAAAAACTGATTTTTAAAGTGAATTGACTTTTCAAAATGATTTCTATAAGTCGTTTGTAGTAGTCACTGCAAGGGCCACTTTGAACGGAGTGACTTCTCAACATGTCTCTTACTCCTTCAATCTCTCACAATCAGCCAAAGTCATAGTCAAAAGTCACATCACTTTTGAATAGGACCTGAATTGCATCAACATGCTAGAGTTTGTGATGCATCGCGCTTCTGCCTCCTCAATAATCATGTGAATCCTCAATAAAAGATGTTGCAACCTTTGCAATTTGAACTATTCATAGAAATGTCACTATAGCTATTTTTTTCAGATTTGGTCCCTAAACACCCATTTTTGCAAATCTAACCCCCTTCATAGACCTACCAAGCTCGACAGGAACCTACCGAGTTAGGAGAGCTCGACAAGCGACCTGCAGAGCTACAGTAGCTCGGCAGGCACCTACTAAGCCCCTTGCTCAGTTGCATGCCTAGTACTGTGCAACACTGTGGCTACACTATGCAGCCGTAATTAGCGCTAAACATATTTAATTAGTACTAATCACAATTAATTAGTGCTAATTAAAAAACTAAATTAATTGCATTTTATTTAGTGCTTTAATTAGTGCTAATCGTATTTAATTAATACTACTCATAATTAATTAATGTTAATCATGTCAATGAGAGATGTGTGAATGTGATGGGATAGAGAGGAGTAGGGTGCATGATGCATCCATGACCTATGTCTTATCTCCGGAGCAAGACAGTCGCAAGAGGAGTAAATCCTGAATTTTATCTCATGAAAGACTTCATTTTATGTGAATAAAATATCAGTGTCCACATGTACTTTCAAAAACAATAGTAGTAACTCACCTATATTAGAAGTGAACTCTTAAAAAAAACATTGTAAGTGCAGATATGAACTGCGATTTTCACATAATAGTGCTTATTTGTTCAATCGTTGTAAATTACTTTTAAATCTAATTAAAAAATCATTGTGCAAGCTCTCATGTGAGTCACTACCTTTGCAAGTGCAATAAAATACTATGCACATTTAATTAGCATCGATATATTAGCGCTAATTAATCATGATTAATACTAATTAAATACAATTAGCATTAATTAAAGCACACTAAATAAAATGCAATTAATTTAGTTTTTTAATTAGCACTTATTAAATGCTATTAGTACTAATCAATTATGGATCAATAAAATACTGTACACATTTAATTAGTGTTGACATGATTAACTCTAATTGTGATTAGTACTAACTAAATGCAATTAGCACTAATGAAAGCACTAAATAAAATATGGTTAATTTAGTGCTTTAATTAGTACTAATTAATTATAATTAATACTAATTAAATATGTTTAACACTAATTAAAGTGCTAAGTATGACTGTATGGTATAGCCACAGTGCTGCATAGTAGCAACGGCATGCAACTGAGGGCTCAGTAGGTCCCTGAGCTCTTATAGCTCAATAGATGCCTATCAAGCTCGATAGGTGCACGAAAAGAGTTTGATTTGCAATAATGGGTGTTGGGGGCTAAATTTGAAAAAAAAATGGCTATAGTGATATTTCAATTCTTGCAATTTGTACTCTAAAAAAATCTTTTTTAGGGCATTTGATCATTTGCCCTATAAGTTGACATGCAAGTGATGATTTGCCCTTTTATGATATTGTAGCGCAAATCATCAATTGCACATCAAGTTTAAGGCAAGTAATCACATTTCCTTTTTATGTACTTTTGGATCAGGAAGGAATGAATTGTCTAAGTAGGTCACTTTTTGTAACCGCGGATATGGCCATCTCCATATTATTGGGTTAGAGAGAGAGCGCGCGAGAGCTTAGTAGAACTCCATAGTATAAACGCTGCATTCTTACGCAAGCTTACTATAGCATTGACCGCCACCAAGTCCATCTGTGTGTTGCACGGGGTACTGTACATGACTGACTCGTTCCATAATTCATAGGTCTATCTCTTCACCAGTGCTTCTTTTTATATATACTACTTTAATGCCCGTGATTTGCTAAAAAAACATATTACACCAAAAGACCGATCATCATCGCCAGTTTGGCCTGCCGCATGCCTTCAGCTCCGTTGCTACCTCGACCGAACTTTGCCCCAACTTGCGTCGCTCCTCCGCTGCTGACGCTCCTGACTACGCTGCCCGCTCCCTTGACCACACTCTACTAGCCATCTCGCCCATGCCTTGGCGTACACAAAATAGGACCTAGACTGGTGGGTTGACAAAATAGGACCTAGCGCCCCTCAGTGCATGCCAACATGCTGCCGCCTCCTCGCGGCCTGCTTTGCTACCCCGCCCACGAGGCCACGATGCTACCAACGATATCGCACCCTGATAGTATAATTTTTTCATTGTTCATATATATTGAATATATTAAAAGCATATGATAGACCAAGGATAAATTTCTTGATCCACTGGTGGCTCCTAAATCTTTTTAACTAGTCAAAAATTTGGGACGATGAGATTTGCGAGGTTGGCATGGTTGCACCATTGCATGCACATGCCAAAAGTCCAATCATCATCGTTAGACTCAGCCTACCACATGCCTTTGGCTCCGTTGCTACGCTTGGCCAAACTCCGTCCAAACTGGCATCGCTCCTTCGCCGCTCACGCTCCTGGGCACACTACTCGCTCTCTTGACCACACTCTGCTAGCCGCCTCACCCACACCCTACCGTACACTCATAGTCCTAGAATGGTGGACTGACGTATGTCCGAACTGGTCCCTCGGTACATGCCAGCATGTTGTCGCCTCCTTGTGGTCTGCTTTGCCACCCAACCACGAGGCCACAATGCTTCCTGCGAGATCACACCCTGTATAGTACAATTTTACATTATCCATATATATTGAATACGTTAAAAGTATATGAAAGACCAGATATGATTTTCTTGATCTACCCATGGCCCCTGATTTTTTTTTTAACTGGTCAAAATTTTGGGACGACGAGATTGGTGAATTTGGCATGGTTGCACCATTGCATGCATCCATGCATTGCAGCGATGAGATCAAATTATAACTTGCGTGGCTAGACAACTGCAAGCATGCATATCTTAAAATAATAATAGATCCTAAAAGTCATGGGCATTCTGTATGTGGTTAATGCCTTGACATCTAAATAGAAGAATAGACAGATATCACGTAGGCCGTCGTGTATGTCGTCCTCAAAAAACATCTGCATAGGACAAAGACATGGTGTGGGAATACCTGATCTCTGCCGACATGCACCACTAGCTGCACTTGCACGCCATGTCCCTGGCGTGCTACCTGTGCCCTAGCCGTCATGCTCGTCGTCTGCCACACCTCTATGCAATTGTAAGTGCTTCACCACGACGGTTCCTTCAAGTTGTTCCCCTCTAGAATTGCAAAAAAGGGCAATCAAGCACATAGATTAGGATTCATAATGTTCACAACCATATACGACAACAATGATAGAAAAGTAGACCGAAAAAAGATGCAATTCTTCAGTCTCATGAAAGACTGTCATACAAAGACAATCAAATACGGAACAGGTCCAATTACCAAATAGCTTTAGGATGGAACTTATGCATCTAAGCTAGACATAAGCATATGCTACCCCAATGTGCCAAGCAGATGCTTCCCAATCTCCCTTTGTTCCTGAAACACAGAGCAAAAATTCAGAGCAGTGACCATCGAATGCGTCTTCAGAGAAAATTTCCAGATTGCCAATACCTCAACTGCCAGGCTTCAAAATCCTCAATAGAAATCGCCAGAGATGGGCATGTCATCAAAGCTCCACAGGTCCATGTTGCTGACGACATCCTAAGATCCATAAGGTTGAGAAGGCTATCAAACTCACCCGCACCACCATCCAGATTGAGTAGGCTATCAATTGACTCACCCGCACCGCCATCCAGAAGAAACCTCATGTAAGGTTCTAAATCAGGCAGCCTATCAATGAGATCAACAGTGAGATCAACAGTATTGTTCTCCATAACAGGACGCACCATTGAGTTGTGGGTATTGCTCTTGATGAATGTAGACTCATCTCTTCAGCTATGGTGGAAATGGGAGCAATAGATGTAATATCTGGAGTCATGGTATCATTCTCCCAGCCCAAGTCCGAGCAGCCAAGGGAGCTGCTTCCCTTGCCAAAGTACAGGTTCATGATAGGATCATCAATAGGGGCAGCAAAATTCATTGCAGGAACAAATGACATGTTATCAGGCTGAACAAATGGCTTATTTGAGGTGAAATTAGCAGATGGGTAGACGAATGCATTTGTGTTGGCAAGGTTGTTGACTGCTGGTTTGACAGTAAGCTTCTGTTCCACGCTTAACTTGGGTGCTTTAGCAACAGTGGGGCCAACACGGTGCTTCTGAGCAACTGTTGGTGCCTCTGGAAAAATAACCTTGGCCATCTTGCCGAGAATCCTGTGTGCTTCAGCATCATAAATTCTTGCGGCTTCTTCAGCACTTTTGAACGTACCAAGCCAAATATGAACACCCTTGTGAGGATCTCTGATTTCAGTAGCACACTTACCCCAAGGGCGCTGGCAGATACCCCTATATTGGTTCTTTCTCTTCCTTTTGGCTGACGTTGCTGTAGGCCCGTCAAAACCAGCAGTAGTCATGGTGCTTAAGCCATCTACAATGGAAGGGCAATGTCAATGGTAAGGAAGGCCAAACATAGACAAACTTCTCTTACTAAAGATGCTTCTTTTGACCATAAACAAGATCACAACTAAAATGAACATGCACCCATGAATATAACCCCTTCAAATTTTGGAGAAAGCACAGGTCAAATCACAACTTCATAGAAAAGTTCAGGGGTCTTAAGAACAATCCTCGTGCTATGTTTCTCATCATCATTCTGCAATCGTATCTACAAGTTTCATTATAGACAATGAAGCATCCAAGACATTTCTTTCTCAAAACAAAAGAGAAGCCGTAATATCTAAATTCAGGCTAATTCAACATCAACATGACAATCTTAGCTGTAAACACAGAGCAAGAAATCTGAGTTGCTAAAACTTCAGCAAAGACCTGTGGTTTAGTTCTCACGGCTTAATAAGTAGTACCAATTTGGACAATTTACTCAGAGGCACCAACCCCACAAGACTCAACTGCATCTATCAATAGTACTTGCATGGAATATAATCCTGGGAGGAGCCTCGTGAAACATCAAGTGCATGTAATCCATTGTTGCTAGATCAATACTTCAAAAGGTATTGTCATATAAGTTTCATAAACACAGATTTTGAACAATGGCGATGTTCTCATGCTCCTACAAATAGAATTGTTGTCTAGTATAATCTGAGCAAAACAAGATCAACAAAAACTTAAAACTTTTCTCACAAAGTATAACATATTGATTGAAAGGAATAAATCCTACAACCACCCGGAAGACCAAATAATCTAGGAGCTACTATATGCTAAGATTTATATATGACTCAATGGTCAAACACCATAAGAATACTTTAGACTAAGAGTTGAACTAAGTCTATAATAGTCCTCACGCAAATCTACAACCATCTAACAAGGAGGTAATTCCATATAACAAGTAACAATTCAAAAGGCGGAGACCTCCATGCAAAACGGAGAAAATGTCCCCCTTTTCTACGGATTCAACTCCTTGGACTAAAAAGTAATCACATGAATACCATCAAAGATCAAAAAAGGTAGAAATTCCTAGATCGAACAACCTAGCAACCGAAATGCTTCTCTAAAATCTCTAGGAATAGAACCCCTAAATAGCCTACGAAGCTCATCGTTTCAGAATCCTAACACAACATAGAGGGAAATTTAACTATTTGCCACTCTTAAAAATGTCATCTATTCAAATGTCACTTTCTTCCTTACAATTAACATTTTGCCACTCTTAAGATGTGATTGACTAATTAATCGCCACTAGTAGTGTGCGCGTGCTAACGCTACGGTAAAATATAAAACAAGATAAAATTTGTAAACAAACCTAAAACTTATGTACAACATGCTTACGTCATCGTTTCCCCGTTCCGTACGATCGCTCTGGCTGATGCGTGTGCGCGAGACGCTCTTACTGAGCGGATGGTATCGCGCGGCTTTGCTCTCAACTCTGGTTTCGCTCTCAACATGGTCGCACAACGTGGTCGTTACCAACCACTGTCAACGTAGTCGAAATCGAACATGCACAGCGTGGTCGTAACGTGGTTGTTACCGACCACCACGGTCATCTTTACGATCGTTCAGCCGTTTCGACTAAGCTTGACTCTCGACCATGATGTGGTCTTCTACCATGACCTCCGACCATGTTGAGCCTTTCGACCACAGTCTTCGACTACCGAGTGGCTTCGACCGCGACCTTCGACCACGACGTGGTCATAACGACCGTTATCAACGTGATCGTACCGACCAGTCTTACAACGTGGTCATATCGACCGGTCTCAACGTGGTTGTACCGACCGATCTTATAACATGGTCGTATCGTGGCTGCCCGCTTCAACGTGGTCGTAATGACCCCTTACAGCGTGGTCGGTAACGACCACGCTCACTGACTCGACCACAGGCATTTTCGACCATGGGCAATTAATGCTTTGACTAAAAGCAGGCTCTGAACCGCATGCAAGTTTTTCAACTCTCAGCAAGCATGCATGCCAAATCAGTACAGCAAAACAATTACGGCCCTATGACTCAACCTCAACAGAGCAACCGTGAGAACATGCATACAAGATATCCATAAGAGTACAGCCGGCATGTTGACCGTTCGATAAAATACAAATCTAAATTCTTAACTCTTCTAAATTACAACAATTTATCATAATACAATTCAAAACCCTCTCACGTGGTACTTTTAACATCCAAATGCACCACATGCTTATGCATGCAGTGGAGATCGCCAACGCAAACCATTCGCGTCCGGGGAAGAAGTGTCCATGCGCGATAGGTGGCGACTGCACACTTCATGCCTGCCCCTAAAGCCCTCTCGCCGCTCGTGTACCGCGCATAATTCCGACGTCCTCGCCGATGGCGTGTCCTGTCTTTCCATGCCCTTGCGCCCTCCTTCCTTTGTTACGGTTGGGTTTTTCTATAATGGCGTAATGTTGGCCTGCGAAAGGCTGCGACTACTAAACCTGTTGGGGCAACTGCCGTGGGAATAAAGCAGTTTTCATCTTGTGGTTACTGTGATCGGAAGAGAGAGAGAATCTGATCGGAATATCTAATGTCTGGAATTTTACGTGAGAGCAATCAAATGGTCTATATTGATGGTGTGGCTCAACAAGGAAGCCTGCTTTGTAGTTAATAATACGAGAGTATCTAGACATAACCTGGATATTTTCTTCCTAATTATCATCTAAATTTGTGACATTTGGATTAGAGATCAAAGGGCCCTTATTTTTGAAAGGGAGAGATTTTTTCAAGGCAAAGGGGATAGAATTCAAAGGGGAGAAGAGAGAATTCATGACCATTGGATCTCTAATCCAATTATTTTAAATCTAAATGATAGTTAGGAAAAAAACATCCGGATGATGTTTAACAAAAACCCAAAATTAAATCCTTCATGATGCATTCTAATCTTCCAGATCCTCTAAATACAGATTGCATTGCTTTGCATGTGATTTCCATTTCCCTTATTACAAAAGGAAGCAGTACATATACCACAAGCACGCTCCTCCAATGTACACTTCTAAGCAAGAAGCACTGAAGCAGGAGCAGGAGCAGTAGCAGCACAGCCAACCTGACGAATGGTACACCCGTAGTTCATTGCCCTTTGCTCTGGCAAGCCTGCCTCAGAGTCACGGGCGGGTCCGAGAGCGCGCCGCCGGCGATCTGATCAAACACATACTTGTTCGCGGCCTCGGTGAAGTGGACGCCGTCCCAGCTCACCCTCTTGGACGGGTCGTCGCACGATTTCCCCACCACCACCCACGTCCCGTTCACCTGAACCTTCCCGGCGCAGCCGATCTTCTGGTCGAAGTTGTACCGGCCGCCGTGCCCGCAGCAGGTGAGCAGAGGGTCGTCTAAGCCTGCAGACAAACGCCAACTTTAGGGTGATTGTTCAGCAGCCATGGCACAGTGGAGTTCATCGGTCAGGAAGATTGCAATTTACCGAGCTTCTTGGCTTCGCTTATTAGCTTGTACTTGGCGGTGTAGACGTCGACGTAGGTGAACGCAGCGTCAGGATGAGTTTTCCGGAGACGAGCCACGGTTTCTTTCAGCCTTAGGTTGAAGAGCTGCGCGACCTTGTTGTAGGTGATAGAGCAGCCAGCGTTGTCCTTGCGAGCGGCGATGTCAGGGCGGTGAACCAGAGCGTAAGGCAGGCAGCCGATCGGCCCTGTGTTGTGAATCCAGAAGTACCTTCCTCCGAGCCTGTGCACGCTC
Organism: Dendrocalamus sinicus; assembly: GCA_036346575.1. Lineage (NCBI taxonomy): Eukaryota > Viridiplantae > Streptophyta > Magnoliopsida > Poales > Poaceae > Dendrocalamus > Dendrocalamus sinicus. The sequence goes on along the minus strand of CM070664.1, from coordinate 22,591,824 downwards.
TGCAGATTTCCAATCAGTTAGGAATCCACGATGTAAGAATGTCTGCCTCCTCTGTGGAAGAGTAATTAATCTGGTGCTATTTTATTTTGTGATGAAAGCTGTACATGGATTATTGATGCGAGCCTCTCCATTAGATCTGGGATTGATGCAATGACTTCTTCAGTAGTCATGTTGGCGAAGTAGCCTGTAGTAATGTCATTTTGGCCAATATCGAAGGTGTAAAGCGCCTGGGAGAAGTATTCAGCCTTTGGTAGGATCTCCCTGTAGATACCACCTACATGTAAAAAAAACAGAAAGGATAAAATATGAATCTTTAGTTCTACATAGAGCAAAGATTAATGGTTTTGGTTTAGTTATCACCTTTGTTGTTATAAACGAACTGGCTTCTGTTGATGAATTGTTCAAATTCCCAGGACTGAACGTCCAAGGAGATGGGGCTGAAACCAGAGACGAATAGAGATGTATTCTGTCGTCTGATTGACGAACCAGCTGTTGCAAAATTGGCTCCTTGTGAGAAGTTACTTCCTATTGAGTTGAGATATGCGCTGAGATAAGGTATTCCCAGGCTTTCGGCTGCAGTATCAGGGGAAATAGAGAAGAGTATATTACACAGTAGCACTTTGCATTTGATTGTTCAAGCAGCAACTACTGTAGTTGAAGGCAAAATGGCTGAGAGCCCAAAGCGTTATAACAAATAATTGCCAGTCCAGCAACCAAAGCTACAGCGCAGAAGAGATGATATTGCCACTCAATACAGGTTAGGGTAGACTCAAACAATGCGAGATAACAGTATGAGACGAGAGACATAGATCATAAATGTACATGCAGGTATGTATATATATATATATAGAGGAAAAATACCTTTTACACCCGGGTGTAATTACACCCACCTCTAATATACCACCTAAATAAATTTGAAATACTCCTTTATCACTTTAGGTATACTCATATACTAATTGTAAGATATTCTAATGTGAACCACACGAAAAAATTGCAAGGGAGTCCATAGTTTTTAGCGTATTTTGTAAATACCTTTATATACGTACATAAAAAGGAGTATGTTTAAAAAAATGTACATACCACCTCTGAAAAATTGTTTATACCACCTATATAGTCTTAAATACTCGTATACTACATGTACATACTCCTCGTAACGCGAGATACTCCCTACGTTGTGAGATACGACATAGGGTGTAATTACACCCGGGAGTAGAAAAGAGGCTTCCTATATTAGAGGCTTCCTATATTAGAAAAGATACGACATAGCGTATTTCAAATTTATTTAGGTGGTATATTAGAGGTGGGTGTAATTACACCCGGGAGTAAAAGGTATTTTTCCTCTATATATATATATATATATATATATATATATATATATATATATATATATATATATATATATATATATATATATATAGCCATGTGTGGTGTTGCCAACTTGCCATGAAGAAAGGCAGGAATCTTAGGCTGCAGCGAATAACAAGAGCCACCCAGATCATCATGCAGCTAATAAATAATCTCAGCGCATTGCAAGGATTCGCCATAACCAGGATTCTAGACCATTTACAACATTTACAACCAGAACATGTAACTTAGTAAATAATCTCAGAATCCTTAAAATCAAAATGATACCAACTAAAACCAAACCAAACCAAGCTTCTTATAGGCCCCATCAGCCAAAGTGACAACATTTTGCAGCGCATTGCAAGGATTCGCCATAACCAGGATTCTAGACCATTTAAAGTTTTAAACTTAATAGCAGGTTGTGTACAAAATTTAGCTACTGTCTGCATTCTACTGGAGCACGCTCTGCTTATAGGAAGTTATTAATTATTAAGCTCTTCCTAAAAAATGTTTATCTAAATAAACGTTGAAATTTGTAAATGTGCTCACCAATACAGACTTAGTCCAGAAGGAACAGAGAGCGCAAAATAACCAATAAGCAAAGGCAGGAACTTCACTGCAGCTTGAGCACCTTGCTGGCTAGGATCATTGCTCTGCAACACAATGATACAGCAAACAGTAAGTTGAAATACAGCCAAACTTTATGAGCTACTGCCTACTGGTGAACATTGGCATCATACAGCAAAGAAATTGCATCATACTTAATGTGAAATCCAACTTAGCACTCGGAGAAAGAACAATCGATGTAAACATGCACTCAAAATTTTTGGCAGAAGATAGCCATACCTGACCTCGACGAAGCATTTCTGATTTCTTAAGTTTCTTCATTGCATACACATGCCCTGTGGTCTTCTCTCTGCAGATGCTGCGTCATCAAGATGTCCCAGTCCTCATCATTTGACCCACTTGGTGAAGTGTACAATGCTCCGTTTGCTCTCCAAGTTTCAATCAGATGCCTATTAGATGAATTTTCCATAAGCTCGGCAATGCATTTATTATGTAGTATGACAAGTGGCCATTTTCCATTATATCTATCTTGCAGCTCTGTTACAACAGCATCCAGCTGCTCTATATTAAGCATGACAAATGGAACATGAATTAGCACAAATTACTTCATTGGCAACATAAGCATGTTGAAATTCAGTGTAAGATGATGCACAGACCTGAATCAAACTGAAACCGCCCTCTGCAAAATTTTGTTGATAAAGTGCAATATTTGCACCATCAACTATAGCTTTGTATTCTTTATGTGCTTCCAACCACTCCTAGAGAAGTCATATTGTTCAACTTGTAAGTGACAAAATAACTATGTTTTAATATTTACAGATGGATATTCTTTCAAATACAAGATCCAGACAAATGAATATAGTATATGAAACATAATTTGATTGGTGCCTAGTTATTTCCTTAAGCTAGCTTTAGTTCCTAGACATGCCATGCTTTAGTTACAAATGTAAAATTAATGGATTTGTCTAAATATTAGGACCAGTTACTTGAGCAAGCTGCAAGCAATTAATGCACAGGCATGACAAGCATCCACAAGGTCCTTAAGGATGACTCAAATGTGTTAACACAGCAGCAGTTCAACTTCTCTGAAGGAGGTGAAAATCATGGTAGATAAAGAAGCTTGTCATATTACCTATTAAATTTGGCCACATTATATCACCGTTAGTAGCTATTTGAACAAAACATTGAGGCACACTATCTCCACGTCTAATTTTCCCATCTTAGTTCTTAGTGATCACACAAAGCCATGCTACTGATTGAATTAAACCAAGCAAATGCATGATCTTACTATCACGCTTGCCTGTAAACTAACTGCAAATTCCAGATATCTACAGAAATACCAATACAGAGACAAATTAATACAGAGGATATATACACCTGAAACAGGCTGAAATTTGTTTTGGTCTCCCTCTCAAGGGCCAACCCAGCAACAGAATCAGCGAACCTCTGTGTCTCCTCCATGTCAATATCAACACATGCTAGCTGGCATCTGCATCCCCCACACTCACCATCCGCCCCAACTCTCACCCGCTGCACCATCCAAGGGCCGTTTCCAAGCCACCCAAGCTGATGGCACCCGCCACCGTTTGCCACAATGGCATCTTTCACCTGACCGGCATCCCACTCGGCCTTACCAGCCATTGCCGCTCTCTTGCTCTGGAACCAACCTTCCAACACCTCTGCAGTCTCTCGCTCACGCAATCCACAAAGACGCCTCGCTTATGCATATACTCATACACCTTGTCGGCGTCCCCCGCCTTGACCGACATCAAGAAGTGCGGCAAGCTCGGGCTCCTCGGGCGACGGCGGACACCGCCATGTGGGCCTCGACGGCGACGCCTTGTCGACCTCCCGGCGGCCGAACGCAGCGAGCACGGGGCTGTAGGAGTGGAGGCGCGGGAGAGGCCGTATTTTTCCTTCATGGTGGCGACGAGCTCGAATGCCTCGTCCGCGCCGGCGGGTTGGTGGCGTCGGAGGCGGCAACACGGCGAGGAGGTGATGGTGGCCTCGGAAGGAGGCCCGGCCTCGAGCATGTGGGAGAAGACGCGGCGGGCGGCGGCGGCTGGGAATGAGGAGTCGTCGGCGGTGCGAGGAGTGGAGGAGCTGGTTGTCTTGGTGGGCAGCCGGGCGTGGTGCGGAGGCTGCGCCGAGGTCGGAGACGGCGAGTCGGGCGAGGCGAGGACAGCGTGGGGTGGAGAGGAGGAGGTGAGGCGGAGCGCGAAGAAGGAGGTAGGAGGTGAGGTGGAGCGGCGGAGGAGGTGAGGCAGAGCGGCGGCGGAGCGGGGAGGAGCGGCGGGCGGAGTGGCGGAGGAGGAAGGGAGGAGCGACGGATTCTGGGGGAGGCAGCACACGGGATAGGCGAGCGCGGGGTGGGGTTTGGCTCAATGATGTGCATGATCCGGATGATTTTGGCCTTAGGATCTTCAATGAGTAAGAGAAGAAGGTTTGAGGAGAGATCTAGGCCATTTATTTGTATGAAGTTGGATTATTTTGGTACACAAATCTGGGTGGACTTAGATTAGGCATGACTGTGAGGTGGATTTAGTAAAGAAAATTTTGGTGTATTATAGAGTAGGGTAGACTTTCGAGCCCACGAGACACCAAATCACTGCCATGTCAGCATCCTCTCCGGCCCGCCCGCGCCTCCGTCCTCCTCTCCGGTGCCTCCGTCCTCCTCTCCGCCACACACGCCGCGCGCCGCCGCGCTAGATTTCTTGCCGCGCCGCGCTGTGCCTGTCGTCCTCCTCCGGCGGCGTGGCGGCGCGAGGCCGTCCTCGACCACCGCCGCCGCGCACCGCGCTCGGCCCACGCGCGCCGCACCGCGGCACGAGGCGGGCGGTGGGAGCGCCGGTGCCGCATGCGGTGGTGGTGAGAGACGGCCCCGCGCCGCCGCGCGAGAGAGAGGACGGCGCGCGCGCGCGCGATCGAAGCGCGGCGCGCGGCGCGGCGCGTGCGAGCCGGAGAGGATGCTGACATGGCAGTGATTTGGCGCCTCGTGGGCTCGAAAGTGGCGATTAATTAGTCAACCATATCTTAAGAGTAGCAAAATGTTAATTACAAGGAAGAAAGTGGCATTTGAATAGGTGGCATTCTTAAGAGTGACAAATAGTTAAATTTCCCCAACATTTAAGAGAAGCCCTATGCTTTATCCCAAGTCAGACCATACTATACCAGCCCATCCAATCCGCCCTCAAATCCAACCTTTCAACACCAATCCCTAAAAATTTCTCTTCCTCCCCAATCCAGCGACCAAGCTACCTCAAACCTGAATCTCGCCTCGTAAACCCCTAACCCTAACCCCTAAAATTTCCAATCAACAACATAAATTCCGATCTCCTATAGCAGTCAAAAATGAAAAGTACAAACAAGCACAAAAAAATTTATGCCACTCACAGCGACGCCAATACCTCTGGAGAGGGGGGGGAGGGGGGGGGGAGGCGGAGGCCTAGGGAGGACGAGAGGCTGCCGGCGAGGGAGCAGACGGGACGGTGGTGAGAAAGGAGGGGGAGGGGTAGGAGACAGCAATGTCAGTGGCGGCGTCGAAGAGGGTGGGGCGGTCGGGGAGTGGGAAGGAGAGGAGAAGGCGTAGGCGGCAATGGTGGTGGCAGCGACTCCAGCGGGAGCACGGCCAGGGAGCGGAGGCTGTGGAAGGTCCATGTGGTGGCGCAGAAGCCACTGCATGGGTCGATTTCAGCGGGCTGCTGCTTGGCCATTGGGATGTGGAGTGCTGATTTGGGGTTAGGGTTTCACCTTTGTTGGGGGATTTCCTTGGTGTGGAGAGCAGGGATGGCTGGGATCGTAATGCTTGGACGATGAAGAGGGCATAAGTACAGAGGAGAGAGAGGTCATGCGATATGGCTAATCCTGACTCGTATTGGAACGGAGTGTTGAGATGAACCATGAACCATCAAGAGTGAGTTGGGAGAGAGAGATGAACCACCCATCAACTCCTTTTAAGTAGTAAAGATATATTCACAAAAGAAAAATACTAGTGCTTCTTTGCTATGCCCAACATTACAATCGATTGAAAATGGATTGTGATGCCATTGACTTTTGACTCCAGAACTGTGCTCTTATGGTGTCCATGTAAATGCAAGAGGGCAGAGGCTTTAGCTTTGCTAGCCACGGAAGGAAATAATTTGTAACATCAGCACTTAAGGCCCTTCGTAGGATTATGCCATGACTCATGAGACAAATTTCAAAGCAAAGCAACATGTCTTTTCTTTCTTCTGCTCTCTTCTTCCCCTATGCTATCTATCCTCCATTGCTACCCATAAACTTGTTGTCCGCACCACTCATCGGATGGATCCTTCACGGCCGCCGCCATGAGTGAGATGAAGTTGTGGGGAGAGGACACCGGCGCTGCTGCAAGAGACACTCCCAACCTTGGATTCGTTGGCTAGCTCCGCTTCCGGTGTGTGGGGAAGGAAGAAGACGACAACACAGCGGAAGAAGGGAGCGGAGAAGATGCCTTCCCTTGTTCCATCCACAAGGAACCAACAATACTAGCATCAGAAACGAAGAGTGTCCTTCGCGCGGCCGACCTAGCGAGCCTCCTGTGCGTGAGGAAGCTGATCCTGATCTTGGACATGGCGCACATGTTGACCAACTTGACCGGACTCCTCGAGCTCTCCAAAATCAAGCAAAGCTAATGGATTCATGCCACACCAAAGATAACCCCAGCAATTGCTTGTTTCAATTGGATTCGTAAATTATTGACAAAAAAAAAAAACTAAAGCTGGCTGTGGCCAGTTGAGAAGTATTTTCGGAGGTAGGGAACATGAGGAGGAAGAGGAGAGTAGGAGGAGTTAGTTGCCTTGCTTTAATATTCATCCCATGACATGGCGTAATTTTAAGAAGGGACATCAGGTGCTGCAGTTGGAGGCCCAGCCCCATATCTAAAGCTATATGCCCCGCGGGTCTAAAGCTATTACGCCAGGGGGGAATGCCGCGCGGAGGAGGCGGCCACGACGCCCGCGTGCGCGCTGCGCCCGGCGCGTGGCCGCCGATTCTTCGTACGGCCAGGGAGCGATTTCCCTGCCTTTTCTGGAAATTACGTAAAGGTCCTTTTTTCTCGCGAAAAGGTCCCTACCAGTTTTTTAAACTTTTTTTTTGCGAAAACACCCCTCCACTTCACCGAAAAGCTATTACGCCAGGGGGAATGCCGCGCGGAGGAGGCGCCACGTCGCCGCGTGCGTGCTGCGCCGCGCGCGTGGCGCCGATTCTTCAGCGGCACGGGAGGCAATTTCCGCCTTTTCGAAATTACGTAAAGGTCCTTTTTTCTCGCGAAAAGGTCCCTGCCAGTTTTTTTTTGCGAAAACACCCCTCCACTTCACCGAAATTTTGTATATATTTTGCAGGATAGCGCCCCGTGGTTTTCTAAATTACGTAAGGGTCCTTATTTATTTACGTACAGGTCCTCAATTTTTTACGAAAAAACCTTTGACTTTTTCAAAAATACACATGTGCCCTTGATTTTTTAAAAAAACTCCTCACGAATTATCGTCTCTTTTACTTCGGTACACGGTGGCTGGCGCGCGCGTGACGCCGCGCCTATGAGGCTAGTAATTTTGAGCTTCCGCTACCACCCCACTTGAGAAAGATTGAGGGCCCACTTGAAATGTTTGAATTCCAACAATTCTTCCAACATTGATTGCTATAGTAATTCTTCATTCTCAACGGAGCCTAGAGTTTCCATGAGCTAAACTTGACTTCTACATCATGTTAATATTTAGCAGTTTGGTTGCCTTTTAACTCAGATCAGTACCCTTAGCATGTTTGGAACACATGTATTTAACAGCCTATAAAAATCCCGGCAAATTCCAATGTTCCAAATTAATGGAGTCCTAATTGTTAATATTTTTCGTAAAGTCAAGTCCATATAAATGTTCACTAGTCAAAGACTTGGGGTTTCCACTGAGAAGCATGTACAATGGTTCCGCATAGGTCATCTATAGCCTATGCCAGCTATGCACGCCAGCTAGCATTTGTGAATACCTGGTGGAGAGAGGGACGGTCGTGGATCATGCACTAGTCGACTTCAGCATGTGAACCTAGGCATGAACAAATGACTTCGATGCCATTGTATGGAGTTCATCTCCTCCCCACGTGGTTTGTGGGCATGGATATTGGGAAACCACGATCATGGCACAAACGGCCACCAAGACAGCGGTGACGACCACTACAGTTGGTGAAGAAAGCACATCTAGATGTAGGCCGAGCTTGACTTCCCCATCTGCCGACCGTGACGACAAGCCCGGCCTTCCTCATCCACCAACCGTGAAGGCGAGCTCCAGATCTAGAGGCCAATGACTCAGTTTGAGCAGCTAGAGTCCAGATCCGGCTGGATGTGGATGTTGGTCACTCAGATCTAACCAACGACGGCTTGGCGTGGTGAGGTAAGGGGAAGGGAGGCATGGGGAGGCGGTGGCGATGGGGAAGAGAAGGTGGCAGCCGGCCATGTTGAGAGAGCGGGGTAGGGAAGGAGCGAGTCAAGTGGGAGCTCGAGACGCGGTGGCGAGGGAGGTAGAGGCTGGTGCTGCAACAAAGAGGGGAGGCCAGCTCGCTGGCGAGGAGTGGATAGAGGATGGTGTCGGTATTCACTATGAGAGAGGCATGAGGAGAGAGAAAGATGGATGGGTGGATTTAATACGAATCTAAAAAATATATTATAAAATCATACTATAGACTATACTAAAGACAATCCATTGTAAAAGGATATCTATCGGGTTGTCTTTTGTTGACATGGACACTCTATAGACGACTGCCATTGTACATGCCCTAAAAAGGCTTAAGGTTTTACGCATATCAATTTTAATTAATGAAGTTCATGATCATAAATTGCTTTCTTTTGTGAATTATGATGGTGTATTTATTTTGTGGCTTCAGCTTACCACACCCGGTTTAGGCCCCATTGGTTTATCTTCAGGCAAACCGATGAATTGCCACCCTAAAGAATGTTCATTGAGAGTCTGCCATTTCTCCATTGCAATTGACGAATTTTGCTATTATAAAGATGAAAATAGCTTAGATTTGTTACTCTTCATGTATTTCAGTATTTTTTCCCCCATTTTTCCCAAGTTACATGTGAAAAGACTGGAACACCCCATATCTTCCTCACAGCCTCACCTATAGCCACAAAATTGCATGTGAAAACTGAAAAGACCGGTTTAGCTGTCGACTGCACATAGCTGTTACTTTCTTAGATTACATTGGAGGACACATATTTACACATACCATACTCACATCACATACATGTGTGTCCCTCCTGTTGAAACACACGCTAAATCTAGGGCAGAGGTATGTAGTTGTTACCTGGACGAGGTGGTCAGGTGGGCTGTCAGACAATTTGGGCCGTTTGGCAATGTGGGCTGTCAGACAATTTGGGCCGTTTGGCAATGTGGGCTGTTACATAGTATGGAACTATAGCTAAGCAAAAGTTGGGTTGAGAAAAAGTGAGCTTTATCACTTTGACGGAACAGTAGGCTTCATTTACGTCCTGTTTGGTACAACTTTAGAGTGGAGTGGATCCTGGACCTAAGCTTCCAGGTAATATTGTTGACATTAGTTTTCCCCTGAATACTATGTTCTCAAAATTGATTAGTCGCATTATCTAGACATGCCTAAGTCTTGAATCTGATTTTTTTTTTCTGAAAGAGCGTGCTTGAATCTGAACTGGAGTAGTCATTTTTCATCATTCCTCTTTTCTCAACAAGTCAGCATATTCGAAGGTTGAAACTGAATCAAATGCACGTTCTTTGAAGGATCATCAATGAGGTAAAGGGTCACTTAAATCCACATTTGGAGTGGACACCTTTGCTTCCAGTAAACACATTATGGCTAGCTCTCCAGCAGGGATAAGATGCGAATTGCAGACATGCAGAGTTGACAGTTGACATTTGCAATGGGAAGCATACCGGATTGCATTTTCATTATGCTTCGTGCCAATGGCATATGGGCACAGCATCCATGATAAAGCAACGACTTACTTGCAAATACTACCGGGAAAACATGCATTGGCATTTTAACATCCATCATGAACTCTGCTAGGAGTAATTGTCATTGATCGAGCTTACAATTGCTGAATTGCATTTGTGGATGGACACGGGACACTGCACTTACGTGATCTAATTGCCGTCGGGGGAGACGACCGCGACGGAGGGGCGCTTGGTGATGTTGGGGAACCCGTCGAGGAACTTGGGCTCGATCATGAGCCAGAAGTCACACTCCCCGTAGTTGCACCGCTTCCTGGTGAGTTGCTCTTGTAATTGCTCCTCCTCGTCCAGCATGAACTTGGTGCTCGCCACTAGGAAGTAGTGTTGTTTTTTAGGAGTGTTTCGGTAATTTTCCAATTGAAAAAGAAAAATAAGAGAGAAGGAGGTGGGCCCACTTGTCAGTGGGCTGGGCGCAAGAGATAAGGGGAGGAGACTTGCGTGTGCGTGGGCGCTCGTGTGCGGCTCGGAGAGGCTCCGTTCTCTTCGCCCGTGGGCGGCCGAGTCTTGCGGCAGCGGCGGTGGCGATGGAGGCGTCATCGCCGTGGGTGCTTCAGCGCCAGTCATGACCACAGCCTGCTGGTTTCTGCCCCACTTCTCTTTATATGGCATCTCCTCTTCTCCGTTTGGGGCACTAGAAAACTGTGAGTTCTCGTTCCCTTCCGATCTCAAATTTCTCTCTGTGGTTCTTCGATCTTGAGTCTTGGGAGCCACTGGTCGGGTTTTTTACTGTAGGCGTTGGCTGAGGAGCTCAAATCACCGATCTAGGGTTTCCCCGTGCGGTTTCCTTGAACCTTTTCTTGGATCTGGCCGAGAGGAAAGGTGATGAGGACATCCTTTCCATAGATACAACCATGCCGACTCCACAACAAACTCAACAAACTGAAATTATGATACAAGGACCAATGATTCGAGCGCGAGCACGTCAACTTATCCATCAAGTGAATGCATTCCTAAGTTTGCATACAAATATTTCAAAGAATGGCATACTACTTAATTCTTGTGATGATTTAATCGTCCTTAGGAACCATGAGGAAGAACCATGCGAGCTCAAGTATAGAAGTGGAACAGTCAAGCGCAATCCAAGTCCTGTTAGCGAGTTCGACTCAGATTTGACCTTTTTAACAGCGTCTACTTCAAACGGCCATAACTTTTGATCCAGAAGGCTTCTTGAGGCCCGTGAGTACTCTTTGGGAAGCTCTTGGAGTCTACTTTTAGATGGATCTGGTCTCACCTCCAAACTCCATCCGAACCGATCAGAAACTGCCAAACAAATCGCATCACTTTTCTAGTCCGAGTCAAAGTGGGCCTCGGGCCTTGTATCACCACTTAGGCTATTTGGGCCGCCGCCGTCTTCATGGGTACTGTTCACATGAACAGTACCGTGGGCGTACTGTTCACGTGAACAGTAACCGTGAATAGTACCGCACCCTTTTCCTTAGATAAGTGCGGCTTCTCCTCCTCTATTTAAGGAAGTCGCACCCCTTTAGTTTTTCTCGGGTTTTTCTTAAGAGATTATTCTGCTTAGCAGTTTCACCGCATTTTCGGTTGAGGAACCCCAACTTGTGAACTTAATCTTTATTCGCAATAGAATTTCAGATTGCATCTTGTACTCTCTTGCGTCTGTTCTTGATTCGCTTGCAGGAGATAGCCTTCTTGGCGAGGTCAACCGCATTTGGCACGGTTGATAACCAACAGAGTAGTGGTGTAGTGATTGCGAGGGGTTCGATCTGTTTAGGTCGGAGCCATTGGATCATCAATGTCGTGTTCTCCACAATTGACTTATTAATACCTTTTGGAAGATCGGACCATCGTCACATTAAAAGGTGTGGGGTTTACCTCTAGAGGTTGATTTGGCTCAGACTTATGCTGAGTTTTGAGAGAGATTTGTGACTTGTTCTTTGTGTTCACGAGCGTTCTTGGTCGGAGCTCTCGTCAGTCTTGTGCGGCGTCCACCCGACCCTCGGCTTCTACCTCGGTTATAGCCAGGCGGAAGTGTGGCATTGTATCTCCGATTGCCTTCATCCCCTTGCTTGACACAGTGGGGTTTGGTTTTCTGGGACAGCGCAGTGTGCGTGCCTTGCCTTGTTCGACTTCTTCTCGGTGGTTTCAAGTATCACTGGCTTTGTGTGTATTTCAGATGTCATCTCTTTGCAATCTGTGACCTGTTTCATATATCTGTGATTTGTCACTAGTTGATTATTGCAAGAGATGCATGTGGGGTTGACTGTTAACTCTATGAAGAAAGTGGTCTTATGTTGAAATTGAATGATTAAACCTGAGCTCTAAATCATTGCTATTTCGATCTCATTTCTGCAATTAGAAATTTTGTTTTGGCATAATCTGCTATCTGTGATCACAGTTACTGTATTGTATATATCTCTGTTAGCCATTTCGGCCTTTTTACATAACTGATTTACTTGTGAATCAATTCTCTGGAGCATATCAGTTAGTTGGCTAACTTTGGAGGATATTTGGTGGTCATTTTGATTGTGCCCTCTGCTGGCCGAAAGTCTCAACTTGTCTGTCTTTGTTTAGAGTTCAAGATTTAAAACTCATTTGGCATATTCAATTAGTGAAGAATATAAGACTAGTGGGAGTGCGAAGATTAAATCTTGTGCAACCCTATATCTGAGAGCTCTAATCAATAACTAAAACTTGTGCTTTTTGTTAAGTTTTATTAATTCTCCGTTCATGAAAATGTTATGCATGGTTATTTCAACAGAAATTGTGGTTCATATGATGAATATGATGAATATGTGTTCTTGTGTAAATGTCATGAAAGAATTATATGTTTATATGCAATTTATATCATTTATATTCTGTTGAAAATGTATTTTGATGATATTTAATTATACCAGAATTAAATTTAAATTTATACTTATACCACATATTTTATAACAAGTAGTACCTCTTCGGCTTCTCCTCCTACGCACCCAAACACCGCCGCCGCCTCAAACTGAGCAAGAAATTCACTTGCGCGGAGTGAAACTGAAATGCGATGGACACATGTGGACCTCTAAACACCCGAAAATTCCGTTTTTGGCCCCTAAACCAAAAATTCCGCTCGACCCTTCCGACCGCTGCGTTTGCGAGATGGCGCCACGTGTCCCGGCCGGCGCGATCGCTCGCTTCCATCGCGCGACGCGCCGCCGCTGCGATCACGGCCTCGAGCCAGCGTCGCCCGCCGCTGCATGCGATCGCGCGGCCCGCCGCCGCACAAGGCGCCGCGCGCGCCGCCGATCGTCGCGTCGCCCGCCCGCCGCAGCATCCAAGGTCCGGGACACGTGGCACCAGCTTCGCGAACGCGCGGTCGGGAGGGGTCCAGAAACGGAATTTTTTTGATTTAGGGGCCAAAAGTGGAATTTCGGGTGTTTAGGGGTCCAAATATGTCCAGATTTCACGGAATTAAGCGGGCTACTACTTACTTGGTCGGGAGGCTCGAAGGAGCCTTGCTGGTCGGAGTCTACGGCAACGGCGCGGCGGAGGCTCCCGAGGCACCTAGTTGGCGGGTAGGAGACGGCGACGGCATGGGGAGGCCGACTACACCAGCGGGCGCGACGCCGGCGTGGGTGTGGGGGAGCGCGGACCTGGACGGCGCGAGGGTCACGCAGGGGTGGAGGGACAGCGTCACGGGAGCCACCATTGGCTCGGCTCAGCTGGGCTCAGCGCGGTGCCACCGATGGAGTTGAACTCAACTGAACTGAACTGAAGCTGTTCGCATCGAAGAGGATAGAGAGGAGCGGAAGCAGAAGTGGCGGGACTCCGGCGGCGAAAGGGAGGGGCTGATGGCGAGGGACTCCGGGAGCGCGGTGAGGGGAGAGGGGATGACGGCAAGGGACTCTGGGCCCGCGGCGAGGAACTCCGGGTGGGCGGTGAGGGGATCCGGGCGGGCGGCGGCTGCTTACCTTGACGAGAGGAGAGAAGGAAGGTCGCCGGTGGTCCAGCGGTGGCGTGTGGGTGGCGGGAGGGGCGACGGAAATTTCCTACGAGCCGGCGGGGAGGGGCTCCAAGGCGGCGTCCGGGCTGGCGGCGACCTCAATTCCGGCTAGGGTTTGGGCGTCTCCATGCGCCAGAGAGAAGGGAGAGGTCGAACGGAATGGGAGTTGGCCGGGAGTGAACGATTTGGTGGTTGGACGGTAAATTGCGCGTAATTTTTTTCGACTTCAGATTGTTTTTTTCTGTATATTGGCTTTTTATAAGAATTCACTTTAAGACTATTTTTTGCTAATTTATTTTTAACTCTACTCCTCATAAAAAGCAGAATCAAATCGTTTTAAAAAGCTGAGCGTTTAACATAGCTCCACAAGATTTGAAAGAGAAACTAGAAACAAGAGATGTACCATATAGATTCTTAGTCTTTTAGACAACTGGCCCACTGTTGGCCAATTTAGTTAGACAACAAAATACTCTCCAGGTGTTTACCCAGACCAAAATTCACTGTTTCACATCAATATCTTTGGCCAGGACCGATTGACATTTTAGTTGGCATTATTCTAATAGCAAAAATGTTATTTTATGTGATAATTGTTTTAGACTATAAGATAGATGTACATGCCTATACATACAAGTGCGCTACTTAAACACAAGTCTAGAATTACAAGGCTAGTCCGCCATCTCACAAAGTTATCAGTCAAACTCATAAGTATGTAAAGATGTACATCAGAATTTAAGTTGGATCAAATCCACCACCCAGATGGTTCCTCATTTTTATGTGGTAATTTAGCATGCCAGTCAACCAAAATTTATGAGACGTCGATGGTAAAATACCACCAAGCCTTTTTCACAGCAATGCAATAGTACTCCAGTTAGTCCGTTTGGAACTTAGAAAAAAAAATGGAGGAATAGGATAGGATTTCAACCAAAAGGAAAACTTCCCGAACTTCCTACAAAGGTTGTGTGACTACTTGAAGAGTAGCCTCGAGAAATTTTGTGGGAAATCTTCTATCTGAGGTCAACCTCGTGTTAAAATTTCGTTTGAGTTGCCTAATTTAACATCTCTGTCACTCACTCTATTTCTCTATAGAAGCCATATATCCCTGCAAAGTTTCTATTCCCCTCGTTCTAAGGCGGCTTTTAGGCTGTGCTCAGTTGGACTTTTTACGACTTTTGGTTTTTTTCATTATAACTAGTTTATTTTACACTGTAGAAGCTAATAGCTTTTTTAGCATAATTAAATTTAAAAATTAAAAATAAAAAATAGATTATCCTATTATGGGCAATGCAACGGAACACGGGAAAAAAGCAAAAAAACCCAAAAAAGCTAACAGCTAGAAAAGGACAGAATTAAAAAAATAGTGAACTAGAAGTCAAAACCTAAAGTCGAAATGAATTAGGGTGGATTCTTTTAGGTTGATGGCTTATAGCTTAAATATTTGAATTCTAATAGTTCACGAGAGTAGAGATGGCAATGGGTACTCGATACCCGAATACCCGACGGGTTTTACCCGATAAAGAGACGGGTATGGAAAATTTTATGTACCCATGGGTACGTTATTGGGCGAAACCCTCTACCCTCCGGGTAGACGGGTGCGAGTGTGGGTATATACTACCCATACCTGCATTAGACAACTAGACATCCCACTCAAATGTTAATTTTATTATCTACTTGTTGTTGATTGTTTATTTGTTTGTCATATATTGATATGGTCATGTCAAGTATGTTTATGTGATGTACTAATTTTGATCATTAGACGCTTTTGTGCTTGGCATGTATAATTAATGAATGTCTAAATTGATGATATCCTTATGTGTTGAACCGGGTATACTTGCGGGTATGGGTTATCCGTCGGGTAGTAATACCCGCGCGGGTACGGGTATGGGTAAATTTAACCCGACAGGTAAATTTACACCTAGCAGGTACGGGTATGGAATGGCAACCCGATGGGTATTTACCCGTTGCCATCTCTACACGAGAGGCAGTACGCAAAGTGAAATAATCGTATACGATTTTAACCGATAATTTTTACTATAATTTTTTTAATTAATCTCATCTTAAAAAAATATTGTTTAAAAGCTAAGGGCCTATTTGGTTGGTGCCTAACCTTGCCATGCCTAAGCTTAGGCAATGTGTGGCTGCCACAGAAAGTGTGGCTAACAAAATCGAAACCACACTTGTGGCAAAGTTTGGCAAGAAACTGAGTCTATGACGTGTGGGGCTGGGTGCTAAGAAAGTGTGGCATGCCACAGTTGCGTCAGTGAACCAAACAGCTACCTAAAAACTGTGGTACACCTAACTTGTGGCTAGGCAACTTCTGGTCATGAATCAAACAGACCCTAAATACTGTAAATAATACAAGTACAAATCAACTTTAAACTAAAAAACCTTGCCTTAACTGTCTCGAAACAAAAATTTGGTGGTCAAAGATAGGTGCCTAGAGTCTAGATATCCTGCAGGTATTCCCGGAGCCCAACAAACCACCTGCTTCTCGATCACCCAACCATTCAGAGTGCTCCATGCGTTGTATGCATCAGGGCCTCATTCCATCGCACTCACACATGTCAGTGACACACTGATCGACACTGCGTAGTATGTGGCATCGGATGCTTTCCCTTCTGCTCAGGCTAGCTCGTGCTTATCGTAATTCGTTCCACGCGACGATGAGTAATCGATGGCCCATGATGCGCTCCATCATTTAGGTACGGTTTTGTCTCGATAAATGATTACACTAATATTATTTTTTTATCAATTTTATCAATATATTATAATAAAACTAGTGGTTAGAGTTGTATTTTGGTGGCCGTGCAATGTCCAAAACGATGTACTTTCGTGACTGAGTACATCTTTGTTATCTAAATACTGTAGTACACGGCTAACCAGTTCACCGCATGCACCATATAGACACGTACTTTTTATTACTGCCGGTAAAAAAATAAATTATTTTCTGTAAAATTTCTGCAAAACTGCCGTGAAATGCCAGTATAAAACTAAATTATTTTTTGTAAAAATCCTAGGAAGTGGGTGTGAAATTCCAATGTTCTAGACATATAGCTGCTCAACTTGCTAAACTCTCGATCCCACTAGCTGCTCATGTTCATGGAGTTCAAGCCACATTTGGCACTATTTTGTATTGTATTTACAAAAATAGCCGTATGTATACAGAATTGATAAAAATGTCACTTCTGCAGTCCGGTGGGCTAGCGGCGACGCCCGCAAGGCGACACGCGGCGTGGCCACCGGCGGCAGGCGCCTGCCACCACCTCACTAGACGGCAGGCAGCCTGCCACTCGGTGGGCAGACAGCAGGCTTGCTTAAGCCTACCGTCTGGTGAGAGGGCGGCAGGTAATTAAGTCAGCTAATTAGCCGGTTTAATTATCTGCTCTAATTTTTTTGTTTAGTGTTTGATTGAATTTTTAAATATATCAAATGAGCTTACAAATTACGAAAATTTATGTACAGCCTCCCAACACAATGTACCTCGTAGTACAATTTTGGGTAATTTTATCCATTACGAATGTTGCTCAAAAATTCATACACTTTCGATACATTTACGAGTTTTTTTACATATAGCAAACGAGCTCCAAAAATTACGAAATTTTTTGTGAAGCCTCTTGATATAGTCATAGTTATTGTGTATTTTTTAGGAATTTTTTGTGATTTGAATTTGTGATGTTTATTTGGGTTAGCTTAATCATAAATTTACGAATATTTCACTTTTTTACAATTTTATACATTAGGAATTTGTACAGTTAAAATTAATTATAGTAGTATAAAAAATGCATCACACTGGATGCAATATGGCTCACTCATATGAGCCACTGCTATCTTCTCGTTGTGTTTGCCTCTCTGTATGTGGCCTTGTCTTCCGTCGTGCACGAACATGTACCGTTGGGTACGTCAGTCGATCTGAAGGTTGCGTCTCGAGTTGGAGGAGGTATGGAGACCGTTTTGTCTACTCAGTGGCCGGCGGTGGTCCAGTAGGATGAGGTACAGTAGGTTGGGTCCGGTAAGAGTCAAAGTCGTTTAGTTAAGACATGCCAAATTGCGAGCCGCCCGCAATAATGTCATGTACGAAAGATCTCCCTCATGGTGCGAAGGAGCTC
This sequence comes from Dendrocalamus sinicus, assembly GCA_036346575.1. Classification (NCBI taxonomy): domain Eukaryota; kingdom Viridiplantae; phylum Streptophyta; class Magnoliopsida; order Poales; family Poaceae; genus Dendrocalamus; species Dendrocalamus sinicus. Next base: position 22,573,879 of record CM070664.1, on the reverse strand, counting down.
TCGCCCTGACCGTACGACGTGGCAGCGAAGCTAGAGGAGCTCTGCCCACCAAAGTGTCCAAGCTCTGGGTATCATGAGAACGCTGAGCTCTGCCCTGCGTACGCTGCAAACCCTGACACCGTGTACTGCTCTCTGGAAGCATCTAAGAGGCCTGTGTCATCATCGGTGGACTCGTCATCACCCCTATGTTGAATTGGATACTGCAAGATGAAACGATATTAGTCACAATAAATATTTCGGATGTACAATGCAAATCTCGTACGTCCTAAATGTGCAGCGAAGATGAACAACAGGGAGAGGTAGTCTGTGCAGGTAGTGCGGACGGCAAAAGAAATGCACTCGACGACGGACCTGCGGTGAGAGAACGCCATGATGTTAGTGGAACGCAAAGCTTAATAGGAAAACAAAATATAGGTTCATACATAAGTTACTTCCTCGTCGGTACGGCGAACGAATGATCGACGGCTAGTACTACGATGCCATGTAGCCTCAGTAGATTGCGATGGCTGGTCGGACTCTCTAGGTCACGATGACCTGGCGGGTGAGCATGGTGCCCCCACTGGGTGGCTCATGTGCGCACTGTGATTCGTGGAATGGCCGTAGCTTAGGTTGTGCGCTATTTTTTGGTCTGCTTTTGGACGAACTTCATAGTCTTCTGTAGGGCCGATGGTGTCTTCGGGCTACCGATGGTAACCTTCGACACGCTTGCGCTGCGCTGCGCCCGCTCCAACTGAAGTGACATATGAAACATGTTCAGTAACGAATAGGATGAATTTGTTGAATGGAACGAGAAGATATTTGAACTGTCTTACACTGTCATGTTGCCGCGATGCGCTATGGGGATCGATAGAGCATTGCAAACGTTCCTTGTGCGTGATCTGCTCGGGGTGATCTGGTGGAGGAATGGTGAGTCTACTGCGTGACTGGGGTACGTACCACTCCAGATACTCGTCGTACGTCTGGATGTCGTACGGACGCTACTCCATGATGACATCGAGGTGTGCCCTTTCCGTCCATCCATGAGTGGCAACGGTGTTTCTCATCGTACGAGTGTTCTAGAAACTCCGGCAAAGCCATACCTACCAATACATAGGATAGACCAAATATTAGTGCAAAGTTAATAATGACAATAATTAAAACTTACTTTATAATACAAACTAAATTAATTGTGACTAAGTAAATAACAATAATTATGACTACGACTACGGGATAACGTCGAAAGCATGCTATAAAAAATTACCTGCCTTTTAGGAGAAGTAATCAGCACTGTTGCGTCCTCAATGACTTATGCACTGTCTTCTCCAAATAATTAGCTACGCACTATTAATTTTGAGAGTACTTTGCAACAAATGGAACAGACGAAATATTAGTTCGAAGATTGATAATGACAGCAACATACTACAAGTCAATGATTACATGCATGTAATTACATACGGATACTTCACTACATACCGATAATTTGATTACTCATCGGAAAAAAATGACGAACCATTCATTACCGTCGCCCTTAGTACTAACTCATTACTTACCTCGAACTAACAAATTATGGGTACCATACATATACAAAAATAGTACAAACTATGTCTAAATTACTACGACATACTTACTTCGTAATACAAACTACATTAATAACAACTAACTAAATCACACTAATTGACTATGATTATGGAAATAACGTCCAAAGCATACGATAAAAAATTACATGACTTTCCGGAGAAGAAATCAGTACCGCCAATTTTGAGCTATGTACTAGCTTCTCAAACTAATGAGCTCTACACTCTCAATTTTCAGCGACGACTGCAACAATCACCTTCTGTGATGAACGACTGGGATGAGCAATGTTGAACTACCAGAGGTTCATATTTATGACCGAGCGAAAGGTGAACCCGGTACACTCACCCCATACATTGAGGACCCATTATCACAAGCAACATTTCGGGTGAGGAGGAATGACATCGTAACACTGACAAATGTGCAAATGAGGGAGCGAGGGGGACAACACGGAAATAATGACATTAGTGCAAACAAGAGAGCACGTGAGGGGGCACATACAAAGAGAGTAATAATTGTGCAAACCAAATATCAGCAAATAATATTGTTGTGGTTACAGACCAAACAGAGAGAGAGATGGTAGTGGAGAGGTGGGAGTGTTCTTCTTCCCCCTCCCCCTCATCCTGTATATATATATTCACATGAAGTATGCTTTTACAATTATGCCCTTACACCCATATCTCCTCATTGGGGGCACTTATGTCATTGCACATGTTACTCTGGTTCTTATAACCTCCTGACAGGCCTGTTGGGCTTAGGTGGGGGCCACCCCTACGACAGGAGCCTCTCATGGTGAAGGGCTTCACAGGGCCGAAGCCATGTCGCCGAGTCCTTTGGCCCCCTCCATCCCCTGCGGCCTGTGAACTTCTCCAAGCTCGTGGTTGGGGAGTCCGAGTTTTGGGATGGAAGGTGGCTTGCGGAAGCGGACACGCACGCGCCCGCCCCTACCCTTCGAACGGTGGCGCGAGGTCGGGCGCCTGGTCGGCGCAGCACGCGCGCTCTTCATCCCCTACCCTTCGAACGGGTGGCGCGAGGTCGGCGCCAGTCGGCAAGGGCGCGCGCCCGCCCCTACGCCGAACGGGTGGCGCGAGGTCGGGCGCCAGTCGAAAGTAGGCACGCGCGCCTCCGCCGCCTACCCTTGAACGGTGGCGTGGAGGTGGCGCCTAGTCGAAGTAGACGCGCACGCACTCCGTCCCCTACCCTTCGAACGGGTGGCGCGAGGCCGGGCGCCAGTCGGCAGACGCGCGCGCACTCCGCCCCTACCTTCGAACGGGTGGCGCGAGGCGGGCGCCTAGTCGAGGCAGCGCGCGCTCTTCGCCCCTACCCTTAGAACGGTGGCGGCGAGGCCGGGCGCCAGTCGGCGCAGGCGCGCGCGCCCGCCCCTACGCCGAACGGTGGCGCGAGGCCGGCGCCAGTCGGCGTAGGCGCGCGCGCCCGCCCCTACGCCGAACGGGTGGCGCGAGGCGGGCGCTTAGTCGGTAAGCGCGCGCGCTCGTCCCCTACCCTTCGAACGGGTGGCGGCGAGGCCGGCGCCTAGTCGAAGTAGACGCGCGCGCTCCGTCCCCTACCCTTCGAACGGGTGGCGGCGAGGCCGGCGCCTAGTCGAAGTAGACGCGCGCGCTCCGTCCCCTACCCTTCGAACGGGTGGCAGCGAGGCCGGCGCCTAGTCGAAGTAGACGCGCGCGCGCTCCGTCCCCTACCCTTCGAACGGTGGCGCGAGGTGGCGCCTAGTCGAAGTAGACGCGCGCGCGCTGCGTCCCCGCGCTAAGATTGAAGCTTGGCGCCGATATTGTGGCGCCGTAGCTGTTGTGACCTTGCGCTGGTAGTGTGCTTTAATGGCGGCTGGAATCGCGCCGACGCCTGGCCTGGCAGAAGTCAGGTTGTCGCGTCGTGCAGTCTGCTATTCTGGAGGTGGGACACATGGCGCCTCACGACTGGTGCATCGTGGGATGTGAGCGGTTGCGTGACCGCGGCCGTTCGCCTTTTCCCTAGGGAAGTTGGACGCGTGTTGAAGGCGTGCAGGCGTTGTGTGCTGCTTGATCACCTACCCGGCACGGCCCTCTAGGTCCCGGCGGTTTCTCTTTCCAAATCTTGGGCAGCCGAATCGCAGCGAGTTTGATCTGTCTGCGCTTCGAACCATATGAGAGGTGAGCGGCCTTCATAAGGTGCTAGTGTTGAGGTGGAGGCACACTTTCTTGCTCTGCCTTTTGAGCTGCCGCTTTGCTTCCGCCCGTGCTAATTGTCACGCCAGTTGCTCCTTTCCCTGCTTCTTCCTCCCTGGTCACGAAGAGCGATGGCTAGCCATGACGACGCCACCTACCATCCCCACAGTGGTTCCTTGCCTAGCCAGGGCGAGGTGTCCTATCCTTCCAAGGAGTACAAGCTGGTGCCGCGGGGGAGCTTGCGCGCCAACAAGTGGTGGGACGCCATGGAGCACTCGGGAGGCTGCTGTTCCCGTGTGCTGGGGAAGAGCCACATGACCGAAGGGACGCTGTAGCGTCTCGTGGATGAGAGGAAGATCGTGGATCATGATGGGGCTCGCCTACCCCGTCGGGACGAGACAGAGCCGAAGCCCCGGGCAATGGAGGCGATTGTTTTTGCCGCGTTCTTCGACGCCGGCCTTCGAATGCCCTCCACGTTGTTCGTGGGCGAAGTCCTGCGGGCGTACAAGTTGGAGCTAGCCCAATTGACGCCGCACGTAATACTCCGCCTAGCTGTCTTCACGTGGCGTGCGCATGCAGGGTGGAGTCTAGCGTGAGCTTATTCGCCACACTACACGGCGCGCACCGTCGACCCGAAAGGTTGGCGGGCGGTGTCCAACTTCGGCGGTGTGGACTTTGTGCTCCGGCGTCGTGGCGCAACGTTGTTCCGCGCGCCACCTCGTCGGGCAATGGGAGTCTACCGACTCGGCAGTGGTTCTACTACACCGTGACCGACAAGAGCGTAATGCAATGCCGAGGTGGGCCGATCGCGTTTAACAAGATTACTCGAGTGCGAAGGCGGAGATTGACGACACGAGAAAGCTACGAGTCTTGTCGGTGTCGCCTGGTCGAATGAGCTCGCGCGACCTAGCCGAGGAGTTCACAATGTATGGGGCGGCGCCACTCTCCTCCCGGGGGAAGTATGTTGGACAGAACGGCCCCCGTGAGGACGGGTTCAGCCCATCCGTATCTCACCTGCTTCCGCCCTCCGCTCCTTGTAAGTCACTCCGCGCGTTTCACACGTGCTATTGTATCTGTTTGGTCTCCGCCGACCGATGTGATCTCTCGCGCATGGCTCGGCTAGAAGATGCGAGTCGCGGTTGCGGCGCTCCTCGGCCCGTACACGCTTAAGGAGCACCGGGCTCGCGAGGCCGCGATCCAAGCGGCTAAGTAAGGGGGTAAATCGCACATGCGAGGTGTGGGCATTATCGTGCCCGAGCGCCGCGCGTGCCGGAGCTTCCCACCGGGACTCGAGCGCAGAGGGTGATAGCCTGCGGGTGTTATCTCGCGACGGGCCCGCTCTCACCTGCCAGATGCGACCCGCAGATTTCTTCGGCAGCTAACATACCGAGACGGGCGTGGCGGCCGGCGGTGGGCTCGCCATATCGCCGGAGGAGCGTGCGCCTCGGATCCCGGCACCTTCGCCGACGCCCACGAGCCCGCGCTTGCGCCGTTGAGCTGGAACTTCGCCAACCCGGGTGGCGTCGTTCGCGATGAAACCCCGCAATGCGGCGAGGGCGCCCTCAGAGGAAACCGTGGGGCGATGGTAATCAGCTGGTGTCACCATGGAAGAATCGCTGTGCCGCAGCGAAACGCCCGGACTCGGGCCCCGCCGCCGCGAGGGGTCGTCACGCCGTTGCGGGCCTTGCCTCGGTATTACGGCATCGGGCGCGATCGAAGACCTCTCACCGATCGCGAGGCGCCCGCCTCCCCTTGGCGATCGAGCGGCGCCACTTCCTACCGCGACGAGGCGCAGGAGGTAGGCGTGAGTCCCTTTCTTCACTTGACTTCGTGAGACTCTCTCGACCGCCGCTCATTCTGCCGGCATCAGGCGAGACGAAGTCTCCCGGACATGGCGAAGGATCGAGCAGCGGAGGTATGCGTGAAGTCTGAAGCCTTGCGCAGGGTGCCCCGCAGGTGTCCGCTGCTGTTGACGTGGACGCGCCTCGGTGCATCCCGCACGTTGGGGCCGAGGCTCGCCGCTCGGACTTTCCTCGCCGGAGATATTTTGCGACCTTACGCAGCCGCAGAGCGTGCCGACCACGGCCTCAACCGAGATGTTGTCGTCATGCGAGGGGAACTCCTAGCGCCGACCGCAGCCTCCGAGATGAGGGTAAATATGTGCGCTTCAGCTTGTAAGGTACCGCTGGACGCCGCGATTTGTTGTTTTTGCTCGACGCTTGCCTCACCGATCCTTTGACGAGGCCGCGCTCGAGAGCGGAGGGCTCGAAGCCACCGTGAAGCAAACAATGCTCGCTGCGAAGGATGAAGAACTTCGCGCTCGGAGGGCGCCATGGCGGCCGCACAACTCGAGGCTACGAAGCCAAGCGCGCCATGGCTGAGGAGCGCCGCCGCCGTGCGGCGATCGCCGTCCTAGAAGGGGAGAACGCCGGTGGCGGAGTTCGCCGCCGAACGGCCGCGTCTTGAAAAATGCGTCCGTGTCGGTGTGGCGGGCCATGGAGTCTCTGAACCAGGCCCTCCGAGATCGTGCGTCGAGTGAGTGCCGTATCGCACGCGACGGGCGCAGGCCTATCGAGACGCCGGGTTGATCGAGGAGGGGCGCGCGTTGCCCTTCGTGGCGCGAACGTTTGGCGAGCATCGCGGCTATCTTGGTGCGTGCTTCGCCTCGCCGCTTCACACTCGTGGGTGTAGACATACCCATGAGTGGCGAATCCTCAATCGATCCACCCGCGACCGAGGTCATGTCGGACGGCATTCGCTCCATCGGGCCTAGCCTGCAGAACTTTAATCAACGGATGCAGGCCGCCGGGAAGATGCGCGAGGGTCGCCGTTCAGCAGACGCTGCATGGGGAGGACCTCCTCGGTGGCTCGAAGAGTCTTCGGCGTCACGGCGGCGACATCACGGGTTCGTCGCACGCGCCAAGGTTGGCGATTGGTCGAGTAGGTCGGGGGTGATGTACTGGTTCTTATACTTGTAAGCATGTAACCCCTTTGCTTTTATAACGAAACCAAGTAATACCTCATACTTGGTGTTACCTGCCGCCAACGCGAAGGGAAGATATGAGCATCTTGTTTATACTCCGTGGAGTGGCGCGTGCGGAGGCGAACCTCGACGCTACGTCTTATTTAAAGTCCATGGACTGGCGCGTGCGGAGGCGGACCTTGGTGCTACGACTTCCTTTATAGTCCGGAGACTCACGCGTGCGGAGGCAGACCTCGACGCTACGTCTTGTTTAAAGTCCGTGGACTGGTGCGCGCGGAGGCGGACCTCGACGCTACGACTTCCTTTATAGTCCAGAGACTCGCGCGTGCGGAGGCGGACCTCGACGCCACGTCTTTTTAAAGTCCGTGGATAGTGCGCGCGAGGCGGACCTCGACGCCACGACTTCCTTTATAGTCAGGAGACTCGCGCGGCGGAGGCGACCTCGACGCCACGTCTTGTTTAAAGTCCGTGGATGAGTGCGCGCAGAGGCGACCTCGACGCCACGACTTCCTTTATAGTCGGAGACTCGCGCGCGCGAGGCGGACCTCGACGCCACGCCTTGTTTAAAGTCCGTGGATCGTGCGCGCGAGGCGGACCTCGGCGCTTCGACTTCCTTTATAGTCCGGAGACTCGCGCGTGCGAGGCGGACCTCGACGCCACGCCTTGTTTAAAGTCCGTGGACTGGTGCGCGCGGGGGCGTCCCCCCGTTGCGTCTTATTTAAAGTCCGTAGACTGGTGCGTGCGGAGGCGGACCTCGACGATACGTCTTGTTTAAAGTCCGTAGACTGGTGCATGCGGAGTTAGGCTCAACGCTACGTCTTATTTAAAGTCCGTGGACTGGTGCGTGCGGAGCTAGGCTCAATGCTACGTCTTATTTATAGTCCGTAGACTGGTGCGTGCGGAGCTAGGCTCAACGCTACGTCTTATTTAAAGTCCGTAGATCGTGCGTGCGGAGCTAGGCTCAACGCCACGCCTTATTTAAAGTCCGTGGATCGTGCGTGCGAGCTAGGCTCAACGCCACGCCTTATTTATAGTCCGTAGACTCGCGTGCGGAAGCCGAGCTCAACGCCACGCCTTATTTAAAGTCCGTGGATCGTGCGTGCGGAGCTAGGCTCAACGCCACGCCTTATTTATAGTCCGTAGACTCGCGCGCGGAAGCCGAGCTCAACGCTACGCCTTATTTAAAGTCCATGGATCGTGCGTGCGGAGCTAGGCTCAACGCCACGCCTTATTTATAGTCCGTAGACTCGCGTGCGGAAGCTGAGCTCAACGCTACGTCTTATTTAAAGTCCGTGGACTTTGTTCTGCTCAGCGCGGACAGGGGATGGTTTGGGAACAACAACCTTTATTAAACTCCCATTTGCACGGGTGGGCATCGCAAAACAAAGGGCTGGTGGCTCTACGCTTGCGGTCCTGCTTCTAGGCGTAGTATCGCCGCAACCTGTCCGCGTTCCATGTGTGCCGGAGGGCTTGTCCCTCGAGTGTGGCGAGGCGGTACGCCCCCTTCGGCAATGCCTCCCTCACGATGTACGGGCCTTCCCACTTGGACTCCAGCTTGCCAACGGTCTCCGCCTGGAGCGCTACTCTGAGAACGAGATCCCCAGGCTTGAACCCCCGTGGGCATATAGAGCGGTCCCGAGTACGCATTGTCTGTCGCGCGTACTTCTCAACATGGTGGGCTGCATCTGCCCGTATCCCGTCGAGGAGGTCCAAGGACACACGGCGCTCCTCTTCGGGTGCTTGGACGAGGACCCTCCGCGAGCCGGCCTTGATTTCCTCGGGCGTCACCGCCTCATCACCGAAAAGGAGCCTGAACGGCGTGAATCCGTCGCGCGTTATCGCAGCGAAGCAACCACGTAACGCCGTGAAGCTCGCTGGCCACTTGCCCTTCGCAATCCGACCAGCGCTTTTGATGGCGGCGGAGATGGCGCCATTCGCCTGCTCGACCGCCCCGTTGGATCGGGATGCCCTACCGAGGCAAATCGGAGGTGATGCCCATCTTTGTCACAATAATCTTTGAAAAGGGTGGCGTCGAATCTGCAGGCCATTGTCAACCGTGAGCTCGGGGGCACGCCGGCGACGTATGATGTTTTGCCATAGGAAACGCTGTATGGCCGCAGACGTTACTTTGGCCAGGGCAACCGCTTCCGGCCATCTGGCGAAATACTCCAGCGCGACTACCACGAACCGGAGGTCCCCTGGAGCTCGGGCAAGTGGTCCTACTATGTCGAGGCCCCAGCGTGCCAGTGGCCACATCGGGGGAATGGGGTTGAGGCTCGTCGGGGGCCTGCGGATGATGCGCGCCATCCACTGGCACCCTTGGCACCGACGGATGAGGTCCTGGGCGTCGGTGGTGGCGGTTGGCCAGTAGAAGCCTTGCCTGAACGCCCTGCCGACCAACGACCTCGGCGCCAGGTGGGATCCGCACACACCCGCGTGGATCTCCGCCAGGAGCTCCTTTCCCCCCTCCATCGAGAGGCAGCGCAGGAGCGGTGCGCAAACCCCTCTCTTGTAGAGTATCCTTGAACACTGAAAGGACCTGCGCGGCTTTGCAAGCGCCGGCTCGGCGGTCGTTGGGCTCGGCGATGCCTTGTAAGAAATTGAAGATGGGCTCTCGCCAATCACCTGGCCGGTCAATGCGGTGGACGAGTGCCGTGTCCCGGTTGTCTTGCGCGATGGCCGGCTGCGCTAGTACTCGTGAAACGCCCCTCGTGGGGCGATTGCCGGCCGCCGCCTTAGCGAGGGCGCGGCCGCTCGTTCTCCGCGCGGGATGGCCTTGACGGTGACGCCCAAAGTGCCTTTCCTCGCCTCACCGCCGCGAGGTACTTGGCCAACTCGGGGTCCTTGGCTTGATATGACTTGTCCACATGACCAGCCACCAAGCGCGAAGTCGGTGGCCGACTAGCACCCATCTCGCGCTAATCGCCTTGAGCCGCCAAGCGGAAGAGCGGCGCCTCGTATTCAGCCGTGTTATTGGTGGCGGGAAGGCAAGGCGCGTCGAGTATAGCAACGCCGCCTCGGGCGTGGCGACCACCGCCCCTACGCGCGCGCGGCGACGCCGTAAGCGCCGTCGATCGTGGCGTCCCGCACGGGTCATCGTGCGTCGGACAGGTTGGGCGGCGGGGTCCATTCGGCGAGAAAATCCGCAGGACTTGGGATTTGATTGCTGTTCGCAAGCATACGTCAAGGAGAAGGGAGCGAGCTCGGCGGCCCATTTGCCGATGCGCCTGTGGACTCCTTATTGTGCGGCATCTCGCCGTGGGGAATGAGGAAGGCATCGTGATCGGGTGGGCCAGAAATAATGCGAAGCTTCACGGAGGCCATGACCAGCGCGTGGCGAGCTTCTCAAGCTCCGTGTATCTTGTCTTGGCGCCTTGGAGGGCTTCGGAGACAAAGTAGACGGGCGCGCATGGCGCCTTCCTCTAAGATGAGGACGGCGCCGACGCGCGTGGTCGACGCGCGAGATAGAGCAGAGAGGAGCCTCGTGCCGGGCGACCAGCGTGGGAGGCGGCCAGTGCTCCTTGAGCTCATTGAAGACCTTCGCGCAATCTCCGTCCCAACGAAATCCATCGCACCGCGAGCATCTTGAAAATGGCAAGCCCGTTCCGCGCCTCGATAGGAAGCGCTTAGTGCCGCCATGCGCCCGCAAGCCTCTGGACTCCCTCGTAGTCTTGGGCGCTCCATACCTGGATGGCGTCTACTTTGTCGGGGTTCGCTGGATGCCCGCCGAGACGAGAAACCAGTGAGCTTGCCGCTGCACTCAAGACACATTTGTCGGGTTGAGTTTGATGCCCGCCTCCGAGGTTGTGAAGGTCTCACGGAGGTCCCGCCATGCGAGCAAGCTGCCGAGTTTTGACCACCACGCCATCGACATAAGCTTCGGACGTTCCTCCCGAGCCGGGCGGCAGGCAATAGCGACGAGGCGGGTGAAGGTAGCGCGGCGTTCTTCAAGCCAAAGGGCATTCGACGGCGTAACGCCCCAAGTGGTGTGATGAAACCGGTCTTCTCCTCGTCATCTTCGCCATGTATACCGGTGATAGCGAATAGGCGCCCAGAAACTCATGAGTTCGCACCAGCAGATGGCGCCGACCACCGATCGATGCGCGGCAAGGGTAATTGTCCTTCGCACGCCTTGTTGAGTCTTTGTGAAGTCGATGCACATACGCCGAGCCCCGCCGCCTTTTGACGAGCACCGGTTAATGAGCCACTCGGGTGGTGGACTCGCGGATGACCCCCGCCAAGAAGCCGCGACCTCTGTTTTGGCCGCTGCTGCCGATCCATTGACATACGCCAAGCCTTAGCTTGACCGGCTTGGCGTCGGGCGGACCGCCAAGCGATGCTCGACATCGCCGATCGACGCCCTTGATGTCCTCCGGGACCATGCGAAAATGTCAACGTTGTTCGAAGCACTCGGAGCAGATCCGCTCGACCCGGTGGAGCCCTCGCCGATGGACACAAACGCGCCTCCGCTTGGAGTGGCACCTTCTTGACTCGCCCTCGGCCGAGGCTTGGGCGCCCATCCGGGCGGAGGGCCCGCTCTCGAGCGTCTTGGAGAGGGCATGCACCGACGATGCGGAACGCGGCCGCCGACCTCGCCCGTCGGCGAGTCGATCGCGAAGATGGTGATAACACCCTCTGGGCCCGGGAGCTTCACACACAAAAACACGTAGTGGGGGATCGCCTCGAAAGAGTTGATGGCGGGCCGACCCAGTATGGCATTGTAGGGATGCAAGATATCGACGACGTCGAAGATGACATGCTCGGTCCGAATGTTACCCTTGTTGCCCTCCTGACGGAAAGTGACCGGAAGGGACACGTGCCCCAAGGCCTGCAGCGGTTGACCCCCGAAGCCTTGAAGTGGAGCTCCTGGCTGCCCTTGTGTAATGATCACCGTAGCCGTGTACCTCGCACCACCTGCCATAGTGCAGGAACTCTTGTTCTGCGTGGGGTTGGCCGCCGTAATCGAGTCCGCCTTCCGATCCCCGGTCTCCCCTCCATGAGGCGGGGTCGGGTCCTTGGCGGGTGCCCTCGGTGTCGCGGACATGATGGGCCGCCTGTGTCCTGCGCTGGCGGCGCCGAGGCTTACGCCCGCTCCTTGAAGAGCCTTCCTGTATCTCGGTGTCGCCGCCTTGGGGAGGGCCTCCGCGAGGTTCTCGGCGCGCCTCGCCGAGGAGGACCACCCGCCCGCCGCGCGGGGCGCCTCGGGCGAGGTCGAGGGCGGTGATGCTGCGTCTTCGCGCATCCTCCTCTGCCCGCGCATACTCATCCATTTTGTCGAAGAGCTTAACGACTGTCTTGATTGGCCTCCGCGCGTTGTACTCGGCCATCGGGCCCGGACGAAGGCCCTGTATGGCTGCATTAACGACGGTGGTTTCATTGATGTCTTTCACCGCATCGAATCTTGGCGGTTACCGAAGTAGTCCCGGAGCTTCTCCGAGGGTCCTTGCTTCACAGCGAAGAGTTGGTCCGCATCGACCCGCTCGACATAGTTTCCTTGGAAGCTGCTGTGAAGGCGGTCGCGAAGCTGCTCCCACGCGTAGATGGAGCCCAGCTCTATGGTCAAAAACCAAGAGAGTGCCACTCCTTGCAGCGCGAGGGGGAGTCCCTTCGCCTTCATGGTGTCATCTCCGCCCGCGGCCTCGATCGCGGTTTCGTACACGCGCACGAACTCGCGAGGATCCGTGTCGCCTTTGTACGGGTTGGTGACGCTAGGGAACTTGAAGTCTGCGGGCCACGCCGCCTGCTGCAGCCCCGCCGAAAGCGGGGACTCCGGATCTACGCGCCTCAACGGCACGCGGCTGGACGTGGGGGCCGCGGTGTCCGCCTTCTCGCCGCGGGCTCGGCGCGACATCGCACACCTGCCGCTCGAGCCTCTTGTATATCGCGGACGGCTCCGCGAAGGTCCCCTAGTTCCCGCTGGAACGCGTTGAGGGCTGCTAGTAGGGCGCTTTCCACCACAGGTGCTGTCGGGTCCGCCGGAACGCCCAGCGGACGGGTCGGTGCAGGGGCCATCGCCTCGCGAACTCCAGATCCGCCGGGTGGTTCGTTGCGGCTACCCCGGCCGTCGATCGCGCTGCGGCGAGGGTGGCGGGGTCGCCGCCGCGATGCCGCGACGGGGTTGGATGTCGTTGTAGCGGCGCTGGCGGGGTCGGTCGTTGTAGCGCGAGCGTCGATGCCCGCGACCACTGCGCCTACGCCGCCGCCGACTCCTTCGGCGCCGCGCCGGCCACGTATTCACGCGCCGCTCCGCCCACCGTCTTCTTTCCTTCGCGCTGGTGAAGCTTTTTGGTGCCATCCTTCTTCTTGGTCTTGAGCTTGTCCTCGTCCTCCCACTGACGGCGCCAAGCTGTTGTGGTTCTGGATCAAACAGAGAGAGATGGTAGTGGAGAGGTGGGAGTGTTCTTCTTCCCCTCCCCTCATCCTCATATATATATATATATATATATATATATATATATATATATATATATATATATATATATATATATATATATATATATATATATATATATATATATTCACATGAAGTATGCTTTTACAATTATGCCCTTACACCCATATCTCCTCATTGGGGGCACTTATGTCATTGCACATGTTACTCTGGTTCTTATAACCTCCTGACAGGCCTGCTGGGCTTAGGTGGGGGCCACCCCTACGACAAATATATAGCACGATTGGCCGATATATGCCACTTTGAAAGATGAGTGATGATAGTTAAATTCATCATTAAGTTAACCCGAATAAATGTAACCAATTCGGACCACATAAAATTTCCAAAAAAACAAAACACAAAAACTATGACTGTGTCGGGAGGCTTCACATAAAATTTCATAATTTTTAGAGCTCGTTTGTTATATGTAAAACCTAATAAATATATCAAAATCGTAGAAATTTTGAGCATCACTCGCAATGGATAAAATTACCCAAAAATTACACTATAAGGTACGTTGTGTCGGGAGACTATACATAAATTTTCGTAATTTTTTGAGCTCATTTCATATATTTAAAAATTCAAAAAATACTAAACAAAAAAATTATGCAGGTAATTAAGCTGACTAATTAGACAGCTTAATCACCTACCGCTCCCTCACCAGACGGCAGGCGAGCCTACTGTCTGCCCACTGGGCAACAGGTTGCCTGCCGTCTGGTAAGGGGGCGGCAGGCACCTACCGCCGGTGGCCGCACCGTGTGTCATCTCACGGGCGCTGCCACCCGCCCACCGGACGACAGAAGTGATATTTTTATAACTACAGAGCGTATACGGCTATTTTTGTAAATAGGATGCAAAATATTGCCAAATATGGCTTTAACTCCATGCTCATGCAGTCATGCGTACAAATGCACACTATTAGGTTACATGAAGAAGCTAGCAACAAGGGCGGTTGTAATGTAGTTTATAGGTGTTCAATTGAACATCTAAATTTTTTAAAGAAAATATTTTGTATTTAGTAGGTATATTAGTTATATATGCTGATAAATTGGTATAAATATGAATTTATATCTTTAATAGATTCCAGCCTACTCCCACACCTTCCTACCCAATTTATCTAAAAACTGTAGCCCGGCTGAATGTTCAAAGATAGGGGGAGATCCACACCCCGGGCAGTCTAGGCTCTAGCCCGGGCTGTGGGATATTTATCAGTGCAAAGCCCAGGTAAGTTCAAGTAGGCCAAATGCACAACTTTCCCTTTCAGCTCAAGTAATAATAGGCTCTGACCTTCTCTAGGCTGGGGCATGATAAAATCCTAGATCCGTCCCTGTTCAAAGAGATTGGATTGACTATCGAGCTTAACGAGTTGTTATTGAGTTTCGTTCGACATTGATATAGTTTGACTTCAAATCATTTTATTTGTCTTTTAAGTGGTTGTTTTAAATTTGAGCTAATGAGCAACTATTGAGTTGAGCATCATTAAGTTTTTTACTCAAAATTGACTCATTTCAATTTTGAACACTTTAGCTACTGTAATCACAATAATTTTAATTCGAGCCCAAACGAATATTTTTGCTAGTCGATTAGAGGGATGAATAGATGGTTTACATTTTTTTTGACAAAACTGAGTTTTATGTAAAATTTAAATGCAGGTAGCAAGCGAGCGATGGCAAACACCAAGCACGGCCTAGCTGGATTGCCTAGGAGCCTGGGTCCCAGGCAAGCAACACACGTCGACAATAAGACAAATGCATCCCAATTCCCAAGTCCCCAATCCTATATTTCCAATTCAACAAATTTTTCTTAATTATTGTATAATTTCTTTAAATTATTTGAGATTTCATGTCTAATACAAATAATTTGTACTTTGATGTTTGCTCCTATGTAGATCAACCTCTACTTTCTTCATTAAACAATATCTTATTAACTCTGAACACCAATTTTAAAAATTCTGAGTCCGCCGCAAGCAACAATAACAACATAAATGGTGGGTTCTTTTGGGCTGTGGCTTATGTCTTTAATTTTTGAATTTTGGCTGTTCGCGAGAATCAGTACGTAGACAAAAATAGTTGCATGTGATTTTGGCCACCTTAAAAACACATACTGTTTAAAAGCTAATTACTATAGCATAAACCATAAGTGAAAAAGAATGCACCAAAGGTAATTCAAATGAATTGAATTATATACCGTGGAGTTATTTTAGATCGATCTTTATACACTGTTGCACGTCTCACCAATTTAAGTCCTTGGGATAACTTGACGAGTACTCATCTAGCTAGTCTAGCTAGCACGTAGTAACACAGCGCTTATGTACGCTACACATGCATGCGTGCGTCCTCTAATGGGCACGTTAATTGCACATATAATATACCAGCCGTACAAGCCAGCTAGCTAGTAAGTAGTAAGGGCCAACGCCTTCCAGATCACGTTGCTCTTCGCGTACATGGTCTCCTCTCGTCCATCCGTACCATGTTCCTGCAGGGTTCACAACACTAAATCCCAACAAAATTGAGCTAAATCCCAACAAAATTAGCTCAAATTTGAGCTAAATCCCAACAAAATTGAACTCCCCTGATCACCTAAACAGTGGGAGCGTACATGGTCTCCTCTCGTCCATCCGTACCATGCTCCTGCAGGGTTCACAACACTAAATCCCAACAAAATTGAGCTAAATCCCAACAAAATTGAACTCCCCTGATCACCCAAAAAGTGGGAGCTTACATTGACACCTGGAAACACGGTGGTTCTGTGTTATTTTTTTAGTGGACGATATACAAATGCTTAGATCAAAATATATAGCACAACATTTTTATGGGAAAAATATCGAGGAGAAAATTGGAAAAATCTTGCTTCCGTTCTTTTTTACTAGTTGCATCGGACGTCGATAAGGTCTTCGCGACACATCTTTGATCATTGATTGACACACCTTTGATCATTGATTTTTTTCCCAATGATATGTGAGTAAAAGTTAATAAAAATATAATGATATTAAAGTGGATAGGATGCCCAAGAGAGAGTGAATTATGATTCTTTTTGCTAATGTTCAAATTAAAAATATAATATTTTTCTAGCCCAATCTAGACGTCCAAGAGACAACTGAATTTTTGGGTGTCCAATCTAGACCTTAGTATGAAAGTAAATGCAGAAGCATAAAAGGGACAAGAGACAACTGAATTTTTTACTCAGGTCTACTAGATTCGGCGATCTTCCCTAATTATCATTGGAGTACTCTTGTAAGAGTCTAGCTCCTACTTGAACCCGCACAAGAATTCAAGTAATCAACTTATGGTAGTATTTCTCCTCTTTGGATCGGTGAACTCCAAACCTTCATAACCTTTCTGGTGCCTTCCACGAACTACTCCTTGGAAGGTCACTAAGAGTGTGCCTCCATACCATCTAGGAATCGCCAAATTCCAAAAGTAGTAAGTCTAAATATGTCACTTGAACTCAGCAAGATCAAACAACTTAGAGTGATGCATACTAAGGTCTAATTTACTCTCTCACACTTTCAAAATTTCAACTTCAAGCTCATGAGTTCTCTTGAACTTTTCAATATGGAAGCCACTATATTGGAGTCTCAAGAGTACTAACTTGGATGACTATTATCCATGTATATAGACACTCCATTCAAAATCTAGCTATTTGACATATTTTCTGAAAAGTGCCTGCAAACCCAAATCATCTGCCTCAATTCAATTTTCCTCAGTTCCAATGATTCACAAACTAACCATTATGCAGATCTGGATGGTACGTTTCGAATCCAATCATCCGTCTAGGCCATATCATCCATATCGGTGTAATCATTCGCGGAACCTCTCTGGTACAATGGTATGGGTCAATGGTATGTCTCAACTCGAATCATCCGCCTCAATGCTACGCCTTAGACCGTATCATCTGCCTTTCACTTTTGTTCAAAAACATCCTCTATAAAGAGATGATACACCTCAATGGTATGTCTAAAGTCAAATCATCCATCTCAACAGCACGCCTCGAGCCAGATGATACGGCTAAGTGTAAAACTACATCGACACCAAAAACATCTTCTTTGGAGAGATGGTATGCATCAAGCTAATAATCCATCTTTGTGTAAATTTCAAAAACACATCTAAAGAGATGATACGTCTCAATGATAAGGTTCGAGTAAATTGCTGCGCAAGCTGCTAGCCATGATTACACCTGACCCTGGTGAGTTGCATGCAGGACGGCTTGGATGGATGGGGCAAAGCTAAGGAAAGCTGCAGGCACATTGCCAAAAGCCATGATAGGGAGACGTTGAATTCTTTGTATGCTCGTAGTTCAACGGGGAATTCTGCTAAATTTTTTAATAGTATATTTTTTATTACAAATTATAGTAATATAACTGCTTTTTATTTTACACTAATAACCCTCTATCGCTCCACCGTTAAGCGATTTAAGCTAGTTGTCCAACTGTTAGGCCCTAAGTGTCCAAGGCGCCGACTTGTTGAGTGACTAGTCCTAGTCGCCCAACGGTAGAGGGACTAGTCATAGTCGCTCAACGGTGGAGCGACAGGAAGATAAGTCGCGCACCGGTTGGATGATTTAAAATAATAATATAATTATTTTATTAATCTGATAGAAATAATTATGGGAGAATAAATTGTAATTTTTGTAGGTAATACATTTAGCAAAATTTGTTTGCAGGTTGTTATTTTTTGGAAATAAAAGGGCAGATAAGATATGTTGATCTGTTTGTGATTTTCATAGATTCTTAAGGGTACAAAATCTGTTACACTCACACTAACATTTTGTGATCGTCGTATGTTGTTATAGTGCAATAAATTTCTGACAAATTTTGTGAGGACGATTGAGATAGCAATGATTCATAAATAGGAAGGTAAGTTATATTACAATGCACGAAGAAAATCATACACAACGAATACAAGTACAAAAAGCACAATGAATGCCCCTACTCGCCATCCACTACACCACCCGCAATATCTCCTCCGTCGTCGCCATGTGCCACCCCCGGTTGGTGCTCGTCCGTACGACCCCTCTTGGCCTTCCTCAACGCGAGGTGTCAGCGCCCCAACAGGGTGAGGCGCTCAGGAGGCCTGCTGATCCATGCTCCCAAGGCCTTGAGGGTTGACTCCACCGGTGCTTGCATGGCTACTAGGCACTGCTGAGTCATGACTCAGAAAGAACGTCGACGGGTGTGGGCTAAGATGCTTCCCTAACCTCCCTAGGTCGTCCATGAAGAAGTTGGACATGTCCTCTTGAGGGTCCTCATGCGGTGGCAGCTCAACCCCCGGTTGGGGCACGAAACATTCTGCTACAACCCCTCCTACTATGCCTATGAAACATACCACCGCAATTAGAAGGCATCGTAATAGAACTCAAAAAAAACATAGAGATATGTGTTGTGTGTAACTCATGCATGGACTAAGTTAGGCACCCGACGCCTGACGATGACTAGAACAACCTGGCGGAGGTCGAACTGGCGTATCACTCTGTGCACTGCATAGTCCTCAACGGACATGTTGAAGACAACTTCTTCCACGTCAGCCAGTACACCTGGTCGTGCCAGCAAAGTGAGGATAGCACGGAGAGAATGCGGTCGTCCATCTCTTGAGTAGAGTACGGCTTCCAGCGTATGTTGTAAGCGGTGACGTGGTCGAGCGGCTCGATGAAGTGCTCGTACACACGGGTGACCTGCAAGTGTGTAAACTGTGCCTGCAAGGCATAACAGTGGTTATAAAGGATAACCCGTAATATACATATAGTAAAGATCTACGAGTGTACGTACCCATCTACAACACCAAAGGGACCCCGTGGTGGGCTAGTCCACCACGCCCCCATGGTACATGTCCACGCGATATGGACTGCTGTTGAGTAGCATCGACTGTTCAAGGGAGAAGTAATCGAATAACCACAGCTACAACAGGAGGGGGTAGCCTGTGAGGATAGGGTCAACCTCGTCCTACAACACTCGTCACACATGCTGTGGTATGTCACAACAAGTACGGCTGATGTCCAGCTGATGTGCACCTCCTCCCCGTCGACGATGGCCCTCGCATACCCCATGAGCTAGGCGTCGACGGAGTCACCATGGCTACTAGTAAACAGTACCTAGCTGAATAGCTACAGCAAGTATGCCTTGAGGTGCCATGACACTTGGTACTCGCCGGCCTCTGGGTCCATCCGCTCGACCTATATACAAACAAAAAAAATATTAGCAAGCCTATCATATGGCAAGAGAAATACATCGCTAAATAGGAAAAATGGATAACACACATACCCAAAACTATGAAAGTCACCGCAGGGGAAGACCATGCCTCTATCGCACTGGGAAGATGTAGTACGCTACTGTGGCCTTGGCTGGAAGAACCCCCTCAAACCTATCCAGTAGATCGTCACACCAGTCGGCAAGCACTTCTAGTAGGGAGGCAATAGCTCTCGTGATAGGTAGGCTGAGTAGCATCGTGATGTCCTGCAGAGTGGGGGGCATCTCCCCGAATGGGAGGTGGAAGGTGTGCATCTCGGGCCGCCACCAGTCCACCAGAGCTGTTAGCAGCGATCAGTCAAATGGGAATCGTCATGACTACTTTGGGATGATCTGGACCTCTCCATCATCCTCGACCGTAGTGCCATCCTCATCAGTGGCCTCCACGATCTGCACAAGAGATAGAATGTCGGTATGGCTTAGCCTGTAAAGCACGAAGAAGTAAGTAAACAACAAAAATATGATAAAAAAATAAATGCCATAGTTTGCAGACAAACTTGTCTCTCCAACTTCGGTCTAGTCTCCAAGCTTCGGTTGTCCGCATACAGACCACCCCCCACTCAGTCGCCTTGTTCCCGCCCTCAGGATGCGGGACACGACAACAGGCGTGGTGCTACGCGTCGACGAGCCGGTCCAGCAGGCCAAAAGGTCAGTATGAACCACCAAGGTCGCAAGCCATACTTGCAAATCAATTTAACGCTAACATGGTTTTGAAAGTACAACTATTAACAACTAAATGACATTAGTTGTACACTATTTATAATATGTGACATATCTGACACAACTACATATCTAATAATTTTAAGAAAATTGATTCTATGCTATTAAAAAAGAATCTCTCTATTATATACCATTGAATTTCATCGAAATTCAATTATATGCCATTGCCATCAGTTAGGGTTCATTTGCCCCCGGAAAAGACGATTTTGCCGTCAGTTCAAAATCTGTCCCTGTGATAAAAATTAAATATAGAGAAAATTGGCTTAGCCAAAAATACTAAAATTTCTTAGTGGATCATTGGGGTAGTGTACAACTGAAATGTAAAATTTCATGAATTGGCCCTTCCCATTTGATCCATTTTTCAAATTCAACTCCAAAATTAACGTATTTGAGCTATTTTGTAAACCGGGACAAATTCACTATATAAAAATGCAAAACAATAATTTTAGGGAGCTATATGACATATTAGAAGCATGTGAGAATTATTTCAGAATTTTAGGCCTCATTTAGTATCTGTTTGTAACTAGTAGCCTTTATTAGCGTTTAAATTAAAATTTTGAAACTTTTCTTTGAACAGTGCCTTTAAATATTTTTCGTAGCTCACTTACATGTTTAACAACATTCTTGTGAATTTTCATAATTTTTCAAGATTGTTTGCTATTTTAAATAAATTTTCTCTTCGGTCTTTTTGTAGGGGCATTTTGGTGTTTTTTGAGAAGATAACGGCCTCCACTAATGGTGCACTAACTACAATGGCATATAATTTAATTTCAGTGCAATTCAATTGCATATAATAGAGAGAGTGTTATTCAGTGACATTTTGTACAAGCGGACGCTATTCAGTAGAATAGAATCAATTTTCTCAATAATTTTAGTTGCTAACATATTTTGGTTTCAAAAGTAAATCTACAAGGAAAACCCGATTCAACTATGCATTTAATAATTTTAGTTGCTAATCTAGCATAGTTTTAAAAATAAATCTACAAAGAAGTACACGGGACTTACCGTCGACGATGCACGAACCTCTCCTCCTCTCTTCCCCTCCATCTCCTCTCTTTCTCTCCCCCTCTTCTCCCTCCTCTCCTCTCTTCTCTCCTCCCCTCTCTTTCTCTCCCTCCTCTCTTCTATTCTCTCCATTTAGCTACGGCGAAATGGCGCTCGGTCGGATGCGCACACGGGATAAAGGCTCCTAGTCGCCAAACGGTTGGGCGACAAGAGGATAATCGTCCAACGGTTAGATGACTAAGGGTTAAGTCGCTTAACCGATGGATGACTAGTAGCCCAATGGTCTGGTTGCTCAACCGGTGGGTGATTGGATACTTGACACCCAACGGTTGGGCAATTAACCTAAGTTGCTCAATGGTGGAGCAACAAAGGATTATTAGTATAAAATTAAAAAGTAGGTATATTACTGTAATTCATAATAAAAAATAGATTATTTTTTAAAAAATTCAAATTATGCTTCTTCTCTTCCAGAAGTGGACCCACGTCAGTCACTGTTAGTAAATATTTGTAGGGAAAAACAACTTATATCTTAGAGGGTGCCACAGGAGAACCAGTGGCCGTGGAGTAAATTGCTCATTTGCCACTTTGAAGAGTGGGTTTTGCAAAATTGTCACTTTCAAAATTGGCTTCGTAAAAATGCCATGCAGTACATTTACCTCTTGATTACCATGCCATTTGAGCCATTTAACTCATTTAATATTTTTTTTTCTAATTTCAGGGGCTGGAAAAGACCTTTCTACCCTTACTAAGTTTACAGGGAAGGGCTTTCGACGCGCGGGATGCGGGTGCGGCCCTGGTCGAGGAGTCGGTCGGCGTCGAGGCCGTCGTGGCCGGTGGTGTCGAGGTAGCGGCGGAGGCCGTCGGCGCCCATGTGGGGCCCGGCGCTGGCGTGTTGTTCGAAGAGGGCGCGACGTCGGCGGCGGCGCGCGTCGCTCTAGCGAAGCGCGCTGAAGATGAGGCAGCACCAGACGCCCCATGGCCCGCCTTGTTGCTCGCCGCGCGCCCTCGATCGATCGATTCTCCGCACCGCACCGCGCGGGAGTTGAGCCAAAAAATAACTGTCTGACAAGGAAGCAAGCAAGGCATATGTGCCGTGCTTTTCTTTCGTTTTCGTGAGAGACCAAAATTGCAGGCAAGGCACCTGCTAAGTTTGGATAATTTGGATTGGATTGCATCCCATTCCATTCCATTACGTCGGCACGCCATGCACGTATGGTATGAATCATGCACTTCTCCACCTTTTTCTTTCGCGAAAAGAAAACTTAGCAAGTGTAGAAAGGTCTTTTCCAGCCCCTGAAATTAGAAAAAAATATTAAATGAGTTAAATAGCTCAAATGGTATGGTAATCAAGAGGTAAATGTACTGCATGGCATTTTTGTGAAGCCAATTTTGAAAGTGGCAATTTTGCGAAGCCCACTCTTCAAAGTGGCAAATGATCAATTTTCTTGTGGCCGTGAGTGTATTAAGGTTGAGGTGAAAATGTACTGGTGCAATTACATCATGCGTCGACGGAAAACACCGGAAATCACCGGTTTAACTAAATAAACTAGACACCAATCAAACAAGGTAAAACAAAAACAATAACAAAATTAGACCAATCGCATCAAAAGACGGAGAGACCTTTCAACTCTGGTCTAGCACCAGTACTTCACCGGCCACACCAGCGCGCAAGGACTACTCGCCGCCCGTGTATGTTTGGAGCCCCGGCAGATTGCCACGATCGACTAGAAAACTTGTGGTTGAAAATTATGTTGTTGCTCAATTTTCTTCCAAATCTTCCAACTTAAAAATATGATAATATTAATCGACTCTTTGGAACCGACCCGAGCAGAAAGCCACCGTTCCTTCGGTGGTAATGTGCCTGAAGAAGGCAATGTAGCTTCAAGGTAATGCCCCGAACGCTCCAATCAAATTCGAGAGTGATGTAAGGCCCTATTCATATTAGCCGCAGCTCATATCTTTTGGCTACGGCTGATACCTTTTGAAGGACCATATGAGAACACCCATGTTTATATTATGATGAACCATTGTTATTTTGAAGGAGTAAAAATTTAGAATTTACAAATTATAGATTTTCTTGTCAGCTTGTAAAAATAGATAATTTTGAAAATTTGAGTCATAGGGTGATTTGGTGACATAGGTCATTGGTTATAGGTTACATGAGACTTATTATTGCTAATGTGGGTCAATTATGAAGAACTTGTACCAAAAAATAATTTCTTTGTCTTTAAATGTACAACGTCGCTTAAAGTCAATCATGGTCAACGGTGAGGATCGGGGTTATGCTCATAGAGGAGTCGAGGCCTAAAACGATCAAGAATGCCGAGTGAGATGGTGAGCTTAAGTATGGCACGAGAAAGACAGAAAATATTGAAGGAAAGTTTGAACGACGGGTTTGCACCACATGTCTTAGTCGGTCCAAGTGAGATATGGTCCGGTGGAATTAGAATAGGAGAGACTTGCCGACGAGTGGTAAGCCAATGGTAGACCTACACATGGTAAGCATGATGATTGCTTGCAATAGAAGGAGATGACTGGGTCAACAAAAAGTATTATGGTAGCTTGACCAAAATACTAGAAACAGTTTTAGAAGAAAACCGTGGTGTGTGAGTGGCACTTGGAAAGGTGGTTTAGGTCATGGAGAAGCTGGTATGATCAAGATGGATCAAATCTTAGGACTTAGTGGATTCGTACTTATGCACTTTGAAAAATATGCATTACTTATGCACTTTGAAAAATATGTATAAATGTAGTGTGTTAAAACCTGCATGTGTAGAGTTATTGGGTTTCCCTCATTACGCTAAGTGAATTGTATCAACTAAGAGTTAGATGTAACTAGGTAGACCAGCTATTTAAGGAGTTGGGATAGAGATTTATGGTTAACCATCCAACCATCCTCTCTTAAGATCAAGTGTTCATGAGTTCTAGGGTTAGGGTTTGAAAGAAGTTGAGTGCTATGCTGTGCTCTCTTGTCCTCTAAATTAGAGTGGCTATAAAATCTTCATCCCCAAGTAGCAATGCATCAATCTTTGCTCATCTCCATAAATCTCTCTTGCGTTAATTGATTTGCTCTTGATTTGGTTGGTTTTTCCCCTTCACTCTTGTTTTCTTAATCTTGCTATGCTAAGGACATGCAAGAGATGGAGATAACCTCTGAAAACCAATCTCCACCTATCTAGATACTTAGTTGACAAGTTCATGAAGAAATCTGGTTTTTGCTCTTTTTGGTCTCTCCGAGTAATTTTTTGATCTAGCTATTTATACCTTGATTTTCTTAGTGTTCTTATTTACTGGAATATGTGGGAACATATTTATAGCCATTTTGGCCATCATTTACCCACTAGCAAGTCATATTCACTATTTGTGGTTTTTACTTTTTTTGGTCCAATCTGTCTTCAAATAGAAATATGTCAGAACTTTGGTAACGATTTTCTTAATCGTTAATTGGAATAGATTCATAACATTCTAGAGAAGATACATACCAAATTTTAAGTGATTTGGAGATTTGGATTGAGAGATAGGTCAAATTTAGGTTTTAGCCTGGTTTTAGTGTAGTAGAGTTTTACGAACCAAAAAATCCCAATTCTCTAAGTTCTTTCAGGTGTTTTGGTTGGGTTAGGTTCTTAAGGTCATAAACTAGCCTTGGTTCATATGTCAAGTCTCTTGGATCAACGGATCAAAAGTTCCGTGGTTTTTTGAATTTGAAATAGTGCTGTTTTTCACTATTCACGGGCTAAAATCACTACAGCACCGAGAATTTTTTGATTTTTGGCTTCTTGATCTTCATTGCTTTTCATAGCCATTAGAGTGAAGATTAAGGAAATACTTGAAAGAAAATTTGAAGGCACCATTTACCTCTCTTTATTGCTATATCGGTCCTACAAGTGGTATCAGAGCCCGGTTAGCTCTTTTCATATATCTTAACTGGTCTTAGGAGCTATGGCATTAGACAAGTATTCTATCAAGCCACCCGTGTTTGATGGAGTTGATTTTTCATATTGGAAGGCTCGCATGCACGCTTACATCGAGGTTCAAGGACTCACAATTTGGATCAAAGTCAAGAATCCTTATGCGATGCTGCCCAGTGATGATGTGATCTTTCCTAATGTGGAGGCGAGCAGCAAGGAACACAACTTCTTGATTCAAAGGCTTAGTTGCTCATTTGAGGTCTGTTCACGAGATCTAGAAGACCCTCACTGATTATTATGAGGGCTCTACCGCGATCAAGGAAGTAAGACAGAACCAACTCAAGAAAGAGTACTCAAAGATTGAGCAAAAACCCGATGAATCTTTAGATGAGTTATGGGCAAGGTTTTCAAAGACCATCCATGATTTGTGTGCTATTCGCCCTGTGTTTTCTGAGTCTGAGAATGAATGCTAGCTATTGGGTGCCCTTGATGTGAGAGTTTGGGGATGAAGATCGTTTTCATCAATGACAACACTATCATGAGTGAGCTTACCATGCATAAGCTCTACTTGAGGTTAAAAACACATGAGATTAACTTTATCTCGCGTCTTCCCAAGACAGAGTCGATGGTATTAGTGGTTGACCCTTCTCAGAGTAGCTCTTCAGATTCTTTGGATTTTCTTTATCCACCTTGTACTCTTTAAGTGATGAGTAGCTAGAGAAGCTATATGAGAATGACTTAGCTCTCCTATCCACAAAACTGACAAGAGTCTACCACAAAGTGAGAAACAAGAGGAGATGTGGTCCTGTCACTTGCTTTGAGAGTGGTGAGCCAAACCATATTTGGGCCAAGTGCCTCAAATTGAAGGGTAAGGAGGAGAAGGACTTTTAGAGGCGTCCTCAAGCTCGAGACGTGAAGGTCAAGAATCCCAACTACCGAAAATTCATCAACTGGATCCTTGTCACTCTTGAGAATGTTGATATGAGCAATGTGGACTTGGGAATGGAGGACAGCACCCACAACAAGAAGAAGGCCCATGACTTCACCGGTATGTTCTTCTTGGCCAAGGGCAGCCACGACGTCGACTCCACCGACTCCGACGAGCCCTATAGCGAGCCTGACAAGGTATGCATCTCCTCTAAAGCAATGAAATATATTCTTGTTACAACTGAACAACAACTAAAGAAACAAGCCAAAATAATTAGAAATCAGGACATTATAATTGAGAACTTGAACCTAGAGATTGTTAGGCTCAAATCTATTAATCTTGATGATAATTATGTATCTTGCTTGTGCTTGCATGATGAATTATCAAATCTAAAATCTGCTCATTCCCCTGTTGTTGATCAACTTAAGAATGCTCTAGATGAACTAGATTATCCAAAATCAAGTCATAATCATATTTGTTTGGATGCTATTGCCTTAGATATGATTCTTGTAAATGTTATTCCATCTTCTTGCTCAAATTGTGCATCCTTCTTTGAATTAAAATTAGATAGTGCTACTAAGAAATTACATAAATTTAATCCTAATCGTCTTGCTCTCATTGTGAGGATAGTAAAACTAAAATGAAAGAATTGACTGATACGCTTCTTCATTCTAGGACAGAATCATATGAAAACAGTCTTATGCTCACAATTGAGATAGATGCTTGTTGTGGTTACGGACCAAACAGAGAGAGAGAGAGATGGTTGTGGAGAGGTGGGAGTGTTTTGCCTTACCCTCCCCCTCATCCTGATATATATATTCATATGAAGTATGCTTTTACAATTATGCCCTTACACCCATATCTCCCCATTGGGGGCACTTATGTCATTATTCATGTTACTCTGGTTCTTATAACCTCCTAACAGGCCTGTTGGGCTTAGGTGGGGGCCACCCCTACGACAGGAGCCTCTCATGGTGAAGGGCTTCACAGGGCCGAAGCCATGTCGCCGAGTCCTTTGGCCCCCTCCGTCCCCTGCGGCCTGTGAACTTCTCCAAGCTCGTGGTTGGGGAGCCCGAGGTTTGGGATGGAAGGTGGCTTGCTGAAGCAGACGCGCTTGCCAAGATTGGAGCGTGGCGCTGATGTTGTTGCGCTTTGGAGCTGTTGTGATCTTGCAGTCTGGTAGTGCGCTTTTAATGGCGGCTGGAATCACGCTGACGCTCGCCCGGCGAAGTCGCCGTCGCGCGCGGCCGCTCGCTATTCTGGAGGTGGGACACGTGGCGACTTACGACTGGTGCGTCGTGGGATGTGAGCGGTTGCGTGACCGCGGCCGTTCGCCCCTTCCCCAGGGAAGTTGGACACGTGTTGACGGCGTGTAGGTGCTGTGTGCTGCCTGGTCACCTACCCGGCACGACCTTCTAGGCCCCGGTGGTTCTTCTTTCCAAATCTTGGGCAGCCGAATCGCTGCGCGTTTAATCTGTCTGAGGTTCGAACCATATGAGAGGCAAGCGGCCTTTACAAGGTGCTAGTGTTGAGGTGGAGGCACCCTTTCTTGCCAGTTGCTCCTTTCCCTGCTTCTTCCTCCCTTGTCGCGAAGAGCGATGGCTAGCCAGGACGACGCCACCTACCATCCCCGCAGCGGTTCCTTGCCTAGCCAGGGCGAGGTGTCCCATCCTTCTAAGGAGTACAAACTGGTGCCGCGGGGGAACACGCGCGCCAACAAGTGGTGGAACGCCCTGGAGCACTCGGGAGGCTGCTTGCTCCGTGCAGGCCGGGAAGAGCCGCATGATCAAGGGACGCCAGAGCGCCGTGGATGAGAAGAAGATCGTGGATCGCGCTGGGCTCGCCTACCCGTCGGGACGAGACGAGCCGAAGCCCCGGGCACTGGAGGCGATTGTTTTTGCCGCGTTCTTCGACGCCGGCCTCCGAATGCCCTCCACGTTGTTCGTGGGCGAAGTCCTGCGGGCCTACAAGTTGGAGCTAGCCCAATTGACGCCCCACGCAATACTCCGCCTAGCTGTCTTCACGTGGGCGATGCGGACAGAGGGGTGGCGTCCCAACGCGAGCCTATTCGCCACCCTGCACGACGCACACTGTCGGCCCAGAAAGGTTGACGGGGCGGTGTCCAATTTCGGCGGTGTGGACTTCGTGCTCCGGGCGTCGTGCGCGACGTTGTTCCCCGCGCCGGGCTCGTCGGGGCAATGGGAGTCCGGCTGGACGCGGCAGTGGTTCTACTACACCGTGACCGACAAAAGCGGAATGGAATGCCGAGGTGGGCCGATCTCGTTTAACAGTACGCCGAGTCTGAAGGCGGAGATTGACGACACGCAAAAGCTACAGAGTCTTGTCGGTATCGCCCGTCGAATGAGCCTGCGCGACCTAGCCGAGGAGTTCACAATGTATGGGGCGGCGCCCCTCTCCTCCCGGGGGAAGTATGTTGGACAGAACGGCCTTCGCGCGGACGGGTTCAGCCCATCCGTGTCTCGCCTGCTTCCGCCCTCCGCTCCTTGTAACTCGCTCAGCATTTTTTACGCGTGATATTATCTGTGTGGTCTCCGCCTGGCTGACGTGATCTCCTGCGCAGTGGCTCGGCTAGAAGATGCGGAGTGCGCAGTTGCGGCGCTCCTCGGCCCGTACACTCTTAAGGAGCACCGGGGTCGCGAGGCCGCAGTCAAGGCAGCTAAGCAAGGGCGGGTAAACCGCACCTGCGAGGCTATGTGCATTGCTGTGCCCGAGCACGCGGTGCCAGGGGAGCTTCCTACCGGGACTCCGGGCGCGCAGGAGGGTGATAGCCCTGCGGGGGCGTTATCCTCGCGACGCCGGCCCGTTCTCTCGGCCGCCGATGCGACCGGCGCTCCTTCGGCGGCTAGCACGGCCGATACGGGCGCGCGATCGGCGCTGGCCTGTCCATCTCGCCGAGGAGCGTGCCGCCTCGGATCCCCCAGCCCCCTCTGCCGACGCCCACGAGCCTGTGCTCGCGGCCATCGTTGAGGTGGAACTCGCCAACCCGGGGGGTGGCGTCGTTCCTAGCGAAAAAACCACGGTTGATGATGCGTTATCAACCGCGGCGGCCGGCGAGGACGCGCCCCCTACAGAGGAAACCGCAGGGGCGACGGTAACCGTAGCCGGTGTTGCCGCGAAGAGTCGCTGTCGCCGCCGCAGCGAAATGCCCTCGACTCGCCCCGCCGCCGCCGAGGGGTCGAGCACGCCGCTGCGGGCCTTGCCGTGGGATTATGGCGTCTGGCGCAGCCGAGAAGACCTCCTCACCGGCCGCCGAGGCGCCTGGCTCGTCCTTGGCAGTC
The DNA here is from genome assembly GCA_036346575.1 of Dendrocalamus sinicus. Taxonomy (NCBI): domain Eukaryota; kingdom Viridiplantae; phylum Streptophyta; class Magnoliopsida; order Poales; family Poaceae; genus Dendrocalamus; species Dendrocalamus sinicus. The sequence continues at coordinate 22,544,652 of CM070664.1, read as the reverse complement.
GAACCGGCGCCACCTCCTACCGCGACGAGGGGCGCAGGAGGTAGGTGTGAGTCCCTTTCTTCACCTGACTTCGCAAGACTCTCTCCGATCTGCTCGCTCATTCTGCCGACATCAGGCGAGACGACGTCTCCCGTACGTGGCGAAGGGTCGAGCAGCGGAGGTATGCGCGAAGTCGGAAGCCTTGTGCAGGATGCCCCGCAGGTGTCCGCTGCTGTTGACGTGGCCGTGGCCGCCATAAACCTTGGCGCGTTGGGGCCGGGGCTCGCTCGCTCAGACTTCCTCCCTCGCCCGGAGATATTTTGCGACCTCACCACAGCCGCCGAGCATGCCGACAACGGCCTCAACCGAGAGATGTTGTCGTCATGCGCGGGGGACCTCCTAGCGCTCGCGCTGCAGGCCTCCGAGATGAGGGTAACTATGTGCGCTTCAGCTTGTAAGGTACTGCTGGACGCCTGCTGATTTGTTGTTTTTGCCAGACGCTTGCCCTCAGCCGGTCCTTTGACGAGGCCCGCGTTCGGGAGTGGAGGGCTCTGGAAGCCAGCCTCCGTGAAGCAAACACTGCTCTCGCCGCGAAGGATGAAGAACTCGCGCGGCTGGAGGGCGCTCGCGCCGCACAACTCGAGGCCACGAAGCTCGGAGCGCCGCGGCCGAGGAGCGCGCGCCGCATGTGCAGATCGCGATCCTAGAAGGGGAGAACGCCACCGGCGGAGTCTCGCCGCCGAGAACCGCCTCGTCTTGGAAAATGCGTCCATGTCGGCATGGCGGGCCATGGAGTCTCTCGAACCAGTGCCCTCGAGATGCGGCGTCCGAGTGCCGGACACTACGCACAGGCCGGAGGCCCTGTCGAAGACGCTTGGGCTGATCGAGGAGGGGGCCGGCGTTGCTCTTCGTGGCGCCAGAACCTTTGGCGAGCACTGCAGCTATGTTGGTGCGTGCTTCGCCCTCGCCCTGCTTCATACTCGTGGGTGTAGGCATACCCATGAGCTAGCGAATCCTCAACTGGATCCTCCCGGCCGACCAGAGGTTATGTCGGACGCCATCCGCTCCATCGGGCCTAGCCTGCAGAACTTCCTTCAACGGATCTGGGGCCGCCTCGGGGAAGATGCAGCGAGGGTCGCCGTGCAGCAGACGTTGCATGGGGAGGGGGATCTCCTCCAGTGGCTTGAAGGGGTCCTTCAGCGCCGCGGCGACGACGGCACGGGTTTGTCCGCACCGCGCCAAGGCTAAGCGGTTGGTCGGGTAAGGCAGGGGGATGATGTACTGGTTCTTACGCTTGTAACCATGTAACCCCTTTGCTTTTATAATGGAACCAAGTAGGACTGTTCGTTCGGTTTTTTCGGTTTATACGGTTCGGTGAATACGGTTTGTTCGGTAAATACGGTGTATGTAATTCGGGAAATACGGTAATTAATAAAATACGGTATGGTATCGGTAAATACCATTTTATTTCGGTACGGTATCGGTAAATACCAATTTTACCAAAGTTTGCACGAATTACTAAACGTTAATCTCATCTCCAATTCTCCATTGACCATTGCACAAGCAGAAATATGGCAGTCCCCAGTCCGCAGTCGGTAGTTCAGCACTCACTTGACAGTCTTGTGCTCATTTCTGGAATTTCCAATGTTGTTTTCCATCCTCTCTTTGGCTGCTACAGCATCAGGTTTTTGCTACAGCACCAAGTAGAAGTGCTTTCAGGACAAAGGAGTAGCAATGTAGCATTTTAGAACCTGACACAGTTCTTTCAGGAGAATTGAGATTTTTGACTTTCCGAAATTTAGCTTGCCATCTGCTATTTCAACACCATTATCTCATCAGATCATGACTATGCACACTGTGGATGCTCTGATCAGATCATGACTGACTGCATACTGTCCTTTACTTCAAATGTCACATTGGAATACAGAAAATGTCTTCCAGCTCAAGCTTTTCTGATGTTGGTATTTCAAAACCATCTTCTGAAACTATTGCTCTTCTCCTGCATTGAATCATTCTTGAACAAGCATATTTCTCCAGCATTGACTACTGACAAGCAGCCAAAAATCCCATTCCACAAATTTGCACTCCACAACAAACAGCCAAAATTGCCATTCCAGAAATTTGCATTACCCAGAAATTGCCATTACAGAAATTTGAAAGCTGACTATGTACATTCCAGAACAAGCTTACAATGTAAATTCAACATGGACATTCCAGAATTTTGCAAGCTTACAATGTACATTCAACATGGACATTCCAGAATTTGGCATTTACCAACATTTCACACTGAACTATCTATGAATCCAATATACAACTATACAAGTGGAAGGCCAAACAAGCAGCACGCCACATCACACAAGAACGCCATCCTTCTCGAGTTCTCGTGGAACTACTCGTCGTCATCCTCATGGTTGCCGCAGTCGCCTTCAGCAAGCCCTAGAAGGGATTTGGGGCTGCACGGTGGAAGGAGTAGGGGACGTGGAGGGAGGAAGATCAAGGCGGCGTTGGGTCTCCCTCGCCGTCCCTGTGGCCAACGGATGGTACAGGGAGAGGGAGAGCCGTGGCGTTCCGCCGGGGATGGAGATGGGGAGCTCGGTTTCGGGATGGAGATGGCGACCTCAGTTTGAGGATGGAGATGGCGTTGGGTCTCCCTCGCCGTCGCAAGCTCGCCGACGGATGGGAGCCTTCCCCAGAGGTGGAGATGGGGAGCTCAGCTTGGGGATGGAGATGGGTTTGAAGACGAGAGTGAGAGGCTGAGAGCTGTGCGGATCTGCTGAGGCGAGTGGCCTGCTGTCTACCGCGTGCCTGGTGGGCTACTGGGCTGAGACCGGAGACGCGGAAAGCCGGAAATGATTGAATGGGCTGATCGGTATTTTCGGTAAATTCGGTTTTTCCTCGGTTTATACCGAAAATACCGAATCAATCAAATACCACTTTTTTCAAATACCGAACCGAAAACCAAAAACCGGTCAAACCGAGTTGACCGGTTCGGTTCGGTTTTTTTGGCTCGGTTTTTTCGGTTCGGTGTAAAACTGCACAGGCCTAGAACCAAGTAGTACCTTATGCCTGGTGTTACCTGCCGCCGACCGCGGAGGGCAGGTCTGCGCCTCTCGTTTATACTCCGTGGAGTGGCGCGTGCGGAGGCGAACCTCGACGCTACGACTTCCTTTGTAGTCCGGAGACTCGCGCGTGCGGAAGCGGACCTCGACGCTACGTCTTATTTAAAGTCCGTGGACTGGTGCGTGCGGAGGCGGACCTCGACGCTACGTCTTCTTTATAGTCCGGAGACTCGCGCGTGCGGAGGCGGACCTCGACGCTACGTCTTATTTAAAGTCCGTGGACTAGTGCGTGCGGAAGCGGACTTCGACGCTACGTCTTCTTTATAGTCCGGAGACTCGCGTTCGAGGCGGACTCGACGCCACGCCTTATTTAAAGTCCGTGGATCGGTGCGCGCGAGGCGCCCCACCGCTGCGTCTTATTTAAAGTCCGTAGATCGGTGCGTGCGAGGCGGACCTCGACGCCACGCCTTATTTAAAGTCCGTAGATCGTGCGTGCGGAGGCGACCTCGACACTACGCCTTATTTAAAGTCCGTAGGCGCGTGCGTGCGAGGCGAACCTCGACGCCACGCCTTATTTAAAGTCGTAGATCGGTGCGTGCGGAGGCGAACCTCGACGCCACGCCTTATTTAAAGTCCGTGATCGAGTGCGTGCGAAGCGAACTTCGATGCTACGCCTTCCTTATAGTCCGAGACTCGCGCGCGCGAGGCGACCTCGACGCCACGCCTTATTTAAAGTCCGTGGACTTGTGCGCGCGAAGCGGACTTCGACGCCACGCCTTCTTTATAGTCCGAGACTCGCGCGCGCGAGGCGGACCTCGACGCCACGCCTTATTTAAAGTCCGTGGACTAGTGCGTGCGAAGCGGACTTCGACGCTACGTCTTCTTTATAGTCTGGAGACTCGCGGTGCGGAGGCGAACCTCGACGCTACGTCTTATTTAAAGTCCGTGGACTGGTGCGCGCGGAGGCGTCCCCCCGCTGCGTCTTATTTAAAGTCCGTAGACTAGTGCGTGCAGAAGCGGACTTCGACGCTACGTCTTCTTTATAGTCCGGAGACTCGCGCGTGCGGAGGCGAACCTCGACGCTACGTCTTATTGAAAGTCCGTGGACTAGTGCGTGCGGAAGCGGACTTCGACGCTACGTCTTCTTTATAGTCCGGAGACTCGCGCGTGCGGAGGCGAACCTCGACGCTACGTCTTATTTAAAGTCCGTGGACTAGTGCGTGCGGAAGCGACTTCGACGCTACGTCTTCTTTATAGTCCGGAGACTCGCGCGTGCGAAGGCGAACCTCGACGCTACGTCTTATTTAAAGTCCGTGGACTTTGCTCTGCTCAGCGCGGACAGGGGATGCTCTGGGAATAGAAACCTTTATTGAACTCCCGTTTGCGCGGGCGAGCATCGCATAACAAAGGGCTGGTGGCTCTACGCTTGCTGTCCTGCTTCTAGGCGTAGTACCGCCGCAACCTGTCCGCGTTCTATGTGTGCCGGAGGGTTTGTCCTTCAAGCGTGGTGAGGCGGTACGCCCCCTTCGGCAATGCCTCCATCACGATGTACGGGCCTTCCCACTTAGACTCCAGCTTGCCGACGGTCTCCGCCTGGAGCGCCACTCTGAGAACGAGATCCCGTGCTTGAACCCCGCGGGCATATGGAGCGGTCCCGAGTACGCATTGTCTGCCGCGCATACTTCTCGACATGGTGGGCTGCGTCTGCCCGTATCCCGTCGAGGAGGTCCAAGGACACACGGCGCTCCTCTGCGGGTGCTTGGACGAGGACCCTCCACGAGCCGGCCTTGATTTTCTCGGGCGTCACCGCTTTGTCGTCGAAAAGGAGCTTGGACGGTGTGAATCCTGTCGGGCGCGTTACCGTTGTGCGAAGCGACCAGAGGACGCTGTGAAGCTCGCTTGGCCACTTGCCCTTCGGTAATCCGACCAGGCGCTTTGTGATGGCGATGGATATGGCGCCATTCGCCGCTCGACCGCCCGTTGGATCGGGATGCCCTACGAGGCGAATCGGAGGGTGATGCCCATGCTTGTCACAATAGTCCTTGAAGAGGGCGGCGTCGAATCGCAGCCATTGTCAAGCGTGAGCTCCGGCACGCCGGCGACATATGATGTTTTGCCGAGGAAGCGCTGTGACGCCGCAGGTTACTTTGGCGAGCGATCGCTTCCGCCATCCGAGAAATACTCAGCCGCGACTACCACGAACCGGAGGTCCCCTGGAGCTCGGGCAAGTGGGCCTACTATGTCGAGACCCCAGCGTGCCAGTGGCCACACCGGGGGAATGGGATTGAGGCTCGTCGGGGGCCTGCGGATGATGCGCGCCATCCACTGGCACCCTTGGCACCGACGGACGAGGTCCTGGGCGTCGGCGATGGCAGTTGGCCAGTAGAAGCCTTGCCTGAACGCCTTGCCGACTAATGACCTTGGTGCCAGGTGGGACCCGCACACGCCCGCGTGGATCTCCGCAAGGAGCTTCTTTCCTCCCTCAGTCGAGAGGCAGCGCAGGAGCGGTGCGCAAACCCCTCTCTTGTATAGCATCCCTTCGAACACCTGGAAGGACCTTGCGCGGTGCTGCAAGCGCCGAAGCTCGGCGGGGTCCTCCGGCTCGGCGATGCTGTAACATCCTGATTTTCAGAGCCTTTTTGAAGCTTTTAAAATAAAATTCACCATTTGGATTTTTCTGGAATTAATTAAAGCTTAACTGGAATTTTCATTAATAAAAAATTTTAATATGATTAAATTAAATATTAATATTTGTCAAAAATATTTTATTTGTGTTCCTTGTGTCACAAGGAATTTTCCTGTATTTTCTGGGATTTTTCGGAGTTTGTTTGAGCTCAATTAGAAATTTCAAAAAAAAATAGAGGAGAGAGAATGAACAGTACCCGCGCGGTACTGTTCATCGTCAACCTGCAGCAACCTCGATCGATCTCTCTGTACATATTTCCTTCCGTTTTTCTCTCTCTTTATAACTTCTAATCCGGACCTTATCTCAATATCTTCCCAAAAGGAAAGTTGTGCCAAATCACGCAAGGAATCAATCCCCACCGGCCTCTTTCCGTTTCGCTCATCCGCTTGCCTTTATCTCCAATTTTCTGAAACGGACTCAAACCGAAATCCACGAATTGCGGTCGGTTTCTACCTCTTCCAAGCCTATAAATAGGACCCTTGGCTCCCTAAACCCATCCCAAGCCGTGGCAAGTCCCATCAAAGGTCAGGACGCCGCCGGCATCGAGGCCCTTCGGTCTCGAATTTGCTAAATCACGCCTCGAGCTATTCGGTGAGTTTTTCCGTGATCCTTTCGCGTCACATTGTGCCATCATGTGCCATCTACCTTCTTGCCAAGTTAATTTGGTTTTGGTGCAACCAATCTCCGGAATCGAAGTTTTCCGCAATCTAGGTCAAGAGCGCTTCCCGACGCCGATTCGTCATCTCCGTAAGCTTTAGCCCTTGTCGTAATTTTTCTTAGACTTGCCTCGCCGCGTTCTACGCCGTGCTCACTCCCTTTTCCCCAGAAAGCCTCCACAAATTTTCGCCTCCGAACCTCGCCATGGCCGTCAATGGCATCTCGTGTCCCCCATCTACCCGGTGATGTTTCCACCAATCCGTTCGCGTCACTTTGTGCCAAACCATCCCAGGTAGCTACCCTTCAAGTGGTTTTAGATTTCGTTCACCGAGCACCAAGATATTAAGTTTTTCCTTTACCCTTCCCGACGTCGTTCAAACGTAGATTGCGCCGTCTCTGATGGGTTTCTGGCCGAGCCGATAATTTTCCTAGCTTCACCAAGCTGCGTTCTAGCCCGTGCTCACCCTACCTCTCCATGTTCCATGCCCGAATTTTATTACTCTCTTCTACCCATGTCGTTGTAGCCGCCCGTGCCGTCACCGTACTCCGTTTGGCGTGCCGTCGCTTTCTATGTGTGCCTTGGGTCCCTAGCAACCCATTTTACTAGTTAGATTCACCTCCCATGCCTCCTCTCGCGGCGCTAGCCTTCGCTAAAAGTACTGTTCTCGGATGAACAGTAGCATCTGTGAATTTCCAGCATTTTCTCGCCCCGGCAAACTTTAGATCGCTCGTTCTCCTTCGTCCGAACTCCGATCGACCCGATTCTTTTTCCTAAATTTATCTAAAATTGAGCTCTATCTTTTGGTTCTGGTTTTGCAGTTTTTGGAGTTCATTTTAATTTTATTTGAAATTGTTTTGTTTGTTTTGTCGTTTCGCGCGTAGAACCCGAAGTTGCCGAAGAGTTTGTCGAACCACAGCAAGAGGGACCAACCAGTGCGCAAGAAGGCAAGTCTCCTTTGATCATCTTGAACCTATGCTTTCGAAATGTTTTAAATATTTTAAATTATGTGCATTGCTATTTACATAAAACCACTAGTTCAAATCTTTAGGAATTAGTTATTCCAACTTTGTTATGCCCTCATTTGACATTGATTGCCATGTACCTTTGTCACCCTAGAACTTCCTTTGTCTCAATAATGAGATTAATATTAATCTTTGTGAATATTAGAATGGTAGTATAATGCTTAGTCATGCTATCTAATACCTTTGGAAAAATCTTGAAAATGGGAAATTATGATTTATTATTGAGCCCTTGTGTTTGTAAATGAGGTGGCAATTGGAGTTGTCACTGTGATTTTAAAATAAAATGTGAAAGTTGGTTTAGATTAGGTGGATGGTTGGTTTGGTTTGGTGCGATTAGCACGAGATCTTGTTAAGTGTATGTTCCACCCTAATCAATTAAGGACCGACGCTTGTGTTTGTCCAAATCGAGCATTAACCGTACAACCACAAGTCTATATGGGTACGACCTAGTGACTAACTTATGATAGTCTAGTTTAGGTGCCACCGATGGAAAGTGGGTGCCGTGGATGGACCGTTATTCACAAGTGAGAGACAGGATTTATCTGTACTCATATGGCGCAAGAGGGGCTTCGGTTCGGCAGTTAGCCTACTGCGGTGAAACCTCAGCGGGTGGTATCTAGCTAGATTAGAGTAAGGTAAAGGCTTTGTGGTATTTTATCCGGGTCTCATGCCAAAGGAAGCGTTTTGACTTTTAGGATAATTTATCTCTTGTGGGTAAAGTTGTACAACCTCTGCAGAGTATAAAACTATTCGAATAGCCGTGCCCACGGTCAAGGGCGGGCAAGGAATGCATTCACATGGTAGATTTCTGGTTTTGTTTTAAAATCAAAGTTTTGTATTCCGAGGGTGGAGGAACTCTCGGAAGGGTATCTGGCGGTTGGAGCAGAGAGGGTGGATGTAACCCGCAGATTAAACTTGTTCAAGTTGTTGAAGCTAGTGTTGGTAGATGGAACCTTCACTAGTGAGTTAATGTTAGTTCTGTTAAAACCATTATTTTAATAAATGGATGCCTTTGAAAATAGTTATTGGTAATTGAATTTAAAACATTGCTTTGTGCAAAAGAACCATATAGCCTTCCTTTGTCAAGCCTTGCATCTATGCATTTTTCCCAAGACTTATGAGTACTTTATGTACTCACATGCTACACTTAAATATACACCTCAGAAGGTGGTGAAGCTCAAGAAGGTGACTACGACTACTGCTTCGCGTGTGGCTGTGATGGATTCTTCCCGGAGAACTAGGTTGCGCTTCCCCAGTCAATTGCCTGTGGCGTATTGATGGGACTTCATCGAGTTTATCCTTTGCTTCCGCTTTATTTCGTGTGTGTGAGGTCTTAAACCTCTATTGTAATAATGAGACCTTTTCGGTCGGTACTCTCAATTATTGTAATAAATCGATGTTGGTGATGTTTATCCATTCTGTTTAACTGTGTGCACTAGCTTTGATCTGGGACTAGTGCGGTAATACACAGAGGGTCCGGTTCGAAACCGGGTCCCGGCAGAGATGGTATCGAGCCAATTTGATAGAGGACGTGACCTAGTTAGAATGGTCGTTAAAAGAAGAACTTCAAATTTTATTTTATAGAATAAAAATTTAATAATGTGCTATCCTTGTCTTTTCTTGTCTTTCTATCCTTACCTTCGTCATGGCATTCTCCCTTATCTATCTGCTTATTTCCTTTTTGGAATGGTAATTGTATCCCCTTCCCTCTGTAATTTCTATAGATGGATCGATGAGGTTACGTCTAAAAAGCACTTGGAGAATCCTTGGAGACCTAGAGTATACGAAAGACAACAAATTTATGGAAAGTACTCTTGTCGGGAAAGCCGTCATAATCTGTGCATATCAAGTTAGGTAATTTGGAGAATTGTTGCTAGGGTGGTATATTTTGGATTTATAATTGACAAGATTGAATAATGTTCGAGAGGATTGGGATAAAAGGTATACTTGTGGATATCAATTGATTATAAATAAATCTAAAAAGTATCATCTTTGTGGATTGACTAGAGAATATACAAAGTTGAACTCGGGGGAGCTAATTAGATCATGGGAAGAGTCTAAACTTTGCCTTGGATTTATTATCTAGGATTGAAAGGAGTGGTTGGATGTAAAACAAGATTTTGTTGAACAGATTATTTGTGATTATTGGAGAATTAGTATTAAGAGATTGATCCAGTAAAGAGAGGGATTAAAAGATTAGAAGTTGAATTATCATAAACAAATCATGATATCAATTTTGGGTGATTTGGTTGAATCATGAAGAGTAGATGAATTTTGTGGAGTTAATTGATTATCAGAGTTTGGTGGATCTATTGATGATAAGTGGATACTAGTGGAATTCTAAAAGATAATACACTTAGATATCTTGGTGGATTAATTTTATCATTGCAAAGTGGACTTTGATATATCCATTTGAATTGGTGGATTTAATAGATCAATGTTAGATAATTGGATTTTAACTAATGGGATTAACTAGGTCATTTAAGGATGTTCAACCTGGAGGATTTAAATTAATTGTGGGAGATAGATTGTTCAATAAGAATTAGTTGAGAGATTGTCCGATAAGAATTAATTGTGGTATTTGAACTCATTCAAATTTGGTGGAACCAAAATGATGATTATCAAGAGATTGGTTTTGGTGGACTAATGGATATTAAATTATTGCTTAGATGATCTTAAAACTTATTGAAGGTTGAATTAATATTATTTGATCGAGTTATGGACTGTTGGATTAGATCATGATCATAAAACAATTGGTGGAAATCATGAATTACAATGTTATTGGATTATTGGATTCTTGTTAGAAAAATTTCTATGGTTGGTCGTCGATCCAAATTAGAGCAGAGAATAAAAGTTTAAGAGATTATTTGCTGAAATCAATAAGGTGCATTTGTGGTATATGATTTTGGAATCAAGAATTTTTGAAGAGTTGAAATAATTATGTCTTTCTCGGATGAACACTTGCGGAAGTTAAGCCCTATTTGGTGGAATTCTGAATTAATCGTTATGATGAGGGCAAATGAAGTTAATCCAAAGCTTGTAGACGACTAAAGATGTACCCTCCGATTTGTTTATTGTCTTCCGTATTTCTCAGTTAAAGGAAGGTTTCAGAGTACCAAAGAACAAGATAGAATCATGAAGAAGCGAGGACTAGTTCTTTAGTTGTAGTAACCAAGTAAAGTCTTACGATTTTAGAACGCTTATATATTACTTATTTGTGTGCTAGATGGACTGTACTAAGCCTAAGTGCACTGTGGTACAACCATTCTTAAAACTAGGTTGATTTCAATAAAAGTTCTTTTGCTAAAAGTTAATTTGCTTGCTTCTTCCTTGTGTGTTGGCTTGGGATGTGACTTAGTCTCCCTCAATCTCTTACCTTTGCTAATTCCCTCTTACCTTATGCTAACCTAAAACCGCTTGGATGGTGAACACAAGGAGCAACCCCGACAACACCGTGATGCCAACCTCACCAGAGAACAACATTCCGCCACCCTCCTCAAGCCCCCACTTGGAGCAAATGATGGCCATGCAACCGCAACTTCTCCAGCCCTAGCTCAAAACCAAAGAAGCTCTGCAGTACCCAACCAAGCTCCTCAGTCTAAGATGGGAGAATTTATGAGGACAAGGCCTCCTACTTTTGCTGGATCCGTAGATCCCATGGAGGCAGATGATTGGATTAAGGATGTGGAGAGGAAGTTGGTCCTAGCCTAGTGCAATGACAATGAAAAGGTGTTGTATGCGGCTCACCAACTCAAAGGGATTGCTGCTAATTGGTGGGAAAATTACCATGCCGCTCATCGAAATGCACAAGCTATCACATGGGATGAGTTCGTTGAGGCTTTTTCCGATGGCGCATATTCCTACGGGAATAATGGACATGAAGAAGAGAGAGTTCTACCAATTGCAGCAAGGAAACCTCAGCGTTTCCGAATACCTGAACAAGTTCACCCGACTGTACCGGTATGTATCCGAAGAGATCACATCGAGGCAACAAAGATTTGGCGGTTCATGCAGGACTTGATCCCAACCTCAAGGTGCAATTGGTGTCCAAAGATTTTTCGACATTTCAGCACATGATAAATAAGGCCCTTGTCCAGAAGATGCTCAACATCAATTGCAGGACTCGTAAGAGAAAGATGGCTTTTCGCATACGTAGTAATGCAAGCGGTTCAAGGCCTCGAGTAAATCCACCCTATTCAACAAAGCTCCAGCAGCAACAGATGCACCAGAACTCCGGGATCTGCACTCGCTCAGAGATGCAAGAACCCCGCATCTTCACCGAGTCCGACTCGTAAAAGCAACACCTCACCGCAGGAGTGCAATGTTTTCGATGTCACGAGATGGGGCATTATGCAAGCAATTGCCCACGAAGCCTCAGTCACCACTCCAATTCCTTTCAACTTGGGAAATACACCGGCGCGAACTCCGGTTGTAGGACAAGGACGGGAGTATCTCCAATCGCAGAAAAGCTCCAAGAACTCCGCAATCACAAGAAAGAGGACAAGTTAAGCACATCACCGCAAAGGTGCCCTGTGGGCAGCAATCCTGCTTGGTAAGTTTCAATTTGGTTCAAAGCAAGAAGCAGCTTGAGAACACAGTAAGGAACCAAGAGCTGCGTTTTCCTCTCCTATCTTTTTCCTAGTCCGTCCGAATCTCGGGGACGAGATTCTTTCTAAGGGGGTAGATTTGTAACATCCTGATTTTCAGAGCCTTTTTGAAGCTTTTAAAATAAAATTCACCATTTGGATTTTTCTGGAATTAATTAAAGCTTAACTGGAATTTTCATTAATAAAAAAAATTTAATATGATTAAATTAAATATTAATATTTGTCAAAAATATTTTATTTGCATTCCTTGTGTCACAAGGAATTTTCCTGTATTTTCTGGGATTTTTCGGAGTTTGTTTGAGCTTAATTTGAAATTTCAAAAAAAAATAGAGGAGAGAGAATGAACAGTACCCGCGCGGTACTGTTCATCGTCAACCTACAGCAGCCTCGATCGATCTCTCTGTACATATTTCCTTCCGTTTTTCTCTCTCTTTATAACTTCTAATCCGGACCTTATCTCAATATCTTCCCAAAAGGAAAGTTGTGCCAAATCACGCAAGGAATCCATCCTAACCGGCCTCTTTCCGTTTCGTTCATCCGTTTGCCTTTTATCTCCAATTTTCTGAAACGGACTCAAAACCGAAATCCACGAATTGCGGTCGGTTTCTACCTCTTCCAAGCCTATAAATAGGACCCCTTGGCTCCCCTAAACCCATCCCAAGCCGTGGCAAGTCCCATCAAAGGTCAGACGCGCGCCGGCATCGAGGCCCTTCGGTCTCGAATTTGCTCGCCACGCCTCGAGCTATTCGGTGTGTTTTTCCGTGATCCTTTCGCGTCACATTGTGCCATCATGTGCCATCTACCTTCTTGCCAAGTTAATTTGGTTTTGGTGCAGCCAATCTCCGAATCGAGTTTTCCCAATCTAGGTCAAGAGCGCTTCCCGACGCCGATTCGTCATCTCCGTAAGCTTTAGCCCTTGTCGTAATTTTTCTAAAACTTGCCTCGCCGCGTTCTACGCCGTGCTCACTCCCTTTTCCCCAGAAAGCCTCCACAAATTTTCGCCTCCGAACCTCGCCATGGCCGTCAATGGCATCTCGTGTCCCCCATCTACCCGGTGATGTTTCCACCAATCCGTTCGCGTCACTTTGTGCCAAACCATCCCAGGTAGCTACCCTTCAAGTGGTTTTAGATTTCGTTCACCGAGCACCAAGATATTAAGTTTTTCCTTTACCCTTCCCGACGTCGTTCAAATGTAGATTGCGCCGTCTCTGATGGGTTTCTGGCCGAGCCGATAATTTTCCTAGCTTCACCAAGCTGCGTTCTAGCCCGTGCTCACCCTACCTCTCCATGTTCCATGCCCGGATTTTATTTCTCTCTTCTACCCATGTCGTTGTAGCCGCCCGTGCCGTCACCGTACTCCGTTTGGCGTGCCGTCGCTTTCTATGTGTGCCTTGGGTCCCTAGCAACCCATTTTACTAGTTACATTCACCTCCCATGCCTCCTCTCGCCGGCGCTAGCCTTCTCGCCAAAAGTACTGTTCTCGGATGAACAGTAGCATCTGTGAATTTCCAGCATTTTCTCGCCCCGACAAACTTTAGATCGCTCGTTCTCCTTCGTCCGAACTCCGATCGACCCGATTCTTTTTCCTAAATTTATGTAAAATTGAGCTCTATCTTTTGGTTCTGGTTTTGCAGTTTTTGGAGTTCATTTTAATTTTATTTGAAATTGTTTTGTTTGTTTTGTCGTTTCGCGCGTAGAACCCGAAGTTGCCGAAGAGTTTGTTGAACCACAGCAAGAGGGACCAACCAGTGCGCAAGAAGGCAAGTCTCCTTTGATCATCTTGAACCTATGCTTTCGAAATGTTTTAAATATTTTAAATTATGTGCATTGCTATTTACATAAAACCACTAGTTCAAATCTTTAGGAATTAGTTATTCCAACTTTGTTATGCCCTCATTTGACATTGATTGCCATGTACCTTTGTCACCCTAGAACTTCCTTTGTCTCAATAATGAGATTAATATTAATCTTTGTGAATATTAGAATGGTAGTATAATGCTTAGTCATGCTATCTAATACCTTTGGAAAAATCTTGAAAATGGGAAATTATGATTTATTATTGAGCCCTTGTGTTTGTAAATGAGGTGGCAATTGGAGTTGTCACTGTGATTTTAAAATAAAATGTGAAAGTTGGTTTAGATTAGGGTGGATGGTTGGTTTGGTTTGGTGCAGTTAGCACGAGATCTTGTTAAGTGTATGTTCCACCCTAATCAATTAAGGACCGACGCTTGTGTTTGTCCAAACTGAGCATTAACCGTACAACCACAAGTCTATATGGGTACGACCTAGCTGACTAACTTATGATAGTCTAGTTTAGGTGCCACCAGTGGAAAGTGGGTGCCAGGGATGGACTGGTTATTCACGTGAGAGACAGGATTTATCAGACTCATATGGCGCAAGAGGGGCTTCGGTTCGGCAGTTAGCCTACTGCGGTGAAACCTCAGTGGTGGTATCTAGCTAGATTAGAGTAAGGTAAAGGCTTTGTGGTATTTTATCCGGTCTCATGCCAAAGGAAGCGTGTTGACTTTTAGGATAATTTATCTCTTGTGGGTAAAGTTGTACAACCTCTGCAGAGTATAAAACTATTCGAATAGCCGTGCCCACGGTCAAGGGCTGCAAGGAATGCATTCACATGGTAGATTTCTGGTTTTGTTTTAAAATCAAAGTTTTGTATTCCGAGGTGGAGGGAACTCTCGGAAGGGTATCTGGCGGTTGGAGCAGAGAGGGTGGATGTAACCCGCAGTATTAAACTTGTTCAAGTTGTTGAAGCTAGTGTTGGTAGATGGAACCTTCACTAGTGAGTTAATGTTAGTTCTGTTAAAACAATTATTTTAATAAATGGATGCCTTTGAAAATAGTTATTGGTAATTGAATTTAAAACATTGCTTTGTGCAAAAGAACCATATAGCCTTCCTTTGTCAAGCCTTGCATCTATGCATTTTTCCCAAGACTTGCGGAGTACTTTATGTACTCACATGCTACACTTAAATATACACCTCAGAAGGTGGTGAAGCTCAAGAAGGTGACTACGACTACTGCTTCGCGTGTGGCTGTGATGGATTCTTCCCGGAGAACTAGGTTGCGCTTCCCCAGTCAATTGCCTGTGGCGTATTGATGGGACTTCATCGAGTTTATCCTTTGCTTCCGCTTTATTTCGTGTGTGTGAGGTCTTAAACCTCTATTGTAATAATGAGACCTTTTCGGTCGGTACTCTCAATTATTGTAATAAATCGATGTTGGTGATGTTTATCCATTCTGCTTAAGCGTGTGCACTAGCTTTGATCTGGGACTAGTGCGGTAATACACAGAGGGTCCGGGTTCGGAAATCCGGGGTCCCGACAGATGCCTTGCAAGAAATTGAAGATGGGCTCTCGCCAATCTCCTGGCCGGTCAATGCGGTGGACGAGTGCCGCGTCCCGCTTGTCCTGCGCGATGGCCGCCTGCGTTAGTATCTCGCAAAACGCCCCCTCAGGAGGGGGCAGCTGCTGGCTAGCTGCCTTAGCGAGGGCGTCCGCCTGCTCGTTCTCCGCGCGGGGGATGGCCTTAACGGTGACGCCCAAAAAGTGCCTTTCCCTCGCCCTCACCGCCGCGAGGTATTTGGCCAACTCAGGGTCCTTGGCTTGATATGACTTGTCTACATGACCGCCACCAAGCGCGAAGTCGGTGCAGACTAGCACCCGTCTCGCGCCGACTGCCTTGAGCTTTGCCAGGCCAAAGAGCAGTGCCTCGTATTCAGCGTGTTGTTGGTGGCGGGGAAGGTAAGGCACGCCGAGTATAGCAAACGCTGTCCTTCGGGCGTGACGATCACCGCACCTACGCCGCGCGCGACGCCGTAAGCTCCGTCGACAGAGCGCCCGCACGGGTCGCCGTGCGTCTGAGCGGGTTGGGCCGACGGGTCCATTCGCGAGAAAATCCGCAGGACTTGGGATTTGATTGCCGTCGCGGCATACGTTAAGGAGAAGGGAGCGAGCTCGGCGGCCCATTTGCCGATGCGCCCGTGGACTCCTTGTTGTGTAGCATCTCGCCGCGGAATGAGGAAGGCATCAGAATCGGGTGAGCGAGAAAGTAATGCCGAAGCTTCCTGGAGGCCGTGACCAGCGCGTAGGTGAGCTTCTCAAGCTCCGTGTATCTTGTCTTGGCGCCTTGGAGGGCTTCGGAGACAAAGTAGACGGGCCGCTGCATGGCGCCCTCCTCTAAGACGAGGACGGCGCTGACCGCGGTGGCTGACGCGGCCAGATAGAGCAGGAGGGGAGCCTCTGGTGCTGGGGCGACCAGCGTGGGGAGGCCGGCCAGGTGCTCCTTGAGCTCGTTGAAGGCCTTCGCGCAATCTCCGTCCCAACGAAACCCATCGCACCCGCGAAGCGTCTTGAAAAATGGCAAGCCCCGCTCCGCCGCCCTGGATAGGAAGCGGCTTAATGCTGCCATGCGGCCCGCCAGCCTCTGGACCTCCCTCGTTGTCTTGGGTGGCTCCATACCCAGGATGGCGTCTACTTTGTCAGGGTTCGCCTGGATGCCCCGTCCGGACACGAGGAAACCTAGGAGTTTGCCCGCCTGCACCCCGAAGACACATTTGTCGGGATTGAGCTTGATGCCCGCCTTCCGGAGGTTGTCGAAGGTCTCCTGGAGGTCCCGGCCGTGAAGAGCAAGCTGCCGAGTTTTGACCACCACGTCATCGACATAAGCTTCGACGTTTCTCCCAAGCTGGGCGGCCAGGGCGATAGCGACGAGGCGGGTGAAGGTAGCGCCCGCGTTCTTCAAGCCAAAGGGCATTCTAATGAAGCAGAACGTCCCAAGTGGTGTGATGAAACTGGTCTTCTCCTCGTCGTCTTCGGCCATGTATACCTGGTGGTAGCCGGAATAGGCGTCCAGGAAACTCATGAGTTCGCACCCCGCAGTGGCGTCGACCAGCTGATCAATGCGCGGCAGGGGGTAATTGTCCTTCGGGCATGCCTTGTTAAGTGCCGTGAAGTCGATGCACATGCGCCAAGCCCCGCTGGCCTTTTTGACTAGCACCGGGTTAGCGAGCCACTCTGGATGGTGGACCTCGCGGATGACCCCGGCGCGAAGAAGCTTCGCCACCTCAGCTTTGGCGCTGTTGCGATCCATCGACATACGCGAAGCCTTTGCTTGACCGGCTTGGCGTCGGGCGACCGCCAAGCGATGCTCGACATCGCTCGGTCACGCCTTGATGTCCTCCGGGACCATGCGAAGATGTCAACGTTGTTCAAGCACTCGGAGCAGATCTCGCTCGACCCCGTGGGAGCCCTCGCCAATGGACACAACCGCCCCTCCGCCCGAGCGGCACCTTCTGACTCGCCGGGCCGAGGCTTGGGCGCCCACCGGGCGGAGGGCCCATCCTCGAGCGCGCGGAGAGGGCATGCACCGGCGATGCGAACACGGCCGCCGCCGCACGCTCGCCAGTCCCGTCGCCAAGACGGTGATAACACCCTCCGGGCCCGGGAGCTTTACACACAAAAACGCGTGGTGCGGGATCGCCTCGAAAGAGTTGATGGCGGGTCGCCCCAGTATGGCGTTGTAGGGGTGCGGGATATCTACGACGTCGAAGGTGACCTGCTCGGTCCGGATGTTACCTTTGTTGCCCTCCTGGCGGAAGGTGACCGGAAGGGACACGTGCCCCAGAGCCTGCAGCGGTTGACCCCCGAAGCCTTGCAGTGGAGCTCCTGGCTGCTCTAGCCGGCTTTGAGGGATCCCCATACGTTCGAGGGCCTCTGCGAACAAGATGTTCGCGGAGCTTCCCCCGTCGACCAGGACGCGCCTGACATCACAACGTGCTATGTGGGCCTGGATGACTAGAGGGTCTTGGTGAGGGTACTCCACTCCCCTGGCGTCGTTCAAGTCGAAGGTGATATTGCGGGGCGACATCCATAATTGCGGCTGTTCTCCGGGGGTCCTTGAGGAGCCTCCGGTGATGACGCTGACGATGCGCTGCTGCGCGCCCTCCGTTGCGGTGGCTCGTATGGGGCTACCCCTTGGGTGCCCCACGTGGGCTCCGGCGGGGGGCCGAGGAGGCAGAGCCCGAGATCCGGCCGTCACCCTCCGCAGCTCCAAAACTGTGGCGCATGCCCTTGTGTAATGATCACCGTAGCCGTGTACCTCGCACCACTTGCCATAGTGCAGGAGCTCTTGTTCTGCGTGGGGTTGGCCGCCGTAATCGAGTCCGCCTTCCGGTCCCCGGTCTCCCCTCCATGAGGCGGGGTCGGGTCGGGTGCCCTCGGTGTCGCGGACATGATGGGCCGCCTGTGTCCTGCGCTGGCGGCGCCGAGGCTTACGCCCGCTCCTTGAAGAGCCTTCTCAGATCGCGTGTCGCCGCTCGGGAGGGCCTCCGCGAGGTTCTCGGCCGCGGCCCTGCGTCGAGGAGGGACCACCCGCCCCCGCTTCACGCGGGGGGCGCTCCCCCTGGGTGAGGTCGAGGGCGGTGGTGCTGCGTCTTCGCGCATCCTCCTCCGCCCGCGCATACTCGTCCATTTTGTCGAAGAGTTTGACGACTGTCTTGATTGGCCTCCGCGCGTTGTACTCGGCCATCGGGCCCGGACGAAGGCCCTGTATGGCTGCATTAACGACGGTGGTTTCGTTAATGTCTTTCACCTGACATCGAATCTTGGCGAAGCGCTGGAAGTAGTCCCGGAGCTTCTCCGAGGGTCCCTGCTTCACAGCGAAGAGTTGGTCTGCATCGACTTGCTCGACATAACTTCCTTGAAAGCTGCTGTGAAGGCGGTCGCGAAGCTGCTCCCACGCGTAGATGGAGCCCGGCTCTATGGTAAAAAACCAAGAGAGTGCCACTCCTTGCAGCGCGAGGGGGAGTCCCTTCGCCTTCGTAGTGTCGTCTCCGCCCGCGGCCTCGATCGCGGTTTTGTACACGCCTACGAACGCGCGAGGATCCGTGTCGCCTTTGTACGGGTTGGTGACGCTAGGGAACTTAAAGTCTTCGGGCCACGCCGCCTGCTGCAGCCCCACCGAAAGCGGGGACTCCGGATCTACGCGCCTCAATGGCACGCGGCTGGACGTGGGGGCTTCGCGGCTGTCCGCCTTCTCCGGCGCAGGCTCGGGCGCGGGCGCGATTTCTGGCGCGGCCTGCTGGCTCCGAGCCTCTTGTATATCGCGGACGGCCCGCGAAGGTCCCCTAGTTCCCGCTGGAACGCGTTGAGGGCTGCTAGTAGGGCGATTTCCACCACAGGTGCTGTCGGGTCCGCCGGAACGCCCAGCGGACGGGTCGGCGCAGGGACCATCGCCTCGCGATCTCCAGATCCGCCGGACAGTTCGTTGCGGCTACCCCCGGCCGTCTGAACCGCGCTGCCAGCGAGGATGGCGGGGGTTGTCGCCGCAGTGCCCGCGACGGGGTTGGATGTTGTTGTAGCGGCACTGGCGGGGTCGGTCGTTGTAGTGCGAGCGTCGATGCCCGCGACCACGGCGCCTACGCCGCCGCCAACTCCTTCGGCGTCCGATGCCGAAGCCCTGTTATTCACGCGCCGCTCCGGCCCGGCCGTCTTCTTTCCCTTCGCCGCCGCTGGTGAAGCTTTTTTCGGTGCCATCCTTCTTCTTCGGTCTTCAGGCTTGTCCTCGTCCTCCCCATGGACGGCGCCAACTGTTGTGGTTACGAACCAAACAGAGAGAGAGATGGTTGTGGAGAGGTGGGAGTGTTCTGCCTTACCCTCCCCCTCATCCTGATATATATATTCACATGAAGTATGCTTTTACAATTATGCCCTTACACCCATATCTCCCCATTGGGGGCACTTATGTTATTATTCATGTTACTCTGGTTCTTATAACCTCCTAACAGGCCTGCTGGGCTTAGGTGGGGGCCACCCCTATGACAATGCTCTTAATAAGACACTTAAGGAGAAAGCTAAAATTTAAAATCCATAGCCATGACTACATTTATGAAAGTAATTGATTCTATTTCTTGTGCATTTTATGCTAAAATTGGGAGTGATTTAGATGAGATGCATGATATTTCCTTGTTTTTTTCTTACCAGGCAGCAAGGGCTTCCTCCGTCCTAATGGAAAGCAGGTCGCATGCTTCTGTTCTTGGTGTTGGCATAGTGGATCTAAAGCTTACTTCAGGGAAGATTATCCACTTGAAGAATGTGCAACATGCTCCTTCAATAAACAAGAACATAATTAGTGGTTCTTTCGTATGTAGGGATGGTTATAAGCTAGTCTTTAAGTCAAATAAAGTTGTAATATCTAAATTTGGGAACTTTGTTGGTAGAGGCTATGAGAGCAGATGCTTGTTCTGCCTTTGTAGTTTAGAGTCTTGTTATAATTTGAATGTTGCAACTGGTTTAAATAAATATGAGGCTAATATTTGGCATTCTCATTTTTGTCATATTTGTTTTGATAGTATTGCTAGAATGTCTAGATTAGATTTAATTCTATAATGTGAAATCATCAAATGATCAAAGTTCCAGTCATGTTTGCAAGCAAATCAATCTCGAAAACCCTTTAAGAGATTAGAGGATAAAAAGAACTTGGCATCAGTAGATCTTGTTCATTCAAATTTTTGTGAAATGAATGGATTGTTGACAAAATAAGGCATACATTTTTTATAACTTTTATTGATGATGCAACATGCTATGCTATGTGTAGTTGCTTAAAACTAAGGATGAAGCTTTAAACTATTTTAAGACTTATATGGCCAAAGTTGAGAACTAACTAGAGAAGAAAATAGAAAGACTGAGGTCTAATTGTGGAGTAGAGTACGTCTCTCATGAATTCTCCTAGTACTGTTCTGAGCATGGAATAGTTCGTAAATTTGCTGTACCATATTCACCCCAATGAAACAGGGTAGCTGAGAAGAAAAATCGGACACTAATAGATTTGGTTAATGCTATATTAGAGAGTGTCGGTATGCCTAAGGCATGGTGGGAGAAAGCTATATTGACAGCAACTTTTGTCCTAAATAGAATAATCACTAAAAAAAGTGAGATTACTCTATAGGAGGGATGGAAGAGGAGAAAACCTAATGTCAATTTTCTGTGAACTTAGGGGTGTTTGGAAAAAGTCAATATACCATTGCGAAAAACAAAATACTTGAACCTAAAATAGTTGATTGTATCTTTCTAGGATATGCTCATAATAACATGACCTATAGATTTTTAGTAGTTAAATTAGAAAATCTAGAGATTATTGCTAACACAATAATAGAGTCTAAAGATGCTTCATTATTCAAGGATGATTATCCTATAAGAGCTGTAAATAGTACTTCACAAATTGAGAATGTCCAAACTGAAAATATTAAAAGTGAGAATAATCAAACTTCTAAACTTTCCACCATTTCTAAACTAATATGTTATGTCTCTGAGGAGGATAACAATCTAGTCACAGATGAGGGTTGAGAAAAATCTTTGGTAATGACTTTATTGTATACCTCATGGATAATGTGCCAAAGCCACTTTCATAGGCTTATGCATCTCCTAGTGCTGAGTATTAAAAAGAGACAGTCCGTAGCGAGATGGACTCTATCATGGTTAATGGGATTTGAGAGATTATTGATCGTCCTAACGGGTGCAAACCTCTAGGGTATAAATGTGTTTTCAAAAAGAAACTAAGGCCTAATGGTACTATTGAGAAGTACAAGGTAAGACTAGTGGCCAAGAGTTACACCTATAAAGACAGAGAAGTTTCTTTTGATACCTATTCTCCTATCATCAAACTAACCACTATTAGAGTGCTCCTTGCATTAGCATGTTTGTATGGTTTACATGTCCATCAAACAGACGTGAAGACAACTTTGCTTAATGGAGTGTTGGAGGAAGAAATCTATATGAATCAACCGAATAGTTTTGTGATTTCTAGACAGGTAAACAAGGTGTGCAGATTATTAAAATTCTTGTATGACCTAAATCAAGCTCCTAAACAATGGCACAAGTAGTTTGATAAACTTTGACATTCGCTAGCTTTGTTATGACCGAAGATGATAAATATGTATATTGCCATTATGGTGGGGGTCAAGGAGTGATCTTGTGTTTGTATGTAAATGACATACTTATTTTTGAGACAAATACTATCGTCATTGATGAGGTCAAATCTTTCTTATGTCGATGCTTTGATATGAAAGATTGGGAGAGGCAGATGTTATTCTGAATATTAAATTGATCAAGAACAAGGGCAGGATCACTTTGAACCAATCCCATTATGCTAAGAAAATATTGAGCCGGTTCGACTTTGAAAATTGTAAAGTTTCTCCAACACTCTATGATGCAAGTATTAATCTACAAAAGAACCATGGGCTATGTAAAGATCAATTGAGATTTTCACAAATTATTGGGTCACTTACATATTAAGCTAATGCTACAAGACCAAACATTTCATTTGATGTGAGCAAATTAAGCCGGTTTATATCTAATCTAGGAAATGCTAACTAGGAGGCACTTGAAAGAGTATTGCATTACCTGAGAGGCATAATATATTTTGGAATTCATTATACTAGATATCCTTCTATATTAGAAGGATATAGTGATTCCAATTAGATCTTTGATGCAGATGAGATCAAAGCTATAAGTGGCAATCTGTTTACTTTAGCTGGTGTTGTAATTTCATGGAGGTCTTGCAAACAGACCATATTGACGAGGTTAATCGTGGAAACAAAACTTGTAGCACTTGACACCACCACTTTTGAGGCTAAATGGCTAATAAAGCTTCTGTTTGACTTGTCATTAGTTGAGAAACTAATATCGGCAATCCTAATATACTGTGAAAATCAAATAGTGTTGACTAAGTTTATAGGTACTAAGGGTAACACGAGGTCCTCCAGACATGTGAAAAACGTAGGCTTAAATCTATCAGAAAACTGAGAAGCTCTAGAGTGATTGCTATAAATTATATTCTCACTGAGGAAAATCTAGCACTCTTTTACAAAGGAGTTAGCACATAAAGCGATTTCTATTGCTTCTATGGACATCAGTATGAGACCTATTTGAATTACATCACAATGGTGACCCATACCATCTTGATCAGAGATCCCATGACTTACACAATCAGGAAAACAAGTTGATGTTACAAGACAATAGATATTCATTATATCCATGTCCTAATAGACAAAGTATTCTCGACTATATGGAAGGTTGGCATAAAACCTTAATGTATTATGTTGTCCAAATGAGGAAAATATATTGGCCTATAGGATACCTAAAAAATACACCTACTTGAGTCTAATTGTGTGATCATAGTTCATGAGAACAAACATTCTCTAAAAATCTCATAAGTTGATAAGGGAGCATGCATTCTCTAGAAGATAAAGGAGCATGACCATATAGCACTCTATTTAGATGTGGTTTTTTGATAGCCTAATATCAGTTGAGATTTCAAGTGAAGTTGATCATGAAAAGTTATGAACTCAAGGCATAGTCTATTCAACAGCTGTGAGAAGATGAATATTGTCATTCTAAGTGCAAGTTCAACTCATACGGGATTTACACCAAAAACTAGTATATTAAAGATATTTCAGCATAATATCTTTGACATCATTTTGCTACTTGTTTTGGAATTGGTGGTGGATTATTAGAAATCGGCTATATGAGTTAGGCCCATTTCTTATAATTGCAAAGTATGCATGGTTTAGTACCATATTACCTAGCCAAGTGGAGAAAAGATAATTTATAAGGTGTAGCCATTATCACTCCTTGAAACATATGACAATGGATGAGGATGTCATGAGGACTTTGGCTAAATACACACATGTGCATGCATGAGCATGCATATTAGTGTATTTTCGTATGAAAAATCACGTGACTTGTGATTTGCAACGCACAACCGTGCCATGACGTGGCGCACCACTTGGTAGATCAAGTCCACCTTTCCTTTTGGGAACTTGCATTTATCTCTCCTTTTGAACTATCCTGGAGCTGATAAACATTGCATAAATATCATTAAGTGGTTTGATGAGGTAGTTACCAGTGTTTTAATTTTGTATAATGGTGGTAGTTACTAGTGAGTGATTGTATTCTACGTTCTGCACTACATCGAGTCTGTGTTGCTTCTATTCTTCATCAGACCCCACTGTAAGTCATTTGTGTAACCGATCGACTATAGTATAATTCCATTCTTGCGTATATTTGAAGTACAATATAATTTTCTTACTTCTGTTAGTTATGAGCTTTGCATCAGTAGTATTTTGTGATATTTCCCTCTTAGTAAAATCTAAAATTAGAATATTGCCCACATGTCCAACAGTTTCTTATGACAGTTGGCTCAGACCTACGAATAGATGGTTGTCATCACTTCGCCAGACAACCATCAAAAGAGAAGGCCACCTTTGAAGGAGGTTGAAGGTGATGGCTTAGACTACTTCCTTGTGGATGTTCTCCTAACCTTGTCGCCTGTTGTGAAGAAGCCCATTGTGTTTGTAGGGAATGTATGGGACTGTCTCTGGGCTGAAGAATTGATGACTTGCACTAAGTGGAAAGGAGACCAAAGGGAAGGAAAGGGGAGAAATGCACAATGACCGAAGGAGGTGGCGCATCAGCCAATACAGAGATTGACTCCACAACAATTGCGAAGCTTATTTGGAGGCGTAATTCATTGAGGGCCATGCACTGATGATGAGGAAGACCACCACTAAGAGGGAAGTTCTACTGATATACAAGAAAGGATGAGGGAGCCTCCCACCAATCCACAGACCCGCACTACCACCAAGATGCAAATGCTGCTGCCAGGCCGCATGCGTGTTGCCTCTAGGCCATAGTCTTTCCAGTGTCTGAGAGAAGCACGAAGCCCATCTTAGGGGGCATTTATATTGACTTTTGGCTAAAAATAAATAGTAATAGTTGGAAGAAGTGGCTTTTAGAAGAAGGGGTCGAGTGGTGGAAAAAGATAGGGAAAGATGTGTGTGCATGGCGAGAGTGAGAGGAGTGAGGTGCATGATGCTGCTGTGGCCCTCTACCTTTTCCCTAGAGCGAGACAATAGCGAAAGAAGTGGATAAACCACTTCGAGAAGTTGGGTGTTCATATCATATTTTAGCTTGTTTAAGTAGAAGCCACTACAAACAAGGCCTAGCCAAGGCAACGGCAGAGAAACCTCTTGTACTCCTCAACTAAAAATAGAAGAAGAGAACTAAACACAACTAGTATTTATAGGTGACAGTCACGGGTGGGACCCTCCCCCCTCGATGTCGGTGACAATGTTGGCCGCCAGAGAAGTGGGAGGGGCCAGATCCGGTGAAAGAAGAAGAGGGGGAAAGTGGTTCTAGCAGTGAAGAACAAGAGATAAAAAACTATTCTAGTTAGCACATTTTTTGAGATAGGACATTGTTAGTTTGAAATGTATCCTTATGGTGTATGTGTGTGATATGAACATCAGCGTGCATTAGCGTAAGTCACTAACAGACAAGCCCTAGATCAAAGTCTCCACCTTAACTTGACTTGGTAGGCCAACAGCCACTGCTCATATAGGGTGTGTTGGTTGCCTGGATGGCCTCAGGCCAGGCCTGTGGGACGAAGAATATTTTTTGCAATGTCTGTTTGGTTGCTTGTATGCAAAAAGTAGACAAGCTCGTGGATGCAAGATTCCCTCTAGAGCAAAGCTCATTGGATATGCAAAAATAGAGCTTTCCTCCCGATCTAGGCCCAACTAATTGCGTGGCTTGGAAATGATTAGTGCATATTAAGTGTATATTAGAGTTGTTGATATTTTAATATCGATCTTACATATGATTTATTTGGATTCGGGGAAACTCATAGAAGCCTCAGTGTATGTGCATGTGGAGTAGAGACATGGGAAATTTTATCATAGTTCAGGCCTTCTCTTAAGAGAATAACAACCCTACATCAAGTGTGATTGCTAATTGCTAGAAAGGGGAATTACAATAGAGAATTATCTAAATGGCTAACACTATCTTCTCCTCCGATCAGAATCGCCCCTTCTCTCTTTGACGTTAACCTTTAAATAGCCAGCAAAGCAATGGCAGTTGTCTCACGCCAGAAGACGCCTCAATGCTTCAGATGATAACTGTCTAATGGAAGTTATTGTCAGAGAGACATATAAGGCCGTTCTCCGTGTAGCGGTTGTTGTCAGAGAGAGATCGTGTGTGGTTATGGGATAAACACATGCTCGAATTGCCTTATCAAACGAACCGCGATGCAGTTGCTTATCGTAGACAAGTTAGTCAGAGATAGATTAGTCTCAGGAAAATCCACGATAATAAGGTGGTCGCTAGACAACTTACAACTATGTGGTCGTAGTAGGACTTACAGCCAGGTAGTAGCCACTACTATTTATTTTCAATCAAAAGCTATAAGTCAACTAAAAGGCAATACAAACGCCCCAATAGCTGCTGGCTTGCATGCATGCATACTGCTAGCAGTGGCAACGTACGTATGCACTATACCATCAACTCTAACGCTAGAACTTATCACACATATGATCCTTAGCAACATTTTTTTCAATTTTAGACCGTTAACATCTCTTTTTTTTTGTTGCAAAAATAGACTCCTCACTAAGCTTGAAAGGTGTGGTAGGTGATACATATCACTTGCCACACCGTTGTAGCTTGGCAGGCCAAGTGGCGCGTGGCACAGAATTGGGCGTGGTAGTACGCGAGCTGGCGTGATAGATGGGCTCCTACCAAGCCACTATGCCACAGTAGACACGGTAGCAATACTGTTTGGCACTATTCACCCATTAATTAGTGCTAAATGCAATTAATTAGTACAAATAATATTTTATTTTGTTACTCAGTGGAGGCGGTGACGGCGGCGCAAGGCATGCAAAAAATAATAGAAGTTAACACACATTTTTCCCTA
This sequence comes from Dendrocalamus sinicus, assembly GCA_036346575.1. Lineage (NCBI taxonomy): Eukaryota > Viridiplantae > Streptophyta > Magnoliopsida > Poales > Poaceae > Dendrocalamus > Dendrocalamus sinicus. Next base: position 22,517,878 of record CM070664.1, on the reverse strand, counting down.
CGCTATTCGTCTCCATCAACCATGTAAGCGAGCATTTGTTGTCCGAATGAGCTGAAAATTTCATACAAAACTTTCACTTAAACCGCTTACGTGCCATAGAAATTCGCCATTGGAGTTTATTCTATATCGCGTAACAGAAACCATGGAAGGCAAGACATGCACTTTTGCCTACTCTGTCTGGCTATTTCAACCTATATAAGCAAGTAGTTGTTGTCTGAATGAGTTGATAATTTCTTGTTGTAATCCCACTTGCACCGCTAATGTGGTATAGAAATTCGCCACTGGAATTCAATACATACTGCGCAACAAAAATAATGAAAGTCAACACACGCATTTTTCCCTACGACGTTTGTTTCTGCTAACCATGCAAGCGAGTATTTATTGTCCGAATGAGCTAAAATTTTCATACAAGACTTTCACTTGAACTACTAATGTGCCATAAAAATTTGCCATTGGAGTTCATTCCGTACTGTGCAACAAAAATTGTGGAAGGCAGCATGGACTTTCGCCTAGGCCCTGGCTATTTCAACCTATACAACCGAGCAGTTGTTATTTGAGTGAGATGATAATTTCATGTTGTAATCTCACTTGCATCATTAACGTGGCATAGAAATTCACCATTGGAATTTAATACGTATTGCGCAACAAAAATAATGGAAGTCAACACACACATTCTTCCCTATGTTGTTCGTCTCCACCAACCATACAAATGAGCATTTGTTGTCTGAATGAGCTGAAAATTTCACACAAAACTTTCACTTGAACCGCTAACGTGCCATAAAAATTCACCGATGGAATTTATTCTGTACTGCACAACAAAAATTATGGAAGACAGGCCATGCACTTTGGCCTACATCGTCTAGCTATTTCAACTTATACAAGTGAACAGTTGTTATCTGAATAAGCTAATAATTCCACATTGTAATCCCACTTGCAAAACTTACATGGCATAGAAATTTTCCGCTAGAATTCGATACGTATTGTACAACAAAAATAATGGAAATCAACACACATATTTTTCCCTACGCCGTTCGTCTCCGCCAACCACACAAGCGAGCATTTGTTGTCTGAATGAGCTGAAAATTCCACATAAGATTTTTACTTAAATTGCCAACATGCCATAGAAATTCACCGCTAGAATTCATTATGTACTATGCAACAAAAATAATAGAAGTCAACACATGTGCTTTTCCCTCTGTCAACCATACAAGTGAGCATTTATTGTCCAACGAGTTAAAAATTAAACACAAGACTTTCACTTGAACTGCTTACGTGCCATAGAAATTTGTTGCTTGAGTTCATTCTATACTACGCAACAAAAATTGTGGAAGATAGGACATGTGCTTTTGGCTATGCTATCTGGCTATTTCAACCTGTACAAGCGAGCAGTTGTGATGGAGAGATGCGTGCGCATAACGAGAGTGAGAGGAGTGGGGTGCGTAATACACTCGTGACTCTTACCTTATCCTTGGAGTGAGATGACAGCAAGGGGAGTAAATCCTGAATTTTATCCCGTGAAAGAATTTTACTTTTAAGTAGCACTAATTAAATATAATTAGTACTAACTAATTGCAAGTGCAATAAATTATTGTGCATGCTTAATTAGCACTACATGATTAGAGCTAATTGGTCCTACTCCAATCGGCTTATAAGGGGTGGCTTTTAGCTTTTTGTGTGTATTGTGGCTATAAAAACACTGTCGCGGCTATTAGTTTTTATAAGAAAATGTAATAAAAATAGTAAAAACAGAAAAATTGGAAAACTCCGCTAAATATTTTGGGACAATGCAAAAGAATAAGAGAAAAAAAAAAGAAAAGCTAAAAAGCAAAAAAAAACCAAATTTTAGAAGCCAAAAAGCGGAAGCCGTTTAGAGCGGAGCCTAAATGCGACTAGCACTAAATAAAAATACTATTAATTTAGAGATTTAATTAGCACTAATTAATTAATTATTATTACTAATTAATGTAATTAGTACTAATTAATTGTGCTTAGCGCTAATTAATGGCTCAACAGTGCAGCACAGTGTCACTATAGTGTCAAAAAGTGCCGCTACGGTGCAACCGCGTAACGGTGGCTCGGCAGGAGGTAACCACACAGAGCCAGCCTGCCGTGCGGCAGGTCACATTTGTCATTTGCTACATCTTTCGAGCTCTATTTTTTTAAAAAAAAAGTGAGGGACCGAGGTCTATTTTTTTTTAGAAAAAAGTCATTATAAGGTTAGATACATGAACATTTCATGCATGAGCGGTTCCTAACGTTAAACTGACGTTTTGGCTGAATAATTTCTTTGTCTGCTCTTCTGGGAAAAACAAATGGAGAGATCGAGCTGTAGTTAGTTTGCTTCGTTGGCTGGTTCGGTCCATTGATAAATCTACTCCATTTTAATTTGTTTGTGGTTGTCTATATGAACTTTTCACTGTGCAGCCACAATATTGTATGGTAATGACAACTAATAATTCTTGTCCTGATTAAACGGTTCCCAAACTTGGTTGACGAAAGCAATAATGGCATTGCATCTGCCTTAAAAAAATGTCATAGCATGGCAAATCTTGTGGAACTTTGGGTCTCCTAGGGTTAAGATCTAGCGGGTTCTTTTCTATTGCGTACGGGTTCTTGAGGGAGACATTGAGGGAGAGGGGTACCAACCTTCTGATTGCGTTGAAGAATGGTTGGCCATCTCGGCGGAGCGCGGGCACGGCGACGGTCGGAGAAGAACAAAGACGGCGGCGCGTCCCGGTGAAGGAGACGGCAGTGGAGCTTCCCGTCGCTGGAGCGCCACCCTCTCAGATCGGGTTAGGGTTTGTCGGTGGGTCTGGCGGCGGCACGGTGAACCTCGTCATGTGTGAAGCCCCGGCCCCCACCTCTTTTGTATGGCGCTGGCGACAGGGCCCACCACCTATTAGCCGGGCGCCCGATCGCGCGCGAGCAAGGGGAGGGTATTTGGCGTTGGGCCAAATGCCTCTTGAGATCATTCTAACATTCTCCCCTTGATCTCAATCTATACTTTATCTTTAATTACTTTTGACTTTACACATTCCATCACAGATTAGTGCATAGAACATATCTCATCGTCACGGTCAATCGCGATAGATTCAATGACTACAATGCACTCTCTGCTCAAATAGTTACTTTAATCTTTTGGGCCATCTTTTAGTCCAGGAATCATAGGCTTTCCCTTAAACCCATGCAAGCTACATGTTCTCTGAACACGTTGGGTGGTAAGCCTTTAGTAAGCGGATCCGCTAACATCTTTGCGGTACTTATGTGCTCAAGACTTATAATTTGATCCCGAACTTTATCTTTCACAACATAGTACTTTATGTCAATGTGTTTGACAGCACCACTTGACTTATTGTTGTGGGCATACTTACTGCGGGTTCATTATCGCAGTACAACTTAAGTGGTCTATTGATGTCGTCAACCACTTTTAAACCGGGTATGAACTTCTTTAGCCAGTTCACCTGCCCCGTAGCCTCATAACATGCTACAAACTCGGCATACATTGTGGACGATGTAGTGACGGTTTGTTTTGAGCTTTTCCACGATATAGCTCCTTTAGCGAGAGTGAACACATATCCGGATGTAGACTTTCTATCATCTCCGCAAAATCGAATCAGATACCCCACTATATGGAGTGAATCGATCTTCAGTATGTCATCATGAGGCCTTTTGTTCCTTGCAAATAAAAGACTTTCTTTATCAATTTCAATGTTCTATTCCAGATTGCTCGAATCGCCAAGTAACCCGCAACAAATGTTAAGTCGTATGCGTGTGCACACTTGAGCATCTGTAAGCTTCCGACACCAAGCATATGGAACCGCTTTTATTTGATCGATCTCATATGGTTCCCGGGCATTGAAAATCCCCATATCTGTCGCCCTTGACTATAGGTGCAGGTGAAGGACTACTTTTATGCATACCAAATTTCTTTAAGACTTTCTCTATGTATGCCTTTGTGACAGTCCCAATACCCTTTGTTTCTATCTCGGTGAATTTCGATCCCTAGAACGAATGAAGCTTCACCAAGATCTTTCATATCAAGTTTGAGGACAAAACTTCTTTGTTTCCAAGAGTGACTAACATCACTACTAGCTAGTAGGATATCATCCACATACAGTGATTAGGAAGATAAACTTCCCATCTTTAAACTTTGCATAAACACGGTTGTCCTCTACATTCTCTTTAAACCCAAATTTTCTTATTGTACTGTCAAACTTCAAATACCACTGTCTTGAAGCTTGCTTTAACCCATATATTGATTTCTTTAGGCGGCATCCCATTCTTTCATTTCCTTCCACAACAAAACCTTTCGGTTGTGCCATGTAAACATTTTCCTCCAAATCCCCATTAAGAAATGCCGTCTTTACATCCATCTGATGTAACTCTAAATCATAATGTGCTACTAATGCCATTATGATTCTGAAGGAATCTTTACATGAGACTGGAGAAAAGGTCTCATTGTAATCAATCCCTTCTCTTTGCGTAAAGCCTTTTGCCACAAGTCGCGCTTTGTATCTTTCTATATTCCCTTGGGAGTCATGCTTTGTCTTGTAAACCCATTTACTGACCTCACTGTTTTGGCTCCTTTAGGAATAATTTCAAGTCCTGCACTTTATTAGTCTTCATGGACCTCATCTCCTCTTCCATGGCCTCAAGCCATTTTGAGGAATTTTCGCTTCATGGCTTCTTCAAATGAGGTGGGATCATCCTCCATTTGAAATTCCTCTGTATAATAAATCTGATAATCATCAGAAATAGCTGATCTTCTTACTCTTTGAGACCTCCTCGGGGCCTCCTCAATTGATACATTTTCTGTTTGAGGTCTGTTGCTCCCCTCATCTCGTGGCAATAGGTTCTATAGGATCTGAAAGACAGTTCCTCATTCTCACTCATTGTTGCCACAGAGGAACAATAACAGTCTTTGGCACCACAGTGTCTTGCACCGTTGGTGCAGCGACAGCAGGTAGTGTGAAGAATGGCTCTTGAATCATCGGAGTGGGCGCATACACCCGCTTCTCTTCAAGGTCAATCTCACGAGCTACCATGCTCCCCTCATCATTTCATCCTCTAAGAAGACACTGCCTCGTTTCTACAAACTTTGTATATCCGTGTCGACAAGAGAAACAATAACCTTTTGACTTTTCAGTAGCCAATGAAATGGCAACTTACTGTTTTGGGATCAAGTTTCCCAAGGTTTGGGTTAAATACTTTAGCCTCAGCAGGACTCCCCCACACACGTAAGTGGTTTAGTGAGGGAACTCTCCCTGTCCACAACTCGTACGGTGTTTTGGGCACCGATTTACTAGGCACTCTGTTGAGAATATGAATGGCGGTTTTCAACGCCTCCATCCATAAACTCAATGGCAGTGTGGAATAGCTCATCATGCTTTGCACCATATCCATCAGGGTACGGTTGCGTCTTTCAGCTACTCCATTTTGCTGAGGTTCGCCCGGCATAGAATACTGGGCCACTATGCCATTTTCCTGTAAAAACCCCGCAAAAAGGTCCAGGAACTTGTCCATATGGGGTATGTCGACCGTAGTATTCCCCCACGATCAGATCGGACTATCTTAATCTTTAAATCGTGTTGGTTTTCAACTTCAGCCTTAAATATCTTGAATTTATCCAATGCTTCATTTCTTTCTTTGATTGGATAAATATATCCATAACGGGAGTAATCATCCGTGAATGTTATGAAAGAGTCATAACCATCCACACTTTTCACAGGAAAAGGACCACAAATGTCTGTGTGAACAATTTGTAGAACTCCTGTGCTTCTTTTAGCGTCTTTTTTAATTTTCTTTACATATTTTCCTTTGATGCATTCTCTGCATTGTTCTAAGTCTGAGAACTCTAATAGAGGAAGAATTTCATTCTTAACTAGTCTTTCTATTCTCCCCCTCGAAATATGGCCTAAACGACAGTGCCATAATTTCGACGATTCATTGTGAGTTCTCTTTCGTTTTCTGTTTTCATTTGAGACGAGGATTCAATCACTTTCTCGCACGCGACGTTCTCATTATCGCATACGACATTCACATCATCACATAATGACAACAAATAAAGCTCGTTCTGTAAAATGGCAAGACCAACACATTCTTTATTAAACATTATTTCACACTTGCCATTTCCAAAAATTGCAATCAATTCTTTTTCTTGTTATCCCTCACATAGTTCACAGAACCACCATGTGAGGATTTGATTCTTTCCTCCTCTTGCACGCACATAGCTATGCACTTTTCCAAATCCCATTTCTTGGGCTGCATATTATAGTTGACAACAAAAATGTCAAACTCTTTTGGCAAAGAAGCAAAAACCAAATGAATAAGGAACTCATCCTTGAGAGCCAAATCCATCGGTTTAAGTTTAGATGCCAAGTTGCTCATTCTAAGAATGTGCTCTCTTATGTCATTTCCACTGCCAGAATACCTTTCTGTTACCAGCTGCTTAATCAGCTGTGTAGCATAAGTCTTTGAAGAGCCAGTAAACTGACTCTTTATTTTCTCAAGGTACTCTGTGACAGTGTCACACTTTGCGATTGAGCCCACAATTGCAGGCTTAATCGTGTTCTTTATCACAGTCAAACATTTCTTGTTGGCAGTGACCCACTTTTTATGATCAAGATCACATGACATTTTTATGGAAGCATCAGCCTCATTTTCATCATCCCTCACCGGTGCCACAGGCTCTGTGGGACACGGTGTGGCGACACAATTCATATACAATGAGAACAATTAAACGTAATAACAACAACTGCATGCATTGGTTTCAACGTTGGTTGAAATTAAAACATACAGTTGTTTACACATTAAATCTACATCACCGTTGGGCAGAAATAGAAATAATGCATAAAAACATCAATTGAAACTATAATACTGTTAATAGCAAAATTATATGCCTTATTTCCAACATTGGCCAAAATACGACATACAATTTAAATCAATTTTATCTATACATTAAATCTACATCACCGCTAAGCGTAAATAGAAATAATGCATAAAAATCATCAATTAAAATTTATAATATTGTTATTATCAACGTTGGTCGAAAATAACAATATCATAATTATCTCGATTTATCTCTATTTTTCAAAATTAAATTCTCCGTTGGTTCGAATTTAATAATGAAAAATCAATCAATAATATCTTTTGCAGCGGAAACTGTAATTATTCTAAAAAATAATTCAATATTCAGAAGCAATATACAGTACACTTTTAATCTCTGAAAAATTAACACGTTGGTGCAAAAATTTACAGAGAATTTGGATCAAATTTCATTGAAATTCATTAAAAATTGCTTCTGAAAAACATTATAATCAATAAAAATCCAATTTTGGATTTACTGTTCAATTCGGCGTTTTGGCCCGTTCAACAGCGGCCACGATTTCACTTGCCCTCGCGGCCGCGCGCCTTGGCGGCTGGTCCGCCACCGCACGCGAGCGCCAATCACCCAGCCAGCGCGCGCGCCCACCGAGTGCAATGCCCAGTTTCACGCGCGCGCGCGGCGCCTCTTTCTCCCACGCGGGCTGAAAACCCCGCAGGACATCTGCCGCTCTCGCGGCCCATTTGGCCCCCCCTATCTCGGCTGTTCATTTTGATCGCACGGCCAGGAGAAAAGACCGGCCGAACAAACCCGCCCCAAACCCTAACCCTAGAAGCATTTCGGTTCCATTCACCCGCAAAAAAATGGATCAGGCGATGGGGCGGCGCGCGGGCTGGCGACCAAAAGAGGAGCGGCGGCGGCGCACGCCCACGAGGCGACGGCGGGCGGCCTCGCGCGCCGCGAGGCGACGGCGGCCCGAGAGGCGGCGACGGCACCGCGCCGGCGGGGTCCCCGGCGGCGGCGAAGCGCGCGCGCGGCGCGAGGCGGCGAGACGGCCAGCGCGCGGCGCCCCGGCGCTCGACGTCGGCTCGGCGGCGGCAGCCGGCCCCGGCGGCGCGCGTGAGTCCCTCTTTCCCCTTTTCTTTTTTTCTTTTTTTTTGTTGTTTCTTTCCGATCCGAGGGGAGCTAGGGTTCGGGATTTTTCAATCTTTTCTTTTCCGCACGCCGGCCAACCGACGGCGGTCATCTGTTCTTTCCCCATCTAGATCTACCCTTAGGCTTGGCTCTGATACCATTGTGGAACTTTGGGTCTCCTAGGGTTAAGATCTAGCGGGTTCTTTTCTATTGCGTACGGGTTCTTGAGGGAGACATTGAGGGAGAGGGGTACCAACCTTCTGATTGCGTTGAAGAATGGTTGGCCATCTCGGCGGAGCGCGGGCACGGCGACGGTCGGAGAAGAACGAAGACGGCGGCGCGTCCCGGTGAAGGAGACGGCAGTGGAGCTTCCCGTCGCTGGAGCGCCACCCTCTCAGATCGGGTTAGGGTTTGTCGGTGGGTCTGGCGGCGGCACGGTGAACCTCGTCATGTGTGAAGCCCCGGCCCCCACCTCTTTTGTATGGCGCTGGCGACAGGGGCCCACCAGCCTATTGGGCTGGGCGCCCCCGATCAGGGTGCGAGCAAGGGGAGGGTATTTGGCCGTTGGGCCAAATGCCCTGCTGAGATCATTCTAACAAATCTATGCAAAAAAAAACATATGTATTTAGGAGTGATACCAAATCTGTACAACGAAACCGTTCGGACTTAAGGGCCAGGACAAGTGTCACGATCAGCTGCCACCTACATGATTCCCATGGCTCATGGCTGACGGCTGTATCACAATCAAGAGATCGATTTGCCATTCTCCTTTGCATTACTTAGTCTAAAAGACTCCTTTTAATTTGAAAATTTTGAAGGTTGAAAACAAGGGAGCTAGTACTTATAAAGTTTGACAATTGATTCATGAGTGATTACACAACAAAGCACAAGTGACAGAATGCATAACAATGCTGTCCAGTAAAGGCTGTCCCAAAAAACCAAAAGGGTACTGTAGCAAGTCCAACAGTAAGAAGTATAAAAAAAGTGTTCCTGCTAAAAAGCAAAAGGTAAACTGGACTGCCCAAATTAAACAAAAGCGAGCACTTGCAATGTTCAGTCGTCGTCCTCATTTCCTAGTGAATCAGTGAAGTTTTCATCCTTCAGCTCCCCTAAGGAGAGATGGTAAAGCCGCTGTCCCCAATCGTGCATGACGGGCACCGGAACTCTAGGAGTCACTAAGGCACCTTCGTCAGATGTTGGGGGGTTGAAGAGCAGACTTGCTTGTGGAGTTGATCCAAAGAGATTTTCTCCACCCTAAAGTCTTGAGGTACTGCTTGGTGCAGTTGATCAAGCAGCTGCAATGGGCTTGGAGGCACGTTGGACTTACGCCTCTTGTTGCTCGGAAGTTCGAAATGGTGGTAGCCTTCAGATTGCTTGTTCAGGCGCGGGCTTCTTCGCGGGTTGTGGATCGTTAATGGTGCACCTTGCCTGCTCCTTAGGCTATGAAGATCAGCAATTGAGCTCGATGAGACTACAACTTCTTGGGAAGGCTTTGGAATTTTCTCAATGCAGACTAAGGAGGTGCCCTGACTGCTTGCAAATTCCTCGAAGGAACTCCATGGCAGCTAAACCTCCGAATTGTACGCCAGAAACCAATATCTTTTCAGCTTGAAATTAGGGGACTGGGTGATAACTCGATGCGGGAAAAATGGCTAGCCCTAGGCAGAGAGCAGCGAAGAGGGCAGCACGGGTACTCCTCCAAAAAAGCCATGACCTGAGCAATAAAATGCAAGAAGTCGGGTCTAGGAGCTTTGGAAACCGAGACACTGCCATTGAAGTCCTGACAAACCGGGATTAAGGCTAGAAGTTGGAAGATTCTCTGTTGGAATATTAGAGGCCTAAACTCTCCCGAGAAATGGAGATCCATAAGAGAAAAAATTGTGGCCAATGCCTGCTCGGTCATTTGCCTTTAGGAGACTAAAAAAGGAAACTTTGATCACTCTTTTATTCGCAACTTCTCCCCTAAAATTCTGGATAATTCTTTTTCTCTCCCTCCATTGGTACCTCCAGGGGTCTGCTAGTCCTTTGGAACAGCTCGGTGTTCTCTGGTTCTCCTCTTTTCAACTCGTTCTTTGGTCAAATTATTGAATTCACCTTGGTTCACAATTCGGACAAGCGGACCCTAGTAAATGTTTATGGCCCATGTGAGGGGCAAAGAAGAGAAGAGTTTGTGCACTGGTTTTTGAACCTCAACATTCCCGCGCAACAGAGTTGGATCCTCATGAAAGACTTTAACTTCATTAGGTATGTATAGAATAGAAACAAGCTGGGGGGATCTAAATGACATTTTGACCTTCAATGACATCATTGGCAACCTAGGTCTCACCGAACTAGCCCTCAAAGGCAGGTCTTACACTTGAAGCAATATGCAAGAGGACCTTTTATTAAAGCAGCTAGATTGGTTTTTCACTATAGACCATTGGACTATCTCCTTCCCTATTCAGAAGTCCATGTTCTTCACAAGGACACCTCTGACCATGCGCCTTGCATTGTTCACATTGCCATAGTGATTCCTCAATCCAGCCTTTTTAGGTTCAAAACTTACTGGACAGATCTCCTAGGGTTCATGGAAATGGTTGCTCTTTTATGTAATTTACTAGTCCATCAGATGAACTCAGCTTCAAGAATTTTGGCTAAATTCAAGAATCTCATACAATGCCTTAAAAACTGGAGCAAATCTTTTTCTCATGTCAGCATTCTCATTTACAACTGCCAGACCATTATTCTTTTCTTCGATAATTTGGAAGATCAGATAGGGTTATTCATTGAGGAAAGAAACTTCAGAAAATTAATAAAGAAACATCTCGCTAAACTACTGAGCTACCATGTACTTACACAAAGAGTTGACACTCCCTAGGTTAAGTTGCTTTGGGGCAAATACTACTCGAATATGGTTCCTCATGCATTTGGTTCCTGTGGATCCTTTTGGTGGAAAGATGTCATGAAATGTATAACTCAATTTCGTGAAACAGCAATGGGGAAGCTGGGCAATGGTCAAGATATCCTGTTCTGGAAGGACTGCTGGGTTGCAAACATTCTCTGCATCAAATTTCCAAGATGGTCTTCTTTCACCTCTTATCATGATGTTCCAGTCAAAAACTTCTTGCAATCCTCGGGCCTCATGCGCAATTCCAACTTCCTCTCTCAGAGGAAGCATATCAATAATACTTATAATTGTAGATCTCACAAATTCTATAGCAATTAACAATGATATGCCAGATCAATGGACTTACATCTAGGGCAACTCTACGTATTCCTTACAGAAATGGTACACTCAACAGTTTAATTCCTTAGCAACTTCTCCGGTCTATCCGCTGGTTTGGAAGAGCAGGTGTCTCATGAAGCAAAAGGTCTTTGCTTGGCTGCTTTTAATGGACAGGCTCAACACTAAAGATATGCTAAGAAGGAGAAACTTCAGCCTTGCTGGCGACGCCCATTGTGTGCTATGCACCTCTCAAAGTGTGGAAACCGCTAGTCATCTCTTCTTTGACGGCTCTTTCTCCGCTCAATGCTAGCATGAAATCGATATTTAGTGGTCTTTGCATATAGATACCCCTTCAAGGATTTTTAATGCCAGGCAGGCCTTTTCGGGGCAGCTCTTCATGGAGAAGTTTATCTTGACCACCTGAATCATTTGGAAGATCAAGAACGAGCTCATCTTTCAGCAGTAGTACAATTCCTTCAACAAATAGAAAGTCAGGCTTAGATTTGAAGCCTCCTTGTTGATAGGGTCAAACCGGCCACTCGCATTTTGCTGTCTGCTGGGCTTCACTCCCTCTGATCTCTCTCTCTTCTCTTCTTCTCTCCCTTTCTCTTCTTTCCTCTTTCTCCCTTGTGTATCTTATTACGCTTTTATTAATATAGAATAGTAGAAGCCCCTCCTATTTTTCCCTTAAAAAAAGGGAGTTAGTACATCCACAGTATTTTGCATGGTGTTTCTTGCGCCGGTGGTGAAGTGATGACCACATAGTTTTGGAATTTTGTGTGCTAACTATTATAGCGGATTATACATGGCAAAATGTACTTATTGTAACGCCCCCGTTTCCAGGGGCGCATACGGACACGGCACCCCGCAACTATTCACGCATGAACAGTTATGGAGTGTCGTGCAAGAGTATACCATTGCATGCTTACAACAAAAGTCCAGCATATATTTCACATAAGGATTAACATCCAGGTTTTTGACAGCGGGGCGTGCAAGCCCAAAGTATAATTACATCACCAAAAGCTCCAAGATCCGCTTGAGCGCAGCGAAGACCTAAAGCCATGGGTCCTCGTCGAAGAAGCGATCCTCAGGGGCATCCTCGACGGGGAAACCTTCACCTTCGTCTTGATCCTCTAAAGAGGGGATTAAGCAAGCCGTGAGCCAAACAACCGGCTCAGCAAGCCCCAAAGGGGCTCTATCTTACTACATTCACGGATTAACAATGGAAGGGAGTATACTTGGTTTATTAACTTTGAGTGGATGCAGTTTTATTTGCAAACATTTTGATAAAACGGACCCAAAACTACTCCTTAAGATCTCAGGGGTTTTTCAAGAGAAGTTAATTAACCAACTAATCAAGTTAAAGCATGTACAAAACTACTTAAGCTTTGCTGCTGGAATCACCCAAGTGACACAGCTCCATTAACCGGGAGCACGACGTATTCGAATACCATTATTTTGACTCTGCAGAGTTTGCTCAGCTTTACCCACACGATTTCTTAACTTCCGCGTCCGGGTTAAGAAAGCCAGGTCGTTTCACTGCTCAACTCTTTATATAGACTCTACCCGGTAGAATCCACTCGGGTCTGGCACATGAAAACAAACGTTCGCTTCGAGTGAACTCTACCGTTGTTAGGCACCCGTAGCACGGCCTGCCTAACCTTGTTACTCAATCACCTACCTCTCAACACCTGTAGAGTTTTAATCGAGTTGAGCAGCTACTAAACCAGTGTTGACAAGTCAACTCCTGTGGTTGAGCGGTCACCATGTCATTTGCTCGGCGTAAGGGTCTGGTCCTTATATTTTTTCCTCCGGAGTCCGCAACCCCGGTCAGGTCCGCGACCTTACAACCTAGGGTAAGAGGTGGGCAAAGACCGTCTCGCATCTCCTTCCCCAACCCTTACCCTATTCTGCACATCGACAATCTCCGCCCTAGGGCACGGTGTCCCATACCACCCTGCCCTAGAGTCGGGTTTTCCAAATTCTATTGGCCCGCAGCCACAACCTTATTAGTGTAAAGACTTTGCATGATAATGATAACCTACAATTATCTAGATTAAACAGATAATTATTTCTAGGGTTACAAAGACATGGCTACAAGTTAAACATGACATTTATCGGTGGTAGGTTTAACTACATAACATGTCATTCTAAACTTTTTATTTTACTTTGAACTAACATTTCAGAACTAGCTTAATGCAAATAGCATAATAACATAATTAAATGGCATGGAATACAACATGATCAAAAGATTTGGGACTTGCCGATAATCTGGACGATCTCGGCTAGCTCGAACGTAGAAGCACCTGGATCCTGAGACTGCACTTGAACTTCCGGGATCTCCGAAACTAGCGCAAACACATAAAATAACATAAGTCCAGCTTGAGCCTAATCAAGCGAGGAAAAATAATCTATTAAAAAGGAGTAAAATACATAAATCCGCAAATAGGGAATTTTAGAAATTTATCTAGGATGAATTTGGGGAAAAAGAGGTCAAAAATGGGTCCAGGATATTATTTGGAGCAAAGTGGTGAAATTTGAGAATTTTTGGGAATTTTTGTGATTTTCTAGAATTTATTTAGATTTTTCTAATTTCTGGAAATTGATAATTCACTGGAAATTCCTTTGCACAGTAAAAGGCCGGCCCGGGGCTACAGTGCGTGCGCTCGGGCGACGGAGCAGGCCGGCTCGGCCCCACTCCTGTGCGCCCCAGCGGTCCCGATGGGTGACACGAGGCTCGGGTGGACGGGCTGGATGGCGAGCGGACGGGTGGACGCGATGCGGTGATGGGGGAGATCGGACGATGGAGGAGAGGGGAGGGCGGGCGAAGCGGTACGAGGTGGATCGGACGGAGGAGAGGTGGGGAGTTTATGAAGATCCGACGGTCACGACTTGTTGACATCGGGCGGCAGACATTACAGGGCGACGGGAGGATCGGGTAGCGAAGGAGGGGCCACGTCATCGTCTTCCTCCTCCGGCTGTGCGCGCGCAACCGAGAGACAGAGACAGGGGTGTCTCCGATCTCCAGTGCTGGCGGGGTCCTTGGTGGCGGGGAGGGGTGCCGGAGGGTGGTCCCCACTGAGGGAAACCCATTTTGGGTAGCGGAAAAGTGAGAGGGCCAACGGTGGGAATGGGAGGCCGAAGGGGAAATTTTGGCTCCCCGGCGGTGAAGGGGGTCACCGGGGCCGAGGGGGCCAAATCGGCGGCGGCCACACGATAAGGGGGACCAGAGGCTCACATTGGCGGCGTTGGTTTCGGCAGGGAGACTCCGGAGTAGGCTGGCCACGGAGAGGGTGCGGCGGCCGGAAGGGAGCTTCGTCGCCGGGTCACCTCGGTGCTTCTCCTGGCCAGGGGAGGACGGCAACGGGTTTAGGGGAGGGTGAAGATGCTCCAGGTGCAAGTAATTGAGAAATGGGGGAAAGGAGAGGGAGAACCGGTTTACAGGGTCGCCGCCGCAGGGGGAGGAATGGCGGCGCTCGGAGCGGTGAGATTCCAATCGGCTGCGCAGGGAGGTGCACTGGAGTGATGGGAGGAGTTTGAGGGCAGTGGGAGAGCTCGGGAAGCAAAGGAGGAGGGGGGAGCCAGGAGTGGGGTTTTTATACCCGAGCGGAGGGAGAAGAAACCGTGGAGGAGAAGGAACGGGCGCGCGCCGGGGTCAACAGGAGTTGGCAGTGCGTCGTCTCGGAGGGGAGAGAGTGGTGATGGGGCTCTGCAGGGGTGTAATGGTGAGGCGACGGCACGGGAGTGGGTGAGCTGCGGGCATGGGTAGAGAGCGTCCGCGCGCGGGAGAAGGAAGAGGCGGTGGCTGACGGGTGGGACCAGAGCAGAGGCGAGGCGACGCGTGGCGCGGAGACGCCCACCGTTCGGACCGGGGCTGTTGGGACAGCACGGGCGCGGGGAGAAACCGGGGGCGCGAGGCGGTGCGGGAGCGGCGCGGGCGAGTAGCGCGAGCGCGGGGAGAAGGCGCAGAGAGGCGAAGGCGCCAGTGGGAGAGGGAAGGGAGCGGGGCGCCGAAGGAGGGAGAAAGCGGGAAATGGGAGGGCGCCAGCGAAGAGGGGTGGCGTCCGGCCAGAAAAGGAAAGCGGAACCGGGGAGACTTTCCAAAAAGGGAAAGTTCCCGAAAAACACTCAAAAAAATCCAGCAAAATTAAAGGAAATTTGGTTTGAAATTTTTGGGGACTTTTCACTTATGCTGACGATTTATATATTATACATGGCTTACATTAAGCTATGCCGCTTGGTTTAATAATTGCTTGGTCTTCTTTGTGAACTAATTTAGTCAATTTGTAATCTTTCGGAATTGCATGCAACGTGAGGTAGTGCTATGCTGCGGGTTACGGTGTTTACGAAAGATACTTATTTTTTAAGGGGAGGTATCAAGTAGGCAACATATATGCGATGAAAATGCAAATATGGTGAAAATTTGATTTATACCGAAGCTAGAAGTTTCAAAAAATACCATTTGTAGTGAAGGATATGTTATACATCTCTGCGAAATTTCGGGATTAAAGTTGTTCGCATTTGTGACATAATAAAAAAATACTATTTGAACACCATTTCAGCAAGAATTTGTCTTTTTTATATCATGCAAATGTGATGTGGTAATTTTTTTGAGAATTAAAAAAACTATGGTGAAAATCGAAATGTTCATCATATTCATATTTTCTCCCAATACGCCGTCTATCAAGTACGCGTCGCTGTATTCAAAAATAGTGCATCGAAGTATCAAATGGTGTTCTTTATTGGGAACACACCGCAATAGCAAATGAAACTTTGGTTTTTGTAAACATGTGTCTATATCAGCCTTTGCACTCTGTATTGAATGATAATGCCAATTCTGTTCCTGCTTAAACAGATCCCAAACTTTGTTTTCCAAAGCAACAATGCCACCTGCATGCATTTATAGACTCGTTCCAAAGTGCGGTGGTTTATAGTTCTGAGAAGCAAAAAAATCAACATGGATTTTCCCCTCTTTTTATTTTGTATTATCTGTGAGATATAAGAGTGTTTTTAATTTATTTTCTATTTTTTCTTTATTTTCTTTGATTAAATACATAAGAAAAAACAAACCGCCGCTATAGTGTCATTTTAGTTAAAAAATAAGTCATAGCCAAAAGACACCGCCGAATTGAACAGGCCTAAATATCTTTGCAAATCTGTGCAATAAACCATACAATTTAGATTGATATTACTTCTTTTATCTATAAATATAGGTCGTCGTAGGTTCCGTGTTGTCAAGCTTTTCAAATTTTGACCATTAATATATGTTAAAGTATATAGATTGACTATATAAAAGCAATACCATTAGATTTGTCTTGCAAAATTCTTTCATGATATATATATATATATATATATATATATATATATATATATATATATATATATATATATATATATATATATATATATATATATATATATTATTTTACTAATACAATATGATAATAAATCATTTTTAAAATTTCACATCGGAGATCATACAAAGTCAAAAATAATTTATATTTGTGGTCAGAAGTAAAAGAAACCGTTGGGACTCGGAGAACAGTGGACAAGTGTCACAGTCGCTATGCCACCTACATAAGAGCAGGTACAATAGGACTTAGTCAGCAGGCTATAGTAAATATAATATCAACCAAATCTTACGTGGCAGAGAGAGAAAGGAAGAGAGAGAAGGAAGCTGGCTACTAAATTAAAGCTAGCTATAGCACGTAAAAATATGCATTTCACTCTCTTACACATGGGGTCAAATAGTTATTGTAGTAGCTACCTTATTGTATGAACTATTTTTTTTGAAGATTATAGAAGAAATGGATAAGTGTTATAGCCACTAGTTGGCTATACTATTGTACTTGCTCTAATTCCCAGTGGCCGACGACTATATCAGTATCACAGTCAAATATATACTGGCTTGCATTCTCCTAACATCATTAAATCGAAAAAAACCCCTTTTTGATAAGAGAAGTTGAAAACATGGGAGAACGTCCACAGTATTTTTCGTGGGGTTTCTTGCACGAGTAATGAAGCGACGATTGCATATTTGGAATTTTGCGTGCTAATTATTGTAGCATATCCTCGTATGGTGTGGACTTTTTCAATTTGAGCCATAGTTTCGGGCAGTCTGTTTTTAGGCCTGGGCAAATGTGCTATGGTTCTTTGTTTGATTGCGAAAGATATTAAAGGAGTAAATAGTTGGACTGGGAAGGTATTCTATTCAAAGTGATTTGTGTAGTAACTCCTATAAATAGTTTATAAAAAGTACTTTGAGAAGCTACTCTGTTCAAAAGCCGACTTCTAAAAGTTAAAATCTGTTTGAAACATGATCTTATGATTTGTGGCAAAATTGACTAAAAAGATATCTGGATTAATTGTACAATATCTATAGTAATAAATGATCCAGACAAAGCAATTCCACGTAAAATTCCATGCATTGTGATTACAATTGTTGGTTTGGAGTGTAGTCTTTTTTTAACCGTTCTTATGAGAGTTGGTGTGCAATGCGAATAAGGGCTACGCAGAACGGTAACGAAATTTCGTTGGTATGTTTTGCCTTGAAGGCGATTCACCGATGGACAAATTTACGGAGGAGCCACTTGTCAGTGACTCACTCGCAACGTGCGTTGTTGCTAACTCTGGCTTCTAGTTTGCGCAACGAAGGTGGATAAACTAGCACGTATTATAAAATGAAAAACGAAAGGGAAGGAGCAACGAACTGAAACATCGCCGTACTAAATCCATGTCGTTCCATCAGCTAGCTGGGCCCTTTTACATTCTTGCCCCAACCAAACCCCATTAGAAAGCAGTAACTAAAAACACAATCAACCAGGAGAACATCACTAATTCCCAGCCATTGCAAGACAACTAGCGGATGGGTATATTTTCGACTACAACGGATGGTTTTTAAATTCTAACGTGATCATTTATATGAATAAATTGAATGCTGATAGATAGTTTCAAAAAAGCCATCTTAGTAAACAGGGGCGGACCCAGCGGTGGATCAGGTGGGGCGTCAGTCCCTCTACTATTGGCCGGCTGTGTGTACCTCTCTCACCCCCAACAGCTCCACGTTAGCCATATGAATGACCTTATCAGGTTTAAAAAGGCTTTGTATGATGAAGAAAATTGTATTTGTAGTGGTGATTACAAACCACAGCGACATCTTGACTCTTGGCGTGGAGTCTCTCTCGTGTCTACAAGTCTATCGTAGGCTGATAACTCAGTACTCAATAAACTGGTCAGTAAGTCCTATTAATCCTTCTAAATTTTAATCCTGGACCCATCAATATTAGTAAATCGTTTTGAAAAGATGGTAAAAGAGTAACGCTGATTATGTATCAGGAGGACGCCATCATCACTGCCTTGAGCCTACAAGTGGTACTAAAATTTCCCCCCACACTGTTCACCCGTCACTACTTTCCACTTTCCCCGCTCCTTCCCTCCCTCCCCTGCTATCCATCCACCCTCCCCTGCTTTTCTCGCCTTTAGCCCCCACACCCCTCCCTTCCTCCATTCCATCAAACACACAAGCGCAAGAATCTTGCACAAGTTGGAGACAGAGAGAGAGAGAGAGGGAGGAGGGAGGGGAAGGTGCATTGGCAATTGCCAAGCTGGGGCATACGCCATCTTGCATCCTAGATTACCAGTAGTGGTAGCATAGGAGGTTAGAGAGAGAGAGAGAGAGAGAGAGAGGGAGGGGAGGGAGACAGAGAGACAGGAAAAAAGGGGTAAAGGAGGGGAGGAGTAAAGGTGGAGTAGGGGGAATCCAATCTAGTCCAGGCCAGATTGGGAGCAGGAGTGCGCACGAAGCAAGGCTAAAGCGAAAGAGAAAGCGAGGGAGCAGAGGCCGGCACCGACACAGCCGCCGATCGGATCCGGCCGGAGCCACGCATCCCGCGCCTCGCCCGCCGGAGGGGCTCTGCTGCTCGCGTAAGTCCCGCTCGGCGCTTCCGTTTTTTCCTCGCCTTGGCTGCGTGCTGCGTGTTCTGATTTCTTGAAATGTTGATGAAACTTGGGGTGTTCTTGTTTTGCAACGCGTGTTCTTGGGAACCTTTTAGCCATGCATCGCGGATAGTTTAGGGTTGCATTCTAGGATTTCTTTTTAGCTATACGATTTCTACCTGTGAATTTTTCCTTGCCCTGTTTTTTCTTCTTCTGCCGAATTGGTTTAATCGCAGTGAGAATTACGGTGGGTTTGGTTCGACAGGAACTGCAGCAGTTCTTGTGATCTCCAATATTTTTCCTTAATTTCTTGCGAATTTCTGCAAGAGGTAAATGCAACGCCTGTGCAGTTCCAATCCCGGCCGTACCTGAAGGCTAACTCCCAAAATCCACCACGGAACAGAATGAACAAAAAGCCACTAATCATCGACGGCAGTACGTGGTGTGTGTTAGCTCGGGGGTTCTACTCCAATTCACGCATGCCGCTGATGGCAATTGATGCGCTGCCTCCCCTCCTCTGCAGAGGCGCAGAGCAATCACCAGTAATGGTAGGTGCAAGTACAGGAGTGGAGCAAGAAGGGGGAGCACATGTGCGCATTCACATTCCACATTCACTCCTCCCCTCGGTCGTCGTCGTCGTCACGGCCCCTTCCATTCATTGCGTCCGCGTCCGTGGTTCCTGGTGGTGGTGGGATGCAGCCTGTTCTTGTAATGATCTGGATGCTCAGATTCATGTACTTGCGAGGCCGCGAATCGATTAAGTTCCTCTCGAGTCATGATGATGGACTGCTACCTAGAAAAGAGACGCGCGGATTTTCTCTACAACAACCGTCTGCGTTGCTAGGTTGACTACATTGCTTGTTTGCTTGAAGAATGGGTTTTTTTGGGGTTTGCTTTGCTTCAAGGGTGGCAAATTGCTGTCATGTACCATGGTTGCTGGTGCAGTGTGACAAAACTATTAACCACTTGTTTAGTTGCATCTGCTTTGGATGTATGTGCTGCTGCCTGCACAAGTTGTGAGGTCCTCTGTCCTATGTTTCAAGGTGTACGCCCTTGGACGAGGCAGGAGCTGTTGAGTAGATAAATATATGTCCTTGGCTGAATATAGTGAAGTGTGTGCAATAGTTGACCAGCAACCAACCAGTTTTTGATTGAGGGACTTGTATATGAAAGCTAACTCCCTGCGGGTAGTGCCTTTCATAGAAGCTGCATTGTCTAAAATTATGGTAACTTGTTCTGCTTGTTTTCCGATTTGGTTGGACTTGTATGTCAGCTGCATGGGATGTTTTTCCTTCCTTTCTGCTTTCTTCAGAGTTGGTTGCTGGATAGGTCAGGTTCACTTACTTTAGACTTCTGAAATCCACAGCGGTATCCTGAGCCATGCACACGATATATTGACATTTTCATTCGTTCGGTTTATTGAAAGCTATTCTTCATTTGATCAGATACATAGTGGAGGATGGATCGGCGAAGCTGGCCTTGGAAGAAGAAGTCTTCTGATAAATCATCAAACACAGATGCCTTGCAGAGTTCCAATCAAGCAGAACAGGTTTGTGTTTACTCTGTGCTTGCTTATTGTTGGTTGATATTGTGATGTAATGAGTTTATGCCTCGTTTAAGGAAAAAGAATGTGTTCCTTATTTGCTTTTATTTGTTTGAAGTATTTTCTTCGATCTGAGGAAGAATATAGACGTACCATCCTTTTGTTTCAGTTTTTGTAATCCGGGTGTTCTGTGGCTCCCTAGAATGGCCTTTGCTTTTAGCATTTTCCTTTTCCCTTTCCCCATCTATCCTCATTTGTTCTACAAGCCTTCCATAATCACATTTGTACTACTGAAAATGAGTCTAGTAGTCTGGTGGTATATTAGCTGCCAAAGGAATGACACTGAACTATCATACTCTGTGCTTTATCAAGATATTAGTACCCTTTACGTGGTACAGATACCAGTCTCCTGATGGTAGGAGACTCATTGTGTTTGGTTTGTTTATATGTCTAATTAATGCTTTTATTTTTGTAACTTCACTAATAAAACTACTGTGACATTGAACTCATGCTTTAATGGGGCAGTCCAAAGTGAACATGCTAGTGGATGAATCAAATAATTATACCTATTTTTATATGCTGTCCAGTACCTTGACTTCTGTTTTACCGCACTGCATATTTATACATATTTACGTGCTATTATTAAAAGACAATTTTTACTCCTTCAGTAATACCAAAGCATCACTGCCTGCACGTGACAAAATGGAGCGAACAATTCTCAAAATTGACCAAGAGATGCTGATTATAGCCTTCAGTATGGCTACAATTCACTTTAAATTACCGATTGTTGAACTCAAGTTTAGGTCCATGTACTACTATGTACCTTAAGGCCCTTAACTTCTATTACATGCTTTGCATGAGTTTGCTTTTTTGGTCAAGCCTGTTGTTACTCCTTCAGTAGCAGCAGTGCATTTAGTCACTAGAGCCAAGGTACATGAGTACACCACTGATGTTTTCATTAATTGCATTCATCCAAAGTTTGGCGCTGTAAAAAAAGTTTGTTAGACCAATGTGATGATTATGACACTTATCTTGTTGATCAATCTCTTCTGAAATTACTTTTCTGTATTTTTCAGGAAGAAAAAGTCCCAAAATTCGTTCAGATTTCACCAGAAAGATATGCAAATCTTACTGAATCAGAAGAACAAGTAAAGGTTTTAAATGATAAGGTGAAGGTCTTGAATGAAAAACTATCTGTAGCACAATCTGAGATCACCACCAGAGATGGTCTAGTAAAGCAACATGCTAAAGTAGCGGAAGAAGCTGTATCAGGTTCGAAACTGATTGCTGTTCTTTACCTTTATTGTTTTGATATACTATAGAAGAAAATTACGGTCTGTTTCTGTCCACGAGCTTGACCTTGACGTACACCTTGGTCATTTGCATAAAACCTTTGTAATTGATGGAGTTGTGTGACATAACATTTTATTCGGATGGAATAAAAATTGTAGTAAATCTACATGACCTCGCAATTGCAATTAATCTAGTTTATGTAAGCCTTTACTAAACTAACACTTGTATCATCATGTTAGGTTGGGAGAAAGCTGAAGCAGAGGCCTCAGCACTGAAACTTCAACTAGAAACTGTTACATTGTCCAAGTTAGCAGCTGAGGAAAGAGTTGCTCATCTGGATGGCGCTCTAAAGGAATGCGTGAAGCAAGTGAGGACAGTGAAGGAAGAAAGTGAGCAAAAGCTGCATGATATAGTGTTTGCAAAGACCAAACAGTGGGAGATGATAAAGGCTGAACTAGAAGGAAAATTAGCTGATTTTGAACAGGAGCTCATTAGAGCAGGTGCTGAGAATGATGCACTCTCAAGATCTCTTGAAGAACGGGCAAACGTGCTGATGAAAGTTGGTAACGAAAAAGCTCAAGCGGAAACCCAGATTGAAGTGTTGAAGAGCACTATTCAGTCAGGTGAAAAGGATATAAATTCACTGAAGTATGAACTACACGTTGTCTCCAAAGAGCTTGAAATTCGCAATGAAGAAAAGAATATGAGTGTTCGTTCTGCTGACGTGGCTACCAAACAACATCTGGAAGATGTAAAGAAAATATCAAAATTGGAAGCAGAATGCCAAAGATTACGTGGTCTTGTTCGAAAAAAGTTACCTGGGCCTGCTGCATTAGCTCAAATGAAGCTGGAAGTGGATAGCTGGGGCAGAGACCACGCAGACAACAGATTACGGCGTTCCCCTTCAAGGATTTCTACCAGCCATCATCCTATGTCCTCCCCATCTCCTGATTATGCTCTTGAAAACTTGCAACACACGCAGAAAGAGAATGAATTTCTGACTGCACGTTTATTATCTATGGAAGATGAAACCAAGATGCTAAAAGAGGCACTGACAAAGCGTAACAATGAGCTACAGGCATCAAGAAACATGTGTGCTAAGACAGCAGGCAAGCTCCGCAGCATGGGAGTTCACACGTTGAGTGCTAATCCGTACAAGAGTCCAACAAATTCGAACGTTGATACCCATTTTGATGGTGCACTGAGCCAGAATGGAAGTAACCCACCAAGTCTAACTTCCATGTCTGAAGATGGTGTTGATGATGCAACAAGCTGTGCCGAGTCTTGGGCCAATGCTTTGCTATCTGACCTCTCACACTCGAAGAAAGATAAACGGGGTAAGGGAAGTTTGACAGAAAACTCCAATCAGATGGGACTCATGGATGACTTCCTAGAAATGGAGAGATTGGCAAGTTTATCTTCTGAAGCTACAAGATGTTGCAACATTGTTGACAAGAAGAAGGTTGATAAAGTTGAGGTGACTCTCTGCACTGTTACTAAAAGAGACAGTGGCAAAGATTCGTGGCCAGCTTTGCAGTTACCAGCTACTCCGCTCAGTAGTGAGCATCTGCTTGAAAACTCCCCGCTTTCAAAACTGCACTCAAGAATTTCTTCTTTGCTGGGCTCTCAATCACTGGAGAACAATGTTGGCAAGGTACTAGATGGTATTAGAGATATCCTAAGGGATATTGAAGAAGAGGCGGAATCAGTGAATGCAGACAGGATTCAACATGACCACATGGTTGCCGTTGCTGATGATGGATCTTCAACGAAGCAAGCCAAGAGCTTGGGAGCTATGGAGCATGGTCTAAGAAATGCCATTTCAAGGGTGCATGAGTTTGTTAAGTCACTTATAAGACAAGCATCTGAGCTCCAAGGAAGAAATTCCTACCATAATGCAATCTCTCAGAAAATAGAGCAGTTCTCCACTTTAGTTGATAAAGTTCTGTCTAATGAGAATGGTCTAAGAGAGTTTGTGATTGCATTATCCGCAATCTTGTCAGAACTTGGTGAGATTAAACTCACATTGTCTAGAGACAGTGTCAATGAGGCAGAGAGCTATAATCTGGATTGTGTTGATAAAGTGACCTTATTGGAAAACAAAGTGCATCATGAGCCAAGTAAAGATAGTATGTCTGGTGTTTGTTCACTTATGCCTCATTCATCTTCTGATCCTGATTTCGAGGGTCCTAGTGAGGCATTTGATGTGAAAACTGCAGTGCGAATATGCTCGCCAGAGGAATATGAACAACTGAAATTGGAGAAGAGGAATTTGGAGACGGAATTAGCGAAGTGCAATGAAAGTATTGAAGTTTCAAAGTTTAAGTTTAGTGAGATGGAGAAAAACATGGAAGAGCTTTCATCGAAAATGGCTGCCTGTGAGAATTCGAATAGCTTGGCTGAGACACGGTTGAAGTGTATGGCTGAATCATACAAATCACTTGAAGCACAGAAGGTGAAATTAGAAAATGAAGTAAAAGTTTTGCAGACAAAAATAGATACTTTGACTGCAGAACTCACAGAAGAAAGACAAAACCATCAGGACGACTTAGCCAAGTACAGAGATCTTGAGGAGAAGATGGAAAGGTGAAATACCTGTCCTTCATTAATAACCTGTTTTCCATGTAGCAAATCTTGTTTTCTTTTTATTTTTCTATGTTTGTTGCATATTTTAACAGATTGCTTCTCTCCTGACTTTGTTTACGCTATGAAGGTATGAGAATGAGAGGAATTCCTCATGTGTAGATGAGGGTGCAGATACCAAATCGAAGCAGGTATATTGATAAGCCCCACCTTGAAGTTTATGTGACGATGAATTGATGATGAATGTTTACAATGTTTGTTAACTCCCAGCTTGCATTCATTAATTATACCTTATCTGTTGTTATATGAAACAAATAGTGTACAAAGACTGTCCCTTTGTCCTCTGAATAAATACTTCCTGATCAGTGAATATAACTTCAATATTCTTCTGGATGGTCCTTGAAACATTAAACCAGTGCATCTTTTCTGGTAATGTCAGATGTTAAATAATATATTCTTGCATAAAATCATTACAGGAGAAAGCGATAGCAGCAGCAGCAGCAGCAGAGAAGCTAGCAGAGTGCCAGGAGACAATTTTGCTTCTTGGCCGGCAGCTGCAAACTCTGCGCCCTCCTCCTCCAGCAGAACCATTGGGTGCTGTGCTAAACAAGCAACGAGTGGGGGAATTTTTGGAAGATCAAGCAGGACCAACCCAAGGCATGCATTCTAAGAAGCCATCAGGTCAATTTGAAGTAGATTATACATCCTCAAGTGTGCAGGGAACAGGAAATCTATCCCCCCTAAATGGATACAAAACACACAAAAGCCCCTCTAATGGAGATGGAAGCCCTAAGTTTACATCCCCGAACAGTTCCAAGCGTCCAAAGCACAGATCAAGGTCTTCTTCCTCTTCCTCGTTTACTAACCAGTTACCGGAAAAACAGGGTCGGGGTTTCAGCCTGTTATTCTCAAAGGGCAAGAGTGAACACTAGCTTATATTATACATATTGTGAGCTTATTGGCTCTATGTCGATAGCGATGCAGGTCAAGATTTTTGCCAACAGCACCGGTAAACCTCCTCGTGTATTCTGTAGATGACGCCTGCATTTACTGGATTAGTATTTGCTTGAGGTTGAGTTATATCCAGATTCAGTGTGATAGTTGCAGCCATGAGTACCTTGCCTGGAGTTTTTTTGTGTTGCTGTTTGCTTATACTTCAATGGAACCTCACTGTACATTTGCTTACCTGTGTGAAGATTGAGAAGGTATTGCTGTGTGTGTGTGTGTGAGAGAGAGAGAGAGAGAGAGATTTCCCTTGTGGAGGATGAATTAACTTGTGTATTGTGCCAGCCATGCTTAGTTTGCTGTACAGTTAACCTGCATATCAGCATATGTTTGGAGAGCTGTTGTCCAGCCCTCATTGTAAAAGCTTGAAGACCCTGTGTGCTAACATTTGGAGCGTACTGCTTGTGTTTCCCATGTATTGCTGTTGCAAACGAGCTCATTTTTTTTAAAAAAAAAGAACAGCAAAGCCAAAAGAGCATGATAATATATTGTATGCTCGTTGTAAAGGTAATATGTACAAAATCCTAGAAGCTAAAACTTTAGCTTAGCTATTACAGTGATAAAATTAAGTTTAAATGTCAAGCTATTAACGTGATTAAATTATTTAGGATGTAAATCATTCGCATGTACTTTTTTGCATACTGCTAGACTTTGCCGGGAATAGAAAGAGGACAAGTCTAGATGGGCCGGTGATAGGGAGTGCAAGGCCCAATTTGTGTTGGGCCAACGCCAGAAACCCAACCCATGAAGAGCGCGAAGTGCACACCAGTTGAATGAAGATTGAAATTTCCTCCGTAAACAAGAAGAGGATCAAGGTTGAAACAAGGCGAAAATAATGATACTAGAAAAATTAATCAAACCTAGTAGGCAGAGGAGCAAGATTTTCTAGCTTATCTCATGAATATAATTAGGGGTGCAAATGGGTTGAGTTAATCCTGACCGATCCGATATCGAATTCGATTTGTACCGAAACCGGGAAGAAAATGGAAAATCCGGGCGGATCGGATAACGGAACCGGATATTACGTGTCGGATTCGGTACTGAAATCGGGACAGCAAATATCCGACCGAATTGCTTCGGTATCCGGATATTCGGATAATAACCGGCCGGATATCCGAAACCCAGTAACCCTAAATCAAAATCCCTAACCGGCAAGGCGGCAACCTGTCGGCGGCCTCCAGGCTCCAGCCCTCCACTAACCTGCTCTACTTTATCATCTCGTCTATCGTCTCGGCGATCCCCATCCTCCCCTGCTCAGCTGCTCCCCATCCAGATCCGGAGATCCCCATCCTCCCCATCAGGTGGGAGCGAAGGTGCCGAAGAAGGCTGGCGTGGCGGGGCGCCGCGGCGGCGGCAGCGGCCCGAAGAAGAAGCCCGTCTCCCGCTCCGTCAAGGCCGGCCTCCAGTTCCGTCGGCGCGACGGCCGCTACCCTGCAGGCCGCTACTCCCTGTGCATCAGCACCGGCGCCCCCGCCTACCTCGCTGCCGTCCTCGAGTACCTCGTTGCCGTCCTCGAGTACCTCGCCACCGAGGTGCGCCACACACACACTCCCCGGGCTACTCGGTCGCACCGCGAAACCGGATCATCCCGCGGCACGTGCTGGTTGCTGGCTAGGGAAGCTCGGGTAGCTTGGGATCTGCAACAACGAGGAACTCGGGAAGTTGCTGGCTGGCGTCACCATCGCGCATAGCGGGGTGCTGCTCCGTGCTGCTCCCCAAGAAGACCGTGCTGCTCGCCTGCTCCCCAACCCCGTGCTGCTCGCCTGCTCCCCAAGAAGACCAGCTCCGCCGCTGCCAAGGAGCCGAAGGAGGGCAAGTCGCCCAAGAAGGCCACCACCAAGTCACCCAAGAAGGCGGTCGCCGCATAGGCCCGACAGACGGCAGTCCCCAGTCCCCATTCCATCTGGGCTCCGGTGGCCACTCCCCATCCTCCCCATCCCTCCACTCCTCATCCACTCTGGGCACGCCGACGCCACGCTGCCACCAGGCACCAAAGGTATATCTTGTGTTTGGCATCCAAACTTAGGTGACAACTAGAATATTTGAATGACAATTATGTGAATGACAGAGAGTAGTTTCTTGAATCAATAATAGAGTCATAGAGAGTAGTTTGTTGAATCTTTGCACATTTAGTCATACAAAACAGGAAGAACAAATACTCAGTGAATTTTGATGTCATCTGAAAGTGGAAGTGTGGGTGTGCCTTCATCTTCATTTGCAACACCTACACTTGCATCTGGAGGAGGACCAATGCAAACTGAAGGTGCTCCGACAATTGGCAGTGGCACGCAAGGGCAAGGTATAGAAGGTAGTCCTTCAGCTATGCAAGAGAATATAGAAGATGAGAATGTTACAAAGAAGCAGAAAAAGAGCACATCACTGGTTTGGAATCACTACACTAGGACTACAAAGACAGTTGAGGTGAATGAAAAGAAGATTGTTGAACGTTGAGCGCAATGCAACCACTGCAAATATAGTGCCAGATGTGAGACCATCAATGGCACAATATGCTTTTGGAACCATTTGAAATAAAGCACCATCTCAACCCAAGTCAGCAGGTACTCAAAGTAGAAAAGAATAATGAATTTGACACAACTATTGTTGAACCATACAGGTATGATCAAAAAGCTAGCTTGAGAAAGTTTTATTTAGCGATAATCATGCATGAGTACCCTTTCAATATTGTTGAGCATGAATATCTTGTTGACTTCAGCAAATCCTTGCGTCCTAGCTTTCCAATCAAGAGTCGTACAACAATTAGAAAAGAAGTAATGGACATCTTTTTACAAGAAAAGGGAAAGTTATATGAATATTTGAAAACCATTCAGTGTCGCTTTAGCACAACTATGGATATGTGGACTTCAAATCAAAACAAATGGTATATGTGTGTCACTGTACATTGGATTGATGATAATTGGCAATTTCAAAAAAGAATTTCAAATTCATGCATGTAGAAAGACGACACACGGGTGCTAACCTATCTGATGCATTTACTTCTTGTGCCATGAGGTGGAATATTGAAAAGAAGTTATTTTCCTTATCTTTGGACAATGCATCTGCAAATGAAGTGTGTGTAAAAGATGTCCTTGCTGAAATTAAAAAGCAAAGTCCGGTAATATGTGATGGTATATTTTTTCATGTAAGATGTGCCAATCATATATTGAATCTTGTTGCTAGAGATGGTTTGCAAGAAATTGCCTCTGCAGTTCAGAATATTAGAGCATTTGTTGTAGCTGTAAAGGGATCTCCATTGCAGTGGGAGGAATTCCAAAAGTGTGCATTTGAGTGTAGGTTGGATACAAAGATGAGTCTCTCACTGGATGTTGCTACGAGGTGGAATTCTACCTATTTGATGTTGAGGGATGCCATATATTATAGGAGCGCTTTTGAGAGGCTTTTGTGCTTGGAATGCTGTAGGTACGAGAAAATTGCTCCTTTAGATTCAGAATGGGATAAGGTACTAACACTTTGCAAATGCTTAAAGAAATTCTATGATTTTTCTGAGCTATTTTCTGGTACTTTATATCCTACAACAAATTTGTTTTACCACAGTTTTTGTCAGATTAAACTTTTGATTTCTGAGTGGTGTGCTAGCTCTGATACCACCATACGTGACATGGCATTTTCTATTAGTGCTAAATTTGAGAAGTACCGGAAGAAGTCCAACATTGCTCTTGCTGTGGCAACCTTTCTTGATCCTAGGTATAAGACAAAAATAATAGAATTTTACATGAATAAATTTTATGGTGAGTTGTTGTATAGGGTTGAACTTGAAAAATTCATCAATGTTATCAAGTAATTGTATGAATCATATGCCTCTGTTGCACCTAGTGTGTCAAAAAATAAGAGTGTTGCCAATGCTACTGCTACACCCAATCATAAACCAGCTATAGATCTCTTTATGGACAATGAGAATGATGAACTTCATGACTTCTTATATGACACATATGGGGCTGATGAAGATGAACCAAATGACCTGGAGAAATACATGGCAGAGCAGCCCCTCAAATTTGATAGATCCAGTCAAAACTTTGATATTTTATTATGGTGGAAGAATCAACAAGATGAATATCCTATTCTATAACGAGTTGCACGTAATGTTTTGGCCATGCAAGTGTCAACAGTAGCTTCAGAATCTGCTTTTGTGATGTGGTCGTGTCATTGATCCATTTCACAGTTGTCTAGAGTTTGAAATGGTAGAAGCATTGATATGTACGAAAGATTGGATAGCCGCATCTAGAAAAGGTGATAACATCAATTGTTAGCTTTTTAGTGTAACACTAGTATTGCTAGTCTCTTTTTTTAACTATGAAGTTTCCTCTTATTTTTTTTTTCAGATTCTAAGAGCAAAGTTGCATCCATCATTGGTGATTTGGAGGTAGTTGAGACCATTGCTGCTAATATGAGGATTCTTCAGGTATTGTGATTTGGTGTATTGCACTCTTATTTAGTTAAACCCTAAAAGTGCTAGACTAGTGTCTAGTATTGGTGATTTGTACTCTTATTTAACAAAGTTGCATCCATCATTAGTGATTTGTAGGACGAATAAGTAGCTAGTGATGGCGAGCTCTAGTTGTGCTTGTGACCAAGTGAAGCTGAAGTTTACTACTTAAGTTTCTGGTAAGTTTACTACTTAAGCTTGCTTATTTTTTTGTTATCTAATCGAATCATGGATCTTTAGTTGTAGATGAAGAGGTTGTATCTTTTTACGGTTTGTTTATTTTCAATTCACTTAAATCATGGAAAGATCTTAGTTCAGATCACGTGGTTCAATTAAAGTGGTTTGTTGGCAGATTTTGTGATGGAAATCATGACTGAAACACACCCTTATGGAGAATGAAAAGGGGATCAGTAAATCTTGAGTACGCTGTTTGTAAATCTCCTTGTTGCTTAGTTTGGTCTTCAGTATGCCAGGATGAAGTTGGATCCTTCTTGTTGGCTAAGCCTAAATGTTCGTTTCAATGGTAGCAACATCACATATGGTTTCCTTATGCATTTGTTTAACTAACTGGTTTAATTTAGTCAAATGTGTTAAAAGAGTCGAAAAGCTTTAGTTGTATCTATGTTCTTTGTAGAAAGATTGGAGCAAATCACCACACAGCCAAAGGCAGGGGTGACATTCTAT
Organism: Dendrocalamus sinicus; assembly: GCA_036346575.1. Lineage (NCBI taxonomy): Eukaryota > Viridiplantae > Streptophyta > Magnoliopsida > Poales > Poaceae > Dendrocalamus > Dendrocalamus sinicus. The sequence goes on along the minus strand of CM070664.1, from coordinate 22,487,232 downwards.
TAATAGGCCAATGGGCATAATTACAGGAGATTACATCCTCAAATAGAGGAGCTATTCTAGGCTAAATACATTAATTCTAATACCCGCCCGCAGTCGTAGCGGGAGGAGCCCGAACGCAAAGACTGGACCGAAACTCCTGGAACAGCTGAGTCGGAAGACCCTTAGTCATGATGTCCGCAAACTGGTGGGAGGATGGCACATGCAGGACACGGACCTCACCAAGAGAGACCTTTTCGCGGACAAAGTGAATGTCGATCTCAATGCTTCATTCGCGGTGTTGCACTGGATTGGTGGACATGTATATGGCGCTGACATTGTCACAGTACACCACGGTGGCCGAAACAGGGGAAACATGAAGCTCCTGAAGAAGATGCCGCAGCCAACAGCACTCAGCGACGGCATGAGCAACGGCACGATACTCGGCCTCTGCACTCGAGCGGGACACTGTAGTCTGGCGTTTGGAGGACCAAGACACCAGGTTGTCACCGAGATAAACGCAGTAGCCGGACGTGAAGCACCGAGAGTCCGGACAGCCAGCCCAGTCGGCGTCGGAGTAGGCAGTGAGAGATGTCACCGGCGATAGACCAATGTGAAGACCAGTATCAAGAGTGCCCTTGACGTACCGTAAGATGCGTTTGATCAACGCGAGATGAGGTTCCCGTGGATCATGCATAAATAGGCACACCTGTTGGACAGCATACGCCAGGTCAGGACGGGTGAGCGTCAGATACTGCAGAGCCCCTGCAAGACTCCTGTACTCTGACGGATCAGCAACAGGAGCTCCATCACGGCCGGAGAGCTTGGCATGGGTGTCAACCAGCGTAGCAGTTGGATGACACTCAGTCATGCCAGTGCGTCGTAGAAGGTCCATGGCGTACTGTCGCTGGGACAGGAATAGGCCGTCGGAGGAGCGCGTGACAGAGATGCCGAGGAAGAAGTGTAGTGCGCCGAGATCTGTCATGGCGAACTCTGAGCGAAGCTGGCTGGTGATGCGCTGGAGAAGCGCTGTAGAGGAGGCGGTGAGGATGATGTCGTCGACGTACAACAGTAGATAAGCCATGTCAGTCCCCTGACGAAGGATGAACAGGGACGTGTCGGAGGAGGATGTGACGAAGCCGAGCCGACGAATGTAAGTAGCAAACCGCTGGTACCACGCTCGGGGAGCCTGCTTCAAACCATAGAGTGATTTCTGAAGAAGACACACATGGTCAGGATGAGCTGGATCCACGAAGCCGGGGGGCTGCTGGCAGTAAACCGTCTCGTCAAGTGAACCGTGGAGGAAAGCATTCTTGACGTCAAGTTGATGAATCGGCCAAGAGCGGGAGGTGGCGATGGAGAGAACAGTACGGATGGTCGCCGGCTTGACCACTGGGCTGAAGGTCTCGTCATAGTCAACACCAAGCTGCTGGGAGAAGCCGCGAACTACCCAGCGCGCTTTATAGCGAGCCAGGCTGCCATCGGAGTGGAACTTCTGCTTGAAGATCCATTTGCCGGAGACAACATTGGTGCTTGGCGGGCGAGGGACAAGGCGCCAGGTGTTGTTGTCCATGAGAGCTTTGTACTCGTCTTCCATCGCAGCGCGCCAATTGGGATATGCGAGGGCACTGCGAGAGGTAGCTGGGATAGGAGACGCCGTGGTATGCTGAGCCGTCAGGGAGTAGAACTCCAAGGAGGGGTCAGTAGCGGCCCGAGACCGCGTCACCATCTGGTGGGATGCTGAAGGAGCCGAGACGGACACGGTTGGTGGTGCGGAAGTCAGGACAGCAGGTGGCACGGCTGGTGGTGAGATCCCGGCTGAAGGTGCTGCCGCATGTGGCCGTCTGGTGTAGACCAGATGCATAGGCGGTCGGAGCGGTGCAGCAGTAGCGCCAACCGCGCCGTGGGGTACGGGCGATGGGGAGGGCAGCGACTGCTCGACACCGAAGGGTGGAGCTATCGCCGGAGGAGCCCGCCCAGCTGATGGCGCTGCCGCATGTGGCCATCTGGTATAGACCAGATGCACAGGCGGGCGGAGCGATGTGGCAAGGGCTCCAGTGGCGTCGGGGGGCACCAACGGCGAGGAGGACAGCGACCGCTCAACACCGGAGGGTGGAGCTATTGCTGAAGGAACCTGCAGGGGTGCCATGGCAGCAGTGCGGAGCTGCGACACAGCGAGATCGTGGACTAGAAACTCCAAGTCGGTCTCGGTGCCAGAAGAAGACCCGGAAAAATATCACTGCTGGCAAACGGAAAAGAGCTCTCATCAAAAACGACATGACGAGAGATGATCACTCGGTTGGTGGCAAGGTTAAGACAGCGGTACCCTTTGTGCTGAGGAGGATAGCCAAGAAACACACATGCCGCAGAGCGAGGAGCGAGTTTGTGAGCAGCAGTGGCGGATAGGTTGGGAAAGCAAAGACAACCGAAAACCCGTAGGTGACTGTACTGTGGGGGCTTGTGGTGGAGAAGAGTGTAGGGAATGGCGCCGCTGATGGCAGAGGAGGGGCATCGGTTGAGGAGATAGGTGGCAGTGGCTAGAGCCTCAGCCCAAAATTTGGGGGGCATATGAGCGTGTAGAAGGAGCGTGCGAACCACATTGTTTATTGTGCGAATCATCCGCTCGGCCTTGCCGTTCTGCGGAGAAGTGTAGGGGCATGATAGGCGTAAAGTGATGCCCCGAGACGCAAAGAAGGATGTGTTGGCGTGGTTCACGAACTCGCGGCCATTGTCAGCCTGAACAGACTTGAGAAAAAGGCCGAACTGTGTGCTAGCATAGGCGGCGAGGTCTACTATGTGTTGGTGGACATCAGATTTCTTTTGAAGTGGAAAGGTCCAGCAAAAATGAGTGAAATCATCGACGATAACCAGATAATACAGCGAACCAGAAATGCTAGCAACAGGAGAGGTCCACACATCACAATGTATAAGCTCAAAAGGCGCAGAAGTGCGCGAACTGGATGTAGCAAAAGGAAGGCGCGCATGTTTGCCAAGTTGACAAGACTGGCACAGCGAGCGAGCTACGTTATTACAAGAAATGAGCGAATGTTTATTCAAAGCATCAAGGGAGGTGACGCCGGGATGTCCAAGACGCTGGTGCCATAACTGGGAGGAGACGGCGAGGTGAGCGCTGGCGGTGACAGGAGGGTTGGCATCACAAATGGTGTAGAGGTCGCCCTCACTATTGCAGCGAAGCATCACTTGTTGCGTCAGAGGATCCTTAACGGAAAAACCGAGAGCGTCAAACTCGATGGAACAGTGATTATCACGGGTGAACTTTCTAATGGAAAGAAAGTTATGAACTATATGAGGAACAACAAGGACATCATTAAGAAAAAATTTTGTGGTGGGTGTATGAAGAGAGGTGTGGCCGCTAGAGGTGATAGGGAGGCGAGAACCATTGCCAACAGTGACAAATGTGTTAGGGGGAGGTTGGGAGGATATGAGTATACCGTCATTGGACGCCATGTGAGACGTGGCGCCACTGTCCAGGATCCAGCCACCATGCCCTTGGACAGTCATTTGGTTCAGCGCGGTGATGAGGCCCTGCTGGTCCCATGTTGTGGAAGGCGGAGCCGGGGCGAAGGCGGTGTGTGCCTGAGGCGGAGCACCGAGGAGGCCGGGGGCAGGGGAAGGGCGCCACTGGCCGCCATGGGATGCCCACTGACCAGCACCGGGAGGCGTCCATGGGTTGAAGCAGAACCAGGGCCCTGCTGGAGGTGGCAAGCGCCCGCCCTGGAGTCCACCGTTGTTCTGCTGATGGGCGCTGCTGTTGTTCTGCTTGCTGCGGCGGTTGCGTCCGCCGCGACCGTCGCGCTTGCTGGTGTTGGAAGAGTAGCCGGCCGAAGGCGTGGACGTCGTGGTAGAGCTGCAGCCGGACTGGCTGCAAGCCGAGGAACCACCGGTGGCAAGAAGGGCCATCTCGGTGGCGATCTTCGTCTCGTTGGCCAGTCGAGTCTCCTTGAGGGCAAGCATAGAGCGTGCCCTGGCGAAGGAGGGGAATGGCGACGAGTTGGCAATGTCGTTGGCGGTGTTGGAGTAACGCGGATTGAGTCCACGCAACAAGTTGAGAACAAGCTGGGAGTCAGAGACGGGGTGGCCGACATCGCGGAGGGCATCAGCGAGGTTCTTGACGCGCTGGCTGTAGTCAGCGATGGACTGGTCGCCTTGCACCAGCGAGTGGAACTGGCTGCTGAGGAAGACGACGTGAGACTCCTTGTTGTCGCGGAATAGTGCCTCGATCGCGACCCACAGATCGTGCGCGGTCTCGTCGTCAGCCATCGCAGAATCGAGGACGTCTTCGGCGACGGAGCCGTAAAGCCAGCTGAGGACGGCGGAGTCGGCAAGAGCCCAGGCGGGATCGTCCGGGTGCGCCAGGTCGGAGCCGTCGATGTGGGAGAGAAGACCGAACTTGGCGCACATGGTCCGGAAGAATTTGGATAAGCGGGAGTAGTTCGCCGTCTTCATGTCGAGGGTGGTCGGAACGTGAGCCTTGACGACAACCGTGCAGAAGGGGTTGAGGACGATCGGCGGCGCGGCAGGCACTCCGGAGACGCTGCCGCCAGAGATGGCTGCAGCGGTGTCTGCGGCGGCGGCGACTGCTGAGGCGGCGGCGGCGGCGGCAGCGTCGGCTTCTTGAGGGGCGGTCGCCATGGCAGGGGGAGGCTAGAAAGCGGTGAGCGGCGGCTGGTGTGAAAGCAGAGGAGGAGCGGCAGCGGGTGTTAAACCCTAAAACCGAAAACAGAGGAGGTGCGGCGGCGGTTGGGTTTGCTCGGGGGCGGCGCAGGGGCAGAGCGCAGGTGCAGGGGCAGCGCAGGGGGAGAGGCGACGCAGGGGCAGGGGCGTCGCAGCCGCCCAGGCGCAGGGGTGGCGCAGGTGGGACAGGGGAGGAGCGGCGGCGGCAGCTGCAGAAGCAACGGCGGCGGCTGCAGAGAAACCCTAACCTTAGCCCGAATCAGAGGAGGGGCAGCGGAAGGTGCTCAGGAAGGAAAAAACTGACACCATGTAGAAAGATTGGAGCAAATCACCACACAGCCAAAGGCAGGGGTGGCATTCTATTAATAGGCCAATGGGCATAATTACAGGAGATTACAATCCTCAAATAGAGGAGCTATTCTAGGCTAAATATATTAATTTTAATATTCTTGACTCCGAAGCCATAAATAAAGGAACTTTGCACAGTATTGCAGTAGTTTTTAGGGTTATTGTGCTTAGTTATTTTAAAAAATTATATGCTGTTTACCTCTTTACAAATGGATAGAAAACACAATTTTGATCATACTGGTTATTTTGGATATGATATGCTTAGGAGGTCGGACATCTTAAATCAAGATGCAGTTTGATCATACTGGTCATTAGTTGTTTCTATTAGTTATCCTTCTCGACATTTAGTTGGTCTGAAACGTCACCGAACCGTCTTCATCAGATCAGCTTAAGATGTACTTATACAATTGCATCATTAGTTGTTTCTAAAAGCTTATGGGAAAGAAATTCCAAATAATTCTGGCCAATATTTTCCCATTGTTCTGCATTTTTTTCCTTGAATATTACTTGGGTCTTTGCTTCACTGTATCAGTCACGGGGATGTTAAACATGAAGAGATTTGTTATTCGTTGCAACAAAGTCTGCTGGTGATTTCAGTTTAGTTACCTTGAAGTCTGACCAATGCACTGATATCCTTCATGATATTTCGTAAATTCTGTACTTGCACTTTCTACAAGTTTTAGTGAAGAATGTAATAAGTTTTTTTTTATTTATGTGCAACAGGATATGGAGGGTTTTCTTACTTAATGGGGCCACTTTGATGGGTAGGCATGATATGCCCGTACTATGTAGTATATGTAAGCAAAACATGATGCTATGATGCTATCGAGTTGAAGTTCTGTGTTTGAACAGTTGAACTGCAATGCCATGAGATATTGCCGTGGATTGCCAGTATGGGCACAACCCAAGCGACCGGCCGACTTGATTTCAGAATGACGTTAGTAGCTTAGTATGGCCCCGTGTCTTCCTTAATTTAATGAGAAGATACTATTGAAAATGTTCCTTTTTGTACGTCCGTATTATCCACCTATATTATCCGCTTCCGATCTGTAACCGATATATATCCGCCCCAATGATATCATATTCGAAACTCCGAATATTCCAAATTCGTATTTGTATCTGGTTTTATCATATCCGACTTCGAATCCGGGGAAAAAATATAGGTTAGGATACGTTTAAGTAATATCCATTCGAATTCGATCTGATTGCACCCCTAAAAATAATGGGACAAACGGGCGGAAAGCGAGAAGGGAGGAAGGTGGAGGCGTGTCAGATCCGTCGAGGAATGGATCCGCCTAGCACGAATTGGATGCACTAATCTGTGGACAATCGGTAAGAGAAGAACAGGAAAAAGCAATCGATGTGATTGAGAGACGGCGGAAGCTAGGGTTCTAGCTACGCTACTAGACAAGATCTAAGTTTACTCCACAATTTTTCTTACTTCCATTCCATGCCAGTGTGGGCTTAAATACCCGAAGTTATCACCGAATTACAGATGAGATGTTAACTGAAGTTTAACTGAAGTAAAAATGCAAAAATAGAGGATGGCGTCTATAGTTTTTTAGCACAGTAATTACTAGAGTCATTGTCTTCCATCCGATGTCACTTAACGTTTCGTCGGTTCACATATGCCATTCCTCTTGCGAGGCTGAAGTCATCAATGCCTGGCACCGTTTTCTCTCTTCCTAGTTTTGCTTCATTTAGAGGCCTGACAATTGCCCCCCTCTTGAAATAAACCTTGTCCTCAAGGTTGGAAATTAGGAAATGCTCTCTGAATAAAAGTGACATCTTCCCAAGAAGCTTCTTTAGGAGATAAGTTTTGCCAGTGGATGAGCCATTGCGCCACTACTGAATCTCTTCTCGGGATTATCCTTCTTTCCAGCACCTGCAGTGCTTCGGTTCTCACCTTGCCATCAGGTCCAACTAAAGGAACATTCAGTAATGGAATAGCATTGGCTCCCAAGTGTTTCTTCAGTTGACTGACATGGAAAACAAGATGTATAGTAGCTGTTTCAAGTAGTAGCAGCTCATATGCCATTCTTGCAATCCATTCCATCACCCGAAAAGGTCCATAATATTTAGACCTTAACTTCAACGATCCTCTCAATCCAAATGCATTTTGTCGGTATGGTTGCATCTTTAAATATACCATATCCCCTACCTGAAACTGTCTCTTGGTTCTCAGCTTGTCAGCAAAATTTTTGATTCTATTCTGAGTAGTCAACAAGTTTTCTTTGAGCTTTACCAACATCTGTTCCTTTTCTTCAATGGATACCCTCGCTTCCTCTGAAATGTTACCAGGTATTGACACTTCCCCCAACTGTGGTGGTGGGTATCCGTATGAAGCTTGAAATGGGGTGGTTTCCAAAGATGTATGGTAAGAAGTATTATACCACCACTCAGCGGTAGGAAGCCATGTATACCATTTCCTTTGTTCTTGAAAGACAATGCTTCTGAGATAAGACTCTATGCACTGATTAACTCTCTTCATTTGCCCATCTAACTATGGATGGTAAGCGGTACACCTCAGTGAAACTCCCATGGTTTTAAAAATCTCCTGGAACAACTGGCTGGTGAATATACAATCTCTATCTGACATGATGGTTATTGGCATGCCATGTAACTTAAATACACGTTCCATGAACAATTGCACCACTTGCCCCATGGTATAAGGATGTGCTAAGCCAATAAAATGTGCATATTTGGTTAGCCTATCAACCACCACTAATATTATTTCTTTGTGTTTAGATTTGGGTAACCCCTCAATGAAATCCATACTAATATGAGTCTAAGCCATATCAAGAATCTCCAATGGATCAAAAAATCCAAGCGGATGGATATTCTTAGATTTGCTCAGTTGACAAGTTGGACATTCAGAAATCAATTTATCCACTTGTTTCTTAAGCCTGGGTCAATAAAAATATCCTTTTAACTCTTTGATAAGTGGCTCTCATATCAAAATATCCCCTAATGGCTGAAGCATGCAAGCTGTTAATAAGTTTTTCCCTCAACTGGTTTGTTTCCCCTACATAAATTCTATTCTAAATTCTATTCTTATACTTGATTAATCCTCCATGAATGCTGTAATCCTGATATGTGGGACTACCAGAATGTACCTTAGCCATTAGGTCTACAAAACCTGGATCGTTTATATATCTGGCCTTCACTTCTTCTACCCATTCAAGTATGATTGTGGTTATGGTTGCGCATACAATTTTCTCACCATCCTCTACCGAGTCCCTCCTGGACAAGGCGTCTACCACTACATTTTCTTTTCCCTTTTTGTATTCTATTCTGTAATCAAATTCCATCAATTTCAACAAAAGTTTGTATTGAATCCCTTCTGTTAATCTCTGAGTAGCCATATATTTCAGACTCTGTTGATCCATTTTTATTACCAATATGTTACCCAGCAAGTTATGCCTCCATTTTTTAATGCTTCTAGGATGGAAATAGCTTCTTTTTCATAAACCGACTGTCCAGCAGCTTTAGGCCCAAGAGTTTTGCTATAATATGCAATGCGTCTATCATTTTGCATCAACACGGCCCCTGTACCCACAGCACAAGCATCCGTCTCCAATATAAAAGGTTGATTAAAATTTCGTAAGGCTAGCACCGGACATGTGGTTATCTTTTGCTTCAGGGTTTCAAAAGCTTCTGTTTATGCTTCTCCATAATTGAACAAATTCTTCTTGAGCATATCATGTAGTGGTCTGCATATCTTCCCACAATCCTTGATGAATCTTCTATAATATCTCGTGAGTCCCAAGAACCCTCTCAACTTGGATATATTGTTAGGCTGCAGCCAATTGATAATATCCAAGATTTTACTTGGGTTAGTTGAAACCCCTTCACCTGAGATTACATGACCCAAATGTTAGTCGCTGGACTCTTGCTCTTGGTGATAGCAAGATCCTTACTCTCATGGAGAGGATGACACTAGGAGATGGGGCAAGTTTTCTTGTTTATTTCTCACACAATGCCATGCCAACCTGAGGGGTTGGGGATACAAATTTATAGGCTGAGAACCAGCCAAGCATATGCTACGATGCTATCCTAGATGCTGTCCTAAAGCGGTCAATATGCTGTCCTAAAGCGATGCTGTCCTAAGCAGATGCTGTCCTAAAGCAGATGCTGTTCTAAGCAGAATCTTGTCCTAAAGTAAGCAGATGCTGTCCTAAAAGCAGATGCTATCCTAAAGCATCAAAAACAAAACTACCACAGCCCCACAAAGACCACGATGCAGAGACTTATTCATCATTCTCCCCTAAGTCTTGTGCGTCGTCTTGTGGGAGGGTTGAACCATCCCGATCTTGGAGCGAGCTCAAGGAACTTGATCCTTCCAAGAGGCTTGGTGAGCAGATCCGCAAGCGATCCGTGGTGTTGATGTAGCTTGCCTTGATGCTTCCTTCATCCAAGCGACCTCGGATGAAATGGTACTTCACCCGATGTGCTTGCTCGCTCATGAAAAACGGGTTCTTTGCGAGGCTAGAGCGGACTTGCTGTCCACCCGAGCTCCACCGCTTGATGTCCCCGCCGAGAGATCACCAAGCGATCGAGCGAGCCGAGTGCCGAGTCGGCGGTGGAAGCCGCTATGTACTCGGCCTCACACCGACAGGCCACCACCGCCGCTTGATCGATCGCCGATGAACGAGACACTTGCCGAGGAAGAAGAGAATCCGCTTGTGCTCTTGCTGGTGTCGATGTCGCCGCGTGGTCGCTGCCGCTGCAAGCGAAGTGCCGCGCGGGACACCTCGGGTAATGGAGGCCGTGGTCAAGAGTCCCGCAGCGTAGCGGATGATCCTCTTCACACCGCCGATGCTCCGTCGTCGGTCGTTGCATGAACCGACTAACGAGCCGACGGAGAATGCCAAGTCCGGCCGTGTGTGGGCGAGGTAGCGAAGGCTCCCCACAAGACGCGTGATCGCGTAGCGTCCACCTCCTCCGTCGTCTTTGTCGCGGCTCGGCTTCACCTCTCCTCCATTGGAGTGAGAGCGGGTTGCGATCGGTGAGCCCGGCTAGCTCAACGACGCACTTGGCGTGGCGGTCCGTCGGCGTGATCCCGAATCATCTGGTGCACCTCGATCCTAAGAAGAAGAGAGACCCGTGTCACTCATCCGGAAGGTGGCCTTCATCTCTTCCTTGAATGCCGCCATTTCGCATCCTTGGTGCCGTGATCACCAAGTCGTCGACGTAGACACCCACCGCCAGGCGTTGCCGCCTTTGCCCCGCCGTAGAGCTGCGGCCTCGTGTGCGCTCTGCTGGAACCCTATTTGCTTGAGGGTGGAGTCCGGCTTAGCGTTCCACGCCCTCGGTGCTGCCGCAAGCCATAGAGGGCCTTGCGCAGCGAGCACCTGCCCTCCTTGCCGGGATCGCAAATCCCGCGGCCGATGCACGAGACCTCCTCCTTCAAGTCGCCGTTAAGAAATGCCGACTTGACATCCATGTGATGAACACGCCGACCTTCCCGGGCAGCTAGCGCAGGAGGAGTCGCACGGACTCCATCCGCGCGACGGTGCGAAGGCATCATCGGTCGACCCTCTCGCCGCACGAAGCCTCGTGCCACTAAGCGAGCCTTGTGCTTGACGATGGCGCCGGCTTCATCCCGCTTCGGCTTGAACACCCACTTAAGGGTGATCGCGCGGTGACCGGCGGAAGATCCGCCGGCTCCCACGTCCGGTTACGCCGACGGCGTCCATCTCTCGCTTCATCGCGACACGCCACGCCGCGTCTCCTCCGCCTCGTGAAGGAGCGGGCTCGCCGCCGTCGCATGCCAAGTGCAGCTCCGCCTCGCAGTCGCGCTGTGCCAGTGGACGGGCAGCTCGCCGAGGATGTTGTCCATGGTACGATAGCGCAGAGGCTCGTCGTCGTGGTAGGCGTCGACGCGGTCCTCGTCGTGGGACAGCGGAGTAGCGAACTCCACCATGCGCTGCTCATCGTGGACCGAAGCTGTTGGGGCCGATTCCGGTGGTGTGGCCGCCGGTGCAGGAGAGTGGTGAGCCGGTGGTGAAGGGTGGGGCGTAGCCGGTGCCGAAGGTGGTGGAGCACTCGCCGGAGCTGGTGGCGAGCAAGGTGTCGAGGTGGACGAGCTCGGTGAAGACGAGCTGCTAGCTCCCCCGGCTCTCTCGAAGTGGACGTAGTCGACAACAAAGTCCCTGAGAGTCGAGGCCGAACCGTCGTCCACCGCCTTGTCCCACGTCCAGCCTCGCCCTTCATCGAACACAGCGTCACGCGAGATGCGGACGCGCTGTGTGACAGGGTCGAGGATGCGGTAGGCCTTCGAGCCCTCCGCGTAGCCGATGAACACTCCCGGAGTGCTCCTGTCGTCGAGCTTGCCGATGTGGCCAAGCTCCTTGGCGAACGCGAGGGAGCCGAAGACCCGCAAGTGGGAGACCGCCGGCTTGCACCCATGCCAGCCTCGACGGCGCCCCGCCGCCGAGCGCCTTGGTAGGCGGCGGTTGAGGATGTAGACGGCGGTCACCACCGCCTCTCCCGTAAGAAAGCCGGCATCCCCTCTCGCTGAGGAGGCCCGAGCCATCCCCACAACCGCCTCGTTGCGCCGCCGACGACGCTGCTCGCCGCGGGCTGATGCGGCGCGAGTAGTGGCGCTGAATGCCCTCATCGCGAGACGACGCGCGCGAATTCAGCCGCCGTGGTCGCCGCCGTTGTCAGGCGCAACACGCGCAACTTGCGACCGCACTCCGCCTCGCGCGGCGACTGCGTGCGCTCGATGGCGCCCGCAGCCTCTCCCTTGCTGCCGAGGACCATCACCCACATGTAGCGGAGAGGTCGTCGACGAGCAGCAGGAAGTAGCGTCGTCCTCCGGTGTGGCGGTGTCACCGGCCACACAAGTCCCGTGCGAGCTCGAGCCTCTCCTTGGCTCGAAACTGCTTCTTTGGGAAGGGAGTCGCCTCGCCGTCAACACGCAGACGCCGCAGAGCTGCTCCACATGGTCAAGGCACGGCAGCCTCGCACCATTTCCGTGGCACCGAGCCGCCCGTGGCCTCGGTGAAGGTGCCCAAAGCGCTCGTGCCATCGCCACGCTCGTCGTCCCGACGAGCCGCGAGCAGAGGGGTTGTGCCACCTGCGTGAAGAGTGTAGAGTCGATTTGCGCCTCTGGTTACCTTGGCAAGGAGGCGGCGTCGAAGATCCCAAACCGCGGCACCCGTGCTCGATCTCGACACGCGAGCCGTTCTCATCCACCGTCCCAAGCCGATGATGGAGTTCGCAGATCGGGATGTAGTAGACGCCGGTGAGCGGCCGGTGCTCGCCGATCTTGGCGGCGAAGACAGCGAGCCGACGCCTTGATCTCCACGGCGGGCGTCGCCGAACAGCGGTGCCTCGAACGCGCTGAGTCGAGCTCGAGAAGAACTCCGCCGCCCGGTCATGTGGTGGGTGGCGCCGGTGTCGAGGCACCACCCGTCGGTCTTGTCATTGCCGGAGCGCCGCCGAGGAGGCGTGTGCTTTTGGCTCGTCAAGGTGGAGGAGAGCCACTGCGGCGGTGCGGCGGAGGTAGTTCGATGCTCGCATGAGCAATGAACAGACCGCTGCTCCTCCTCCTCCGCTTGCGCGATGTGGGCTCGGCGCGTCGTGGCCGCCGACACTCCTTGGCCCAATGACCAAGCTTGCGCGATTGTGGCAAGAGTCGCTCGCGCCGGCTTTGCTTGCCAAAGATCGCCGCCTGGCGCCTTTGCGCGCTTGCGCGCTTGCCACTCTGCGCGCGCTGTCGTGGAAGAAGGCCCCTTCTTCTTGTCACCTTGGCCGCAGCCCACCGCTCCCGAGTGAGGAGGAGCTTCCGCCAATGGTGACGGGTCCCGAGAGGCTCTGTGGCTCATCGATGTCGGCGACCTTGAGGCGACCCAACGCCTCCTCGATGGTCATCGTGGAAAGGTCAGCAGAGACCCGATCGAGCGAGCCATCCGCTTGTACTTCTGGGACGCGGCGGAAGAGCTTCTCCACGCTCTCTCCTCGCTGTAGGTGTCGCCACCGAACCGCACCAACTTCGCAAGCGAGTGTTGAGGCGAGAGCAAAGTCATCAACGTCTTCACCGGCTTGAAGGTCGAGTTCTCCCACTCCGTGCGTAGTGCTGCGGTATAGACTTGCGCGCGCGCGGCTGCCGATGCGTCTTTGCGGCGATGGCGTCCCAAGCCTCTTTGGCGATCCGCTTGTTGGTAGCGAAGCGCATCTCGGGCGGGATCGCGGCGATGAGAGCATCCAGCGCGCCGTCGATCTGGTCGTAGTCGACGTCGCCGTCCGGATCGCATCCCACATATGCCGCACTGGAGCTTCACCTCATCACCGCAGCCCACTCGGCGTAGTTGGTCTTGGTGAGGTAGGCCACCGCACCGGGCCGGCGTCCTCGACGACACTGGTACTCGTGGTGACCACGGCATCAACCGGAGAGAGAGCGCGTTACTGTGAGGGCCGCGCTCTCCGTCGACCCGACGCCCGCGCCGTGCATGCCTCCTCCAGAGCGCCACCGCCGTGCGCGCCTCGCCGAGAGCGCCGCCGCGCGCCGCGCGCCGTTCTGGCCGCCGCGCGCGTGGGCGTGCGTGGCTGCCCATTGCGCCGTTCGCCCTTGCGCTGCCTCCCTCTCCAGCGGTGAGGTCGCGTCGCGCTGTCATCAACAAAGCCGGAGCCGCTGTTACGCGCGCAGAGCCTTGACCTCTGCTGCCGCCGCCGCGCTGCATCTGCCGCTGCCGCCGCCTTCCACCCTCGCTCGCCGCTGCCGCGGCTCGCGTGCCGGCCTTGGCGCCCTTCGCCGCCGCGCGTCTGCCGCCGCTTCGCTCGCTGCTCTGCGCGACGAGCTCGGCCGTCGCGACGCCGCATGCTCGAGGCGCCGAAGGCCGAGAGGCGCCTGCGGACATGGCGCGCTTTGAGGGGGCATTGCGTGGAGAGAGGGCGCCGACGAGCTGCCCGTCTCGGAGAGGAGTGGCGAGTGGGACAGCCGGAGCTCGCTGCGCTCACCATTGCAGGGCTGCTGAGGTCGGAGAAGGAGATGAGCAGGAGATGCTCAGCTACAGGATACTAAGGCTCGATACCACTTGTTAGTCGCTGGACTCTTGCTCTTGGTGATAGCAAGATCCTTACTCTCATGGAGAGGATGACACTAGGAGATGGGGCAAGTTTTCTTGTTTATTTCTCACACAATGCCATGCCAACTTTGAGGGTTGGGGATACAAATTTATAGGTGAGAACCAGCCAAGCATATGCTACGATGCTATCCTAGATGCTGTCCTAAAGCGGTCAATATGCTGTCCTAAAGCAGATGTTGTCCTAAAAGCAGATCTTTGTCCTAAAGCAGAATCTTTGTCCTAAAAGCAGATGTTGTCCTAAAAGCAGATCTTGTTCTAAAGCAAAAGCAGATGCTGTCCTAAAAGCAGATGCTATCCTAAAGCAGTCAAAAAAACAAAAACTACCACAGCCCCACAAAGACCACAGTACAGAGACTTATTCGTCACCAAATACACAATACTATTAGCAGCAAATGTGCGCTTGCTCAGCTTGACTAACAACTAATTTTGCTTGAGTGTCTCTAGCATTAACTTCAAATGTTAATTGTGTTCTTCAAATGATTCGCTATATATAAGAATATCATTAAAGAAGATTAAGATAAATTCTCTAAGATACTTGGTGAAAATGCTATTCATGAGGGTTTGGAATGTGGTTGGGGCATTGGTCAGCCCAAACGACATAACTGTGTATTCGTAATGTCCCATATGTGTTCTGAAAGCGGTTTTATAAATGTCTTCTTCTTGCATTAGAATTTGATGATAGCCCAACCTCAAGTCTAGTTTAGAGAATACCATGGCTCCATGCAATTCATCAAGCAAATCTTCGATTATGGGCATTGAAAATTTGTTCTTGATAGTCTTAGTATTTAGTTGTCTGTAATCGACACACATTCTCCAACTCCCATCTTTTTTCCTGACCATTACTATCGGTGAGGAGTAAAGACTCATACTTGGTCTAATTTCCTCGGTTGCTAACATCTTGTTAATGATATCTTCCATGGTACTCTTTTGGTAATGGGAACCCTATATGGCCGAAGGTTTGGTGGTTCGGCACTTGTCTGAATGGGAATAGCATGATCACAAAGTCTTTTCGTTGGCAAACCCTCAGGTTCTTTAAACACCTCAGCAAACTGCTTCAGTAACTCTTCTACTCCTGTTGCTTCTGCTGGTTTTGCTATGTGCTCTGTTTCCTAAATGTGGTTCACTTGTATGACATATCCCATCACTCCTTTTCTTAAAAGCTTCAACAACTCTTCATTTTTCACTTTGAAATTATCTTTGGGAAAGGTATGATCTCAAAAAAGTACTAGCCTCTCACCCTTGGTTATAGCCAATGCCCTCTGCTTCAAATCTAACCCAATGGGACTATGATTATTGTGAGACCATAAAATTATCTTTGGGAAAGGTATGATCTCAAAAAAGTACTAGCCTCTCACCCTTGGTTATAGCCAATGCCCTCTGCTTCAAATCTAACCCAATGGGACTATGATTATTGTGAGACCATGTGGGGTCACCCCATGGTTGTGATGAGTAATTGACCAGTGCTTTAGTGTTTGTGTAGAGGTTGAGTTCTGTTTTTGAGGTTTGTGCAGAAGTTGGCTCTCTGTATAAGTTCTAGAGCTCTTGCTGTTACTTCAGAGTGGCTCTATGACCGTTGCTACAACTTGGTGGTTGTAAGCGCTGCTATGACTTGTGGTCATAGGCGCTGTACGACTGGGTGGTCGTAGGCGCTGTACGACTGGGTGGTCTTAGGCGCTGCTACGACTTTGTGGTCGTAGGCGCAGCTACAACTTGGTGGTCATAGGTGCTTTTACACTTGCTCTTCTTGACCACGTTGTGTGCCTCTGTGATCGGCAGTCGAGTTTACCACTTTGTGGTCGGCAATCGATTTTACGACTTTGTGGTCGGCAGTTGATTTTACGACTTTTTGGTCGGCAGTCGATTTTATGACTTGATAGTCGTAGCCTTTACTGGCCGTGGTCGATAGTCGTAGATCCGACTAGCCATGGTCAACAGTCATAAATCAGATTGGCCGTGGTCGATAGTCGTAGATCTGACTGGCCGTGGTCGATGGTCGTAGATTTTACTGGTCGTAGTCGATGGTCGTAGATTCTATTGGCTCAGAGCGATAGTCGTAGCGCTCTGTCTGTGTGATCGTACGTCATAGCGACCAGGTCTGTTAAAGTCGTAGCTGCTCTGTGCGATGGTCGTAGCATCTGCTACATGGTCGTAGCAGATGCTACGTTGTTGTAGCATATGTTTTCATGGTCGTAGCTATATTTGCGTTGGTCGTAACGATTTGCTGAGTGGTCGTAGACTGCTGGTAGGTCATCGTGGGCTACGAGTGGGCTACGAGTATCTCTGTTTTGTGCATCGGAGTACTCGTAAGTTGTGTTCAGACCAGTGGTTTACTGAGATTGCTCTCTAGGATTCATTCTGATATATGCAAATTGATGAATCTTGTTTATAGTACGGTGTTATGTGATGTTTTGCTTATTTGTGATGGTTGTAGGACTTTGGAGCTAGGTCATGGTGAGGCATGGAAGAACCGGGACTAGGAGCAGAGAGGTGTTGAGATCCAGAACAGTTGGGGAGATGCCAAATCCAATCAGCCCCCAAAATAATATCATAACTCTATAGTGCTAATAACTGAAATGCATTAGTGAAATTTTCTCCTTGCACTCGATAGTGTACTGAATGTATAACAACTTTCGTTGTTAGCTCTCCTCCTCCTGCTACCTTAACCTTCTTGATTTTAGTTGGGATCAGTTGAAAGTCACACTTCAAACTAAAATCATAACTCATGAATGTGTGAGTACTCCCACTGTCCACTGAAGCTACTGCCCTTCTTCCCTTAATGTTTAAAATAAGGGGAAAAGTTGAAGTCCCTATTGTGCCCTTCATGGCATGAGCAGATATTAACATCAATTGTTCATTTGCTTCTTCTCGAGCAGGGCTATCAGGTGCTGTTTTATATCCCCTTCTGTCCCTTCTTTTGGGTTTTGAAGAATCTCAACTGACTCCTCATCTTCTTCTTCTTGCAATATGTGAATGATTCTTCCAACTTTACATCTATGTTGTTTGCTCCAAGGTTCCTTGCAATACTCTGTGGCTGATTTATTGAAATTTGAAATCTGCCCACTGTTCTTGCTATGATCCATTTGCCGGGTGTTGAATTTTCCCTTGTTATAAGATCCTGTCCAAGTATTCTTTCTTGCCGATGTTGCTTTCTCATAAGTATTTGCATACCAATAAGCCTCTATCATACCCTATAGTTTCTGGCTGTACACGTCATACTTGATTTCATTCCTCAGCCCTCCAATGAAACAACTCATCAAAAAGAGCTCATGTAAATAGGAGTGATCCCTTTTTACTAAATCCATACACTCCTCAAACTTATCTATGTGGTCAAGGACAGTTGAGCCCTGTTGTTTAATGTTTTGTAACTGCTCAACCGCTTCATGAGCATTAGCAGTAGAAAATCTATCTCCCACCATCAACATAACTATGGCCAGGTTAGTATTTGCCATGGAATTCCAACATTTTTAAGCCAGGTAGCTGCTCTACCCTGGAAGTGGGCTGTGGCCAAGTTTACCCACTGGTCACAAGGTGTGCCTAAAATCTCAAAGAACTTTTCACATTGCTTCAGCCAATTCAGATCATCATCACCTGGGAAGAACGTAATTTCCAAACGTGGCCCTTTTATAACGGCTTCGGCATATACAGAATTCCCCTGCATGTTCCTCATATATGTGTTTCTCTGAGCATCAAATATTTGCACTCTAGGATAATGAAAACCACATTCTCCCCTAGGATACTGTCCTGAGGATGAATCTCCAGTATTGATATTATTCCCATACCGCTGAGCCAATCCATGACCCAAATTCTAATTTCTACCAACTACCCCCATGTACAGACTCGATTGTGTAACATTGGGTATAGTAGATCTAACTGAACTAGCATACACTGGGCTGGTACAATTCCATTGTGCATTGGGTTCAATGAAGAAATTCACTGAAAGTGGATTGCCCACTATGTTGCCACTAACAGCCATATTCCCTCCATGAGAATGACTAATTGTACTCGGATATATGGTAACAGCAGTAAACAGGGGATTTCCTGGAAGTGAGTTACCAATTGGTACCTGATTTGCCGATGCCAACACTGGATCTATACGGGAAGACTACCCTCCTGCCTTTAGAATCTCACCTTCTCCATGGCGGGTTTCCCCAAGATCTCAGCGTATTCTTGATTTCTTCCACATCCATCTTCAGGTTTTTAGTCCGTGTAATTCCGAAATGTCCCCCTTGATAGCTTCAATCTTCGATCGAACATTGACATCTCCTTCCTCATCTACCAGATTCCCATGAGAATGGGTATTTGCACCATCTTTCTGAATTCTACAGGATCAGTTCAAGGGATTTTACAAGCATAATTGCCAACCTCTCCCCTCATCCTCCTGGAATCCTGCACCGTCGCCTGACCTTGATCCTCCTAGATCCAGGATTTTATAGCTATGTTTCACACCAACCCAGATTTACGAAGAAGAGGCTATTCGCAACCGAGCAAATAATCGAATTCGGCTCAGGGATTTCATAGGGAAATCACTCGATTCCACCAAACCCTCACCGATTTTGACCTCTACTCCAAGACTTGAGCTATGCTCTGATACCTATGTCAGATTCGTCGAGGAACGAATCCACCTGGCATGAAATGGATGCACTAATCTGTGGACAATTGGTAAAAGAAGAAGAGGAAGAAGCAATCGATGGGATTAGGAGACGGTGGAAGCTAGGGTTCTACGCTACGCTACTAGACAAGATCTATGTTTACTCCACAATTTTTCTTACTTCCATTCCACGCCAGTCTGGGCTTAAATACCCAATGTTATCATCGAATTATAGCTAAGCTATTAACTAAACTTTAACTGAAGTAAAAATACGAAAATAGAAGATAACATCTATAGTTTTTTAGCATAGTAATTACTAGAGTCATTGTCCTCTCTCCGAGAGTTTTTTGCTATTATAGTACTCCCTAAGTATAGTTTCGACAAAACGGTATCCACGTCTTGGGCTTCTCTAAAACGATACTTATTTCGTGTACTCCTCTCGATAATAGTATTCCCAGGGATTTGAACTCAAATTATTTTGATTTTCGAATTTTATCTCCTCCATATGACTAAACTACCATTCCTAAATTTGTTTAGACCTAATCCTTTTTCTTTTCTTCCGCATCACTTTTCCTCTGGCGGCGGCGGCGCATGAACTACGCACGCAGGCGACGCGCTCGCCCGCGGCGCTCACTCGCGGCGCATGCCCACACGGCAGGCACGATCTTGCGGCAGACCCAAATAAAATTAATCCTCTGGTGAGTCCATAGTCCAATGCCAGATAGGAGATAAAATTCGAAAATCAAAATAATTTGAGTTCAAATCCCTGGGAATACTATTATAGAGAAGAGTACACAAAATAGATATCGTTTTGGAGAAGCCCACCATGTGGATACCATTTTGTCGAAACTATACTTAGGGAGTACTATAATAGCAAAAAACTCTCTCTCCGATGTCACTTAACTTTCCTTGGTTTATCATATGCCATTCCTCTTGCAAGACTGAAGTCGTCAAAGTATTATGCCTGGTGCTTCCCTCTTCCCAGTTTTGCTTCATTCAGAGGCCCGCCTGACAAGGCGGAAGCTAGAAGGGGAGGAACGCGGAGGTGGCACTTGCGACGGTGGCCAAGATGTCGACGGGTGTGTTTGGTCGTGCGATTGGGCCTCATATTTTACGGCCGGGCCCACTAACCATTGGTGCCCATTTTGGGGGCGCTCCAATGGGCCAATGCTAGGAGCAACTACACCAGTTATGCAGCACAGAGAGTCAATGTGGTGAGAGCGGAGCTTTCCTCGGTTAGTAAGCTTTGGCCCTGTTTAGATCGCTCCATCTAAAGTTTAGTCACTAAAGTTTAGATCTAAAGTCTCCAAACAGGTGGTCTAAAGTTAGATCTAAACTTTAGCTAACCCCTAAAAAACACTTTAGACCATTAGTCCACCAAAGTGAACTAAAGTGGTCTAAAGTTTTGGGTTCTTAGGCACAAAGACGTGTTTATCCATGCGGCCATGCATGTTGGTCTCTCACCTCTCATTTAATGGCTCATGCACGAAACAAGGAGAGGTAGTATGGTCTTTTTGAAACTTTAGTCCTATCCATTAGTACAGGATCCAAACAGGATCTTCGACTAAAGTTTAATGGCTAAAGTTTAGCCAACTAAAGTTTAGTCCAAAACTTTAGACAACTAAACTTTAGACTATGGGATCCAAACAGGGCCTTTATCGTGCGAGCTATCCATCTGGGTTTGATTCTTAGATCGGCCCCAATGCCTTACTTTACACACACGTATATGTTCCGTGGAAAAGCATATGCTCACATTCTGTGAGATACTAGATAAATTCAGAATTTATCCAGCGATCTTTGTTTAAGTCATAGCGTGTGTTTTAGTAGAACGCATACTTATTTATGCGTGTAATGTGTGGTGTAAGTGTGGTATGTGTGGGTGTTCCTTCTCCGTTGTAATTAAAAAAAGAGAGAGTCAATGTGGTATTTAACTCTCTCCCCCAAAAAAATTGGTATTTAACCGGCCCAGAAGTAGAAATCCCAGACGGGACAGCGGTGCAATGCAACAGGTTCTTGTTCGGTTCTGTGTTCGAGCTAGTGGCCGAGCTAGACTAGCTAATTAATCATTTACGGGTTTGTAGTATACGCGAAAGGCTTCGTCTTACCAAGCCCGCTAATTGATCATTTACGGGTTTGTACTGTATACGCGCAAGGCTTCATCTTACCAAGCCTACGTGCTTGTATTTTTGTGTAAAAAGTTACGAAATAAATGTAATGTTGCGAGGTATATTTTACAACAAATCTAAAAATATCATTTTGATGTGACTAACCTAAATATTTACGAAAATATAGTTGATAAAAGGCTACAACGTTCGACTGTTTAAATTCAATAGTTACAAGTATTTGGAACTATAGAGTATTATATTAATAAGTTTTTTTTTCTAACATCCTTATTTGAAACAAGAGAGCAACCGAAGCAGTGCCGGAGGGTAGTAGTGAGGCCAAGGTTGGTCTTGGTTCCCCGTTATGTCCAAATTTTTTAAATACTGGATATGTACTTCCGAGCTCATTTGTTGCTTATTCCATATAGCTTTCAACATTTCCTTTCCAAATCTTTACCCTACAGCTTATGTCTCTTCAAGAAATTATTAATTGGACCCGTTCGTTTTAGCTTCAGCTTCTAGCTTTTGGCTTTTAATTCATTATTCCTTATTTTATCTTTTTCTGGCTTTTTAGCTTTTTTAGGCTTTTTTGCCTTTTCTTTTTTTTTCATATTCCTTTTGACATTGTTCATGATGGGTTAACCTGTTTTTTCTATTTTTAAATTTTTTAAATTTAATTCCGTCAAATAAGTCACCATCAGATACAATGAAAAATAACTCAGTTGCAATAAAAGGTTTTGCTGTGCTTTGGTAGAATTAAATTGCAACGTTTGTGCATAGTTTTCTTCTCTCTTTCCTCTAGTTACCTCATTGATTCTTAAATTTGTTTAGCGTTGGCCTCTTTGTTGCTTCTGATTTGGTTCTTTCTTTAAACTTTCAATCAAGTAGGCAAATAGCTTCATCGTCTTACAACGGAAGATGGTCTTTATTGGCAGGGTTTTTTTTTGGCCTCCCCCTACTTTTGGGTCTATACATATAAAAATTCAAAAAGATAGTGATATAACAACACTACTACAAAAAGGATCATCACAGATGGTTCAAAAATATCATCACAGATGATTTTTTGAACCGTCTGAATTTATGTGTCAGTGATAATTAGAGATTATCACATACGGTTTGTGAGTTGTTTGTGATAAATACACCATAGATGGTTTATAATTAGAACCATCTGGGAATAATACTATCATAGACGGTTCTACCTACCAACCGTCTATGATACTCACACATCACAGACGGTTGGTATATAAAATCGTCTGTGATACTTCTCCATCACAGACAGTTTCTGGTTTGAGCCGTCTGTAAATATATATTATAGTATAAATAAAAGGGACATCATGATGTCTAGACTCCATGATCGAGACTTTTCATCCACTACTACAGAAAGCCTAATACTAGACGCCAAATCATAGACGGTTTGACAAAACCGTCTGTGACCAACACTAACACAGACGGTTTTAATTTGGGCACCATCTGTGTTGATGGCGTCGGAGAAAACGAGTCTGTGATATTCCAGTATCACAGACAGTTTTTATTTAAAACCTCTGTGATAATTTTGAATTATCACAGACGATTTTTAATAAAAAAACGCCTGTGATAAGCTGATTATCATAGACGGTTTTTTATTAAAAACCGTCTATGATAATTCCAGATTATCACAAACGGTTTTTTAGTAAAAATCGTCTGTGATAATGAAGTTATCACAGACAGTTCATATTAAAAACCGTCTGTGATATCTTTCCCGGCTTGCAATTCCTCAAAATTTCATAATTTCCCGTCTGAGTCCGAGTAGGATTTAGTTTTGAGATACTTTCAGTAAAATGGGCATAACTTTTGCATACGGTGTCCGTTTTCGACATTCTTGTACTCGTTGGAAAGCTAACAACGAGCCCGATCCAAAAAAATGACTCGCTTGCATTAGTCGCCCTCCAAGACCACAAAAAACATCCATCTTTGGACCTAAACCTGCGTCGTAAGTTTTTTGTTTCTGTTTTTGCCCTTTTTCTTGGTCTTCCTTTCGGAATTTGGATTTTGCTTCAACTGAAAAGTTGTAGATCTCATCGAAACTTTTCAAATGAGTATATATAAGCCACATAAAAATTTGCTATTTTATCTTTTCATACTAGTTATTTATATTGCATCGGTATATAAAATTTTGTGCTCTAATTCACAGACGGTTGGCATATAGAACCGTCTGTGATATTCATTTATCACAGATGGTTCTAGCTACCAACCGTTTATGATAATCTAATCGCTGGGCCCGTCGATTCTCCTCAACCCAATCATAGCCAATAGAAAACCACCAATCCTCACCCACAGATCGTAGCGCCGCCTCTCCGTCCCCGCGCCAAAAAATTTCGCATTCCCTCCCCTATAAATAATGACCAGAATCCAGCCTCCTTTCTGTTCTCCTCCTCTTTGATGTTCTCCTCCTCCTCCTCCTCCTTGACCCATACCATAATAGCCCCACGAAGCAGACGATGCACAAGGCAGCGCTCAATCAACGCCGATGATGGTGGACGTCAAAGACATCCAGCTCGTGCGCTGCATCAGGGGCAAGAAGGCCTAGGCATAGAGGATTTTTGCTTTTCTCTGTTCTTGTTGTGTTAGCTAGATGTGCAATCTGTTTGTTGTTTTGGGATATTGTAATGGTAGGCTTTAATCTTAATAAAAATAAAATGTGTACAGTGTTTCATACTATATTTGCTTGTTCTCATTTCAATTAATTGATTTGCAAAATAGATGTTTTATGTTTGTGAAATAAATTGATATGTGAATTGGATGTATACATGTACATGTTGATCTGCTTGTTTCAGAGGGCATGGCTAGCATTTCCTGAGGCTAGCCAATAAACAGAAATAGATTTAGGAGTAGAAGAGAATAGTACAGACGGTTTGTAAGTAAAAACCGTCTGTGATATATCAATATCACAGACGGTTTTTAACTAAAAACTGTCTGTGATAGATGATAATCATAGACGGTTTTTAGTTAAAAACCGTCTCTGATTATGATGAAGATATCTCTTCCATGGATACAACTCATCCACAACAAGTGTTGCAAGGACCACTTACTCGAGCTCGTGCTCGTCAACTTAATTACCAGGTGAATTCATTCCTAGGTTCATATGTTACTGAGAATAGACCGCTACCTAATGCAAGTGATTTAATTGTGCTTAGGAACCTGTAAAAGGACGAAGGAAAGGGACATGGAGTCATGGACATGCATGGAAGAAATAATGGAGGTCACCACGTCACTTGGGACCAAGTCAAGCACGAATTCGAGTTGGACTCGTTCTGGAATCAGATTCGGACTGCTGCGATGGTACCAAGTTTAAACGGGCATAACTTCCTCACACGGACTCCGTTTGGGACGTTCTTGTACTTCATGGAAAGCTTATGAAGTCTACTTTCCAACGGATCCAACCTCATCGTCAAATCCCATCCGAGCCGGCCGCAATTATCAAAAGAATCCACATTAGTTTCTGAGTTCGAGTCAAAAGGGTGCTGCGCCACCACCACTTGGGCCCATGGGCCTTGTAACCCTAGGACGTGCACTTGGGACGCCACCCCTGGTCATTCTCCCTATATAGGAGCCGCCGCCTCCCTTGCTAGGACTTTGATTTTGTTAAGTTTAGGTTTAGTCATTGTGCAAACTTCTGTTCTTCAGTTGTGTCAGACGACCACCTATCACGACAGCTTTTCGAGATCCCAACTTTGTTTTCAATATCATCTACGCTTCAATCTTATTCGCAATATCAAATTGCCTACGTCTTATTCTTGCCAGTTCTTCGATTGCTCGCAGGAATTGAACTTCGTGTTCAGGTTGATCATGCTTCCAGCAAGGTCAATAACACCTCAGAGTTGGTTCAACGATTGCTAAGGCGCAAGCGTCGTCGTACGGCTATAGTCGGATCGTGAGAGTCACCTCCACCAAAATCAATATTTATCAATCTCATCGAAAGATCGGGCACCTCGTCTTCATCAGATTATCACCTTCACAAACGGTTTTTAGTGAAAAATCATCTGTAATATTGATATATCACAGACGATTTTTACTTACAAATCGTCTGTGATATTTACACCACAGACGGTTTGAAAACCGTCTGTGATAACCTTCGATTATCACTGACCCATAAATTCAGACGGTTCAGAAAACCGTCTGTGATGACGTTTCTGAACTGTCTGTAATACGGTTTTCTGTAGTAGTGATCAATGATTGAGACTTTTCATTCATGATTAAGACTTTTCATCGTAATATATTATATATCATTGCACTTGCCACATCTAAAAGCAATATAAAGGCAGGAAGGCTTGGCGCCTAGACACCATCACATGACTATTCAACTTGGCATATTTCTTAATTGTTCAACTAATTATTCAGCATATATACAAGTTAGGAAAGTAAAGTGCTTTCCAGGTTCACAGTGAGTCTTATCTGTTGCCCATCGTAGAGTTGCAAAAGTTGTGGTACTAATATAGTGGCAACATAACACCGCCGACTGCATAGCAGGGTTTTGGTAACTAGTAGGAAAAAAAAACTTGAGGTCATAAAAAATCTTGGCAGAGATTTTTAAACAAATTTTGAATTCTACTTTAGTTACCAGCCGAGATCTTGATAAAATCCTGAAAATCTCAGACAAAATTTTTAAATAAAAAACGTCTGAATTTTTTTGGCTGGTTAAAAAAATACCGGCCCTACCAAAAATTCCGGTTACCGTCCGGTAATAAAACCCTGCTTGTATAGTGCATCCTCTTACGAATGTGTTCATAAACTACAAAACGTTAACATACTATATAGCGATCGGGGGCAGTGTACTTGTTAATGACGCTCGGTCTTGATAACTCCTAGATGAAGTACCGTCGAAAGTGCTGTATGCACGTGGAAGCATTGTAATATTCTAGAAATATCTCTCTTAAGGATATGTGCGCCATTAGAGAAAAATGGATATGTAAAAATAGAATGTTTGGATTTTTGAAGAAGAAATTGGTTTTCTAGAACAAGTAGTACGAGCAAGTTAGAGATTAAATCGGTCTTATGCCGTGATAAAAAGAAATGTCGAAAAGTGGAGGATCGGGGTTTTGGTACTTGTCACTTGGTAATGATCTGGATAGTCCCTTACTATTTTTTTTAATTTAATTAGAGATTAGAATTCAGATTAGGGAGAGATAGCAAGTTGTTTGTTAGGCGATTGAGTAGTAGATCGGTTAATCTGCTATATTGTTCTATTGTAATTTAGGTACTATATGGATATAATCGGAGAATGTCATCTACTAAATAGTTGTAGAGAATATTGATACCATTCCATAAAATATTTAATCATATCAATTAGATGGTTAAATTTTGAGTTATGATTTTTGTAAACTTGTTGTCTAGGGAATTGTAGTCAATTGGTAACATCGGAATAAGTAGTAGATTAAAATATTAAATAGAGTAATTAGGGTATTTGATTTACATAGAAAGTGTAGGTAATTTCTTAGTGCTTTCAGAGAATCCAAGAACATGAATTTTGGATAGGTAAAACAGAAGTTATGAATTTTGGAAAATTGTTGTCCAGGACCGGTTGCTATTGGACACAACCATGGGAAATTATTAATTTGACTGATTACATGACATAATTAAAATTTTGGCATAACCTGAAAGTGGTAGATAACTTTATGTAGTTTCTGAAAATATCATGGTTTACTATAGTTGCATGTGTAGATTAATAGATATGAACATACAAAATCTGCTTCCCAGAAGATGACAAATCTATCAAATCTATCTTCTGGATTAAAAACGGGGTGCTAGATGATTTAATCTAGATATGTTGTCAACTAAGAAGTTGTAGAAAATTTTATGTAGATTTCAAAACTGATATGGTTTTTCTATGGTAGGACTTGAGAGTTGAAAGTTATGTCATTTTAAGTACCAGAACAACAGAGGATGACTATCTGATAAATGAGGAATATTGTGGATTTAGGGAGCATGTAGGAGTGTTGTCGATTAATTGTTGTCTTGTATTTTTGTGGCTTTATTGAATTGGATATTTACTATATGAGAAGTAGCTTCGGGATTGGTGTCATCTCTAATCAATCCAGTTATCGTAACTAAAAAAGACAAGTGCATAATAGAATGATAGTTGATGGTTGACAATTTCTTACTATTTTTGAATTATTCACATCATGCAATAATTGATTACCCTTTTGTTCAGTATGATATAATTTGATGATAAATATGATGTGTGGTAAAATGATGGAAGGTTGCACTCATGACATGACATAAGCATATGCGCCAGAGCAGTGAGCAAGTCAGATAGTTATGAGTAAAGCTATTTGACTATTCCAAAGTGCTCTTGAGTAAGACCTACAGAGGTTGGCACCTCTATGGGATGGAAGAAAAGACATACTTCAGTAGTCACATCCATGGGATGGAGGGAAAGATCTACTTCAGTAGGCATGTTTATAGGATGGAGGTAGAGGGTGAATATCGACGGGTGTTCCCTTCACTATACTGGTATAAGCTACAGAAGGAGAAAGAGACATGTACATGAGCATCACATTGTATTAACCAAAAAAGATGAGAAAAGAGAATGGTGGAAATTGATAAGTAATATAATTATGTTGTTGCTCCTATTGTTTTATTACGTACTTGCTGAGTTTTGGACTCATTCTTACTTTATTGTTGTTTTTAGATGCCCGTTGATGACAACATGCATAGGTGGGATATAGCACAAATTGATCTTACACTTTAAAATCTTTCTTTTACTAAGTAATCACTTATTCATTATTAAAAATAAATTATAATCTCTATGCAATTCTTAGATGAATAATGATTCCTTTTATTATTTAATGGTTTTGTATTGTTGCTACTTGTTAATTTCCTTTAGTTAGATTTATTATTGATTTAGCTTATTATCAATTGGTTCATTTGAATATCAATCTATGATTTCTGTATTACTGAAATTTATATGTTCGTGGTTTTGTTGAGAGATTATTTAAAGCCTAACTATTGATAATATGTAATTAACAGTTTAAATTAGTAGTATTTGTAGTTGTAGGTGACATTTTGGATTTTTATTAAACTAGAGATGTTACAAGTATATAACACATAAAGAATAAAAAAATGCACTTTCCTGTGGTCTCGTGTTAATCATACCCCAAAAGCTTGTCATTTTCCAACAATGATAACAAGGGAGTCCTTGGCTTTCAAGAAAACAAGGGAGTCCTGAACACAAGGGCATATGATATGACTTCAAGAAACATAGGAAGAGAAAACATGCATGCATGGCCTTAGTCAAACATGCCCCGCAAAGCTCTGTTTGCTCCCTCTCTCTCTCTCTCATCAACTCTAAACTATAGCACCCACCTCAACATATGATCCAATAATAATACTACTACTGCTCTATATTACTCTAAATTACTTTCATCACCACTAGATTTTTGAAACATTTTCTCTAGTTACACTACTACGAAACAAAAAGCTACATGCATTTAACAATATATATATTAAAAAACTATGCTATAAACGAGAGTAGACAAACCGCAACTGAAACTTAGAATCTCATGCCCAAGAACGCTCAGAACCCCGCACCTGAGAACGCTTAGGATCTCATGCTTGAGAACGCCTAGAACCATGTGTCTAGGAGCATACTTAAGCTTGCAAATAGAATATTACTGAGGAAATATACATTACAATGAATGCTTTCTAATATTCATCATCAGTTACGAGGGTTTTATTGACTAAGTTTCATATTAGTAAGCTACTTTACTAAGGTAATATTAAGAAAGTTAGATGTGATGTTCTAGGTCATTATTATAGGATGTGGAGTCACTACTACAAAAGAGGCTATACTGGATAGCTACATCATAGACGGTTCATAGGGAACCATCTGTGCTTAAACTATCACAGACAGTTTATACTAACAACTGTCTATGATATTTTCACAGATGGTTATTAACACGAACGTCTGTGATAATTGAGACATCATAGATGGTTCATGTTAATAACAGTCTACGAAAGTTGCAAACATCACAAACGGTTCGTATAGAAAACCATCTGTGATATTGCGGACATTATAGATAGTTCTTATAACAAACTGTCTATGATATTGTGGATATCACAGACGGTTATTAATACGAACTGTTTGTGATAGTGTCGTATCATAGACGGTTTGTGGTTGGAACCGTCTAGGATAATTTCGCTATTAAATAGCAGGCGTGATGTGACGATGGCCCGATCTTCCGAGAGGTACTGATAAGTCGATTGTGGAGATCTCGACGTTGATGATCCAAAGGCTCCGACCAAAACAGATCGAACCCCTCGCAATCACTACACCACTGCTCCGTTGGTTATCAACCGTGCCGAACACGATTGACCTCGCCAAGAAGGCTATCTCCTGCAAGCGAATCGAGAACACAAGCAAGAGAGTAAAAGATGCAATCTGAAATTGCGAATAATGTTTAAGTTCACAAGTTGGGGTTCCTCAAACCGAACATGCGTGAAAGCGCTAAGCGAATAAACTCTTAAGAAAAACCCAAGGAAAACTAAAGGGGTGTGACCTCCTTAAATAGGGGAGGGAGAAGCCACACTTATCTAATGAAAAGGGATGTGGTACTATTCCTAGTTACTGTTCATGCGCGTGGTACTGTTCACGTGAACAGTACCGGCCCAAATAGCCCAAGTTACAAGGCCCTCGGCCCACTTTGAGTCGGACTGGAAAAGTGACGTGGCTTGTTTTGCAGTTTTTGATCTGTTCGAGTGGAATTTGAAGGTGAGACCAGATCCATCTGAAAGTAGACTCCAAGATCTTTCCAACGAGTACTCACGGGCCCCGAGAAGCCTTCTGGATCAAAAGTTATGGCCGTTTGAAGTTGGCTTGTTAAGCTGAACCCGAATTGATCTGGAGGCCGAATTGGATTCCAAAACCTGTCCAACTTGAACCCTTGCTTCAATTGGTTCCAAAGTGATGTGGTGCTACAAATATATATATTTTCATCATTAGGTAGCATCATATTCTCATTTAAAATATGTTGAAGTTGAAGAAACGAATTCACCTTTAGTTCATTCTTGATATTGGCCGCTATGGTCGTACGTGTTGGTGGCGTGGTCACATCAAGGCGTTCATGGTCTAGACATAGATTTGTCTTCATTGTGCTGCATCAGTGGAGTGAGGTGGCCAGCTTTGGGGAGTTTGGTGAAAACATATCGCTTGTAGATTGTAGGGACCCAGATATTAACATCCGGATTCCTCTGTGATTACTGCACTATTTCCTGGATCAGTAGATAGTGCTCACAGTTACAGTAATGAATATCAAAATACATATCATGCGGAAGCGTAAAATTTAATAGTAGACTTACTCATGGGTCGATTAGGCCGAAATCATTAAATTGCAGCAGCGGAATAACGAAGCACACAGGTGGGACCTTCAGGACATGCCCACAGGCAGCCAACTGGAGGTTCGCGACCTAGTTCTCGACATCTTCATCTTCTTTGCCATCGTGATCCAAAAGTATTATTGAAGCGTAGCGATCCGGTTCCTGCTTCTGAATTTGCCGCAAAAGCGAGCGTGAGCACTCCGACCCCGTGCTCAGCGAATCAACACACAGAATGCAGTATATAACATGTATGGCTAATCAAGGATGGCTTAAGTTTATTTTCTTTTGCGAAGAGTGCTTTTGAATACAATTACTTAAAAATTCCTGAGACCTAGCATTTTGAACAAAAGCATATTGTTCAAGAACATGCAATAATAATAGCGATCCAGATTCCATCCACCGTTACATGGCATCTGCACCATATAGCAATTCTTCAGCGTTATAGCTGCTTAACTTACCACTAGGACGACACCCAGGACAATTCCAAACTAGGGCCTTACACTGCCCTTCCACTTTTCCAACCCATCATAAAGCATTTTGAAATAGAACTATATCGGTTAAGTTCCCATGTCCGCCCTTGACCGTGGGCACGGCTATTTGAATAGTTTTAGACTCTGCAGAGCTTGTACACTTTCACCACAAGAGACAATCAACTCGTTCCCACACGATTCCTTAGGCGTGTGGTTGAGCGGTTCATCACGGTGACTTTTCAAAGTATCTAGACCCTTTTGTCATCTCACCTTATGGGAAACTGCCCACTTGCGGTGGGTCCCATCTATGCGCGGGATGTTTCCCACAGCCACTACGCAGCTCGGGCTTCTCTCTTCCCGCAACGTAGGACAGCTGGGAAACTTCACCCTCCACTGGTGTCCCTTCAGGCCCCCTTGCCATAGCGTAGCCCCTTCACCCCCTTACCAGTGAGATGAGTCCGGAGTTTCGATAAATTTACTTAGCCAAGTTGTAATTTACAGACTTGTGGTTGTACTGTTTTACCCGGGAGGTCATGACAAGATTCAGTCCTTAGTGGTATCTGGGCGGTCTATCCACTAACCCATTTTGTGCATCCACTGCACCACACTCACACCATCCAACCAATCCGCCCAGATATTTAAGCAAGTTGGGGATTTTGAGGGTATAAAATAGTCATGTCAAATATACCAGTCATTCCCACCATGACTGTCCAACCAATTTTTCTCAGGATTAAAAAGTGATGCTTGGGCGCTCTCGCGCCCATGAGTATCTACGCAATACTAAGCATGACATATAATTAGGGACTTAATTTCAAAAGGTCAATATTATAATTTTGCTAGGGCGACAAGGTTTACACATTCAAATATTCCAAAGAGGGTGTAATATTATTCAAGGTAAACAATAGGCATGTAACTAGAATCTTAAATTAACATGTATTTGCATATAACATAACAGCCTGCAATTTGATAATTTAAACCAAAATAATTTGCAGAAAATGTAGGTTCAACATGATCAAAGTATTGACTCGCCTGGCGCAGTTTACCGCGGACTTGAGCCCACACGATGCTTTTTCTTGAGCTGTTGGTCTCTATCTTCACTTTGCTCTTAATCTCGCTTGATCCGTTGAATCTTCACGACTCCCGTTTCTAATTACGCGACAAACGACTGAATCCAAATAAAAGCAAATAACTCAAAAGATCCAAATAAATCCGAATAACTCACTTTTAGTTTTATTATGAGTTAATGGGTGATTTGAGGCAAGGCTGGTGGTAGAATACGATAACTCGGTCTTTTTTATTAATAATCTCTTTTATTATTTTTGTATTTATAAAGGAAGTTCCATGAGTTAGGTAGACCTATGTATCGATGTACGAGTCTAGTTAAGTATTATTTTGTCGAGCATTAATATTCAGGGCATCTACTGCATATGTAATGTATACCATTCTTAGCTTATTGAATCACTTCATATTACTAGTAATTTGATATGTAGCATTTTATGTGACCCTAATTACTCGTGTTATTGGTTAAATGCTGGTTTTAGGGTACTTATATGTCGGTGAGATTATTTTGATGCTTGATGACCTAGGGTTGAATCTGCTATACCAAACTAGGTTCCACTATCGTCATTATCTAAGTACACCGTTGAGAATTATTTAACGGCGAGGTATCAATGGCGAGGTACATTAAATTATGACTTTCAAATTTTACACGTGTAGTTCATTTTAATGGTTTCGGCATATCTTTTAATAAATTTTTACGGAGCGACTTGATTTGTCATTCACCTTGCTAACTTTGGCTGGGGTTTTTATTAAATCTGGTCAAGGCCATCTTTTGTTAATAATTAGGTTCTTAATAACTAACCAAGCCGTATCAGTTGCTCACATTTGATAGCTAATCCATCATTAACTCTCTAATGATCTTACCTTGCACAAAGCTTTATTCCATCTCTAAAATTAAAATCTCTATTTTAAATTTGTGTCAATTACTTATATCTCACATAACTATTTTCCTAATAAAAGATCTGATAGATATAAACTTGTCTTTACATGGATTTTAGTTTGGATGGTCGCTAATTATTTCCATGGTTTATTCAATCGTATACTAGGAAATCTTTAACTTAAATTTCAATCATTCAAATATTAGTGAGCTAATACTAAACTATTTCTCTTAATCACTTAATCGCTCTTATGCATATAAGCTTCATATTCTGGCGCATATATAAATTTTATTTGATTTTAAATCAATCATCTTAGTTTTCTTGATTTATTTTCTAATTATTGTCTAGCAAAAATGGGTTAACAAAAATACAAATAAAAATGTGTAAAGAGGAGAATCGAACCCGGGTCCTATTGTTTGCAACGAGCGGCTCGACCGACCAGCTGGGCGTTGCCCCTATTGGTGAATGAGATGGGGGTTAAAACAGAAGAAGCGAGTGTTGGAATCGACCCAAAGCGAAGTCTTCAACCGACTAAAACAGAGGAGGCGGTGTGCACGATGGCGGTCTTGTGCTGGCGAGGATGGCGAGGAGACGCCGACGACCAGCAAAACGAGCTCCCGCATGAATGAGGAAGCTCTGGCGGTGTCTACACGGCGATGCGGCGTCGAAATCGGCCGGCGTCGGCTTGAGCTGTCGGCAGCGAGGTGGAAACGGGGCGGTGGCGCTGGAGTGAAAGGGAGGAGAAAGTGAGGTGCGCATGAGCATGAGGGAGGTGGGGGCATGCTTACCATGAGGTTGGCCGGGCGGGAGAGGGGTTGAGGCGAGCTGGCGACGACGGCCTACGGCAGCGCAGGCAGGCTCACGGTGCCAGCGAGCTGGGGTGGGGGAGGAGCTCCGGCGTCGGTTGGAGGAGGTTCGTGGTGGCTTGGAGGTGCTCCTGCTCCGAGGAATCGAGGATAAACTCGCCGAGGAGGGAGCGGTACTGGAGGCGGCGGTTTCGGCCGGAGTCGGAAGGGATGGCGGCGCGGCGGCCCTGGGTGCACGAAACTTCAATTATGCCGGAAGGGAGTTAGAAGGCTCTTGGGCGCTCGCAATGGCGTGGTCAATTTGGCGCAGGTTTGTCGGAGCGGCCAGAGTGGCGTGAGGCGGCGGTGGCTATGCTTTGAGCTGGTGCGGTGAGCTTGGGCCGAGCACGAGGACGAAGAGGACGGGGGCGCAGGGAAGTAAGGGGGACGGCTGGGGCCTCTTGTAGCTGCAGCGGGGCGAGGGAAGGTCCACCGGGCAAGAGCCGAAGGCGCGGAGCTTGGCGTGTGATGGCACGGGGCTCGGCGCTGCGCAGAGGGGGTGGCGAAGAGACGGCACAGGAGCAGGGGCTGTGCAGAGCAGAGGGCAGGCAGGAGAGGAGAAATGAGGCGACGCGGCGCAAAGTCCGCCATGGAGCGGGAAATAGAAAATGGGGAGCTAGGTAGGGGCAGCGGCAGGCGCATGATGGCGCGCCAGGGGGAAGACATGGGGTGCTCACAGCCATGAGAAAAGAAGAGGGGAGGCGTGCGCACGGGAAGGAAGGAAAGAAAGAAGAGGGAGAAGAGGCGCAGGGCATGGAGCCAGGCGCTCGGGCCCGCTGGCAGGGAGGAGAGGCGCGGTGGGAGGCAGGGAGAGGGGAGAGAGAAAAAGGGAGTTGGGCCCCACCTGTAAATGAGGGTATGCAAAAGAAATGGTAGAGGGAAAAGAGAAGGAGAAATGTTTGGGCTTGGTTTTGAAGTTTCAGATTTTTAATTTAACCTTTTCGTTTCATGTTTATAATTACTGATTTTTGCATGACATTTAGAATTTAAGCTTCAAACATATATATATATATATATATATTAAATGAGAGTTTCTATTATTACTATCATTTAGGTTATAAGTGTGTATGTGCGCGTGTACATATATATATATTCTCACATGTTGTTATGGGTACAACTTATTTCAATTTGTATATATGTATATGTATATGTATATATATATATATATAATTATTTCTTATATTGTCAGACTCTTACTTGTACTACTTGTAAATACATATATATACCTATATGTGTATGTATTGTGTTTGCATTTCGTTCATTCACTTTCATTGTTAGTCATGCCATTATTTTGAAAAGAAAATTTTATATTTTCAAACTCAGGGTTCTCTCCTTATGCTGGATCATCTTTTCAGATTCGTATTTCAAAATTTTAGTTTTTTTGTTATTATTATTTGTTTATTTCCTTTTTGGCATTACTAATGTTTGTCTTTACCTTTATGAATTTATTCAGCTTTTGGAATCTCAACCAAATTCAGGAAAATACCATAAAATCCAAATTCCAATAGAATATACTGGGAAAATAATTTAAGAAATTCATATTTTCAAATTTAAATTTTTCAGGATGTTACAAATCTACCCCCCTTAAATGAATCTCGACCCCGAGATTCCGGTAGAGCAGAAAGAATGGAGATGGGTTATGTTGGTTAGCAATGGGTTTCGGGGTATTACTCGACGTATAGTTCCTTGCTCCATAGAGATGAAAATCTGCACAACAGGGATTAGAACTTGGAGAAGTGAAAAGGAAAGAGAGAAACTTGTTCTTCTGGATCGGTCGTAGACTTCTAAATGCTTGCTCTTGATGTTGTTGTCTTCACGTTGTCGTGGAACGGAGTGGTTGCATCGTTTATTGGACATACGGTTGTAGGATCTCATATTGCTAGATGGGTAGCAATGGCCCATGCCCTAAGGGTAGAGGGCCTTGGGAATGCAGAGATACTTCTAGGTGGGGTCTTTTACTTCTACTAGGATCCCGTTCTTAGTCGTTAGCTTTGCCCAACATGACAATTTTAGCTAACGGTAAATCTCGTAGTCCTCATCACCAGAAGATCTTGGTCTTGCGAATCTCCTTGTATTAGTCTGATTAGCTCTGAGTCCAGGTTGTTGCAGTCCCATGGTCATGCTTCGTAGTGATTCCTTGGCAGTTCTGTCTCTTCGTGCTACCCCCCTTAAATAAATGGCGATTGTCATCGTGGTTAGCGGCAATTTGATTTATGGGCTCTCTAGGTAGGTAAGGAAAGAATGTTGGTAGGATGACGTCTCGAATCTTGGTTCCTGTGCCGGTTGACGCCTGTAGTTTGGAAGGTTGTGGAAGCTTCACTTATCTTTGATCGCCTTGGTTTAGGCTATCTAGCACCTTGCTTTTGCGGACCCGATGGGGTTTTCAGCAGGAGGTGAGAGGGAATAGCATGAGGTAAGGATTGAATCGTGGGGATAAGGTAATCCAAACCTAGTCTAATTTTAAAAGAGTACCCCCAGGGAGTTGGAGTGATACTGAGCCACACAAAATTTTAAAAGCAAGTTTTTCCTGTGACTGCGAAATAGGACGCCCGAGGGCAAGAAGACAGTGCACAGGGTCCAAATGAAATCTTACAACAATACATCGTCTACTCGGGGAGCACACACAAGATGCATAGGGTTCATCTGCATAGTCGTTTAGAACGAGACTACCTTATCTTCATGACCGTCTTCGACATTCCTAACCTTAAAATTTGGAGTAGGGGTATGAGAAGAGGATCAAAATTTTCCTTTTGTAATAAATAGAAAGAAGTGGAAAGTATTTGGGGGTAGTTTCATTGGTTTTAGCACTCTCCTTTTTTTTTTAAGGTATCCTAATATCTTCCAACACTCAACTATCCATCACAGAATCAAGTCACTCCCATATGATTTTTTTTTGTACATAAGGGTTAGAATCCAACGGCCTTTATGGTTTAACTCCCACTTTTGCAAACTGCACTTAGGCTATCTTTCTTCATTAATTGTTCCTGGTATTACTGCCATCTAAAACTCCAAACAGCGAAGGAGATTATTTATTCAATTTGATCCACCATTCATACTCCTCCTATTGTATCATTCATCATTTCATTAATCTAGTCATGGTTATCTAAGTCTCGCATAAATCTTTGACTTTCAATCGTATATTTGTGGATTAAATATCATATTTTCACCATGACTGTATAATCAAAATCTCGGATCCACTATTGGTCAACTTATTAACTCTACAATCCAATGAAAATCCAATACCTTTACATCTAAATCCACCTATATATAAATTTTCCAGCAAAAATTTTATTAATCGAATCGAGGTTACCAAATCCTTATATGTGCCTGAATTTCCACCACATCTTTATAAATCCAATATCAGGTTCATCAATTGCCAATTTTATCAGCTTTCCAATCCTAAGAAGATCTAGCTTTCTTTATTTAGATCCACTGATGACTTTCGTATCGTGACCTCCTAATAATCCAGTCTAGTGTCATTGATCCAAATCCATAGTTTGCTTCCCCAATAATCCACCTGAATCTTTATTGTCTATCTACTCCTCAATTCTGAATTCTAATGATTATCCAACATTATTACTTTTAAATCCACCAGTGTCCTGTGTATCAGGACTTCCTAATAATCCAAGATTGTATTCAAAATCATAATTACTCCTCTAGTAACCACGTAAATCTTCAGTGACAATCTCCGAATTAATTCATTATTATGAACATCTTCCAGGAATAATGTTATTAATCAAGCCTGTACTCTGATAATCATTATCATCTCTCCAATTTTTCAAAACTCTATCAATTTATCTAGCAATCGATCATATTCCATTATTCCACCATTGTAAATATCTCCCAAGAATTATGTTCTTTATCAATGTTGTACGCCCGCAATTATTTTCATATTTCTTATTTCTCCCAGAATAACTTAATTCATCCATCTAGTCAATCTAATCTTTTCGTTAGGTTCCACCAAAATTTTTTTTCTTCCAATATTCACCCTATTGTTTACTCCAAAAATAAAACGATCTTTGATATTAAGCTTCAAGGTTAAGCACCATGACTCTTGGCCCTAAGTGCGTTTTCATAGAAAGTTTACAATAGAAGTACTGGATTTTCATCACTTTGAATTTGGGTAAGAGAGCTTCAGAAGTAAAATGGCTAAGGCAGCATATGGATGAGAGGAATCATCTAAGAGAGATGTGAATGAGCAACACTACTTATATATTTGCAAATAGATTTTTAAGAAATAATTTCTAGTTATGAAACAAACGGTCAGGCTAACTAGGTCAAGACCTGCAGTCGATATGCTCTGATACCATCGCTGTAGGGACCCAGATATTAACATCCGGATTCCTCTGTGATTACTGCACTATTTCCTGGATCAGTAGATAGTGCTCACAGTTACAGTAATGAATATCAAAATACATATCATGCGGAAGCGTAAAATTTAATAGTAGACTTACTCATGGGTCGATTAGGCCGAAATCATTAAATTGCAGCAGCGGAATAACGAAGCACACAGGTGGGACCTTCAGGACATGCCCACAGGCAGCCAACTGGAGGTTCGCGACCTAGTTCTCGACATCTTCATCTTCTTTGCCATCGTGATCCAAAAGTATTATTGAAGCGTAGCGATCCGGTTCCTGCTTCTGAATTTGCCGCAAAAGCGAGCGTGAGCACTCCGACCCCGTGCTCAGCGAATCAACACCCAGAATGCAGTATATAACATGTATGGCTAATCAAGGATGGCTTAAGTTTATTTTCTTTTGCGAAGAGTGCTTTTGAATACAATTACTTAAAAATTCCTGAGACCTAGCATTTTGAACAAAAGCATATTGTTCAAGAACATGCAATAATAATAGCGATCCAGATTCCATCCACCGTTACATGGCATCTGCACCATATAGCAATTCTTCAGCGTTATAGCTGCTTAACTTACCACTAGGACGACACCCAGGACAATTCCAAACTAGGGCCTTACACTGCCCTTCCACTTTTCCAACCCATCATAAAGCATTTTGAAATAGAACTATATCTGGTTAAGTTCCCATGTCCGCCCTTGACCGTGGGCACGGCTATTTGAATAGTTTTAGACTCTGCAGAGCTTGTACACTTTCACCACAAGAGACAATCAACTCGTTGCCCCACACGATTCCTTAGACGTGTGGTTGAGCAGACCATCACAGTGACTTTTCAAAGTATCTAGACCCTTTTGTCATCTCACCTTATGGGAAACTGCCCACTTGCGGTGGGTCCCATCTATGCGCGGGATGTTTCCCACAGCCACTACGCAGCTCGGGCTTCTCTCTTCCCGCAACGTAGGACAGCTGGGAAACTTCACCCTCCACTGGTGTCCCTTCAGGCCCCCTTGCCATAGTGTAGCCCCTTCACCCCCTTACCAGTGAGATGAGTCCGGAGTTTCGATAAATTTACTTAGCCAAGTTGTAATTTACAGACTTGTAGTTGTACTGTTTTACCCGGGAGATCATGACAAGATTAAGTCCTTAGTGGTATCTGGGCGGTCTATCCACTAACCCATTTTGTGCATCCACTGCACCACACTCACACCATCCAACCAATCCGCCCAGATATTTAAGCAAGTTGGGGATTTTGAGGGTATAAAATAGTCATGTCAAATATACCAGTCATTCCCACCATGACTGCCCAACCAATTTTTCTCAGGATTAAAAAGTGATGCTTGGGCGCTCTCGCGCCCATGAGTATCTACGCAATACTAAGCATGGTATATAATTAGGGACTTAATTTCAAAAGGTCAATATTATAATTTTGCTAGGGCGACAAGGTTTACACATTCAAATATTCCAAAGAGGGTGTAATATTATTCAAGGTAAACAATAGGCATGTAACTAGAATCTTAAATTAACATGTATTTGCATATAACATAACAGCCTGCAATTTGATAATTTAAACCAAAATAATTTGCAGAAAATGTAGGTTCAACATGATCAAAGTATTGACTCGCCTGGCGCAGTTTACCGCGGACTTGAGCCCACACGATGCTTTTTCTTGAGCTGTTGGTCTCTATCTTCACTTTGCTCTTAATCTCGCTTGATCCGTTGAATCTTCACGACTCCCGTTTCTAATTACGCGACAAACGACTGAATCCAAATAAAAGCAAATAACTCAAAAGATCCAAATAAATCCGAATAACTCACTTTTAGTTTTATTATGAGTTAATGGGTGATTTGAGGCAAGGCTGGTGGTAGAATACGATAACTCTGTCTTTTTATTAATAATCTCTTTTATTATTTTTGTATTTATAAAGGAAGTTCCATGAGTTAGGTAGACCTATGTATCGATGTACGAGTCTAGTTAAGTATTATTTTGTCGAGCATTAATATTCAGGGCATCTACTGCATATGTAATGTATACCATTCTTAGCTTATTGAATCACTTCATATTACTAGTAATTTGATATGTAGCATTTTATGTGACCCTAATTACTCGTGTTATTGGTTAAATGCTGGTTTTAGGGTACTTATATGTCGGTGAGATTATTTTGATGCTTGATGACCTAGGGTTGAATCTGCTATACCGAACTAGGTTCCACTATCGTCATTATCTAAGTACACCGTTGAGAATTATTTAACGGCGAGGTATCAATGGCGAGGTACATTAAATTATGACTTTCAAATTTTACACGTGTAGTTCATTTTAATGGTTTGGCATATCTTTTAATAAATTTTACTGAGCGACTTGATTTGTCATTCACCTTGCTAACTTTGGCTGGGGTTTTTTATTAAATCTGGTCAAGGCCATCTTTTGTTAATAATTAGGTTCTTAATAACTAACCAAGCCGTATCAGTTGCTCACATTTGATAGCTAATCCATCATTAACTCTCTAATGATCTTACCTTGCACAAAGCTTTATTCCATCTCTAAAATTAAAATCTCTATTTTAAATTTGTGTCAATTACTTATATCTCACATAACTATTTTCCTAATAAAAGATCTGATAGATATAAACTTGTCTTTACATGGATTTTAGTTTGGATGGTCGCTAATTATTTCCGTGGTCTATTCAATCGTATACTAGGAAATCTTTAACTTAAATTTCAATCATTCAAATATTAGTGAGCTAATACTAAACTATTTCTCTTAATCACTTAATCGCTCTTATGCATATAAGCTTCATATTCTGGCGCATATATAAATTTTATTTGATTTTGAATCAATCATCTTAGTTTTCTTGATTTATTTTCTAATTATTGTCTAGCAAAAATGGGTTAACAAAAATACAAATAAAAATGTGTAAAGAGGAGAATCGAACCCGGGTCCAATTGTTTGCAACGAGCGGCTCGACCGACCAGCTGGGCGCTGCCCCTATTGGTGAATGAGATGGGGGTTAAAACAGAAGAAGCGAGTGTTGGAATCGACCCAAAACGAAGTCTTCAACTGACTGAAACAGAGGAGGCGGCTGTGCACGGCTGGCGGTGCTGTCGCTGGCGAGGGATGGCCAGGGAGACGCCGACGACCAGCAAAACGAGCTCCCGCATGAATGAGGAAGCTCCTGGCGGTGTCTACACGGGCAGTGGCGGCGTCGAAATCGGCCGGCGTCGGCTTGAGCTGTCGGCAGCGAGGTGGAAACGGGGCGGTGGCGCTGGAGTGAAAGGGAGGAGAAAGTGAGGTGCGCATGAGCATGAGGGAGGTGGGGGCATGCTTACCATGAGGTTGGCCGGGCGGGAGAGGGGCTGAGGCGAGCTGGCGACGACGGCCTACGGCAGCGCAGGCAGGCTCACGGTGCCAGCGAGCTGGGGTGGGGGAGGAGCTCCGGCGTCGGTTGGAGGAGGTTCGTGGTGGCTTGGAGGTGCTCCTGCTCCGAGGAATCGAGGATAAACTCGCCGAGGAGGGAGCGGTACTGGAGGCGGCGGTTTCAGCCGGAGTCGGAAGGGATGGCGGCGCGGCGGCCCTGGGTGCACGAAACTTCAATTATGCTGGAAGGGAGGTAGAAGGCTCTTGGGCGCTCGCAATGGCGTGGTCAATTTGGCGCAGGTTTGTCGGAGCGGCCAGAGTGGCGTGAGGCGGCGGTGGCTATGCTTTGAGCTGGTGCGGTGAGCTTGGGCCGAGCACGAGGACGGGGGCGCAGGGAAGTAAGGGGGACGGCCGGGGCCTCTTGTAGCTGCAGCGGGGCGAGGGAAGGTCCACCGGGCAAGAGCCGAAGGCGCGGAGCTCGGCGTGTGATGGCACGGGGCTCGGCGCTGCGCAGAGGGGGCGGCAAAGAGACGGCACAGGAGCAGGGGCTGTGCAGAGCAGAGGGCAGGCAGGAGAGGAGAAATGAGGCGACGCGGCGCAAAGTCCGCCATGGAGCGGGGAATAGAAAATGGGGAGCTAGGCAGGGGCAGCGGCAGGTGCATGATGGCGCGCCAGGGGGAAGACGTGGGGTGCTCACAGCCATGAGAAAAGAAGAGGGGAGGCGTGCGCACGGGAAGGAAGGAAAGAAAGAAGAGGGAGAAGAGGCGCAGGGCATGGAGCCAGGCGCTCGGGCCCGCTGGCAGGGAGGAGAGGCGCGGTGGGAGGTAGGGAGAGGGGAGAGAGAAAAAGGGAGTTGGGCCCCACCTGTAAATGAGGGTATGCAAAAGAAATGGTAGAGGGAAAAGAGAAGGAGAAATGTTTGGGCTTGGTTTTGAAGTTTCAAATTTTTAATTTAACCTTTTCGTTTCATGTTTATAATTACTGATTTTTTTATGACATTTAGAATTTAAGCTTCAAACATATATATATTAAATGAGAGTTTCTATTATTACTATCATTTAGGTTATAAGTGTGTATGTGCGCGTGTACATATATATATATTCTCACATGTTGTTATGGGTACAACTTATTTCAATTTGTATATATGTATATGTATATGTATATGTATATGTATATATATAATTATTTCTTATATTGTCAGACTCTTACTTGTACTACTTGTAAATACATATATATACCTATATGTGTATGTATTGTGTTTGCATTTCGTTCATTCACTTTCATTGTTAGTCATGCCATTATTTTGAAAAGAAAATTTTATATTTTCAAACTCAGGGTTCTCTCCTTATGCTAGATCATCTTTTCAGATTCGTATTTCAAAATTTTAGTTTTTTTGTTATTATTATTTGTTTATTTGCTTTTTGGCATTACTAATGTTTGTCTTTACCTTTATGAATTTATTCAGCTTTTGGAATCTCAACCAAATTCAGGAAAATACCATAAAATCCAAATTCCAATAGAATATACTGGGAAAATAATTTAAGAAATTTATATTTTCAAATTTAAATTTTTCAGGATGTTACATAGATCTATATATGTCTTCTTGGTGATCAGAAGTTAGTACTAAATTGCTTTTAATAACTTATATACCTTGTATTAGAAAGAGATGATAACTAGGCTTTTGTTTAGATCTAGCTAGCTAGGTTTAGAAAGATGATGGTACTTTGCGCAATTTCAGAATTGGTAAGTACTCGATCCTAGTTTACTTCAATATATTTTTGCTTAAGATTATTGTTTCAAGCTAGCTACCTAATATAGATGTGTGTAATTAAGTATCTAGTCTGATTTGCTATAGTAGCACTAATAATCCAATTTGACACCTATTTGTTACATGTGTAGCGTAGATGGACCGAAGTTGGATGTATGTTGAGAACTATGTAAGTGAACAATACATTAATGGTGTGTCTGTTTTTAGAAAAGCAGCCGAGCTAGATATGCTGAAGAAGGAGATGGAATATATGTACTGTCCATGCATTAATTATGATAATCTAAAGATGTTTAGCAACTCAGCGTAGATCGAAACTCACTTGATTTGAAGGGGTTTCAGAAAAGGGTACAAATATTGGACTAGTCATGGTGAAGAGAAGATTACACAAGAGGATAGTTATGACATCATCGAGGGAGACAATGATATGCCGGTTGTAGACCGTGTTTTTGATGAGGATAGGTCGCAAGATGACAATCTAGGTCAGATACTACGTGATGCAGAAGGGAATTATAGTGAAAGAGAGTTTGGTAAATTCGAGGGTTTGATGGAGGACTCAGAGAAACCTTTGTTCCCGGGTTGCAAGCCACAATACACAAGGTTGTCATCCATTCTAGAACTATTGAAATTGAAGGCAAGCAATGGTTGGTCGGACAAGAGTTTCACAGCATTGTTAGGTCTCCTAGCGGACATACTTCCAAAGGGAAATGTGTTACCGAAAACCACCTACCAAGCCAAGAAAATTCTTTGTCCATTGGGAATGGAAGTAGAAAGAATACATGCATATCCGGATGATTGTATCCTCTACCATAAAGAGTATGCTAGCTTACATGTTTGTCCGGTGTGCAAAGCATCTTGATACAACTGTAAAAATGACTCTGATGATGGAAAGGGCATCGAGGTGAAGTAAGGACCTCCTGCTAAGGTGTTGTGGTATCTTCTTGTAATTCCCTGTTTGAAGCATTTATTTGCAAACCGAAAGAATGCAAGATTGGTGCGTTGGCACTTGGAGTAGCGTATGAAAAACGGAATGGTAAGACACACTGCAGATTTTGCCCAGTGGAGGAACATTGATAGGATGTTTGTAGACTTAAGTGTGGAACCAAGGAAGATAAGATTTGGGTTGAGTACAGATGGAATGAATCCTTTTGGTAACATGAGCAGCTGACATAACACCTAGCCTGTGACTCTGTGCATGTACAACCTTCCTCCTGAAGGAGAACGGGTAGGCTACGCTAGCTACAACATTTGATTTTCTACCGCGTTCAACCAGAAAACATGCGTGTAAGGGAGTCATGGATAGTTACCACTAGATGCGCTGCGCAGTGGAAGAAGATGCACGTTGATGAAGAAGAAGCAGTC
Organism: Dendrocalamus sinicus; assembly: GCA_036346575.1. Taxonomy (NCBI): domain Eukaryota; kingdom Viridiplantae; phylum Streptophyta; class Magnoliopsida; order Poales; family Poaceae; genus Dendrocalamus; species Dendrocalamus sinicus. Next base: position 22,442,994 of record CM070664.1, on the reverse strand, counting down.
GATCATTTCACGAACTGAATGTCTCCTCCTCGCGTCCTAGCAATAGCCTTGCGCTTCTCGCCGATCAGCACAGCAGCAATAGCAGCGGCGCCTCCACGGAGTCCACACGTTCGGGATGGAACGCCGTGCGCTGGTGTGCTAGCACCGCACGCCCGGCTAGTGTTTCAGGATATGGCCGAGGGGAGGTGGCGGCCAGGGTCTTCAACACAGTAGTATATCATACCTGCAGCGCTGCCTCCACATATTTATAGAGCATGCTAATGGGCTTCCACGTTGTAGGCCCATTAGAACCCTAATCCCATATGGATCAATATCCCTTTTGGCCTATAAAACCGAATTGTTTATGATTGCCTCTTGGGCACATCACTAACACCTCCTAGGCTGTGTATGAAGTGGAAGTATATTTTGATGTAGGGCTGAAGCAACCTGGGAATGATATTGATATGTATCTAGCACCATTGGTGAAAGATCTTGCGATACTGTGGAACGAATGGGTACTTGTAAGGGATGCGAACAAATGAGAGAACTTCACTTTGCGCACCATGTTGTTCTGCACAATTAATGATTTTCCTGCCCTTGGTAACCTGTCAGGGTTGAGTACTGTTGGACCGATGTTGGCGACATAGGGGGGGTGAATGTCGATTCTTTAAAAACTAACCCCTCAAAAGTACTCGAAATGAGACTCCTCTTCTATAGCTATAGAAGCTATGAAAAGAAAGGAAGACAAGCTCTCTGGAAAAACCACAGCAAGCAAAACATAGAAGGGCAGTAAACACCCCAAAAGAAAACAAGAGGCAGCACCAAGTGCACAGGAGGCCGGTCAGACCGCTGTGCCAAGGCCGGTCAGACCGCCAGCTCAAGGCTGGTTTGATCGCCTTAGTGCGGCCGGTCTGACCGCCGGCCGGTCTGACCGTTGGGACATCTCCGGTCTGACCGCCATAGACGTAGCGGTCTGACCGCCATGGTGCGGCCGATCTGACCGCTGGCCGGTCTGACCGCCATGCAACCTACGGTCTGACCGCTCCCCTGGTTCCAGCAGCCTGAGAGCAGACAGAAAATTCTGAACTTTGGCAAAAGCTTCAGATCTTCCAAAACCAAGGAAATGAGGGTTTTGCTCCCAAACTTTTTGGCCCAAAGCAACACTACTACGTACTAAATATGATAAGGACCTTGGAGAACAAAGAAATCACACCAAGAAACAAGAATTTCAGATTTGGGTAAAAATCTGAAATCTTGTAAGAATGGAGTCAAAACCCAAATTACTCCCTAACCTTTGATCCTTTGGCCATGAAACTTTAGAGGATAGCTAATTAATAGCCTCTAGACTTAACATGCCAAGTTTCAAGCCATCGCAACATAGTTTGCACCAAAACCCTAGAAATGCAAACCATGAACAGAGAAACTGAGAAATGAGAATCTTTGATTCGTTTGATTTGCTCTTGGGAAAACTCGATCAAATGATCTTGAGGCAACATTCCAACCTAGAGCAACCCATTTTGGCACTCCCCAGCAACAAACAACAAGAAATCAAGGAACTCAAAAATCATCAAAAGCGAGCATCGAAGAACAGAAAAAACAGAGAGCTCAAAGCTGAAACAAACACCATCTTATATTGATAAAGAGGAGAGGAGATACATGATTGATACAAGAGGAATGATTAATAGACTCTCAATCCATCTCCCACCTCTCCCAACTCAAGAACACAAGCTCTCTACATACTTCTTGGAGAGGAGACCAACGTACAGACACAGAGCACTTGGGAGACAATAACCTGCTGCCCTCAACCACTAAAGAGTAATGCTAAAACCAACTCCCAAAGCCTCTTTTGACTCAATAAAACCCTAACTCTCTCTCAAAGCCATGAGGAGGCATGCAGTCCCTCACATCTATTTATAGCCCTTGGCTAATGGGTTTCCAACTCGTTACGCCCGCTAAACCCGAACGGAGCCCACTCCCGCTTTTGCAGCCTCGCGAAAGTATCATTTCGCCCCTCCTGCACCTTCCAGGAAGCTTCCGCGCTCCTTGTCATCCAAGCCTCGCAACCACCTCGAGTCTCCGCCGTCTTCGACACATCTCGGCCGTTCTGACCTCGACACCGCCCGTGTCTAGTCCGGTCACCTCGTGTCTCGCCACGACTCCGCCTCGACGTCCTGCAGCCAACACAGACAAGAAACACATCAAATAGCACCGCTCGATACATGAAAGCATAATGGCATTAATGAAATAGCCCAAACCTGACAAATCGACATAATATGCAATCTAAACCCTTTGACCAGGTTTGACCAAGTCCGACCGAGTCCATTGCACCACGCAACGACATGGACCGAACCAACCAAATCAAACTCGAATTCCCTAATCCAATGTCAATTACTCATCACACACATGGGATGACCTCCACATGGTCTCTCAAGTACAAAAGGAGCCAAAGGTTGTCCATACTATTTACATTATATCGAGAGTGTATGGTTGAACAACTCATACAAAACTGTGTACATGCATCATCGTAGGTTCCTTTCAATGTACCACCCATACCGCAAGATGAAGAAACAATTTGACAAAAAAAGAGAATGACTCAGTACGAAGGCTTTTTAGTAGGAAAGAGGTCTATGATATGGTCAAGGATATCGACGTTGTGCTTGGAAGGGGACGCAAATTGAGGATTGTCGGAAGAACATGTGGAATAAGATATCAATATTTTGGGACTTTCATTATTGGGAGCATTTAGAAGTTTGTAATTGCAACGATGTCATGTACGTAGAGAAGAATGTATGTGATAGTTTGATTGGTCTCTTGTTGAACATTCCTGACAAAATAAAGGATGGTGTCAACGCAAGGCGTGACTTGGTCACTATGAACATCAAGAACGAGTTAGCATCGATAGAGACTGATAAAGGCCGTATGTACCTTCCCCCAGCTTGCTACACTCTGTATAAGTCCAAAAGAACTCAATTGTGCTAGTGATCGCATGGTGTGAAAGTTCCGTCCGGTCACTCCACCAGTATGAAGAAACTTGTTTCCATGGAACATTTGAAATTAATTGGCATGAAGTCTCATGACGTCATGTGTGAATAACACAAATGCTACCTATTGCATTTAGAAGTATTTTTCCAAACAAGGTTCGAGTGACAATCATAAGGCTATGTTATTTCTTTAATGCAATTGCTCAGAAGGTCATCAATCTCGATGGACTAGATGCTCTGCAGACCGAGGTGGTGATGACTCTATGTCATCTAGAGATGTATTTCCCTCCATTATTTTTTTTGATATCATGGTCTATCTCATTGTCCACCTTGTGAAAGAGATAAAGATATGCGGCTCCGTGTTTCTATGTCATATATACCCGTTTCAGAGGTACATGGGAATTTTCAAGTCCTATGCATGCAATCGATCTCGACCAGAGGGTAGCATCATCGAAGGTTATATAACCAAAGAGGTCATTGAATTCTTCTCGGCTACATGGCTCAGGTTGAGCTGATAGGTGTACCTCTATCTCATCATGAGGGGAGGCTAAAGAGTATTAGGAGTATCAAAAGGAAAGCAGTAACTCCAGATCGAGATATGTATGCTCAAGCCTATTTCACGGTTTTACAACACATGAATGAAGTGATCCCGTATATTAAAGAACACAAGGACATGCTACCCCAAGAGAATGCTGGCCAGTCAGAGGTTTGGATCATGAGACAACACAACTGTCAATTCAACGAATGGTTGAAGGTGTGATTGACTGGGAGGTCATCAAGTGAAACACTACAATGGTTGGCAAAATGACCAAAATTTACAGTTGTGACATGGTAAGGATACGACATTAATGGTTACACATGTTATACAACAAATCAAGATTGAAAGAACAAAGTGCAGAACTCAAGTGTCTGCATAGATGCCTTTGATGCACATGTTAGTACCGCTGGCCCAAGCTCGTACTACGGGCTTGTAAAGGAGATTTGGGAGTTTGACTATATAATTTTCAAGATTCCTCTATTTTAGTGCCGTTGGGTCCAACTCCCACAAGGTGTAAAGGTTAACAAGTATGGCGTCACTACCGTGGGCCTTGAATGTGTAGGATATGAAGATGAACCATTCGTACTCGTGAGGCAAGTTGTTCAAGTATTTTATGTAACCGACCTGGAAAATAAGAAGCACCATTTAGTTCTTCATGGAAAAAGAAGAATTGTTGGAGTTGAGAATATCGTGGATGAGGAAGAGTACAATCAATTTGATGAGTTGCCTCCATTCGGAGATGCATCAGGCTCGAGGAAGAACAAGGTGATGAAGCAAGCTATATGCGTGTCGATCATCATGAAGGGCTTTATTTAAAAGGAAATAGCCAAGTGTAATCAATGATCCTACACAGCGAGCACCTATTTAGAAATTGTTGCAATGTAATCATAATTAGGAAATTCAACATGTAATTATGGAACTATATTCCAATGTAATTGTAATTGATTCAGTAACTAAGAAATAGTTATATTTATGATTATACTTGCATTTTTCATATTACATGGCCAGCATGCATTTCTTATGACTAGATGAAGAATAGAGAACTATCGTAGTCAGTTTATCAGAACAAACCATCTGTGATAATACTATCACAGACGGTTCTTTTATAGAACCATCTGTGATATGTTGAATATCACAGATGGTTCCATAAAAGAACCATCTATGATAGTTTCCCTATAAATATACCCCAAGGATAGGTTCTGTTCGCAGAGTCCTCACTCACGCACTCCGTCTCCGCCACCCTTGCTAGGTTTTGCTAGATCTGATTGCTCACTAGCACGCAATGCCGCCTCTCCCTCCCGGTGCCGCCTCTCCCTCCCGACGCCGCCTCTCCCTCCTATCGCCACCTTTCCCTCCCGACGCCGGCCGCCTCTCCCTTCCGACGCCGGCCACCTCTCCCTCCTAACGCCGACCATCTCTCCCTCCTGACGCCTGCTAGCTCTCCCTCCTGATGCCGGCCGCCTCTCCCTCACGATGCCGCCTGTCCCTCTCGACGCTGGCCGCCTCTCCTCCCTACGGTATGAAACCCTAACCCCACAGTGTGCTAGGTTCAATGAACTTGAGACACTGGTGTGTAATTTGATTCATAGAACTTTGTTTTATGATCTTTAGTACTTCATGATATATACTTCACTTGTTAGCTACAAAATCTATTTGGAATGGTATGTTACTGTTCCAAAGGGACCTTGTAGCAATAATATATGCCACATCGACATTCAAAGTTCAATGAACTTGACACACTGGTGTGTGTAATTTAATTCATAGAACTTTGTTTTATAATCTTTAGTACTTCATGATATATGCTAAGCTCACTGCTCACTGCAATTAGTCTTTTCTTATAAGAGAGATGACATCCACACAGTCATCATCGTCATCATCTGGGTCTCATGCTCTGAAGATCGGGATAACTAAGCATGGTCGAGGAGTATCAAAAAGACTAGAGGGCCGAATGACCATCAGGTAGTCTCTCCGGATGGGGTCCCTCTACAACTGAAGAAAGCAGCAGCAGCATTTTGGACTACCTGTGGGATAATTGGAAGGCAATGGGTCACCATCACCATAGCAAGCTAAAATGATTTGGCAAAGGATCAGAAAAATCAGTTGTGGGCGAAAATGACAAATTCATTTGAGATCCCAGTAGAAGTACAGGGACTCATGCAACAGCAGGTGCTCCTTGCGATGGGAAAAGCATGGAAGAAATTCAAGAGCATTCTTGTCACGTAGTACGTGGCCAAGGATCTCACGCCCTTCATGAGGTATCCTTTCATGCCACCGGAAACATGCGAGGCCTTTGTGTAGATAAATACAACGACCGAATTTGAACAACAAAGTGGGTGCACAAGGCTCTCCAGTCACAAAATACTCACCCTCACAAACTTGGCACCGCTGGGTATGCGAGTAAAATCCCATAGTGGAGGATGTAGGACGAGGTTGCAATCCGATTAGAGGCCTCCTCGCCATTTGCCGGGATCACAAACGAGCACACCCAAAACTGGTTAAGAGCAAGGTCATCAACCATGTTTTCGGGTGTCTCCTCTTTCAAAAACTCCACAGATGAGGAAGTGTCCCAACGCTTGGTAAGATATATTAAACTACATAGTTGTTAATACCTCTTGAACTTCATAGGTTCGAAAATAACATAATTGCCTCTTGTAGCAATCATTGACTTCTTGAGTCTCCTTTAAAGAATACAGGGAGAGAGATATATTATCATAGGCCCTGAAAACAAGGAGCACCCAGGTCACACACGAGGCCTGGGGGTTTATGTATCTTGGAGTCACGGATTCCCAAATGACTCTGAGATATATCGGAGTAGGAAGGGATCTAAGACCTATCGCAATGAACAATAAAATAGGAGCTTCATGCACAACTTGAGGAACAGTTATCTACCTCACTTCAAGAGAAGACTGCCTCACTTCGAGGAGAGATAGATTCATTGAGGGAAGAACTGAGACAAGTCCGCAACCAATCATAACTCACCCCCGATAATGCGGTACCTAGTTCCCCTCAACGTCGGAGTAGTTGCGCATCCACGCCAGTTACTCAATATAGCGATGCCCACTTACCTATCGACGACATCCAAGAAATGTATCTCTTTAGAATGCTACATAGATAGATCTACCTGGTGGACGCCTTAGGTCATCGTGTATCGTTATGTAGGAGCCCACGCCTTGCATCCTTAGAGTCAGGCTTGTTGGCTTCATTCCCATTGACACTGAGTGGGGGATGGCGTATCCATGGCTGTCAGGGATGCTGGTGCATGGTGTCTAACTAGAGACCGGTTTTGTGAAGGTTCAGGTAGACATGATTAATGATATTTTTAGGATCGTCCCTCTTGAGAAGCCCCAAACGAAGAGATTATGCCATTAGGGGATGTTGTGCACATATTCAACCAGTGGCCCACAAGGGACATCGCCCTCGACTTGTCCGTGCCGCAATCTCCACATCCAGTGGCTCAAGAGAGACATCGCCCTGGACCTATCACATTGCTCCCGTGGCTCCACCCCCAAATCTGTTTTTGGAGCCTGTTACATCAGCTCCCGTGGATATGACACCGAAAATGTATCATATGCGAGGCGCTAAGACCCAACCGAACAAGATTAAGGTGCCTCCCAGGCAATGGAAGTTCATTCTCGGATGTCATTGGTCCTCGAGTTACAATTACCTAGGCTTGGACTGGTTTGCAATATATTACAAACCTGGTACATGCAGAGGTCCAACATGAAGCCAAACCGGCACAGTGGACTCACTGTGAGATACACAGAGGTGCATTTTCTCCATGACTCAGGCTACTTCGTTGCGACTTTTGAAAATTTATTCTTACTATTCAACATTGACGCCTCACTTCTACGATGCTGGACACTGTAAGTGTATTATACAATGAAGTTCTACATTCATATCATACCGATAAATGTCATTACTCTTTGCTTATGTATAGATACACAATCCAACAAGTCCAGTGATGGCTACAACCGGTGGTTTTCCTCAATCTACACTTGGTCTCTGAGTAATCCATCAATGACAATGCATCCTTCGTCCAAGATTACATAACGAGCTGATTGATTGCTCACAGTGACAAGAAGTATATTATGGTACCCTTCAATCAAGGGTAAGTGCTTCATTAGTTACCACACAAGTTTCATTTATACTTTATACGCAACATGAACTTAGGATTAATCACTATGGTGACACATATGACTAGGTCTCACTGGATTCTGATTGTGATTGTACTAAAGTAGAGCAAGGTAATATACCTTCATTCCCTACTTAGGAGCAACCACAACTTCACTCGTGTGCAACAAACAATTGACAGGTAAACTCATTCCCTCCATACATAACTCTGTTGTAATCTTTCCTTCGTTTACAATAACCGAGGCTAACTTTTTTGGAATCACATAGATCGTTTAGCGCTTATGTTGCCCAGGGAGGGAGATACAAGGAATCCACCGACACACTGCGACACATGACACGATTTCCAGTACCCGCTATAATACAACAATTCTATATCACACTTTGTTATAGTCTCTAGAATTGACAATATTTATGTATGTAATTCTATTTTTGCAGTGCCACCAGCAGCTACAGGGCAACATATGTGGATTCTACGTTTGCCGTCATATGAAGAAAATCATGGACGCTAAGACGAATGATCCAGAGGTTTGTCAACCTTCCAATAATTATTATTTTCTAATTATACATATGTGTATATATATATACATGCTAATTAATGACTTAACATTACTTCTAGCGACAGCTTGTGGACTTCGATGAAAGTACAATTGATCTTGACAAACTTATTGAAATTCGATGAAACCTCTCCCAATTCTTGTTAGTAGAGGTCATAAACAAGACTAGAGAGTTCCACCCCAGCAATGGTGATTAGATATTGAAACATTGGATTTAATTGTAATCACTCAATTGCGCTTAATTAAAAAATTCATTCAATTTAATTTATTTGTGAGATCTGCATAACGATTGACATGCTATATATGTGATCTGCTTGTGTTGTTTCATTCATATGTGAGATTTGTATAAAGATTGTCCTGTGCTATATACATGATCTTGCTTCTTTTCGGATGGCATGGCTAGCATATCCTGAGGCTAGCCGAAAAAGAGCAATCAACATCGCTATTGAAATAGCTATCACAGACAGTTCGGTGTTCCAAACCGTTTGTGATATATATATCATAGACAGTTTGGAACACCGAACCATCTGTGATATGTACGATATCATAGACGGTTTGGAACACCGAACCCTCTATGATATGCACGATATCACAGACGGTTTGAAATATCACAGATGGTTAATAACAAAAACCATCTGTGATATCGTGCATATCACAGACGATTAATACAAAAAAACGTCTGTGATAGTTAAATATCACAGACGGTTTTTTTAGAAAAACCATCTGTGTTGTAAGTTATCATAGACAGTGTGGGAGCCGTTTGTGATAACCAGCTATTATCACTGACATATAAACACAGATGGTTTAGAAACCATCTGTGGTTTAGAAACCATCTGTGATGACGATTTTGAACCGTCTATGATAATGCTGTCTGTAGTAGTGAGTAGATGTGCTACTCCCATTCATGATGCATGACTCCTCAACGATCACCCGAAAATAACAACAGAGCAAGCATGTGAGTCCATGACTAAGTAAGTATATAGCAAAATGGTAAAAATTAACATACATATGATTCCACCTTAATTCATATTTCATTAACTCATTCTTATAATTCAAGCCATGTAGATTATCCTAAGCATGGCAAACACATATTCCAACAATAATTCTCCCATGTCACTCATATCAACCATATAATATTAAACATATATGGACATCTCTTTACCTCTATTGATGCAATGCAATGCTCATGCATGTCTCAACTTCGCTTTTCTTTAGCTTATACATAACATCAGCACAAACCACATCTCATTAGTTCTTTCTCATTCATTAACTCTTTTTTATTCAATGCAATATTCATTTGTGACCTCATCACCATGACTATCTTTCATTAATGCGATGTTGGTCTATACTTCATGTCCATATGCATATCACATGGTTTATACCAGTATAACTAAGTGGACAACGTTGATGTCCCACCCTTTTATTCCCTCCATCCTATGGAGATACCTACTAAAGTAGATCTCCCCCCATCCTGTGGAGGCACCTATTAAGGTCTTTTATGTCCACCGAAGTGGCTCATCTCTTTCATGACATGAATATGCACATTATGCCATGCATATGTTCCATTATTAACTACCATATTCCATCATCATCATCATCATCATGATTCCATCACATCAAACATAAACAGGAAAGTAAACATTGCAATAGCACTGAGTATTTAAGGCAACTGATGTCTACCGTTCTACCATGCATTTACCTGTTTAACCTCACTGGTGATGCATGGACGACATTGATCTAAAATGTCCACCTAGATGACCAATACCCCATCTTAAAACATGCCATAACCGTACATGCACACAAGCAAAATGATGTTATCCCTATGAGAAAACCTGACTTTATTTAACAGATCAAGTTTGCAGATTAACACATCACATGCCACTAGCCAGGGAAACAACCAAAACTAGGGTTTCCCAACTATGAATCATTGCCTCTACTCTCATGCTATTCCATTACTAAACCTAGCCATTCAAAAATCTCAGCTATCAATAATCTGAGGGGAAAAGATTCAAAGCATTACCCAAGCTATGAACAATGCGAGCAGAGATTCATTCCTCTCCTTCCTGTTTCTTCCTCTGCTTGGCTGGATTTGGCAGATTTGGTGTTAGCTTGGCCTCCTCCCTCTCTTCATCTTTATTCTACCTCTTCCTTCCTCTTTTCCTTCTCCCTTCTTTCCTTCTTCTTCCTTCTTGATCGGGCCCACCCTCCTGCTTCCCTTCTCCTCGACAGTAGGGATGGCGGCCAACGCAACGTGAGGCTGGTGCGGTGATGGCTTGGCGCGCGCTACAGCATGTGATAGTGGAGGTGTGGGTGGCACAGCTGGTGTGACAATGCTCGGTTTGGGCTGTCGCGATAGCTCGAGGCAGCATGGGGATGGCAGCGGTGCAGCTAGGTAGAGGGAGTGGCACAGCAACAGGGGGAGGAGAAGAGGGGCGGCGATGGTGCGACGATGGCAAGGGGAGGCTAGGGCAGCTCCCCCTCTGCCGTACGTCCTCCTCTCAAAGGCCATGGTGACTAGATGGGCTGGGCTAGGCATGACTCGGCCCAAATTTCTTTCCTCTATTTTTTTGGAATATTACGAAACCCTTGCCAATCATTTAGCCCTAGATATACCACACCCACCATCCATAGAGAGAAAAACTAAGCTTGTGCTGTGTCCCAATAGAAAGTGACTAACTCTAAGGTTGCATGCACAGTACTACTAGAAAATACTGACATTACAAGTAACAAACAAACTTAACACCTACTAGTTGAATGCCCGTGCATTGCTACGGATTTTTAGAATTTATCATACTACATGTTTTAAAACTTATGGGTGATAAAAAATTTTAGAATATGCATACAAACATGTTCTAAAAGTTTTTAAATCCATCAAGTAAGTCAGAAGTCGTTGATCACACCTCGTGGTCATAAGTCGGAAGATATCAACCACACCTTGTGGTCATAGTTCAAGAGCCCTCGAGAACACCTCGTCATCGTAAGTCGGAAACTGTCGACCATCACGCATGATCATAGGTCTGGAGCAGTCGACCATCGCTAATAGTCATAAGTTGGCAGCGTTGATGATCGATCGTGGTCCTAAATTGGGAGCCTTTGACAATGGCTCATGGTCATACGTCGGAAGCCAATGACCATCGTTCGTGGTCGTCAATTAGAATCCATCGAGGACACCTCATGGCCGTATGTCGGAACACATCGACTAGCGCTCGTGGTCATAAGTCGGAAAACATCAACTACACCTCATGGTCGTAAGTCAGAACACATCGACCAGTGCTCGTGGTCGTAAATCAGAAGCTGCCGATCACACCTCGTGGTCATAAGCTTGAAGCCGTCGACCATCATGCATGATCGTAGGTTAAGAGCAGCCAGCCATCACTGGTGGTCATACATTGGCAGGCCTCCGATACGCTTGTGCTCTGTCACGACCACACCCCATGTTTGTAAGTTAGAACACATCGACCAGTGCTCGTGGTCGTAAATCGGAAGCCGTCGATCACACCTTGTGGTCATAAGTTAGAAGCCGTCGACCATCGTGCATGATCATGGGTTGGGAGTGGTCGACTATCGCTGGTGGTCGTACATTGGCAGGCCTCTAGTGCGCTTATGCCCTGTCACCTGACTACCGGCGCCAGCTTGCTCGGCCCGCCTGACCTGCTCGGCCTCGACTTCGACCAGGGCCCTTCGACGTTGACTACGGCCCCCTTCGACCACGGCCCCGACTTCGACCACGGCCCCAACTTCGACCATGGCCCCCAACTTCGACCACTATCCCCTTCGACTTCGACCACTACCCCCTTCAACCACTGTCCCTTTCAACCATGACCCTTTGACGACGACCACTTCCCCCTTCGACCACGGCCCCCTTTGACCATGGCTTCGACTTCAACTAGTGCTTGTGGTTGTAAGTCAGAAGACATTGACCACACCTTGTGGTCGTAAGTTAGAACACATTGACCAGCACTCATGGTCGTAAATCGGAAGCCGTCGATCACACCTCATGGCCAAAAGTATGTTACAATCCATGGGGATTACGAGACCTCATGGGTCTTGCCGTAGAGGGTGGGGAGCTCGATCTTGGGGGTGACCTGGGGGTAGGAGATGGGGATGTCCAACTGGAGGGGGAACTCGTAGCGGTGGAGGTTATGGACGAACCAGTAGGTGCCCTCCGGGTTGGCGCTCTGACTATGACCATGACCACTATGACCACGTCCATGGGTGCTACAACTATGACCATGACCGCAACTTCGAACACTGCCCCCTTTGATTTCGAGCACTGCCCTCTTCGGCTTCGACCACTGCCCCTTTAACAACTGTCCCCTTTGACCATGGCCCTTCGACATTGACCACTTCCCTCTTTGACCATGGCTTTGACGACAACCATGGATCTTTGACTTTGACCACTGCCCCCCCGACCACTGTCCCCTTCGACCATGGCCCTTCGACGACCATAGCCCCTTTCAACCACTTTCCCCTTCGACCACTGTCTCCTTTGACCACGACTCTTCAATGTTGATCACTTCCCTTTCTGACTACGCCCCCCTTCGACCACGGCTTCGACTTTGATCATGGATCTTCAAATTTGACCACTGCCCCCTTCGATCACTTCCCCTTCGACCACGACCCATCGACGACCATGTTCCTTTGACGTCGACCACTTCCCCTTTGACCACCGTCTGCTTCGACCATTGTCCCCTTCTACCACGGCGCTTCGACGTCAACCACTATCCCCTTTGACCATGGCCCTTTGATGTCAACCACAGCTTCAACTTCAACCATTGTCCCCTTCGATCACGACCCTTTGACGTCGACCACTTCTCTCTTCGACCACCGCCCCCTTCGACCACGGCTTCGACTTTGATCACGGCCCCCTTCGACCATGGCCCCGACGTTGACCACAACCCTTTGACTTCAACTGTAGACCGACTTTGTCCACGACCCTTCAATTTTGACCACTGCCCCCTTTGACCATTGTCCCCTTTGACCACGGCTTGGACTTTGACCATGACCCTTTGACTTCCACCATTGCCCCTTTCGACCACTGTCCCCTTCGACCACGGTTTGGACTTCGACCACGACTTGACTTTGACCATGACCCTTTGACTTTGATCGCGGACCGATTTCGTCCACGGCCCTTTGACTTCAACCACTGCCCCCTTCGACCACTGTCCCCTTCGACCATGGCTTGGACCTCCACCACGGCCTAACTTCAATCATGGCTCTTCGACTTCGACCACCACCCCTTCGACCACGGCTTTGACTTCGACCACTGATGATAGGACTAGGGGTCCCGATCTTTCGATGAGAGTGGTAGATTCGATTGGGGACGGAGATGACGTTGACGACCCGACTACAACCATCCAAGGACGCTGCGCCTTAGCGATCGATACACCAACTCCAGAGATTGTTCGTGACCTTATCGGCGCACGATCAACCTAACCACGAGGGTTCTTGTTCCTGCAAGCAATCAAAGAACAAGCAAGAACAAGATGAACAGCAACTCAATTGCAAATAACGATGTAAGATTCAATCGAAAAACAGAAAACGGTGGGGTTCCGAAGACAAGTATTCGGGCGGTCTAGCCGACACGCGCGAGTACAAGGCAAAGAAGCAAAAGCTAACTTAGTCTAAACAAAATCCAAACCCTAGAAGAGGGTGCAGCTGCCTATTTAAGGGTCACGGAAGGTGGAGGGTCGGCCAAAACACAAGGAAGCCAAATAGGACTCGAATTACAAGGCCCAAGGCCCACTTTGACTCGGACTGGAAAAGTAACATGAATTGTTTTGCAGTTTCTGGTCGACTCGGATAGAATTTGGAGGTGAGGCCAGATCCATCTGAAAGTAGACTTCGAGAGCTTTCCAACGAGTACTCACGGGCCCCGAGAAACCTTCTGGATCAAAAGTTATGGCTGTTTGAAGTAGGCGCTATCAACAAGGCCGAATCCGAGTCAAACTCGTGAACAGGACTTGGTTTGCGCTTGACGGTTCCACTTCTATACTTGAGCTCATGTGGTTCTTCCCCATGGTTCCTAAGGACAATTAAATCATCACAAGAATTAAGTAGTATTCCATTCTTTGAAATATTTGTATGCAAACTTAGGAACGCATTCACCTGATGGTTAAGTTGACGTGCTCGCGCTCTAGTCATTGGTCCTTGTATCATAATTTCAGTTTGATATGGAGTCGGCATGGTTGTATGCATGGAAAGGATGTCCTCATCATCCTCCCCTTCTTGCATTTGAGTCGTCCGCGACTCAAGCCCATCTTCTTCTCCCAAGTATGGCTTCAAATCTGCAATGTTAAAGGTGGGACTAACCCCAAAATCTGCAGGCAACTCCAGTTTATATGCATTGTCATTAATCTTTTCCAACACTTTGAAAGGACCATCAGCTCTAGGCATCAACTTAGACCTCCTCAATTCAGAAATCTTTCTTTTCTCAAATGCAACCAAACTAAATCACCCGGTTGAAAAGTTAAATGCCTCCTTCCTTTACTACCAGCAAGTTTATATTTAGCATTCATGCGTTCAATATTTTCTTTGGTTATCTCATGCAATTTCAACATCAAGTCAGCACGCTGTTTAGCATCAAAATTTAACTTCTCCGAAGATGGAAGTGGTAGCAAATCAATAGGAGCACGAGGCACAAAGCCATAGACAATCTCAAAAGGGCACAACTTTGTAGTAGAATGCAGCGAACGATTATAAGCAAATTCAATATGAGGCAAGCATTCTTCCCACATTTTAATGTTCTTTTTCAAAACAGCCCTAAGCATGGTAGATAAAGTTCTATTCACAACTTCAGTTTGCCCATCAGTTTGGGGATGACACGTAGTTGAAAATAACAGCTTAGTCCCCAATTTAGCCCATAAAGTTCTCCAAAAATGGCTAAGGAATTTAGTGCCACGATCGGAAACTATTGTATTTGGCACACCATGCAAACGAACAACTTCACGAAAGAACAAATCAACAATATTGGTAGCATCATCACTTTTATGACATGGTATGAAGTGTGCCATCTTAGAAAATCTATCCACAACAACAAATATGCTATCCCTCCCCTTCTTTGTCCTAGGCAGTCCTAAAACAAAGTCCATAGAAATATCTTCCCAAGGCACACTAGGAACAGGTAGAGGTATATACAAACCATGAGGATTAAGTCGTGACTTAGCCTTTTGACACGTTGTGCAGCGAGCAACAAAACGTTCCACATCACGTCTCATCTTTGGCCAAAAGAAATGACTAGCAAGTATGTCTTCCGTCTTCTTCGCTCCAAAATGCCCCATCACCCACCTCCATGCGCTTCTGTAACAACAACAAACGAACGGAGCTAGCTGGAATGCATAGTTTGTTAGCTCTAAACACAAATCCATCATTTAGAACAAATTTATTCCACGTTTTCCCTCTTTACAATTCAGCAACACGTCTTTAAAATCATCATCATGAACATAATGCTCCTTAATTGTTTCCAATCCAAAAATTTTGAAGTCAAGTTGTGAGAGCATGGTATATCTCCTAGACAATGCATCAGCAATAACATTCTCCTTTCCTTTTGTGTTTTATGACATAAGGAAAAGACTCTATGAATTCAACCCACTTTGCATGCCTACGGTTCAATTTTGCTTGACTTCTAATATGCTTTAATGACTCATGATCGAATGAATGACAAATTCTTTGGGCCATAAATAATGTTGCCATGTCTCTAAAGTTCGAACTAGTGCATATAATTCCTTATCATAAGTAGAATAGTTCAAACTAGGCCCACTCAATTTTTCACTAAAGTATGCCACATGTTTACCTTCTTGCAACAGACACCACCCAATCCAATTCCACTAGCATCACATTCTAGCTCAAAAGTCTTACTAAAATCTGGAAGTTGGAGTAATGGTGCATGTGTTAACTTATCTTTCAATGTGTTGAAGGCGTCTTCTGTGCATTCCCCAAGTAAACGACACCCCTTTTAGTGAGTTCATTCAATGGTGCAGCGATGGTGCTGAAATCCTTCACAAAACGACGATAGAATCCAGCAAGTCCTAGAAAACTTCGCACATGCGTGACCGTTTTAGAGTCGGCCAACTCGGATTGCCTCAACCTTGGCTTGATCAACTTCAATGCCCCGTGGAGTAACAACATAGCCAAGAAAGAGACTCGATCCGTGCAAAATGTGCACTTCTCAACGTTACCAAATAAACGTGCATTACGTAAAGCATCAAAAACAGCACGTAAATGGCAAAGGTGTTCCTCTAGTGATCTGCTATATATCAATATATCATCAAAATAGACCACTATAAATTTTCCAATGAAAGCACGCAAAACCTCGTTCATTAATCTCATGAATGTGCTAGGTGCATTAGTTAAACCAAATGGCATCACTAACCACTCATACAAACCGAACTTAGTTTTAAATGCTGTTTTCCATTCATCTCCCAATTTCATGCGAATTTGGTGGTACCCACTACGCAAATCAACTTTAGAGAAAACAATAGAGCCACTTAATTCATCAAGCATATCATCTAACCTAGGAATAGGATGACGATATCTAAGGGTAATGTTATTGATCGCTCTACAGTCCACACACATACGCCATGATCCATCTTTCTTAGGAACTAAAATTACCGGAACAGCACAAGGACTAAGAGACTCACGCACATAACCTTTATCAAGCAATTCTTGAACTTGACGCTGAATCTCCTTAGTTTCTTCCGGATTGGTCCTGTATGGCGCACGATTAGGCAAAGATGCCCCGGGAATCAAATCAATCTGGTGCTCAATCCCTCGTGACCGGTGGTAGCCCCGTGGCACGTCCTTTGGAAAGACATCCATGTACTCCTGCAAAGATTAGTGACAGCAGGGAGGCACGTAAGAAGGTACCTCCTCGAATGAAAATAAGGCTTGTTTGCAAAGTAAGGCATAGCAATCAGAAGTACTATCATCCAGCTCATTCATATCAGACTTAGTAGCAAGAAAACATGTACCCTTCAATTTAATTTCATTTTTCGTCTCATGAACAGATTTAGAGTTTTTCTTCTTATGTTGCTCAAGTTCGCTTGCAACAATCTGATTTTCACTTCTATTATGCTCCTGATTTTTCTCTCTATTAGCTCTAGCAATCTCATCTTTGAAAATAGCTTCAGGAGACATAGGATGTAACACAATTTTCTTGTCATGATGCACAAAAGAATATTGGTTTGTCTTACCATGATGTAGTGAATCTTTATCATATTGCCACGGTCTACCTAACAGCATAGAGCATGCTTGCATAGGAACAACATCGCATTCTACAACATCATGATAAGAACCAATAGCAAAATTTACTCTCACCATTCGTGCTACCTTCACCTTGCCGCTGTTATTGAACCATTGAATGTAGTACAGTTGTGGGTGAGGTTTGGTGTTCAACGCAAGCTTCTCCACCATATCGGAGCTCACCAAGTTGTTGCAGCTCCCTCCATCAATTATCACTCGGCATGAGCGTTCCTTCATGACGCACTTTGTTTGGAAAAGGATGTGCCGCTGATTTTGCTCCGCCCTCTCCATTTGTGCACTCAACACACGCTGCACAATGAGGCTCTCATAGCGCTCCGCATCTTCAGCACCAATGTGCTCTTCTTCTTGCTCCTTCCCACTACCTGCATGGTCAGCTACAAGCATAGCATATGTATCCTCATCCAAATCACTAGCAGAAGAATACTCACCATCATCTCTCACAATCAGAACACGCTTGGTTGGGCACTCACTCCTCACATGGCCATACCCCTTGCATTGATGACATTGGATATGCCTCGTTCGTCCCGTAGATGCAACGGACGAAGAGCTCTTTGCATGTGCTTGGGCTGTCCCCTTTGTTGCTTCGGATGCCCGAGATGCCGAATTTGATGATGAGAACCGTGGCTTGCTGTTGGAGGAAGAAGGTGCAGGGGGTTGGCTTGATGGTGCGGCAGATGCACGTGGAGACCAAATGTTTCCACGACCTGCAGAAACGTTAGTCCTAGTGCTCGCGCGTCGTCCCTGTACTTCTCTTTCAGCTTTACAAGCAAGATGAAATAAACGAGTGATAGAATTATATTCCTTGTAAGCTAAGATGTCCTGAATTTTCCGATTCAAACCACCCATAAACCTAGCCATAGCGGCTTCCTCAGTTTCCTCTAAGTCACAACGCAGCATGCCTGTTTGCAATTCTTGAAAATATTCCTCTACGGTTTTACTACCTTGCCTCAATTGTTGCAACTTATGTAACAAATCACGTGCATAATATGAGGAAACAAATCTAGCTCGCATGATTCTTTTAATGCATCCCAAGTTTGTGGTATGGTGAAAGGATTTTTCTTACAATATTCACTCCACCAAGCAGACGCAAAGTCGATAAACTCACTAGTAGCAGCCCTAACCCTTTTGTTTTCGGGAATGCATGACAAGCAAATTTCGATCAACACCAATTCCCAAGTGATATAAGCATCCGGGTTATATTTTCCATCAAAAGGTGGCATAGTGAACTTAATCTTACCAAGCGATTCATCATTCTCACGCACCTCATTCCGGCGTGGTTGACGATGACGGTGAGCGTCCTCATCATCATCAATCTCGATGTCACCGCATATTCGTCTCCACCATTTTCGTCCACCCCGCTGCCCAAGACACCGGTATTGGCACGAGTACGCTGAGTTGGTGCAGCGGAGATGCACGCCCTCTCATCAAGACGTCTCAAAATCTCAGCAAGTGAAGCATTGACGGTGCCAACGGAAGCCTCCAATGTTGCAAGCGTAGTGTTGGTGTCGATCTACGCGCCTCCAATTGGCCAAGGCGTTCGTTGGTGACCCGTACATCCTCATCAAGTCCTTCATGTGCAGCTTCATTTGGCGCTCAAAGTGTTGTATGATGCCCCTAGTCCGAGGGGAATGTGGCGCTGCCCGCAGTCCTCTGGTTCTCGACATTGTTAGAAGAACACAAGAAACAAACCAAGAAGAGAATAATAAAACAGCAGGTTATGCCTCACAACTCTTTGGGATGTGGTTAAATCAAGTCGCACACTCTCAACCTGTTCTATCAAGCTCTTACAAGTTCTTACCACACGAGCAGGAGGTGATGGCAGCCGACAAGTCAAGACAATATCTCCGGAAATTGGGTGTATCGCTGCCTCGGCCGCTAGTCCGTGTGATGTGGTAGCCAAACCGTGGAGCTATAGGTGGGAGAGTGAACAAAGGATAACTAGAATCACATTAGTCAAAGCAAGTTGAATAATCGCTCAACGACGGCACCGTGCTGGCCCTAGGCTAGACCGTACTAGAGACACGAGCCTAGAACACAAACGAGTACACCACGCAGAAAGACAACTAGATGACACTGCACACGGAGTTCCGGAGCTCGAAAAAGGATGCCGTCTGTGCGGGGAACCTTAGAATCACTTGTAGAAGGGCTCTGCCAATTTTGAGCGAATTCTGAGAAACTTGATTTTTCCTCGGTTTGCGGGCCCGTTTTGAGGGCCTAAACGATGTTTTTGGGGGTCGAAGCTGCTGCGTATGTGCCTGGTGGCTTACGTGGATCTGAAATCTTCAGTTTTACCAAACTTCTTTTTTTCACTCTATCTTCCGATTTCCTTTCCAACGGATCAAGAATCGCCTCAATCGGAGGTCGTATGCAAAAGTTAGCTGTTTCTCTCTGCTCTGTCTTTTTTTTCTTCTTTTTTCTCCTTTTTTTATGCCGCGGCTCTTTCTAAATGCGGCTGCCTGTTCCTTCTTTTTCTCTCTCTCTCTTTTTTTTCTTTCTTTTTTTTACACACACGACGCGACTGAATCCGACTTTGTGTCCTACTCCGAGACCAACTAGGGCAAAGCCTCCCTAGAAACCGCGTTCGGATCTAATCGCAACGGTGATACCAAGACGTGAACAGAACTCAAACTCTAAAGGAACTAGACACTAAGACCAGCAAAGCACACGACGATGCAACCAAGACTCAACAAACAAAGACTATGCAGCAATAGATAAAGGCTCAAATTGTTTTGGATTTTGGGAATAGATCTACTATTTGTTTTTGGTTTTCGGATGTAGGTAAAAATGCAAAGACTAGATAAGATCTCTCACCGATCAACCTTGAGCTCTGATACCAACTGATAGGACTAGGGGTCCCGATCTTTCGATGAGAGTGGTAGATTCGATTGGGGACAGAGATGACATTCACGACCCGACTACAACCATCCAAGGACGCTGCGCCTTAGCGATCGATACACCAACTCCAGAGATTGTTCGTGACCTTGTCGGCGCACGATCAACCTAACCACGAGGGTTCTTGTTCCTGCAAGCAATCGAAGAACAAGCAAGAACAAGATGAACAGCAACTCAATTGCAAATAACGATGTAAGATTTAATCGAAAAACAGAAAACGGTGGGGTTCCGAAGACAAGTATTCGGGCGGTCTAGCCGACACGCGCGAGTACAAGGCAAAGCAGCAAAAGCTAACTTAGTCTAAACAAAACCCAAACCCTAGAAGAGGGTGCGGCTGCCTATTTAAGGGTCACGGAAGGTGGAGGGTCGGCCAAAACACAAGGAAGCCAAATAGGACTCGAATTACAAGGCCCAAGGCCCACTTTGACTCGGACTGGAAAAGCAATATGAATTGTTTTGCAGTTTCTGGTCGACTCGGATGGAATTTGGAGGTGAGGCTAGATCCATCTGAAAGTAGACTTCAAGGGCTTTCCAACGAGTACTCACGGGCCCCGAGAAACCTTCTGGATCAAAAGTTACGGCTGTTTGAAGTAGGCGCTGTCAACAAGGCCGAATCCGAGTCAAACTCGTGAACAGGACTTGGTTTGCGCTTGACGGTTCCACTTCTATACTTGAGCTCATGTGGTTCTTCCCCATGGTTCCTAAGGACAATTAAATCATCACAAGAATTAAGTAGTATTCCATTCTTTGAAACATTTGTATGCAAACTTAGGAACGCATTCACC
This sequence comes from Dendrocalamus sinicus, assembly GCA_036346575.1. Classification (NCBI taxonomy): domain Eukaryota; kingdom Viridiplantae; phylum Streptophyta; class Magnoliopsida; order Poales; family Poaceae; genus Dendrocalamus; species Dendrocalamus sinicus. Next base: position 22,421,873 of record CM070664.1, on the reverse strand, counting down.
TGATGGTTAAGTTGACGTGCTCGCGCTCTAGTCATTGGTCCTTGTATCATAGTTTCAGTTTGATATGGAGTCGGCATGGTTGTATGCATGGAAAGGATGTCCTCATCAACTGATCTTCGACTTTAGCCATGGCCCCATTCAACCACGGCTTTGACTTCGACCACGGCCCCTCAACTTCGGCCATGGCTTCTTGACCACGACCCCCTTCGACCATGGCATCGACTTCGATGACCAGCCTGGGAGACCAAAATCGCCAAACAACGCGATGGGCTCTGAGCGACTACTGGGCAGTGGCGGAGGGGAGAGAGCCACATGGGCGGGTGTAGGAAGAGGAAGCCATCGCCGCCATCGTTGAGCGCCCTTCTCTCTGATCCACCAGCCGCTGTCGCCGAGCACCCTTCTCTCTGATCCACCAGCCGCTATCACCGAACATTGTGACGCTGGTTGGAGGGTGATGGGAGATGGAATTGGTGGCAGCACCAAGGAGGAGGAGGAGGTGTGACACGAGGGTTTGGGGGAGAGAAGGAGGCGGTGGTTGCGGGAGGTGGAGGTGGGGAGGCAGCGGCGGGCAGATGGGGAGAGGAGGCGATGGGAGAATGCATTGGGGAGGCGTTGACAGGGAGATGTGGTGCTGCTGGGGAAAGCTGGGGGACTGCGATCGGATGTTACCATGTGGGGAAGGAATTGGTGGCGGCGTCGGGGAGGAGGAGGCACGACACGAGGGTTCGGGGGAGAGAAGGAGGCTGCAGTTGTGGCAGGTGGAGGTGGGGAGGCGGCGACGGGCATATAGGGAGAGGAGGCGGCGGACGAAAGCGTTGGGGAGGCGGTGACGGGGGATGCGGCACTGTTGGAGGAAGTTGGGGGACTGTGACCAGACGTGTCGCGTGGGGAAGGAATTGGTGGCGACACTAAGGAGGAGGAGGAGGCGCGGCATGAGGGTTCGGGGGAGAGGAGGCGGCGGTTGCAGGAGGTGGAGTGGTTGCGGGAGGCGGAGGATGCAGGGGAAGAGAAAAGAAGGAGCACGGCCTACGCGTCGGCCCGACCTTTTCTATGAGGAGCGGAAGAATTACCTACATGCGGACCTGGATGGCTGATATTTGATCGGACGGCTGAGAAGAAAGGAGGGAGAACAGACCGACGACCACCAACTCATATTTTTAAGTAGTAGAGATAACTCATCCGCCACATTGTGCTGACCAGTCTTTAGATACCAATAACTTCTAAAATGCTCATTTGTCTCAGAAATTAAGCAAAAGCAAAACAAGACTACTCCAGTCAATTAGTTCAGATGTTTAGTTTCAAACTAAACAACCAACCAAACAATCTGTGACAAGAAGATGCTAGGTATATGGCAGTTATCAGAATTGTTGCAATGGAACAATGACAAAGGCAGGCAGATCACACTAGTAACATCAGGCTACAGCTAGCTAAGAACTCTCCCCCAAGCTTCCTCTTTTGGATCAAACTCCCAAGTATAATATAAAAAGGGGCAAGTGGGCACCCTTGCACCCCCGGTCAAGAACAAAGCTGGTACGTGAAAACCGGGCAATGCCTGTTACCTACCGTCTCCCCCCACATCATCGTCGTCGTCCTCGCCGTCGTCGTCGGCCTTGTTCTATATCTCGCCTTACCTCCGCGAATTCGGCACATTTTTCACCCTTCTCAATCCATGTACTCGCCTCAATGCATGTTGTACGATTAATTCCTTATCAATTAGTCCACCTAGCTAGCTAAGTTGACACTGATCATCATGGTGTGTGCGGTGGCCGCTCGGGCTTCGACCCCGCCGACCGGCCGTGCCGGTCCAGAAGCTCCCTCGCCAGCGCTTGCAAGTCGCCGCCGTCGCCGCCGCCTCTGCTGGAGCTTTCCCCCATCCGGCCATATGGCTGTTGGTGAAGCTGCTGGTGGTGGTGTTGCTGCTGGAAGGCCCACTGGGACTGCGCCGGCGGGTCGAAGAGGGACGACAGGTCGACGGTGGCCGGGATGTTGGACGACGACGGCAAGTCGGAGATGGAGAACGAGGCGGTCACCGGCATCTGGGGCTGCGGGGGGAAGGGCGGCGGCGACGGCAGCTCCAGCGTGGTCAGGTGGGCCTGCAGGTAGGAGAGCTCGGCCTGGAGGTTCACCACCTGGGGATCCATCAAGACATCCACCAAAAAGGAAATAGATTATATTAAAATTGCTGCAAACTTCACAGAATCACTGTAGACCTTCATAGATCACCATGTATAATGATAAAAAAGCAAGAGGTATCTTAAAGAAATGTAAGGGGGTTTGATGAAATTTCTAAAGAAAAAAGCGAGGACAAATGTTTCCAAGAAGGGAACTGGTTGGGTGGGCAGCAGCTACCCCTTCTAGGACTACCAGAGATCGATGCTAGGGCTTAATTATCCCCTTTTTCTTCGATGGAGTGAGGAAACCAAGCATATTCATATCTACATCCCATCTTGGTATCATCATAAAAGAAAAGTACAGAAGCAACAAGATATACAATGATGAATGGAAATCATCTATAAAAAAGGAAAAAAAAGAAAGAAGTGTAAGAATAGATGATGGAATTAATGACAAGATAGATGGATGATGAGATGTGCATATCACTGGTAACAGAAAGTTCCCTCCTGATTTCTTGCTTCTTTTGTCACCCTTGCTTGGCTTGGTAGACTTTCCTCCTCCCAAAAGGAGGCCCAATGCCTTCTTGAGAAAAAGACAGAACCCCCACCCCAAATCTTACCCGCCACAAAGAAAACAAAAACAAAAAGCAGAATCAAGTGCACCTTCCAAACCAACAATTCAAGATCCATCCATCATGGACCATGATCTTCTTACCATGATGTTGATGACATGACAGTGATGAATTGATGATCTATATACGACATGTAGTAGAGTAGTAGTAGACTAGTGGTGTATATACCTGCTGCTGGAGCGCGAAGATGTGGGCGACGCAGCCGTATACGGGGTCGCGGAGGCGGGCCTGGGCCTCGTAGCAGATGGTGACGACGGCGTCGAGGCGCTTGTGGGGAGGGATCTGGTGGAGCAGCTTGGACACGTTGCTGGCGCCGAACACCTTGTGCACCGCCGCGAAGTGCGCCGCGCCCTGCTCCGAGTCAAAGTAGGGCGCGAAGATGCACCCGCTCACGCACTTGCGCCGCAGGAACTTGCACGCACCGCATGGCCCTCCGCCGCCTCCTCCTCCGGAGCTGCTGCCGCTCGGCCCGCCGCCGCCGCTCCCGCTACCGGACGAGCTCATTCTTGAAATAGGTCCTGGTTTACTTCTTGATCAGTCTTCTTGCATCTTATAGGGTTAAAACAACTAGTAGGTATGAATCTATCTTTGTAGTTTCTCACAGATGAGAGAGAAAGGAGGAGAGAGAATTGAGAAATGAGGGAGGAGAGTTACAGATATAGAAGAGGAGGGAGGGGCAAAGATGTAAATACACAGGCAACTGGTGTAGGTTGTTTGTCCCATTGGTGGAGGGTGGTGTATGTATGTATGGGACGCTGTTCTACTACTAGCTACTCTTTTCTTATTTCTAATTTTGTGCTGTTTATTTTTTGGTGTTGCCTTGAATTCTTTAGGTGTATCTGCCGGTTTTCTATATGTGCTATCTTTTTGGTGCCGTTGTGTTGATGAGACTTTAAAGCCAAGGTAAGAAGGTTGCAAAACTAGCAGCTGTAGCTTGCAATGGCCATAGCTACCGGCACGCTTCTCTTTCTTTCTCAGGGTTAGAATATTGCGTGAAGCAAACTGGCCGAGGAGAAGACTGGAAATCCCAATTGTACCTATCCCCGGTCGTCTCTCTCTATGTGACTAATGGATGAGTTCTTTTCGGATGGAGTTTATAGCTGTGGTTTATATTTTTTGGGTTTATAATATGATCGTTTGTGTGAATGAATAAGTGTCGATAAGCCGATTCAAAACGATGGCGAAGAAACCGTCTCGTTTATTTATTTGAGAGAAATTATAAACTAACTATAAGAAAAAAAAAGAAAAGGAGACCAATTTCTCTATCTAAAACTACCACCACACCACTCTTGAAGGGTCTCGTCGAACACACTCCCTCCCATGTGATCCTAACATGACATTCTTCCCCTCCATACGCTATACATAGATCCTTTTCAATTCTGCTGCTTTGTGTAGTTGGATTTTGGTAGAATATCATATTTTTACTATTTAATTTGCATTTACATTGCTATCCTGCGAAGTTAATGAACGAAAGGACATATTTAAAGTATGTGGAAACATCGAAGTGTAAAACTAAAAATAGAGCATACTTAACCATAAGCGGGTGCTACGAATTGCAAGGAATTATATGACCCATTTTTTAGCCACATTGCAAAACAATATGGAAAGTAGGTTGCCGGTGACATCTATTTAATAGTAACACAAAGTCGATTAATTGTCACCTTATAATGGAAGTGGTCGATATAATTGTCACTATATAACGGGTGCTACGAATTGCAATGAACTATATAACCCATTTTTTAGCCACATCGCAGAATTATATGAAAACATAGTTTATCAGTGAAATCTATTTAATGGGTAGCTCAGAGGTCGTTTAATTGTCGCACTATAATGAAAGCGGTAATATAATTCTCTAAAATATATGGCATCTAATTAATTAACATGAATTAATGGACTACACATTTTCTGATAAAGAGATTACATATTGGTGTACTTGTCTGAAATCATCATATCTAGCTAACTCAAGCAGAAAATTAAGCGCTCCAAGGTTATCCTTTCAATGCACTGGCCGGCCGGCTAGCTGAAGCCGTACGTTCTCAACGTATGCAATCAGGGTGAGAAGTAACGTGGCTGCAACGCGCTTGCTCATACTTGTTGCTAGCTAATACTACTGCTAACATCCGTTACAAAGTTTTGAAGGAAGACAAAGGACATGACAATCACCATCTGTACCCGGAAACCGTCGCCGCCTTTGCGCGAATTTTAAAGCAGCCATGCATCCAGACATGCATAGGAATCACCACTGGCATGTTACAAACTTTATGTTTTTGTTCAGGTTATACTGCATATTTGACCAGGAACATATATATAGACGATGACCTTTTCAGTTTTTACATATCACATGCAACACATCGATATGATGTAGCTCGATTCCGGATGGCGAGTTTTGAAAGGGTTAAGATGCGAATGTGTATGGTTGTAGTTGTATGCAGGGGCGGACCCCCCTTCAGGCAAGCTCGGGCAGCCACCTAGGCTCCATCGCCGGACGGACAATGTTGCCATGAGTGATCTGTCTAATCTCAGTTGTTCTCCATTTTTAGGTGTAAATTAAACATCATTAAAGTATTAAGACCATTCAGAAAGAATAAGTTTATCGATGCAGATGTTGCCTATCCGCCAGAAGATGATATTAATTAAAAGTTTGGCTGTGTATATCCCTCGTGGATATAGAGGCCGGATTTTATATCCTTTATCTAAAAAAAAAAGGAGCCAAGCATTCCACAAGGAAGACTTATATTAACTTTTCTAGTCAACTTCCCAAAGAGGACATTGGTTCTTTCCAGCCAAAATCGTGTAGGTCAAACTACTGGGAGAGCATCGACAAACGCGTTTCTCCCACTCGCATTGTTGTTTTGAAACCATGCCTTGAGATAACAGGGCGTGGTTGAGGGCCAAGGCGTGGGCGTGTGGCGGCAAAGGCACCGGTGAAGTCGCACAAAGGAATTGAGCACAAGCAAGTAGCTGAGGAGAGTGCAGAGGTGGAGTCACGCAGAGCAGAGGGGATATAGGTGGATGCTAGAAATGTTGATGCTTCTGATGATTTGGGTATGTTTTTTCTCTTCTTTTGCTTAGCATATTTGTGTGGATAGGAATTAGTAAGATGTTACAATTTGATAATCGTGTGTTTTGATCATCATGCATTGTTGATACTTGATGGTAAAGTAGTAAAGCTGTGTAGCTTAGTTACATATTGATATTAGATGCTTATATCTCTTTTGGGCATTATGGTGAGCATTTTTTGGGATGTTGACAGTATTATGTTGGGTGACTTTGACTACCATAACACATGCTACGAACTATTTGTTTAGTGATTGCACAAGAGATTCTACTATTTGCCCTAGTTAAAATGTAGTCGTGGGTCGGCCACTGGTTGAATGGATGGTTTGAACCATGCTAGCTAGGCAGAGCTGGTCATGGTCTGCGTGATCATTGTAGACAGATGACCATGAGGAGTGTGTGCAAGAAGCCCTCCCTCCCTCTCTCTCTCTATCTCAAAATGTGCATGTGAGATCTATGGATGCGTGGAAGGCAAAAGACGGCACCCTACTAAGGAACTTGCTTGACCACCTCTTCACTCCTCAACTTTTGTGACTCGAACCCATCGATCTACATCACTAGTTATAGACCTGAGTCTATTGATCGATGACAGTAACATTCATGTATTATCAAGCCATCATTTCATTGATCTTTTTTTGGGTACATTTCCATTGATCTTGGCAAATGAATTGTGTCACTCTCATTGTGCAGTGAGTTCTAGATCAATCAAGGTATTTCTTTATAGGACAAAAAACTGGATCCTCAGTAAATTAACAACTGTTGTATATACTATACTGATAAAAAATAGTTTCATGCATCTGGAGAGCCGTAGAAAGTCTTGCAATTTCAGTAGTAACAAGCCGCATATAAAATAGAGTAATGTTGCGGAATTAGTAGTAGATGTGTAAGACGTACATTTTTAGCTAGTGCACAGAAGATTTATCACAGAAATACCCCTGGAGATAGTTCCAAAGTCAGTTTCCTTCGTGTCGTTTAGTGCCCGTTTGTATTAGTTTTTACTTGATAGCTTTTAACTATGGTTGATAAATAGTAGTGTCTGATAGACGTAGTTAATAGAAGCGGCTGATGAATAGTAGTATATTATGTAAGAAAGACGATGCAACAAAAGACACTACAACATTCGGACCACCATATTACTTACAGAATTTTGATATAATAAAATACAAAGTACATTATAACATGTGTGAAAATGCAAAGTAGTGATTGATAGAAGCGGCTTATAGAAATTATGGCATTCATATTGGTTTTAGCTTCTCTAATAAAAACTAGAAGCCAAAACTAATACAAATGTGCCCTTAATTTCTAGGTCCTCCTTTTCCACACTAACTAGCTAGTATACCCAGCTTCTTTTTTTTCTTGAAGCATCGATCGTTTTAGCCATACTTAGCGTTAGTCATGCCTTAGATATCCTTTATTGAATTAATTTATTTGTCAATTCCAAAAAGTGTAATATAGTACTAGCAGTTACCATAACTGAAAAGATTTAATTTCGGGATGTAAAACTCCACGAAACATACATACAGTTGTGATCATGACTTTAATTTGTCTTGCATTGCTCTTGAACCATTTGTCCTTTCGAGACTCAAAAGGCAGCAGTTACTCAAACTTTAGTCTGAGATTTAGGAGAAACTGTTGGATCGATATATGCAGCATCCAGAAAACATGGTAGTAATTAACAAAAGCTGTAACGTAGCTTTCTCCTTGGAGCAGCTTCAATGTGATGACCTCCACTTTGTCAAAGTATCATATATTTGGCTACAACAGTACTGTACTTGGCACTCACCGTCAAAAATATAATATAAACTGTGTACGTTAAAAATGTTGGTCATATAACTTTAGTCACGACAATTGCAAGCTTAGTGCGTTGATCAGGTGACCTCTTTTCATGAGGCGCTGCTCTGCCAGCTATTTTGTAAGTAGTGTCGTGCAGCCGTACACAGCCAATGTTTCCATTCATGTTTGTAGTCTACGACTCTACGTATGTACGGTTGGTATAACGAACACTGTAGAAAGACGTGGTACGTAGGCAGTACTATATATATAGGACAGAATATGTGGGTAAGGCCAAGCTTTCTACACAATAATTAATTGTGCAAAATACGCATTTTTCAATTTTGACAAATAATCTCTATTCATGGGGTTTTTTTGCAATAAAAATATGGAAAAATTAGCTACAAGACATCATAAAATGTTGGCATTTGCCCTAGCTAGGACACACTCAAATCATGGTTTGACTAGAAGACTCTAAATTTGTGGCCCTTTGCAACAAAACATCGCTGCCATAATAAGTAAAATCTCTCCCTTCTCCTTGGAACACCCCAAAATTTTAATTTTCAGCTTTTTAGATTGTCATTTCAGAAATTTTGAGTATTTTCTAGAATTATTATGGATTTTAAATGCCTTTTCCAATTTTCTGAATTTTAAAAGAATTTATTCTGATTAATTAGAGATTATAACGAGTGAAAAGGGAAATTTTGGGCATATGTGAGAATGCTTTATTTGGAATATCTTATTTTCGCTGAATTTTGGAGTTAATTTGATGTTTCTTGGATGAAGAACAAAATGGCGCAATTTGGGCATATTTGAGATATTCTTTCTTGAGGACATAAGGATTTATTGTTGTAATCGGTCAAGTTTATAATGGCAAATGGCCATTGTTTTGGAGTGTCTTCTAGCCAAACCACGATTTTGGAGTGTCCCTAAGCAAATGCCAACAATTTACAGTCCTGTAACCAATTTTACGTAAACATTTCTTAGTCCTATTGTTTAGATTTTTTTTGTAAACTTAGTTTTTTTTATTTTTTCAGATTAAAATTTGGTGTTTTTCTTCTACTCCATGAATGGCAAATGGCCATTGTTTTGGGGTGTCTTCTAGCCAACCACGATTTTGGAGTGTTCCTGAGCAAATGCCAATATTCTACAGTAGCATGTAACCAATTTTACCTAATAGTGTTTTAGTCCCATTGTTTAGATTTTTTTTTGTAAAACGTAGTGTTTTTTCTTTTTCCAGATTAAAACTTGGTGTAATTAATTGTAATTTCCTCTTTTATTTATTTATTTATCTGCATTGTATACTAAAAGTAAAAAAGTCAAACTCTTGTACGTCATTTTATCCAAAAATATCGTTTTTTAACTTTGTTCTTTTTTGTGGATGATAAAAGATTGTGTAGGAGTTTTAAACTTTTTTTTGTAACAACATAGAAATCATTTATCTATTTAAACATAGATATTTTTCTAATAATTTATATTAGCCAAGTAGAAATAGGAAAATATGAACTGCCTTGGGACTAGGTAGCTTTCACAAAAAATGAGTTCCCTATTCCTCATAGGGCTCAGGGCTTACTTTCATACCCATGAGGAGGCATATCACAAGGTTGACCCTAACTAGGCCTATGCTTATAGGGGCAATTGTGCCCTTTCCTTTCCCTAAGATTACATAGATGGCCCTACTCAAACCTATACACACAGGGGCAAGACCAATATTCTGTTATGAGGTAGGCCTTTGATGGGCATAAAGGGCCGCCCCCTGTTACTGGCATAAAGGGCCAAGAGAGCCCCAGTGGGGGCCATCCCCCAACAGGTTCAGTACCCGATGACAATCTCGAGGCAAATCATTTATCCCAAAAGGCCAAAATGTGTACTTTGGTCAAAGGAGTGCTCTATAAATAGAGTATTCAAGGGGTTCTTATGCGATGCATATCACAGAAAGAAGGATTGCATCTACTTCACGATATACTTGGGAGCATCTATTGAGCACATGCCTCGTACAGAACGCTGGTCGAAAAAACATTCTGACAAGATTTTTACTGGTCGACAACCCTCCATGACGTTAAAAAGTTGGTTAAGAAATGCATACAACACCAGTTTCATAGCAGGCTAATACACCAACCGACTTAGGCTTTACGAACTATACCTCTTTGTTGGCCTTTTACGACCTATGGTCATGATATCCTAGGACCATTCCCAAAAGCATCTGGGGGTGTCGAATTCCTTTTTGTGGCTATTGACACATTCACAACATGGATTGAAGCCGAACCTGTAACTGGGATAACAATGGAAACTACTTAAAGGTTTATAATGAGAAGCATACTTACTCGATTTGGAGTGCCAAGTCAAATAATTACAAATGATGGTAAGCAGTTCTTGAGTGGAGAGTTTTAAGAATTTTGCAAAGAATTAGGAACCAAATTGTGTTATGTCTCTATTGCCCATCCGCAAAGCAATGGGGCAGTCGAAAGAGTGAATGATTCTTTGCAAATCTTTGCCCATCTCATCTACTTAAGGGCATTCTCTGCTGTCGTGCTCGATTGTCCTTGTTCTTCTTGTTTCTATCACTGGCATGCCACTGGTTCCCCACGTTGACCTAGTTCTTTTGCCTGTAGAGCTCCTTTGCCATCGCTGTTCGTTCGTTCGTTCACCATCATCCTCACTTGGGCATCGTTATGTGAGGATGGTGCAGGTCGATGATTGCAATGACCATGGTGGTTCCTCGGCCCTGTCGAGTAGCCACAGCAGTGGGGGCGATCGCCTAGAGCCGACCGTTAAAGAGCACCTGCCAAATTTGGTGGCGTGTTTGTGAACACGCTGGGCCCTTCCATCACGATGGATGAGCTGGTGGAGACCCTTGTGCATGATGGGAAGATCGCCTCCCGTAAGACCATGTGCTTGTCCACTGTGGATGACGTGGAGTCACGGCCACGGGAGTGTTGATTGATGGTGGGAGCTCATTAAATATTGATTTTGAGTGTCTTGGATGAGATGCAAGTTCCTTGGATAGAATAAAACTTGTACGATACTCATTCCATGGGATCGTACCGAGTTCTTCAGCCAAGCCAATTGGACAAGTTTCTCTTCCTATAGGCTCACCTGTCTTCGTGGCTGTGGCCTCTTTCGCACCCATGACCCCTCAGTTTGCAGCGACAATCCACAGCCACACTGGCCTCTTCAACTCCCTCGAATCTGAAGATATATTTGGAGCGGACGTCCCTTCGCTACTTTCACCTTAAGTCTCCCTTTGGTGCCACAGGAACTGTCTTTGCTTTGGGAGCTAACAATGCATTCTTAGCTTTGCGATAGAGTGCGTCCTCCTCTACTTGAGCATACTCCACCATCCTGTCGAATAGCTTGGTCACAAACTTTATGGGCTTGCACGCGTTATACTTGGCGGGAGGGCCTATCTGGAGGCCTCAGATGGCCGTGTTGATAATGGTAGTGTCGTTGATGTCCCTCACCTGGCAACAGATCTTCACAAAGCATTAGAAGTATTCGCAGAGCTTCTCCTCAACTCCTGCCTTACTGTGAAGAGTTGGTCAGCGTTGACCCGCTCTACATAGTTCCCTTGGAAGTTATTGTGCATGAGGTCGTGGACTTGCTCCCACGCGTATACAGACCCTGGGGTGATGGTGAAGAACCATGAGTGCCATCCCTTGGAGAGCGAGGGGTAACCCCTTGGCCTTCGTCGTGTCATCTCCCCCTGCTGCTTCGATTGCAGTTAGTGTCGCATTTGTACGCCTCCATCGTCGACATTTTGATGTCCTCCGGCCAAGCCGATTGTTGCAGACCCGTGGAGAGGTGCGACTTTGGGTCCAATCGGCGAGACGTCCTATCTGGAGTGTTGTGCAGTGTCATTGCACCATCCATGACTGCCTCAGCACTGGTTGTCGCCGCCCCTTGGGCTCCTCTCACGGGCACTAGCTGGCTTCAACTCTCTTGCAGCTCATGCATGGTCCTCCGTAGGCCTGCTAACTCCCACTGTAGCATTCGATGAAGCACCTCTAAAGTACCTACGCCTGATCTAAGGGTCAGAGGAGACACACCCTCCGCCATAGGTACGGCGACAACAGCAGCGCCGACATTGGCGTGAAACACTGTTGTTAAGCCCTCCACCTACCGCACCACCACTGTTGAGACCTCCGCCTATCGCCACTTGGATGTTGTCGCACCAGTGCTTGTTTACCCCGAGGGTGGGATCGCTCCACCCGCTGCCTCCGTGGCTCTTGCAGTGATGATCTCAGACGTGGTGCTTCTCCTTCTCTTTGTGACCGGTGTTAATGATTCCTTAGGGGCCGACACCATCATTGGGGTCAAGGTCGCTGCCTTCTTCGGCACGCCATCGCCTCTCTGGCAGGGTTCACCTTAGCTTGTAACTTTGCACGTTGTCTCCACGGATGGTGCTAACTATTGTGGTTATTCACCAAATAGTACAAACAGGGCTGCCAGGGAGTCACTTAGGTGGCCTCCTCGAGGCTCGATGAGTGCGGGAAAACATGAACTGCACTTAATATATCTAGCTGCCATGGCACCGGTAGTAAGCACAGTATTGGTTGCAGAACGCGAAGGCATCCAATGACTAGTTTACTACATTAGCAAAGTTTTACATAAGCCTAAGGAGCACTACCCTTAGGTTCAAAAACTATTATATGCCCTCCTTATGTCTTCAAGGAAACCAAGGCATTATTTTCAGGTGCACAAAATTATTGTGCTGTCTTTCCCTTAGGAGAGGTCCTCTAGAATAGGGAAGTAGTGAGACGCATGGCAAAATGGTCTATCGAACTTGGGGTGTTCGACCTCTATTTCATGTCCTGAACGGTCATTAAATGCTAGATCTTGGGAGACTTTTTCACCAAATGGATAAATCCTAAATCTATTTAGGATCCCTAGTATAATTCCCATGACCAATGAATGATGTACTTTGATGGGTCACTTACGCTTAGTGGCTCAGGGGCTAGGGTGGTCTTGAAATCTCCTATGGGAGAGACCTTAAAGTATGCTGGTCAATTAAACTTTCTAGCCGTTAATAACGTGGCTGAATACGAAGGTTGTTGGCTAGCATGCGAGTCGTGAAAGTGCTCTGAATTCGATGACTACTCGTGAGAGGAGACTTTCAACTAGTCATGAATCAGGTCAGAAAAGAGTTTTAGTGCCCTAATTCGAGCATGTCTTAGTACTTCTCAGAAGTCAGAAAGTTTGAAAAGCATTTTTTGGTTTCGATATACAATATATTCCTCAAAAGAATAATTTTCTCGTTGATCAGTTGATTCGAATGGCTTCTTCTCGATCACAAGTATCGGAAGGAGTCTTCCTAGAATAGCTCTAGAAGCTATCTTTGGTCAAAACACAAGAAATAAGTCCTAATGAGATAGCCTCTCTAGAAATGAGGATACTTGGATGGGACCCATCTACGAGTATCTTCAAAAGGGTTTTGTTGTGGTTACACACCAAACAGTATGAACAGGGCTACCTAGGAGTCACTTAGGCAACCTCCCAGGGGCCCGATGAGTGTAGGAAAATGTGAACTGCCTTCGAACTAGGTAGCTTTTCCCAAAAGATGAGTTCCCAGTCCCCATAGGGCTTAGGGCTTACTTTTATACCCATGGGGAGGCATATTACAAGGTTGACCTTAACTGGGCCTTTGTTTATAGGGGCAAATGTGCCCTTTCCTTTCACTAAGATTACATAGATGCCCCTACTCAGACCTACACACATTGGGGCAAGACCAGTATTCTGTTATGTGGTAGGATTTTGGTGGGCCGGTTGCCCCTGTTACTGGCATAATGGATCGAGAGAGCCCCGATAGGGGCCATCCCCTAATAGGTGCAGTACCTGATGATGATCTTGAGGTAGATCATTTATCCTGAAAGACCAAAATGTATACTTTGGTCGAAGAAGTACTCTATAAACGGAGTACTCAAGGGGTTCTCATGCGATGCTTTTTGCAGAAATAAGGATTGCATCTACTTCACGATATACATGGGGCCATTTGTGGAGGACATGTCTCCTATAGAATGCTAGTCAGAAAAACCTTCCGACAAGGTTTTTACTGGTCGATAGCCCTCCATGATGCTAAAGAGTTGGTTAAAAATGTGTACAATGTCAGTTTCATAGCAGGCAAATGCACCAATCGGCTCAGGCTTTACAGACTATGCCTCTTTCTTGGCTTTTTGCGACCTGGAGTCTTGATATCCTAGGACTATTCCTAAAAGCACCTGGGGAATTCAAATCCTTTTTATGGCTATTGACACATTCACAAATGGATTTAAGCCGAACATGTTACTGGGATAACAACAGAAGCCGCTAAAAGTATTATGATGAGAAGCGTAATTACTTAATTTGGAGTGCCAAGTTGAATAATTATAGATAATGGTAAGCAATTCTTGAGTGTTAAGTTTCAGGATTTTTACGAAGAATTAGGTACCAAGTTGTGTAATGCCTATATTGCCATTCCTAAAGCAATGGGACAGTTGAAAGAGCGAATGGCCAAATAATATATGGGATTAAAATCCAGTTCTTTGACCAGCTTGTAATGTGCTTAGGGGCTTGGGTACAAGAATTTTTAGTATTATGGGCAATTCGCATGACTTCCAATTGGGCAATAGATGAAACACCCAGCATGCTTCCTCAAGAACTAAAGATTTGGTTGACAAGGGTCGAGAACTTCAACAACTCCAACCAAGAGCAACTTCAAGCAGATGACATTAACCTACTTGAAGAGAAGAGGAATCAAGCCTTAATCCATTTGGTGGTCTACCAACAAGCCCTGCGTAAATACTGCGATCAAAGGTCCAATTTCACAGCCTTGTTGCAAGTGATTTGGTATTGAAGAAAATTCAATCCCAATCTAATCGGAACAAACTTTCTCTCAAGTGGGAAGATCCATACATAGTGGTCGAAGTTACACAACTAGGTTCGGTATGACTAGCTATGAAAAACGGCCAAATCCTCTCAAACTCTTGGAATACAGATCAGCTACGTAACTTCTATATATAACATTTCTCCTCTTTCAATAAAGTGTTCAGTTTTATCCATTCTTTATTGTTGTATATTGAGTAGGGGTTCCTCTTTAGTTTGTTTGACCACTTTTGGTAAACTCAATTCGTTCAACCTGATCGGAGAAGGAAACATCACCTAGTCGAAGTCTTTCCTTTCTGCATATGGTACTGCCCACTTGAAGGAACTTCCTAATGTTGCACTATTTCTAACTCTTGCTGTCAGCAGAAAACATTTGACTTTACTAAGACCTGTCGAACAGATTTAACTTGGATGATTGAGTGTTTATCTTATTCTCATTTATGCTCTCGATTTGATTAACCTAGTCGAAGAAAGGTAATATCACCAAGTCAAAAACTTTCCTTTCTGTATGTGGTCTTGTCCACTAGAAGGAACTTCTTAGTGTTGACTCATTCCTAACTTTTGCTATCAGGACATAACAATTGAAGTCAACAATGATAGTTGGATAAACTACTCTGTGTTCCACAAACCCTAGTCTTTACTATTTGCTTAGTTTATTTGTATAAACTAAGTAAATAGTTGGGGGTTAGGATAGACTTATTAATATAACTTCAATTCTTAGTCTAAGTTTTTCTTCCTTTTCTTTATTGTCTTACGAGTTATTAACTACTCAATAAGATAATTTGCAGGAAAAGAAAGATTAAAACTTTATTAATAAAAGAATTGTCTTTAAAAGTTTCCTATCACAGACTACTCTGACGAAGGAGATCCAATTTACATCTCCTCCGTGACCTTCTGGCTGACTGGAGTTGAAGTCATCCTCAATTGGTCAAAGATTGAGGCTTTGGTTGTATGCTTTGAGTTTTGCCATCACATAGCTTACTGCACATTTGACCACCTCTTTCAGCGAGTCGCCTGGTTGCTCTTCAAAGTTGTTATTAGCTTCCCTATGACTTCAACTTGTTGAATCATATTCGACTGGGTAGTCGTGGTGTCTTTAAGAGGAGTGACCTACTTAGCACCGAGCCCACCGAGTACATTGTTGAAAAGTGAGATGTTGTCTTGAACATTGGTCTTCATCGACTTTGTCTCCTCTTGACTATCAGTTGAAACTTCTTGGATTAGCTTTATTTTGACTACTACCTCTGCAAATAGAGTAAAGCTAGTCAGAAAATACTCCTTAAAAGACTAGTTAATAGAACTGGTCGTAGGTAAAGAATTCCATACCTACCAATTGAGACTCAAGCTTCTTGACCTCATTCCCATGAGAGACAACATTGTTTTTACACTGCTCTTCCCACAACTTGATCTTCTGGTCTTTTGCTTTGCTAAGATAGGAGAACTCACTGATCACTATAGCCTTTTGTTCGACCTTAGTGCAAAGCTTACCCATTTCAACCACTTTATCTATTAAAAGAAACGAGTTAGAGAAAGACAAGAAAGTTCATTTAAACAGTCTTAAGTTCAGAACTTACTATTTGTTTCATCTCGCAAGTTGTTAGTTGTAGAATTGGCCTTCAAAAGCTTTATTAATAAGTTTGTATTTTCTTTCCCTAGCTTCTGCGTCTTGACCTTCTCGTTGTTGAGTGTGTCAGCTAAGCACTTTTTGTCGCTCTTAAACCTGCAAAGGTTAAAGATAAGACATGAGAACTGAGTAGGTAGTCAAAATATAAAAGACTGCATGTGACAATTACTTACCATTCCTCCATCTTCTTGTAGAGTTCAATATTTTATTGTCGTAAGAGCATAAGTTGTTTGTGGTATTCAACCACAGTAATAATATTTTCCAAAGCTCTCTAAATAAAGAAGGATAGTGAGAAGCCAGAAAAACCAATTATAAGACTAGTTCAGTATTAGATGCTTACGTTCATGCTTGTTCGAGCAAACTTGGCAAGTACCCATTGGGGATCCTTGAGTTGATCAAGCTCTTCAACTTTGTCCCACGACACCTTTTCAAGGCGCTCATCGTCAAAGACATTCCCTTTGTTGGAAATATCCTTGGGGTAAGGAACTCAGTTTTGAGATCGATATGAAGAAAATCCCACTACAATAGTAGGGTTAAAAAACTTAGAGAAGAAATTGGGGTGCTCTTGTTCTTCTTCTACAACTCCTCCTTGGATATTAGGAGGAACGTCCTCGACGATGTCCTGCCAAGCGTTGAACTCAAAGGTACCTCCAATTTCTTGGCTGGATGCTTCTGCCCTGTCTTCTGCTACTTTTGCTTCTATCTCTATGATAGCTTCAGTGATCGCAGTCACTTTAGCTCCAACTATTGCCTCCACTTCGGGAGTAGAGGTTGATTCTTCGACCATCTTCTCTACCGTCTCTACAATTGCAGGAAGAATGTAGGAGGCTTCTCGATAGAGGAGCTGTGCTAAAAGGAAAGCACATCGGCGTTATAGAAGACAAAAAGGGTAAAATGCAGTACTTATGCTTTTTAATTACATACCTTATTTTCTTGGCTTTAATCGTGAATCCAGAAGAAACCTTCCCTAAGGAAGATTTCTTCGACTTCTTCTCTATGACCATCAGGTCGTTGAGGAGTAGGGACTTTTTTTTGACCATGTCTGATTGAATGTCTTGAGCAAGTGTTATTTCTCCTTCTACTTCCTGCCCCTCCTAATGATCGAAACCAATTTCGACCATCTTAGGAGCATCTTCCCTTTTGATCATAGGTTCTGCTGCAGCAGTCTCTTTCACAAAAGATACAAAATTTCTCTAGTTCTCCTTTTCAAGTTGCTTAACAAAGTCATGAGAAGTGTCATCTTAAAAAGTTTTGTCATCATAATAGTAAGGTACTTTGATCTTGGGAGCTTTTTGCTCTAACATGACCGGCCCTCTTTGCTCTATTGCAATTATGTCTGCAAAGAATTTCTTGATAGCACCAGATGACTGAGGAGCAGCCCTTGAACTCCCGCCTTGCTTGTCGGTAGTTTTCACCAGCCGACACCTTTTGGCTGGAGGAGCTTTAACTTCCTCTATCCCTTTTCCGACAACCATCAGTTCGACCGCCTAGTCATCCGGACGGTTTGTCATGCCTCCTTTTTGCAAGAAGGAAGAACGTTACTTAGTCATTTCATATGACTATGGGGTCCTAAAGATGAATTCGATTTTTGATTACCTTTAGGCATTCTTCCCTCTCTTCGGTGGATACATCCACCAAAATATGAGGAGTCTCAACATCGAGTAAGGGAGCTTTCTCATAGATGAGCTTGACTCGGGTGTCAATTCCGCTAGTGGAAGATCTGCATATACAATAAAGCAATCAACAATTAAAAAGCTCAAAATTAACCAAAAAAGTGGTTTGATTGTGGTTAACCTTTCTCGTAGTCCTTGGTCGTATCTTTAGCCCTCGAGTACATCCACATAGGATGTGCTCATCTCTTCAGGGGCTAATATGACGTGTGATGAAATCCTTCACTATATGCCAACCGGTAAACCCCCTTATCCTTTAAATCTTTTATAGCTTGAATGTAGAGGCCTATCTGAGTAAGATCCTTGGGAACCAAATCCTAGGAAGGATTCTTCTCTGCAGCCTTCCCCACAAAAGAAAGGTTGTCTTCACTGGTTGTTTTCCAGTAGAACCATTTCTTCTTCCATATCGGCCATGAAGACCGAGTGAACATCTAGATGTATTCCTTCGCCTTACCATCATGGAGCTTTAGAACACAACTCCTGGCAATCCCAACCTGTTTGCTCATTTCGTAATAGTATCAAAAGAGCTCCAGATCTGGAGGAATATCCAGATAAGCTGGGCCTCACATAGGTACACGAATACAGTTATCATGGTGATAGAATTGGAAACGAGATTCACTAATTCCACTCCAGAATACTCAAGTACTTTGTGAGGAAAGGATGCTCATAGTAAGCTTAAAATACTGGAATTTGCCCAATTTCCCCTGATGGGCAATGCTTTCGATAGCCTCAATCCACTTCACAAATTTCCTTGAAGGGATCTTCTCAGCAGCGACCAAGGCCTTCATCTTCGCAGCATCCATCTTCGACACTGGCCAATCAGAATAGGTTCCAACCATTTTCTCTAAGTGGTTGGTTTGGGTTTGGAAAAAATCAGAGGAAGGAGATGACTTGGTTGGCAGTAGAAAACTTGAAGAGCAGCGAAACTAAAGGGGAATGTAATATCTCTTAAATATGGCCTTAGGCTGTAACTTGAGAGGGGCAATGAATCAATCTATTATCTCATCCCCTTTTCTCTACTTCTCCTACCCTGACTTTAGCGCCTCCCTTGTGTGCCTCTTCTTCTACCCTGACGTATGCCATGGCTCCTCTACGATGACGCAAAGGTCCTGGCAGCTGATCTCTAGTGTTTCACGACTACTGCTTATGCTCTTTGATCCGTGGTCATGACAACTTGGTATTAGAGCCAATGACAGGGAGTTCTGAGTTAACCATCTTAATAGATTAATTCACGAAATTCACTATGTCCATCACTTAGAAGATCGATGAGATCAAGGCTGGGCTCTCTTTAGAACTTGGGCACATAAAGGATCGGATGACTGCATTAGAAAAATGATCTAGGGATGGGCTGTGGCAGCTTTCGCCAGGGTTGGTGCCATCGTGGCCCCCTCCACGAGTGCAACATAGGGGAGCAGCTCTAACAACAGCCATAGCGCTTTGAGATTTCATAAATTGATGTTTCCCACATTTAATGGCAAGGAAGATCCCGTGAGTTCACTCAACCATTGCAAAGCAATTCTTTAGAGGACAACAGGCACTTGAGCATGAAAAAGTTTAGTTGGCTTCATACCATTTAGTGGGATCAGTGCAGCAGATATATTATCAACTGGAATGAGATGGGGGTGAAGTGTCATGGTGCAAATTCAAGGAGTATTGTAATCTTCACTTCGGCTCTCCAATTCAAAATAATTTCTAGGGAGAATTGGTGAAGCTTCAAGACACCACGTCTATTGAGGATTATCAGGAAAAGTTTCTTGCCCTCCTCTGCCATGTAGACCCAATGCTAGCGCAGCAACGAGTGTAGCGTTTTACATCGGGTCTTGTGCAAACAATTTGAGTAGACTTAGAATTGCAACACCTGGTTAACTTGTAGTTAGTAATGGCTCTTACCCATGCTTATGAGAAGCAGCACACATTGGCCAGTGCGATGCCAAAACCTGTTGATCGTGCAAAAATAGCACACCCGCAAGTGCACAGGTTGCCACTGAAATAGCAGCAAATGTCGTGTTCTCCACAAGGATTAGACTAAGGCTAATGGTGCTCAGCTAAAGCTAGGTCAATCAAAACAAGGGATAAAGTAGAAAACTAAACCTAAAATGACTACCGAAACAACGAATGAACAAACCAACGCATAAACAAAGGCTGACGAATGACCGCACGAATTGACATCGCACGACTGAATGAACAACGACGACAATAAAATACACTAACGAATATGCATGAACAAATACGACTACCGACTAACGACCTAGCAAGCTACCGACCGCAAGAAAGAAGAAAGGGAGTCGAGAAGCATTAAGGGACTCAAGAAGCACGGAAGGAGTAAGAGAGAGAGGGGGAGGCTCTATTTTTATGTTCTACCACATCGTTCTATTGTGGCATACGAGCTAAAGAGAATTGATGGTCTAAACCTTTTTCAGCACAAAAACAATCAAATAATGTATTCTTAAATTCAGTTCCATTATCACTTCTAATTTCTCTAAGTGCTCCTGGGAGTACTTTAGCAAGTCTAAGAGCAAATTCTCTAAAATGACCAAAAGCTTTATCCTTAGATACCATTAAATAAACCCAAGAGTATTTAGACTAATCGTCAATAATAACAAGAACATGCCATTTACTTCCAACAGGCTGAACCCTAGCAAGACCTACAGTGTCCATGTACAACAATTGACCCAAAACGTCAGTCATAACAAGTGTGAGTGGAGGATGAGATGACAAGACCATTTTACCATGTTGACAAGGTGAACAAACTAAATCCATTGACTTTTCAATTTTAAGATTAGGTATTTCTCTAACAAGATTCAAATTACTGATATGAGCAAGATGATAAAAACTAATATGTCCTAACCTACGGTGCCAATGAAATAAATCCTTATAATTAGATGAAACAAGACACCTAAGATCAGAAGATTATGAATATGAAAAGTCACCCTTAAACGAAAGTCCTACTTGAATAATTTTGAACACTAGATCGCCAGATGAATCTAAGATGTAGCTTGAATGCTTTTCAAAGCTCACTTCAAGATCATTGTCTATCAACTATAAAACAAAAAGAAAATTATAGCCCAACTTAATAACAAGAGGGACGTCTATTAAGATGAACTTATCGTTGACGTGCATGGTACGTCTTGCAAGAACTTGTCATTGAGAATTATCCCCAAAAGTGATCATCTCATCACTAGGGGCACGAGTGAGGGAGGAGAGCCATCGTGAGTCTTTAGTCATATGGTAAGAGCAACAGAGTCAATGAGCCACATGTTCTACTTCCGCTTGCGACGAGTCTACAAAGCACGATCAATCATCGATATCTTAGTACCGGGGTTAGAGAATAAAGATTTAGGTGACCAGTACTGAGATAAACAATGAATAGGAGCAAAAGCATGCACCGATAATGATTTAAGTGAAGAATTAGTCACTATCAGAATCCAGTCAAATCGCTGTTGACACGCTGTTCTAACCACCGAGTGATCTTACAGCCTTAGTAAGGCTGGTCTGACTGGTCCTATCGTGAGAACTCCTGAACCTGTAGAAAATTGATTAGAGGGACCTAGGTGACAATAAAGAACTTGCACAAACTCCACTCTAAAATGAGAAACCTTTCTTAACATGTCTTCCTTTTCTTTCTTCACTTTTCAAAAACAAAATTGAACCAAATGACTATCTCTACCACATTAAGTTCATTGATACTTGACTTGTTGAGAAGTTGTATATATTACATTCACAGCACTCACTTTGGTAGATGAATCCTTTACAATACCAACAGATTTAAAGATAATTTATTGTGGTTCAGATTTTACTTCAAATTTTCATGTTCAAGTAACTTAACAACCTTAGGAGGATTATTCTTAGTATGCTCAAAAAAGTTGAATCCCCATAATTTTTCACACTTGTTTTTGACTTGTCTAGTATCATATTCAATTTTTTTACCAAAGAAAAATCTCTCTAATGTGTTCTTAAGATACTCATTTTCTTTAACCAATGAAGGATAAGATGTGCACTTAACAAGTTGATTTGCTAGATTCTTAGAAGCACTAGATTGATCGAATCTTTATTTTTCACCAAGGTCATTCAATTGCCTAGTTAAAGCATCAATTTTAATATTTAACTTAGGACAATTTGATTAGGATAGCTTTTCATGATAAAACATTTGTTGAATAGATTTCTGAGATACATTAAGTCTAGCTTCTAGTAATTCACAGTTAGAACATGCTTCAGAAAATTAAACTTGGCCTTTTAAATTTCATCATTAGCAAAATTTAATTTTTTTTATCACATGAGTCATGTGCCAATCTTA
The DNA here is from genome assembly GCA_036346575.1 of Dendrocalamus sinicus. Taxonomy (NCBI): domain Eukaryota; kingdom Viridiplantae; phylum Streptophyta; class Magnoliopsida; order Poales; family Poaceae; genus Dendrocalamus; species Dendrocalamus sinicus. Next base: position 22,399,857 of record CM070664.1, on the reverse strand, counting down.
ATTAATCAATTTTAGCATCTACATCCCTAAGTCAAACAAAGTCTAATGCATTAATTGTTCTAGCAGTTTCCAACTTAGAATAAAAATCTTGACAAGACTCACATGATTCATCATCAAGAATAGAAGTTCTAAGTCTATTAATTTTAGAATTTAAACTTTCAACAACAAAATTATTTCTTTCAATTTTTTTTGTCTTTTTCAATTCAATAGCAAGTTTTATCAAACCATCTTCATGCTCATCATACAACATTCTTACCTTATTGGGATCACTGTCATTGTTGTTGTTGTTGTTGTCGTTTCTTACCATGAAGCACATGCCCGTGAAATCGTTGTTGTTCTTCTTCTTACTTTTAGCACCATCATTGTTGGCGCAACTCCTATATTACACATCACTCAAATCAAGATGCTCGATAGCCGAAAGAACCTTGTCAGCTAATTTGTGACGGAAATTACCACCCTTGGTGTTGTTGTTCTTGGATAATCTATCTTAATGCGGCTTGGCTTGCCACACTCATAGCACCTGATCAAAACTAACAAGCCACCTTGCTTCCTCATCCTCGTGTTGTTTAGTGCTTTGTATGCCCGTGAGGAGATCAGCACCAAGTCCTCTTCAGAGAGCTGTTCGCACTATTCCTCTAAAAAATAAGACAAAGTAGACAAAGGGACACAAGACAAAGAACTCGACGAAGCAGCCTGCACGGGGTTAGTCACAATTGCTAAAGATGAAAGTTTATCAATCCTAGATGGTAAAGCTTCCATCTTATAGGTTTTCAATCTAGAATAAAGATCATCCATGATTAAAGTATCTAGATCGATAGTTTGATTGATAATTGTGACAACCAACAACCAATTAGAACCTAAAGATCTCAAAATTTTAGTTGCATTTTCTTCATCAGCAGGAATAAAATTAACACCACACAAATCACTCAAGATTTTTCTCAAAATGAGCAAAAAGATCATCAATAGATTCACTAAGCTTCATAGTAAAATCAGAACATTCTTTTTGATAAATATTTTTACGCATTTTCTTGATTTTAGTGGTTCCTTCATGATAATCGTAAAAAGTTTTTCATATTAAGTGAGCAAAATTAATATGAGCTATATGATTAAATCCTTTGTGATAAATCCCTTGAAATAGCAAGTTATGAGCTTGAGCATTTAAATCAACATCTATTTTATTTAAATTAGTAACAAAGCAGGAACCTCATAAGGTGTAGAAACTTTTTTCCAAACATACCTACCATGAGCCTCAATGTAAGCTAGTATATGACACTTCTAAAAAGCAAAATCAGTACCATCTAGCATGGGGGGACAATTCACATATCGCTCTAATGCCACAGTGACCTTGCTTTGATACCACTTGTAGGATCGAATATCGCAATCAGATAGGGTGAATGATTGCTTCCGCTTTTTGGAATCTCTTAGTACTCGATGATGCATTCAATTGCTTGACACTCAGCTGCTCAGCTATCGTAAACACTTACTAGTCATAAATTTTGATGATGGTTTTGACCACTTAGTGCTCAACTGCTCGGTCGATCACTCAGCTATCGCAAACTATTTACTAGTCATAAACTTCGACCACTACCGGCAGTCGTAACTTCGACCACTTCTGCACATGTAAACTACGATCGCTTCATACTCTGATCATCGACCGGTTAGCACCCGTAAGCTTTAATCGCTTTCCACATGCTCGAACTTCGACCAATTTGCATGTACTCGAACTTGCACACACTCAAACGTTAACTACTTTGCATAAGGTCCTAACTTCGACTACTTTGTACGTACTCAAGTCTTCAACTGGCTGCACGTATTCAAGATCTTTTTCACCGGGAGCAGAACCTCTCGATCACCTGTGCCTTCGAGAATTCAGCACCTTTGAGTACTCGTATTTCCTCTGTTTTCCCGGTAACGATTAGACACCTTTACACGTAGTCGTAAGCTTTGACACAACTGCAATCACCAGCACTTTTTGAGCAAATCAAGAATAAGATTGATTCAAAATGATGATTATTATTGGATTTTCGTGGGTTTACAAAGTGCCCTCAAAATCACTCCTAAAAGCCTAGCCAAAACAAAAGCCTCCTTAATCTTCTCGAAAAGCCGTACATCTGCCATGCCCCTCCGACTCTATTTATATCCTCTAACTCCTTAAGACTCCTCTCTGAATAGATCACAAATTCGAGTCCTAATCTGAATGGATCATGAATTCGAGTCCTAAACCAACTCCTACAACTAAGGGACCCAAAACCCTTCCAAACATAGGTTTTTTTGGAATTCCAAACTTTTTAACATCTCACGTGCCGAAGCCTCTAGGACTGCACCTCCCGTAGCTTCTCCACGCATCATCCACCTTTGTTCTACATGTGCCCAACATGAGCCCGACCATCTCGTGATATCCTCAACTGTCTAAACCTCAGATCTCCCATCCTAGTCCTAGTACTCCACATCATCAACCATGATCACCCCATGCTCAACCTGCACATGCAAAGACCAAAGAATATTTTTTCAGCATAATTTCTCTCTAACTTGACCAACATCAATCCACACATGCATAACACAACATGATTCACCCACAAACATGAACCAATTCAACAAGACCATAGATTGGTTAGACCGCCCTTAACATAGTGGTCTAACTGCAACACCTAAATACTTAAGCACTTTTCAGTTTTCGCACAAGTGCAACGATTGAAACTTTCACAAATGCAAATTCCAATTCAACCCATCTTAATCATTCATTATCACAATATTCATGACCTATCCACATGGTCTAACATTATCATTTGCAATGCCAATGCACTAACATTAAGTTAATCAAAGCTAGCCAAGGAGAACTTATTAGCCTTAATGCAAGATATAAAAGAACAACTGCATTTTGTGTGGAGAGTAATCCTGATTTGCCAAGTAATAGGGTGTTAAGATCCTGATACAATTGGTATTGGCTCAAAATTGGTTAGTTTATTTTCTTTGTTAGGCTTTCCTTAACTTATTTCATAGAGAAATCTGTACATGTACTATAAATACTAACTTCAAGGTTGAGATGAGCAAGAGATAAGAGAAAATAGAAAAATAAAAACTCTAGCTAGGCAGTTGCAGGCGAGCACCGAAGTTCTTATGTACACATTCTTATTCTCTTTCACTGTGAATTTGATGTATGAGTTCTCTCTAGAGGCTAGGCAAATAATTGGTATCAGGGTGTGAGTTCTTGGCCCACTCGTGCCCAAATAGAGATATCAAGGGTGCCAGGAGGAGCAACACCGATGACCAAGTGGCAACATTAGTTGCGATGAAGGAGAGTTACGCTGTCTCGTTGCATTATCCGATGCTCACGATGAGCAATTATGCAGCCTGGGCAATCAACATGAAAGTGTATATAATGGCTCAATGAGTGTGGGACGTGGTCAAGAATGGCAATGTCGAAGAGCACAAGGACAAGATGCCATTGGCGACCATCTATCAGGGTATCCTAGAGGAGACACTCTTCCTACTGGTCGAAAAGGAGACGGCCAAAGATGTGTAGGAGGCGATGAAGACGATGCGTCTTAACACCAATCGTGTGAAAGAAACAAAGTAATAGGGCATTTATTGTGGAGTCAACGGGTGAAGTACGACTACGATCAGTTTGCTGACGAGAACATGTGGGACGTTGAGGAGATATGTTCGCAGTCCTAAGTAAGTATAGTTGAGTCCTAGATGTTGAGAAGATGTGTTCGTCATCCTGAGTAGAGTAAGTAGAGTTGAATCTGGAGTGTTAAGAGATGTTTTCGCCGTCTTGTGTCAAGTATAAGTTAGGTAAGTTGTAGTTGAATCCGATTGCCTCAACAAGTTGGAGTATGTTGAGTTAGAGTTTTGCATGTAGATGGACATGCACCAGTTGAGTTGATTCCCTACATGCAACTATATGTTTAGTTTGCATGTAGATCGCTTCATGTGGAGGTGTAGCTAGTAGATCGGATCATGTATTGAGACTAAACGAGGAGTATGTTGTGTCAAGATTGGGGAAGAATGTTGAAAATAATCTTAACTTGCCAAGAAATAGGCTATTAGAATCCTGATATAATCAACATCAGAGCAAAATTGGTTAATTGGTTAATTTGTTAGGCTTTTCTTATTTAAGTTATTCCATAGATAGGTCTATGCATGTACTACAAATACTACCTCAAGGTTGAGATGAGCAAGAGAATAAGAGAAAAGATAAAAAAAGAAAAACTCTGGCTAGTCAGTTGTAGAAGAGTACTAAAGTTCTTGTGTGCACATTCTTATTCTCTTCCACTGTAAATTTGATGTGTGAGTTCTCTCTAAGGGTTGGGCCAACATCGTTCATGCCAGCCTAGACCGAAGAAGCAATTAGAGAGAAAGAATATATAAAGACAATTGGGTAACTTGAGGGTCTTTACTCTTTACCTAGCGGCAAAAGTACAGAGAGGAGCAAAGGAGGTCCACGGCTAGGATGCCTAGCCCCACAACAGCAACTCACATACAACTACTCGCTAATGGAGAATGGTGGCTTGGAGCGGCGAAGATGGTGACAATGGCGGCAATAGGATTGCTCCTCCACAGTCCCACCCAAATCCTAGGTGCAGCACCGTTGGTGGAATCGGACTGGAGCAAGAGCCAAGGACCACCGGAGGGGACCAATGGTGGCCAGCTAAGGTGGAGAAGAGGCATTTTTTCTTGAGTGGGAGGCAAGGAGGCTGGGAGGAAGAAGAAACAAAGAAGGGAGGTGGTGCGATTTTTGTGAGGTGTGCTCGAGATGAGGAGGCGAAGAATGGTAGGGCAACACACGATGAACAACCGGATCAGCCTCTCGGCATGAGATCACATGGCTCTCGTTAATGGGCGACGGGGCCTCTAGAACAGATGAAATAATGTACACAAAAACAAAGATATTTGGGTTCTTTTCAGCTGCGGCTGATGGTCTTTGATCTTAGCACGTGTGCTTACACAAACAAACTAAATGCTGGTAAGCTAATAAACCATTTTGAAAAGACTATCTTGATAAGCCACTTTAAAAATAATTTATTCTATTTATTTGTTTAAAAAATATAAGCTATGAATCATAAGTTATATAAACTAAAAAATAGACCTTAGTACGATGTACGTCTGCATTGCACTAAACAACTCGCGTTAGTTGTATTGGTCAAATATTTACGCGTGCACGTGGGCGCATAAGTGCAAGAGAAGTTCGGTGCATGCGTGCTTGGTTAAAGTATGCAGGCAACCGTGCGTGTATAATCTAATTAGCTTCATGCATATCCTTCCAAACACGGGCCTATCTTTTTTTAGGGTCGTTACATTACATAATTCTTGCTTAGATATTATAAGGAGTTGTCAGACCCGGATTTTTCAATCCAGAATCTCCTGTGAAAATACTGCACTATTCCCTGGATCAGTAGATAGTGCTCACAGGTACATTGCTGCATCATTTCATACATCGCATGGACAATCACAACATATACCAATATTACATAATAGAGGTTTGAATTATACCACGTCGGGCAATGAGTTTACATAAGGGCCGACCAGGCCAAAGGTTTACATTACAAAAGTAAGCCAGCGGAAGCAAAAGTCAAGTAGGGCCAATAATCCACAAGCAGCGACTGGGGGTAAATATGTGCCGTATGATTTATTACCTAAGTGAAGGCAATAATTATAGGCACACTATACCTTAGTCTAACCACCTAGGACTCAAAAAGCGTAAAAGACGCCCTAATTCTCCACGTTGTTCCCTTCCTCTGCAGCAGGTTCTTCTTCATAGGCGTAGTGGTCCGAGGCTCCAGAATCTGGTTTGGTAATGCGAGCGTGAGCACTCCGACCCCGTGCTCCGCGAGCCAATACACAGAATGCAAGTAGATAGTATGCATGGTTTATCAAAGGAAAGGCTCGGTTTGTTTTATTTTCTTTGCAAGGAGTGCTTTTGAATACAATTACTTAAAATCCCTATGACCTAGCAATTTTTACGCCAAAGGGTAAGTATGTATCATAATGCTATATTACCAGTGATCTAGAGGCCATCCACCATTACATGGCCTCCAAACCATATGCTACACTTTCAGCGTTATAACCGCTTACATTACCACTGGGACGACACCCAGGACAACACCATTTAGGGCTTCCCACTGCCCTCTCTTTAACATTTCATTTGCCAAGATTTTTGAAATAGAACGTAAATTATGAGGAATGTAAAGCTCTGAGGTGACAGAAGATAACTTTAATTATCGAAGTCTTGTGTTTACAGAAGCTCTGAGCTTCTGAAGTTGTGTATATACGTACGCTGAGTTTTTTAATACTGCATTTTGGCATTCTTTAATTGGTCCTTACAAGGAAATACTAGCAGACCGATTATCTCATTTAATCTAGTTTTGAGTTGATGCTAGTTCATTTAGCTCTCTATTGATGTACAGCTATACAGTATCATTATATGAAATATTATCACAAAACTCAGGATGCAGAAATTAAAGTATCACCAAAACACCATACAACTTGAAATCTTTTCTATTTTCTTGACCAAAGGTTCAGCACTTTCTCCCGTATATGTTAATGTTACAATGGTTTCGGAATTTTTCTAATAGCCATACCACCATCCCAATAGTCACAACTGAAAAGTGATTGAGAGAAGCTGATGACTTTTTATCTGCTCCAGAATAAGAAGATGTCAACAGGAGCTAGTGCAGCTGTACTTGCTAGTGTATGAGACACATCTTCCAAAAAGAATGTCTATTTCCTATTTCCTAACAATCCATTTAACTACAAACTAATATTCCACGTAATATAATTTTGCAGAAATATCAGCGTGGTACTACAAATTCGCCGGCTGCCAATTCAGTGACGGTATGAGTGTCTAATTAATGTTTGTATTATGTTTCCATTGTGTACTTATTTATTCACACACTTTTATATGTGAACTAGGTTGGCACAAAAGTATTCTTAAAGAGCATGAAAAATCAAAATAAGGATGTTGCCTTTGGTACAGTAGTAAGTTGTGATCCAACACAAAAAATTGAGGGTGTTCAACTAGGCAAAGAATTTTGGATGGTGCGTGTTAGTATTCAATTGACACAAGATGAACCATTGGTACGACCATACAAGAATTACAAGGTTATTGGAGATGTATCTGGAGCTTCTATAGCGTGGCCTTCAACTTTTGTATGGTGTTATCCTGTTGCCCCATAAAATTTTATTTATCCTAAATGTCGCATTAACATACTCCAATTTTCATTGTAGATCGAGAAGATAAATGGATGAGATAGACTGAATATGAGAATGGAGGGTTGGGACGGTGGTGGCATTCTATAGGACTTCTTTGTGTTTTATATTTTATTCCCATATGAACATGTGTTCGAAAAAAAAATTATTCCATGGATTACGTGGATGGTACTTATTGTAATGCAAAAATTGCTTTTAATATATGGCTTATCGTTGTTATTTCTCATGTGTGAGATGGTCTCTAATTTCCCAATTAAATTGCATATGCATTATCTCTTTATTTGGCTCCAAATTGAAATAATTTCCAATATTGTTTATTGATGGTTTATTCCTAGCTACGCATATAGGCGTTGCAGCAATCCAAATCTATATGTTGCTACGAACTATAGAAGTCATTCGTCCGCGATTGGTACAAACACATATAAGCGTTGCCATAGCCCATTAATATCCGTTGCAACTTTGCAGCGGTTATTTGTAGGTGTTACCAACGCATATATAAGTGTTGCAACAAACCCTTGCAACGCCACCTCTAGCAACACATAATAAATGCGTTGGTATAGACCCCACCAACGCATATATGGACTTTTAGCAACGCATATATGCGTTGCAAAAGGGGGGTCATCTTGTAGTGTGTTTGGTCGGAGCCTACACTGACGGTATTATTTTCAAATATAAGTATTGTTTTACTTACTGTATTAAATTCAGCAATTTAATATATTTATTGTATTTCATTAAATGTTGTTTTATGCAAACTAACCCTATAAGCCTTCCATTGATGCCTTTATCATTATATTGCATTTCTCCATGTGACTTCCGGAGTACAAGTTTGTGCTCACCTTACTATCTCCACACAGAGGAAGACGACTTCAACTACCGTGGAGACTTGGACGAGTAGGCCGTGTCTTACTGTCATTTGCCTGTGGGTAGGCTCAGTGGGCTTCTTCCACTTCGGTTTTTCTTCCGCTGCTTATTTAAAATTTTGGCTTATGTGCCGTTGATGTAAACTCTGGCAATCATGCCCATATTTATTTAATAAATGTCATTAAGGTTGATATTTATCTTTGTTGTACACTGTGTGCACTAGCTGATCCTAGACTAGTGCGATTAACACAAAGGATCCAGGAGTTGTTGCTCTGGGTTCCGACAATAATGATTGTGGTGTGCCATATGTGTGATCTGTTTGCTTGTTTTCAGAGGACATGGCTACCATTTCCTGAGGCTAGCTGAAAAATAGAAAATAATTTAGCTATTCCAATAGCTATCACAGACGATTTGCAATACCAAACCATCTGTAATATAGGACATATCAGTAATGATTTTTGGTATTAGCTGTCTATGATATGTAAGATATCATAGACGGCTATATTTAAGAACCATCTGTGATATCTGATATATCACAGACTATTTTTTGTATTAGTCGTATGTGATATGTCAGATATCACATATGGCGCTATATTTAAGAATCATTTGTGATATATGACACATCATAGATAATTTTTGGTATTAGTCATCTGTGATATGTCAGATTTCACAAATGACTGAATTTAAGAACTGTCTATGATATATGATATATCATAGATGGTTTTTTTAGATACCGTCTATGTTGTAACTTATTACGGACGGTTTGAGAGTTGTCTATAATAACCACCTGTTATCATGAACACATAAATTTAAACGATTTAGAAACCATCTGTGATGACAGTTTTGAAACATTTGTAATGACCCTTTCTGTCGTAGTGGGGGTGTTAAATTCGGCTTTGAAAAGTCGTTTCTGGAAGCCTCACGCTCCATTGCCACCTCTATCTGCTCCTCCCTCACGCTCGATTTTGGCCTCACCGGCCACCTCCTTCCCCACCTCCACCACCTACACCTCCGCCTCCTCTCGCCACCTCCACCTCCACCTCGTCCCACTGCCTCTACCTCTAGCACCCGTCATCGCCTCTTCTCCCATGGCCCACCAGTGTCGCCTTTGCGCTAACCATGCCTCTGCCCCTCCCCCCTCTGACTCTGTGTCATCTTGTCACAGCCCGGGTTTTTATTTCAAAAATAATAGTAACAAAATTAATTTAATTTAAAATAAAAATCAAGTGTTATTTGGTTGCTTAAATTTTAAAGATTTTATTTGCCTGTTTTTTAGCTTTAAAAAAGACTTTTCTTAAAAGTAATTTAATTAAAAGAATGAAAATGTTTTTTAAATAACGGATATTTTGAATTTCCATAAAAATCCTATTTTTAAATTTACTATTTTAAAGCATTTGGCTTTTGTCTGGATTTTCTATGCTTTTCTGGAATTTGAGAACCAAGTTCAAAGTAAAAAAATATTTTTGTCAAAACATTAAAGACGAACTTTGAGTTGGAAATAATTTTTCTAAGTTTAAAATAGCTCTAAAAATTTATGTGAATTTTTTTTTGGAATTTTAGACTTTATTTAATATTTTAAAGCCTTTTTGTAGTTTCCTAGCTTTTTCAAAAATAAAAAACGAAGATTAAAACCAAGTCTCTCCTCGGGTCAACATGTGTCTGTCCCGGATTACATCCATCGCCGCTGATCTAATCTCGACCATCCGCATTTACTTAACCCCCTCCCCTCCATCCAAAGATTAGGATTAAATCCCTTGAAGCATGGCAGCCATCCGCTCGCCACCTCTCTCCCCTTCCCCTCTCTCTCGCCGACATGCGGGACCCACCCGTATCTTCTTCTTCTCCTCCTTTCTTCTTCCTCTAGCCACCGCCATTACCGCCCCGTCGAGCTCATTAAAGCGGTCATTTCCTTTCGTTAGCCTGGGCATTTGATGCCATTAGTGGCCCTAAATCCCCAACTAAACATCCCACCGCCTTTCCCCTCTTTAAACCCTATTAATCCCCACTTTAAGCACCATGACTGTCGACCTTAACTCTAACGAGTAACCGACAGCCGTTCACGCTTCCCTGCCCCTATAAAAATCGCCCCGTGCATCTGCCCAACACACCACACCTCACTCCCCTCTCAATCGCACTTCTCGGCGCCGGAGTACCTTTTGCACAATCTTCCCCCGTTTGCACATTGGTGAGCTCCTCCAGCAAGCAACTGATGGCGAAAGATCCCCTTTTGAGTCTCGAAGCCAGCACCAAAACCTTCTCCGCCCTAGCTTTTTGACCTTGTCGACCACCGGAGTGCCACCATTGCCAACGACCGAGCCACCTTCACCACTCCGTCTTCGCCACCGACCACCCAAAGTCTGCGTCAAGGTACCCAACCCTCTCTGTATTTCTCTGACTACTATAGCCTTTGAATTCGACCACTTTGCACTGTCTGATTCCTTTGACCACTCCACACCATCCAATTCCTTCGAACACTCTACACCGTCTAATTCCTTCGACCACTCCGCACCGTCCAATTCCTTTGACCACTCCAAACCGTCTGATCCCTTCGACCTCTCAGAACCCTTCGATCGCTCTAACCTCTCTGGACCCTCCGATCCTTTCAACCACTGTTTCCAACCATCGCACTTGATTACAAACACGCACGACCATAGAAGCCTCCTACGACCTCTACCATATCCGACCAATGTAGTCCCATGACCACAGCAGCCTGTTTGACCACTTCAATCCTTTCAACCAATCCTTCCAACTATTGCTATCGATTGCTGCTTTTGACCACTCCATTCGACCATATCCGCTTCCGACCTCTGCCACTTTCGCTTTCACACCTCTTTCGACCATACCTACTCACGACCATGGTCGCTCATGACCACAATCGCTCCTGACCACTGCTGTCTCTGACCACTTCAACCAATCCAGCTACCTCTGACCTTTGACTCTGACTGCTACAAGCCGCCAATCACTCTAAACACTCTAAAGCCCCTTACCACACTGAAAACTCTGAAACCTTCGACCCCTCTGGCTTCCAACCACTCTTGCTTCCGACCTCTGCCACTTCCGACCACACAGAAAAACTTTGTAGCTCTGACCACATTAGCTTTCAACCACGCATAAATTTTTGACCACTTCAGCCATCCGACCATGCCCACCTATTCGATCACTTCAGCCCTTCGACCACAGCAGGCCACGACCACCAGAATTCCTTTTTATCAATTTCTTTAGCGTTTCAAACTTCCATAAGCTATTTTCCTTCATCCTAACTCTGATTGGACCCTTTCAAATTTCTAAATTCATCAAAAAAATTCCAATCTATCAATTTCTGCCATCCTTTTGAATATATATAGTTTATTTAGTAATTCCAAAATCCAATTCCCAGTTCAAATTCCAAAGTCCCAATTCCATTCCAAATTTTTAGTTTGTTTCTAAAATTCAAATTCTCTTCAAAATCTGTAGAAAAAAATTTGTTCTATTTTTCTAGGACCAACTATTATTTTTCTTGGCATTTCTGTCTTTTTTATAAAAATAAAAGAGAAAAGAGAACTTCCCACCAGGTCACCCATCTTAACCCTTTTATAGCCTTAGCTCACTTAACTTGGCATCCTTCAAGCCTTTTCTACAAGATTTCACTTTCTTCCTATCTTCCTATCTTCCTATTATCTTCCAAAAGTGGCCGAACTCCATATTGTGCTTCTCTCTGAACTCCATAACTCCATATCCTGCTTCTCTCTCTTCCTTGCTCATTTAGTCAAACAAAGGAGCATGACATGCATGCAAAAACCATTTCTCTCCCATTAAAGAAGTTAACAGCAGCAAGAAATGTCTTCAACCACTACTAGAAATCGATTCTTTAGCCATTACTTCTTCCATTTTCATTCACACTAAAGAACAATTAAGCCTTCAACTCAAAACCGTCACCATAACCACCATCTGCCTGATCACCATCCTTCTCTCCTCTAAGGCTCTACCATCCTTCTCTTCAAAATCTTGCGCGTAGTTCAATCGAAGCCTCTACCATCGCCATTTTGTTTGCGTAGCAACCACTACCGTGGACCATGCCGGTCAGCGTCACCTCCAGCCATCTCTTCCCCGAGCTTCCATGGTTCCATTTTTCTCTCTCACCATGCCACCCAGTTCTCCCATCACTGGCGAGCCACCATGGCAAGAGCCACCACCATGCATGTTGTGGTATGCGTGCTGCCCTCAGTGAGAAGTTGTTTGTTCTCTCTCTTCTATTCTATTGCTTGCCATAAGTCTATGACAAGGTGGCCCCTCAAGTCAGCATGTTTAACTTTTGTTTTCAGCCAAACCGAGTGTAATATTCCAACAATATTCCCTCCTTTTTATTTCAGCATTTTCTTATCCGGCAAACTTTAGAAGATTCGTTCTCCCTCATACGAGCTCCAATCCATTGATTCTTTCTCCTAAATTCATAATATGTCTTCCAACATATATTTTATAATTTTTGGAGTTCAATTAAATTTCTTTAAATTTTATTTGTGTACGGTGGGTTATTTGTATGTGTAGATTATGACTATTCCGGAGAGTACTTGTTCAACTATTCACAGCAACAAACTTCAGAGAAAGGCAAGTTACACATTTAATCGTGTTGCTTTCTAGAAATTTAAATTATTTATATTGTTTTTAAACTATTATGCTTGCGTACTTTTATTCAAACCTAGTTTAAATTCAATTTAAATTCTAGTTATCCCAATTCCTTTGCCTTGTCACCATAGAGTAAAACCAAGTTAGTACAATAGTATCAACTAGACATTTTGTAGCAAAGCTTAGCCATGCTTTGGCCCTGTTCTTTTCAGCTTCTAAAAGTTGCTTTTCGGCTTTTCTACAGTAATTAACTTTTAAATAGAGTATTTTTTCAAGATAGGGTCTACTAGTTAATTGTAGTACATACTTTACTAACTTCATTTATATTGACAAAAACCGCACGTGAGTTTCTATTACTCTGTAATCTCTCGTACAAACAGCCCAAAAGCCATAAGCTGCAGCCAAAAGCCACAAGCCGCAGCAAAAAAGAACAGACCCTTTGAATAATCCAAGGTTGGAATACTTTTTTCACATGAAACGTTAAGCTTTTGAAATGTATTCATGACTTCAGTGGGTTAAAAAGGTATGTAAAATGCTTCAAAACAAAATATAAAATTTGGTTTAAACTTAGGCTAATGGTTAGGTGGTGGTGCTGGCATGCATTACTGTTCGGTGACACAATGTTCATTATTAGGTAGAAGGGGTATGTGGTTTGAGCCTAAGTCAAATTAAGGACCGGTCTATGAGCTACTGCTACAAAGCTCTATCGTACTACCGCAAGGCTGGTATGGGACAGTCTTGACTGACTAATTTGCAGGTCCTAACCTGAATCTCGCTGTAGGTTGAAAGTAAGCGTGGCGTAGGCCATGTCAAGTCTCACTCAGCTTAAGAGGGGGTCCCAATCTGGTGGTTTCCTTGCTGGAGTGAAACCTTAGTGTTTTCTTGGTCAGGTTGAAGGTTTTGCATTGTAAAGTCCTTGTTATAATTTTCTTAATCGCACGCCTATAGAAGCGTGTAACGACCAACATTATGAGATAATCATATCATGTGGGTAATATTGTACAATGTCTGTAGAGTGTATAAACTATCCTGGATAGTCGTACTCATGGTCATGGGTAAGCTGAGTAAAGTTTTTCATGTATTAGACTTTGTTTTTCAAAAATGGTTTATAAAATGTTTATGGATGGATGGAATCCATATGAGATCTTTTTTGGAAAGATGGTCCAGGTGGGATGCTGTGGTTAGGTTGGTGTTTGGTCGGAGCCTGCACAAACAATATTATTTTGTAAAAATCTTATTTCTATCTATTGTATCAAATTAGCTTTTCAATCTACTTACATTATTTACTTCAATTTCGTTTTACGCTCAATTAACCTTACTATTCCCTTCTTTGTTAGTCCTTATGCATGCATTAACTTTGTTAAGCCTCATGGTGTAACTTATCGAGTACTTTATGTGCTCATGTTGCTTAATTCATCTTTTTCCAGAGAACACCTTCATTGACTTCAGTGAAGATCAGGACGTATAGGCCACGTCTTACTGTCGTTTGTCTGTGAGTAGGCCAGTTGGACTTCTTCCACTTTAGTTTTATTTTTTTGCTGCTATTATTTAATTTTGATCTATGGGCTGTTGATACAAACTTTGGCCATCAGGCCCATATTCAGTTAAATAAAGTTTGTTATTATATATGATATTTATCTTTGTTATGCACTATGTGCACTAGCTGATCCTGGACTAGTGCGATTTATACAAAGGGTTCCGGAGTTGTTGCTCCGAAGGCTAACCTTCTACCTCTTCTTCTTTTTATCTATTTTTTCAATTTACTTTTTTTGGGTGTAAACCAATTACTAGTGTAATAATGGATTGTAACACGTACAGGGTGCACAAACTCAAGTGTAATTCATATATTTGCTCAGCCAAAAGCTCCAGCCAAATCAAACACTAATACTTCTAGCCATTTCTATTTCTAACCGCTAAAAGCTCTAGCCAAAAGCCAGACTGATTACTGGAGAAGGAATGAGTGAAGCAAGCAATCTGTTTGGCTGTCCACAACCCATTGCCAGTTTTCAACCCCAAAAGACCATTCAAAGTGGCTCCCACGCTTCACTTCGCAATGCTAGGTTAGCTGCCTCAATTAATTTAATTTTGCCTTACAAATACACAAACAAGTTACATAACTAGGTGTACAGGTGCAAACAGAGCAGATAATATTTGTCCGACCGACCAACTGAAAGCTTGTGAAGCAAATACAGAAGAGGTAAATGGATATCCGGTGCTATCTGTATCCAACTCTGACTCTGAGGAAAAAATATGGAATAGGATACGGGATAAGTGATATTCATCCGTATATATCCGTGTGTCAAGTAATGTGAGGATGTCTGATGTGACTTTACTTAGAAACAAGATAACATATAGTAGGATTATCATATCTAAATTGATGAAAAATACTGAGTACTCTTTTTTGACATCTCGATGATTACTCTCTTCGCATTCGCTCTGATTGCATCCTACTACCCAATGTCCTGTGTAGGTGTGCAAAAAAGCGGATAATTTCTGTCTGACTGAATGTCCAAAGATTTATGGAATGAATACGGAATGGAAAAATAGGTATTCGGTATTATCTGTGTTCGACTCTAATTCTGAGAAAAAAATAGAGATAGGATACAGGATGAGCGATATTCGTCATTATCCGCTTCAATTGTACCCCTAGCTAGGTGGATTAGAACAAAATGAAGACGAAAAAACTGTGGGTTTGGTTTTCCCTCGTTTTTTTATTTCTTTTGACTTCTAATTTGACCAACAAATTTTTCTAGTTTTCTAGTCGACAATTATTCAAAAATTTAGTAACACTGTCTCATCTTGAGCCTTCCTTCAACACCCAAAGAATAGCACGACAATGATAAACTAAATCCTGGGCCAATCCTTTAACATCCAAACATTCCCTAACATGAAGAAATTTCATAACATTGCGTGATCGATCTTGAGCCTTCCTACGAAAAGTCGTTTCCAGACGCCTCACTCATGCTCCGCCAACGCCTTCACCTACTCCTCTCTCATGCTCGATTCCAACCTCTCCTGCCGCCTCCTCCTGCCAGCCTCGCCGCCTCCATCTCTGCCTCCTCTCACCACCTCTGCCTCTACATCATCCCACCGCCTGTGCCTCCACCTCCACCGGTCGTCACCCCTTCTCCCTTAGCACCACCGGTGTCATCTCCTTCGCCTCCCGACGCACCGCCTCCGTGTTGACCCCTGCCTCTACCCCCTCCCTCTCCAACTCTGCGCTACCTCCACCTCCCGCCTCTTCTTTTTTTACCTATTTTTGTATTTTTTTTTCTCAGATATAGACCAATTACTAGTGTAATAATGAATCGTAATACATACAAGGTGCTGCAATTCACACGTTTAAGGGCAATTCGTATATTTGCTCAGCCAAATTAGTTCAATCAAAAGCCAAAAGCTCTAGCTAAATCAAACACCAAAACTTCTAGCCACTTCTATTCTAACCGCTACTATTTCAAAGCTAAAAGCTCTACCCAAAAGTGTTAGTGATGTGCCCAAGAGGCAATCATAAACAATTCGGTTTTATAGGCTAAAAGGGATATTGATCCATATCGGATTAGGGTTCTAATGGGCCTACAAAGTGGAAGCCCATTAGCATGCTCTATAAATATGTGGAGGCGGGGCTGCAGGTAAGATAGACTACTACGCTGAAAACCCTGGCCGCCACCTCCCCTCGGCCGTATCCCGAAACCCTAGCCGGGCGCGCGGTGTTAGCACACCAGCGCACAGCGTTCCATCCCGAACGTGTGGACTCCGTGGAGGCGCCGCTGCTGTTGCTGCTGTGCTGATCGGCGAGAAGCGCAAGGCTATTGCTAGGACGCGAGGAGGAGACATTCAGTTCGTGAAACGATCGACTGCTTCTTCTTCATCAACGCGCATCTACGTTGGACCGGGCTGCTCCAACTCTTCTTCCGCTGCGCAGCGCATCTAGTAGTAACTATCCATGACTCCCTTACACGCATGTTTTCTGGTTGAACGCGGTAGAAAATCAAATGTTGTAGCTAGCATAGCCTACCCGTTCTCCTTCAGTGGTATCAGAGCAAAGCTACGTAGTATGTGGTCTGGATCATGCGCTTGTAGATGATGTGTTGTTTGTAGTAGATGCGATCTATTGCTGTTCTTATGCTAGGTTCATGTGATGGATCTTTCAGTGCACGGGTTGATTAGATCAATCGGTCATAAGGGGTTGAAATAGGTATGAGTTGAAAGCATCATGTGGCCAAAAAGATTAGTTTGTGCTCCTTCTTTGATGTACACGCGACTTGCCCCTACCGGCTGGAATCACCATCGGGGCTAACTGCGTGCACAGTCAGTAGATCGAGCCAATAGATCGAGGTCTTGTGTTGCGATCTCCTCAAGTATACCGATCGCGATGATCAATGTGATTGATCTAATGAAAATTGAGACATTTTGAATGGCTCGGATTTGGGTTGACTTGATCGGCCCGATGAGATTTTCATAGCGGCTCCCCCCTCGACCCCCCGCCCGTTGCGTACATGCATAGATTGTTATACAAACACATTCATGTCACGGCGGTAGAATGCGTTCTACACTTAACTTGTTTTTTATAGGGAATGATGTGAATGGTATGGCATAGATGTATATGTGATGCATGTGTGTTTTGGCGGCCTGTGTGTCGTATTAATCACAGCTGGGTTGAGGCTGTTCTTTAATTGTATAACGACCTGTGTGTCGACTTGTGATGCTTGCGCTCCTCATGTAATTCATTTGCTAGCTATTAGTTGTAATAGTTTAGTTCTTTACCATGGAGGCTTCAAGCATGATGACAAAAAGGACAGGAAGTGTGGCGAAGGACATCACCGTGGAACCATGGCGATGGCGACCACTACGATTCAAAAGGCCATACCATTCACAGTATAATGTGATTATATGCATGTGATGTTTATTTCCTGTCATACTATTCTTTCATGCCATACCTGTAGAGGATGTATTTTTCATGACATAATAGCTTCCCTCAGAAAAATTAAGAATTTATTTGATGTCCTTCCAATTGCTACGCCTATAAGAATTACGATCATTGTTTGGTAGGTCTGCCAAAGCAGAGTACCATCAACTATCTTGATCTAATAGGGTGGATGTCGGACATCCACATGCATAGTGTTGGTTTACTTGACAAGGCTATCAAATTGGATTTGGGCCTTGGGGCATGGTGTTGGGAGCCGGGGCATTGGATGCCACCCAACAAACAAGAGTCACATACGATGTGATTAGCAAGCATTGCTTACCTACGTCACTAGGTTTCTAGCAGTGATGCCAAAGCTCACTAGAACTTAGATGAACATGGATCTTGACCACTATATGTCGTTAGAGGGAAGACGATTACAAAACATATAGTGGGAGTGTCTTTTGTTAAATTGTTTAATAGAAGATCAAACATGAACATAGTGCTGAACTTTGCTTGTTTATTTTCTGTTGTAGATCATGGCTGCTTCTAGTAACAATTCTGGTTTTAACTTGCGATCTGTTCTTGAGAAAGAAAAACTTAATGGAACGAATTTTATTGATTGGTACCGCAACCTGAGAATTGTTCTCAAACAAAAAAAGGAATACGTTCTTGAGCAACCCTACCCCGATGAACTCCCTGAGGGTGCAAACGTTGCCACTCGCAAAGCTTATGAGAAGCACTGCAATAATTCACTCGACGTTAGCTGTCTCATGCTTGCTACCATGTCCTCTGAGCTTCAGAAGCATTATGAGAATGCAGATGCTCACACTATGATTGAAGGACTGCGTGACATGTTTGAGAACCAAGTTAGGACCGAGAGGTTTAATATTTCAAAGTCCTTATTTGCGTGCAAGCTGGCGAAAGGTAGTCCAGTCAGTCCTCATGTGATCAAGATGATTGTTTACATTGAGAGCTTGGAGAAGCCTGGTTCTTCCCTTAATCCTGATCTGGCTACGGATGTTGTTCTCCAATCTCTCCCTCCGAGCTATGAGCAATTCATTATGAACTTTCATATGAATAGCATGGAGAAATCATCGACTGAATTGCATGGGATACTTAAGACAGCAGAGTAAAGCATTAAGAAAAACACCAATCATGTGATGATGGTTCAGAAGGAGAATAAAAAGAGGAAGCGTTGGACGCCTAAAGGCAAAGGTAAAGGAAAGGTTCCTAATGAGCACCCTAGCTCTAAGCCAAAGCCAAATGGGAAGCTCAAATCTGGCCCTTCTCCTGATGATGAATGCTACCACTGCCATGTCAAGGGGCATTGGTCTAGGAATTGTAAGAAATACTTGGAGGATCTGAAAAAGAAGAAGGGAAGCGAGACTTCTGCTTTAGGTATAAATGTTATAGAAATTAATCTTGCAATTTCTTCTGGTTCATACTTGCAAATCGTTGCATGGTCTAAGAAGGACTAGAAGTTTTGCGAGAGGCGAGTTGGACGTGCGTGTTGGCAATGGAGCAAAGGTTGCTGTACTGGCTGTCGGTACTTATCACTTGTCATTACCTTCAGGATTAGTTTTGGAATTAAATAATTGTTATTACATTCCAGCATTTAGTAAGAACATCATCTCTTCTTCATGTTTGGAGGAAGATGGTGGTTATGAGTTCGTAATAAAGAACAAACGTTGTTCTATTTATTTGAATGATATACTCTATGCACATTGTCCATTGATGAATGGGTTATATGTTCTTGATCTTGAGGATAAGCCTGTCTATAATATTAATGCAAAGAGGCTGCTGCCTAATGATTTGAATCCCGCTCTTATTTGGCATTGTCGCTTAGGTCATATAAATGAGAAACGCATAGAGAAGCTCCATAAAAATGGTCTACTCAACTTATTTGATTTTGAATCATTTGAGACATGCGAGTCTTGTTTACTTGGCAAGATGACAAAGGCGCCTTTCACCGGTCATAGTGAGAGGGCAAGTGACTTGTTGGGACTTGTACATACCGATGTATGTGGACCAATGAACTCAGTAGTCAGAGGTGGTTTTTAGTATTTCATTACTTTTACCGATGACTTTAGTAGATATGGATACATCTACTTAATGAGTCACAAGTCTGAATCGTTTGAAAAGTTCAAAGAATTTCAGAATGAAGTAAAAAATCAGCTAGGCAAGACAATTAAAATTCTGCGATCTGATCATGGAGGTAAATTTTTGAGCCATGAATTTGGTGAACATCTAAAACAGTGTGGAATTGTTCCACAGCTAACTCCACCTAGCACGCCTCAGTGGAACGGGGTATCTGAATGGAGGAACCAGACCTTGTTAGACATGGTTCGGTCTATGATGAGCCAATCTGATCTTCCATTGTCCTTCTGGGGATATGCTCTAGATACTGCTGCGTTTACACTAAACAGAGTTCCATCTAAATCAGTGGAAAAGACACCATACGAGAAATGGACCGGGAAATGTCCTGGATTGTCTTTCCTTAAGATATGGGGTTGTGAGACTTATGTGAAACGTTTGACGTCTGATAAGATCCATCCTAAATCTTATAAATGCTTCTTTGTTGGGTATCTTAGGGAAACCAAAGGATATTATTTTTACAATCGGGAAGAAGGCAAAGTGTTTGTCGCTCGAAACGATGTCTTTTTGGAAAAAGAGTTTCTTTCAAAAGGTGTTAGTGGGAGCAAGGTGCAGCTTGAAGAAATTCGGGAAACACCTGAAAATGTTTCAGCTCCTATTGAACCTCAACAGGATGTACAAGATGTTGTACACCCGGTTATGGAGGCAGCGCCCCCACGTAGGTCTACAAGGGCACGTCGCACAACTAAAAAGTTCACGCTCCTAACCACAGGACAACGCGACATATTGTTGTTGGACAATGATGAGCCCAAGAGCTACACGGAAGCAATGATGGGACTAGACTCTGAAAAATGGCTTGGAGCCACGAGGTCCGAAATAGAATCCATGCATGATAATCAAGTTTGGAACTTGGTGGAACTATTGAGTGTAAATGGGGTTTTAAGAAAAAGATAGACATGGATGGAAATGTTCACATCTATAAGGCACGATTGGTGGTGAAAGGTTTCAAGCAAATTCAAGGTGTTGATTATGATGAAACGTTTTCGCCCGTCGCTATGCTAAAGTCTATTCGGATCCTCCTAGCGATTACTGCCTATTTCAACTACGAGATTTGGCAGATGGATGTCAAAACGGCTTTCCTAAATGGACACCTAAGCAAGGATGTGTACATGACACAGCCTGAGGGTTTTGTTGATCCAAAAAATGCTGGGAGAATATGCAAGCTTCAGAAGTCCATTTATGGATTGAAGCAAGCATCTCGGAGTTGGGATCTTCGTTTTGATGAAGTAGTCAAAGGGTTTCGCTTCATCAAGAATGAAGAAGAGCCTTGTGTTTACAAGAAGGCTAGTGGGAGCGCACTTGTTTTTCTGGTCTTGTATGTAGATAACATATTATTGATCGGAAATGATATTCCAATGCTAGAAGCTGTGAAGTCTTCTTTGAGAAAAAGTTTCTCAATGAAAGATCTCGGAGAGGCAGCTTACATTTTGGGCATAAAGATCTATAGAGATAGATCGAAGAGGCTAATTGGATTAAGCCAAAGTACATACATTGACAAGGTATTAAAACGGATCAATATGCAAGATTCCAAGAAAGGTTTCTTACCTATGTCACATGGTATTAGTTTTAGCAAGACTCAGTGTGCTTCAACACTTGATGAGCAAAAGAAGATGAGTGCGATTCCATATGCCTTAGCCATCGGATCCATCATGTATGCTATGCTTTGTACGCACCCAGATGTTTCATATGCTCTAAGTGTTACAAGCAGGTATCAATCTAGCCCCGGTCTAGCTCACTGGGTGGCTGTAAAGAATATTCTTAAGTACTTTAGAAGGACTAAGGATATGTTCCTTATTTTTGGAGGTGAAAAGAGCTCGTTGTAAAGGTTACACCGATGCTAGTTTCCAAACCGATAAAGATGATAGCAGATCGCGATCGGTTTTGTGTTCGCCTCGATGGAGGGGCGTGAGCTGGAAAAGTTCCAAGCAAGAGACGGTAGCTGATTCGACAACCGAGGTGAGTATATTGCAGCTTACAAGCTGCAAAGGAAGCTGTTTGGATCAGAAAATTTGTTTTTGAGTTGGGTGTGATCCTAGTGTGTCCAAATCCGGTGGATCTCTATTGTGATAATAGTGGAGCCATTGCGCAAGCAAAAGAGCCTAGGTCACACCAAAAGTCCAAACATATACTTTGGCGCTATCACCTTATCCGTGAGATCATTGATAGAGGTGAAGTGAAGATTTGCAAGGTGCACACGGATTTGAATGTTGCTGATCCGTTGACGAAGCCTCTCCCACAACCAAAGCATGAGGCACACACGAGTGCAATGGGTATTAGATACTTACATGATTGACTCTAGTGTGAGTGGGAGATAATTGTATCAAGTCTATGTTTATGAAATTTTGAATAAGGTGTTATTTGGTTCCTTGAATAATGATTGTATGCATTGATTGGCAAGTATGTGACTTGTTCGTGAAACTCTTTGTTTTATTTAATGTTATTCTAAAGATCCCTAGTCTTATGTCATTACGTGGGACAACAATGATTTATGGACTAGCACATGTATTGATTGATGATCATGTTTCACGGATCATGGATATAGGAATATCAAATCAATAATGTGGACACATGTTAGAGAACATGGTGTTGGATTGACCCACTCCGAGATGTTGCTGGGATTGTTATGTTAATATGTGCCATCAAGCGATCTCGATTGGTATACCTACTGGATCCTTCGACCTGAAATCGCCATTGTTTCTCACTATGTGTAGTGGTGCGCTTTGGGGCTGCCAAACACTACTCCGTAACTGGGTAGCTATAAAAGTAGTCTCCAGGTGTATCATGAAACATAGAATGGGATGTGAGCGGATTAAGATGGAATTTGCCCCGCCTACATAACAGGAGAGATATCTCTGGGCCCCTCGATGTGGTTGGATGAGGGAAGTGCATGGCCATGCCAAGGTGATTAAAGAGTTAATCACAATGTGACTAAAGGGTTAGTCATGAGTTGTAATCCACCACAAGATCGAGTGAATGGTTGAGCTATCACAAGGGTGGCACGAATCTCGCCTTAAGTTTGACTGGTATCGTGTGGCAAAGGGATCCAAGTGTGTGTATATCAAGGTTTAGCCGATATGATCTTTATGTGTATTCGGGAGTCAATATGCCCTGCTAGGTGCCACTATTGACTTATGGCTTGAAAAGGGTTTTCAGGTCATGGCTGTCTACACATGAACCTAACGGGTCACACACTTAAGGAGTTGGAATTGGAAAGCTTGCCTATATGATTGTCTCTAGTGCAAGTGGGAGATTGTTAGTGATGTGCCCAAGAGGCAATCATAAATAATTCGGTTTTATAGGCTAAAAGCGATATTGATCCATATGGGATTAGGGTTCTAATGGGCCTACAACGTGGAAGCCTATTAGCATGCTCTATAAATATGTGGAGGTGGGGCTGCAGGTAAGATAGACTACTACGCTGAAAACCCTGGCCGCCACCTCCCCTCGGCCGTATCCCGAAACCCTAGCCGGGCGCGCGGTGCTAGCACACCAGCGCACGGCGTTCCATCCCGAACGTGTGGACTCCGCGGAGGCGCCGCTGCTGTTGCTGCTGTGCTGATCGGCGAGAAGCGCAAGGCTATTGCTAGGACGCGAGGAGGAGACATTCAGTTCGTGAAACGATCGACTGCTTCTTCTTCATCAATGCGCATCTACGTTGGACCGGGCTGCTCCAACTCTTCTTCCGCTACGCAGCGCATCTAGTAGTAACTATCCATGACTCCCTTACACGCATGTTTTCTGGTTGAACGCGGTAGAAAATCAAATGTTGTAGCTAGCATAGCCTACCCGTTCTCCTTCAGTGGTATCAGAGCAAAGCTACGTAGTATGTGGTCTGGATCATGCGCTTGTAGATGATGTGTTGTTTGTAGTAGATGCGATCTATTACTGTTCTTATGCTAGGTTCATGTGATGGATCTTTCAGTGCACGGGTTGATTAGATCAATCGTTCATAAGGGGTTGAAATAGGTATGAGTTGATAGCATCATGTGGCCAAAAAGATTAGTTCGTGCTCCTTCTTTGATGTACACGCGACTTGCCCCTACCGGCTGGAATCACCATCGGGGCTAACTGCACGCACAGTCATTAGATCGAGCCAATAGATCGAGGTCTTGTGTTGCGGTCTCCTCAAGTATACCGATCGCGATGATTAATGTGATTGATCTAATAAAAATTGAGACATTTTGAATGGCTCGGATTTGGGTTGATTTGATCGGCCCGATGAGATTTTCATAGCGGCTCCCCCCTCGAACCCCCGCCCGTTGCGTACACACATAGATTGTTATATAAACACATTCATGTCAGGGCGGTAGAATGCGTTCTACGCTTAACTTGTTTTTTTGCAGGGAATGATGTGAATGGTATGGCATAGATGTATATGTGATGCATATGTGTTTTGGCGGCCTGTGTGTCGTATTAATCACAACTGGGTTGAGGCTGTTCTTTAATTGTATAACGACCAAAACTGTGGGTTTGGTTTTCCCTCGTTTTTATTTCTTTTGACTTTTAATTTGACCAATGAATTTTTCTAGTTTGCTAGTCGACAATTATTCAAAAATTTAGGAACATTGTCTCGTCTTGAGCCTTCCTTCAACATCATATCCATAGAATAGCACGACATTGATCACTAAATACTGGGCCAATCCTTCAACATCCAAACATTCCCTAACATGAAGAAATTTCATAACTCTGTGATTGATCTTGAGCCTTCCTATGAACATTACGAGATCATAAAATTTGCACCCTTCAGCATAACTATATTTTTGTTAGGCAAGTACATTAAAAAACAATTAGCTTTCCTCGAAAAAAGATGATTAGCTTCATTCACAAAGAACAAATTGTTGATGCTCCATCTTTTTTTACATATTTTTCCCTTATTAACTCTATGCTCATATCTCCAACACCACTACAAATAAGCAATAATTAATTAAGGGCATTTGGTGCAAATGTTGCCTCAAAAACCAAATATAAGTAATTGCAAACCAAAACAGCCTCCTGAAACATTCATCTGTTTTGCATTGGAGGCAGTAGTCATCCCTCGTATTGTGGCAAATTGAGGAAGATATACATGTATTCTTTTCTATTAACAATTGATTATTTTTTTAAAAAAAATCCTCACCCCCACTCGTGTGGTCAGCGCATTGGAATCACCAAATTAATCAAGCTGAGGTCTGAGGTGTGGCCATGGAGCATTTCTTTCCTTTTGTTTTCTTAAATTGTGATGTCTTCTATTGCTTTCAGTGAGTTGGAGCCCTGCTCCCTGAAATCCTGCATGCGGTAATAGGTTTTTAATGACAGGATGTCAGCTCAGGATGCAGCAGGGAGACCGTCTGTTTTGCCTACAACCCATATCCTAATGTAACAAAGGGCCTCCATCTATATATTAAAGAGCCAGTGACGACAGCTTTTCTAATGACATGGAACCTGTAATGGAAAAGAGAGTCAAGCCTATCATGCACGCCCACTAGTTTATGTTACAGTTTAAATTATGGTATATCCAATGAGAACAAAATTGTTAGTTGGAATGCATAAAAGGTCTAGATTGATGTTCTTATAAACATGTACAAGGTTCTCTGTTGGGCATTGTAACCCTGAAAATATTGTTTGTTCATCTTCACCCAAGATATATTAGGAAGGGTACAAATAATGTGAAAACCTGCGAAGTATTGGAAAACCCCTTCAAAAAAAAGAGAGAGAAATATTGAAAACCCGTGAAAACGAACTGTGGCATTGCCCTCGAGAGGATCATTCCTATAAGAAAAGAATAATTTGTAAGAAAAGAAAGAAATCTCACTTCTCACGGGACAGGGGCAAAAAGGCCGAAAACACCCACTCAAGATTTCTAGGGGGATTTCTAGTTAACACATTCCTTTTGGACGTGTATTTCTGAAAATTGCTTGTTTTACAAATGCATAAGCAGAAGTCCCATATACAATACAATGGGTCTATATCTCTTGTACATTAGAAATCAACTATAAAATGATTGTATTATTGAAATTCCACAAGTGCATCATATATAAAAAATTGAACCATGTTTAGATACTAAAGAAGAAAAAACAATTTTAGGTGCCGCTCGGTTGGACTGACATAAGCCGGCTTATTGCTAGAATTGCAGTATAACTGGCTGAAATTACACTGTAGCTGATGGTGGCTTATTTGACGTAACTAAATTTTAAAAATAGAAAAAACATGTTAGCCGGTCACGGATAATGCAAATGAATATAAAAAACCAGCAAAAAAAGCTAAAGAAAAGCTAGGAAAAGACGAAATTTAGGAATAGTAAAAAATAAATCAGAAGACAGAAGCTCAGACCGAAATGAAATGGGCTTAATCCTTCCTAGATTTCACATCTATCAGGAGCACGACAAAGGATCCACACCTGGGGCAAGTAACTTTTGTTAGACCAAACCAAACTTCCATTCTATTCTATTGGCAGTGACTTGAATGTCGAGGACCTACCTACTTCCTAAAGTTTCAGCACTATTATCCTTCCAATGCTCCCTTTGTTTTTGCCATGGAGTCGTGATGTGTCCCATTTATGAACTTAACCAACATGCCACGTGACAGAGAATATAGAAAGGAGAGCTTAAAAAGGCTAAGATGTTAGTCAAAGTCCTTGGAGTTTAGACTTTAGCTACTATACATAGGACATTTCGGTTGCATGACATGTCTCCGTTCGGTCACACATTCTTGCAATTATCTGATATTTTATCAATATTATTTTTGGGTATTTAAATTGTTTACACGAAAATAATATTGGTACATTCATTGTAAAAAAATAATGTCATAGCTTATAATTTTATAAGCTTCACGTACAAGCAACGTATCAGGTGCGACCCCCACCATTAGGGTGTAAATATGCAACTCGATCGGTGGTGAAGGCACATGCGATACCATGCTGTCCAAAATTCACTAATAGCACAGTCCACCCACGGGGCAGCCACATGTACATAGCGCCTCACTTGGCTTTCGTTCTCATTTTGTACAAAAGAGTTAATCCGTAAGTGCTACGACTTAGACCAACATGCATTATTTGCTAGTGAACTTAATGCGAATTGGCAATGTGTACTAAAGAACGGGGTGTTATAGCACCACATCAACATGACAGAATTCTGAGAAAAAAAATCTATATGTACATCTCAATTTACTCTTCTATATATAAAATTTCAAATTCAAATTTAATCTGTATGAAAAGTAACAAAAATAAGAAAATTCTGACAAATGATAAATGAAAAGGAAAGGATAAATATTACTACTCATAGCAAACTTATCTTTTTTTCCTTCTGACAAACTTTGAGTTTGAAATTGAAATTTTATAGGGAGTTACAACACTCCATGGATTACATCATCAATTTTTTTTAGGAATATCTCATGTTGATTTAGTGCCCTAATCAAATCTGGGTTGTATGCATGGTTGCACCTGACATGTTGCCTTCCATATAATTAAGTTGACGTAGTACTAATGGTTAATGGCTTAAGATGCATGCATATCCAAGACCGTAAGACGGTAAGAGATCAAAAACTTCAAGAACTTATTGTAACCAGAGGAAGTACAGATTAGAGAAATTAAACTTGCAAGAATTAGCTATGGCTTGTTCGCTGCTCCCAATAAGCTTTGAATTGGAACATGGGGAACTCCAATCAAGGAATAAACAAAACGGGGCACATGCTTTTGATGCAAACATTCCAACGAACTAAGAAAACATGTAAGTGTAAACTATACTTTGATAGGTTCACAAATAAGGTCCACATGGAATAGACTATGGCATTATAATTAGTGTACTTAAACTTGACAGGAAAAGTCAAATATCAGAATTGTACAATGCAATCATCCGCTCCATCCCAATACAATCTAGAGTGTAGACATACTTGTTTCCCAGTAAGTAAAAATTAACAAATGCAGCAAGACCTTCCAATAGACTATCAGCTCGCCTTTCAAAATGAAGAACAAAACATGTGCAGAATGAAGACTGCATCCACGCTGAGACTGAGACCTTACACTTCATAGTTCAGACCTGTTAGTTGAGGAAAACATACTACACTCAGGTAGTTTGCTTTGTTATCTGTTGTTGCAGTCTATGACCACTCAATGCAGCCGTATGACCATGTTGCAGTCGCTACAACCACCTCCTAAGTCATTACGACCACCCTGTTGGTTCTCCAACCACCCTGATAGTCGTTACGATCACGTTGTGACCTCTCCGATCATGTGTCGCTGCTTCGACTACGTAGTCATAACTTCAGCTGAAGTTACAACCACGTTCACCGCCGCTGCACTGCACTTACTTCGACCATGTAGTAGGCTCGCTCACCGTTGTCGTAACTCAATTACGACCACGCAGTGATTCTGTCGACCACGTTGGAGGCTCTATCGACTACCGTTGTCATAACCCTTATAACCACGTTAGCTGCTACCCAACTGTGGGCATAACTCCTTTACGACCACGTCTTCCCGTTTTGGTCACTTACGACCACGCCTTCTCACTCTGTGACCGTAGTCATAACTCGCTTACGACCATGTCTGCTGCTCCTGCAGACACCTCTGCTCGATCGCCGTGGTCGTAACTCCGTTTACGACCACATCTGTGAACTCGATGTACTCGATAGATTTTCCAAAACCAAACCACTCTTCTCTTCTTTATTTCTTTCACTCAATCACACCGATCGCTACGATCACCCTGATTTCTCTCTCTATTTTCTTTTCTTGCTCTCGGTACAATGCTCTACCCTTTATACCCTGTTCTATGACTATGGAGCGGGTTCAGCTACGACTACTATGACTCCATCATGGACTCGATAGACTGACTCAAACTCGTACATGACCATGACTACTAACTCATACATGACTCTGACCACTCGTGCATGACTACGACTTCCGACTCAAATACGACTACGACTTCCGACTTATACACGACTTTGACTTCTAAACTGAAAACAAGATTACTAACTCTAACAATCACTTCCTTAATCTTGTTTCTCTATATTGATCACGCCAATCTTCTCTCTTTCTTCCACTTCTTCTTGCATGCCTTTCTGGGCTGGAGCACCTGTTACCACAGCCACCTTGTCGTTACCTGAGCCTCCCATCTTTCTCCAACACATATCTCGGCTAAGATCACACCACCTCTAGTCTTTGCGTTCACACATCCCACTTATGCCGCTCCTGTGAATCCTGCTTTGGCCTGGAATATTCCAGCGCCTCGTGCACCTCCTTGCCTTGATCTCCCTTTGCGTTGCATGTGCTTGACCTGTATGTGTGCCACATACGTCTCCCAAACCGGCTATGTGCACACCGTGCGCCCATGGTCCACTGTGATACCACTACCTCTCGCTTCGATTGCATGCGTTGTGTTTCTATGAGACCCGCCTTGACCCAAGCCACTTCCTTTAGCATTGTTTGCATGAGGATGGAGTGTCGCGCCTACATGCGCACCATGCATGCCTCCTGCTGCCTCTGCACCTCATCCATCTGTACCTCTCTTCATACAAACCTATTTACAAGTTTTCAAAGAAATATTGTATAATCGATTTAGAGATCTCTTCACCTTCATCAACAAATCTCTATTCTTGTCATACACACGCAAGAATTCATCCTACAGCATCACCCTGCACCCTCTTTATCATCTGCCCAAGACTAAGTATATTGTTGCATAGAATTGGTATATAATAAATCCCTATCAACAACTTCTTATCTCCATTCTTGCATTGCAACATCATCGTCCCTTTGCCTTTTATCTCCACCTTGGAGCTGTCGCCAAACTTGACCTTGCCTCAAACCTTCTCATCGAGCTTATGAAACATGGAGCAATCTCCTGTCATGTGGTTGCTTGCTCCATTGTCCAAGTACTACTGATCCATGTGATCGTGGCTACCTTTCTTCGTGCATAGTTTTGGAACTACGTTCTCCTCATTTAGTATCACCATAACTGGCTTCTTTTCAACATATGAGGAGAGAAGTACTAGCAATTCGTCATCTTCTTTTACATCTTTGGCGAGGTTCACCTCCTTGTCCTTCTTCTTGCTTTTGCAATATGAAGCATAGTGCCCAAACTCATTACAGTTAAAACACTTTATATGGTTGTGACATCCTGACGCGTAGTGCCCATATTTGCCACATTCAAAGCACCTGACATGTGACTTATCATGAGATCTCTTCCCACCACCTTGCCCAACCTTGTCTCCATGGCCACCCCTGCCACCTCGGCCACTCTAGTCGTCTCGACTGCGCCACCTCTGTAACATCCCAAAATTCGAATGTTTAAAAATATGGAATTTTTAAAACTTTTTCTTGCATTTTGCTAGCATTCAAATTTCTTTTGAATGTTTATTTGAAATCTTTTGAGTTTTGTGACATGCAAATTAATATATTAAGAAATAATATCCAAAGTAAAAAAAACAATAATGGTGTTAATAAAAGAAATGGAAAATCCAGGGATCTACACACAAATTAAAATTCAAGTATTTAGATAATGGAAATAAAAGTTTGAAATTCAATTTTACTAGGTAAAGAAAAACAATGGCTAAAGGAATATAAAAAACTCGCATCTAAGTAATTGAACTGAGAACTCAAATTTTGAATGTCATGCAAAACTCAAAATTGGTAAATCCTAATGTAAATTAAATTTTAAATTAAAAACCCAAATTTCAAAATTTTCTTATTTTTCTTTCTTTTTCCCTCTCCTATCACACTCTCTCTTTATCTCTTTTTCTCTCCCTGCCAGTGGGCCTGGCCTCTCCCTGTTCTTCCTTCTCTCTCCTTCCTCCTCCCCTCTTTCTTCTTTGCCCGTCTCTCCTCTCCATCTTCGTCGCTTGACCGACTGGCCCCACCTCCACTATGCGCGCGTCACCACACCTACTCCCGCGTCGCCATCATGTCGCCCAAACTGCTCCCATTGCCTCCGTCGTGTCTCCGCCTGGCCATTGACGTCTCAACGCTTGCGCCCATGTCACTGCCCTCGCACATGCCCAAGAGTTGAATCCATCGTGTCGCCAACTCCTCCCCTGCAGCCCTTGCCCTACAGCAACCGACGCCTTGCCATCACTTCCCCCTGCACCTGCATGGTCCTGCCATCCCCACATTGGCGCCATGCCCTGCCTCACATTAGTCGTCATCGTGTCGTCTCAGCGCCCATGTCGTCGGCCCACGCCGCGTCCTGTTCCTGGCTCGTCAGCAACAAGGCCTCCACAACATCCCCTCTCTGACTTATAAGTACCCCGGACTTCCCCATTGCTCCCTGCACTTTCCCCTTTCTCCCTTCTTTTCCCTTGGGTTCGGCTGAGCTCAAGTCGGCCCACGTTTGCGCAATGGCCGCCAGTTTCCTTCATCGTTCTGGCCACCACAGCTGGTCTTCCCCCCAAGTTGAACGTGTCACGGTGTGTCCCCACTCCCCATCTGCTTCCCCTCTGAGCTAATTGATTTTCGCGCACCGAAGCTCACCGCCCGCTACTTCTCCGCATTGCCGCTCAAAACCGCCGCCGCCATCGCCACTCCCTCCTCGGTGACCCTTGGTTTGATTCCTCACAGTGGGAGCATCTCCTCGGCATACCGGAGCTTCCCCCACTCCTGGTCGACGCCCTCCACCACCCGAGAACCCCCCCCCCCACGGTGAGCCTCCCCGCGCCACCACAGGCAATCGCCGCGGACCTGCCTCGACCTCTACCTTACTCATGCTCATGCGCTCGCCACTTTTTCCTTTGCTCCACTTCGGTGTCGCTGCCCATGCAGCATCCCTACGCTGGCCGCTGCATGCCGTTGTTGCCCACACTCGGCGCCGCTTCGGTCAATGCACCACCACCCCTAGCTTCCCTATCCTCTGAGCAACCCATTTCAGTGGTCACCGATGCCACCCTGGCCGCCACTCACCAGTGATGCCGTCGGCCATGTGCCACCCCGAGCCCCCCCTCTGTTTTCCCCTGTTTTGGTTGACCGCCGCGTTCCTCCTATGCTCTGCCTCTCTTCTCTCTCAATGTCATGTGGGCCCATTGATAGGTAAGTGAGAAAATGGCTAGTGAGGTTAGTTGGCAGCTAATAAGTTCTAGTAAGCAATTGA
This sequence comes from Dendrocalamus sinicus, assembly GCA_036346575.1. NCBI lineage: Eukaryota > Viridiplantae > Streptophyta > Magnoliopsida > Poales > Poaceae > Dendrocalamus > Dendrocalamus sinicus. Next base: position 22,368,078 of record CM070664.1, on the reverse strand, counting down.
GATGATAGAAATTTTGTTCAAGTCAATGCTCACATGAAATGATTAAATGGAATATTGCCTAAAGATTTAAATCCCAAAATTAATTATGTAACTAAAATGCAAATAAAAGTTTAAACTAAAAATATTTTGTCAAATAAATTAGCTATAAAACAAAATATAAACTAGTTATATTCCTTCTGATAATACTCAAATCCTTGAAAGTAATTCAAAAATAATGTTGGGCTGTAATTTTACAAATAAAAGGAAGTCATCAGCCTTAAAATGATTCAAAGGTTTTTCCATGATATCAAGATATTATAAGTAAGCAATGGTAAGTGCCTAGCTACATATCAACAGTATACAAGATTAGCATATAAATGGTGACCAAGATAAAGAGCATGTTCCTAGTATTACACCATAGTTAACAAGCACTAAGAAGTTGGTAAAAGCAAATACTATCGCATGTAGAACCCACACCATAACCCCTAAATAATTGTACATGATAAATGATACCTAGACTTAGTTGAGAGTTGCCCTCAGTCCAAAATACACATAAAACCCTAGGATTAAATTGCTGGTCTCTGTCATCAATGAGTACTAACCTAACTAACATTAACCATTAAATAGTAGGAATTAAATAAATAATTCCATGCTTTAATTCTGGAGCCAACGATTCAAGTTAATCATTCAACTAACTAGTAATTAGAACACCATAAAATACCACCCCTGAATTTACAGAACTATAAAAACTAAGATTGATTCAATAAACTAAAATTATACACATTATGTGCAGAACTCAAAGCCCTAACTCTCAAAGGTGAACACTCGACCAATAAATTAATACCCTGGCTAGATTCATACATCTGTTCATAGATCTAACCTGACTCATGGAACTTCCTTGATAAATATAATAAAATAAGTTATTAAATTAAAAGATCAAGTTATAGTATTCCACTGTCGGCTATGCCTAGCTATCCTTGAACCCAAAGTGGGATATTCCTATGAATATTCCTTCACAATAAACCTTCCTTGGCATTCGTTTCAACAAATATCCCTCTATCATTCAATCACTTCGCTCCAACCTCGTTGACTCCGTCAATACTATACGCCCCATCGACCTTGCCTCAAATCACCTAAATCACCCATTAACTGATAATAAAGATAAATTGAGTGTATTCGGATTTATTTAGACATTTTGTGTTATTTTTATTTATTTGGATTCAGTTGTTTAGCACGTAATTAGAAATTGGAGTCCTGAAAATTCAATGGATCAAGCAAGACCAAGATCCAAACAAAGATGAAGACCAGGAACACAAGCCCATCAAGTGAGGAAAGCTTTGAGTGAGCTCAAGACTGTGGTAAAAGCGCGCAAGGTGAGTCAATACGTTGATCATGTTGAATCTATATTTTCTACAAATTACTTTTGTTTAAATTATCAAATTGTATGCTATTATTTCATATGCAAATATATGCTTGTTTTAAGATTTTAGTTATATACCTATTATTTGACTTGTTAGTATTACACCTCCTTTGGAATATTTGAACCTTGTCACCCTAGGAAAATTATAATAGTAACCTTTCAAAAATGAGTCTATAGTTATTCGCCATGCTTAGTACTAATTAGATACTCGGTTGGATCAAAATGCCCCAAGAATCACTTTTAATCATGAGAAACTGATTTAGGAAGTCATGGGTGAAAAATGGCTGGTATATTTTGACATGGATATTTTGTGCTCCCAAAAACCCCAACTTACTTAACTATCTAGGCGGATGGTTTGAGGGTGTGGTGCAGCAGTGCACGAGAGTGCGGTTATTGGTAGAACCGCCCAGATAACCCTAAGGACGAATCTTGTGATGACCTCCCAGTGTATAACAATACAACTACAAGCTAGCAAATTGTAGGCAGGGCTAACTAATTTGCATCAACTCATTATGGGTTGTGCCGGTGTGACCACGGGTGGGCAGAGGATGGCCACATCCTCAGATGTGACGGCGCAAAAGGGGGCTTCTGGAAGGGTGGTCGTACCCCCAAGGAAGTGAAACCTTAGCGGACGTGGCTCTGCTGGGAAGATGCATTTGTAACAGCCTTGTTATGATTATTGAGTTGTACGCCTAAGGAAGCGTGTAATGGCTGACATTGTGAGATAATCATATCTTGTGGGTAAAGTGTACAACCTCTGCAGAGTGAAAACTATTCGAATAGCCATGCCCATGATTAAGGGCGGACATGGGAACTTAAACCAGATATAGTTCTATTTCAAAAACTTTATGGGTGGGATTGATAAAATGGTGAGCAGTGAAAAGCCCTAGGTATCGCTCGCTAAATTAATCCAGAATCAGGAATTAGATCGCTACGCTTCAGCACTACACCTGGTCATGATGGTGAAGAAGATGATAATATCAAGAACTAGGTCATGAACCCCAGTTGACTGCCTGTGGGCACGTCCTAAGGGCCCCACCTGTGTGTTTCATTTTCACTTCTGCATTTTATTGATTTCGGCCTGATCGGCCCATGAGTAAGTCCACTATTATATTTATGCCTCCGCGTAATATGTATTTTGATGTTCAGTACTGTATCTGTTAGCACCATTTACTGATTTAGGGAATAGTGTGGTGGAATCACAGAGGATTCTGGATTATAAAATCCGGGTCCGACAACCTCCCGCGGTTGTTTGATGAGCCTTGACAGTCTCTTGGATCTCCCTTTACTACCAATTCCTGCTCATTATGAGATCCCTGCTCGTTATGCGCTGAAACCCCTTCAGTAACTCCTCATGCGTCTTGAGAGATCCGGTGATATCCTCTATCCTCTTCTTGTCCAAATTGGGGGAGTACATAAGTGTTGTGACAACAGGTATGTACCTCTCTGAAAGCACGTGCAGGTACTTCTTCACCACCACAGATTTCTCCATCTTGCTACTAAGAGAGTTAATCTAATTGTACAACAATCTCAGCATGTTGGTGAACTCGTCTACTGACTGGGTTTCTCCCATCTTCAGATTCTAAAACTCACTCCACAAATTCTGAAGCCGCACCTCCTTGACACAATCAACTCCCTCATACATCGTCTGAAGCGTCTCTCACGCTTCCTGTGCCATCTCCTTACTAATGAACTGATGCATCATCGCATCTGGCACCGCCTATAGATGATGGCCAAAGCCGCCTAATCCACTTTGTCATCCAGCTCCTTGTCTTTCCCCTACAGATTGACTGCATCCCAGACTCCTTGAGCACACATGTTTTCCTTCATCTTTATTACCCACATCGGTTAATTGTCGATCGTCAGGAGAAGGTACTAGAGGGAGAATAACCCACCCTGAGCCTTCGCCTTGTCGCTCATGATCTTCAACATGCTCTGATACCACTTGTTGCAGTCTGCGACCACTCACTGCAGCTGTATGACCATGTTGCAGTCGCTACAACCACCTCCTAAGTCGTTACAACCACTTTGTTGGTTCTCCGACCCCCCTGACAGTCGTTACGACCACGTTGTGACCTCTCTGACACGTCTCGTTACTCCAACCATGTAGTTGTTAACTTCAGCTGAAGTTCCAACCATGTTCATCGCCACTGCGTTGCACTTCCTTCGACCACGTAGTAGGCTCAATCACCGTAATCGTAACTCGATTATAATCACGCAGTGATTCTATCGACCATGTTGAAGGCTCTATCGACTGCCGTTGTCATAACCCTTACGACCACGTTAGCTGCTTCACGACCATGGTTGTAACTCCTTTACGACCACGTCTTCCCGCTGTGGTCGCTTACAACCACGTCTTCTCGCTCTAAGACCGTGGTCGTAACTCGCTTACGACCACGTCTGCTGCTCCTGCGGACACCTCCGCTCAATCGCCATGGTCGTAACTCCATTTATGATCACGTCTGTGTGCTCGATGTACTCGATAGATTTCCCTGAGCCAAACCACTCTTCTCTTCTTTATTTCTTTCTCTTAATTACACTAATCGCTACGATCACCCTTATCGCTCTCTCTGTTTTCCCTGCTTGCTCTTGGTACAATGCTCTACCCTTTATACCCTGCTCTATGACTACGGAGCGGACTCGGCTACAACTACTACGACTCCATCATGGACTCAACAGAATGACTTGAACTCATACACGACCATGACTACACCCTCATACACGACTCCGACCGCTCGTGCATGACTATGACTTCTGACTCAAATACTACTACAACTTCCGATCTATACATGACTTTGACTTCTAAACTAAAAATAAGATTACTAACTCTAACGTCTAGGACCTCATATCTTAAATGGGTTGTATAAAGTTGAAATAATATTTAAGAAACCAGCAGATAATGGAGGCACTCTTTCTCTGTGAAAAACCTCTGCAAATATCTACCACTTCAGACAGCAAGCTGAATTTCTCATCACGGTAATCAAGGGATGCCATTACGTGCACATAGAAATGATTGGAATTACTTTGGAAATTACATAGCAATAAATCATTAACAAAAATCAAGATCATGCCTATATAGTGGAAAGAAAGGTGGTGAAAGAAGCTACATTCTTCAGACTATATTTCGAAACTCAAAAGCAAACAAATAAGGAAACCAATAATGCAAGGGGTGTAATTGAACAAAATTACAGAATGTAGAATACCTTGTGATGCAGAGTCAAGGCAATGAATGCATACATAGGACTACAGTCTACAGTACCCCCACTACTTGTATACTAGAAACTACTGTAGTGATCTCACTGAAACTGTTAGTGATATGCCCTAGAGAAAATAATGGAAATGATTATATCACTTCTATATTTATGATCTTTTGAATAATATATTATTTTATCTCTTGAATAAATGTATTTTGTATTGATCAACAGGTATGTGACTTGCTCGTGGAATTCTTTATTCATGTTTTGATGTTATTCTAAATTATTTCTGATCATATATCATTATGTGGGACAATTATGATTTATAGATCAGCAAATGTATTGATTGATTGATGTTGCCAAGAGTGTGAATGATACATTGATTTGTGGTTCATCTATGCAATCTGAAGTTACAATGTTTAGTAGTGCTGAATTGTGCAAGGAGAAAGAAGCTATCGGTTATGGGAGAGAGAAGAATATCCTAGTTTGTGCGGATGCTTATGTGATTCCTCCTTTGTGCAGTGCAAACAAGACAACAATGCATGGAATTAGAGGTGTGGCTGGAGAAGAAAGAAAGTTAGTTTGGCTAAAGAGGAAGGCACAAGATCAATCAAGTTCTCGTGATTGCAGTTCTGTCCATAAAGTTCATGAAGTTCTCAATACCAATTCTGTGGTTTCTAATGCACACAAAATACATATTTGGAAAGCTAATGAAGTCTACTTTCCAACGAATCAAACGGCGCTTGATTTGGAGCTTCCTACACAAAGTTATAGCAATTTCATTGTATGCTGCACGAGCTGTCCGGAGAGACGCGCGAGACCTGCCAAACATAAAGAGTCCGAGTATTGCAATGCAAGTAAAGGTGAAATCCGACCACACCATGGTTTTCCAAAAGTTGAGAAGGATTCCTTTTCAGGTTCCAAACGGATTTGGAAGCCCCTTGAACAAGAAAAGAAAACATATATAAATTTGAATTCAGTTCGGATTCGGTTCGGGGCAGACAAGAAGTCCAACACTAAAACTCCCATAACTTTCACAAACGGAGTCCAATTTTGGCGTTCTTGGACTCGTTGGAAAGCTATTTTGAAGTCCCATACAATGGATCAGGTGCCAGCCACAGAATTCACATGGTCACATCGCAAATTGAGAGAGAATTCAGAGGTAGCAGTTTAGATATTTCCTTTTTAGTTCGTATTGGAGTTTGTTTCGGCCTTAGGCCAAGTTGTGCGTGAGTTTTAGTCAAGGCCGTGCATTGTGCACCAATATAAGGCCAGAGCCTTAGCCCCATTGTAACTTAGGCTATGATATGATAAGTTTTTATACTCGTGAAATAAAGAAGAAAATCGCCATGATGTTTGGTAGCGGCCAGATTGCGTGATTGTAATGTTTTCTCGTTTGGAGTTTGCTGAGTTGGTGCAAGGCAGGAATAGAAGATTCTTGAGATTGCCCATCGAATCTACAAGTTTTATCTCTTCTAATTCATGTCTTCTTGCTGAATTCACGGTTTGGGGAGTACGGTGGATTGCTTCTAGTGTGCGCCTTGTGTACTAGTGCAAATTGCCCTTATCAATATTGTTTGCTGCATCAAGACAAGGAGAAGACTCTATCCAAGGAGAAGAAACCTCGCTGATCGTACCGGGAAAAATCGGGCCATCCCTACGTATCAACTAACCCTTAGTTGGTCCGCATCATTGATAATCACGTTTCACAGTTCATGGATATGGGACATCAAATCAATAATGTGAACACATATTAGAGAACATGATATTGGATTGACCCACCTGAGACACTGTGGGAATTGTTATATTCTTAAATGTCATCAGATGGTCTCATACATAGTGTATGTAGGACCCTTAGAGCTGAGATCGTCATTGTTTTCTACATGTGTAATAGTTTACTTATGGGTTATTAAACACTACTCCATGACTAGGTAGTCATAAAGGTAACTTTCCGGTTTATTATGAAATATGCAGAGGAATATGAGCGATCAAGATGGAACTTGCCTTCCCTATATAACAGGAGAGATGTCTCTAGGCCCCTCGGTGTGGTTGGATTAAGAAAGTGCATGGCCATGCCGAATGTGGTTGAAGAGTCAATCACAATTTAGTAATCTATTACAAGTTCGAGTGAAGAATCGAACTATCATAGGATGATACGCTTCTCACCTTGAGTTCAATCTGGTATCATGAGACAAAGGGATTGGTACATAAGCACTATATAAGTTTGTCTGATATGATCTTTATGTATGTTTGAGAGTCATTATGTCCTGCTAGGGGCTGCTACCAACTTATAGACCGGAAAGAATTTTTGGCCCATGGCTAAATATACATGAACCTATAGGGTCACACACTTAATAGGTTGGAATGATAAGGGTCCAAATGATAGTTTCCGAGTAGGATTCGTCTCTACTCTTATCGGATAAGGATCCGATTGGAGCCTATATAAAGAAAGGTACGGGGCTGCGAAAGATATCCCAAAAATACACGTGTCAAAACTCTAGCATGCCGACGCATGGTGTTATATTCCTGGACGTGTGGACCTCAATAGAGGCACGGCTTCAACTGCGGCACTGATTGACATGATCGGAAGGAGGAGATGGTTGGCCGGAGGACGATCGACTACTACAACTACACCAATACGCTCTTTGTTGAATCGGCTGCTTCAACTCCGCTATACAATGCGTCTAGTGGTAATGATTTATGATCTCTTACTCGCTACTCGCATGTTTTTCTAGTTTGTGTGGTAAATAATTTTAATCTGCAATATTGTAGACTGTCCGTATCTCAGCAGAAAGCACCGGTCTTCCACCGAGCTTATGACACAACAGGTCACATCAAACCTACTAAAAAAGGGAAAGAACTTTCTTAACTGTAGTGTAGCATACAGTTGGACATTGGTACAGTCAATTCGTGCAAGTGTTTAGATAAATAGTAAAACAAGTCATGTAGTTGCTGCATGCCGACCAAAACTTGATGCATAGAGTACATGGCTTGAAGCCCAACAACTCTATTAACCATTCTGCAGGAGTCCTCCCATAAGCCCGTCCATTCTGCATCACACAGCACTTCAGGTGTGGATCAAATGTCATCTAGCACTTAAAATTAACCATGAGTAACAAATCTAGCATAACAGCAGGAGTCCTGCTGATCAACCTCCAGCCCTTCTGCATACATTCCAACTACAACTGAAGATGCCATGAATAACAAGCTACAGCCTACAGGCTACAGATATCAGGCTAAGGAGGTTAGCATAGAGGTGTGGATCAAGTTGCAATTCCTACTAGAGCTGCTTGTGTCTAGTTGTGTCAATGCCTCATTCACCCCAGAGCAGTTGAAAGTTGAACTATGCTAGGGCCCGCATAGGGCAGCATCAGCTATCTGAACATTTACGACAGACTGACGTCTGAACTGACATGGTTGCAAACTTGCATAGTACCACTTCGACAGCATGAAATGCTGGCACAGTGATCTTGAAAGCCAATACATGACGAGGTAGTAGAACTAGGCAGCCACCATACGGTTCTCTGTACACACAACTTCTTCTCATGACATGACAGAATGTGTAGTTTGTACATCATCTGTTGGGCTGGAGAGTATAGATTTTGGGATAAAATGTCATTATTGCTAATATGTCCTCAACCATTCGATCACACATTTAATTCCATCCGATGGTCGAGGGACTTGACATGCACCATCTAATTTTCATCCCATGTACATATAAATGAGTGTGTTAGAGTAAATTACAACATATAATTTGCACTAAATCAACGTACTAAAGCAATCTATGAAATTCATTTCGTGCACAAACTCTATCAATTGATAATGTTACGGGGGAGCCCAGCCTTTTGGACCTTCTGAATTGCCTAGTAGACCCTAGAGTAAACTCAAGAGCTTGGTATTGTACATATAAATGAATATACATGTATGCCCTCACCTATGTAATTGTTGAGGGACAGGAGAGGTATTTGTCATCTTACTCCCACTTATATATAAATATATAAAGAGCCCCCAGAGGGCAAGGAGGAGGAAACTCTCTCTCTCTCTCACATACAAGCGGTGGTCTCAAACTCCCTCAATTTCATATCACCAAAGGAGAAAGGGTATAAACTACTCATTGTTTAGCTTATGCCATATCAATTATCGCCGTATGTGGAGACTGGATGAAAAGCTATGCAGGTAAAGGAGTAGAGCTGGAAGTTGGGCCATGCCGTGCTGGCACGGCCTGGGTCCACCGTGCTTCGTGCCGTTTCGTGCCATGCTGGCTAGGCCAAGTCATCTAACCGCGCCGTGCCGTGCCAGTCTGCCTCGCCTCCGACCAGACCCAAGCACGGCCCAAAGCTCATTGCGCCAGCGTACATGCCATGCCAGCCTAAGCCTAGCCCGAAGGCGGCGATGATGGTGGCGGCGGTCGTCATCTTTCTTTCTCTCGTACCCGCCTCGTTAAAAACTAGTTGAAATTGAATTAGTTGCATAAAAATATGGGCACACAATGACGTAAATATTTTGGAAAAAAGTGGAATTTTTTTGATATTTTAAAAATACAATGTTACTGCCTTGTTAAAAATCTTACAACCCAGAGTGGGGTTCCCCGAGTAAGGAAAAGAGTACGGTAACAATATATGTACATACTAACTATAACAACATATGTATATCGTATCTACTCATCAATGTCTAGGTCATTAATGCGTTCGAGGTCAGCATACGCCTGTACGATTTCAGGATCCTCTAATTGATGCTGTTGCCGCTCTTTGGCTAATTCCCAGTCTTTGGCGCATGTGATTACCTCCACCTGGGCATAAGGGATGATCACCTTTCTTTGATTATTCTCCCTACCATACTAAATGTCACTTCTAAAGAGATGGTGGACACTAGCACCAGGAGAACATTCCGTGCACAATATGAAAGCATAGGAAATATCCGCTTATTGTTCTTCCACCACTTGAGTAAGTCTATCTTGCCTTCACCAGTAAGATCAGGATCAATATTTACAAAATTATACTCCAAGTAGTGGTTCAACTCTGAGATAGAATTCCACTTGGAGGCCGCTTGAGAGTGAGAAGATGAAGAAGTAGATTTTCCCTTTAGCTTCTTCCATAAGTGTGATGCCAAGCTTGTCTTTCCTTGTTGCGTCTACTGTAAGGCCTCCGATCTTCTATCACTGCAAAACTTATTTTGATACATATGGAAAACACAAAAAAAATCCTCTTTGACATGTGTGGAAGCTTCTAAATAATCAAGGTCAAGGCATTCACCCTTTCCCTCCATGCCAACCTGTAAACCTGCCAACTTTTTTGTAGGATCGAAAATAATAGCAAAGCAATACAAGTGTGAAATAGAATCAAAATATTTAATAAATTTTGCCTCCATTGCTATGACGGCATGGCCTAAAAGGAGATCCTCTCTAGATTTGGCAATTTTTTCTGCAATTAACCAAATAAATTCTATAACTAAGCAAGAGGTAGGATAATAAACACCAGATATAACCTTTGTTGCTTTATAAAAAGGTCTTAAAAACTCTCAAAAATAACTAGCAATCAATCAATCTGAATTAGTAACTACCAATTCATTATTTTGAGAGTTAGCATTGACAAAAACAGATATAACTTGTTCGTACCCTTGTATCTTCTTTAACATGATATATGTCGAGTTTCACCTCACCTTCATGTCAAGACCAAATTTTCTTGGCTCTTTCCCATTGGCTGTGCAGTACTCTATGAACCTGGCTACCACTGTGGGAAACTTGTGGGGTAATGAATGGCATCACGGATACTGTTCAAATATGCACCAATTGCTTGCATATCGTCTTGAACAACAAGATTCAAGATGTGGCATACACATCTCTAGTGGAGGACATAACCACCAACATGTTCACAGTCTTGGGGTGAGGATGTTCATAGCCGTTGTATTTGCCGATGCGTTATGAAGAGTTACAGAAGCAATTTTATTATCTATCTTAAAATCATCAAGTATGTGTAGTATACACTCGGCAATGGCCTCTCCTGTGTAATTCATTTATTACTTTAAATCTTATGACTCTCTTATTTAGCTTATAATTATTATCTAAATAATGGGCTACAACACTAAGTAGATACTTCTTTGGTGTGATGATGTCCAAATATCTGAGGTTATGGCAAAAGAAAACTGAACTTGTTGAAATAGTTCTTTTAGCTCTACTAGTTCCTTTTGATACATCCGTAAAATATCAGATGTAGTAGTTCTCCTACTAACATGTTGGTACTGTAGGCAAAATCCATGTTGTACATTCTTTCGAATGCGTGACTTTCACCCATCCTACTTGATTGATCTTCTGAAACAATATATCTAGCAATTTCCTCACGGGCGGAAAGCAGATTGTATACCCAAGTACTTACAGAGCCATCGTCCTTGAAGTTTAGCTGCGTTTGTACTCCTCCTCCACCTTGGCCCTGTGCCGCCATCTTGCGTCAGCATACTTTGTAGTGCCGACTCAAGTGCCCTGTCCCTACAGCTATACGACCAGTTAATTTAGCATTGCAATAATTATAAGTTGTGATCTCTACCGTTTCACTTTCTCAGATTTCCTGGCTCCAGGTCATGTACTTCCAGCAATTCACCCATCATCCAGACCCATCAATGTTGACATCTGTGGTTGGGGGAGAGAATTTTGCAGTCCCCGTTGGCTCCGGACCACCCTGGTACTCCTCGTAGCCCTCCATACCATCCATATGATGGTCACCATGCCGTAGTCTCCCATATTTGGTGAGAGCCGACGAGCATCAATGGGAGTCGGAGCTATAGGAGGACTAGGAGAGCGACGACGAGAGCTTACACTAAGGCACCCTACTGCCCTTTTCGTGCTACGACTCCTCTGCATACTGCTCGGGAGCTCCTTGGTGCTTTGACTCCTTGGTAGCATATTGTGTGGATGGTGAATAAGTAGGGAGTGTAGAGGGATGTTGAAGAAATGAGAAGTGTAGAGGGATAGTGAAGAAAAGAGAAATTGAATGCTTGTGAAGTAATGAGAGAAGAGAAGTGAATTTATAGCCACTGCTCTTCTGAACGTTACTCTCCCAAAGACCCGAATGTTGTGCTCGAATGTTATTTCTCTGACTGGTGGGTGCAACTTTCTACTCCACGCGACCACGCGCTCATCTTTATTCTCTGACCATTGTGATTGAACTTTACTTCACTGAAGTTATTCTTTGAAGTCTGAATGGTACTCTCCCAACTTTATTCATCCTCTGTGATTCCATCCGTTCGTCAGCTACTCTGCTCCCTCTCTCTCAGTCTCTCTCTATCTCAGTCTCTCGCCTCGCACAATCTTCACACGCACTCCGCCGACTGCCGCTCCTTCCCCTCCCCGTCCTCCCACCCGGTGCAGGCGCCCCCTCCCCACCATGATGGCCCCCTCCTCCCTCGACCTCCCTCCCCCACCCCAACGCCCCATCCTCCACCGGCCGCCTCCCTCCCTCGCCTCGATGCCCCCTCCTCCCCCAGCTGCCCTGCCTTCCTCCCATCCCTCCTCTGGCGCCACCCTCCTCCCTTGGCTGCCCGGCCTCCCTTCCCTCCCCCTTCCCCTTCCCCTCCCCTACCCCGGTGCGATGGTGCCCCCTCCTCTCCTAACCTCCTTCCCAGCCCCCTCCCCTCACCCCAGCACGGCGGTGCCCCCTCCTCCCCTAGCCTCTTCCCCACCCCGGTGCGATGGCGCCCCCTCTCCCCTGGCCTCCCTCCCCCCACCCCGGCATGATGGAGCCCTCTCCTCCCCCGGCCTCCCTCCCCTTCCCCACCCTGAAGCGGCGGTGGCCCCTCCCCTCCCATGGTCGCCTCCCCCGACCCCCTAGCCGCCTCCCTCTCCTCCCCCAGCCGCCTCCCCTAGCCCCCCGACCGCCTCCCTCTCCTCTCCCAGCCACCGCATCATCCCCCGGCCACCCCCTCCTTCCTCGACCTCCCCGGTGACCCCTCCTCCCTGGGTCCCCGACCCCCTGCCATCTGCTCCACAACCGGTGCTGGCGAGGCTGAGGCAGGCGCACGGGAGGCTGAGGCTGACGGGGCGCCGTCGCCTGTGCTGGCGAGTGGAGGCTCTTAGGAGTTGGGAGGCAGCTGCTAGGAGCCTGGGATGGAGGTGGCGGCGTGGAGTCTCCAACTACGGAGCAGGCAAAGGTGCCGGCGTCGACACCAACAGAGGCAGCGTCGCGACCTCACCCCCTTTGTCGACTCCTGATGCCGCCCTCAGCTCCCGCTGGGCCGCTTCTCCTCCTACGGCCGTTGTCCACTTGTCTGGGCTCCGGTGACCAATATACTCCCTTCCCCTCTACTCCCTTTCTCTGCTTTGTGATGGCGTGATGAGTTGTGGTTGTGTGGAATCTGGGGATGTCGAGAGGAGGGGGAGGCAAGGTGGAGGCTGAGGCGGCCCGGCTGATGGCGCCGACGTGCCTGCCATGCTGCCTGTGCCCGCCATGCTCCCCATGTCGTGTTGGCCCGAGCATGGCACGATTCGTCGTGCCATGCGGTGTCGTCCAATGGGTCGGGTTTCTAGGCCTAGCCCAGCCTACCGTTCTGATGTGCTAGCATGGCCCACCGTGTGTCGAGCCGGGCCGTGCTGGGTTGGCTATGCTTCGGGCTGGTCTAGAAAGACATGGCCCAACTTCCAGCTCTATAAAGGAGCCAACAATCGCCACTACCCGAGGAGTTTGTCGAGGGGCTTCTGCTCGTCAGGCTTCGTAGCATCCGGATTCATGTACGTAAACAAATGTGAGCTAGGGGTGCAGACTAGTACTTTTTTAGGATCAAGGACGCTCGAGAACCAAGCCCGACGCTAATGGCAATGGCAAAGTAGGCTGCACAAAGGCACTGTAGGAGGCATGAGCGCTGACGTGCGGGGCCCCGCAACCTCACCAGGGCATGCAAAGGTGATGTGACCATCTAGCTCGACAAAAACCTGCTCAGCTCCACCGACCTCGGCCAGTACAAGACAAGAGCAACTGGATCGAGATCATGCGAGTCGATAACCACGTAATCACCGGTGTCGGTGTGCTTGAGAGCCCCAACTTGTCCGATTCTGCACCGGCCTCCGCCTCCCCTCCGCTTCGCTCATCTGACTCCATGTCGGCCCCAACCTCCGCCAGCCAAGCTCCTCGCATGGCCTCTGCCTCCTCTCGTCTGGCTCCGCTTGTCGAGCTCCACGCATGACCTTCGCCTCCTCTTGTCTGGCTCCGCCCACTGAGCTCCGTGCATGGCCTTCACCTCTTGCCTGGCTCTACGCCAGTCTCTGTCTCCGCTCGTTCGGCTCCACGATGGCCTCTGCTTCCACCCGCCGAGCTTGGCGGATGTCCTCCGCCTCCGCCCGCCGAACTCTGCGCATGGTCTACTCCTCCTCTCGCTTGGCTTTGTCAGGCAAAACTCTGTATCTCTGAACCTGCAGTTACTTAACAAAGGAAGAATGCTTGTTTGAACTTTGCCAGATGATGAATAGTTCCGTCAGGCTATGGTTTTAGTAGACAGAAAAAATGGAGCAGAAATTCAGATGAGGCAGAGTGTTTGTACCACGCTCAACCAACTGCGGCTTTTTGGTTTTTTCCCTTATTCCATCAGCAATTACTAGTTTGTTACACATGCAGGTTGGCCCGTTTCCTACGACTCCATGATCCGGTCTTTGTGCCCACACAGCCGAGACTCACCACTAACTATTGACCAGAGAAAGGAAACGCGATAGATAACTCTGCTAACTACAGACCAGAGAAGACATGCTATAGATAACAGATAAAACAAAAGGTGCATGATGCTAATTGAAACATGGTGTGATGAACTAACAAACACTCCCTAATTTCACTGCACCTTAATCATCCCTAGCTTCCTTCGCATTTCCACAAAATGAATTCGCCCGAGTGGTTTTGTCAGAATATCTGCCAGCTGATTCTCTGAGTTGACAGAATCTATTTCAATCCTCCCTTCTTCAACACATTGCCTAATGAAATGGTAACGTGTATCGATGTGTTTAGTCTGATCCTAGAGGACTAGATTCTTGAATAAAGAGATTGCTGATCTATTCTCCATATGAAGCTTGCTTCTGGTAGACGCCTTCTTCAGCATGTCACTAACCGAGCCGACCAAATCCCCTGACCGCTGTTGTAGTAGCTAGTATGTACTTGGCTTCACAAGATGATAGCGCTACTATCTTCTGCTTCTAAGATTGCCAGGTAATCAGATCTTCTCCAAGCATGTACAGCACTTGTAGTGCTCTTCCTATCATCCATGTCACCCGCCATATCACTATCACTGAAACCAATCAGTCACAGCTCTTTCGATTGGTTCCTTCTAAACCGACAGCCAAAATCTTTGGTCTCCTTGATATAACGGAGGATGTGCTTAACAGTCATCATGTGTTTAGCTGTCGGTGCTTCCATGAAGTAGCTCACATATCCTAGGGAATAATTAATGTCTGGCCTCGTATGTACCAAATACTTAAACTCCTGAACAACCTCCTATACATGGTGGCATCAGCTGGAGTTTCCGTGCTCATCTTACTAAGCTTGAGCCTTGCATCCATGGGCACTTGACATGTGTTGCAATCACCCATTTCGGCTTTCTCCAAGATCATCAGTGTGTAAGCTGTTTGGTTCATTGTGATGCCATCTTCAAACTGATAAACCTCGATACCTAGATAACAACTCAACAAGCCTAGGTTGCTCATGTTAAACATCTTCTTCATCTCCTCCTTGAACTTCTAGATTTCCTCAGATTGAGAGCCCAAAATGATGAGGTCATCATACCCACAAGCAAGCAAGATGACTTAGTACCTCTTCTGTATAGTGCATGCTCTGAAGGGCTTTTCTCAAAACCAAGGGAGGTAAGACTGTTGTCTAGCTTTTCATTCCAAGCTCTCAGAACCTGGCTCAACCAATACAAAGCTTTGTTGAGCCAATACACCTTATGAGGATTGTCCTTGTCTCCAAAACCCGGTGGTTGACACACATATACTTCTTCGTGAAGCTTGCCATTCAGGAATGTAGACTTAACATCCATGTGATGTACTTCATGTCCCTATCTCACAGCTAGAGCAATCAACACTCACACCATTTCTATCCTAGCATAGGGGCAAACACCTCTTCAAAGTCGACACCTTGTTGTTGTATGTACCCTTTATCCACAAAACGTGCTTTGTGCTTCACAACCTCTTATTGAGCATTCCTTTTGACCTTGAAAACCTATTTCAATCCTATTGGTTGATGTCCAGCCCGAAGATCAACAAGGTTCCTTGTCTTGTTTTCCTTAGCGTAGCTGATTTCCTCCAGCATTGCCCACCTCCAAACCTTTTGTTTTTTTGGCCTCATTGAAAGACTCGAGCTTCTCGAATGCAAGAAGACAAAGTTCACTAAATGAGTTGGCCAACTCGTGCACCAACGTGTTGTCATACTGATTTTTTAGTGGCAGGTAGTGTTGTGGTCCTTCAATTGACTCAATGGTGTCATGACTTCGTGGAGTGGTCCATGCCACTCCCGCAGGCATAACCGATGATGATGCCACAGGAGCTACTCCTGTAGAACCTGGTGGTGATGAAGTTCTACCATCGAATTTAGAGCACGACACTGGGAAATCAGATGTGGCATCACTCATAGGCTATTGTGAACCAGTGTAAGGATCTCTAGTAGTCTAATATGAGGTGTGCTGAACCATAAAATTTTCACCCATCGGCACTTCATCTTGGTCTTTCTACACCATACTCCAATCCCACTTTGCCTCCTCATCGAACACGACGTTGTGAGTGACATGGAGCTTACCACCAATAGGATCGAACATCTGATAGGCCTTGCAACCTGGTTCATATCTGATGAGAACCATGGGAATGCTCCTGTCATCTAGCTTCCTTTGATCCAGCTGCACCACCTTCACATATCCAAGACACCCAAATATGCGGAAGAAATGCACATTTGGTGCCTTCCATACCATGCCTCATGGGGGGTCATTCCATCAACACTTTTCGTAGGGGATCGATTTGGGATGTGGACAGCCATCGTCACTGCCTCACCCCAAAACTTCCCAGGAACCCCTTTAGCCATTCTGTTGTGGTGAACAAGGCCCTGTCAAATGGCCACCTTGATCAGACCAATATTAATCGAACTCCACTGAGGTGAACCCCCCCCCAATCAGTCTAGAATACTTTCAACGTGAAGCTACTCTCCAATTCTACGTGTGCCTGGAACTTCTTCGTCCTTCCTCTTCAGCAGCATGATCCACATATACCAGGTCAAGTCATCAACAAGTAGCAGTAAATACCACCGGTCTCTATGCATGGCTAGTGAGATAGGGCCACACAAATCACCATGCACCAACTCCAACTAATCATGTGCACGATAATTGGCCTCGTAGACTTGCTCCACAGCCTAATTATTTGGTAGACCATGCACCATGCTTCGTTGTGCCAACTTGCGAAGCACTTGAAAATTGAGGTGGCTGTAGCGCGCATGTTAGCGCCATGCCTCCTCAGTGCACCTTGCTGCCAAACATATGGGCTCTGCCAAGTTAAGGTTCAGCAAGTACAAATGGCCACTAGTTCTTTTTACCTTGGCTATGTCTTCTCTACTAGTCGTGTATCCAGAGAATGCCATCTTTGATGAGCACGCTACAGCCATACTCATCGAGTTGTCTAACGCTCATGATGTTGCTTTGTAGCCTTGGTATATAATAGACATTTGTTAAGGTGTGATGCTTACCTCTTTGACAAGAGAACATCGCGGTCCCTCTTCCACAAATGTCCACAACGGAACCATCTCCAAATTTTATCAAGCCTTTCACTGTAGTATCAAGCTCAACAAAACTCTCTTTGAACCAGTCATATGGTTTGTGGCACTAGTATTCAAGTACGACTGACCATTGTAGTTCTCTTCAACACGTCCAAGATTCACTTCTACATGCACTTCATTAAGAACCACCTCTTCTGAAGCTTCTTCTTTGACTTTAGCAAGTGCACACACCTGTGCCATAAGTAGTTGTGGTTCATCCTCTTGGGCCTACATGACATATGCTTGCTCCTTGCACTCCTTGTGAGGCTTGTGACAATCCTTTGCAAAATGCTTAAAATTGTTGTAGTTGAAGCATTTTACCTTTGACCTATCATGTTTGTTGCTTGACATTGTAGAGTTCTTCCCATCAAGACTTCCTTTCAGTTGGCGATTTGCTTGCCACGCTCCTAATCACGGTTGGGTCCTTGACTCTTGGAGCAAGTTGAGGGAGAAGGAATAGGTTGCTTGTATTTGGACCATGCCATCCACTCTTTAGTGAGAAGTAGCCGGTCTCCACCATCTCCACCTTCACCAACATCCCACGGGATCTCAACAGCCTTCAGACAACCAGTGAGCTCCTCAACCGTCATATTGCCAAGGTCAAGAAGCTGCTCAATGGTGATGGCCACCTAGGTGAATTTTTGTGGCACAACCCGCAAAAACTTCTTAACATCGTTTTCTTCCTCCAGGGTGTCTTCTAGAGAATGTATATTGTTCACCAACCTAGTCAAGCACATGGAGAAATCATCAACAGTCTGTCTCCCTCATGTGAATGGCCTTGAATTCATGGCACAAGGTTTCTATCCTTGCCTCTCGAACACAATCACCGCCGATCCACACGGTGCGAATGGCCTCCCACGCCAACTTTGTTGTGTCCTTCGCTACTAGCGACGCTAGCATTTTCGTTGGCACTGTCTAGAGGATCATAGCAATGCCATCTAGTCCAACCAGTAGCTAGCATCACTTGGCTCGATCATTTCCTGGACACCTTGTGCCTGGAGATTTACTCTCATCAAGAGAGACCAATCATTGCAATTGGTGCACGTAAGGGTGGGGTATCACAATGTGACCCTTGCCTCCATTGGCGCCGACTATGCCACCATCTCCCGGCCACTCCTAACAACCACTACGGGCCGCCTACTAGCGCCAATGGATCTTGTAGTAGGAGGAGATGCCGATCTTGCACCTAGGGGCATCATCACAGGATCTATATGATCATTGCTCTGATACCAATTGTTAGGCAAAACACTGTTTCTCCGAAGCTGCAGTCAGTTAACAGAGGAAGAATGCTTCTTTGAACTTTGTTGGATGATGAACAGTTCTGTCAAGCTATGGTTTTAGTAAATAGACAAATTGAGCAGAAATTTAGAGGAGGTAGAGTGTTGTGCCGCGCCCAACCAACTATGGCTTTTTGGTTTTTTCCCTTATCCCATCAGCAATTACTAGTTTGTTACAATGCAGGTTGGCCTGTTTTCTATGACTCCACGATCCGGTCTTTTCGCCCAAAAAGTTGAGACTCACTGCTAACTATTTTTTTAGATAATGGATTAAAATCCGGCCTCTACATCCAACTTGGATGTACACAGCCATCACTGCTAACTATTGACCAAAGAAAGACAATGCTGCATATAACACTGGTAACTACAGACCAGAGAAGACATACTACATATAACAGATAAAACAAAAGGCACATGATGCTAACCAAAACATGGTGCGGTGAAATTAACTAACAGGCTTTGCGCCAGCCTCCATCTCTGCCCACTGAGCTCCATGCATGGCCTTCGCCTCCTCTCGCCCAACTTCGCGCTGGCCTCCGCCTCTGCCTTCGCTCGTCCGGCACCAGACGTGCGGCCTTTACTTTTGTTTCGAGTAGGAGCTTCAAGGCCCTAGCCACCACCGAGATCATTATCCTCCTAAACGATATCGCAGGCACCGCTGCCAATGTGTCATGACTTCTGCTATTGGAGCTCGTCTGGCAAGAGAAGGAATTGGAAGACAAGCCAGAAATGAATCAGGGAGAGAAGGCCCAGCTAGATATACTCCAAGGACTAATGGGTTGTATGAACCGGTATACGACCGTGATACTCCCATGTCAGGGTGATACCAGATGGTACTTGTATGGCAGTTGACTGGTAATGGGTAACGACCAAGTATTAGGCAAAGGTTCTATTCCCTATTCCCCAACTATGTCTTCTATCCCCGTCTCCTCCTTCCCAGGTTCCCCAAATCCTTGAACATGCTGTAGCTAAATCCTGTAATAGACTTGATCTTAGTGTTGGTTGGTAAAGCTGTGAGGAGGATCGTAACATTCTGGTATCAGAGCGCAAGTCTGAAGCCCTGGAGCCACCATGTTATTGCACGAGAACCCAAACCCGTGTGGAGGAAATGGATCAAATCACCGATCAGATTGAGGCAATCAGGGCTCAGGGAGTCAATCAAGGAGTTTCAAGCGCAAGGAAGTGAGATTCTTCGATCTGTGGAGGAGATCAAGCCAACCATACTCGAGCTACAACAGTGGAGGCCGGCAGCGGAGAAGGCAACAAAAGAACTGCGGGTCAAGATGGGCGAGCTGCGTGATCAGCTTCAACATATCACACGCAATCCGGTGCTGATGGCTTGTCTGGTGGATCAGCCCGAAATCCTCCCCAAGCCAGAGGCGATGTCTGTTGTAAATAATCTTGTTTAGAAGTCATGCACAAAATTTGGTTGTAATCGAAGTCAAATCGCAACTGCAATTAGAAGTCGTATCGGAAAAAGAATAGAAGTCGTATCTGAAGCGGAGTCGGAGTCTGAGTTGTAATCGTAGTCGAACCCGAGTTAAAGTCGTAGAACCGGGTATAAAAGGAGGGGTAGACATGTAACCAAGATGTACCAAGCAATTATGAGAAAAGAAGAAGTGAAAAGGAATCCCTGAGTGTTCTGTGCAATCTGGTAGGCGTGGGTGAAGTCGACTTACGACCACGGCAAACGTGGTCGTAAGGACTTACGACCACGGCAAAGCTATAGTAGTTTTGCGACTACGGCAAATCTACTGTAGACAAGGTCGAAAGGTGTTCGACCGCAGTGGAAGCGGAAGACAGTGAGGTCGAGAAGCGATACGACTACATCCGAGAGAAGTCGAAGGTAATCTGAAGGCATACAACTGTGACAAAGTTTGTACGTGGTCGTAAGGAGGCTACGACCACGTTGAAGCATTTCGACCACGGTGAACAGTGATCGCCAGCATCACTGCGTGATCGTAAAGGATTTCGATCACGGTATTCTCTAGCGGCTGGAGGAAGACAGCGCAGCGATACAGCGGAGCGATCGTAAACTGCTACAGTTGAGCGATCGGTGGTGAGTTTGAGTGGTCGTACGACATTGTAAGTGGTCGGAATCGGTCGTAAACGACTCTAACCGGTCGTAAAAGATTCTGGGAGGTCGTAAGACTCTCCAACAGTTGGTATCAGAGCCATGGCTGAGAAGGTGAAGGAAGGCGTGTCGCTGCAGTATCCGATCCTTAGCTCGGATAATTACCCGATCTGGGCGATGAAGATGAAGGTCAACATGATCGCGCAGGGTTTCTGGGGCCCGGTTGAACCGAAGGAGAAAGACAAGGTTATTGATGAACGACTTGACAAGATGGCGATGGCGGCAATCTATCAAGCTGTTCCTGATTCAATGATGCGACAATTAATTGGGAAGGAGACTGCTCGAGATGTCTGGACTACTCTGCATATAATGCATCAAGGGGTAGACCGAGTGAAGGAAGTTCGACTCCAGACATTGAGAAGTGAATTTGAAGCCATGAAGATGGGGAATAATCAGACAGTAGAAGATTTCTCTGGTCGTTTCAACAAAGTCGTGAACGAGATCAAATCTCTCGACGACGATCTAAAGGACGAAGTGGCGGTGAAAAAGTACTTGAGAGTACTGCCAGAAAAATTCCTCCCAGTCGTGACCACACTCACGTACTCGCAAGACCTCTCGAAGATGAAGATTGAAGAAGTAACCGGGGCGCTCAAAGCACACGAGTAGCTCCTGAAAAGTTACCAAGATGATAATGGACAGCAAGCGCTGCTCATAAGAGAAGACATGAAGAACCGAGGCGCAGACTCGACCTCCAGAGGTGGTCGTGGTTGTGGCCGCAGCGTGTCACATGGTCAAGGACAAGGATGAGGCTATACCTCAAGAGGTCGTGGGTCTCAGTCTGGACGAGGCGGAAGAGGTGGTCGTGCTGGTCGTGGAGGCAGCGATTATCAGACCAACAAATCAGAGATCCAGTGTTACACGTGCGAGAAGTTCAGACACTACGCTGCCGAATGTAGGAGCCACATCCAGTGCCATAATTGCAAGAAGTATGGCCACTATGCTGCAAATTGCCGGAGTAAGAAGAAGGTGGAGGAAGTCAACATGGCTCAAACGACCGAACATAAAGAGCTGACACTACTGTTGTCGTTCTGCACTGTAGATGAACCGACAATGGTTCTGTTGAACGAGGAGAAAGTCTTTCCAAGACTGTTGGAGCAGGGAGTGCAGACACAAACCGACTGGTACCTCGACAACGGAGCGAGTAACCATATGACAGGCACACACTCGATGTTCCACGAGTTGAATGAAAATGTGCTCTGAAAAGTCCAGTTCGGAGATGGGTCGTCGATTCAGATAAAAGGGAGAGGCTCGATCCTGATGCAGTGTAAGGATGGAAGCCAGAGAAGGCTGTCGGATGTGTATTATATACCGAGTCTACAAAGCAACATCATAAGTCTTGGACAATTGACTGAAGAAGGTTGTCGGATCGAGCTCAGAAACAACTACCTGAGGGTGTTCGACCGCACCGAACGACTGCTAATGAAAGTACAGAGGACGATGAACCGTCTGTACAAGATACAGATTGAAGCGTGCAAACCAAGGTGTTTGAAGACTATGACCGATGATGCAGACCGGTTGTGGCACGCAAGATTCGGACATTTGAATTTCCAGAGTCTCAACACAATGGCGAAAAAGGAGATGGTGATCGGACTACCGAAAATCGACCACCCGGAGCAGGTCTGTGAGGGCTGTCTGACGGGAAAACAAACTCGTAGCAGCTTCCCATCACAGGTACAGTTCAGAGCTTCTCAACCACTCGAGTTAGTTCACATCAACTTGTGCGGACCGATCACACCTCGCACTGATGCCGGTAATCAATATTTCATGTTGATTGTTGACGACTACTCAAGAGCCATGTGGGTGTACATGCAGAAGAGCAAAGATGAGGCAAAGACAAACTTTCAAAAGTTTATAGCTCTTGCCGAAAATGAAGTCGACAAGAAGGTGAAATCGGTCAGGTCTGACCGAGGAGGAGAATTCCTAGCAAAAGAATTTGACTCGATCTGCGAGGAGAAGGGCATTACTAGATACTTCACATCTCCGTACTCACCTCAACAAAACGGAGTCATAGAAAGAAGAAATCGGATTGTGATGGCTACAGCTCGAAGCCTCCTGAGAAGTCGTTTTCTCCCCGGGCGGTTCTGGGGAGAAGCAGTAAGACATGCGGTCTACCTTCTCAACCGCACGACCACAAGATCGCTCGATGGGACCACTCCATATGAACAATGGTCGGGAAGAAAGCCGAACGTTGAGCATTTAAAAGTTTTCGGCTGTTTAGCTCACGTGAAGCCGTCCACTTACCTGAAGAAGCTGGATGACCGGAGTAGAAGAATGATCTACCTTGGCTCTGAGCCGAGCACCAAGGCGTACGGGTGTTTTGATCCGGTCGAAAAGAAGATTCATGTGAGCAGAGATGTGGTCTTTCAAGAAGACAAACACTGGGAGTGGGAAGAATACCAGGACATTGAGAAAGACATGTCGAAGTGGGTAACCTTCGATGTCGAAACAGTCGATGCCGACAATACAGAAGAAGAAGAAGAAGAAGAAGGAGTTACAACCACACCTCAAAGCTCAGATCCGACTGGTGCTGATGATCAAGAAGCTTCACTTGATGCAGAAGAGACTGATGAAGAAAATTCGACTGGAAGAATACCAAAAATGAGGAGCAGTAGTGAGATCTATGCTCAAACTGAGCCGGTGCAGATGGATGAGCTGTTGCTTTACACAACGGCCGAAGAACCTGAAAATTATGAAGAAGCAAAGGGAGATGCATACTGGAGAGCTGCTATGCAGGAAGAGCTAAAATCGATTGAAGACAATAACACTTGGGAACTCACCGATTTGCCGAAGGGTCATCGGGCAATTGGTCTAAATGGGTCTTCAAAGTGAAGAAAAACTCTCAGGGTGAAGTCGTAAAACACAAAGCTCAACTTGTGGCAAAAGGGTTTGTCCAAAAACAAGGAATCGATTAGAAGAAGTCTTTGCACCAGTAGCTCGCATGGAAACAATTCGAGTACTTCTAGCCTTAGCAGCAAACGGTGGATGGGAGATTCACCACATGGATGTGAAAATGGCGTTCCTGAACGGAGACATTGAGGAGGAGGTATACGTCTCACAACCACTGGGTTTTCAGTCCAAAAGACAAACTGAGAAAGTCCTGAAGCTGAATAGAGCTCTTTATGGGCTTAAACAAGCACCACGGGCTTGGAATCAGAAACTCGACAAAAGTCTGACAACACTTGGGTTCAAACGGAGTAACTCAGAACATGCCGTGTACACGAGAGGAGACAGGAAGACAAGATTGATCGTGGGCATATATGTGGATGATTTGATCATCACTGGATCAAATCCAAAGGAGATTATGAAGTTCAAAGATGAGATGAAGAAGTTGTTCAAGATGACCGATTTGGGACTTCTGAGCTATTACCTTGGCATTGAGGTAAAACAAACCAACAACGGCATAACACTTTGTCAGTCGGCATACGCTCGGAAAATTCTGGAGAAATGTGGTATGGGAGAGTGCAATCCATGCCAAGTCCCAATGGAGAACCATTTGAAGTTAAGCAAGACAGGCCCAGGATCGCCAGTTGACGCCACGCAATACCGGAGCATCGTCGGAAGTCTGCGGTATCTGGTGCACACCCAACCGGACATTTCATTTGCGGTCGGATATGTGAGTCGGTTCATGGAGAAGCCGACTCAGGAGCATATGAACGCCGTGAAACATATTCTGGGGTATATCAAAGGTACTTTGAACCTCAGGATTCAGTACACGAAAGGAGGAGAAAGTGTTTTGTCGCTGACGGGCTACAGTGACAGCGATATGGCGGGAGATGTCGACGATCAAAAGAGTACGACAGGCATAATGTTTGTGCTTGGGAAGAGTCCAGTCAGCTGGCAATCACAGAAGCAAAAGGTGGTCGCATTGTCCTCCTGTGAAGCCGAGTACATCGCAGCAAGTGCAGCATCGTGCGTGGAGTCCGCTCGCTCGATCGCTAAGTGAGTTGTGACGAGAGCACCCGTAAGGTGACGCTTAGGGTAGACAACAAATCGGCTATTTCACTGAGCAAGAATCCGGTTCTACATGATAGAAGTAAGCATATAGACAGAAGATATCATTTTATTAGAGATTGTGTCGAAGAAGGGAAGATGACGATCGAGTACATCAGAACAGAAGAGCAGAAAGCAGACATTCTGACAAAATCGCTCGGACGAGTCAAGTTCACAGAAATGAGACGGAAGATCGGCATGATCGAAGTTGAAAAACAAGATTAGGGAGAGAATGTTGTAAATAATCTTGTTTAGAAGTCATGCACAAAATTTGGTTGTAATCGAAGTCAAATCACAGCTGCAATTAGAAGTCGTATCAGAAACAGAATAGAAGTCGTATCTGAAGCGGAGTCAGAGTCTGAGTTGTAATCGTAGTCGAACCCGAGTTAAAGTCGTAGAATCGGGTATAAAAGGAGGGGTAGACATGTAACCAAGATGTACCAAGAAATTATGAGAAAAGAAGAAGTGAAAAGCAATCCCTGAGTGTTCTGTGCAATCTGGTAGGCGTGGGCGAAGTCGACTTACGACCACGGCAAACGTGGTCGTAAGGACTTACGACCACGGCAAAGCTATAGTAGTTTTGCGACTACGGCAAATCTACTGTAGACAAGGTCGAAAGGTGTTCGACCGCAGCGGAAGCGGAAGACAGTGAGGTCGAGAAGCGATACGACCACATCCGAGAGAAGTCGAAGGTAATCTGAAGGCATACGACTGCGACAAAGTTTGTACATGGTCGTAAGGAGGCTACGACTACGTTGAAGCATTTCGACCACGGTGAACAGTGATCGCCAGCATCACTGCGTGATTGTAAAGGATTTCGATCACGGTATTCTCTAGCGGCTGGAGGAAGACAGCGCAGCGATACAGCAGAGCGATCGTAAACTGCTACAGTGGAGCGATCGGTGGCGAGTTTGAGTGGTCGTACGACATTGTAAGTGGTCGGAATCGGTCGTAAATGACTCTAACCGGTCGTAAAAGATCCTGGGAGGTCGTAAGACTCCCCAACAATGTCAACCACCCTGTCCACCCTGTTTGGCCACGGCCTAAGGAAGTGCCGTGGGCGGTCCTTGCTGGAGGTGATCGAGGGCCTAATGGCAACTGAGAAGTACCACAATACCGGAGGATGGCTAATGGGGAGGTCTCCCCCTTGCTGCCTCCGAACAATGGTAAGCACTATCCCCAAAGCCCTACACATTATCATTTTAAGCACTTTGAGTTTCATGCTAGAGTCCCAGGGCATCACCTCCACCCACCCAGAGTAGATTTTCCACCTTTTGATGGTGAGGGTCCTAGAGCATGGCAAATGAAATGTGAGAACTACTTTAGGGTTTGTGCTACTCCTCCAACCTCTCCCTGTTCCAGATCATGCGTGGCAAGTGATATCTTTCGATTTTATCCGGGAACTGTCCAGGTCGATGAGTTTCAATAGCATTATGGTAGTGGTGGATAAGTTTTCTTGCTATGCCCATTTTGTTGCCTTATTCCACTTGTTCACTACCTTGCAAGTCACCCAAGCCTATCTGCACAACATCTTCAAGTTGCATGGTTTGCCGCAGTCCATCATTTTAGATCGTGATTGCATTTTCACTAGCAACTTGTGGAGGGAGCTATTCAGATTGGTGCAGATAAAACTGCAAGTGAGTTCGGCTTATCACCCACAAATCGACAGGCAAATGAAACAGGTAAATCAGTGCGTGGAGGCATACTTGCGTTGTTTTGTGCATGCCTACCCAAAGAAGTGGATTGAATGGCTATCTTTGGCTGAATTCTGGTACAATACATCTTATCATTCCACTCTCGGCAAATCCCCCTTGAGGTACTTTATGGGCACAGTCCTCGCCATTTCAAAATTGTGAATTCTTCTGCCTGTACAGTGCTAGACTTGGAGTCCTGGTTTGCTGAGCGGGAACTAATTACCAAGCTCTTACGGCAACATCTGAACCGGGCCAATCAGTGTATGAAGGCACAGGCGGACTCAAAGAGATCGGAAAGAGTGTTTGTAGTTGGTGACTGGGTGTATTTGAAACTACATCCGTATGCCCAGTTGTTGGTTGCAACACGGGCTAATCATAAACTCTCTTTTCGATATTTTGGTCCTTTTCAGGTGGAGGAAAGAATCGGAGCTGTGGCGTATAGACTCAACCTACCACCTAATTGTGGCATCCACCCAGTGATACATGTATCTCAACTGAAACTGGCGCTAGCCCCAAGTGAAGCAGTGCAGTTGGACCTACTAGAACCTGATCAGGAGCAAGTACACCAATCAAAATAATGGAGAGTTGTCTTCAACAAAATGGCACTACGACTTCTCAAATCTTAGTTCAGTGGTTGGGTATGTCTGCCTTTGCTGCTGCTTGGGAGAACCATGAGGACATAGCATG
Source organism: Dendrocalamus sinicus (assembly GCA_036346575.1). Taxonomy (NCBI): domain Eukaryota; kingdom Viridiplantae; phylum Streptophyta; class Magnoliopsida; order Poales; family Poaceae; genus Dendrocalamus; species Dendrocalamus sinicus. Next base: position 22,340,945 of record CM070664.1, on the reverse strand, counting down.
CCACTTCCCTGGAGCTCCGGCTTAGGGACAAGCCGGTCCAAAAGGGGGGAGGTGTTAGCAAGCTTATCTCCTGCGGCTCAGTTTGGCATTTCCGGTTTCCTTGCCTTTGCATGGCGCTGCATGCCGGTCTTCACGCGTGTGCGTTAATCACGCCTAGCCAATCCTTTGTTTCTCTCGGCTTGGGCTATATATTGTAACATTTACCTTGAGTAATACAATAAGACTATTACGCGTGAATTATCTCGCTATCATGGTATCAGAAGATTCCTTTTCCTGTAACCTACCGCTTCCGCTACACAAATCCTAACAACAGTCGGTGCTCCCATCCATGGCCGATCCTGCCACCTCTGCTGCTGCTGTTTCTCCTGGCGAGAGCGCCGCTGCCCTCACGCGCGAACGCACCGACCAGCAGCGCGAGGCTGCCGCTGCCATGGAACGCGAAGCCGCCGCCGCCAGAGATCGCGATCAGGAGATTGCCGTCGATAGAGATCGTGAACGCACGATCCTCACCAGCGTCGCCGACGCCACCGCCAAGGCGACCTCTGACACCCAGGCCCGTGTGCGTGCCGCCGCTCTCGAACGCGAGCGCGAGGCCGCCGCCGCCCTGGAGCGCGAGGCCGCTGCAGCGCGCCAGCGCGCCTCCCTCGGGGACGGCACCCTGCTCTCCGACGACGATCCTCCTGACGCCGCCGCCCCCGCATCCTATGAGGCCATCGCCATGGCCAACCTCCATGCTCAGGCCGCCGGCGTCCAGAACATCCGGGCCCTTGTACCCGTTGTGCTTGACTTGATGTTGTCCCACTACAACACATGGCGCGATCTGGTTCTCCTCACCCTCGGCCGGTACTCCCTCGCCGATCACATGACATGCGATGCCGTCTTCCCTGATGATCCCGCCTGGCACCGCATGGACTGCGTTGTGCTATCCTGGATCTACGGCACCGTCTCCCTCGAGCTTATGGAGGTCGTCCGCGTTCATGGCAACACCGTGCGCACTGTGTGGCTCAGCATCGAGCATCAGTTCCTCGGTAATCGTGAAACCCGAGCCTTGTATCTCGACGTCGAATTTCGCACCTTCATGCAGGAGGATCTCTCCGTCACGGATTACTGTCACAAAATGAAGAACATGGCAGACGCTGTTGGACCGAAATGGCGATAGAGGGGGGTGAATGTCGACTTTAAAAATGACCTCCAGAAAGTATCCACCAACAATTCCCCTCCTATAGATACAAATCTACGAAGAGGAAAATAAATGCCCAAGGCTACTGAAGGTCTAGGGTAACAAATACTCAAGAGAGGAGAAAGCACAAGTTGAGAACCAAATGAAACCAGCATTGAAAGCAAAGGGACCGGTCAAACCGCATAGCCCAGGCCGGTCAGACCGCCTCCTCAGGGCCGGTCAGACCGCATAGCCCAGGCCGGTCAGACCGCCTCCTCAGGGCCGGTCTAACCGCCAGCAAAGCGTCGGTCTGACCGCCGCATAATGTCCGGTCTGACTGCTATGGCGCTGGCGGTCAGACCGGTTATGTCTAAATTTTTCTGGCAGCCCCGAGACTGAAAAGGCTTGAAATTCCAAATCTTGCTCAAATCAAAGGAAGAGATGAAATGCTCTTAATCTACTCAGGCCAAAAGCTTTTAAATTTGTTCCAAATATCTTGGGGACCTTAGGACACAAGAGATTTCAGTCAAGAGGCAATCAATTCAAATTATGACAAAAATCTGAAATTTTTGCAAGACTGAACTAAAACCCAAATTCCTCCCCAAACTTTGAACCTTTGTCCATGAAACTTTGAGGATAGCTACGTAATAGCTTCTGGACTTCTCACGTCAAATTTCATGCCATCTTGAGAAGGGAATCAAGATCCACCTCAAACCCTAGGAAATAAAATGAAGAACAGAGAAGCCCAAAAAGCTAAATCTGAGATTAAATGCGATTTGCTCTTGGGAAAAACAATCAAATGATCTTGAGGCATTATCCCAACATAGAGCAACCCATTTTGGTACCTCTCAGCAAGAATCAACAAGAAAACTGAAAATCAAGAAATCATGCAAGAAAGGTATCGAAGGAAAAACAAGGAGCACGGGAGTAAACTCAGAAAGTGCATTCCCAATCAAACGATTACAGAGGAGTTCCCATACACATGGATATTAGAACAAGAGGAATGATTATAAGAGTCTCAATCCATCCTCTCCCTCACCCAAGATCAAGAAAACCCACACTCTACATGGTTCTTTGAGAGGAGACACACAGAGAGGGGATGAACGAAGGGAACACACTCTGCCCTCTTCCAACAATTAAAGCCTCTTACCAACTAAAGAGCCAAAGCAAAAACCAACCCCAAGACCATGAAGACCATGCAAGGAGACACCCTCCTTTTATAGTCTCTCACTAATGGGTTTGAAATTTGCTTTGCCCATTTAGCCACAACAACTCCAATGCTTTATCCGTAATCCGCTTCCTTTAGTGCAGCTTTGCTTATTCTCTAAAACGCCCCTCGTGCACCTTCCGGGAAGCTTCCTCCTTTCTTGCTGCTCAAGCCTCGCAGCTATCTCGAGTCTCCGCCGTCTTCGACACCACCGACCGTTCTGACCTCAGCGCCACCTGCGCCTAGTCCGGTCACCCCGTGTCTCGCCACGACTCCGCCTCGACGTCCTGCAGCCAACACAGACAAGAAACACATCAAATAGCACCGCTCGATACATGAGAGCACAATTAGCATCAGTAAATCATACTTACGCATGAAGAAGCCCAAACCTGTTGAATCAAGAGAATATGCATCCTAATCACATTGACCAGGTTAGACCAAGTCCGACCGAAGCCGATTGCACCACGCAACGACATGGTCCGAACCACACAAACCAAACTCGACTTTCCTAAACCGATGTCAATTACTCATCACACACATGGGGTCAAAACCACATGGTCCATCAATCTCCCCCTTGATGAGTATATTGACAAACCTAGAAAAAGCATAAAGTTGAGTTTGAAATGCAAGAAAGCAGTCAAACATGGTCCAAAGGAAAGAGCAAAAAAGCCTCATGACCATGTTGACAAAGGAACACTAGAGCTACAAAAAGAAAGAGCAAATTATTCTCCAAAGCTCTAGAAAGCCCCCAAATGGCTTTTTCTCTGCTATTCTCCCCCTTTTGGCAATAAACACATCAAGGATGCAAAAGAGAGAAAAATGTTGGCTGAAGTTTGTTTATTTTAAGTATTTAGAGCCATGAAGATTATCCAAAATGACCAAATGAGTATTACACCAAGCCATAATGCATAAGAATGCTATCAAGATCATGACAAGACATGTATAATCAAGCTAAGCCAAAAAGTCACAATCTGAAATTTAGAGAAACTTCTTAGCATATCAAGTCATTCATGATTCTAGTCTAGCTAAAGGTATCCAAGGATGATGCAAGCCATGTCAATAGTTTAAGTGGAACCAAGAAGCTAGTGTTGAGTCAATATAGAGTGCTACAAGTTCTAGAATGAGACATTTGTTCAAGTACTTGTAAATTTTAGCAAATTGAGCACAAGTGACATAATTTTACTTAAGAAATCACATAATCATTTCCAATCAGATTTTTGTGTAGACATGTGCTAGATCTCAAGCCTTATGCGACCACTCCAAGCAAGAAGCTTAAGAAGATGGTCTAGGTCATCCAAAACTCCCCCTGAGTTTATGCCTTGTGCAATGGCAAGCCGTCTTATGAGAAAGAATTGGTGAAATTAGTTTTTTCGCATAAAAGAGATCTTTTTGCACTCTTATGAACATAAGACTTGTACTAACTCATGTGTCAACAAGAAACTAGAATAGCTCAATCTAAAGCTCAACAAAGATTCAAGACTCAACTCAGTCTATTTGACATGGCATGAATCATAAGTGGATAACTAAAGGTAGACTAGTCTCAAAAATTTATCATGACATGAATTAATTCAAGTTGTGCATTTTAATCAACATATCATGGCAAAGACTTGACTACACATATAATGTCATGATCAATCTAGCAAATAAGCACAAGTTATGGCAAGGTGTAATGCATTGTAATCATGTCATAAAGGATAATAATCAAGGCTCCATATAGTTATATTACAATGCAAATGACATGCAAGAAAATCCAGCTCCCCCTCAACATGAGATGCAACTTTTAGTTCAAGTTGAATTATGTCAATATTAAGCTCCAGAAGCTCCCAAATGAACTCCCCCTGAACCAAAGCAATAAAAACAAGAAGCTGGCAAGAGAGTCCGAAAAGGCAGTCCTTAAAGCATAGATAAGATATAGAAGATACTATAGCTCAAACTGACTCTCATCTACCCCGTATGAATCTAGGACTATCAACTGGTCATCTAACACACTAAGGAGCAAACACGTACCCTGTCTACCCGAGGGTGGCCCAACCCTCGCTAGAACCTATAAGAAGTGAGTGAGCTTAACCTAGTGAGAAGAGAACAGCTAATAAGCAGCATCCTAGAATCACAAGATAAGAGTAAGAAGTCTAAACAGCTAGACAAGAGAAGCACTCTAACCTATGCTAGAAGGACTAACCCAAATGCACCCATATGCAATGCAACAGATAGGAGTAAGAGCATAATCAATATAATAAAGTAGTAACGCACAAAGCTCCCCCTCACAATAGTCCATAAGGACAAACCACCCCAAGCTCTCCCCGCAGAGCTGAAAACCTAGAGCTATCCAAAGGCTTGGTAAAGATATCAGCCAACTAGTGGTCACTCTCCACAAACTGAAGCACTATGTCACCCTTCTCTACATGGTCTCGAAGGAAGTGATATCGAATATCGATATGCTTGGTCCGAGAATGCTGCACTGGGTTCTTAGCAATGTTAATCACAGAAGTGTTATCACAAAAGAGTAGAACACTGTCAATAACTAACCCAAAGTCCCGCAGGGTTGAGACCATCAAACCACGACTACAAGAATCGGCCGCACAACGCACTCGGCCTCTGCGGTGGTGTGCAACACCGATCGCTTCCTAGAAGACCAAGAAACGAGAGAAGTGCCAATGAATTGGCAGGTGCCCGAAGTGCTCTTCCTATCTATTCTACGGCCAGCAAAGTCTGCATCCGAGTATGCTCTCAAGGAAAGACAGAACGAGGAAGAGTACCAGATACCATAGTCAATGGTAGCTCAAAGGTACCGAAGAATGCGCTTCACCGCCTGGCGGTGAGATACGCGAGGAGAAGCCTGAAAGCGAGCACACAGACACACGGAGAAGTGTATGTCCGGTCTCGAGGCAGTGAGGTACAAGAGGGAGCCAATCATGCTGCGATACTCCTTTTGATCAACTGGCTCGCTGTCCTCATCTGGGTCAAGTGGGTCAGACCCAGATTTTACAATCCGGAATCTTCTGTGATTCCATCGCACTATTCCCTGGATCAGTAGATAGTGCTCACAGATTACAGTTCTGAATATCAAGTACATATCATACGGAAGCATAAATATAATAGTAAACTTACTCATGGGTCATTTAGGCCGAATTCATTAATTTGCAGCAGCGGAAGAACGAAGCACACAGATGGGACCTTCAGGACATGCCCACAGGCAGCCAACTGGAGGTTCGCGACCTAGCCCTTGACATCTTCATCTTCTCTGCCAGCATGTCCAATCTTGTTGCTGAGGCGAAGTGATCTGATTCCTGATTCTGAATTTGTCGCAAAAGCGAGTGTGAGCACACCAACCACCGTGCTCCGCGAGACAATACACAGAATGCAAATAAATAATATGCATGGCTTAACAAAGGAGAGACTCGGGTTATTTTATTTGCCAAAAATCGCTTTTAGTAGCATTGTTATTATTTAATCATAGTGTTATTGTTACTGCCTATACTCCACCTAGCGACTACCATAGTCGACTTAATCCACCAAAATACACTTTCTTTATTGATTGCTATCTAAGACTCCAAACAGCGAATGACATCATTTATCTACTATCATTTATTTATTCCGCCAGTATCTTTTGCATTCTAAATTCTTAACAATCCAATCCTTTCGTTATTGATCCGCAACCATAACTTACTTCATCAATAATCAATCTTGTTTTTCCATTATCTATCTCTAACTAATTCATGAGTATACATCCACCAAGAATATCATTGACCAAGTATACGATTCACTAGTATATATCCACCAAGTATATCATTGATTAGGTCTACGATTCACCAGTATTCATCCACCAGGAATATCATTGATCAAGTTTATACTCCAGGAATTGTTATCATACTCCAAACTCCCAAGATCAATTCATCCATCCAGAACTTGTTCAAATCCTATTAATCCCAATATTGTCAACCTCTCCCAAGAATTTATATCAAATATCAGTGTTGTAATCCAACCAATACCCTTGCACTTCCTAATATTCCAAAGACCATATAAATCATCTATCTAGTCTAGATATCCATTTGGGCTCATTTCTCCCAGAATCCACACTATCGTTTTCTTTTTACAATCGACATGAGTCCACCAATATATTTATGTTTTTACCACAAACTTCCATCTTCATTGCTCCCGACTCTACTTATTTTCTCATATATTTTACTTTGCGAGAAAAGAAAACATTTTACTTTTGCAATATGATACATAAAAATTTCCTGAGACCTAGCAGTTTTGAACAAAAACATAATGTTCAAGAAAATGCAATACTAATAGCGATCCAGATTCCATCCACTGTTATATGGCATCCACACCATATAGCATCTTTCAGCGTTATAGCCGCTTAACTTACCACTGTGACGACACCCAGGACAATTCAAATCAGGGCTTTCCACTGCCCTCCACTTTTTCCATTACCATCCACAAAGTTTTTGAAATAGAACTATATCTAGTTAAGTTCCCATGTCCACCCTTGACCGTGGGCACGGCTATTCGAATAGTTTTGACTCTGCAAAGTTTGTACACTTTCACCACAAGAGACAATCAACCCGTTGCCCCACACGATTCCTTAGTCATGTGGTTGAGCAGACCATCACAGTGAATTTTCAAAGTATCTAGACCCTTTTGTCATCTCACCTTATGGGAAACTGCCCACTTGCGATGGGTCCCATCTATGCGCGGGATGTTCCCCACAGCCACTAACGCAGCCGGGCTCCTACTTCCCGCAACGTTAGGACAGCTGGGAAACTTCACCCTCCACGGGTGTCCCTTAGGGCCCCCGTGCCCGTGCGTATCCACTTCTATCCACTACCAGTGAGATGAGTCCGGGGTTTCGATAAGTTTACTTAGCCAAGTTGTACTTTACAGACTTATGGTTGTACTATTTTACACAGGAGGTCGTGACAGGATGTAGTCCTTAGTGGTATCTGGGCGGTTCTACCACAAACCACACTCTCGTGCACCCCTGCACCACACCCCCGAACCATCCGCCCAGATAAATAAGCAATTTGAGGTTTTTGGGATCATAAAATAATCATACCAACATATACCAGTCATTACCACCATGACTACCCAACCAATTTTTCTCAGGATTAAAAGTGATGCTTGGGGCATTTCAGCACCCCCGGTATCCATGCAATACTAAGCAGGGCGTATAATTAGGGACTTATTTTTGAAATGTTACTACTATAATTTTGCTAGGGCGACAAGGTTCACAATTCAAGTATTCCAAAGGAGGTGTAATATTATTCAAGGCAAACAATGGGCATATAACTAGAATCTTAAATTAAGCATGTATTTGCATATAAAATAACAGCATGCAATTTGATAATTTAAACCAAAATAATTTGCAGAAAATGTAGGTTCAACATGATCAAAGTATTGACTTGCCTGGCGCGGTTTACCGTGGTCTTGAGCTCACACAATGCTTTCTCTTGAGCTTTTGGGTTTCTACCTTCACTTCGAGCTGGATCTCGCTTGCTCCTCTGAATCTTCACGACTCCCAATTTCTAGTTACGCGACACACGACTGAATCCAAATAAAAGCGAATAACTCAAAAGATCCAAATAAATCCAATTGAACTCAATTTTAGCTTTATTATGAGTTAATGGGTGATTCAGATGATTTGAGGCAAGGTCTGCGGTAGGGTACGATGACTTAATCTTGTTATTAACAATTTCTTTTATCCTTTTTATATTTATCAAGGAAGTTCCATGAGTTAGGTTAATCCTATAAATTGATGTATTTTGTCGAGTCGTAACATTCAGGGCATATGATATCTATATATAAGTGATGTTTGCAATTTTGTCTTACCGAGTTAATCTTATAGCCCATGTTTTTAGCATTCTGCGGTATAATATTTTATGTACCTCCATGTATCACTATGCTAAGTTTAATTTGAATTAGGGTCTATTTATACTGGCCCTAACTTGTTATATAAATTTATGTTCAGTACCATTATTCATTTAAACTAACATTAAGATTTAATTAGTGTCACTTTTATTATCTTGCCGTTACTTTGGCTACTAGTGGGCTTAGTGTAACATCCTGAAAATTTAAAATTTGAAAATATGAAGCTTTTGAAATATTTTACAATATATTTTATTGGAATTTGGATTTTTTGGTGTTTTCTTGAATTTGGTGGAGGTTTCAAAATTTAAGAACTCATAAAAGACAAAAAAATATTAGTAATGCCATAAAAAGGAATGTACAAATAATGGAGATTCGAAACTTTAAATACGAATCTGAAAAGATGATCCAGAAAAGGGAGGAGAGAATTGGCCTAAAATATAAAACCCTAATTCTGTAAATGGTGATATAAATAACAAGGAAGTAAATACTTTAAGGAAATCAACAAATGTGGATATATACATAAATAAATAAGTACATGTGTATTTAATAAAATATGGTACCTATAAAATTTGTGTTAAATAGAAAGTACAGAAATTTATAGGAGCAAGAAAGGGAGCAGATAAATTGAAATTATATACATGTATAAAAATACAAATGCCTAAACAAAAAAAGAAAAGAAATAGGAAAAAGAAAGCTGGACCGGCCATCACCCCGGCCCAGCCACTTCCCGCGAGCGCGCCGACCCAGCCGCTCCCCACGCGCTCTCCTCTAGCCCAGCCGCTCCCTCCGCCTCGTCCCTCTGCCGCACGGGTCCCGCTCCTCACTCTCGCTTCCTCCCTCTGCTCGCGGCCCAGGCGCCCCGCGCCTCCTTCTCCCCCTCTCGTTCCTCTTTCCTCCCCCGTGAGCGCACGCGTGCTCTGCTGCGCCGCAGCTCCCTTCCGCCCCGTGGCAGCCATGCACCATCCCTCGCCCTCGGTTTCTCTCCCGTGCCGCCCACTATTTTCCTCCCCTCTTCGTTGCTATAAAAGGTTTGTCTTCCTCCCTCACATCCGACACTCCCTCACTGCTCCGCCCGTGCGCCGGCCGCAGCGCCTCCATGCCATTCCCGGCCCTCCGCCGATGCCCCGCCACTCCGACTGCGTCACGGCATACCTCCACTCCCCACCAGACTTCCCTCCGAGTTAATTGGGTTCTCGCGCGCCGACAATCGCCGCACAACCGTCTTCCTCAATGCCAGCCGAAACCACCGCCGCCAGCGCCGCTCCCTCTTCAGCGAGCGCCTCGTCGATTCCCCCGGTCTGGAGCTCCCCCGTGACACCGCAACGCCTTCCGCACCGTCGCTTGGACCTCCCATCGCCTGTGCCTCGCCGGCGACGTGAACCTCCCTGCGCCGCCCATGGCCCTCGCCGCCGGTTCACCTCGGCTCCTCCCCGGCTCAACCAACAGCATGGTAAGCATCCTTCTACCTCCTACATGCTCAGGCGCGCTCGAATTCCCTTCTTCTTTCTCCCGACCGCCGACGCCCCGTTCAACCCCCACCTCCGGCCGCCGAGTCTCGCCGCCGGCCTGCCTCGGTGATCCCCGGCTCACACCAGCACCTCCACTGGCTTCCCAGACCCCGTGGGAACCCATTTTGCCGATCATCGCCGCCTCCCCGGGCGCCGCCTGTCGCCGGCGTGCGCATCACCGAGCTCCGGCCGCCTCCCCTGTTTTGGTTCCTGGGCATCCTCACCTCTTCCTATATCTTGCGTAGACTTCATCAGTCCTGGCCGAAGGCCCATTTGGCTAGCAGCGCTCGGTTAACACTTACACAGTGGAGAGGTGTTGGGTTCGATTCTAGCTGATGGCAACTTTCTTTCCATATTTTTGCTCTACTATGGTGGCTCTTTTTAATGGAAATCATGAAAAAAAAATTAGGTAATAGTTTAGAGAAGCTAATAAAATTTAATTAGTATGTAAACTAAGGTTACTTAACATTTTAATATGTGATTATTTACAATATGAACCACTGATATAGTTTAGATATTTAGATGAGGTTTAGTTATCGATTAAAGGCATTAGTAAAATGTGGTTTAGTGTATAGTCCAAAATTAATAAGAATTCTAATTAAAAATACACCCATAGAAGGTACAAAATTTATTAGGATATGCATGAGCTTAATACATGTTTAATTAGGAATTGGTTATTATTATGCTGACTAGTATGCCTTTAGTATCCATTTTAAATCTAATCCTAATTTCTGATGAAAGACTTAGAAAAAGTTAGGGATAGTCTATGGAAGCTAGAAAAATTGAAGTAAGGCTTTAGGGAGTGTATGTATGATTTAAATTTGGAATAGATATCATGATAAATAATTAGTGTAACTTTGATATTTACATTGTAAATCTAATTACATATTAGGGCATTACTGAGGAGAAGCAACCTTTGGATAAATGTATATATATTTAATAAAGATGGCCCTTAATTAACCTGTAAGCATATATGCCCAATAGTTATCATGCCATCAATAAACAAACCTCGGTGACATATTTTAGCATAATAGCCTCAGGTCATCAAGTGACAAAATAATCTCATAGATATATATATACTCTAAAATTAATTCGGTAAGCCAAAATGCCCTGTGAAGTAATGCTTGACAAAATAACACCTATTCATAGGTCTAACCTAGCTCATGGAACTTCCTTGATAAATATAAATCAATTAAAAGAAAGTCATCAAGCAAGAGGTCAAGCCTCGCTTTTCCCCAATCGGCCATATTTGGCCACCTTCTTTTCCCAAAAGCAGATAATTCCTGTAGGTGCATCTTCACTTTCGATCCCTCGTGTTTCTAAAATTTTCCCTCACGGTAAAGTATTCCGACAACTCGCCCTCCTGCTCAAATCCAGCTACCGCTATGCTTACAACACACTAACCTGAATCATCCTTCTATTCTCAAATCATACTAAATGTATAATTTAAATCAAATCGGGTATTTAAAGTGTTTGGATTTATTCGGGTCCTTTGAGTTATTTGTTTTTATTTGAATTCAGTTGCTTAGCACGTAATTAGAAATTGAAGTCCGGAAGAATCAATGGATCGAGTGTGATCAAGAGCAAGGTGAAGATAAGGACCGGAAGCTCAAGACCATCGTAGGAGAAAGCTTTGAGTGAACTCAAGACCGCGGTAAACCGCGCACAGGCGAGTCAATACTTTGATCATGTTGAACCTACATTTCTGCAAATTACTTTGTTTTAAATTATCAAATTGCATGCTGTTATGTTATATGCAAATACATGTTAATTTAAGATTCTAGTTATATCCCATTGTGTACTTGGTTAATATTACCCCTCCTTTGAAATATTTGAACATGTGAACATTGTCGCCCTAGCACAAATTATAATAGTAACCTTTCAAAAATAAGTCCGTACTTATATGCCATGCGTAGTATTGTTTAGATACTCATGGCGCGAGCGCCAAGCATCACTTTTAATCTGAGAAAAATTGGTTGGGCGATCATGGTGGTAATGGTGATAAATGTTGGATATGATTATTTTATGTTTCCAAAACCCCAACATGCTTAAATATCTGGGCGGATGGTTCGGGATATGGTGCGGTGGTGCGAGTGTGGTTTGTGGTAGAACCGCCGAGATACCACTAAGGACTGAATCTTGTCATGTCAACCCGTGTAAAGCAGTACAACCACAAGTCTCAAATTACAACTTGGCTTAGTAGAATTGCCGAACCACGAAAGTCATCCTTCCGGGAGGAGGTGTGGGATAGTGCAAGCGGCGATCCGTGTGGACGGCTTGAATGGGACACCAGGTAGGGTGAAGTTCTCTGTGGCGGGCTAGCGGGTGGGGAGCCAGTGCTAGACGTTCGAAGGAGGACATCCCGCACAACGTATGGGATCCACCGCAAGTGGGAGCGACCCATAGGGTGAAATGATGGAAGGGGCGAGGTACTTTGAAAAGTCACTGTGATGGTCTGCTCAACCACACTTCTAAGGAATCGTGTGGGGCAATGAGTTAATTGTCTCTTGTGGTGAAAGTGTACAAACTCTGCAGAGTCAAAACTATTCGAATAGCCGTGCCCACGGTCATGGGCGGACATGGGAACTTAACCAGATATAGTTTTGTTTACAAAATGTTTTGTGGGTGGGAATGGAAAAGTGAAGGGCGAAGGACTGCCCTGGTTTGGAATTGTCCTGGGTGTCGTCCCAGTGGTAAGTTAAGCGGCTATAACGCTGAAGAAATTGCTATATGGTGCAGATGCCATGTAACGGTGGATGGAATCTGAATCGATATTAATAATGCATTTCCTTGTACATTATGATTTGGTTCAAATTGCTAGGTCTTAGGGATTTTTAAGTAATTGTATTCAAAAGCACTCTCTGCAAAAATAAAATAACCCAAGCCTTCCTTTGATAAGCCATGCATACTATTTAATTGCATTCTGTGTATTGGCTCGCGGAGCACGGGGTCGGAGTGCTCATGCTCGCTTTTGCGACAAAATTCAGAATCAGGAATCAAATTACCTCACCTCAGCAACAAGATTGGACAAGCTGGCCGAGAAGATGACGATGTCAAGGGCTAGGTCGCGAACCTCCAGTTGGCTGCCTGTGGGCATGTCTGAAGGTCCCACTTGCGTGCCGTTCTTCATTGCTGCAATTTCATGATTTCGCCTAATCGCCCATGAGTAAGTCTACTATTATATTTACGCTTCCGCATGATATGTATTTTGATATTCATTTTTGTAACTGTGAGCACTATCTACTGATCCAGGGAATAGTGCAGCTAAACACAGTAGATTCCGGATGGCATAATCTGGGGTCTGACACTTAGCTTCATCTCAAGTTTTTGTTTAAACTTAGTTATCTGGGCAAAGCTTGGTATATAAGGTCGTATTTCAATATTTGCTATTTAACAAAATCTACGGCTACAATTTATTTGATGAAGGCATGTTGAATACTGAGCATAGACTTTATTTATAAATTAATGGTAGTCGTTATTAAATTTTAACATTTAACCAAAAGAAATTTTCTTTATCATTGCCCTCAACTAATATCTGGTCTTTTAACTCATTTATGCAAACCACATTAATTATTCATATGTGATACCTAGTCCAAATACTAGTGGCTTTTTACCCAAATCGTTTAATAATCAAAAATGGTTCTCTTGATTGCCTAGGACCTAGAGATAATGATTAAGGTCTAAATCATGCTATGGTCAAACCTATGATATTCACTAATATACAATGGCTTAGGTTTTATTTTAATTGAGAGTTATTTATCTGGGCCAAGATTGTTCTATAGAGTCACATTTCTGATATATGCCATTTGGCAAAAGTTTATCATTAAGATTTATTTGGTGGCATGATAATTATTAGGGCATATATGTTTATATTTTAATTAGGGGTAGTCTCTGTTAATTTGGATATGTAATCAAAATCATAATGCCGCTATCAATATCTTTAATTAACAATAAATTTCTTAAATAATTATTCAAGTCATATAATTAATCATATATGAGCTAATTCAAGTTTAAATCTTTAAATAATCTCAATTACATTCTATTTAAATTTTAATAGCTTCTCTAAACTATCCCTTAATTTTTCATGATTTTTATCAATTAAAATGAGCTACAAAAAATTGAATTAAAAAAAATGGGGAATGAAGTGCTGCCGGCCAGTTTTGAATACAGGATCTAAGGGGGGTTGAGCCTTAAGCGTGCTAAGCTAGCCATCAGGGATCTCGGGTGTTTAATGATTTGCATGCGGTGGAATGTAAACTAGAGCAGAGTAGTCGGCCACAAAATCTTAACAAAACCTAAACTAACAGGGGCAGCCGGGGGATCGAACCCAGGTCGGCCAGTCGGGCGGGTGCGTTGCTAACCAATCGGCCGGTCTGAGTTTCTCGACTCACCAGAGGGGGAAATGCAGATGAGCCAAGATTGCTGCGCCCAAGAACAGGGGAGCCCGGGGCAGTGGTCGGGTGGCGGCGTCGCCGGCGTGAGGTGGCCAGAGTGGAGCGGACGGAGGGCAAAACGGAACGCCGGGGCTAAGGGGATGCCGAAGGAGGTGGCGGCGGGGACCGGGGAGACTCGAGGAAGACCGACAGCGAGCGGCGGCGGCGGCTTGGAAATGAGCTCGGTGCCGGCGAGCCGAGGTGATGGGAAAGCTCCAGCGAGGTGGGGGCTAGCTTCATGGTGGCCGTGCGGTGCTCCAGGCGTGAGCAATCGACCCAAGGTGCAGCGGTTCACCGTGGAGCCTCGGCGCCGGAGTTGGGGAAGGAAGGGTTCGCCGGTGAGCTACGGTGTGCGGTGGCTCAATTAACCGAGGTGGGAGGCAGAGAAGAGTTCGGCGGAGCGAGGAGGGGATTGTTTGGGGCTTTATATGCAGTGGAATGGACCGGGCGACGGGATGGACCAACCGGCGGGGAGGACCGATGGGCATGGACCGGCGCGGGGCTCAGCGCATGGCGTGGGGCAGGGGGCGAGAGGACGGGTCGGCGCGGCACTGCGCAAGGCGGTCATGGGTGGCAAGAGGGCGCGGTGAAAGGGACAGCACAGGACAGTGCTACAGGCACGCGTGAGGAAGAAAAATAAATGGGAAGAAAGCTGGAACGGGCGGAGGGAGAAGAGGACGAGCGCGTGCGGCGAGGCGCGGGCCCACGGGCAGAGAAGCGGGGTGCGTAAAGGAGGCGGGGCCGGCTGTCAGCGGGAGAGCCAGCGCGGCCACGCGGCTGCAGGAGGAGAGGCGCGAGAGGGGGCGCGGGGCCTGCGGCGCAGTGACTGCAGTGGGATGGGGCGTGGGGGTGGAAAGACTGGGCCGTGCGGGGAAAAATAAGGGGGTTGGGCTGGGCCTTGGCCGGCCTGACTCCTTCTTTCTTTTTTATTATTATTATTTCTGGTTTATTTAATTTTACATATTTTTATTTCCTATACTGTTAATCTCTTTCTTGCACAATTTGTACACACACACACACACATATATATATGTGTGTGTTTATATTCTGCTCATTCGCTTTTATTGCTATTTATGCCTTTATTTTCAAAATGAGATTTTATACTTTTAACTCAGGTGTGTGTATATATGTGTGTGTGTGTGTGTGTGTGTGTGTGTGTGTTTATATTCTGCTCATTTGCTTTTATTGCTATTTATGCCTTTATTTTCAAAATGAGATTTTATATTTTTAACTCAGGTTTCTTTCTCCTTATACTGGATCATCTTTTCATATTCATATTTTAAATTTTAATTCTATATTATTTGAACATGTTTGTTCCTTTCTTGAAATTTTTACTTTTTGGAACCTCAACCAAATTTCAGAAGAATGCCTTAAACTCCAAATTCAAATACAACATATTGCAAAAATAATTCAAAAGCTTCACACTTTTCAAATTTAAATTTTCAGGATGTTACACAACCCCATCCTCACTCTGCTTGTTCTTGAACACCCACTTAGTCCCAATGACATTGTGACCTCGAAGGGGCTCGACAAGCGACCAGACCTTGTTCCTCTCAAAATTTTCTAGCTCCTTATGCATGGCATTGACCCAAGACTCATCAGAGAGAGCATGACAAACATCATTGGGCTCAAAGGAGGCAACAAAGGCAGAATGGAGACAGAAATGAGACATGCTGGATCTTGAGCGAGTGACTCGCTCAAAAAGGTCTCCAATAATCTGCTCAGAAGGATGGTCTTTTTGGATGTGTCTAGGAGGTCCTGGATGAGAAGAAGAAGTGGCCTCTACCTCATGAGCTGACAAGGTAGGAACAGAGCCACTAGCTCCAGAGGAAGCCGAAGGCATGGGCTGATTGCCTCGAGGTGCGGTGGAAGACGGCACCTCGGGTGGAGGATGAGGAACTGGATCGGGTAAACAACCCTCATCTCCATCGTCCTCAGCATCCACAAAGATGGGCTCGGACTGCTCTAAAGAACCTGAGATATCGGGCCTAGTCCCCGGACTGGCCTCGTCGAAGGTCACCTCACAGGTCTCTACCAACTTATTAGACTCACAGTTCCAGACCCTATACGCCCGCGAAGAAGCCGAGTAACCTAGAAAGATACCATCACAAGAACGTGACTCGAACTTATCTAGGTTCCTAGACATCAGAATGAAACACTTGCAACCAAATACATGAAAATACGAGACACTGGGCTTTCGCCCATATCTCAGCTCATAAGAAGTGCGATGCAAGTGTGCCCGAAGAAAAACTCTGTTCAAAACATGGCACGCAGTCGCTATAGCCTCAGCCCAAAACTTCCTAGGTGTAGAGTACTCATCAAGCATCGTCCTGGCCATCTCGACCAAGGTATGGTTCTTCCTCTCCACGACGTCATTCTGTTGTGGGACGTGCGGAGAAGAGAACTGATGCTCTACACCTGTCTCATCACAAAACCTCTCAAAGTAGGAATTCTTGAACTCTGTGCCATTTTCACTGCGGATCGCTCGTAAGGCACCCGGGAGCTCAACAGAAAGCCTACTAAAAAGACCTCGGAAATGTGTAAATATCTCATCCTTCGAGGCTAAGAAAAACACCCAAGAAAACCTCGAGAAGTCATCGACCAAGACAAGGACATACCACTTCCCACCTACTGACTGCACTCGAGCTGGTCCAACTGTGTCCACATGGAGCAGCTGTCCCGGTGCATCGGTCATAGTCACTGTGACCGGAGGGTGAGAAGCGGCAACCATCTTGCCGTGCCGGCAAGGAGCACAAACAATATCTTTGACCATCTTGAGTTTCGGCAGACCACGAATGAGATCGTGGCCGCTAACTCGGGTCAAATGGTCAAATCCAATATGACCAAGTCTCCTATGCCAGAAAGAAACGTCACGGGACTCAGAAGCAACCAAACACCGGAGAGGATCACCAGAAGACTCAGAAAAATCAACACGAAAGATCCTCCCAAAACGAGAAATCCCGCAAACCAGACTACCCGAAGAATTAAGAATTTTGCAATTGTTTTTCTTAAAGCTCACCTCGAAACCGTCATTGGTAAGCTAAGAGACTGAAAGCAAATTATACTGCAGCTTACTAACCAAGGCAACATCTTTCAAAATGAAAGAATCATTAACACGCACTGTACCTTTGGCGATGACGCGCCCAGATGAAGCATCTCCGAAGGTGATCGTCTCATCACCTGGAGCACGGGCAAGGGAAGAAAACTAACGGGAGTCTCCGATCATGTGTCGTGAACACCCGGAGCCTACGAGCCAAACCTTTCCCTTCCCCGCCGGGCGAACCTGAGTCAACAAGAGAGTAAAGTCTCAGTACTAGGTTAAATCAAGAGTGATTTTGGCACCCAATACTGAGTAACACGTTGAGCAGATGAAGTAGTCAAACACGACTGACCTCTATCTACCCTACGCTCTCTGTCTCTCAAATAAGCAGACGGCCTGTGTGTAGACCTGAAGCTATTGTTGGGCTTGACTGCTACAGAGGAGCGAGTCAAGACACCAGCAACATGCTGATCACACCACGGGTAGCCATCTCAACGAGGAAAATGAGATCTACCCTCAGAACGGCGGAAGTCACGACCAAAGGGAGCATGAGGACGAAAACCAGAAAACTCGAAAAAACCAAGTTCTCGATGTTGCCCAAACCCATCAACAGGAGCAAACCTAGACCTCGTATTGGTCTTAGGTGCACTCAAGGTCTGGGGCTGACCCTGAATACGCCTAAGAGACTCAACACGGTCTCTACGCGCGATCTTGGCGCGTCTGAAGCATCAATCGATCAAATGCCCATCCTTCTGACAGAAGGTGCAGTGATACTTCACCTTCTAAGAGGTAGAAGTAGCACGATCAGGCTTCGTCTTCTGAGAGGCCGAAGCAACAGGTGGAGTCACCTTGCTGTCAGAGATCCCGTGGACACAGCCCGCTGACTTGAATTGGACTTTCTCGGTCCTGGGCTTGATCTCGATCACACCTGCGGCTATGGGATGGTTCCTCATATCCTAGACCCTGATTAAATCTGCAAATCTTAGATTGGTCTAGAATAAGATTAAACTTCTTCTTGCCTCCTACAAATCTCTCGAGAGTGTTCATAAGATACTGACACTCCCGAAAGAGAGAGGTGCAAGACGAGCAGGGGGAAGAAAGAATAGCAGAAGGTAAGGGAGTAGAAGAAGAAGAACCAACAGCAGAGGAACGAATGGCTTGTGCACGCACAGCCGACTCAGAATGGACAGTCCTACTGCTAGCCAATTGGTTCACGTCGCTAGGCGTCTCTACCTTACCCTTGGACTTCTCCCCCTCAGCAGCAAACATATTACAAGCAGAAAGTGGCTTCTCTAGTAGGTCCTTAGTCAGCTTCACACATTTCTCATCCAATGCAATCAAATCAGATTTTAGTTTATTACAATTAATGCATGGTAAGCTATCAATAAGAAAGGCTTGTAATTCAGCAATTTTATGATCTGCCCGTTTTAGGTTCATCTTCAGATTATTGCAATTTTCACAAGTCTCGGGCAGATCGAGCAACATGGTATAAAGAAATAGCCTCAACAGTAGTAGATGAAGAAGGCGCTACCCTACTCATCTCTACCTCAGCAAGTAGACTAATATTCTCTACCTTAATCATGTCTAGCTCAAAAGACACATTATCATGCAAGGTCCTTAGTTTCTCCATGTCATCCAGCAAGGCAGAACAAACATCACAATCATCACGGGAAGAAGCAGATATAAGTGAAGCAAGCTCCCGTGACAATTTATCTACTTCCTTCTCCAACTCGCTACACCTAGCTCTAGATCTAGCATGGAATCTACCTAGCTTAAGAAAAGCATCATTAAGCTGGTCGTAGGTGGGGGATACCTCGTCGGAGTCAGAGTACAGCTCGCTGTCGCTCACTTCGCCCTCAAGGGCCATGAAGCACATGCCGGAGAAGTCATTGCCGCCCTTGGGGTCTTGCTCGTCCGTTCCATCGTCATCGCTCCACCCCTCTACCTCGCTCAGGTCGACGTCGTCGAAGGCGGTGAGGACACGGTGGAAGATCTTCTTGGCTTCACCAAGGTCGTGGAACTTTTTCTTGCCTTGTGTGTGAGCAGGGGGCTTCTTGTTGCGGTTCTTGTCGATGTAGTCGTTCTTGCCCACACCGCCGTAGTTGCCTTTGCCCTTCCCCAGCTTGGGGCAGTTCGCTCGAATGTGGTTGGGGCCACCACACTCGAAGTAGATCACGGGTCTTCCTCTCTTTCCGTCTCTCCTCCTCTTGTAAGCATGGGAAAATCTCCGAGCTAGGAGGGCTAACTGCTCATCCGCAAGCTGCTCTAACTGATCATCAGTTATGTCACAGAGAGCAGCAAGGGAGAATCCGCAAGTCGACTCGGAAGAAGGTCCAAAAGTGGGATCGGTGACAAAGGCAATCGACTGCGACTTCGACCTACGAGAGACTATGTCAATCTCGTGAGTCTTGAGGCGTGAATACAATGCATCAAGAGTCAAGGTCGAGAGATCGGTGGTGTCCTTGATGGTAGTCACCTTCATCTCCCAAACGCGTAAGTCAAGAGCCGCGAGCATCTGACGAGCGTTGTCCGAGTCGGGGTATGTGAGACCAACCGCTTGGAGGTTGCTCAAGATCTTGTGGAAACGCGCAAAACACTCATCAAGGGACTCGCCAGTGAGCATTTCAAACTTGTTGTAATCTCACTTGAACTGGTCCTGTTGGACTGTCTTGATCTGGGTGGTGCCCTCATGGTAAGCATCGAGGGTCACCTAGATGTCGAAAGCCGACGTAAGATGAGAGATGCGGTCAAACTCGCTTCGGCTCAACCCCTGGATTGTGATGTTCCTTGCCTTCGCATTCGCCTCAACATCATGCATGTTTCCAGCGTTGATGTTTTCATCGGCAGGAACAACATACCGTACTTTGACCTTACGCCAAATGGCGTAGCCCTGAGCCTGGATGTAGGTCTCCATCAAGCTCTTCCAGAAGGGATAGTCGATCCCATCGAAGACCAGGGGCTTGATCGAGTATTTGTCCGTCACCATGGCTCTAGAGACCGGTTAAGATCTACGAGGAAGAGCTAACCGGCTCTGATACCAATTGTTGGACCGAAATGGCGACAGAGGGGGATGAATGTCGACTTTAAAAATGACCCCCAGAAAGTATCCACCAACAATTCCCCTCCTATAGATACAAATCTACGAAGAGGAAAATAAATGCCCAAGGCTACTGAAGGTCTAGGGTAACAAATACTCAAGAGAGGAGAAAGCACAAGTTGAGAACCAAATGAAACCAGCACTGAAAGCAAAGGGACCGGTCAGACCGCATAGCCCTGGCCAGTAAGACCGCCTCCTCGTAGCAGTCGACTGCCGGCAAAGCGCCGGTCGACCGACCGCAGATAATGTCCGGCCTCGATCGCTATGGCGGCGCGGTCAGACCGGTTATGTGTGAATTTTTCTGGCAGACCCAAGACTGAAAAGGCTTGAAATTCCAAATCTTGCTCAAATCAAAGGAAGAGATGAAATGCTCTTAATCTACTCAGGCCAAAAGCTTTTAAACTTGTTCCAAATATCTTGGGGACCTTAGGACACAAGAGATTTCAGTCAAGAAGCAATCAATTCAGATTATGACAAAAATCTGAAATTTTTGCAAGACTGAACTAAAACCCAAATTCCTCCCCAAACTTTGAACCTTTGTCCATGAAACTTTGAGGATAGCTACGTAATAGCCCAGGCCGGTCAGACCGCCTCCTCGGGGCGGTCGACAAAGATAGCCGAGCCGGTCGGACCGCCTCCTCGGGGCGGTCGACCACAAAGAAAGCGCCGGTCGACCACGATAATGTCCAATCTGACTGCTATGGCGCTGGCGATCAGACCGGTTATGTCTAAATTTTTCTGGCAGCCCCGAGACTGAAAAGGCTCGAAATTCCAAATCTTGCTCAAATCAAAGGAAGAGATGAAATGCTCTTAATCTACTCAGGCCAAAAGCTTTTAAACTTGTTCCAAATATCTTGGGGACCTTAGGACACAAGAGATTTCAGTCAAGAAGCAATCAATTCAGATTATGACAAAAATCTGAAATTTTTGCAAGACTGAACTAAAACCAAAATTCCTCCCCAAACTTTGAACCTTTGTCCATGAAACTTTGAGGATAGCTACGTAATAGCTTCTGGACTTCTCACGTCAAATTTCATGCCATCTTGAGAAGGGAATCAAGATCCACCTCAAACCCTAGGAAATAAAATGAAGAACAGAGAAGCCCAAAAGGCTAAATCTGAGATTAAATGCGATTTGCTCTTGGGAAAAACAATCAAATGATCTTGAGGTATTATCCCAACATAGAGCAACCCATTTTGGTACCTCTCAGCAAGAATCAACAAGAAAACTGAAAGTCAAGAAATCATGCAAGAAAGGTATCGAAGGAAAAACAGGGAGCACGGGAGTAAACTCAGAAAGTTCATTCCCAATCAAACGATTACAGAGGAGTTCCCATACGCATGGATATTAGAACAAGAGGAATGATTATAAGAGTCTCAATCCATCCTCTCCCTCACCCAAGATCAAGAAAACCCACACTCTACATGGTTCTTTGAGAGGAGACACACAGAGAGGGGATGAACGAAGGGAACACACTCTGCCCTCTTCCAACAACTAAAGCCTCTTACCAACTAAAGAGCCAAAGCAAAAACCAACCCCAAGATCATGAAGACCATGCAAGGAGACACCCTTCTTTTATAGTCTCTCACTAATGGGTTTGAAATTTGCTTTGCCCATTTAGCCACAACAACTCCAATGCTTTATCCATAATCCGCTTCCTTTAGTGCAGCTTTGCGTATTCTCCAAAACGCCCCTCGTGCACCTTTCGGGAAGCTTCCTCCTTTCTTGCTGCTCAAGCCTCGCAGCTACCTCGAGTCTCCGCCGTCTTCGACACCTCCGACCGTTCTGACCTCAGCACCACCTGCGCCTAGTCCGGTCACCCCGTGTCTCACCACGACTCCGCCTCGACGTCCTGCAGCCAACATAGAAAAAAAAACACATCAAATAGCACCGCTCGATACATGAGAGCACAATTAGCATCAGTAAATCATACTTACGCATGAAGAAGCCCAAACCTGTCGAATCAAGAGAATATGCATCCTAATCACATTGACCAGGTTAGACCAAGTCCGACCGAAGCCGATTGCACCATACAACGACATGGTCCGAACCACACAAACCAAACTCGACTTTCCTAAACCGATATCAATTACTCATCGCACACATGGGGTCACAACCACATGGTCCATCAGACACGCTTGCCGACCTCGGTGAGTACGTTCCTGACCGCACGCTGGTCTTGAATGTCCTCCGCGGGTTGAGCGGCAAATTCACCTACATGATCCCTCACTTCAAGCGGCAACATCCGTTCCCGACTTTCAGCGAGGTCCGCGCTGATCTTCTTCTCGAGGAGCTGACGGGGTCCGCCACGTCTTCCACGTCGTCCACCGCCCTAGTCGCCACGACGCCTGGTGATGCCAAGGGCGCCAGAGGCTTTGGCAGTTCTTCTGCCCTGAAGGGGACCTCCTCGGGCTCCTCCACACAACCTAGCTTGGGCTCGGGGTATGGCCACCGCCGTCGCCGCGGTAGTGGCAATGGCGGAGGGAAGAATGTCGGCCAGTCTGCTGCACCCTAGCCGTCCTTCTACAACCCATGGACCGGCATCATTCAGATGTGGCCTGGTCCACTGGCTGCTCCCGGCGGGTCGCAGCCCCGTGCTCGGTCACCTGTGCCCGCTGGTGTTGGCATCCAGCCGCCGCATGCACTTGTTGTTGCTGCACCCGGGCCCTATGGCTATCCCCTGGTACCGCAACAGCAGCCCGGGCTGCCCTCTCCTGCACCGGCTGCCCCGCCAGGCCAACTGCCCTGTCGACCTCACCATGGACGCCTTGGTCTGGGGCTTCCTGGGATTAGCAGGCGGTTGCCAATGCGTTCAGCACCAGCACCATGTCCCTCAACTCCCCCTCTACCAACGAGTGGGTTATG
Source organism: Dendrocalamus sinicus (assembly GCA_036346575.1). Classification (NCBI taxonomy): domain Eukaryota; kingdom Viridiplantae; phylum Streptophyta; class Magnoliopsida; order Poales; family Poaceae; genus Dendrocalamus; species Dendrocalamus sinicus. The sequence goes on along the minus strand of CM070664.1, from coordinate 22,317,765 downwards.
GACTCCGGAGCTTCCTCGCATATGACGCCCGACACCGGTAACATTTCCTTGTTTCGCCCGCCACGTTCCACACTTCCTTCCTCTATCATTGTTGGCAACGGGTCCTCCTTACCTGTCACGCACACTGGTCACACAGTCTTACCTGGTCCCTTTTATCTCAATAATGTTCTAGTTGCACCGAACATCATTAAGTCACTTATCTCGGTTCGCCATTTCACTACTGACAATAATTGTTCTGTTGAGTTTGACCCGTTTGGCCTCTCTGTGAAGGATCTTCGTTCCAGGAATGTGATCGCCAGGTGCAATAGTTCCGGCCCCCTATACTCCTTGCACCTTCCTGCGCCACCGCAATCATCATGCGCCCTTCTCACCGGTATCACCTCCACCATTTGGCATCGCCGCCTTGGACATCCTGGCCACGAGGCGTTCTCTAGACTTGCAAAAGCGTCTGCTATTTCATTTAATAAAAATACTTGCGACACCATTTGCCATGCATGTCAGCTTGGTCGCCACATTCGCTTGCCTTTTGCTAGTTCATCTTCTTGGGCTCTCAAGAATTTTGATCTTATTCATTGTGACCTTTGGACCTCTCCTGTTGTGAGTGTGTCTGGTTATAAATACTATTTGGTCATTCTTGATGATTGCTCACAGTTTGTTTGGACATTCCCTTTACGTCTCAAATCCGATACTTTTTCCACACTAGCTCACTTTTTTTCCTATGTGGGAACTCAGTTTTCTTGCACAATCAAGGGTGTCCAATGTGTCAACAGCCGCGAATTTGACAACTCCACCGCTTGCAACTTTTTCCTCACGCATGGCGTTGCTCTCTGCATGTCCTGCCCCTACACATCCCAGCAGAACGGTAAAGCTGAGCGCACTCTCCGATCCCTTAACAACATTGTGCGCTCGCTTCTGTTCCAGGCGTCCCTTCCTCCATCCTACTGGGTTGAGGGTCTCCACACAGCCACATATCTTATTAACTGTCTGCCATCCAAGACCCTCCCCTCTGGAACCCCCTTCTTTGCCCTGTACGGAACTCATCCCTCATATACCCACCTCCGTGTGTTTGGTTGTGCTTGCTACCCTAACCTCTCCTCCACTGTACCTCACAAACTCGCGCCCCGTTCATCTCTTTGCATGTTTTTGGGTTATTCAAACAAGCATAAGGGTTACCGATGTCTCGATCTTGCTTCTAACAAGGTCGTCATCTCCCGACATGTCACCTTTGACGAGTCCCAGTTTCCCTTCTCCAATACCCAGAAATCGGCCATCGGTGATCTTGATTTTCTCACTGACTTTGCGGTCCAGCCGGTGCCCATTGGCCCGCCTAGCTCACTATCTCCTATAGGTACTCGCCATTCTGCGCCAGCGACGCCTGATGCAGTGCCGCCCGTGGTCGCTGCGGCCGCTCCAGCCGCACCCACCGTGGCGCCTCAGTGCCTCTCCGCGCCACGCGCGGCCACGACGCCCTCGAGCTCTTTAGCTTGCGCGCCACACGTGGCCACGGCTACTGTACCTTCACCCACCACGCCACGCGTGGCCACGTCGCCACGCGCAGCCACGATGCCCTTGGACTCTTCAGCCTGCATGCCACGTGTGGCCATGGCTACTGCGCCTTCACCCACCGCGCCATGTGCCACGTCGCCCCTTGCGGCCACACCGCACTCGGTGCCTGCGCTGGGTGATGCCAGCGTGCCACGCGTGGCCACGGCGCCACCACTGCCTACGCCTGTGGTGCCTATGGCAGTCCCGGAGGCCAACCCGTCGGCACCACCTCCTCAGATCGTCGCCACCCGCACGGGCTCCCGCGTAGTCACCACTGTCCTGCCCATCACTAATGCTCATCGCATGGTCACGCGTGGGAAAGAGGGGTTCCGTGTGGATTCTGATCCACTGAACCTTCACGCGGATGTCATGTCGCCGCTCCCGAAGACATACCGCAGCGCCCTTGCCGATGTTAATTGGCGCGCTGCGATGACCGAGGAGTTCGACGCCCTTCAGGCGAACCGCACCTGAGATCTTGTCCCTCGACCTCCTGGCGTCAACATTGTGACCGGCAAATGGATCTTCAGGCACAAGTTTATTGCCGATGGCACGTTGGACCGCTACAAGGCTCGCTGGGTTCTCCGCGGCTTCACACAGTGCCCAGGCATCGACTATGATGAGACTTTCAGCCCAGTTGTGAAGCCCGCGACAGTCCGTACTATGCTCTCCCTCGCTCTGTCTCACGACTGGCCCGTCCATCAGCTTGATGTCAAGAATGCCTTTTTGCACAGCACTCTCTCAGAGACAGTTTACTGCTCCCAGCCGACTGGTTTCACTAATTCCTCCCATCCTGATTGGGTCTGCCGTCTCAACAAGTCCCTGTATGGTCTCAAGCAGGCCCCGCGTGCATGGTACAGCTGCTTTGCCACCTACTTGATCAGCCTGGGTTTTGTCGAGGCCAAGTCTGACACCTCACTGTTTATTTTCCGGCGAGGCACTGACACAGTATATCTGCTGCTTTACGTGGACGACATAGTCTTGACCGCATCCTCCCTAGCTTTGCTCTGTCAGACTATCACCGCCCTTCAGCATGAGTTTGCCATGAAGGATCTTGGTGAATTGCACCATTTCTTGGGAGTTTCTATTCAGCGGTGCTCGGTTGGTTTGTTTCTCTCACAATGGCAGTATGCACTGGAAGTTTTGGAACGCGCAGGCATGGTCGATTGCAAGCCCTGTAACACGCCCGTTGACACTCAGCCCAAGATGTCTGGTTCCGTCGGCTCCTCAGTCAGTGATCCTACTCACTACCGAAGCCTTGCTGGTGCATTGCAGTATCTGACCTTCACTCGACCTGGCATTTCCTATGCCGTTCAGCAGGTGTGCCTTTATATGCATGACCCATGAGAGCATCATCTCACTGCTGTGAAGCGCATTCTGCGCTACATCTGGGGGACTCTTGACCATGGCATACTTCTACGTCGCTCTGTGCCATCGGAGCTTGTTGTCTACTCGGATGCCGACTGGGCTGGGTGCCCCGACACACGCAAATCCACTTCGGGCTATGCTGTCTTTTTGGGCACCAACCTGGTTTTCTGGTCTTTAAAGCGGCAACAGACTGTCTCCCGATCAAGTGCAGAGGCCGAGTATCGCGCTGTGGCCAATGGTGTTGCCGAGGCCGCCTGGCTACGGCAACTCCTTCAGGAGCTCCACAGTCCCCTACCTCGGGCTACACTTGTCTGCTGCGACAACGTCAACGCCGTGTATCTTTCGACAAACCCCGTCTAGCACCAATGCACCAAGCATGTGGAGATTGATCTACTTCGTCCACGAGTGGGTTGCTGTCGGTGACGTCCGGGTTCTACATGTGCCGACCACATCCCAGTTTGCCGATATCTTCATCAAGGGGCTGCCAACGCCTGTCTTCACCGAGTTCTGAACGCCTGCCGTGCTGACGTACCGACTGCGAGGGGTGTTAGCAAGCTTATCTCCTGCGGCTCAGTTTGGCATCTCCGGTTTCCTTGCCTTGCATGGCGCTGCACGCCGGTCTTCACGCGTGTGCGTTAATCACGCCTAGCCAATCCTTTGTTTCTCTCGGCTTGGGCTATATATTGTAACGTTTACCTTGAGTAATACAATAAGACTATTAGCGTGAATTATCTCGCTATCAGGAGGGATGTCACGACTTCTACTACTAAAGGAGCTTGTCCTTCAAGAGAAGGAATTGGAAGACAGGCCAGCACCAGGGAGAGAAGGCCCAGCCGGAAATACTCCAAGGACGAATGGGTTGTATGAACCGGTATATGGCCGAGATACTCCCAGGTCAGGGTGGTACCAAACGGTACTTGTATGGCGAGTTGGCTGGTAGTGGGTAACGACCATGTATTAGGCAACGGCTCTATTCCCTATTCCCCAACTGTCTCCTATCCCCGTGTCCTTCCCAGATCCCCCAAATCCTTGAACAACCTGTAGCTAAATCCTGTAATAGACTTGATCTTAGTGTTGATTGGTAAAGCTGTGAGGAGGATCGTAACACAACGGCGAGGACTTTAGGCTCTGAGCAGCTGGCTGCCTTCGCGGAAAAAACATACGGGCTGGTGGCTCCGGCTATGGCCATCGCATCGCAGGCTGCCCTCATCGGCTCCCAAGGCACCATCATCATCTCTGTCTGCAGTGGCGGGTTCATTGCAGCTTCCGGCTTAGGCATAGGCTCCTTCCAAAGCGAGGGGAGCCTCCCGTCCATGAACAGTTCATCCGTCGCCTGATGGCTTCGAGCGTCAGAGATTCTGCTCAAGGAATCGGGCTATGGCAGCCTGATGGTAAGTGTCGGACCCGGATTTTTCAATCTAAATTCACTGTGTTTAGCTGCACTATTCACTGGATCAGTAGATAGTGCACATAGTTACAGTTCTGAATATCAAAGTAAATATCATACGGAAACGTAAATATAATATTAGACTTACTCATGGGCCGATTAGGTCGAAATCAATAAATTGCAGCAGCGGAACGAAGTACACAGGTGGGACCTTCAGGACATACCCACAGGCAGCCAACTGGAGGTTCGCGACCTAGCCCTTGACATCTTCATCTTCTCGACCAGCCTGTCCAATCTTGTTGCTGAGGCAAGGTGATTTGATTCCTGATTCTGAATTCTGTCGCAAAAGCGAGTGTGAGCACTCTAACCCCGTGCTCCGCAAGCCAACACACAGAATGCAAATATATAACATGCATGACTTGACAATGGAATGGCATAGGGCTATTTTGTTTGCCAATGAGTGCTTTTGAATACAATTACTTACAATTTCCTATGACCTAGCAGGTTTGCAATCACATTTTTTAAAAAACAATTAGCTGAAATATTCCATATAAAAATGTTGGCATCACACCAACTAACCTTATGGCATTGCACCATAAGTTGCCTCTTGGCATCGCATCAAGGGCGGCATATGACATCGCACCATATGCTTATTGTTGGCATCGCACCAACTAACCTTATGGCATCGCACCATAAGTTGCCTCTTGGTATCGCACCAAGGGCGGCATATGACATCGCACCATATGCTCATGGTTGGCATCGCACCAACCATTCTTATGGCATCGCACCATAAGTTAACCCTCGGCATCGCACCAAGGGTTGCGTATGACATCGCACCATACGCTAAGTGTCGGCATCGCACCAACACTACATACGGCATCGCACCATATGTGACTTATGGCATCACACCATAAGTTTTTAACCAAGTTCATAATAGTTTGAAAGGTTTTCCTTGGGGCATTAGTGTCACCCCAAGTATCTAGCATTCCTAAGCATGTCATAGGGACCTAATTTGTGAAATCATAAGTTAATTATTACTATGGCGACAAGGTTCACATTTCCAAGTATGGCAAGGAGAATAATATACACAACAGCAACAACAGGGTATTTCTAACTTGCGGAAATCAAACATATCATATTTCGTGAAATAGTAGCATGCAAGTTGATAATTTAAAAGGAAATAGCTTTGAAATGCTGGGTTCAATATGATCAAAGTGTTGACTCGCCTGGCGCGGTTTACCGTGATCTTGAGCTCACACGAAGTTGTCTCATACAATGATCTTTAATTCCTGGTCTTCATCAATCTCGGTCTCACTTGATCCATAGAATCTTCCGGACTTCAATTTCTAATTACGTGCGAAGCAACTGAATTCAAATAAAGGCAAATAACTCAAAAGATCCAAATAAATCCAATTGAACTCAGTTTTAGCTTTATTATGAGTTAATGGGTGATTCGGATGATTTGAGGCAAGGTCTGTGGTAGGGTACGATGACTTAATCTTGTTATTAACAATTTATTTTATCCTTTTTATATTTATCAAAGAAGTTCCATGAGTTGGGTTAATCCTATACATTGATGTATTTTGTCGAGTGGTAACATTCAGGGCATATGATATCTATATATAAGTGATGTTTGCAAATTTTGTCTTACCGAGTTAATCTTATAGCCCATGTTTTTAGCATTCTGCGGTATGATATTTTATGTACCTCCATGTATCACTATGCTAAGTTTAATTTGAATTAGGGTCTATTTATACTGGCCCTAACTTGTTGTATAAATTTATGTTCGGTACCATTATTCATTTAAACTAACATTAAGATTTAACTAGTGTCACTTTTATTATCTTGCACACATATACATATATATATATATATATATATATATATATATATATATATATATATATATATATATATATATATATATATATATATATATATATATATATATATATATATATATATATATATATATATATATATATATATATATATATATATATATATATATGTGTGTGTGTGTGTGTGTGTGTGTTTATATACATATTTACATAGAAAGTCTCTATATTCTAATTGTTATTTATTTATCTAACAAAATTATATTCCAATATTTGATAGTTAGCAAAACCTACCACTAGAATTTATTTAGTGGCAGCATTTCAAATATTGGGCATAAATCTAAAATTTAATCATGGGTGGTCTCCATTAGATTTGGATACTTAATCAAGATCATAATACCATTAGCAATATCCCTAATTAATACTAAATCTTTTAGATAATTATTCAAACCATATAATTAATCATACATGAGCTAATCCAAATTTAAGTCTTAATTAATCTCATTTTTTTCTAGTTAAATTTTATTAGCTTCTCTAAACTTTTCTCAAATTTTCCTTGGTTTTTATTAATCAAAATGGATTACAAAAATGGAATAAAAATGTAAGGAAAAATGGTGCAGCCGAAGGATTCGAACTCGGACCTGAGGGGCTTGGAAGTTCTTATGTGCGGTCGGGTAGCCAAATGGGCCGAAGGCCTGGGCTGACACGAGATGTGCAGGAATTAAAAAGAACCGTGGTAGGGGGATGGCAGAACAGAGAAGGCGGCCGTCACCCGGTGCTGGCGTTGCCGGCGGCGGACGGCGGTCGGGAAGGGGGCGGTGGCCGGCAAAATGGATCCCCGGGGCGGCAAGGAATCTAGTGGAGGAGTTTGCGCGGCCTGGGACGGCGCTAGGAAAGGCCGGCGGCGCTGAGAGCAGTCGGCGGCGGGATGATCTCTGGGCGGCGGCGCCGGAGTGAAGGGGGAGGGAAATAAGGTTGCGCATGAGTACCTGGAGGGCATAGGGGTGCTCGCCGAGTGGCTAGCCGAGCCGGAGCAAGCTTGGAGTAGGCCGGCGGCGGCGACCATGGTGCGGCGCGGGGAGGTTCATGTCGCCGGCGGTCTATAGCGACGGGGAGACCGGGGCAGTGCCTGGGAGAGCTTTGCAGCGACCCTGAGATGCTCCTGCTCCGAGGGATTGAGGGGAAACTCTTCGAGGAGGGAGTGGCACTGGAGGCGGCGGTTTTGGCCGGAATCGGAAGGGATGGCGGCGCGGCAGCCCTGGGTGCACGAAAATCCAATTAAGCCGGAAGGGAGGAAGAAGGGGAGTAGGGGCGCGGCGTGACGCGGCCGGATTGGCTGGGGTTTCGCCGGAGGGCCGGGACGACATGGAGGCGCCGGCGGGCGCGCTTGGGCAGAAACGGGAGAAGAGACAGGGAGTGCGCGCGGGGAGCTTCTTATGGTCACAGGGGGCTGCGGAGACGGTGGGCGGTACAGGGAAGCTGTGGGCGACAGTCGGGGAAACGGTGGGCGGGAGCTGGCGCATGGCTGCCACGCGGAGAAAAGAAACTGAGCGCGGCAGAGAGGAGTGGCGCGGGTGCACTGGGGAAGAAGAGAAGAAAGAGAGGGAGGGGCGGTCCGCGCACAGGGAGAAGGGATCGGGGAGGAGAAGAAATGGGCCGGGCCACATGGATGTATATATTTTTTTCTTTTGATTTATGTGTGCACATGGATGTATATATTTTTTTTCATATATTGTTATTTTGCTGGCTTATTTAATTTTGCATATTTTTATTTCCTATTGCTAAACTCTTTCTTGCACAATTTGTATACACACACACACACACACACACACACACACACACACACACACACACACACATATATATATATATATATATATATATATATATATATATATATATATATATATATATATATATATATATATATATATATATATATATATGTATGTATGTATGTATGTATATGTGTTTGTATTCTATTCATTCACTTTTATTGCTATTTATGCCTTTATTTTCAATATGAGATTTTATGTTTTAATTCAAGTGTCTCCCTTTCTTTTATGGTTCATCTTTCCAGATTCGAATTTATAATCTTGAGTTTTCATTATTTGCACATTTCCTTTTATGGCATTACTAATATCCGCCTTTGTCTTTTATGAGTTCTTAAATTTTGAAACCTCCACCAAATTCAGGAAAACACCATAAAATCCAAATTCTAATAAAATATATTGTAAAATATTTCAAAAGCTTCATATTTTTAAATTTTAAATTTTCAAGATGTTACAGTAAGTAAGCCCAGAGCCCCAAGAGTCTAATTGCCGCGCATAAGTTTCATCGAGCTGCGAACCCGCGTGCTATTAAAAAGAAAGGTGTTCTTGGATCACGACTCTGTTGTGGTTGGCTAGCATGGTGCTACTAGCCAAGTTAACTACTCCCGTAATACAAGTTTTCCTTCTTAGTAAGCATCGTCTTACAATATAAATTTATTATGGTGACTAAAAGTATATTTATCACAATATTTTCACTATATATCTCTATTTTAATTTTAAAAAAAATAAATAAGTAGTTTTAGTATGTTATTTAATAAGGGTATGCATGGTCTAATAGTATTAACGTTTTCTTAAATTTGATGTCTCTTTGGTACGTGCGTATAATGGACTTTGAACTTATATTACACGATTGAGAGAGTAGTGATCTTTTGAGACTAGGAAGCGCGCGTATAGATATCCATGCCAGCATAGAATTTGATTTATCATTGCGCGTGTATGTTGTCGCTCAAATTTACTGTCTACTCAAAGATAACACCATTGTACCGCATATCACCACTGTGGTATAAAATCCGTGTGAGGGGTTTTGAGCCCTTGGCATACTCTATAGAGTATAAAAAAGCTCACACTGGTGGCACGTGTAAGGGCATCCATAGTGTATATAACCTAAGGGGTCTTAAGGTGGATCCTATCTAAACCTTAAGGCTGACTCCATAGTGTATATAACCCAAGGGGCCTCAAGACGGTCCAACTCGGCAGATAAAGAAAAATTGTATTTTAATGCTTGTGGCCAGGTCTTTAGCTTGAGGACCAACCTTAAGCTTTTTTTTTTTGCTTATAGCCTGCTTAAGGTCACCCCTGTAATGTATAAGGTTGACTTTAAGGTGGCTTAAGACCCTCTATTTTCATACACTACAGATGCCCTAAGCCCACCACCATACCATAAAAGACCGTCAGAGGCTCTAGAGCCCCAGCGTAACTACTACGGGAGTATAAACAGACCGTGTGAGGGGCCTTGAACCCTCGACGTACTCCATAGAGTATGAAGAAGCCTACGTCGGTGGTATGTGTAAGCCCACCACCATGGCATAAAAGACCGCCAGAGGCCCTAGAGCCCCGGCGTAACTCTTGAGGTAGTATAAACAAACCGCATGAAGACCTTAGAGCCACAGCATACTCCAGAGAGTATAAAGAAGCCCACACTAGTGGCATGTGTAAGCCCACGACCATGGTGTAAAAGATTGTCGGAGGCCCCATAGCCCCAGCATAACTCCCGTAGGAGTATAAACAAATCATGTAGAGGCCCTAGAGCCCCAGCATACTCCACGGAGTATGCAGAAGTCCACACCGGTGGCATGTGTAAACCTACCACCATGGCGTTAAAAATTGAGGGAGACCCCAGAGCCCCGGCATAACTCCTACGAAAGTATAAACAAATCACACGAAGGCACTAGAACCCCGTCATACTCTACGAAGTATAAAGAAGCCCACCACCGTGACATGAAAGACCGCTGGGCCCTAGAGCCCCGGCGTAACTCCTGTGGGAGTATAAACAAACTGCGCAGAGGCCCTAGAGCCCTAACGTACCCCATAGATTATAACGAACCCACACCAGTGGCATGTGTAAGCCCACCACCATAGCATAAAACACCACTAGAGGCCCTAGAGCCCCAATGTAATACCTGTAGGAGTATAAACAAACCATGGCATAAAAGACCACCAAAGGCCCTAGCGCCCCAGCGTATTTCACGGAGTATAAAGAAGCCCATAGCCATGCATTCGGTGCTTTACACATATGTCCTACCAGGGAGTCCGCTGCTTAGATGACGTCCCTGGTGAGGACTTCGTGTACTTCGATGGCTCCAGCCATGATGGGTGCTAGCATGTGTCAAAGGAAATTGCCTCCACACGGCCAGCTCTCCACCCAAAGGCATCGCCTCAGCGAGGGGAGCACATCATGCTCTGGCACACATCCCACTAGGAAGTCTGGTGCTTCATCAATTTCCATGGTGAGGACTCCACCCACTTCGCTGGCTCCAGCCTCGATGGGCACAAAGTGTGCATCGAAGGCAATTCCCTCTTCATGGCCTAGCTCTCCGCCCATAGGCATCACCTCAGCAAGGGGAGCACATGGTGTTTCGGCACATGTTCCACCAGGGAGTCTGTTGCTTCAATGATATCCCTGGTAAGGGCTCCACATGCCTCACTAGCTCCAACCTCGGCAGGTGCAAAGCGTGCATCGAAGGCAGTTGCCTCCGCACGACCTAGCTCTCTACCCATAGGCATTGCCTTGGCTAGGGGAGCACATCGTAATCCATGTGCATCCCACCAAGGAGTCTATCACTTCAATGATGTCCCCGAGGGGAGCACATCGTGCTTCGACATGTGTCCCACTAGGGAGTCTGCCGCTTTAGTGATGTCCAGGTAGGGACTCCATCCGCTTCGATGGATTTGAGCTTAGCGGCCACGAAGCGTGCGTCGAAGGCAGTTGCCTCCACACAGCGAATCTCTTTGCCTAAAGGCATCATCTCGGAGAGGGGAGCACATCGTGCCCTAGCGCACAGCTCACAAGTGAGTCTACCACTTTAGCGATGTCCCTAGTGAGGACTTTGTCCACTTTGCTAGCTCCGACCACCCCACTTGCCCTCTACAGACATTGTTTTTAGAGATAGAGAACCGTAGTCTGCCTCTAAGTGCCTCCACATGCGTTGGCACCCTTCTCAGGCCACGTTGCTTGCCTTTCACAGGCGCTATTTTTGGAGATAGGGGAACAGTGGTCCGGTCTCTCTGTCTCATCGTGTGTTGGTGCCATCCTCAGGCCATGCCACTTGCCCTATATAGGAGCTATTTTTGGAGGTAGGGGAATGATGGTCTTGCCATCCTACCTCTGCGTGTGTTGGCACCTTCCTCAGGCCATGTCGATTGCCATTTGGGGATGCTATTTTTGAAGGTTGGGGAACTATTTGCCCTCTACGAGTTGAAGATAGAAGAGTGGCGGTCTGACTTGTCAGCCTTTGCTTTCACCTGCTGTGTTTCGCGCATGGTGGCATTTGTCCCTTCGTGTTGTCGTAGGATATTTTTGCCCTAGCAAGCACACCAACGTGGCTGACGGGGGGAACGATACTAGGCCTTTTGAAAAGACAGCAACAATGTGTGTCACATGGCGTTTGGTCATTAGTAAGGGCATAGAGACACGGCCTACCCCTCCAGGGTGGCTATACCTTGACATCTCTACCTCTACGTGACGGTTGCTTCATATGCATAGCCTCAACGGGACGGCTACAGCTTCACAACGGGACTTCACCGTCTGCCTCATAGGCATCGCCTTGGTGGGACAGCTCTGCCCTGACATGCTGCCTGCTTTGGAGGCATGGCCTCATTGGGACAGCTACGGCTTCACCGCGGGACTCCGTCGCCTACCTCGTAGGCATCACCTCAGTGGGGCGGCTTTGCCTCGACGACTCCACACCTCACATGTCGGCTGCTTTGGAGGAACGGCTTAGACAGAATGGCTACGGCCTAGCAGCAGGACCTTACCGCCTGCCTCGTAGGCATCGTCTCGACAGAGTGGCTCTACCTCGACAGCTATGCCCCTATGGGCCGCCTGCCTCGAAGGCATGGTCTCTGTAGGGTGGTTGCATCTTTGTCTAGAGAGCGAGGCCTGTTCCAAACAGGTTTGGGTATCCAAACCCCCGAAGGGTCAACAATTAATTTCACCAGCTTGGTCCTCGGGACCTCCGAACTTGCTATCAAGGGAGTACTATTGCAGAGTGTCAAGCCCCTTGGGCTGTTTGGATTACCTAGTGGGCCCTAGAGTAAGCCCAAGAGCTGGTATGTACGTATAAGAGAATTTACCTATATATATCCTATCTTGTGTAATTATTGAGGGGTAGAAGGGATATTCGCCATCCTACCCCCACTCATATATAAAGAGGCCCAAGAGAGCAAGCAGGAGAGAGCCCTCTCTCTCTCTCATTTCTCCTCACTAGCTCTTTCTCTCACACATACAAGTGATGGTCTCAAGCTCTCTCAATTCCACACCCCTAAGGGAGAAAGGATATGAACTACCCACTGTTTGGCTTGTGCCACAATAGACAACATAATGTCTACCAATTTTGTTCATCTCATCAAGCATAAAATAATTATTCCTAAATCTGGAAATCTTATGGGATAGTTAGTGGAGGTGGCTAAATCGACCACCATAACTCAATGTGGTTATGCTCGGATCAGGAGAACATAGGGGAGGAGATACAAATTTTTTTATGTCAACCTGTACTCGTTAGAAGGTGTATATAACATGTACGAGTTGCTGAATTTGGTCCTTCAGAAGGTCACAATGGAGATGAATGATATTCTTTATAAACCTTTCGGAGAGGATGATGTTCACAAGGCTCTCTTTTAGATGGGTACTTCAAAAGCACCAGGTGCCTATGGTTTTACTGTAGGTTTTTCTAGCGCCACTTGGAGTTATTGAAGGGAGATCTAGTACCAGCTATACTGAGTTTTTTGAATGGGGGAATGTTGTAGCAAGGGTGACCTAACTCCAATGATTGGGCCTTGCAACTGGCCCAATATATAATAGACCCAATAGTATAGAGGAATGTACCAATGTACCCTCATATTTTGTAATTATTAAGGGGTACTATGGAAATTTCTCATCCTACCCAACTCATGTATATAAGCCCCACAAAAGGGGTATGAAGAGGCCAGATCCTTTCATTCTTACTCACCAACTCTCTCTATCTCTCTTAGTGCTATGTCTCCCATGGAGAAGGGTACCCTATAGTTGGCACCGTCTGTGGGGGCCGCACAAGAAGCTATGTAAGAGAAGGTGCTAGAGAAGGCTACCACCAGAGTGCTCGTGTTGTGAGCACCCCAGTTGCTACCATATTTGGGGCTACTTCCAGTGGCTGCCCCATCACACATACAGAGGTGTAAAGCCGTTTCTCATCGTCGGACACCAGGGAGTCGGCCTCTACGCGTGACGTAGACTGGCTCTGAGCTGCAGAGGTGGAGCAGCATTTCTCGTCACTAAACACTAGGGAGCTGGCCTTCACACTTGGCAAAGACAGGCTCCGGCCATCAGCCATAGCTTGTCGAGCCTCCATGACTCTGTTCAACCACCTACTAGTCATAGACGCCCGTCTGACCACCTCGTGCTCAGAGACTTTTGTTTGACTACTCCGTAGTCATAAATGCTTAAAGCTTCATCTACGACCACGTCATGGTCAACTCTTCACCAACAGCTATGACCTTCTCGCAGTTGAGACTTCGTTGACACCAGTCTGAAGTGTGGGGACAGAGCACCTACTCTGAAGCCTTCGTCCCACCGCCAACTTAGTCGACACCTACGCACCTTCGACGATGTCATCTGATCCCTTAGGGTCAAAGCTTCATCGACGCTCATCTAACCACCTTGTAGTCGTGACTTCATCGATGCTTGTCTGAGTCGTGACTTCGTCGACCCTCAATCGGCTCCTTGTGGTCATGTCCTCCTCAGCCTCAGCTCTCTTGGACTTCGAGTGGTCTAAGTCAGACTTTGCGTGGCCTCCGTTGGCCTCCTCCAAACATTGTGTTGCCTTCATTGGCATTTGCGCCCTTCGGCCTTCATCGGTTTCAGCTCTACACCACTGACTTCATCAGCCTTGACTCCGTTGGACATCGCGTGGCCTCTTCTAGCCTTAGTCGAACCACGCTAGCCTCTACTGGACATTGCGTTGCCTTTGCCAGCCTTGGCACCTTCTGATCTCCATTGACCTAGGCTCCGCGCCTTCGACTTCATTAGCCTTGACTCCATTGGGTATTCTACGACCACTTCCTCATTGTGACTTTGTCGTCGATGACCTCCTAACCAACTACTGGTTGTGGCATCATAGACCCTTTCTTCAGCCGTGATATGGTCATGGGCCTTGCCACGACCTCTGCTAGGTCGTAGGCCCCTTGTACAAACATGCTATTGTCGTGTACCTTGTTATGACCACCGCATGATCGTGCACCTTTCTACGAACATGATAGGGTTGTTGGCTTTGCCCTGACCACTTCATAATCGTAGACCCTTTCTTCGGCCATGATCTGGTCATGGCGAAGGCTTTGCGATGACCACTTCATGAACATAGCACATCTCCCACCATTTTTGGCATGTCTAAGTCCAATGTCAAGATGCTCTCATGACCCGGGCAACTCTACGGAGTATAAAAAATCGCACAATGGCCTCGCTCCCTGGCATACTCTACGGAGTATAAAGCGCTGGGAACTTATCCATCCCAAGCAACTCTACAGAGTATAAAAAATCGTATGGTGGCCACATGCCCTAGCGTACTCTACAAAGTATAAAGCTCTAGGAACTTAGTAGTCCTAGGCAACTCTACAAAGTATAAAAAATTACACGGTGGTCCCGCGCCCTTGTGTATTATGTGGAGTATAAAGCATCGAGAACTTAGCTGTCCTAGGCAACTATACGGAGTATAAAAAATCACATAGTGACCCCACACCCTGGCGTACTCTACGGAGCATAAAGCACGGGTAACTTAGCCATTTTGGGCAACCCTACAGAGTATAAAATATCCAACGGTGGCCTGCTCCCTAGCATACTCTACGGAGTATAAAATACTAGGAACTTAGCCATCTCGAGCTACTTAGTCATGGTTGTAGACGCTTCGTCCAACCGCCTCACGGTCGAGACCTGTCCGATCGTCTCACAGTTGTGACTTTGTCCAATCGTCTCATGGTTGTGATTTTGTCTGACCGCCTCACAATCGTAGATGCTTCATCCGATCACCTCGTGGTCCTAAACATTTCTTCCAAGCACTTCGTGGTCTAGACTTTATCTGATCACCTCGTGATTGTAGACATTTCATCCAATCACCTCGTGCTCCAAACTTTGTCTGACCACCTCATGATCGTGACTTTGTTTGACCACCTCAAGGTCGTACATGCTTTGTCTGACCACCTCATGCTCGAGACCCTATCTGACTGTCTCGCGGTCGTGACTCCGACTGCCTTGTGGTCGTTGATGCTTTTTTTGACCGCCTCATGGCCATGACCTCATTTTACCACCTCATGGTCGTTGACGTTTGGTCCGATCGTCTCGCAGTCGTGACCTCGTTAAACCACCTTATGGCCGTTGACGCTTAGTCCGACCGTCTCACGCTCGTGACCTCGTTCAACCACCTCGTGGTCGTTGACATTTTGTCTAACTGCATCATGGTCATGACCTCTTCCAACCGTCTTGTGGTTGTGACCTCGTCTGACCACCTCGTGGTCATTGACATTTTGTCTGGTGCCTCGTGATCGTGACCTTGTTTGACCACCTCGTGGTCATTGAT
Source organism: Dendrocalamus sinicus (assembly GCA_036346575.1). NCBI lineage: Eukaryota > Viridiplantae > Streptophyta > Magnoliopsida > Poales > Poaceae > Dendrocalamus > Dendrocalamus sinicus. The sequence goes on along the minus strand of CM070664.1, from coordinate 22,302,035 downwards.
GTTTTGTCTAAATGCCCTATTGTCGTGACTTTGTCTAACTACCTTGTGGTCATAGACACTTCGTCTGACCACCTTGGGGTCATGACTCCGTCCGTTGCCTCCATCAACCGTGAGTCCAAAGGGTGGGCGATAGGCTGTGCGCATCAAAATTTCATCTCACCACCGCCTTCGTCAACCCCGAGTCCGAGTCTGAAGGGTGCAGGACGGAACACACGCGTCAGAGGTTCATCTCGCAGTCGAGACTGTGTCTGACCACCTTGTGATTGTGACTTCGTCTGACCACCTTGTGGCCGTAGACGCTCCGTCCGACTACCTCATGGTCGAGACCCCATCTGACCATCTGGCAGTCGTGACTCCAACTGCCTCATGGCTGTTGACACTTTGTTTGACCACCTTATAGTCATGACCTCATCCGACCACCTCATAGTCGTTGATGCCTAGTCTAGCCATCTCGCGGTCATGACATCTTCTGACTACCTCGTGGTCGTTGACGTTTTGTCTGACTGCCCCATGGTCGTGACTTTGTCCAATCACCTTGAGGTCATAGACATTTCATCTGACTGACTCACGGTCATAGACTCTTTATCTGACTGCCTCATGGTCGTAAACGCTTCGTCTGACTACCTCATGGTCGAGACCTCATCCGATTGTCTCGTGGTTGTGACTTCATTTGACCATCCTGCGGTCGTGACTTCATTCCACCACCTCGTGGTCATAGACGCTTAGTCCGATTGCCTCGCGTTGTGACTCCGTCTATCACTTTCGTCGACACCAAGTTTGAAGGGTGGGGGATAGGCTGTGCACATCGGTGCTTCTTCTCGTCACTGCCTTCGTCGACCCTAAGTCCAAAGGGTGGGGGGTTTGCCGCACATCAGAGGTTCGTCTCACCACCACCTTCATCGATCGTGAGTCCAAAGGGTGGGGTACGGGTAGTGCGCGTTAGAGTTTCGTCTCATCGCCGCCTCTGTTGACGCCATGTCCAAAGGTTGCGGGATGGAACATGTGTGTTAGAGCTTCATCTTGCTATTGCCTTCATTGACCCCGAGTCCAAAGGGTGGGGAACGGGCTGCACGCATCAAAGTTTCATCTTGCTGCGCCTTCGTCAATGCCGAGTCTGAAGGGTGGGGGATGGGCTACGTGCGTTAGAGTTTCATCCCACCACCGCCACCGTTGACCCCGATTTCGAAGGGTGCAGGACATCAAAGCTTCATCTCATAGTCAAGACATCGTACGACCACCTCATGGTCATTGACGTTTTGCCTGACCACCCCATAGTCGTGACTTCATCCAAATACCTCACGATCATGACCTCGTCTGACCGCCTCGCGATCGTGACCTTGTTTGACCACCTCATGGTCATTGATGTTTTGTCTGACCGCCCCATAGTCGTGACTTTGTTCAACCATCTCGCGGTCGTAGATGCTTTGTCTAACCGCCTTACGATAATAGACTCTTTGTTCGACTACCTCATGGTCATAGACGCTTCGTCCGACCACCTTGTGGTTGTAGATGTTTCATACAACCACCTCATGGTCCAGACTTCGTCCAACCACCTTATGGTCAGACATCGTTCAACACATCATGGTTGTAGATGCTTCGTCCGACCAACTCGTGGTCAAGTCACCATCCGACTGTCTTGCAATTGCGACTTCGTCCAACAATCATGCGGTTGTGACTTCCTTCGACCTCCTCATGGTCATAGATGCTTCATCCGACTGCCTCGCGGTCTCGACTTTGTTTGCCACCTTCGTCGACGTCGAGTCTAAAGGGAGGGGGACGGGCCATGTGCCAGAGGTTTGTCTCGCAGCCACCTTTGTTGACTACGAGCCCGAAGCGTGGGGGACGGGCCAAGCGTGTCAAGGTTTCATCTCACCGCCACCTCCATCGACGCCGAGTCCAAAGGGTGCGGGATGGAACACACACGTGAGAGCTTCGTCTCACCCCGCCTTCATCGACCCTAAGTCCAAAGGGTGGGGAACAGGCTGCACATGTTAGTGTTTCGTCTCGTCGCCGCCTTCGTCGATGCTGAGTCCAAAGGTTGGGGGACAAGCCACGCACATCAGAGTTTTATCTCACTGCCGCCTTCATCAACCCCAAGTCTGAAGGGTGCGGGACGGAGCGCATGTGATAGAGCTTCATCTCGTAGTCAAGACTTTGTCTAGCTACCTCTTGGTCATTGATTTTTTACTGATTGCCCCATGGTTGTGACTTTGTCCGAACACCTTGTGGTCATGACCTCGTCCAACCTCCTCACGGTCATGACCTTGTCTGACCACCATGTGGTCATTGACGTGTTGTCTGACCGCCCCGCAGTCGTGACTTCGTCTAACCACTTCACGGTCGTAGATTCTTTGTCCGACCGCCTCACGGTCGTAGACGCTTTGTCAGACCACCTCGTGGTCATGGACATTTCGTCCAACCACCTCGTGGTCCAGACTTCGTCTAACGACCTCATGGTCATAGATGTTTCATCTAACCACCTCGCGGTCGTGACTTCGTCCAACCATCTTATGGTCCAGACTTCATCTGACCGCTCACAGTCAAGACTCCATCTAACCATCTCACGGTTGTGACTTCGTTCGACCGTCCCACGGTTGTGACTTCGTTCGACCGTCCCACGATTGTGACTTCATCTGACCACCTTGTGGTTGTAGATACTTCGTCTAACCGTTTCGCGGTCATGACTCCATCTACCGCCTTCGTCGACGCCGAGTCCGAAGGGTGGGGGATGAGCTGCACGCATCAGAGTTTTGTCTCGTTGCTGCCTTCGTCAACCCTGACTCCAAAGGGTGGGGATAGTCTACGCACCGCACACCAGAGGTTCATCTCACCACCGCCTTCATTGACTGTGAGTCCAAAGGGTGGGGATGAACCGCGCACGTCAGAGTTTCGTCTCGCTGCTGCCTCTATCGATGCTGAGTCCAAAGGGTTCAGGATGAAACGCATGCGTCAGAGCTTTGTCTCATAGTTAAGACTTTGTTCGACCACCTCGTGGTCACTGACATTTTGTCCAACCATCCCCTAATTGATGAGATCCTCGCCTAATTGATATACTTGGATGCGCAAGAAGTAATGAAGATCACCGAGGTACTTGAGAGCAAACTTCGACTGCAATTTCTGAATCAAGGTATGAATAGCCTGAGGAGATGAGCTAGTAACAATAATGTCATCAACAAAAACCAGGATGTATGCGACCATGCTACCATTATTATAAATGAATAGGGATGTGTCAGCTCAAGAAAGAACAAAACCAAGTTCTTGTAAATACGAAGTGAGTCGAGAATACCATACACAAGGTGATTGTTTTAACCCATAAAAAGCTTTATCCAATTTGCAGGGATCCTCATAACCTAGAGGCTGTCACATTAACACATCCTCTTCCAGAATGCTATGTAAAAATGTATTTTGTACATCCAATTAATGGAGCAACCATTCGCATGGCATTGTTAATGATAGAACAAAACGGATTGTAATGGGTTTCATAACCAGGCTGAACATATCTTCGTAATCAATCCCATACTGTTGTCTAGACCCTTTTGCAATTAATCTAGCCTTATAACATTGAATAGATGGCCTGTTCTTTTTTGCATGTGGCTTGTGGCTTTTGGCTGCGGCTTGTGGCTTTTGGGCTGTTTGTATAAGAGATTAAAGAGTAACAGAAACTCACATGCGGTTTTTGCCAATATAAATGAAGTCAATAAAGTATGTACTACAATTAACTAGTAGATCCTATCTTGAAAAAATACTTCATTTAAAAGCTAGTTACTGTAGAAAAATCGAAAATCAGCTTTTAGAAGCTGAAAAGAATAGACCCAGAACCATCATCTTTCTTTTTCAATTTAAATACCAACCTACAGACAATGATATTACAAACAGGCTGAGATGATACCAAGTGTCATGTCTTATTCTTTTAAGAGTGCCTGATATTCAGTATCCATTGCTTATTCTTTTAAGAGTGCCTGATATTCAGTATCCATTGCCTCCTTTCAATTCTGTCACAAAGAGCATCCTTAACTGTTGTTGGTTTGGTCACAGCAAGAAATGCATGCTGGCAAGCATCATATTGCACCATGCCATTAGTGCGAATCCTTGGTTGGTGAAAATATTATTCCACAGCCTTGTTTGCATGGATGAGGTGATGGAGACAAAGCTGTGCTGAGTTCCACAGTTGTGCCAGGGATATGTGGAGTAGGTGAAGTATCAGGTACATGTGTGAGGCTGGTAGGATCCTTCGTGGGATTCAAGGGATCAACGCACGTGAGATCTGCACCAGTAATACCCAGCGAATCACCCCCGATGTCTGCGCCCGTACTCTCCCGCCTAGAGTCATCACATAGGTTTATTATAGGTGAATCACCTGTAGCTTGCATAGAGGGAAATGATAAATTCAACTAAATAACCGGATTAAATTGCATAACAACATTTGAGTCAAACTTACAAGTACCTGTATTAGTCTCCCTACCATCCATACATCCCACAATTGGAGGAAAATTTGCGGCGGCCAAGGGAGGAAAGATCAAATTTTGATCAAGTAATGGTTGATCCGATGGTGGTAATTTTTCATCAGTAAATGAAAATTGTTGCTCATCAAAGACTACATCACGAGAAATATAAATCCTACCCAAGAAACATACAAATATTTGTAGCCTTTTTGAAGAGGGCTATAACCAAGAAAACACACCATTTAGACCGAAATTGGAGTTTCCGATCATTGTATGGATGGAAACAGGGCCACACGCAGACATGAAAGTTCTACAAAATGAGTAGTCTAGAGATGTTCCAAAAAGACGATCTAGTGGAGTTGAGTGTTGTATCGTTTCGCTAGAGAGGTGATTTATCAAGAAACATGTTGTTTGGAATGCCTTGTCCCAAAAATGAATATGTATGGAGGCATGTGAGAGTAAGGATAAGCCAACTTCTATAATATGATGATGTTTTCTCTCAGTAGCCATTTTGTTGATGAGTGTGTAGACAGGAAACATGGTGTGTGATTCTAACTTATTGAAAAATGAATTCAATTTCTGGTATTTGCCTCCCAGACGGTTTGCATGTGTTGGATTTTTTATTTAGAATGCGCTCAACATGAGTTTGGAATTGGATAAATATGTGATAGACATCAGCTTTACTTTTGAGACAATATATCCAGGTGAATTTACTGAAATCATCAATGAAACTCATATAGTATTTAAAACCACCAAAAAAGTGCACGCAGGGCCCCAAACATTGAAGAAAACAAATTCAAGAGGTGACATTGACACACTATTTGATAGAGAAAAAGGAAGCTAATGACTTTTTACCCTGTTGACAAGCATCACAAATAGAGGCTTTGTTGGATTCATGGAAAAAAGTAGGTTGTGATGCTGAAAAATCTGATCCACCACTAGGGATGAGGAATAGCCTAAACGGCAATGCCACTGTTTGTGACTACATTTGACAACAGTGAGAGCCTTCCTAGATGTAGTTGAGCTACTAGGAATGGGGTATAGACCACCCTCACTGGGACCGTGAAGGAGCACCTTCTTTGAAGTACAATCCTTGATGAGAAAATAGTTAGAAAAATTCAAGATAGACGTTATTATCAACCGTGAGTTTATGAACAGATAACAAATTTTTATTTGTACGTGGAACATGAAGAGCATTGTTTATGAACAATTGTTTATGTGATGTATGAATTTTAGAAGAACCGATATGAAGAAATTGGCATACCTGAATCATTTGTTGTGGGAACCTAATCTTTGTCAGAGTACTACTCGTATATCATCAATTTGTTCCATTATTCGGTGATATGATCAGTCATCCTAGTATCCATGTACCAGAGTGCGCCAAACCTTGATCTTGTGGTGATATTTGCCACCATGCACTCCTCCTGTTGGAATGCGTGGTCAAAACACTTGTAGCATTTAAAAACTACATGACTGATCTTTTCACACAATTGGCAAACGGGTTGATTGTCGGACCCTTTGTTGCCACTATGATAATTATTGTAATTGGTCCCCTGGTACTGGCACTGTCCGCAGTTGAGTCCATGACAACCACCTTGGCCACGTCTACATCCACCACTACCACGTCGCCTTACATCCACCACTAACACGTCGCCTATGCCTTCCATGATTGCTCCGACACACCATGTTCATGGAGGGCTGGAAGATGAGGTTGCTTTACTTGTGATGCATCTCATAGTCTAGAATATGTGAATAGAGATTGGTAAGGGCGATCGGCTTCATTCAGGTGGTGACAAATGTCACCAGTGCATCGTCGGTGTTGTCAAGGCCGGTAAGAAGATAAATGATAACCTCCTCCTCTTTGAGTGGTTTGTCGGTGGCAGCAAGTTCATCAGTAAGACTCTTGACATTGTTGAAGTAGTCAATCATCTTCATGTCCCACTTCTGGAGCGTAGCCAATTGTCGTCAGATTTACATAATATGTGCCCTTGATTGAGTTGCAAACCTGCGCTCTAGGGCATTCTAGACTATAGCCGATGATGACCGAAACAACACCTATCCTAACACTTTCAGCAAGAGGGTGGATAGCAACAAGCTTAGGTACGTCTGATCTCATTAGAGCCAGACGGTTTACGCAAGATTAGGAACCTGTGTGGCTCCATCTTCTGTCGATGTCATGATCAACTGGGCGATGCCGAATTAGTTCCTTCTACAAGACCAAGCCACTGTGTGCTGTGAAGGACAAGAAGAACCTATGCCTTCCACAACAGTTAGGTATCGTGAGACAATTTCATATTTATAATATTTCCAAAGGATAGGTGACCGGTGGATGTCAGGCTGACAGCTTGAGTGTCGAGTGATCCTAGGATTGATGAACCTAGGCTAGCACATGTATTTGTAGAGGTTGTCATTGGATGGGAAGAGTAACTCTGATACCATGTGAAAATATATCGAGAGAATGGTTTGCCACCGACACACATTTGCCTTCTATTGATCATCTATTTATATATAAGTACATGAGTAGGAACACTTTCACATGTAAATAATAAGCACTGCCTCTAGTGGGAACACTAGTACTAATGGGAATACTAAACATCAATATAAACATATAAATACTAAACAACAATGGAAACATGACTATCCTAGTTTGTTTAATAATGAGGACATCCAAACGACAATACTAACACCTAATCAATCTTCACTTATTTTGTATTTTTATGATTGTGCATGTATGAAACATGGTGCTTAGTGGGAGATGAGAGAGAAAGGGGACACCAAAATAATGTGTGTGTCCAATGGGAAGTGAGGGAGGAAAGCCACGACAGCATAAGAACCAAAGAGAGAAAGGATGCATACGGCTGGAGGAGAAAGGAGCCACGCAGCAAAGGAAGAAGAGAAGGGAAAACCCGCATGGGCTGGAAATAGAAAGGAGACAGACAAGAAGAAAAGTGTGAAAGAGTTTGGAGAGCTAGGAAAGCCCAAGAACTCAGGGTACAAGCTTTTTCCAAGGCTCAATTTGGGTGTAGAAATGAGCACGCATGGATTAAGTCCTTAATCAACTCAGGTGAGACAAGCCAACAAACTCAAACCTGGTGTCGTCCCTGCATTGGTCTCATACCCACCACTCGCCCAAGTCTCTAATATTTTGTAAAACATTCCTTATTTCTAGTGGTAACCAATGTTACCACTACCATTATATCTACTACTTAAAAATGTAAGTTAGTGGTCGTCGGTGCATTCTCCTTCCTCTCTTCTCAACCGTCTGATCTGAACACTGAAATCTTAACCAGATATCTAACATCCCTCCTCCTCTCTCTAACATCTAAATGCCCATCCTCTCCACTTCCATCAGTAGTTACCATCTCCCACCCCTCCCCTCTAACGCCTAAAGAGGGAGTTTGGGCCAAGAATGTCGTCTTGTTCATAGCATGGGGGACATCCATTGCTGTACTTGTCGCATGGCATCGTCACTTTGAAGGGTAGGTGCTCATATTTCAAATGTCTATTGAGTAGTTGAGGTGCTATTGGTTTCACCTTTCAAATCGGTTGTAGACTATACCTACAAGGCATCCATTTTTTAGGGCCTGTTTGAAATGAAAAGAAATTTTTTTTCCACTTAGCTAGGTATGATCTCATATTCAGATTCTTCAAAAGAGTGGGGGAAAGAAAATTTTTTGCAAGATTTTTAGGGTTGATTCGTAAAATCCAAACATGTAGCTTTTTAGGGAGGTGAGTTCTTTTTTGTAATAAAATTCTACAAAACTCCTCCAAAATGCTTGATCAACCACACATAGTTCCTCAAACATAAAATTAGAACAGTAAGAAACATAATAAAATAGTTGTCAAGTATGAGAGAATTAAAGGGTAATAAGGGACTAATGTATATTTAGCCATGTAAGACGCTAGATATGTATAGTTTGATGCCAACCAAAAGCTGCTTGGCATGTATGCTTCTATTTGTTTTTGACTATTCATAACCATAATGTTGGGAAGAGGAGGTCTTCTTTGCACCTTTGGAAAACTGGGCTTGCTTCTGTTCCCCCCCCCCCCCCCAACTTGGTTAGCTTCTGTTGTTGCAAATGATCCACATGATTAGGAGAAGAATGGAGTCCCATAGCCTTACTCAGAAAATATCGAGGCATTTATGCATATGCCTTTCACATACACTATAGGTTGGGTTGCGCAAGCTGAACATGAACCTTGTGTGCAGTGTGAATGTCGACGATGATTGACTGAGCTCAATATACTAGAGGAGCGTGGAGTTAGATAAGCATTCAAACCATAAGTGTGTGGTTTTATGTTAGAATTATAAGTCCAGAGTGCACATGCAATGGCATTCCTACATGAAGCTATTGCCCATCCACCATATAAAAATTTGCTGAGCAACCATTATTTACGGAATTGCATAGGCCCTTTTGAGGGCTCTAGATCTATGACAGTGGAGCTCATCATAAAGAAATTGCCAAATTTGTAAGTTTGTCACTGATGGTTGCCCTCTTCGTTTGGGATCGATATCAGTTCCTGATGAATGTACTATTTGAACATAGGGCAAAGAACGATTCAATCTTTATATTTGGTTGATCAACTTAACTACTCCATCCGGTCACAAATATATGTCGTTTTGGACATCAATACCATCTCCAAAATACAACTTTAGCCACATAATTCTATTGTAATAATAGTAGTTGAATGTCCGTACTTGCTATGGATTTTAAAATTTTATTATACTACAAGTTCTAAAACTCACGGGTGGTAAAAATTTTTAGAACATGCATACAAACATGTTCAAAAAATTTTAAAATCTGTAACAACGCACGGACATTCAGCTAGTCATTTTATAAGATTCTATTGAAAATATTCATGTTGTATTTGACTTTACCACTAGAGCACATCTAAGCATAACCATAATCTAGCGATACTACTATTATGAGTATCCTTTGGTGACAAGGAAAAGTATTATCAAAGAAGGGAAATAAGAGGTATCAACTGTATGGTGTAGTTAGGCAATCTACAAAAACAGTAGTGGCAAGTATGCACATGTATTTGAAAAGCAAAATATTGCATCTGAAAATTAGGTTCAATATGATCAATTATAAAGACTTGGGTTTGAGTCAATTAGGTTCAATGTGATGGTTCGGGTAGGTTGAATAGTAATAGGTTTAACTATTCACTACGGATCATGTTGAAAACAATGTTTACTATAGTAGTGGGCTCGACCCGAGGTTTGGCTTGTCTTGTTTGGCCTTTGGGCTGGTTGACTTGGGCTTGGTCCATTTTATTTTCTAGCTCTAGGTTGGCTGATTTCTTTACACGTCCGCAGCCATCGCGACCTTGGCCCGCTCGGCCTTCTTCAATCGTCTTCCTGCTCAGTCAAGGGCTCGGCGCAAAAACAAAGCAGGCAGCTACGATGGCGTTTGGCTTCGGCAAGGTTTTCTAGCGGTTAGTGGTGGTGCGGGAGGGGCTAATGAAAACTAAGGTTTCCATTTTTGAGGTTTGTGGCCATCGGAGTTCACTGTAGACGGCCGACGGCAAGAAGAGTTTATCAGAGCTTTTTCTTGGCATAGTGGGGCTTTGTTGGCTGATCAATAGGACTTAGGGCATTTCAAGCATTTGGACACTTGAGGAACACAACAGTAATGGTGGTTTAAGTTCTAGGGATCCAAGGGAGGCTGTCCACGGAGGATTCTCCTTTTATGGTGGTGGCACTCGACGAAGGTGGCCGAGGAGCTAAGAGGGAAGCCAGGCGTAGATGGCTTTGATTTCATGGTGACATGAGGGTTCTACGGTTGCAGGGAATTGAGAAATAATTAACTAGGACAAAAAATTGAGTTGGAGTCCATACCAGCACAGGGCATGACGACAGCTGCAGTGTGAGGCCGAAGGTGGCGAAAGGAGTGCAGGGAAGAGTGATTGGAGCTGGTGTGAGTTGCATGGAGTGGTCGGCTAGGCTTTATATAGAGAGAGAGTGGCAGTGGGGGGCAGTGCTTAACTAAGGCGGCAGGTGACGTGTGGATGATGCGGTGGCACTTAGGAGGATTTGAGGGCCTTTGGTGGCATGGCTAGCGTCATAGCAGTATATTGGTTTTCGGTCTCCTCTTCGTGTTAGCGATAGGCAAAAGGCAGCGGTCAAGAAGAGTGGGCGCGTGTTGGCCGGGAAGGCAAAGCTTGGTGGTGGCGGCAAGGCGGGGCTGGGCGACCATGGCACGTGGCCGGAGTGACGGGACAAGCATTGAATGGAGTGGCAAAGGTTGTCAGAGGGCTGGTACGACGATCGGCAAAGCTGGCAGCGGTGACCAGGGATTAAGGCGGTGAGTGAGGTCAAGCCGGGTGGAAGGGGAGAACAGGGGTGAAGGCGCATTCTAGGGAGGCGGCAAGGATTGGGGAACAAGGGTGAAGGCACATTCTTGTGTATTTTCTGAAGTACAATGAGTTGTTCTTTGTTAGTTTCGTTTATTGCATCATTAGTTTTTTACTTTTTAATAGTAAAATTTAAAATTAAAATATTACTCACATTTTCAACAAAAATATTATTCCAAAAGTGCGCATCTTCTGGAGGCGAGTGTTAAAAGGTATTCTTCCTGCAGCTGATGTTCCTAAGAGAAGACATATCGGTGTAAGGGGTCTATGCGAGGTCTGCAAAGCGTTTGATGAATCCTTGTTGCATGCTGTTTTGGACGGCGGCTCGAAACGAGTTTGATACAGCCGGCAGCTCAGAGCACCGATATTTTTTGGTAAGATGGTTTCTCAGAATCAAATTCCATACATCATTACTATCATGTGGAGTATATGGTGTTCGCGAAATAAATGGATGCATGATGAGGCAGGCCTGATGCCTCGTAAGACGATGGAGTTCGTGAAACTCTGGGTAAAAATTAGTAATGTTGATGGTGCGGTGGCCATAGGAGAATCAGTGGCAGGATCCGGAGTGGTGGTGCGCAACTGCGCAACAGTAGAGGAAGTTCCATTGCAGCGGCCACCAGAAGAAACGGTGATGGAAGCTCTAGCATTTCGTGATGGTTGTATAGGGTGTTCGCACATTATTTTGGAGACGGACTGCCTGGAGTTGGAGAGTGCATGGAATCAGCAAGAGGACAGGTCAGCTATCGCTTGTATCTTGTCAGAACTTCGAGAGCTATGTAGGAGCTGTGTTGGTTTTAAGCTCCAACTTAGGAGGAGGGTTTCTGCTAATGGCGCACCTCATGTAATTCAGGGAATTCAGAGTGGCAGTCTACATGCCCTCGATGAAGGATCGCGCGAAGGCTACGAAAGCAGAAAATAAAACTTTTCTACCGCGCACACAAGGATATCATGCTTAAGGAGGGATCATGGATCGTTACCACTAGACGCGCAGCGCAGCGGAAGAAGAGTTGGAGAAGCCGATCCAACCACGCGCGTCGAGGTAGTAGTGGAAGTAGCCGATCGTCCTGAACAGATCGTCTCCTCCACGCGATCAACCACACCACGAGCAGATCCAATCTGTAGGTTGTTGATGCCGATCAACGCCGCACGAGCAGCGCCTCCACCGGTATCCACACGCCCGGTGGAACGCCGATCGCGAGTGTACCAAAGGCTCTCGAGCGGCTAGGGTTTGGCTCGGGAGGTGGCGGCTAGGGTTTAGCTCGGGATTAACAGATGCATGCAGCCCTCAGCCTCTCGCCTCCATATATATATAGACCTCCTCACTTGGGCCTCGTGGACCGAGGCCCAATAGGAGTCTATCCGGATCTCTATCCGAATTGAGCCCACATCCGAATCACATTCGAATTAGTGTTCCAACCCGTTAAGTGTGCGACCCTGTAGGTTCACGTATACTTGGTCGCAACTCAGAAACGTCTTTCCGGTCACCCTGTTAATAGCAGCCTCTAGTAAGACATATTAACCCCAAAGTATACGTAAAGATTATATCGGCTGAACCTGTAATGTTCTCATGTACGAATCCCTTTGCCTCACGATATAGATTAAGCTCAAGGCGAGACCTGTGTCATCCTCTTAATAGCTCAATCACTCTCTCGATTCCGTGATGGATTATAAACTTGTGATTGACTCCTCAATCACCTTGGCATGGCCATGCACTTTCATAATCCATTACATTGAGGGGCCCAGAGATATCTCTCCCATAAGGAGGGGTAAATTCTATCTTGATCATTCACATCCCACTACATGTTTCATAGCAAACCCGAAGACCACTTTTATGACTACCCAGTTACGGAGTAGTGGTTAGTAGTCCCAAAATAGGCTACTACGCATGTTGGGAACCATGATGATCTCAAGTCTAAGGATTCTACATAAACACTACTTGAGACCAACTGATGACACATAGAATCTCTGCAGTATCTCATGGCGGGTCTATCCAACATATGTTCACTAACACATGTCCATATTATTGATTTGGTATCACCATATCATGATCCATGAGACATGATCATCAATCAATACATATGCTGATCTTTGAATCATATTTGTTCCTCATATGATATATAATCAGGGATCATTTAGAAATAGCAACATTTTGGCATTACGAGTCTCATGAATAAGTCACATACTCATTGATCAATAATGATAATGTCTATTTCAAGGAACAAAGCAATGTATCATAAACATAGTATGTGATATATATTCAACATCTCCATGTTGCCTCTAGGGCATATCACCAACACTCGATTCCTTCTCCCCTACGAAAAGATGTAATTTCTGTTGATGAGTAATAAAGCTCTCGAATTACCTAAAAAAGCTCAATGGATTTACCAAGTCAGTTTTTATGTTAATAAAAAAAAATAAGTATTGTGGTTACATATCAAATAAGAGAAGTGCTATAGAACATTCGACTGTTTTTGAAGACAAAAACAGTCAGATGATCTGGGGGCGTTGGATCTCTATCCAACGGATCCACTCATGTAAGCACCCCCTCCAAAAAAAAATCTCATATAAGCACCCCCTAAAAAAAGATCTGGAGCGTTGGATCACCATCCAACGTCCTAAAATCTGACTGTTTTTGCCTTAAAAAACAGTCGAATGTTGTATAGACACTCCCATCAAATAATAGAGACCACAATTTTAGGAGGCACAAGAGAGGTATCTAGAGCCCAAAACTTAAAAGGATGATATGTAGGTGTATACACAATACTCAATCTCAACTTAGTATTTCTCTTACACAAATATAATCCCCCATGGTGTCTTAGTGTCATATTTATAACTATAGAAGAAGGTGTTTATATAATTGCCCCCTTTAGGGTCTTAACTAGTGGGGGTAAACATATCATTTCTTTGGCATAGTCTTCATAAGTATACCTTCTAGTTACATGCATACTTAGGTGTGCTCATTGTAGGTTGATTGGGCTAAGATAGGAGGTCACTCCTGCAACAGTAGCAGCCTCGTATGGTCAAGGGTTTCGTAATCGCTAGGCTAAAATCATGTCCTTCGCACTTTGCCCCCCCCCCTCCGGTCCCTCGGGCCATTGTTGCGATCCTTAAGATATTCTACGAGCTCCGCTGCACTACCCATGCTACGTGTAGTCCTTCGGAGCGTCTCTAGGGACTATGCCTGAATCACTGTCCATGGTGGCAAGCTTCTCTAGTGCCACCTCTGTCCAACGCATCTACTCCTTGCCCTGTCCTCGCGGTTTTCCCAGATACGTGGTCGTAGGTTCGTCTCCTACGAACGGCGCCAACTGTTATAGTTACATACCAAACAATAGATACCAAATCTTTGGGAGATGTAGAGGTATTCACAGTACTCAATCTCAGCTTAAGTCTTTTTCTTATACAAATGTTCTCCCTCACCTATAGTGTTTTAGGAGCTATATTTATAGTTATAAGTGAAGGTGTTTACATAAATACCCTCTTGGGGTCTCAACTAGTAAGAGCAAATATGTCATTTTCTTGACATAATCTTTGTAAAACTGCTTTCTAGTTACATATATACTTAGACTTGCTTGGTAAACCGAGTGAATCAAGGTGGGGCCACTCACCGACAATTAGGCCCTGTTTGGATCAGTTTCAGATTCTTAAAAACCAGCTATTACTTTTAGTTTTTAAAAGCTGGTTTCTAAGCAAAAACTGGTGGGGTGTTTGGATCTCCTAGTTTTTAAAAGCTAGTTTCATTTATAATTGGTGCTAATAGACTATTATACCCTTACATTTATTGCTCTTGAACAGAATATTAAACAGCCATGCGTGGTCTTTAATGAGGGTAAATGGGTATTTGTGCAAAAAAAAGCTGGCAAAAGCTGGGTATCAACAGCTTCTTGGTTTTTAAGAATCTGGGTAGGTAGATTTTAAAAATTGCTCCAAAAACTGATCTATTTGGATCTCACCCAGTTTTTAAAAGTCAGATTCTTAAAATCTGGGTGGATTTAGTAATATTATTTTGAGAGGAGACGGGGAAAAAATCGGTTGTGGGCTACAGTCTGGACCGCGGAGGGTGACAGGCCGAGGTGGAAAATAGTCAATGCCGGCCAATGTCTAGAGTCCAGAGTGCGGGAGGGAGGCAGAGCCCCCGCGGCCCCGCCTCTTCGGCCATCGTCTCCAGCTCCCCCGATCCGGCTTCCCCTCCCCGACGTCTCTCGCCGCCGCCGCCGTCCTCGCTGCCGCCGAACCCCGACGCGCCGCCTCCTCCACCCCGCCACCGTCCGTATCCTCAGTATAAGCTCCCCCCTCCCCGCCTGCGCTCCAACCCTAAACTTCTCACCCAATCTCCCAATCTCCGCCGCTGCCACTGCAAGAGTTCGCTGCAGCCATGGGTGAGCTCCTCCTCCCTCCCCCTCCTCTCTTATCTCTCTATCTACCTTTACCTCTGCAATTTGCGTTCTTGTGGCGCGGCCTGGGCTACAAGGCCCCAAGCGGGTCGCAATCCCGGTTCATGCCTCTATACGTCCCTTGTTTATTTCTTCAGATGCATTTTACGGTGGCTGTGTGCAAAGATGTTGGTGATGCTTGTGTGGATTTCTTGTCTGTAGGATAAGGATTTGTAAAGAAAAAAAATTGTAGGTCCAGTGTTGAACAAGAACGTTTAGTTACTGTTCCTCGGTTACCTGTGGACCTTGTGGTTGATTCTATGTTCCATAGATTTGTCTAGCATATTTGGTGATTGAAGGCAATCTATGTGGAAACTTTGCCTGCTTTGGTCATGCAGGACTCGGTCGGAATTACGTTTCTGCAGTCATTCCGTCAATTCATGACTTTTGGATGAATCACTATCATTTTAGTGTCTGTGTTTCCGTAAGTTATTCCGCAGACCACTTACATGGATTTCAGCTTGCGGTTAGTTTTGCGCCATTTCGTTTAGGAGATGTTTGTTTAGTAGGATCAATGATCATTCTGTAGATTAAGGGTGTGTTTGGTTGCCTGTATCCCCTTCGTCCTGGATGGGTGGATCCGTATAATCTGAGAAAGAGTCTGTTTGGTTGCCTGTATGAGCGGATACAGCTTGTATGAGCGGATGCAAAAATACACCCTCATCCTGGATGGGTGGATACGCTCAAAATGAGCTTCACTAGCCATCTGGATGAGTGGATCTGATGTATCTTATGCGGTCCCACGTGTCAGCCTCTCAGGTTTGGTAGACTGCATCCGCTCATACAGGCAACCAAACAACATCTCAGTTTTTTTGTATCCGCTCATACAGCCTCACCAAACATCTTCTTTTTCTGAAATACGATTCCACTCAGCCTGCATCCACTCAGCCAGGATATACGATGCAACCTCTATCCACGAACCAAACACACCCTAAGATTTTGGTGGAGCTACTGTTATTTTCTCCGCAGTTATGCCGCTGGATGTTGATGCAAAGTTTCATGGCAAATCACATATTGTAGTATTGGGTCATGTGGGCTGTTCTCATGAAGAATCTACCACTTTCAGCATCCATAATCCTCAGTGGTTATTTTTCTGTGATTTCATCAATATAAATTTTGCTGGCGATTGAGTTCCAATGCACAATTTTAGCAGCCAGTGGACTGACATTGCCAGAATATTCTCTGGGCCACATCAACTTAGTACCTGGTACAGAACCACCCAGTGTTCAGGAAACCGGGCAAAGGAAACTAACCAAACTACTTGTTCAGTTCTTGTTCTTTGCTTGCTTTCCCAAAGGCCTGGGTTGTTTTGAACCAGGTACCAAATTTTAGGGCACTTCAGCACTTGTCCAGCCCCCTAAAGAACCAGGCACAGATCCATCATTCTGTAAGCTCTCAACTGATGTGACCCAGATAATATATAGGCAACATACCAACTTCACTAGCAGATCCAACTCATTATCATTTGAGGATATGTAATTCTATCTTGACAATGCCCCCTTGTCCTAGTGCCCCTTATTATATGCAGCATTTGCAACTTCTGTTTAATCGTCTTATTCTTTTAACTAGGATAGAGCTTCCGGTTTATTTGATCCATATGACAGTAGTTCATAACTATGTTTGTTTCTTTTTTTAATTCTCCAACCTGCATTGGTTCACGTTGTTTGAACATAAAGAGGAATTGGAGGGAGCACAACGCAGAATCACATTATTCTTGTGGGTAAATTTCACAAAACTACAGGTTTGTTGTACAAACTATCAGAAAGCTACATGTTTTAGCAACTATTTCATAGAACTCAAAATTTAAGGGCTAGATGTATCACAAAGCTACAGGTTTTAGAAATCCCATCGCATTTACCCGTATTTGACACCATGGGCCCCACCTGGCAGCCTCTATACCACCCTCACCTCCTGTTACAGGCTCTCCACGTCATGCGCCACATTGCAGCTGTGGCCTGCTCTATTTTTTTTTTCTTATGTGGACAGGGCAACATGGACTTTCCTGTGCTCCTGCTTCACGTGGACAGGGTAGTGCATGTTGATGTGGCTCGCAGCTGCAACATGGTGCATGACGTGGAGACTGCGTAACAGGAGGTGAGGGTGGTATAGAGGCTGCCAGGTTGGCCCATGGTATCAGATACAAGTATGTGCGACAGGATTTCTAAAACATGTAGCTTTGCGATACATCTAGCCCTTAAATGTAGAGTTCTATAAAATAGTTACTAAAACCTGTAGTTTTATGATAATTTGTACAACAAACCTGTAGTTCTGTGAAATTTACTCTATTCTCATTGAAGTACTAATTACAAAGAGGCAGTACCTACTGTTATGTCTTCCTTGAAACTATCGTTGGGTACATTATACATCACTTGTTTCAGAGGGGCACATCAATTCAAATTTTATACTGAAGTGTGATGTTCTGATGGCTGCCTGCAATAGTTCTGTAACTTCTGATGGCTGCCTGCAATAATTCTGTAACTTCTGATGGCTGCCTGCAATAATTCTGTAACTTCTGATGGCTGCCTGCAATAATTCTGTAACTTCTGATGGCTGCAATAATTCTGTAACTTCAACTGTCTTCACTAGATGGTATCCCCCCGCAAACAGACGTTATATATTCTGGTGGTTCTACTAGCAAATGATAATATTTAATGTTAAGAAAGATTTCCTCCCTTAAGTGTGAACAAGAAATCCTGGTTATTTAAACTATTTATTTGCTGTTTAATTGGTAGATGCTGCTGAGGGCAAGATGAACTCTAAACGTCGGAGGAGTCATAGTCCAGTTGAACACAAGGATGGCCACACTAAACAGAGTGGGAGTTCTGGTAGGAAAGATAACTTAAGAGATCTTGACAATAAATCAGGTCATGCCAGACCAGGTCATGAATTTGTTACACATTCGGATAGGCATTCCTATGGAGCATCACGTGAATCCAAGAGGCACGATGATTATAGGAGGTATCATGATAGGCATGCTGATGATAATGACAGGAGCCATCCTAGAACCTCTCGGTCAGATCGGGAATCAAGGGCTGACACTTACTATGATCGTTCAAAGCGTGATAGCACATCTGATAGGTCATGTGGTGATTGGCGAAATGTTGACAGCAGGTATGGAGACAAATATGTCAAGCGAGAGCAGAGGAGTAAGAACCAAGAAAAGCAAGAGTCCCCTCGTGAATATCCTAGATATGATGGTGGAGAGTATGACAAATATACAGATTTAAGAAAGCAAATATACTCTACCAGAAGGCATCCAGAAGAAAAAGAAAGTAAGAACAAGGAAATCATCAAGGAGGTGGAGGCACTAAAGAAGAGAAATGCAAAGGAAATTGAGAAAAACAGCTACAAAACAGAACCTGAGGTAGAAACTAGGGAGAAGAGAAGAAGTTTATTCAGTTCTGTTGGGCCAGATGTTGACAATGCACAACAAATGGAAAAGTCTGACACCTCTGGGAAGAAACCATCGCTTGATTGCTCAGGAGGTTCGTTGATTTTTAAATTCCTTACATTTCTTGTTGCTGCACACTTTGCTTTAGTCTCACATTTAAATTATGGAATTCCACAGATTGCAAGCCAGACGAAGTCTTGGATAACTCTGCATCAGAAATTATAGAGGAGAGAGCTATAAATAGTGTGAATGCAGCAAAAGTTGCCGCTATGAAAGCTGCTGAATTAGGTGAGCATTGCCTCAATTTGTTGTCGATAATTTTTCTTCCATTGTGTCATTATCTCCAGGACTTGTATTCTCATTAACTGATTTGGTTTCTTCTTCTGTGCTTTGTCTACACTTTGATGCTCAATAATGCTGATTTGTGTAAAGATAAGCAATTTTTATTAATTTTGATTTTGTGTACATTTCACAGTTTACACAAGAAATTTGTTTCCATGATGGTGCCCAGTGATTCTATCATGATGTTAATCTTTTCCCTGACAAATTTATGTAATCTTCTGCTTGCATCATTGACCATCTCCACGTTTTCTATTGCAGTGAATAGGAACATTGTAGGATTTGGAGTTGGAACTGGGCGGTTATCTACTGACCAGAAGAAAAAGCTGCTTTGGGGCAACAAAAAGAGCAATCCTTCAGAGGTAAATTTCAGAGAACAGTCGAATATTTTTCATTTCTCCTGTTTCCATTCCATTATGCTTGCATATCATTTTCATTTATCTTGTTTCCATTCCATTAGGCTTTCATATCTAGGGGTGGATATCGAGCCAACTGCTCGTCTTATCGAGCTTTTTCTAAAATTGGCATATTTTGATTTAATATCATTTTACGGATAATTTAAAAGTATTTTTAGAAACGAGCTAACGAGCCGAGCCGAGCCGAGCTTGAGCAAAATTCAAATTCATTTGAAATCAACTCATTTTAATGTTTAACCAATTAACAAGGATAATTGAAGCAATTTTGAACCGAGCCAACGAGCCCACTAACGAGCTTTTTTTCCACCCCTATTCATATCATTTGCTTATTATATGATTTAATTTCATCCCTAATGCTGCAGACAAGTACTCACTGGGACTCAAATTTATTTTCTGATCGGGAGCGCCAAGAGAAATTTAACAAACTCATGGTAATTTGGCTTCTTCTAGTTTGGTTTTGTAGTTATATAATTCCAATCTTCCGAGGTTTTCTTAGCAGCAACATATATACCTCGTTACTCTGCGATGCACTAACACTTTTTTAGAGTCTTAAGGATGCCTTGGTGGCTATGGCCTATTGTAGGGTGTGAAGAGCAGCACCTCCGGCCCGGTTCAAGAGAGCAAGGCCGACGACAAGGAGGGGAGCTCAGCGGATGCCAAGAAACGGGAGGAGCTTGACACTGACCTGGAGAAGCATTACATAGCAGGCCTGCGCCGGAGAGATGGTCGAACCGATGGTCTTGGCCTGTAGGAAGCTCTGCTTGTAGATGATGTTACAGCATTGAAGAACTCAAGTGCCTGCTTTGTACACACTCCATTGGCTTGTTATCCTTGCGCGTGGAGGTTTAACTCGCGTCACCTGTAGAAGTTGGTTATTATCATCTTGTAGATCCTAAACAGCTATGTTTGCGTGAAACTTGCATAGTGCGTTGGCATGGCTTGTCATTCTGGAGGACTTGTGCGCTGTGATGTGTTTGCTTTACCGTACCAATTGACCACACACAAGAGTGCGGCTACTTCGCTTTACTGCATAGTGCATTAGTGCATATCAAGTTGTGAAGAGTTTAGGCCTTCTTCATCTTACGTTCCCATGTCAAGGCCAATGACACATGAAAATATGGATGCCTGAGTTGTGCATTGTTTATGGCTCTGCATTTGGTCAAAAGCATCACTAATAACCTCAATGCCCAAAATTCCATCATCAACCCAAAAAACCGATATGATCAAATATCAAATTCAAATCTTCAAAAAAAAAAGTTCCCAGAAGGTCACCTTCCTGGAAATGATCCTAGTTCAGCACGCTTAACTCCTCCTGGCCCCTTCTCGATTCATTCACCCGTTTACCTTTTATCCTATATTTTCCAAACCGACTCTAAATCGAATCCCGCAAATTAGAGTCCATTCTATCTCTTCCGAGCCTGTGTGCGCAACCTCTTAACCCTTTCTAGCCCCTACCAAGTCCCCTCAAATCCCAGAACACTACCACCACTGTGAGCCCTCCATTCCCAAAATTGATCGTCGTTCTGACTTGCATTCTAAGCAATCCGGTGAGCTTTTTGCAATACTTTCACGTTACATCGCGTTCCTAGGAATCATCCACCTCATTATCGAATTAATTTGGTTTTGGTGTAGCCCATCGACCGGAACCGAGTTTTTTTTCAATCGAGGCCGAAATCGCTTTGATTCGTCGCCTCCGGTGAGTCAAAGCTTAATTCTTTGCTACTGCACTATCACCATCACACTCTCTACGTATTCCATACCTTGGTTGGCCAAGAGCATTGTTGAGGAGGTTCTACACCGGAGCACCCCATTGTTTCTATGGACATCGCCGTGGCTAGGTCAATCCATTCATCCCCTGGTTGAACCATGCACACCATCGCGTTCCTTATATCGATGTCGTGCTAATGTTTACCTTACTTCTCCACGTTCCATACCCATGCCTTGTTTCCATTGTCAACCCATGTTGTTATCGTTCTTGTTGCCACCGCCGCCGCCATGGGCCCTGCCGGCCGGTGCTGCCTCTGGCCATCTCTTCCCTAGTGAGCCACAATTCTGTTTTGCCCCTTGTCCAGCCTTCCTCGCTCTCTCCCTCACCGGCTTAAGCCATGGCCAGAGGAGCCTCCATGAGGCCATACGTGTGCTCTGAACGTCCAATAAAGCTCTTTGTTCTTCCCTTCTTTGATTTGCTTTGAGTCAATGACAAGCGGCCCCACACATCATACTCATAAAAAAAAATCAAAAATCAGCCCAAAAAGAAGATTCTATGGAATATTCCCACATTTTGGAATTTCCGAGAATTTCCTTTCCATTGGATCTTCCGATCGCTCGTTCTCTTCATCCGAACTCTGAATCCAGTGATTCAAGTTTCTAAATTCATCTAAAATCCTAATCTTTCTTCCAGTATATATTTTATATTTTTGTGATTTTATTTGTGTTTCTAGTTTTGTGCGTAGAACTCAACGTCGTCAAAAATCTTCCCTACCGGCAAGAAGAAACCCTAGCCACTGATAGCAAGTCTTGCTTGAATATACTGATCCAAGTTTTATTAAAGTTATTTTACTATTCTAAATTTATGTGCATTGCTATTTCACATAAAATAATAACTTGTTTTTAGGTCATTAATAATACCGATATTGTTATACTCTCATTTGATGTTGTAATCCATGTACCTTTGTCACCTTAGAATTCCCTTGTCTCAATATTAATATTATTATGATATTTTTTAACTTTAAAATAGTAGTAACTACTTAAATAAGCTATTCGGTCATTATAACCCTTGGGGTGAAAAATTGATATCATAAGCCTTAATTGTTTCATAGCAATAACTTTCTAGCAATAGGTATTGTTGCTGTTTTTTAAAGTAAAATAAAATGGTAAAGATGATTTTATATTTGGATTGATGCGGATTTAGCACGAGAACTTGTATGGTGAAAGTATTGCCCTAGTCAATTAAGGACCAATGTTTATGATTGTCCAAATTGAGTACTACCGTACAACCACAAGTCCAAATAGGTATGACCTAACTGATTAACATACAAAGGTTTAGTTTAGATATCACTAATGGTACATGGGTAATAGAATTTACTGGCTTTACTCACAGTGAGGTATAGGGATTTAATGTACTCATACGATGTAAGATGGAGCTTCTGATTATGGTGGATTTAATCCTTTAGTGATGAAACCTCAGCTGGTGGTGTCTAGCTTGATTGAAGTGAGATAAAGACTTTGTGATAAATTATTTATGTCTCATATTATCTGTGTCTCATACCTAAGAAAGCATATTGCCTATTAAGATGGTTTATCTCTTATGAGTAAAGTTGTACAAGCTTAGCAGAGTATAAAACTATTTGAATAATTGTGCCCATGGTCAAAACGGGCAATGTGCACTTTCACATAGTAGATCTTTAGTTTTATTTTCAAAGTAAAATCTTGTGAGAACACGGGAGTCGTTAGAAATCTCAGGTGTGTGTCTTGGTGGATAGAGCTAGTGCGGATGAATAGAATCCACATTTTTGAACCTTGGCGGATAGAGCCTTATTATTAGTATTGGTAATTAGAACCTTCACTAGAAAAGTTTAATCTAGTTTCAATTACTGCAATTGCTTTGTTAAAACGACGCTTTGGAAATCTATAATGGTAATTGAAATACAAATGCTGCTTTGTGTAAAAGAATCATATTATCCTTTCTTTATTGAGCCTTCATATAATTGCATCTTTTCCAAGACTTACGGAATATTTCATGTACTCACCATTATAATCCACAAAAACATCTCAAAGAAGTACAAAGAGCCAGAAGGAGACTATGACTACTTCACGTGTGGCATCGACGAATAATCCCCGGAGTTCTAGGTTGTGCTCCCCAGTCAATTGCTTGTGGTATATTAATGGGTTATCTTTATAGTTTATTTCTTTTACTTCTGCTTTGAGTTTGGTTTTTCAGTGAGGTTTTGTATCCTCTTTGGTATTAGGTGGCTTTAATTCTGGTACTCTATTAATATAATAAATCATCTTTCGTTATGTAATCATCATTGTTTGACTGTGTGCTTTGATCTAAGACTAGTGCGGTAATACACAGATGGTTTGGATTCAGAAATCCGGTCCCGACAATCGACCTCCAATCACATGGTTTATTGCTAGACTCTCTCAATCCCCACCTGAACCCCTTTTCCTCCCGCCCGATTCTTTTGCCTAGGTGACACCACCGTTGCCGCTCTGGCTCTGGTCCTCCTCTCCCTTCTCTTGCCTCCTCCCTGTTTCCTCCCCTACCGCTCCCTCCTCTCCTTCCATTCTGCTGTCGTCGTCCCTAGCGGACACTCAACCAGCGATGCGTGGCTGCGGAGTTGAAGGGCGGCCGAGGAGAGAAACAAATTGCATAACCGAAGTCAATACTACTTATTTCCTCCCATGTTTATTTCAATCAGTGCATCTTACTATTTGTTAAAATATTGTGCCGAGTCATTGGGTCCTTTTTAACTATTGCTGTCGTCCTTTTGCCTGTGATGTGGAATTCCTCGACAAGATTTCCCATAATTATCTTCAGATTTTAGACCAGGACAACAAGAGGATGTACATGAGTTCCTACGTTGGTTGCTGGATAACTTGCATAAGGGCACCCTTGATCCCATGTCAAAGGGCAAGCCCTTATCTTTTTATGAAGAAAGTATTGTCAAGTAGGGTTTTGGAGGCCAACTAAGAAGCCATGTTATTTCTTGTCATGTCACTTATTTTGTTCACTTGGCACTTGCATTAGAACTAATGTTATCCTGTGATCCAAATGGACTTATTTTAGTCACGGTTTGTGTAGGCTTCAAATCTTGATTGCTTCCAGAATACCTGCTGCTACCAGGACGCTTAGCGGCAAAAATGGCGCTGGTATGAGAGAGACAAGGAAGGAAGATCCAGGCTCATGAATTGACATCTTGCATTCATGGGAGGAATGTCCAGAGCGAAGAGGTGGACTATTGAGCAACAGGTTTAGTGGTACGAAAACACGCCATTTTGACGCCACTCCTGTCGAAGGTGTTCTCGGTGTGTGCGACGATCACAGGCTGCTCCTGAAGTCGTTCAGTGATGTTGCCCAAGAGTTTCTTGAGCTGTTCGAAGAAGACATCTTGGGACGCCGGTTGCTCAAGCTGATTGGCTGAGAGTTGCAGCAATGCCGGCTCTATGATATTGCCTACAACCTGTTATTGTCACACATATTTCCATTCGGCAACTGATAGAGTTCTATGATAAAGAACACTGGAAGTATTCACTTACCCAAGGGTCAGAAGCTCCTCTTGCTCACCTCCTCTTGCTTCCCATGAGTGAACTCGCTCATGACCTGCACATCAGGTTTGCACTGTGTAAGAGAACAGCTGTGTGTTATTCAGGCATAGTAGAAGAATGCCCAGCCACGACTCTCTGAACAGTGCAAACAAGTAAGCCTACAAATCTGGACTTTTTTCTGTTCATATCCAGTGGTAGGCAACAGATGCTGCCATTGGATCATCCTAGAGACATCAAACGTGTCGAAAGAATGAGCACAATTTACCAAATGCAATCTCCATTGCTGTTCCTGCCTGAAGTTGGACTTTTGGCAACTGAGATTATGTGAAATCAGACAGAAAATGCTTTTTACCGGGCTAAGAATTGGCTGGGACACGACAAATCCTGTGTACATCAGATATGTTGGATAGTAGCTTTATCGTCAATGCTCGAGGATGAGACATTGGGCCTGTTATTTTTTGCTGCAGTTTATGACTTTTAGCTGTGGCTTATGGTTTTTAGGTTGTTCGTACGAGAGATTACAGAGTAACAGAAACTCATGTACGGTTTTTACTGATATAAATGTAGTAACTATAGTGTGTACTACAATTAACTAGTAGACCCTATCTTAAAAGGACACTTCGTTTGAAAGCTAATTACTGTAGAAAAATTAAAAGCCAGAAGCCAAAAGCTACAAAAAGAACAGGCCGATTGAAAGGTTTGGATTTTGACGTTTTAGGTTCTGCTTCAATGGCATGCTTAAGCTCAGGTTCAGGGCATCTTGACACAATGACATGGACCTGTGAGCAAACCTGCATCCTGCATTGCGTTTTAAAATCTGCTCTGTCGATCAGGAATTCAGGATTAACATTCGGTTGATTAATTTGACAATTAATGCCTTTGTTCACTCATTTGTGGCTAACGCTTTAGTGAAGCAGATTAGATGCTGAAAAAGATCTCGACGACTACCATATTATCATAATCTGCTAAATACTTCAGCCACAGTTTTTTCTATCCACGTTTTGCTGTCTTATCTTATAAGCTATGTATGTAGTATGTACCTGTGCGATAGGACCGCGGTCTTTTCAGGTTATTCAAGTGAAGTCATTGCTATCCCCTAAATATACTTAAATAGTTCGTGAAATTAATCATTTCTAGGAAAGCATACTAGATTTGAGACAAGTAGACTTGTTTGTTGTTAGAGCTAATCAATTAAATTCACAAGGCATCCATATGATATGTTACAGAATTTAAAAAAAAACACGTTACATACATGGATTCACTCAAGAACCTCACAAAAAGAAAAATCAATTAGAGCAAAATAATTGTGCCTGTGAATCATTAATCAAATTAAGGAGCGTACACGACCAAATCGGTAAGCAAGAGCATAACTTTAACCAACGACTTATATTACCCTACTTAATTGAGCATATACGGTCTTAAAAAAGAAATTGTAAGATCGATTCACATTAAGATAGGCAATCAGAGGGGGGGGGGGGTGAATAATTGCGGAAGCTAAAAATAAATTTTAAGACTCTCCCCTAAACACAAAACCTATTTAAACCTTGTTTAAAAATTCTGGACAGAATAATGTACTCTCACTAAAACTGATCCCGATAAAAAACCATAACTCCGATTGATCTTAACTATTGATAGAATAAACTAGACAAAATTATTGAGCTAACCTGTAACATCCTGATTTTCAGAGCCTTTTTGAAGCTTTCGAAATAAAATTCACCATTTGAATTTTTTCTGGAATTAATTAAAGCTTAAATGAAATTTTTATGAATTAAAAGGATTTAATATGATTAAGTTAAACATTAAAATGTGCCAAAAGTATTTTATTTGAGTTCCCTGAGCCTCAAGAGCTTTTCTGGCATCTTATGTGATTTTTCTGGATTTATTTGCTATTTTCTAGAGCTCAAAAGTATTTGTTTGAATTTCTGGAAAAAGAAAAAGAAACGAAATCCTAAACCGGCCAGTGGGCCGAAACCCACCAGCCCGCCGGCCCAGCTCGCCCGCCTTCGGTCCGGCCTGCCTCGTCCCACGCCACGCGTCGCCGATCTGCCACTCCCCGCGCCCGCCTTGCCCCTTCGGATGCGTGCCGCGTGTCACCCATCCACCCGCTGCCGCTCGCGCTCGCGCGCATCGCAGCTGCCCGCTTTTAGCAAGTCGTACTCGTTTACGAGTGGGACTCTCAGGTCGTATCCCACCCGGACTCGTACTCGTGGCCGACCAGGACACCTCTACGATCGGGTATAAAAGGGCCGAACCCCTGGTGTCTCCCTCGTCCCAAGTCAAGCCTCGCCTCCGAGTTGAGCCGCAAACCGAAGTCGTGCCGCCCGCCGCTGTGGTCGTGCGCCTCGCCAAAGCCGTGGTCGTGCGCCTCGCCGAAGCCGTGGTCATACGCGTAGCCGCTGCCGTGATCGTGCTGGAGCCCGAGGTCGTGTCGTCCTCGCCGTCGTTTCGCCTTCACCGATCCGCCGTCGCCGGTGAGTCCCGCCACCGTCCCTAGTCACCGCCGACCAGATCCCGCCGCCATCCGTGGTCGTAGATCCGTGTGTCGTAGGTCCGTGTGGTCGTAAGGTTCTACGACTACGTTGTAGAGCCTTAGTCGTAAGTCGTAAAGCCACCGGTAAGTCCGATCATGTGGTCGTAAACGACTTCATGGTCGTAAGTCTGCCTGAGTAGTCGTAGCCGTTGTGCAGTCGTAGCCGCCCGTGTGATCGTAATCGTGGATTGTTCTATGTGGTCGAAGTAGTAGGTTCGACTACGTAGTCGTAATCTCGACTGGGTGATCGTAGTCATGTGCTCGACTGCGTGGTCGTAAGCCTGCCTAAGTGGTCGTATTCGGCTTCGTAGTCTTAGATTCGGCTCTGTGGTCGTAGTCGTAGGTTTCCTAGTGTAGTTGGAGATATAGATTGATTTGTGGTCGTAGTCGTAAAGTTCTTCGTGGTCGTAAAGTTCTTCGTGGTTGTAAAATTCTTCGTGGTCGTAATTTCTCTGCGTGGTCGTAGGGATCCTTTGTGGTCGTAACGACTACCCGTCTGTCTCTTTTTCTCTGAATTAAAACTTCCCAGAGCCCGTTCTCCCTCGTCCTAGCTCCAATTGACCCGATTCTTTTTCCTAAATTCATCTAAAACTGAGCTCTATCTTTTGGTTCAAGTTTGAGAATTTTTGGAGTTCATTTGAATTTTATTTGATTTTATTTTGTGTTTCGATTTGCGTTCTCTCTCGTTAGATCACGCGTTCGAAGGAGCGGAAGTTGGATTTGAAGATCAAGAGCCGTCAACTGAGCAAGGCCAAGGCAAGTCGTGTCCTTTGATCATGTTGAACCCAGTTTGTAATCTATTATTTAATTAGTTTGTTTTAAATTATCTTGCATCGCTATTTTTATTCAAACCCTTGTATTGGTAGTTATCGTCCCAATTGGTTATTTCCCTCCTTGATATTTTGGAATACCTTGATGCCATTGTCACCTTAGGTTGGGAATTTAATTAGTGATGCTATGTTATTTGTCACATTGGGTTGGTACGATTAGAATGCTTAGCCTTGCTTATTTTGCGAAAGGGTTCATCATCACATGTGGTTAATTAATCTTGACTTAATGATATACTTGAATGTGGTGGTTAACCACGATTATAAAACTTGTTCCCATGACATGGGTAGTGTCATTGGTGTTGGTTATACAAAATTGGTTTTCACTTGGGCGATTGATCGTGCAGTAAAGGGGTGCTGAATGCACATGGGATGTGGATGCTTCGCCTGGGTAATTCTTAAGGACTTAACTTTGTGCGCCATTGATCTGAGCTAAGTCGTGCAAACCACATGTCTAGTATGGGATAGACCTGGCATAATAATTTGTGAAGTCTCCACTTTGGTTTTGCTACCGATGTTGTTGTGGCGTAAGAGGGGGCAATTATCGACTAGGGGGTTACCCTACTCGACGGCGAAACCTTAGCGAGTGGGATCAGGTGGAGATGGATCATTGTAAAAGCCTTGTTGTGATTATCTTTAACGTGAGGATTATCACATCGTGTGGGTACAGATTGTGCAACCTCTGCAGAGTGTAAAACTATTCGAATAGCCGTGTCCTTGGTCATGGACAATGCTCGTGATCTTACACGAGGGTAGAGTCTTTATGAAATCTGGTTGGTTTGAGTGGGAAGTGAATGGGTAGTTCACTTGTGGTTATATTCAATTCCTTTGATTATTTATTTAATGTCTTTTGTTAAAGTTGCTTTTCAATCTATTTATTGTATTTACTTTAAATCGTTGCTTTATGCAAAGTTAACCTTTCACCATCCATTGTTAAGCCTCGCATACTATATTGCATTCATTTGTTACAACGACTTCTTTGAGTACCAATGTACTCACGGCTTCATGCCCTGTTGCTCGCTTGAGGAGGAAGGACCGGATCGCAGGAGTTGCTCGTAGGAGGCTACTATGAGGACTTCACGGATTAGGACTTCGCTCCCGATCGATTGCTGTGGGCATGTCGAGTGGCTACTACGTTAAATTTTGGATTTCTGCTGCTAGTTTCTTAAAAGCCCTTGGGCTAATAATTGTAAGCTTGGTCATAAGGTCGTACTCGATGGTTATTAATATAATTTGGATTTTCCTTAGAATATCGTGATGTGGATGATATTTATCTTTGTACATACTGTGTGCACTAGCGTGATCCTGGACTAGTGCAGAATACACAGGAGAGTCCGGATTTGTATATTCGGGTCTCGGCAGAGATGGTATCGAGCTATATCGATCAGAGGACGGAGCCCTAGTTAGAATGGTCGAATTAGTCAAGATTTCAAAATTTATTTTCTAAATCAAATCAACCAAATGATTGTATAGTAATTCTTTATTCGTACCTCATTCTTAGGATTCTTTCTCCTTGGCTCCTCTGAAATAGTGTTTTCGAATTTCAATTTGACTTCTTATCCCCATAATGTCCATAGATGTCTCGAGTGTCCTCGATCAAAGTGAAAGTTGGCATGGAATTCTTCAAGTGTCTTTGTGAAGTTTGGATCAAGGAAGCATCCAATATGTCAAGAAAAGATTGGGAATTTCCGGAAGATTAGGAGCCATTAGCTTTGAACCTTGTTATAGTTTTAGTATCGTGTAGATCGTCTTGCTTCTTATTTGCCGTTGGGTGTGATGTGAGCTGCAGTTTTGCTTCTAGCATTATGATGCAGTCATGTCAAAAGTCTTTTTGTGGAGTTTATTGCTTCTTTTGTTAGCCTTTTCGGCTAAGTGTTTGCTTAGTTTTAGGATTGCCATTAGTTACCCCTTAGACGAGTTTACCACTTACCTTTGCTTTTCCTCTTACCTATTGAGCCTTGAAGAGTCGGGTTCTCAACAAATGGTCTTTTCCTTGAGCAGAGCGAAATGGTTGACACCCGAGCTCGCAGACGCGATCAAATGAACCAAGATCCGAAAGGCGATAATGGAAACCAAGCAACTCCGAGCAGCATGCGAATCCGGCTGGTTTAGATCCGACCTTGAGTCGATTCATGGCTGCCCGGACCCAATTAATAAATACCATGATGCGAGAATATGAACGCAATGATGAATCGGTAGAATCAAGAAATGGCAATGCCCCAACCAGTTAAATCAACGGTCTAAATTTGCAGAATTCATGAGGACAAGACCACCCACTTATTCACGATCTTGGAGCCTTTGGAAGCCGATGACTGGATGCGCTCAACAGAAAAGAAGCTTAATCTTGCCCAGTGTACGGACCGCGAGAAGGTTTTGTATGCCGCCCACCAGCTAGAAGGCGCTGCAGCTGAATGGTGGGAAAACTACTGTGCTGCTCATGAAGATCAAGATAGCATCACTTGGGCGGAGTTCTCATGACTTTTCATCATACCCATGTTTTGGACGGAGTGATTGAGATGAAGAAGGAGGAATTCCGGGAGTTACAGCAGAAGAACATGTCAGTGAGTGAGTATCTCAATAAATTCACCCAGCTAGCCCGTTATGCCCCGGAGGATGTCGCTACAGATGATGCCCGTCAAAAGAGGTTCAAGAAAGGACTAAACCCGGTCTCGAAAGTTCAAGTGGTGGGAAATGACTATGCGACTTTCAAAACATGGTGGACAAAGCGATACTCATTGAGGAGAGTCGTCGTGAGTTAGAGGAATCCGCAAGCGGAGGATGATGCAGCAAGGATCACAGATGCACGAGCTCGGAGGACCCGCCAAGATGCGTTTCAGCCGCTCGTGTTCCACAGCCATCGAGATTCAAAACACCGCACAGCTCCTCGCTAGTTCTCATCAGGACCAAGGCCAATTCCAGTTGGAAGCCAACGATGAGGATCACCAAGCCCATGACAGCGATTACTGTTTCAAATGCCATGAAGCGGACATTATGCCAACAAATGCCCGCAGAATCAAGCCTTGACACCAGTTCGTTTCAACTTGGGCTCTACACGATCGACTCCGCGCAGAGGTCGACGCGAGCACCGCAAACATCAAGTCAACCCAACAGAGGACCGCAGACCGTGCTGCGCGGCCAGGTGAACCATGTCACCATGGAGGAGGCTCAAGCAGCACCAGATGTTGTGATCGGATGCCCTAGAGTTAAAATAGCCATCCAAGGAATAGAGTTCTCCGCTGATTTGGTAGTGCTAAATATCCAGTCTTTGGATGTGATTCTGGGTATGGATTGGCTGAAAAAGCATCAAGCAGTGTTGGAATGTGGAAGTCGAGCCGTCACCTTGGTCGGTTCAGATGGAAGTAAAGTTAGATTTGAAGCCAACATGAAGCAGCCAGAAAAAGTGATGGTATGCCAAAGCAAAGGGATCATGATAGAGGAAGTACCAATTGTACGAGAATATCCCGATGTATTCCCCGATAATCTTCCTGGGATGCCACCCGACAGAGAAGTAGAGTTCGCAATTGAGTTAGTACCGGGTACATCGCCTATTTCCAAGAGACTCTACCGAATGCCCGCCAATGAATTGGCAGAATTGAAGAAACAAATACAAGAGTTGTTGGATAAAGGCTATGCCGGCCTAGTACCTCTCCGTGGGAGCACCAGATTGTTTGTCAAAAGAAGGATGGTAGCAGCGCATGTGCGTGGATTACCGAGCTCTCAATGAAGTTACCATCAAGAACAAGTATCCCTTGCCCAGAATTGATGACTTGTTCGATCAACTAAAAGGAGCCAGAGTGTTTTCCAAGATTGATTTGAGGTCAGGTTACCATCAAATGAAGATTCGACCGGAGGATATACCTAAGACAGCATTCTCAACTCGTTATGGTTTATACGAATTCTCCGTAATGTCCTTTGGCCTAACCAATGCCCCACCATACTTCATGTACCTGATGAACAAGGTGTTCATGGATTACCTGGATAAGTTCGTTGTCGTGTTTATCGATGACATTCTGATCTACTCCAAGAATGAGGAAGAACATGAAGAGCATTTGAGGATAGTATTGCAGAGGTTGCGAGAGCATAAGTCATATGCCAAGTTTAGCAAATGTGAATTTTGGATGAAGGAAGTTGCGTTTTTGGGCCATGTGATGACCGCAGAAGGAGTAGCAGTTGACCCCGGGAAAGTGAACGATGTACTCACTTGGAGGGCACCAACGTCGAGAACTCAGTCGAAGCTTCGGGAATGGCGGGTTATTACGCGTTTCATTGAAAGATTCTCCAGTGTAGCGCGCCGCTCACTCATTTGTTGAAGAAGGAAAAGAAATTTGAATGGACGCCGAGTGCGAGAGGAGTTTTCAGAAATTAAAGGAAAGCCTAACAACAACGCCAAGACTAATTCTACCCGACATCAAGAAGGACTTTGAGATCTATCGTGATGCATCCCGCAAAGGTTTGGGGTGTGTGTTGATGCAGACAAGAGGGTGGTGGCTTATGCATCACGCCGGTGAGACCACACGAAGAGAACTACCCCACGCATGACTTGGAGTTGGCAGCATTGTGCATGCCCGAAAATTTGGCGTCACTATTTAATGGGTAACCGAAGTGAGATCTACACGGATCATAAGAGCCTGAAATATATTTTCACACAATCGGAGCTCAACCTAAGACAAAGAAGATGGTTGGAATTAATAAAGGATTATGACATCGGAATCCATTATCATCCAGGAAAAGCCAATGTAGTGGCAGACGCGTTGAGCAGAAAGGTGTATTGCAATACAGTGATGGTCAAGGAAAACCAACCAGCTCTACACGAGGAATTTCAGAAGCTTAGTTTGGAGTTGGTTGAGGAAGGGATGTTAGCTACCTTGGACTTGCAGCCGACCTCGATAGTCGATTAAATCACGAGCAACCAGGGGATGAAAATATCCAGAGAATCAAAGAAGGTTTAAAGGAAGGCAAAGCACCCGGCTTTGTGGAAGACGATCAGGGAATCATGTGGTATAAGACGCGTTTGTGCGTACCAAACAAGGGGGAACTGAAGAAGTTATTACTTAAGGAAGCGCATGAGTCCTTATATTCAATCCATCCCGGCAGTACCAAGATGTACCAGGATATTAAAGACAAATATTGGTGGCGTGTATGAAGCGCGAGATAGCCGAGTATGTAGCACTTTGCGATGTGTACCAAAGAGTGAAGGTGAACATCAAAGACCAGCAGGTTTCTTGCAACCCTTGAAGATTCTGAATGGAAGTCGGAAGATGTGGGAATGGACTTTATTACAAAGCTTACCCAAGACTAAAGAGGGCTATGACTCAATATGGGTAATTGTGGATCGACTAACGAAGGTCGCTCACTTTCTTCCGGTCAAAACAACTTATTCTGGTGATAAATTGGCCGAGTTATACATGTCCAGGATTGTGAGTCTTCATGGGGTGCCCAAGAGGATAGTATCGGATCGGGGTCGGAGGTTTACTTCACGATTTTGGAATAGCTTTCACGAGGCAATGGGTACTCACTTGAACTTCAGTATAAAATATCATCCGCAAACTGATGGTCAGACGGAGCGTGTGAATCAAATCTCGGAGGATATGTTAAGAGCTTGTGTATTGGATCACGGAGCTAAATGGGATAGTTGTTTACCTTTGCGGAGTTCTCCTACAATAATGATTACTGACTAGTCTACAAATGTCACCGTTTGAAGCCCCTGTATGGCAGAAAATGTAGAACCCTCTCAATTGGAAAGAGACGGGGAGAGTCAAATCTTGGGCTAGAATGTCTTTGAAGCGAAGAGAAAGTGCGTTTGATTCAAGAAAGGCTAAAGGCAGCCCAAGCTGCATGAAGAGTTATGTTGATACTCGTCGAAGAGATTTAAGTTTTGAGCCAAATGACTATGTGTATCTCAGATCACACCCTTCAAAGGTGTTAAGAGATTTCAAATAAAGGAAAGCTAGCGCCAAGGTATGTGGGGCCATTTAAAATTTTAAAGCGCAAAGGAGAGGTTGCATACCACTGGAATTACCAAACACCTTGAGCGGGATCCATGATGTTTTCCATGTATCTCAACTAAAGAAGTGCTTGAGTGCAGAGAAGCAAAGTGTCGTAGAGGCGGTGGATCTTCAGGAGGATCTGTCTTATAAAGAACATCCTATAAAAAATTTGGAAGTGGCAGAGCGTGTAACCAGAAGAAGGACAGTTTGCTTTTGCAAGGTTCAATGGAGCAACCATTCCGAGGAGGAAGCAACCTGGGAGAGCGAGAAGGATCTTAGAGCGGAGTTTCCAAACCTATTCCTTAGAGAGCCAGAATCTCGGGGTCGAGATTCCATTTAAGGGGGGAGGTTTGTAACATCCTGATTTTCAGAGCCTTTTTGAAGCTTTCGAAATAAAATTCACCATTTGAATTTTTTCTGGAATTAATTAAAGCTTAAATGAAATTTTTATGAATTAAAAGGATTTAATATGATTAAGTTAAACATTAAAATGTGCCAAAAGTATTTTATTTGAGTTCCCGAGCCTCAAGAGCTTTTCGGCATCTTATGTGATTTTTCCGATTTATTTGCTATTTTCTAGAGCTCAAAAGTATTTGTTTGAATTTCTGGAAAAAGAAAAAGAAAAGAAATCCTAAACCGGCCAGTGGGCCGAAACCCACCAGCCCGCCGGCCCAGCTCGCCCGCCTTTGGTCTGGCCTGCCTCGCCCCACGCCACGCGTCGCCGATCTGCCACTCCCCGCGCCCGCCTTGCCCCTTCGGATGCGTGCCGCGTGTCACCCATCCACCCGCTGCCGCTCGCGCTCGCGTGCATCACAGCCGCCCGCTTTTAGCAAGTCGTACTCGTTTACGAGTGGGACTCTCAGGTCGTATCCCATCCGGACTCGTACTCGTGGCCGACCAGGACACCTCTACGACCGGGTATAAAGGCCGAACCCCGTGTCTCCTCGTCCCAAGTCAAGCCTCGCCTCGAGTTGAGCCGCAAACCGAAGTCGCCGCCCGCCGCGTGGTCGTGCGCCCGCCAAAGCCGTGGTCGTGCGCCTCGCCGAAGCCGTGGTCATACGCGTAGCCGCTGCCGTGATCGTGCTGGAGCCCGAGGTCGTGTCGTCCTCGCCGTCGTTTCGCCTTCACCGATCCGCCGTCGCCGGTGAGTCCCGCCACCGTCCCTAGTCACCACCGACCAGATCCCGCCGCCATCCGTGGTCGTAGATCCGTGTGTCGTAGGTCCGTGTGGTCGTAAGGTTCTACGACTACGTTGTAGAGCCTTAGTCGTAAGTCGTAAAGCCACCGGTAAGTCCGATCATGTGGTCGTAAATGACTTCATGGTCGTAAGTCTGCCTGAGTAGTCGTAGTCGTTGTGCAGTCGTAGCCGCCCGTGTGGTCGTAGTCGTGGATTGTTCTGTGTGGTCGAAATAGTAGGTTCGACTACGTAGTCGTAATCTTGACTGGGTGATCATAGTCATGTGCTCGACTGCATGGTCGTAAGCCTGCCTAAGTGGTCGTATTCGGCTTCGTAGTCTTAGATTCGGCTCTATGGTCGTAGTCGTAGGTTTCCTAGTGTAGTTGGAGATATAGATTGGTTTGTGGTCGTAGTCGTAAAGTTCTTCGTGGTCGTAAAGTTCTTCATGGTCGTAAAATTCTTCGTGGTCGTAATTTCTCTGCGTGGTTGTAGGGATCCTTTGTGGTCGTAACGACTACCCGTCTGTCTCTTTTTCTCTGAATTAAAACTTCCCAGAGCCCGTTCTCCCTCGTCCTAGCTCCGATTGACCCGATTCTTTTTCCTAAATTCATCTAAAACTGAGCTCTATCTTTTGGTTCAAGTTTGAGAATTTTTTGGAGTTCATTTGAATTTTATTTGATTTTATTTTGTGTTTCGATTTGCGTTCTCTCTCGTTAGATCACGCGTTCGAAGGAGCGGAAGTTGGATTTGAAGATCAAGAGCCGTCAACTGAGCAAGGCCAAGACAAGTCGTGTCCTTTGATCATGTTGAACCCAGTTTGTAATCTATTATTTAATTAGTTTGTTTTAAATTATCTTGCATCGCTATTTTTATTCAAACCCTTGTATTGGTAGTTATCGTCCCAATTGGTTACTTCCCTCCTTGATATTTTGGAATACCTTGATGCCATTGTCACCTTAGGTTGGGAATTTAATTAGTGATGCTATGTTATTTGTCACATTGGGTTGGTACGATTAGAATGCTTAGCCTTGCTTGTTTTGCGAAAGGGTTCATCATCACATGTGGTTAATTAATCTTGACTTAATGATATACTTGAATGTGGTGGTTAACCACGATTATAAAACTTATTCCCATGACATGGGTAGTGTCATTGGTGTTGGTTATACAAAATTGGTTTTCACTTGGGCGATTGATTGTGCAGTAAAGGGGGTGCTGAATGCACATGGGATGTGGATGCTTCGCCTGGGTAATTCTTAAGGACTTAACTTTGTGCGCCATTGATCTGAGCTAAGTCGTGCAAACCACATGTCTAGTATGGGATAGACCTGGCATAATAATTTGTGAAGTCTCCACTTTGGTTTTGCTACCGATGTTGTTGTGGCGTAAGAGGGGGCAATTATCGACTAGGGGGTTACCCTACTCGACGGCGAAACCTTAGCGAGTGGGATCAGGTGGAGATGGATCATTGTAAAAGCCTTGTTGTGATTATCTTTAATGTGAGGATTATCACATCGTGTGGGTACAGTTGTGCAACCTCTGCATAGTGTAAAACTATTCGAGTAGCCGTGTCCTCGGTCATGGACAATGCTCGGTGATCTCACACGAGGGGTAGAGTCTTTATGAAATCTGGTTGGTTTGAGCTGGGAAGTGAATGGGTAGTTCACTTGTGGTTATATTCAATTCCTTTGATTATTTATTTAATGTCTTTTGTTAAAGTTGCTTTTCAATCTATTTATTGTATTTACTTTAAATCGTTGCTTTATGCAAAGTTAACCTTTCAGCCATCCATTGTTAAGCCCTGCATACTATATTGCATTCATTTGTTACAAACGACTTGTTGAGTACCAATGTACTCACGGCTTCATGCCCTGTTGCTCGCTTGAGGAGGAAGGACCAGATCAGCAGGAGTTGCTCGAAGGAGGCTACTATGAGGACTTCACGGATTAGGACTTCGCTCCCGATCGATTGCACGTGGGCATGTCGAGTGGCTACTACGTTAAATTTTGGATTTCATTGCTAGTTTCTTAAAAGCCCTTCAGGCTAATAATTGTAAGCTTGGTCATAAGGTCGTACTCTGATGGTTATTAATATAATTTGGATTTTCCTTAGAATATCGTGATGTGGATGATATTTATCTTTGTACATACTGTGTGCACTAGCGTGATCCAGGAATAGTGCAGAATACACAGGAGAGTCCGGATTTGTATATTCGGGTCTCGACATAACCCAACTGGAATCACGTCAAACGGAGGTCTAGAACTCAAGATATAAAATAAATAAGATTGCTGATGCAGATAATGACGAAAATTGATTAAGCCCTAATTATACGATTAAGCAAAATTCTTAAGCAATATGCAATCATACTTTACCTGACTTCTCGTGAATTTGGATCATGCTGCTTAATCTCTAGTTCTTCAAAACTCCTCACGGAAGCCTCTGCCGCTTCTTTTTATTTCTCTTGGAAGATCACGGCCGCTAGCCTACAATCTTTCTTTTCAGCGCCACGCATGCATGCAACTCGCCGAGTCTATTTCTTCTGTGAAAAACCACGGCCAGCTGAATTGGTGCAATGTTTTCACGATTCGCACGAACACTTTTTCTTTTTCTCAGCGCCGCCTTTCTTTTCTTTTCCGCCGAGAGACACGAAAGCAACGTGAAGACGCCAGACGCGACGAACGATGAGATGCAAACCGGCGCCAATTTTTTCTTCTATTCAAAAGCTGCAACCAAAACAAAAAAACCGCACACAACTTTTCTTTTCTTCCAAAAGCCGTACTAAAAAAAAGCCTCCAGCCCTCTATTTATCTAATGCTCTCCTCAACCTACTCCAATACGAACTCTCAGTCCTAATACAACTCATCCTAATCCTTTTCGCCTCAACCAGGCTTTTTGGCCCACTACTTTTCAAGGGACCCAAAACCCTTCATAACATGGGTTTTTTAATTCTTTTTACGCTTCCAATTTTTCCAGCCTTCCACGTGTCGAAGCATCCAGGACCGCACCTCCTGTATCTTCTCCACGCATCATCTCCATGCACATTATTCTCTAGCCTGAACATCCCGCGTGACATCCTTGACCGATAGGATCTCAGTTCCTCCCTGAACTTAGTCCCGAAATCTCAGTTCCACCCGAACCTAGTTTCAGTCCCGTCATCGACCATATTCCGCCTCACGCAACACCTACACATGAATAAACAAACAACCGCGTACGAGCACAAGTCCACGACTTGACTCAAGTCAATCCGCACAATACCTCACACGAGCGTATCATGCAAGCTATCATATCACCATGCTATCACAAGCATATAAAGAAGCAACACATCATAAATAATACAGTAATACCATAACCAACGTTGTCAATTATTCATCATCTAAAATAACCTAGACCAGGCCACATGGTCTAACAATCTCCCCCTTGATGAATACATTGACAACATATTAAATTAACATGACTTCCAACAAATCTAAGTGAAGAATTGAAGCCAAACTTTCAAACTCTCCCCCTCAAAACAAGAGAAGTAATTTTAATTTCTCCAAAAACTCTTTAATTTCTCGCAAAGCACATCAAATCTCTCCCCCTTTGGCAATGTAATCATCAAGAAAATTCAAAGAAGGAATAATTCTAAGAAAGAGCAATGATAATAAAAATCTAGAAGCTTTGTAGATTATCCAAGTCACATTGCATTGGTTTAATAACACAACCAAGTCATATTTTTGAGTAGAGCTATCTAGATCATATAAAACCATATATCATATAGCAATGTCACAACAAGTTTTCAATATGATTAAGCAATTTATATTAATGACAGGCATCTCAACAATGACCAAACCAATTATAAAGAGCACAATGAGATATCACAACAAAAAGTCAAAATCTAAAAGTGAAGCAAATTTTAACACTAGACGGGCTAGCAGTCTCATGTAACAACTTATTGCTCCACACTCCATTCTTAGGCATGTGGCATGCTTGTAGCATACTTCTTTTTCATAGTGACATATATATTTTTTTGTGATGGTGGCATGCTTGAAGCATACTTTTTTTCATTTTGCGCACTTTTGTGCCTTTTTTTGTTCACCATGGCATGCTTGAAGCATACATATTTTCAAATCTTTCTTTCTTATATACCCTTTTTTTAACAATAACATGCCAAATTGAGTGATCATAAAAATTGTAACATGAAACGTACGAGCCTCATAGCCAAGAGTTAAAATAAGACTCACAATCGAGCTCATCCTTTTTGATGGATACCGCAAAGTAATAAATATAATCAATCTAGTCAAAATATCCCGCCATGTCATGCTTTTATTTCAAATGTAGCAATTTAATTTTAACAAGTTGTGATCAAAGCTACATAGCATATGGATAAATATGATAAAAAAAACTCTACTACTCAATTGGTTTCAATGACTTGGATTTGATGAGTTACTTGACAAGGATAATAAAGAAAGCTTCCGAAATTTTTAAACAACAAGCTCCCCCTCAGAATAATCCCACAAGATGTAATACGCCCAACTCACTTCGCAAAAGAGGAAAACGAGAAGTATCAAGCGATTCATGTGCAAATCAGCAACTTGAGAATTTAATAAGATGTAAGACAACATCACCTTTTCCACATGGTCTCTCAAAAAGTGAAATCTCATGTAAGCTACCAAAGAGAGTGAAGAACCATCAAGTGTCGCAATCAAACAATGATGTAAAAGATCAGAACCTAATCTAGCTCATGTTCTTCATCCTTGTCATCTGTTCTTACATCACAGGAAACATCGGTCTCACAGTATTGGGGTTAGTGAAATAAGATCTAGGAATCCAGTACTGAGACACACGACGAACAGGAGCAACAAAGCTAGAATCAAAATCACGTGCATGTGGATGATCATAATGCCAAAAAGAACATGAATTATTTGAATTTAATCCCAATCTAGCATGTGAAGCATATTTAAAACCATCATGAAAGTTCTCAAAAAACTTAACTTTCACATTAGTTTTAGGAACAAAAAACATTCCACGTTTTTGTTTCAAAACATTCAATCTTTCTTTCTTCTCTTTCTTTGCACACCTAAAGCAAAATTCATGTAAGTGTCCATCTCTTCCACAATAGGTGCATTGAAATTTAACATAACCACTATTCTTTAGAGATGATGAGCTAGCACCTACATTATCATTCGATGAACTTTGCACAAAACCAGCATATTTAAACACAGTTTGTTTTGGTTCAAGTTTCACTTCAATCTTTCCAGGTTCAGGAAGCTTAACAACCTTAGGAGGATTATTCTTGGCATGCTTAACAGAATTAAATCCTAGACCACGATTTTTCACACTTATTTTTGACTTGTCTAAAACATATTTAAATTATTCTTACCAAAAGAAAATCTCTCTAAAGTGTCTTTCAAGTACTCATTCTCTTTAACTAGTGTGGGACAAGTTGTGCATTTAACAAGTTCATTCACAAGATTTTTAGAAGCACTAGATTGAGCCAATCTTTCTTTTTCAGCAAAATCATTAAGTTGTCTAGTCAAAACTTCTATTTCAGTGTTTAGCTTAGGACAGTTAGAGCAAGAAGATATCTCATAATAAAGCATCTGTTGAATTGTTTCCTGAGATAAACTAAGTCTAGCTTCTAGCAAATCACATTTAGAGGAAGCTTTAGATTGAGCATTTAAAATACTTGATTCTAAACATAAAGAAGAATTAAACTTGAGCTTTCCAATTTCATCATTAGCATATTTCAATTTTTCATCATAAGAGTCATGTGCTAATCTTAATTCATCAAATTTATCAGTTACATTTCTAAGTTGATCCATGTTTAAAGCATTAAGTGACCTAGCATTCTCTAACTCAGAATATAAAATTTGACAAGACTCACAAGATTCATCATCAGGAATTAAAACTCTAAGTCTTGCAATTTCAGAATTTAGAGATTCAATCAAAGTATCATATTTCTTAATCTTTTTATCTTTCTTTTCTAACAGAATACCAAGTTTAGCAACAGCTTTAGCTAAATCATCATAAGAAGGTTCTACCTCATTGTAGTTGTCGCTGTCAAGATCATCATTGTCGGTGGAGCTTTTGCTACTTGCCATTAGACACAATCTAATTAAATCTTTCTTGCCTTTGGGAGTATCATCATTGCTGTCCGTGTCCACATCACTCAAATTAATTTGCTCAAGAACCGAAAGAACACGATGCACCACCTTGTGATTCATATAACCCTTCATTTTATTCTTTCTTTTTTCTTTCTCCATCTCTTCTTCCTTCTTATTCTCTTCCCTTGCAACACTTGCTAGAAACTTTGGACATTTGGGACGAATATGATTGAGATCACCACACTCGTAGCACCTTTGAGGACCAAAATTTCCTCTCTTTCTTGATCTCACATTCTGCAAAGCTCTTGTGAAGCGTGTAGAGAGGAGTGCCAAATCATCTTCCGAGAGTTGCTCTAGCTGTTCATCGGTTAGTGAAGACAACGAAGACAAAGCATAGCTAGTAGAAGAATTATCACAATTAGACTTGCTAGATTGTGAAGGTAAAGCAATTGATCTATTACCATTATATTTTCTAGCAAAAACATCTTATTCATGAGTTTTCAATTTAGAATAAAGTACATCTAATGTAAGTGTACTCATGACAGTAGATTCTCTAATAGATGTAACCTTCATCTCCCACATAGACATATCTAATGCTCCAAGTAATTGACGTGCATTTTCAGCATCAGTATAAGTAACATTAACAACACGTAGGTTACTAAGAATTTTATTAAAGCGAGCAAAGAGATCATCTATTGATTCACCAGGTTTCATCGCAAAACGCATGTAATTCTTTTTATACATATCTTGACGTACCTCTTTAATAGTAGATGAACCCTCATGATAATCACATAGTGCTTTCCATACCTCATATGCGGATTTAAGATGCACAACACGATCAAAATCACTCCTTCCTAGTCCTTGAATTATCAGGTTCCTTGCCTTGCTATTTGCCTCCACTTGTGCTATATTTGCAGCTGACACAGCATCATTCTCGGGCACTTGATAAGGCTTATAGACCTTCTCCCATATTGCAAAGCCTTGAGCTTGAATGTATGCCTCCATCTTCGCTTTCCAATACTGAAAATCAACACCATCGAAAACACAAGGTTTTGTGGAATACCTATCCGTCGACATGTTTTCTAATCACCGGTTAAGATCAATTAGAAAAATAAACCTGCTCTGATACCACTTGTAAGATCGATTCATACTAAGATAGGCAATCAGAGGGGGGTGAATGATTGTGGAAGCTATAAATAGATTTTAAGACTCTCCCCTAAACACAAAACCTATTTAAACCTTGTTTAAAAATTCTGGACAGAATAATGTACTCTCACTAAAACTGATCCCGATAAAAAACCATAACTTCGATTGATCTTAACTTTTGACAGAATAAACTAGACAAAATTATTGAGCTAACCCAACTGGAATCACGTCAAACGGAGGTCTAGAACTCAAGATATAAAATAAATAAGATTGCTGATGCAGATAATGACGAAAATTGATTAAGCCCAAATTATGCGATTAAGCAAAATTCTTAAGGAATTAATCACCATGCAATCATACTTTACCTGACTTCTCGTGAATTTGGATCATGCTGCTTAATCTCTAGTTCTTCAAAACTCCTCACGGAAGCCTCTGCCGCTTCTTTTTATTTCTCTTGGAAGATCACGGCCGCCAGCCTACAATCTTTCTTTTCAGCGCCACGCATGCATACAACTCGCCGAGTCTATTTCTTCTGTGAAAAACCACGGCCAGCCGAATTGGTGCAATGTTTTCACGATTCGCACGAACACTTTTTCTTTTTCTCAGCGCCGCCTTTCTTTTCTTTTCCGCCTAGAGACACGAAAGCAACGTGAAGACGCCAGACGCGACGAACGATGAGATGCAAATCGCCGCCAATTTTTTCTTCTATTCAAAAGCTGCAACCAAAACAAAAAAACCGCACACAACTTTTCTTTTCTTCCAAAAGCCGTACTAAAAAAACAGCCTCCAGCCCTCTATTTATCTAATGCTCTCCTCAACCTACTCCAATACGAACTCTCAGTCCTAATACAACTCATCCTAATCCTTTTCGCCTCAACCAGGCTTTTTGGCCCACTACTTTTCAAGGGACCCAAAACCCTTCATAACATGGGGTTTTAATTCTTTTTACGCTTCCAATTTTTCCAGCCTTCCACGTGTCAAAGCCTCCAGGACCGCACCTCCTGTATCTTCTCCACGCATCATCTCCATGCAGATTAAGCTAAAATATTAAGGCTTCAAGATGTTGAGAAAATGCCAACTCGTACTTTAACACTTCCCACTGAACTTTATCACAATTATTCTTTTCCTGAAAACTGTGTCAATGAGGTCTCGCACTTAGAGCTTGTAACACCAAAAACGGTACCCAAAAGCTTAGGCGGTTAAGGAAACGTACAAGCAATCTATTCTCACTTCAATAACATGCCACAAAATTAACCATTCCAAAGAAGTGACCACACATGAATACTCCTGCATGATTAGCAGTACTAAGTTGCAGTATCAATCCCCGTAAGGGCATCTCCAATGAACCATTTCAGCCATTGGTTAGCTTCACCAAGTCAGCAAAGTTCTAGGTGGAGGAGAGAGAAAGGAAGTTATCGTCTCATGAGGCGATAGGCACAACACGCGATCCAAGACCGAAGTGAAGAGCGATTTCGCTGTTGGAGCAATGTCACCGCTCCCCACGTGGTTTTGTGGGGCCCGTTTGTAATACCACTAAAATACAAAGAGAAGAAAAGTGAGAAATGAAACATTCTAAGGAAGAATAAAGAAAATAAAATAGAGTTTTGCC
Organism: Dendrocalamus sinicus; assembly: GCA_036346575.1. NCBI lineage: Eukaryota > Viridiplantae > Streptophyta > Magnoliopsida > Poales > Poaceae > Dendrocalamus > Dendrocalamus sinicus. The sequence continues at coordinate 22,258,027 of CM070664.1, read as the reverse complement.
GTCAGACTCATCGGCTTTAGAATGCCGAATAAAAGTAGCGCTCACTAAGATTCCCAGACCGTCTGCAGCCGGTCGGCACCATCTCCGTTATGGGTTTTCATCATCCGGCAGAAAATTCCATTCTTACCTTTCTACCATTTCACCTCATCGTTAAAGATAAACTAACATGTAGCCACATATGCATCAAGACATGGCAATATATGAGTTAACACGCAGCCATGTATAAGACACGTCCTATGTCACGGGTCAGGGCCAAGGCCCCTATGCAAAAGTGTAGGATCGTCGATGGCAATCAGAGGGGGGTTGAATGATTGCAGTGCCTAGCAGAAATGTTTTTCACACCCCTGATATCTTCTGATCATCCAAGCCTGTCAACACAGAAAAGCACAAAAAACAGCCTAAAAGAAAGAGAAAATATTTTTTATCTCTCTTTGTTACTGTCAAAAAGGTGTTTTGCCGCTGTGCTTCACTTGGATCAACGTGAGGTGACGCTGTGCGAGATCTTTTTCTTCACGGCGCGCAGGATGAGAATCAAAACGACGCCGCGACGAATAATGCAAACCAAAAATCGCCATAGAAATTTTTCTCTCAATAGATCTAAATCTTATTTTTGGATCATAGTGGCTACAAAGTGCTCTCCTAGCACCCTTAAACCCTAGCATGAAATTAATATCTAAAAATCACCGAGTTAGCCTCCAACCCCATCTGTATTTATAATCTAGGGCCCAAAACTTGGGCTTATCCTAAGCCCATGCGTTCTAATCCAATTCCAATAAATAAGGGATCCGAAACCCTTCCTAACATGGGTTTTCCAAAATTCCAACTTCTCCAACTCGTCACGTGTCGAAACCTCCAGGACCGCACCTCCCACAGCTTCTCCACGCATCATCCACCTTTGATCACCATGTGCTCCAGCATGAGCTCGACCACCTCGTGACATCCTCGACCACCTGGACCTCAGATTTTTCCCTCCTAGTCCCGATCTTCCTCGTCACCGACCATGACCGTCTCCACACCCAACCTGCACATGCAAAGACCAAAAAACATTTTTTCGGCATAAGTTTTCGCCAACTTGACCAATATTAATCCACGCACACATACCACACGCCTCAAATAACAATACTAAGTAATGTTGTCAATTATTCATCATCACAAAAATACTAGACCTAACCACATGTTCTAACAATCTCCCCTTGATGAATACATTGAAAACACCTAAAGATAACATGATGAATTAGCTTCAACTAGATATAAGTGAAGAACTGAAGCCGAAAACGCATTTAAATCACAAATTCAAATCACGTAAAAAACTCTCCCTCTCAACACAAGGAAGTAATTTTTAGCAAATTTCTCCAATATCTCTCCATTCTCTCCAATTTCTCCCCCTTTAGCATCAAGAAACTTCCAAGAGGAATTATTCTAAGAAGAAGCAATGCGAATAAAAATCTAGAATCTTTATAGATTATCCAAGTCACTATGTATTGTTTCAATAAAGTAACCAAGCCATGTTTTTGAGTAGAGTTATCTAGATCATATAAAGTCATATATCATATAGCAATATCAAAACAAAGTTTTCAATATGATTAAGCAATTTATATCAATGACAAGCATCTCAACAATGACCAAACCAATTATAGAGAGTACAATGACAGGCATCTCAACAATGACTCGTTGATTTATTTGACAAGTATAATAAACAAAGCTTCCTAAATTTTTAAATATCAAGCTCCCCTCAGAATAATCCTATAGGATGCAACACACCCAATTCACTTCGCAAAGGAGCAAAACAAGAGAAATCAAGTGGTTTTGAAAGAATATCAGTAACCTGAGAATCCAACTCAATAGGGTGTAAGACTACATTACCTTTTCCACATGGTCTCTCAAAAAGTGAAATCTCTTGGAAGCCATTAAAGGAGTGAAGAACCATCAAGTGTTACAACCAAATAATGACGTAAAAGATCAGAACCCACTCAAGCTCATGTTCTTCATCCTCATCAGCTGTTCTTACATCATAGGAAACATCGATCTCACAGCATTGGGGTTAGTGAAATAAGATTTAGAAACCCAGTACTGTGACACACGATGTGGAGAAACAGCAACAAATCTAGAACCAAAATTATGAGCATGTGGGTGATCAAAATGCCAAAAAGAACGTGATTTATTTGAATTATATCAAAAACCAACATGTGAAACAGATTTAACATCATCATAAAGGTTCTCTAAAACTTAGCTTTCACATTAGTTCTAGGAACAAAAGAGATTGAACGTTTTTGTCTTAAAGCACTCAATCTTTCCTTCTTCTCTTTCTTAGCATACCTAAAGTAAAATTCATGTAAGTGCCCATCTCTTGCATAGTAGGTGCAATGAAATTTAATATAACCAGAATTCTTTTGAGATGATGACCTAGCACTTACATTATTATTATTCGGTGAACATTGCACAATGCTAGCAGATTTAAACACAATTTGTTTTGCTTTAGATTTTATTTCAATTTTTCCACGCTCAAGAAACTTAACAACCTTAGGAGGATTATTCTTGGCATGCTCAATAAAATTATATCCTAGACCATGATTTTTCACACTTGTTTTTGACTTGTCTAGAATCATATTCAGATTTTTCTTGCCAAAAAAAGAATCTCTCTAAAATGTCCTTAAGGTACTCATTTTCCTTAGCCAAAGTGGAACAAGTAGTGTATTTAACATGTTCATTTACAAAATTCTTGGAAGCACTAGATTTAGCCAATCTTTCCTTTTTAGCAAAATCATTCAATTGCCTAGTTAAAGCATGAATTTCAATATTGAACTTAGGACAATTTGAGCAAGACATGTTTTCATGATAAAGCATTTGTTTAATAGATTACTGAGATGAATTAAGTCTAACTTCTAGCAATTCACAATTAGAGCAAGCTTTAGATTGAGTATTTCAAATACGTGACTCTAAACATGTAAAAGAACTAGATTTGAGCTTTTCAATTTCATCATTTGCAAGTTTTAATTTTTCATCATATGCATGTGTCAATTTTAATTCATCAAATTTATCAGTTACATCTCTAAGTTGAACCAGATTTGATGCATTAATAGATCTAGCAGCCTCCAACTTAGAATGTAAAACTTGGTAAGACTCATATGATTCATCATCAGGAATTAAATCTCTAAGTCTATTAATTTTAGAATTTAGACTTAAACTACACAATTATTTTCTTTCAATTTTTGCTTTGTCTTTTTTAATTCAATAGCAAGTTTAATCAAACCATCTTCAAGCTCATCATATGATGGTCTTACCTTATTGGAATCACTGTCGTCATCATCATTGTTGTTGCTTGTCATGAAGCACATGCCCGTGAAGTCATGTTGTTTTTCTTCTTACCTTTAGCATCATCGTTGTCGTGGTCATCGTCGTCGCAACTCTCATATTCCACATCGCTCAAATCAAGACGCTCAATAACCGATATGATCTTTTCAGCAAGCTTGCAGTGGAAATTGCCACCCTTGGTGTTGTTGTTCTTGGATGGCTGATGACGAGAGTTCTTATCTTTCTTGATCACCTTCCCCTTGAGCTTGAGACAATCCATCTTAATGTGGCCTGACTCGCCACATTCATAGCATCTGATAGGACCTAACACGCCACCTCACTTCCTCATCCTCGCATTGTTGAGTGTCTTGTATGCTCGTGAGGAGATCAACACCAAGTTCTCTTCAGGGAGTTGCTCGAATTGTTCCTCTGAAAAAGAAGACAAGGCAGACAAAGAAACACACGACAAAGCACTCGACGAAGCAGCCTGCACGAGGTTAGTCACAAGTGCTAAAGGTGAAGATTTATCAATCTTGGATGGTAAAGCTTCCATCTCATAGGCTTTCAATATAGAATAAAGATCATCTATGGTTAAAGTATCTAGATCGACTGTTTGATTAATATTTGTGATAACCATCAACCACTTAGAACCTAAAGATCTCAAAATTTTAGTTGCATTATCTTCACCAGCAGGAATAACACCAACACCACGTAGATCACTCAATATTTTCTTAAAACGAGCAAAGAGATCATCAATGGATTCACTAGGCTTCATAGCAAAATCATAATATTCTTTTTGATAAAGATTTTTACACACTTTCTTGATTGTAATGGTTTCTTCATGACAATCACAAAGAGTTTTCCATATTAAGTGGGCAGAATTAATATGAGCTACACGATCAAACTCTTTGCGAGAAATCCCTTGAAATAGCAAGTTATGAGCTTGAGCATTTAAATCAACATCTGCTTTATTTAAATTAGTAACAGTAGCAGGAACCTCATATTGTGTAGAAACTTTATTCCAAACATCACTATCTTAAGCCTCAATGTAAGCTTGCGTACGACATTTCCAAAAAGTAAAATCAGTATCATCTAGCATGGGGGGATGGTTCACATACCTCTCTGATGCTATAGCAACCCGCTCTGATACCACTTGTAAGATCGTCGATGGCAATCAAAGGGGGGTGAATGATTGTAGTGCCTAGCGAAAAAAATTTTCACACCCCCGATATCTTCTCAACATCCAAGCTTGTCAACACAGAAAAGCACAAAAAACCAGCCTAAAAGAAAAAGAAAATGTTGTTTTATCTCTCTTTGTTATTGTCAAAAAGGTGTTCTGCCGCTGTGCTTCACTTGGATCAACGTGAGGTGACACCATGCAACGCCATGCGAGATCTTTTTGTTCACGGCGCGTGGGGCAAGAATCAAAACGACGCTATGACGAATAATGCAAACCAAAAATTGCCGTGGAAATTTTTCTCTCAAAATAGATCTAAATCTTATTTCTAGATCATGGTGGCTACAAAGTGCTCTCCTAGCACCCCTAAACCCTAGCACGAAATTAGCATCTAAAAATCACCGAGTTAGCCTCCAACCCCATCTATATTTATAATCTAGGGCCCAAAACCGGTGCTTATCCTAAGCCCACGAGTTCTAATATAATTCCAACAAATAAGGGACCCGAAACCCTTCCTAACACGAGTTTTCCAAAATTCCAACTTCTCCAACTCGTCACGTGTCGAAGCATCCAGGACCACACCTCCCATAGCTTTTCCATGCATCATCCAAATTTGATCTCCATGTGCTGCAGCGTGAGCCCAACCACCTCGTGACATCCTCGACCGCTTGGACCTCAGATTTTTCCCTTCTAGTCCCGGTCTTCCTCATCACTGACCATGACAGTCTCCACACCCAACCTGCACATGCAAAGACCAAAGAACGTTTTCTCGGCATAAGTTTTCTCCAAATTGACCAGTATTAGTCCACACACACACACACACACACCACACACCTCAAGTAACAATACTAAGCAATGTTGTCAATTATTCATCATCACAAAAATACTAGTCCTAGCCACATGGTCTAACAAAAAGAACGGAAGGCCATCACAAGCCAACACTTTCTCAAGCCACCGTTCCATTTTCACCTTTCCACCGAGAGCAAAAGCCAACACTAGCCTTTCTCCCCACAAGCCACTGCGTTGCTTAGCTTTCAACCGAGAACACATTAGAGCTCAGCAAGGGGGACGTAGTCTCTCTATTGCTCGGCTGCTCTCAAGAGCCCAACCAACCAGAGCAACACAGAGAGGATATGAGGGAGAGAGAAATGGAGAAGAGGAGCTTGGGAAATTGGGGAAGGCCAACGATGTGAGGACGGCATTCACGGCGACCGCAAGCCACCTAGGACCGTCAGAACCACGCCGAACCTGACTGGGACAAGGAGGAGGCAAGAAGGGCCAAGGGAAACGCGTGGAGAGCACTGTCACCACCATGGCCATCGTCATCACCTTCTCACCCCTACCCAACCCGAGCCAAGTAAGGTTCATTTTCTCCAGCCTTGCGTGATAAAGAGTAGAGCATAACAAAACTAAAAGCTAAATCAAAATGCATTAAGAGAGGAGTAGAGGGTGAACTATCTGGGTAGTAGGAGAGCTAGCCGGCCTGCTACAAGCTGTGGGCGGCAAGCTTGGACCCATAGGGAAGTGAAGCCAGAGCCTGGTAGGGGCATCGAGCGGCGAGGGGAGCCAGGCGGCGCCGCCAAAGGGCCTGGACCTAGGGTAGTTGGTGCTAGGCTTCAATGACTGGTGATGGCAAATTCGGTCCTAGTCAACCAGGTCTGGGGGAGACATCAGGGCGGTGCAAGCACATGCACGAGGGCGGCCGGTGGCCGGTGGTGAGCCCGGCCAGAGGCTACCCCAAGGCTGCCACACCCTCGACACCTGGGTGACAATCGCCTTGTGCATGTGTGGGGTCGGAGGCCAAGAGCTAGAGGGGGAGATGGGGGCTTCAATGCAGGAAGAGGAGGTGAAGGAGTCTCCGCCGGTGAGCCGGCCGATGGAGCGCCCGAGTCGGCGTCCCATGAGCTCCCCTGTGTTCTCCCAATCGTAAGAGAGAGAGTGAGAGAGTGTGTGAGGGGATTGAGGGGAAGAGATAAGGAGGTGAGAGAAGAAGAGAAAGAAATAAAAGGGAGGCTGATCAGTCAAATAAGAAAAGGAAGAAAAAAAGAAAGAAGAAAGAGAGGAGAAAGAAAAAAAGAGGAGAAAAAGAAAGAAAAAGGGGGTTGGTACCTGCACTTTGGGTCCTTAACCCTGGGTGTTTTATGCCAGAGTCGGGTTTTGCGCATAGGGTCGTCGTTGCTCGCTTAAGCACTGGTTTTGATATGATGTGTTGAGTCGAGTTGACGTTGTACAGGTGGAGGTCCCGGGTCAGAGCCATCCACGCATCATCCCCGAGGCCAACCAGGCAAGTGCATGGTAGAATAGTGGATTGTGGTGAATGATTAGTATTTTGTGTCTTCCAGGTTATGTTCTACAGTACTTATGATTATGTGCTAATCACACTTTGATGAGTGCTGCTTATGATTAAATGCCAACATTGAAAGCATGTTGCCATATAAAAGAGGACGCGATTGAGTGGTTCATCGATGGGTGAACACTCCACTATACTGGTATAAGCTACAGTTACAGACGTATCGCATCGCATTGCATGAAAACAGAACAAAACAAAATAGTGATACAGTTACATATGCATCGCATTGCATAAAAGTGACAACAGTAAAGCAGTTATAGAGATAGTGATGTACAGTTCGCAGAAATGGTAATTATTAAAGTGGTGTGTTAACGCCACTGTTTTATTGTGTGTTTGCTAAGTCTCTGGACTCACCTTTGCTTTGTTGTTTTTTAGATGATCATTGAGGATTTCATGCACAAGAGGGAGTAACACATGAATAACTTCACATACTAGCAACACTTCACATATCAGCTTATGGTAATATGTTTAAACTTCAATAGTATGCTAGAATAGTTGCTTTAAAAGATATATTGTAAGTGGTCACTTGTAACAGCCCAGGTTTTTATTAAAATAAATAAATAAGTAAAAAAACTAAAATAAAATTTAAAATAAAATAAGCATTTTTGTTGTCTAAATTTTAATTTTGTTTTGCCCTGGTTTTCAGTTTTGAAAAGGATGGATTTAAAAAGTAATTTAAGTAAAACCTAAAAATATTATTAAATAAAATGATATTTTGATTTCCTATGAAAAATCCTACTTTAAATTAATTATTTGGATTTCATTTGGTTTTCTAAGTTTTCTGGAGTTCAAAAATCTATTTTGAAAATTAAAAAGTATTTTGAGTATAAAAATATAATACCAACATTAGTTGGAAATACTTTTATTAAGTCCAAAGCATTTCAAGAAAGTTCTGTGAATTTTTCTAGAATTTTTGGAAGTAATTTCATATTTTTCTGAGTTTTAATGAATTTTCTGGGCCTTTCTGAAAATCAAAAACAACTCTTAAAATTAAAATTCCCCACCCTTTCCCCCTGGCCGATGCCTGGACGGCGAGGATCCGTCCACATCGCCCGCCAGATCCCGCCTACCCCTCGTCCCGGGCCGACACGTGTTCGGCCCAGATCTCGGCCACGCCACCTCCCCGGCCCTTCTGCCCGTCCACCCCCTATTTCTCTCTCCCCGCTGCCCATGCCTCCCTTCCCCTCTCTCTCTGACCACCTGACCCCACCTCTCGGCGCGCCTCCTCCCTCCTCTCTCTCACTACCGCCCGACCCCACCGGTCAGCCCCGCCTCCTTCTTCCTCCCCATCACCTTATTCCTCGCGCATGCCCACCCCCGCCGCAACTGCCTCCACCCTTCCCGGCCTTTCCCCCTCTCTCCCGCGCGCGCCGCCCTCCTTCGTGCACCGCATGCGCCGCGCCCCACCTCCCCTTCTCCCGCGCCCACCTTCCCCACCTCCGCGCCTACTACCCCACCTCTCCGCAACGGCCGCCGCCGCCGCCATTTCCGCGTGGCAGGTAGCACGCCGCTCGGCCACCCCTTCCCCTATAAAAGGCTCCCCGAGCCCCCTCTTCTCACTCTGCCTCTCGCCCACCTCCCGATTCAAACCCCCAAGCCCCCGAGTGTTCCCGCGCCATCCTCGCCGCCGCCCCAACTCCGGCGAGAAATCACCGCCGCCTCGGCCACTTCGAGCCTCGCCGTTGAGCTCCTCGGCTTCCCCGCCTCACCGCCGTGCCCGTGCGCTCCTCCTCTATGCTCAAACGCCGCCGGAGCGCCATGCTGTCGGAGCACCCGAGCTGCCGCTGCCTTTCACTCATCGCCGGCCATCTCCCATGCCCGCCAAGCTCCGCGCGAAGGTAAAACGGACTCCCTGCAGCTCCCTCTTCCTCTCCGCCCTTCGCCGCTCGCCACCGGTCACCGGAGCTCCGGCGCCGCTGCCAGGCCCGAGCCCCTCCCCACTAGCGCTTGCCACATCAGCACCGAGGGCGAGGTGGCAGCCAACGTGGCTGCCACGCGGGTTCCACGCAAGCGCCCGGCTGCCACGCCTCACCCTGCGCCACCTCAGCCGCCTCTACCATCCGTGGCCCCAGTCCATAGACCCGGGCCCACGTGTCAGTGGGCTGTCGGGAGATCCGCCAGGGATGTCGTCATGCTGACGCAATAAATCAGATTTTCCCGTAGGAAAATAATTCGGTCGAAAATAAAATCTCTGCTGATGTCATAATTCCCATTTTCCTTTAGAAAAATAATTCTAGAAAATTCCTTTTTCCTTTTTCTCTGATTTTAAACTTCTGTGAGCCCGTTCTTCTTCATCCTAACTCCGATTGAGCCCATTCAAATGTCTAAATTCATCAAAAATTCCCCTCTATCCATTTCTGCCCTCAATTCAAATATTTAAAGTTAGTTTGAATTTATTTTAAATTTTTTTGAGTTTGGTGTGTTATTTCATGTGTAGACGTTGATGATTCGGGAAAATTCTACTACGAAGATTTGCACCCATCTGAAGAGAAAGGCAAGTCACACTCCTTGATCATGTTGATCCCAGTTTTCAAAATAAAACTATGTTGTTTTAAATTATTATGCATGCATATCTTTATTCAACGTATTTCAATTCAGTTTTAAATTTAGTTATTGCCTATTTGTTAACACCTCCATGACATTGAATTACCCTGATACTTTGTAACCCTAGAACAAAACTCTAGTGAATACACTAGTATGGCTAGAGACTATTTGGACAGCAAATGCTTAGTCTAGCTTAGAAATATTTTTGGGTGGGGATATCTTTCACATAAAATGATGAACTTTTCACATAAAATGATAAGCTTTTCGAATGTACTCCTGACTTTGGTGAGTCAAGGAGGTTTATGAAATAATTTGAAAACAAAATATAAAAACTGGTTTAGACTTAGACAATTGGTTCATACGCAACCTCACTGAGCCGTCTATAGAAATTACAAAGGAAAGGGGTACAATTACCATTCCAAAAGGAAATAAGCAGATAGATAAGGAAGAATGCCATGACGAAGCTAAGGATAGAAAGACAAGAAAAGACAAGGATATCACAATATTAAATTTTTATTTTATAAAATAAAATTTTAAGTTCTTCTTTTAACGACCATTCTAACTAGGTCACGTCCTACAGTCAAATTGGCTCTGATACCATCTCTGTCGGGACCCCAGATTTCCAAACCCGGACCCTCTGTGTATTACAGCACTAGCTCCAGATCAAAACTAGTGCACACAGTCAAACAGAAATGATTACATAACTAACAACGCTTTATTACAATAATAAAGAGTACTGGCCATCAGGTCTCATTATTACAATTGAGGTTTCAAGACCTCGCACACATGAAACACAGCGGAAGCAGAAATAAATTCAGCAGAGACCCACCAACACGCCACAGGCAATTGACTGGGGAAGCGCGACCTAGAACTCCTGGAATCCTTCGTCGAGTCCACCCGCGAAGTAGTCGTAGTCTCCCTCTTGAGCTTCGTATTCCTCTAAATATTGTTTTTAAGTGCAGCATGTGAGTACATAAAGTACTCCGCAAGTCTTGGGAAAAATGCAATAGATGCAAGGCTTAACAAAGGAGGGTTATATGGTTCTTTTGCACAAGTAATATTTTATTTCAATTACTACTAAATATTTTTGAAGGCGTTGATTTAACAAGGTAAATTGCTTAACTGAAAGTAATAAACTTTTTATAGTGAAGGTTCCATCCACCAACACTACATAACCAATAAAGTTTAAAACTGCGGGTTACATCCACCCTCTCTGGCTCCAACTGCCAGGATACCCTTCCGAGAGTTCCCTCCACTCTCGAAATACCAAAACTTTGATTTTAAAACCAAAACCAAAAAAAATCTACCATGTGAATGCATTCCTTGCCCGCCCTTGACTGTGGGCACAGCTATTCGAATAGTTTGACACTCTACAGAGGTTGTACAACTTTACCCCCAAGAGATAAATTATCTTAACAGTCACCACACTTCCTTGGCATGAGACACAGATAAAATATCACAAAGCCTTTACCTCACTCTAGTCTAGCTAGACACCACCCGCTGAGGTTTCACCGCAGATTGGTTCCATCCACCCAGTCCGAAGCCCCCTCTTGCGCCGTATGAGTACAGTAAATCCCTGTCCCTCACTGTGAATAACCAGTAACTCCCTGGCACCCACTTTCCACTGGTGGCACCTAAACTAGACTATCGTAAGTTAATCAGCTAGGTCGTACCCATATAGACTCGGGGTTGTACGGTAGTGCTCGGTCTGGACAATCACAAGCGTCGGTCCTTAATTAACTAGGGTGAAACATACACTTTACAAGATCTCGTGCTTTCCGCACCAATCCCAACCAACCATCCACCCTAGTCTAAACCAACTTTCACATTTTATTTTATTTTTAAAAGGACAATGGCAACACTAGTCACCACTTATTTCTAAATACAAATACTAGTTGAGTGACATATGATTTCCCATTTCAAGATTACCAAAGAATTAAATAGCATGACTAAGCATTATACTACCGTCTAATATTACCAAAGGATTATGTAATTCTCATTATTGAGACAAAGGTAATACTAGGGTTACAAGGGTACATGACATTCAAGTTCAATTGAGGGCATAACAAGGTTGGATTTAACTAATGCCTTAACACCAAAATTAGAGTTCTAATTAAATAGCGATGCACATAAATTTAAAATAATTTAAAAACATTTCACAAACATGGGTTCAAAATGGTCAAAGGAGACTTGCCTTCTTGCACGCTCTTGGGGTCTTCTTGCTGGGGAGTGGAGAGATCGTCGACAACGGTGCAATCTACGCGCGAAACGACGAAGCAAAAAAAACAAATAAATACAAATAAAATCACAAAACAATATAATATATATACTGAAAGGAAGTTTATGATTTGATATGAATTTAGGAGAAAGATTCAGCGGATTGGGGTTCACACGAGGGAGAACGAATATCTGGAAGATCGGTGGGAAAAAGAAATTACTGAGACAATATTTGGACCAAGAAAAATAGAATGGATTTTATGGAGATTTTGGAATATCTGAATTTAAATTTTGAAAGTGCATAGAAAATTTCAAATGGAACTGAGGCTTTGAAATTAAACTACGTATTGGAATTTGAAATTTAAATTTTGAAATATCAAATAAATTTCAAATATTTGAAAGGATTTAAGAAATGGATAGTTTGGAATTTTTGATAAATTTAGAAATTTGAATGGGCTCAAACGGAGTTAAAATGAAGGAGAATGGGCTCCGGGAAGTTTAAATTCAGAGAAAAAGAAAAAGTGGATTTTTGGGAATTATTTTCCTAAAGGAAAATTTGAATTATTGCGTCAATAGGGAATTTAATTTTGGCTGGATTATTTTTGTATTGAAAAATCGGGTTTATTGCGCCAGCTGACGTCAGCCTGGGGTGAACCCTACTGACAGGTGGGCCTCGGTCCATGGACCGAGCCCACGGAGGAGGGGAAGTGGTGAGGTGGTGCGGTTGTGGGGCCTGGCTGGCGTGGCGCTAATGGGGAGCCGACGCGGCGAGGAGGTGGCGGGGGTGTGGCAGCGGCGGCGGCGCACCGGTGGCCGACGGTGGACGGCGACGGCCGAAGGAGGGAGAGGGGGCGGCAAGGAGCTCGGGGGTACCCGGCACGGTGCACGGCGACCACGGGAGGCGGCCGGCGGTGAGGAGGAAGCGGCGGCGAAGCTCGGGTGGCGGCGGAGAGGGCACTCCGGTGGCGGAGGGTCTCGGCCGAGGGGTCCCCGAGGTGCGTGCGGGCGCGGAGAGGGCGACGGTGGGGTCGGCGAGGTGCGGCGTGGCTCGAGCCGGTGGCAATCGTTCGCCGGAGCCCGAGGCGGCAACGGAGGCGGTGGCGCACGGTGCAGCGGCGGTGGAGTGGCCGGGAGAGAGAGGGGAGTGGAGGGGGAGGTGGTGCGGAAGGAGGCGGGGACGGGAGTGGTATTTATAGGGGGCGGAGAGGGGTAGGCCGGCGGCAATTTGTCACCGAAGATTGCGGTCGGCGGGGATTGCGGAGAGGGAGAAAAGGAAGGTGCGGCCGCATAAGGAAAGAGATCGGGGAGGGGCAAGGATGGAAGGGCGCGGGTCGCACGGGCGGCGGAAAAGGAAAGAACCCGGCGGGGTGAGGGGCGGCGAAGATGGCAGCGGGGACTGTTATGGGCGGCGGCGCGAGAGGGGAAGAAGGGGCCGCTCGGGGAAGACTCGCCTGACAGGCGGGCCCGGCACGCAGAGAGGGAGGAGGGAAGGGGCGGCTGCCAGGTGGGGCCGGGGAGGAGGAGAGAGGAGGGAGGAGGCGCTGACAGGCGGGGCCCGCGGGGCAGAGAGAGAGAGAGGGGGGCGCGGGTGGCGGCGATGAAGATCGGACGGCTGAGGGTGAACGGGAGGGGGCGGCCGAGATGGGCCGGGGCGCGCGAGACGGGCCATCTCGGCTGGACAAGTGGCATGCGAGGAGGAGGGGGAGGTGGGATCGGCCGGGAGACGTGGCCGGCATCTAGCCGTCCACGTGGCGGCCGGAGGGGAGAGGAGGGGATTTTATTTTTTTAATTTGATTTTGATTTTCAGAGGGGGCTAGGAAATTCAATAAAGCTCAGAAAAATAAAAAATAAATTCCAAAAATTCCAGATAAATTCTCAGAAGTTCCTGGATAAGTTTGGACTTAAATAAAATATTTCCAACTCAAGTTGGTATTTTAATTTTCATACTTGAAATACTTTTTATTTTCAAAAATAGGTTTTAAACTCCAGAAAAGCTCAGAACTTCAAATAAAACCCAATTAAATCCAAATAAAACTCAAATACTTTAAAATAATTAATTTGAATTTAAATTTTTTAGAAAGAAAATTTTTGGGATGTTACAATACGTGATCTTTTGGAAAAAATGGTCCGGGTGGGATGCCTGTGTATAGGTTGGTGTTTGATCGGAGCCTGCACTGACGGTATTATTTTCAATTACAAGTATTGATTTTACTTATGATATTAAATTCATCATTTTCAATCTATCTACCATATTTCCTAAAATGTTGTTTTATACAAACTAACCCTATAAGTCTTCCATTGAAGCCTTTATCATTATGTTGCATTTCTCCATGTGATTTGCGGAGTACAAGTTTGTACTCACCTTGCAATCTTCATACAGAGGAAGATGCCGTCGACAACGGTGAAGATCTGGACGAGTAGGCCGCGTATTACTGTCATTTGCCTGTGGGCAGGCTTGGGCTTCGCTTCTCATCAGTTTGCTTCCGCAGTTATTTGCTTTATTTATCTTTGCCCATGGGCGTTGATGTAAGACTTGGCCATAAGGCCGTACTCTTTTAATTAATGAAGTTGGTCATTTGTGCTTGGTATTTATCTTTGTTATACTGTGTGCGCTAGCTGATCCTGGACTAGTGCCGATTTACACAAAGGATCCAGGAGTCGTTACTCCGGGTTCTGACATCACTGCAGTATGAATAAAGTAGTGTTTGCTTAAAACGGTTAGTAGTTGAAAAAAGGTAATGCTATGCAATAATGGTAGCACTGTAGGCTCAGAGGATAGGCAAGGTCTTACACCGCTGGAGTGAAGTCACCGGTGCTGGCCAAGAATAGGAGGATGACTACCTCCATGCCTGGTGACCACATTGACCTTCACGCCCAGCGATGACACCAACCACACATCCACACCCACCGTCTGTGATATTATCTCTTCACAGATAGTTTGTATTAAAAATATCTGTGATATTTCACCACCTGATTTTTCTGCCCCATTTATTCAAACTTTCAAACTGATGTGATGTCGCAACCTCTCAACTACTGATCGATTTCACTACCCAAATGCCCTTATATATATGCTACCCACACTCCTCCCCCAAACACTCCAAATCGAAGTGCCGCCTAGCTAGCTCCCCAAAACCAATCGAAGCGCTACCTCCCCAATGATGCCGACTACCTCCCCAACTCCTCTATCTCCAGTTGTGATACCATGGTTCACTGCATAGGGCACTCTTGTTGTAAGAGTGTCTTGTGCAATGTCACCGTTGTGGCACAATATGGTGACACTGTCGCCGCCGGCCTTTCCTTCATCGTTGGTGATATATCCCCCATCCTCCCCTCTCTTGCTTGATGCTTGGATATGAAATTACGAAATTATTGGCTGGTTAGCGTTTCAGTCATGTAAATCTTGATGCTCATGCATGTGAAAATTAATTGTTGATGTCATAATTTGTTCTTGTGATGATTGATGGAGTGCTAGGGTTTCGGCCCATCTTGAAATTCATGTTTTTATTGTAGAATGAAGATATGTCTACTAACAGACTAGGCACATACAACTATGGCTTACGACCGCGCACTTACAACCACGACAAACGACCACAGCTTATGACCATGACATACGACCATGGTTTATGACCATGGCTTATGACTGTGCACCTACGACCACGGCATACCAAAGCAACAAAATAATAGCACCTACAACCTAAACAACAAGCCACCAAAGATACGTCACCAATCATAAATAGGCCTGATTTGGTCTATCTGCATTCTCTGATTGTGTTGTTTTATAGCGCAATTAGAGAATGTTGATGAACTAAAGGAGGCTTATTTATGATATCACGAGAATACAATCACATATGGTTTTTAACTAGAACCCTAAGAGCCATCTGTGATAAGGGATATTACAAACGGTTCAAAAACCGTCAGTAATGCTCGTATGGTTTTACTGACACATAAGCAGAGACGGTTCAGGAAACTGTTTATGGTGACATTTTTGAATTGTCTGTGATGAGATTTTCTGTAGTAGTGGTTATAACAACCTCGAAACAATTTCATGTGTTTGTGAGTAAATATTTTGATAAAACAATGTTTAGATGTGGATATTTGTAGCGTTATATATTCCAATATTTCCACCAACCCTTTTACGTGCTTCATCTACCACTCTATAGGTAGGAGGATATTTAAATCTAAGGGACTATGTGAGAGGGTCCTAAACTACGTTATGATGAACCATGACAATACGAAGAGATGGAAATTTGAAAATTGCTATTTGAGTCAAATGAATGACTTTTGTGAAAAGATGCCTACTGTTAAAAGTTTGTTCTTGGCTCAAACTAGTAATGGGATTAAAAAAGGTGCTTGTACTTTTGTCAGACATGAGGAACCGAATTGATAGAAAACATGCATGCGTAGATATTTGTGTCTTGCATTAATGAGGACTGTTCATTCTTTGTGTGATCTGCACTTGAGTTATTATTTGTAATGGTGTTTTGTGTCTAAACAAAATTCAGATGCCCTGTTATTGAGTTTCACCCAGTAGCTGCGGTTGGACCGATTTGACAATCCGATCAAACCGAACTGGGGAACCGATCTGCCCGGTATGGGCACCCGGTCAGACCGACCATGCAGCAGTTTTTGGCTAGATTTTTTATTTATGGTTTTTGAGTTATGGAATGGGTTTTGATGACTAAGGTCAATGTATATATGTTGTGTGAGATATGATACTGGTAATGTGGGTCAAGTTGTGAAGAACTTATGTCTAGAAATAATTTATTTGTCTTTGGATGTGCAGGGTCGCTTGGAGTCAACCGTGGCGAGGATCAAGGTTATGTTCATGGAGGAGCCAAGGCCTAGAACAATCGAGAATGTTGGAAAAGACGGTGAGCTCAAGAATGGCACGAGCAAGGCGAAAAAATGTTGAAGGCGAGTTCAAACAATGACATTACACCATGTGGCTTGGTTAGTCCAAATGAGGCGTGGTCTGGTGGAACCAAAACGAGAGACTTGCCGATGTATGGCAAGTCAGTGGTGCACCTACACGTAGTAAGTATGGTGATTGCTTACAATAGAAGGAGATGACCGGATCAAGGAAGGATATTTTGATAGTTTGACCAAATACCGAAAATGGCTTCAAAATAAAACTGCAGTGTGTGAGCAGTACTTGAGAAGGTGGTTTAGGTCATGGAGAAACTGGTTTGATCAATATGGATCAAGACTAAGGACATAGCGCATTCGAGCTCGTGTGGTATGAAAAGTATGCATAAGTGAACATATGTGAGTAAAACCCGTGTGTATGGGGTTATTGGGTTTCCTCTATTGGCTAGCCCATCTATTCAATGGGTTAGGATGGACACTTGTGGAAAACCATCCAACCTACCTCTCTTGTACTCTCTTGTTAGGGTTAGGGTTTAAAAGTTGAGTGCTTGGTGTGTTCTCTATTTTTCAAGGTGAAGTGTCTATAAAACTTTTCTCCTCAAGCAGCAAGGAGATCAATTTTTGATCTGCTCCATGGCTATCTCTTGTCTTGATTGAGTTACTCTTGATTTGATTGGTTTTTCCTATCCTCTCATCATTTCTTGATCTTGTTGTACCAAAGATGTATAAGAGATGGGGATAATCTTTGGGAATCATTCTCCACCTATCTAGTCACTTTGGTAGCAAGTTCATCAAGAAAATTGATTTTTGCATGTTTTTTATTTTCCAAGTGGTTTCTTGATCTGAGGATTTTGAGTGATTTCTTTAGTGTTCTTGTTTGTTGTGATATGTGGGAACATACCCAAAGCCATCTTGGTTATCTTCTGCCCACGAGCAAGTCTTGATCAACTATTTTGATTTTTGTTCATTTTTATGCAACTTTGCTTAAATCTAGAAAAGGTCTGAACTTTGACTTGGGTTTTGTGATCCACAGATAGAATAGGTTTCTGAGACCTTTAGCAAGGTGGGTACAAAGTTTCATGCCTTTTGGATCATCGGATCAGAAGGTACGTGGGTTGAAGTTTTTCAACTGTGATGAAATCATTGTTCACTTACCTGATTGTACTGTTCATGATGGTCAGACCGCCCGGAGAGAGGTTAGACCGCCCCCTAGATAGGAGGTTAGACCTCTAGGCTTTGGTTTTTCTCTATGGTTGAATTCTTGGTACATTTGACTTGAGATTTTGGCTGTGGATTTAATTTTTAGTAGCTCTGTAGCTATTGGAGAATAGGATCAATAATACTTGGGATAAAATTTTAGTTGCCTCCATTCACTGCCCCTCTCTATTGCCTTTCGGTCCTACAAGTAGTATTAGAGACCAGTTAGCTCTTCTCATAGATCTTAACTAGTCTTAGGAGCCACGGTAGCAAACAAATATTCTACCAAGCCACCCATGTTTGATGGAGTCAATTTTTCTTATTAGAAGTCTCGCATGTATGCCTACATCGAGGCTCAAAGGCATGTAATTTGGCTCAAGTTAAGAATTCTTATTCCATGATGATATGATTTCTTGATTCTAGGGCTTAGTTGATTTGAGTTTAAGCAAGTCGTTCATTTGAGGTCTGCACATAAGATCTGGAAGATCCTCTTTGACTACCATGAGGGTTGTACCACGATCAAGGAAGTGAGATAGAACCAACTCAAGAAATAATACTCCAATATTGAGCAAAAGCCCAGTGAATCTTTGGATAAGTTGCGGGGAAGGTTCAACAAAATCCTTCATGATCTTCGTGCTATTGGCCTAACCTTCTCTGACTCTGAGAATACATGCTAAATCTTGAGTGCTCTTGACATGAGAGTTTGGGGGATGAAAATCACATCCATCAATGACAACACTGTTATGAGTGAGCTTACCATAGATAAGCTCTATTCAATGTTAAAGATGCATGAGATTGACATCATCTCACATCTTCCCAAGATAGAGTCGATGGCACTCGTGATAGACCCTTCTTGGAGCAGTTCTTCAGGATCTACAAATTTTGGCTCTTTTAGATTTTCTTTGTCTGCCTTGCATTCCTTAAGTGATGAGTAGCTACAGAGGCTACCCGAGGAAGATTTAGCCCTCCTATCCACAAAATTCACGAGTGTCTACAATAAGGTAAGAAACAAGAGGAAAGGTGATCCGGTGACTTGCTTTGAGTGTGGCGAGCCAAACCTCATTTGGGCCAACTGCCCCAAGTTGAAGGGCAAGGAGGAGAAAGACCTTCGGATACGTCCTCAAGCTCAAGATGCAAAGATCAAGAAGCCCAACTACTGAAAGTTTGTCAAACGAGTCCTTACTGCTCCTGAGAATGTGGACATGAGTGATGTGGACTCAGGGCCAGAGGACAACAAGGACGACACCCATGGCAAGAAGAAGGCCAATGACTTCACCGACATGTGCTTCATGGCCAAGGGCAGCCATGACATCGACTCCTCCAACTCTGATGAGCCTTATAGCGACCCCAATGAGGTATGCCCCTCCTCCAAAGCAATGAAATGTGGTCTTGTCACAACTGAACAATAACTAAAGAAGCAAGTTAAAATGAGTAAGAATCTGTATATTATGATTGACAACTTGAACCTAGAAGTTGTTGGGCTCAAATTAATTAATCCTGATGATTGTAAATCTTGCTTGTACTTGCATGATGAATTGCCAACTTTAAAATTTGTCTATTCCTCTATTGTTGATCAACTCAAGAATACTCTAGATGAACTAGATTATCTCAAATCATGTCATGATCATGTTTGCTTGGATGCTATTGCTTTAGATGTGATTCCTATAGATGTTAATCCATCTTCTTGTTCAAATTGTGCTTTACTTTAGATAAAATTGGATAGTGTTATTAAAGAATTGCATAAGTTTAATCCTGATCATACTTGCTCTCATTACAAGGATAACAAAATCAAAATGAAAAAAATGATTGATATGGTTATTTATTCTAGAACTGCATCATATAAAAATTGTCCTAAATTCACAATTGAGATAGACGCTCTTAACAAGACTCTTGAGGAGAAAACTAAAATTGAAAAATCAATAGCCATGACTGCATCTAAGAAAGTCATTGATTCTATTTCTTGTATATTTTGTGTTGAGAGTGATTTAGATGAAATGTATGATGCCTTTAGGGTCAAGTATAAAGAGTAGTTGGCTAGGATTAAGAATTCTTCATATGTGTCCTGTGAGGCTCTAAAGTTTGAGGTAATACTTGAAAGATTTTATAGTGGAAAGAAGAACCACAACATGATCATTGACCAATCTAAGATGATTATGAAGAAGAGCAGTCTAGAATTTAATTCCCAAGAGTATTCTAAGACCCACCCACATAAGATTATGAGGGTTGTTGGGAGTGGCAAGTTTGAGGTAGAATCCCCTGAACCATCTAAGATAGTTTTTAGATTTGCAGATTTTGCCCAAACCCCTTCTAGCAAGGCAGTTGTTTCTTCCTCATCAAGTCAAACCTTTCAAAAGTTCAAATACCATTGCACCTTCTGCAAGAAGGATGGCCATATAGTTGAATTCTACTTCCATAGAACCAAGGTTAAGAGAAAGAAGAGAATGTGCACATTGAGGATTATTAGAGGACTTCCTTTACCCATAGGCAAATTGTCTTTCCTTCTACACATAGGTCCAGGTTTATAGATGACTTTTTTTATTCCTTTGGTGGCTCTATGTTACAGCCCAGCAGTTTATTTCGAAATTTATAATAAAAATAAAATTTAATTTAATTAAAAATAAAATCAAGTGTTTTTTGGTTGCTTGACTTTTAATTTAATTTAATTTAACTAGCCTGTTTTCAGCTTTTAAAAAGGCTTTTCTTAGAAGTAATTTAACTAAAAATATAAAAATATTATTAAGTAAAAGATATTTTTGATTTTCTATAAAAATCCTAATTAAAATTAATTATTTTTAAAAGTATTTGGCTTTTATCTAGATTTTTTGTGCTTTGCTGTATTTTAAAAATCAATTTCAAAGTTAAAGTATTTTTGTAAAAATTAAACATCAACTTTAAGTTGAAAATATTTTTCCTAAGTGTAAAATAGCTCCAGACATTTGTTAAAATTTTTGTGGAATTTTTAGACTTTATTTGCTATTTTCTAAGAGTTTTTGAAGCCTCCTAGTATTTCTGAAAATTAAAATAAAATTTAAACACTCTCTCTCCTCGGGCTAACACCTATGAAGTCCTTATTCAATGCACCCCGTTTGATCTAATCTCAGCCGCCCACTCTCACTTACCCCTTCGTTCCTTGGTCGACAGCCTGGATTTAATCCGCCGCCGCTGGAACTAATCTGAACCGTCCCATTTCACTTACCCCTTCGTCTTAATCCGACGGTGTCGATCCCTTTCTTGTGCCGCGTGGCTATCATCCGTTTGTCTGCCTCTCTTCCCTCTCTTCTATCTCGTCGATACACAGGCCCCGCCTATCAGGCTCTTCTCCTTCCTCTCTTTCTTCTTCCTCCCGCCGACCTCCATTGCTGCCCCACCCAAGCTCATAAATGGTGGTCGTTACCTCTCGTTAGCAAGAGCAATGACACCATTAAAAGCCCCCATCACTCCCCACTCAATTCCGGCTATTTCCCCTATCTTTAAACATCGTCGTCATCGGTTGCACCTCCTCCAGCCCCATTAACTCCAGTGAGCATGAACCACGGCTTGTGCCCCTTCCGAGCCCCTATAAAACCCCTGGAGCACCCCCTACCTTCGCACCACCTCCCTCCGCTCGCATTCCTCTTTCCTGAGCTCTACACCTCCCTCTCATCGGGCCCTTCTCTCCCCGAGCCTTGGCCGCCCTCCGGCGAGCAGTTGCTGCCGCCTCGAGCGTCCTTTCACCACTATTTCTCCGTCCTCGGCATCCTAGTGTCCGAGCGATCATCCTCCACCCTTCCGCCATCAAGAAGTGCCGCTGGAGCGCCATGAATGCTGGAGCGCCGTGACCGCTGGAGCCGACCGCCGTTGCCGCTTCTCCTTCGTCGTCGACCACCCTCCGGTCTTCCTCGAGCACCGTGCCTAGGGTAAATGGAATCCCCTCGCTCTCCACTCTCTTCTGCACCGCTTCTCGACTGCCACCGTCCACCCTATCGTCAGTGACCTTCTGGCTGGCGAGGCCACGTCAGCAGCTAAGCCGATGTGGCGGGTGTCGTGGCAGCCAACTAGTAGCCACGTGCCCGCCACCTCAGCACCAGCGAGCCACGTCAATGCCACGCCATCACCCTCGCCACTTCATGCCCTCTCTGGTCCATGGACCTGGTCCACGATAGACCGGACCCACATGTCAATCTTTGTTCTGAAAATTTCAAATCAGGGCATACATTAGCATGACATCATAAACCTGATTTTCCTTCAGAAAATCAATTCAGCTGAAAACCAAAAATCCATGCTGACATCATAATCCAATTTTTTGGAACAAAAATAATTCTAGAAAATCTAATTTATTTTTCTCTCTTTTCAGACTTCTAGAAACCTGTTCTCCTTCATCTAGCTCCGATTGGATCCGTTCAAATTTTTAAATGCCACTAAAATCCTAATATACCCATTTTTAGACTTTTTAGAATATTTGGAGTTTATTTGAATTTTTTTTGAGTTTGGTGGATTATTTTCACGTGTAGACTACGACGATTCAGAGGAATTCTTCGACGGCAATTCTCACCAATTCATGGAGCAAGACAAGTTACACACTTTGATCATGCTAATCCTAGTTTGTAAATAAAATTATGTCATTTTAAATTCTGGTTTAAAATTTAGTTAATACCTTCAATTCAATTTGCAAATCAAGTTAATCCCAACAAGGCAAGGTATTAAATTCAGTTTTAAATTTAGTTATCACCTACTTGTTAATACCTTCTTTGACATTGATTCCCATATATCTTGTCACCTTAGAATAAAACTCTGGTTAGTACACGAGTATGGACTAGAGAATTTTGTATTAAAAGTTTAGACCTGCTTAGACATAATTTTGTTTTCGGATAACCTTTTTCACATAAAATGATAAGTTTTGAAATGTACTCTTGACTTCGGTGAGTCAAGAAAGTCTATAAATTATTTCAAAACAAAATATAAAAATTGGTTTAGACTTAGGCAAATGGTTAGGTGGTGGGTGCTTGCTGGCATTGGTTGTTGTCCGGTGACACAATGTTGATTGCTAGGCACGAGGGGTATGTGGTTGGTGCTTAAGTCAAATTAAGGACCGGTCTGTGAGCTACTGCTACAAAGCCCTTTTATACTACCACAAGGCTAGTATGGGGCAGTCCTGGCTGATTAATTTGTGGGTCCCAATCTGAGTCTCAATATAGGTTGAAAGTGACTGTGGCGTAGGCCATGAGAAGTCTCATTCGGCTCAAGAGGGGGTCCCGATCTAGTGGTTTCCTTACTGGGGTGAAACGTTAGTGTTGGCTTGGCTAGGTTGAAGGCTTTGCATTGTAAAAGCCTTGTCATAATCTCTCTGCCGCACACCTAAGTAAGTGTGTTAATCGTGTGGTAATATGAAATGATTATGTCTTGTGGATAAAGCTATACAACCTCTGCAGAATGTATAATCTATCCTGGAAAGTTGTGCCCACAGTCATGGGCAAGCTGAGTAAAGTTTTTCATGGATTAGACTTTATTTTTCAAGATGGTTTATGAAACCTTATGAATGGATGGAATCCATGAGAGATTAAAAAGCGTATGGATGGATGCATTCCATATGAGATCTTTTTGGGAAAGATGGTCTGGGTAGGATGCCCGTGGATAGGTTGGTGTGGGGGATGGACCTGCACTAACGGTATCTATTTTGATTATAATTTGTTTTTACCTACTATATTAAATTTAGCAATTTCAATCTATTTACTGTATTTCTTAAATATTGTTTTATGCTCAAATAACCATATATGCCTTCACTTGTCAGCCTTGCATTATTGTGCATTTTCCTGTGTAACTTGTGGAGTACTTGTTACCGAGATGGAATTGGTTCATGATGTGGCATGATCATCCGAATACTTGACTTCATTTTTGTACATGGTGGAGTTCACCTCTTAATGAATAAGTCAAACCTCTAATGCCTCTCCAAGTACCTACTAGGCATTTAAGTGCATTTTGGAATCCAAACTTGATTATATCCATGAATGTTAGTCACAATAAATTTGGGCACCCAAATGGCGCTAACATTTAAATTTGTGACCTAACATCTCTAGCAAACACATTGCCATTTTTATCCTTCCTAAGCAAATATTGTTCATTAAAAAGAGATGTCTTAGAAATGATACCTTTAGGACAATCCTTACTAAAACGTCACTTTTCATGGCAATTGTAGCAAGTTAGACAATTGTTACCTCTCCTTATCTTCTTTTCTTGATTATTGCTGGTTTGCCTCTTCATTGATAGATTTTTCTTGTTTTCCACTTTGTTGGGGCACTTGGAGGAGAAGTGACACATCTTATTGCATCCATGGCACTTAGCATATTTCTTCGTGTGTCTTGGATTGTACCTTGTCTTGCTATTCTCATTTTTCTTGGAGATGAAGCCAATACATCTCTTGTCATCTGACTTTCTTTGACTTCCCAATATTATGTCAAGAGAGGACTTTCCTTTATAGCTCTTTTTCAAGTCATTTTTCAATGTTGTGACTTGGACCTTGAGCTCTTTGTTTTTTCCTACAAGGTTAGTCTCAACAAGTATAGAAGAAGTGGAGGCATCTAATTGTGAGCAACAAGGTATATCAAGCACATCACAAGATATGGATACATTAATCTTAGATGAAATGCAAGGAGTAGAAGCCATGACATATCATCTAACAAATTACAAGCAATGCCTATATCCACATTAGATTTAGAATATTTCTTGAATAGAAGAGACTCTTGTTTTTCTTTTAGCACATCATAGTTATTTTGAAGAATGATATATTCTTTCTTCAAAATCTTAAATTTGACCTTTCCCTTCTAAGAAATTCATTTAGCTCTCCTAGCATATGCATCAACTCATCATAAGAAAGTGCATCATCATTATCATCATTATTTACCTCCTTGTTATGATGTGACCACGCCACCAACACATACGACCATAGCGGCCAATATCAAGATTGAACTAAAGGTGAATTCGTTTCTTTAACTTCAACATATTTTAAATGAGAATATGATGCTACCTAATGATAAAATATATATTTTTGTAGCACCACATCACTTTTGAACCAATTGAAGTAAGGGTTCCAGTTGGACAGGTTTTGAAATCCAATTCGGCCTCTAGATCAATTCGGATTCAGCTTGACAAGCCCAACTTCAAATATGCATAACTTTCACATACGGAGTCCGTTTGAGCTCCACGAATACTTGTTAGAAAGATTTTCTCGTCCTTTTTCCAATGGATCTAGTCTCAACTTAAAATTCCTCCTGTGCGAACTGTAATCATCAAAACAAGGTGCTACATCACCTGTTTAGGCCAAATTGGGCCTTGTAATGCTTGGGCCCAATGGGGAGGCGCCTCCCTCGAAAATCCCATACTGTTCATCGATTACTGTTCACATGAACAGTACCATAAATAGTATCACCCCATTTTCCTTAGTTTTGTGCAGCTTTCCCACCCCTATTTAAGGAGGCTGCACCCTTCTAGTTTGCTTGGATTTCGTTTGTTTAGTTTTTCCATTGTGAAAACTTTTGTTCTTTGCTTGTGTCGACTAGACCAACCGTAACGAATCCCACCTTTTGAACTCAATATAAATATTTGTAATTTCATATTGCTTGTTATCTTGTTCTTGCATGTTCTTCGATTGCATGCAGGAATAGACCTTTGTGATCAGGTCAATCGCGTTCTTGGCACCGTTGGTAACGACTCGGAGTGTGGTTTAGAGATTGCTTGGTGTTCTAGTCATGGTCGGTTAGAAGCCTACATCGTCAAAGTCGTTCTCCTCTAAATCGAAGTTATCATCCTATCGGAAGATCGGGACCCTCATCGCCTCATCATGTTACCTTTTGCCATAAAGCATTGAGTTGATATAGAGAGGTTTGTGGATTCTTCATCGTCGGAGCTAGAAGTTGAACATTTGTCTCATGACATCCACTCTTGTATGCAATCTTCATCACTTGATATGGACATTTGATATTTATCTTTAATTTTTGTCCACATATCATGAGCGCTCTCATGCTTGCATATTGTGTTGAACAACTCTACACTCAAAGCACTAAATAAAGTGTTAGTAGCTTGAGCATCAAGATATGAACATTTCTCATCCTCAATTGTTGGAGCAAGAGGATCCAATGGAGGACAAAAGACCACATCTACAATCTGCCATATTTTCCAGCTCATGGCCTTAAAATAACAAATCATGTGGATTTCTAATTATCACAATTGGTGTCATCAAATAGAGATGTATCATCTAGGTGCATTATGCCACTAGTTGCCATCCTTTATACTCTCTAGGCAGTGAAGCCTAATAGAAGGGAGACCAAACTCTGATACCACTTAAAAGATCGAGAAGGCTGACTAGAGGGGGCGAATAGATGGTCTTAAAAATTCTTCTTTAATTAATATCAATTAAAATATCTATTCTATTTGTTTAAACCAAGTATACAATGTGGAAGCTTAAATCGATTTGGTTTACCACAAATAGCGTTTAAACCAAATAAGTTCACCTAAGTGCACTAACACCTTAAGGTTATGTCAAGGTTTACAATTCTAGGATGATAAGCAATTAATTTAATTCTATGTATGTAAATTGCTTGAATATAAATTGAGCACAAGGAAATAAACCACAATTGACATGATCTCTTTTTATTGTGGTGTTCGGAGGCTTGCCGGTCTCCCCTAGTTCACGTTGAGATTAGCCCAAATGAATTGGACTGGCTCCATGAATTAAGCCAAAACACCTCAATCCACTAGTGGTAGCTCTTTCCCGCTCCGGGTAGGTGAGCTCCAACCTTCACAACTTTACCGGGTTTTCTCACAACCTCTTTGAGAAGATCACCGCACACGACGCCTCCAACGCTGTCTAAGAGTTAGTAAACTCCAAGAGTAATAAGTCAAGCTCCTGCAACTAGAGACCTCTCTCCTTGCTCACAAGGTGCATCACATGCATAATTGAGAGGATAAGCTCACACTAACTCAAGAGAGTCAAATGGAGTGCCAAAAATCTTACCCCAACCGTCACAAGGCCGTATTTATATCCCACACCTCGAAACTAGCCGTTGGAGACAAAAATCAGGATTTTTGAAACTACCGCCATTGTAGGAGCGGTACTTCCGTTTTCTATCATAACGGCTAAAAAATAGTCGCTATTCAGTCATTTATAGAACTACCGCAGTTAGAAAAGTGGTACTTTCATTTTTTTTTGAACTACCACAGTTAAAAGGGCGGTACTTCTGTTTTCAGTTTTTAGCATAGATGACACTCAGAAAAATGGTCATAACTTTTAACTCTGATGTCGGAATTGAGTGATCTTAGACTCTATGGAAAGCTTATTCAGAGCGTTATACAGCCCATCTATTTGCATGATCTCAAATATATTAGATCAATATAGAAATCACAAGACATCTAAAGAGTCACTACCATGACCTAATGTTAAAGGAAATAGCAATAAATAATTTTAGACCATGCCAAGTGATAATGCATGATCTCTAACTTTTGCAAAATACATTTGCAAACTTATATCATGCTACAAGAAGTAGGTACATGGACTTCAACCTCTTCCAAAAACACATTTGCAAAGTATAGTCACATGTTACAAGGATTAGATGCGTGAGCCTCAACTATTTGCAAAACACATTCACAAATAATGGCATCATGCCACGGAGAGTAAGAGCAAGCAGGATTGAGCTATCAACATATGATGAGACTCAAGCAACTAGATAAGACCCCTCTTAATAGTACAGCAAGCTTATACTAGCAATCTGATCATCCAACCAAACACCAAGAACGGTAAAAGACTAGAAACACATCCTTAACCCTATCTAATTATATTTTTGCCTTGAGCATCCTCTTGAAGTTTGATGATATACATCTTCACTTCAAGTTCAGGTTATTGTCTTCTCTTGACTTGATGATCAACTCATGATCATCTTCTTCTTGGGATCTTGATCAACTTATGATCCTCTCCTCTTCAGAATCTTGATGTGCATCAACACATAATGCATCCTCTTCTTAATGACTTTTAACTTATGAACCCATCAAAAGTCTTCATCATCATGGAACCTAACTTATTCATCCAACTCATAGAAAATGTTAGTCCCACAAATCGATTGTCATTAATTACCAAAACTCACCATTAACTCATAATGGAGGGACTATATTCTCAATCTTTTCCTTTTGGTAATTGATGATAATCTCAACAAATAATAAGATAATGAATTAAATATAAAACTATTTAAACTTAAAATGCGGTACTACCGCCATCTATGTTTCGGTAGTTCTGCTCTCCGGTAGTTCTGATTTCTATCATAATACTTCTGTTTGTCTTGAGGGCCAAATCTTATTGCTCTCTGGAAAAAATATACCGCCCTATAAATCCGGAACTTCCAGGGTCCGGTAGTACCGCTCAGGAGTTACGATCATACCGCACTATGGTAATTCCACCTTAGCATGCATCTTTAAGTCATCAAGCAAAATCCAGGACTAAACCTTTCAAACACTTGATAGTCATGTTAGTCCCAATATAAGTCAATGTGAGTATATATGGACTATACTAGTTTTATATACTCAAAGGATATGTTTCAAAGTAGAGATCACAATATATGTTTAAAAAGAAATAGCGATCAATATTAATGAAACTACAAAACATAGAGTGAACTCCCCATAAATGTGTGCATACAAGAATGTGTAATAAAAATATATGTACATATTCAAGTTAGACTTTTTGTGGAGTTCAACCTATATATTAGATCTTAGGAATGCAATAAGATATAAAAATATAATGTCGCATACCTCTATGATTTTCACCTTTTCATCCAAACGAGACTAAGCAATAATATATTCAACAAAAGAGTTAGTATCACATTTAGACTTGTCATTAATGAGTTAGGCTCATATTTAGATTTATCATTAATCGAGTTAGTCTCATATTTATATTTGTCATTAATAAGCAAAACCTATCTAATTGGTGCTTGAACTTACAACACTGCTCTTTGCTGATCCTCTCGTGAAAATTTGAACAAGAATATAACATCTCTTACTTTTATTTGAACAAACATTGTAAGTAGTTTTGTTTACATCTACATCTACATGTTTTTCTTGGTCAGTCCATTTCATTGTCTGGATTCAAACACAGAAACTTTAGTAGAATGAAAAGAATGATGATAGTTGCTATAATTCGCAAACTTTAGGTTGGTGCTTCTCTATTTACTTGATATTTACTTTTGCTAGAACATGGAGAAGACATTCAGTATAGTCATGGATCATTTTGGGTTTACATGCTCTACTCTGCTGCTGATTCTCATTCACATGTTATTTAGTAAGAAGTATGTTTACTATAGCTTAGTGTAGCTTGGTTTGCAAGTTGGGAACAAGTTTGATCTTGTTATGGCAGCTAGGCTCGGAAGCCACCTCGAGCCAGCTCGAGCCACCTTTCAAGCCAAGCCAAGCAGTGTTTTTGCCTCGTTTCTTACATGAGCTGAGCTGAGCCGAGCCGTAGTTAAACCGAGCTTGGGCGAGCTTGGCTCAGCCGGCTCGGCTCGTTTCCAACCCTACCAGTAGCTACGGTTGGACCGATTTGATAATTCGATCAAACTGGATTGGGGAATCGATCTGACCGGTATGGGCACCCGGTCAGACCGGCAATGCAGCAGTTTTTAGCTAAATGTTTTATTTATGGTTTTTGAGTCACAAAATCGGTTTTGGTGACTAAGGTCAGGGTATATATGTTGCGTGAGACATGTTACTGCTAATGTGGGTCAAGTTGTGAAGAACTTATGTCTAGAAACAATTTCTTTATCTTTTGATGTGCTGGGTCGCTTGAAGTCAACCATGGTCAATGATGAGAATCAGGGCTACACTTATGGAGGAGTCGAGCCCTAGAATGATCAAGCATGTTGGTTGAAACGGTGAGCTCAAGCATAGCATGAGAAAGACGGAAAATGTTGAAGATGAGTTCAAACAGTGGGATTGCACCATGTGGTTTGATCAGTCCAAGTGAGGCGTGGTCTGGTGGAACTGAAACGGGAGAGACTTGCCGATGTATGGCAAACCAATGATGCATCTACATGTGGCAAGTATGTGGGTTGCTTGTAATAGAAGGAGATGACTAGGTCAAGGAAGGGTATTTTGTAGTTTGACCAAAATACCAAAAATGACTTTAAAAGAAATATGTAGCGTGTGAACGACACATGGGGTGGTGGTTTAGGTCATAGGGAAACAGGTTTGATCAAGATAAATCAATGCTAAGAACTTAGTGGATTTGGGCTCATGCGCTTTAAAAAGCATGCATAAGTAAATATATGTGAGTAAAACCCATGTATGTGGGGTTATCGAGTTTTCTCTATTGTACTAAGTAGATAGTATCCACTAAGGGTTAGATGTGGCTGGCTAGCCCATCTATTTAAGGGGTTAGGATGGACACTTGTGGAAAACCATCTAACCTACCTCTCTTATGCTCTCTTGTTAGGGTTAAGGTTTGAGAGTTGAGTGCTTGGTGTGCTCTCTATCCTCTAAGGTGGAGTGGCTATAAAACTTTTCTTTTTAAGCAGCAATAGAATCAATCTTTGATCTACTCCATGGCTATCTCTTATCTAGATAGTATCCACTAAGGGTTAGATGTGGCTGGCTAGCCCATCTATTTAAGGGGTTAGGATGGACACTTGTGGAAAACCATCTAACCTACCTCTCTTATGCTCTCTTGTTAGGGTTAAGGTTTGAGAGTTGAGTGCTTGGTGTGCTCTCTATCCTCTAAGGTGGAGTGGCTATAAAACTTTTCTTTTTAAGCAGCAATAGAATCAATCTTTGATCTACTCCATGGCTATCTCTTATCTAGATTGATTTTCTTTTGATTTGGTTGGTTTTTCCTCTCCTTTCATCTTTTCTTGATCTTGTTGTGACAAGAATGTATAAGAGATAGACATAACCTCTGGGAATCATTCTCCATCCATCTAGACACTTTGGTAGCAAGTTCATCAAGAAATTCGATTTTTGCATGTTTTTTATTTTCCATGTAGTTTCTTAATCTGAGGATATTTGGAGCGATTTCTTCGGTGTTCTTGCTTGTCTGATATGTGGAAACATATCCAAAGCCATCTTGGTTATCTTCTGCCCACAGGCAAGTTTTGATCATCTATTTTAGTTTTTGCTTATGCAACTTTACTTACATATCAAAAAGGTTTGAATTTTAATGTGGGTTATTGCGATCTAGGATAGAATGGGTTCTTGAGATCATGAGCTAATATTAAACATTATTAATATATTTCATTTTAAACATTGGTTTCTCTCGAACTGATTATTTCCTTTAATGACCTTTGGAAGGTCATAAGCCTCTTACGCCCCTAAAAGGTAATAGATCACTGTATGGAGTAACATCCATTAGATCAATACAAATCAACGGTCCTTGTGCAACGTGGTCGTGGTGGACCGTAAAAAATCCATATTTCCACATCTCGGTCTCTGGACCAGTCCTCGCCAACTCCAATCTCTCTCCCTCCTCAATAAAAACCTCTCTGCTCTCCTCTCCTGTCTCCCTCTGCTGCTCTGCATGTTCCCTCCTCCCATGGCGTCCACGGCTCCACGGGAGGACTTTCTCATGGAGGAGGACGAGCAGCGCCCGCCCCTCACGCGGGCCCTGCTCCACCGCAGCGCGGCCAACAACACTTCCCAGGTGGCCATGGTCGGCTCCAATCCCTGCCCCATCGAGAGCCTCGACTACGAGTAAGCAACATCTGCTTCCATTCCTTCCCAGAACTCAAAATCCTCCTGTCTTTCAATCTTGTCCCAATATTTGCTTCTTCCTCATGTTTCCATGTGAAGATTCTATCTGTATTGATCCAATTGGCTTCTCAAGATCTAGCATGTCTTGCTTCTTGCTCGTGTTGGCATCTCAAGGTCCTGTGATTCTTTTTGTTGATTCAATTGCCTTGTCAAGAACCTGTCCTGCATCTAGCTTGGATACCTGGATGGGCATACCAAGTTACACTCTCTTAATTGATCCAATTGTCTTCTAAAGGACATATCTTGTTTCTTGCTCCTGTTGTCTTGTAAAAAATCTGTCATCTTGCTTGAATTGGCATGTCAAGTCTGTGTCCCTTGTTCAAATTGTCTTCTGAAAAACCTGTGTTGTTCTTTTCTAGCTCGTGCTGTCGTGTGCTCATGTTTCGGCCCAATCTTCTCTGCTCCACTTGGCATTTTCATGTACCTACCCAGCTTCTTGCTCAAATTGCCATGCTTCTTGATCCAATTGTCATTTCGAGATTTTGTGTTTTATAGCCATGTAATCTGTCTCTTGGTGTATGCTAATGCTAATTGATTTTCCTTTCGGGTTTTGATTTGTGTTTCAGGATGATAGAGAACGACCTCTTCGACCAGAACTGGAGAACGAGATCCAAAGCCGACCAGGTCCGGTACGTGGTGCTCAAGTGGACCTTCTGCTTCGCCATCGGCATCCTAACTGGCATCGTTGGGTTCGTCATCAACCTCGCCGTTGAGAATGTCGCCGGGTTCAAGCACGCCGCCGTGTCCGCCCTCATGGAATCCAGCAGGTGCTGCTCATTGCTCCTACAATGTATATATATAAAAAATATGGATCTTTCTTTTGCTGAGTAAGACAAATGGTCTTTATGTTTGTCTCTACTATGTCCATTTATATTCTTTGTGTTCTGATCAGATCAATTCTTTTTCTGTATCGAGTAGATCAAATCTGCAAATGTATTACTTGCTCCACATTTCAGTACCAGCTTTATCGATGTTTTGTTTTATACACTGGATTTCTTTGAATACCAAACATTTGGTTCAGGTTCCTCTTCGATTTTGGCTATAGCATTATGTGCTTTAACCTTTTTGCTCTTCTTCTTGAGCAGCTACTGGACAGCGTTCTGTGTGTTCGCCGGATCCAACCTGATTCTGCTATTGTTCGCGTCGTCTATAACGGCGTTCGTGTCGCCGGCGGCCGGCGGATCGGGAATCCCGGAGGTGAAGGCATACCTGAACGGCGTGGACGCGCCTAACATCTTCTCCCTGAGAACCCTCGCTGTCAAGGTGAGTTCCTATCCTACAGCTCATCACCTCCACGGATGAGCACATGATTCACTCACAATTGCCAGTTGTATACCGAATTATCCACTAATAAAAGAGACGTTAATTCCTCCAGTTTCAAGATCCATATAATAATCTTGTAGGTTCCTGCAGATAATTTACTATCCTTCACGATTCATGTGGAGGACATGTTCTTACAGCAAATAATTTGTTTTGTGGTCCTTTGTTTGACGTGGACACCATTAATAATTGAGGTCTTGCTTTTATTTATTTGTTTTGTTTGGATCCGTTACATCACTCATCCGTTTACTATCTCCATATTTTTCTTATTGTGTAGATGTATAAAATGGATCAATTATTGAAAAAAGAATCTCTAGATCCTTATCTCTCTTTTTTTCTTTTCTTTTTTTTCGAAGAGATCTTTTATCTCAATGAAAGTGAAATGCAACAGAACTATCTAGGCTTGGAGAGCTCTTATGTTTAAACTGAAATGTCCAGAGACCTGGACTTTTAATGCTTGCCTTTCCTGGAATCTTTAACTCCGTTGAGCCTAAAGGTGACAAAAGCAGAAAAATAAATGGCTCGTTTGCTAGAGGTGACAAAAGCAAAGAATAACAATGGCTCCTTTTCTAAATTACTATTGTGATACTATGTAGGATATTTTCGTTCAACTGGATAGGGTCATGGGAGCATGATCCTACTATATTTTGAAAAATATATATTGTCCCGCATACAAAGTTAGGTCTGTTTGGAGATATACAAGTGTACAAGTGTTCATTTAAATTTTGTAAATTTAGGTGCAAATTCACTTAGAGCAATGAAAGAAACAATCCAACTCTAGTCAGACTAGACAGATTCTTCCGCAACAATGCTTGAACACTACTTTCAATAGCCACGCCTTATCTACATCTCGCTCATCAGATCACTGCCCCCTACTCCTGTCAAATACAAGTGGTCCACGACCACCAAAAAGTTTTCGCTTCGAAAACTTTTGAACTTAGCTCCCACGATTCCTCCATGTAGTCCAACAAGCCTGGGGAACCAACCCTAGGGCTAGGCCAGATCCGAAGGCTGAACAACAAATTGGCAAATGCGGTGAGGAGGCTTAAACCTAGAGCAAGACACTATTCCCGGAGAATAGGCTCCAACTGCATATGGCTCAAGAGATCATCCTACGCCTGGATATTGTACAAGAAAACCGGCCTCTCTCATCGGAAGAGAGTGAGTTTCAAATGCGCCTAAAGAAAAGGGTGATGGGGCTAGCCATGATTGAAAAATCCAGGGTGAAACTAGCGACACGAATCAACTAGCTATAAGAGGGAGACGCAAATACAAAATTCTTGCACATTAGAATAAACTGCCGCAAGAGAAAGAACTTCATCCAACGGCTATCCACGTGTCAAGGCTGGACCATGTCACACGAGGATAAGGCAAATGTGCTCTTCGGCCACTTTAGCCAAGTCATGGGGCAGAGCTTGCCCACAATCACCTCCTTCAATTGGGACACCGTCTAGCTGCCTCGAGTAGATTTGCACACCATAGTTGCTCCATTCACCGAACAGGAGGCACATGAGGCGATTCTCCAACCGTTGGCTGACAGAGCTCTAGGCCCTAATGGGTTCAATGGAACCTTCTACCATGCATGTTGGGATATTATAAAGGGTGACTTCAAGGTAGCCTTACAGGCCTTCTTCAACCTAAGAACAAACAATTTCCATTGTGCAAACACTACAAGCTTGATCTTGGTACCAAAGAAGGATGGATCCCACTCTGAAGGGGACTTCAAACCTATTAGTTTCATACACAGCATGTCCAAAATTATTGCAAAAATCATGGCATTGCGGGTAACGCCTTTCATGGATGAACTTTGTCTCCCCAAGCCCAAGCGCCTTCATTAGAGGGAGATGCATCCAAGACAATTACCTATATGTACGCAACCTAGCAAGAAGATACCATCGAAACAGAACCCCATCCCTTCTCAAACTTCACATCGTAAAAGCCTTTGACTCGGTCTGCTGGGAATACCTGCTTGACCTACTAGAAAAGAGGGGATTTCTCCCACGATGGAGAGACTGGGTTTCATGTCTCCTCTCCCTCGCCACCTCTACGGTCCTCCTCAGTAGGGTCCCTGGGGGACAAATTACAACACCGCAGAGGCTTGAGACAGGATGATTCATTATCTCCTTTCCTATTTTATCATAGCAATAAACCCATTGTAGAGAATCCTAAACATCGCAATGGAACTTGGTGACTTGCAACCCCTGGGGGCCGCGTAGTCACCTTCCGAACCTCTCTATACACGGATGATGTTGCCATCTTCCTAGTGCCAAAGCAACAAGATGTCTGCACTCTTTTTCGAATCCTACACCAAGTTCGGGGACACAACAGGTCTACACACCAACCTTTAGAAAAGCCAGGTGGCACCAATCAGCTGCAACCAGATTGACCTGCATCAAATACTGCATGACCTACCTGCCTAGCATGCATCCTTCCCCTTGAAATACTTTGGGCTACCGCTCACAATTAAAAGAATCCACAGGGTAGACTTCCAAGTGTTGGAAGATAACTACGCGAGCCGCTTGGCGGGATGGCGTGGCAAGCTGATGACTTTTATGGGGAGGAACACCCTTGTCAAATCCATCTTGACACCTCAATCGACCTACTTCCTTACAACCATCAAGGCACAAAAATATGTGATCAAAACCCTTAATAGATAGGTGAGACAATTCCTTTGGGCTGGGTCAGGACAATAATTAATGGGTGCCAACTGCAAGGTCACTTGGGATAAAGTATGCAGAGCTACACAACTGGGATGCCTGGGCCTCTTGGACCTAGAGCGATTCGCCAGGGCGCTGAGACTTAGATGGCTCTAGCAAGAATGGGGACCCTAAACAAAACCTTAGCAAGGATTAGAAATCCTGTACAATGACCAAGATCACCATCTCTTTGCAGCGGCCACTACCATAACGATTGGTGATGGAACAAAGACATCGTTCTGGACGACAATAGACTTATTAGAATACTAAACAACAAAAACACAACTATCCTAATTGTTTAGGGAGGTGCTTGTATACTTTCTTTAATATGATTTGCATAATTTTTAAAGCATGATGAATAATTAATAGATATTACGTACCTCTTTGTTTGCTTTGAGATTAGTGCTACTCTTATTAGAGAGGAAAGTGTTGAAGCACTACTCAATTGTTTAATAGGAACGGTGTTTTATGATGAGTCAAAATTTGATGGAAGAACAAAAAAAAATCACCTTTCAATTTAATGCATTAACATTTTTTTAAAGAACAGAAGAATGTTTTGTGCCTCAGTCTGCTTGCCAACCACGTACACGCATTTGCTAAATTTCAAACCCTGCAGATCATAGGCAACATAGCTGCCGTGTCATCCTCGCTGCACGTTGGCAAGGCCGGACCCATGGTGCACACCGGTGCGTGCATCGCCGCCATCTTCGGCCAGGGCGGCTCACGCAAGTACGGCCTCACCTGCCGCTGGCTACGCTACTTCAAGAACGACCGCGACCGCCGCGACCTCGTGACGATCGGCGCTGGCGCCGGGATCACCGCAGCGTTCCGCGCACCCGTCGGCGGCGTTGTGTTCGCCCTCGAATCCCTCTCCTCGTGGTAAAGAAGCGCGCCTCTCTTCCCCCACATTGGATTAAATTTTAGCTGGCCTCGCTGTGAAAGCACAATTCAAGTAGATCGCCGTCAGCTTAATCTTTTGGGTGACAACCTGTATGTTGTGCATTAAGGTGGCGGAACGCGCTGATCTGGCGGTCGTTCTTCACGACGGCGGTGGTGGCGGTGGTGCTGCGGCTGTTCATCGAGTTGTGTGGGACAGGGAAGTGTGGGCTGTTCGGCAAGGGCGGTCTGATCATGTACGACGTCAGCACCAAATTCGAGGACCTCATGACCTATCATCTCAAGGACATCCCCACCGTCATCCTCATTGGCGTCATCGGCGCCGTCTTGGGTGGCCTCTACAACTTCCTCATGATCAAAGTCCTGCGCGTCTACAACAAGATCAACGAGTATATTCCATCGATGCTTCTTTCTTTCCATCTTCTTCCAATAACCAAATCACACAAATCTTGAAATTAAATAAGCTCTCAACGACAAATCGGACCTTCAATCTGCTTTATATATTATTCCTTTGTAATGAGCTCTCCTAGTTTTTCACATTTGCAGGAGAGGCCGCGCGCACAAGCTGCTGCTGACGGCCGCCGTGTCCATCCTCACGTCGTGCTGCGTCTTCGGCCTTCCGTGGTTCGCGCCATGCCGGCCCTGCCCCACCGCCGGGCCACCTTCGTCGCCCTATGGGACCTGCCACGCCCTGAACCGGTTCCGGCGGTTCCACTGCCCGCCGGGCCACTACAACGACCTCGCCAGCCTCTTCCTCAACATCAACGACGACGCCATCTGCAACCTCTACTCCACCGGCACCAACGACGTCTACCACCCGGGCTCCATGCTCGCATTCTTCGTCGCCTCCTACGCGCTCGGCGTGCTCAGCTACGGCGTCGTCGCGCCGTCCGGGCTCTTCGTCCCCATCATCCTCACCGGCGCCACCTACGGCCGCCTTGTCGCCATGCTGCTCGGTAGCCACTCCGGCCTCGAGCACGGCCTCGTCGCCATCCTCGGCTCGGCGTCCTTCCTCGGCGGCACGCTCCGGATGACGGTGTCGGTCTGCGTCATCATCCTTGAGCTCACCAACAACCTGCTCCTGCTGCCGCTGGTCATGCTGGTGCTGCTCATCTCCAAGACCGTTGCCGACGTCTTCAACTCCAGCATCTACGACCTCATCCTGCAGCTCAAGGGGCTACCGCACCTCCACGGCCACGCCGAGCCGTACATGCGGCAGCTCACCGTCGGGGACGTGGCCGCCGGCCCGCTGCGGAGCTTCAACGGCGTGGAGAAGGTCGAGAACATCGTGCACACGCTCAGGACCACGGGGCACCACGCATTCCCGGTGGTCGACGAGCCACCGTTCTCGCCGTCGCCGGTGCTGTACGGGCTGGTGCTGCGGGCGCACCTGCTGGTGCTGCTCAAGAAGAGGGAGTTCCTGTCGACGCCTGAGCGGTACCCGAAGGAGTACATTGCACGGAGGTTCGAGGCGGAGGACTTCGACAAGCGGGGGTCCGGGAAGCAGGACACCATCGCCGACGTGGAGCTGTCGCCGGAGGAGATGGAGATGTACGTGGACCTGCACCCATTCACCAACACGTCGCCGTACACCGTTGTGGAGACCATGTCGCTGGCCAAGGCGCTCATCCTCTTCCGGGAGGTCGGCCTGCGTCACCTGCTTGTCGTGCCCAAGGCCAGCGATGTAAGTGCATTTCTTCACTTCACTATTTTTAGATGTTCACTTGACAAAATTTGGCATACATTACTTGTTTTGCATAG